>CP125846.1:17594362-20094362 GCA_030408175.1 Trifolium repens
AATCTTTGATGACAAATTTCAATATTCTGTTTGAAAATAAGACGATGATCAATGTATAATTGAAATCATCCAATGGAATACACAAATATAATTTAATTTATTAATAAATAAAAGAGGTAAAACTACCGTTTCGTTTATTGCTTGATGACAAATTTCAATAATCTCTTTGAAAATAGGAGAGTGATCAATGTATAATTGGAATCACCTAATGGAACACGCAAAGCCACAAAGGTAGTTTAATTTAATTAATTAATAAAAGAGGTAAACCTAACTATTTTGTTTAATGTTTGATGGCAAATTTCAATATTCTCTTTGAAAATACCAAATTCGTTGCTTCGTTTAATGCTTGATGTCTTCTTCTTGCAATCGGGACAAATTAGATCAATGGATGAAGTTGAAATGAAAGTATTCTCTTTGAAAATACCAAATTCGCTATTTTGTTTAATGTTTGATGACTTCTTCTTGCAATCGGAACAAATTACAATCTCGCCTTTTGCCTCCTCCTCAAATGTTTTCATGGGAGGTGACACTAAGTGTGACACCTCTCCACATGAACAGAAGGTACACCCCTCTTGAACCTACACGAGATAGTGACATCCAAACTGACCACCTGGGTTGCCTTACCAACTATACTATCTACTTCAGAACCATGTTGCATTCCAAGATCAGGGCCCGGAGGATCATCCCAAGCAACATGACATGGAGGGGTACGTGATAAAGGGTTCATGTTGTGCTTGAAGTTGGGTTGATGCTCCAAACACAAGGCAACCCCCTGTCAATGAAGTCTTGGTGTGATGTCTAGAGGATGAACGAAACATTGACTTTTTTTTCTTTCTATTGTATCGGTCCAAAAGATTAAGTTTTTCCTTAACTTAATCTTGTTGTACTGTGGATCATGATAATGTACAAATTGTAATTTTTAAGGTTGTCTCTCATTTCTACACACTTGAACACGCAATTAGATAAATTGTTCTTTTTGTTATTTTATCAAAACACTCAATGAATGAGATATGAGCATTGCTATTTAGCATGAAATTTTTACACAAGAAATGCAAGAATTAACACATGGCAAAATCTTAAAGGATGATGTCATTTAATCTTATTTTTTAGTGGAAAACATGGGTGGTTATGAATGTAATTAAAGGTGAGGATTTATTCTTCTCTTTCTTGCATAAAAAAATTCTTGCTAAATAGCATTTTCCATGAGATATTACTTGAACGCATTTTGTTCTAACATACCTAATATATTATTTTTTAAGAAAAAATATTTTATAAAATGGTAACTGAAAATTTGTCAAATCCAATACATTTTCATTTCTTGAAAAAAAAAAGTTAAAATAAACGAATTTCCTAATTCTTAAAATTTTGAAAATGAAAATAGTTTTTTTTTTTAACCAAAAGGAACCTAAAATAAAAGAATTTTCTTCAATTGAAGTTTACACACTAACTCCCACCATGCCAATTCAAGAATAATAAAGCAAACAACCTCACTTTGATTGTCTATTCAAACCAAAAAAGAATTATTCTAAACCAAAAGGAAAATTAAAGAATTAAAACCTTCATCACAATTTCTTGCCCCGAACCCTTGTATTTGTATAAAAAGATTGAATCACAATTCATTCATTCAATACCTTTTCATAATTTTTGGCAATTGAAAAATCTCAAATTGAAAAGAGAAGAGAAGCCAAAGTCATCATATTCAATGGAAACTAAAGCTGTTGAAGCCACTAACAATCGATTGTATGAAGATTTTGAACCTTATTGCAAATGGCTCACAAAGGAAGGACAAAAGATTCTTGAGATTGATTTGAAGGGTACTAGATTTCCTTGATTATATATATTATCCGTAGTATTTTAATTTAGTATGCAATTTACATACGCAAATATTAGCAAAATTAGTGATTTTGGCTAACATCAAATCTAGAATCTCTTTCTTAAAACTCTTTTTTCGTCTCTTAACTCATCAACCGAACTATCGAGATATATGTTTTTGAATGTTATACATTTTAATCCTTTTGATCAATGTTTCATTTTAGTTCATCAAAATTATCCTATGTGTCGTTTATTTAAATTGATTTGGTGATTGATTCCGAGTCATTGTCTTTCTTCTCCAAATTATAGTTCTATTGATCAAATTAAAATCTTAAAATAACTTACATGAGTTGACCCGATGAGTTGACCTGATGTTGAAGGTTTGAGACCTTTAAATACACTCTTATCAAAGTTTTAGGTTCGAATCCAATCCATATAAAACAAACTTCTAAGGTTGCTTTCGTATTAGTGAATCTTTGTTGAATACCAAGTTTTGAAATAAATTATAAAATCAAAACCTTAAAATAGATAGATTAAAAAAAATACAATATATATGATTAAATTAAATAAATTAGTCGCATTATCTATTTTGAAAGCAAATATGTTAGAAATTCTCGATTATGAAACTTCAGTACTAACTTTATGGCTCAAAAAATAGAACAATAAAATAAAGATTGAGAAATCGTAATAGATTTCAAAATGAATTTTGTCTAAAGTTCTACTAATGTTTCTAGACACATTTCTGATTAGAGATGATATAAAGCAAGCCTCTAATTACACTTTTGAGGACACCAAACATAAGATAACCTCAAAATTGTACCCACTTGAAATATGTAATATGAGGGGAAAAAGTTAGAAATTAAGATTGAAAAATAAGTAAAAAGCATCATATAATATAAGTCTAATGGCACATTGAGTATTTTTTTTTCGTCGAAAGAGAATAATTCAATCATTCAAAAGCTAAACAATCGAACATTACACTATGTGCAGATCACTACTCACTAACGAAGTAAAGTATAGAATATATGCAGAATCAAACAGATAAACTAAAAGCACTGGATTTGGTTATGACTTGTACATCTACAAAAAATGTGTAATGATGTTTTATTGTTTTTATCTTGAATGATTGAATCTTTGCAGGTTTCAAAAAGGAGCAACTTAAGGTTCAAACCAACAATAAAGGGATCCTAAAAATTTATGGAGAAAAGTCTCTTGGTGCATCAAGTAAGAAATGGAGCCGTTTCCACAAAGAAATTAGGGTTTCAAAAGATTGTGATGTGAATAGGATTCAAGCAAAGTTTTCTCAAGGGATTCTTTCTATTGTAATACCAAAAAGTGAAGTAATTCAACATGCCAAAGATGCTACCATAGGGAAACATTCATTTTGGGGGGTGCAAAATAGAAAAAGAATAACCATTCAAATTGTTATTGGAGCGGTGACTTTGGTGGCATTAGGGACTTATGTGGCACGAGTAGTAGTAGTAAATAAACAACATCATGATGCATTTGGCAAGGTTAATGTTGTGAATGTTTAATTTGAACATGATACAAATTACAATATGTCAAGTAAAGCCACCAAAAAATAAAAATGAAGCATATGTTTGCTTTATTTACTATATATATGGTGATGAGAAAATGGGCAAGGTGGACTTGCTTTATATCTTCTTGTAACTATCTTTGAAGAATAATAATGTAAAAAGAAAAATTGCAAATGGTTTTGACTAATTAAATATTATATAACCAAATTATTACAAATGTTTCTCATAAATTAAATACATGACCCAATCAAAAACAAAACATTTATAAACCTCTTTTTCTTTTTTCTTTTTTTCCTTATTACATTTATACAACCTTAGCATACATAGGAAAAATAAGGTATCATGTGGTTTTCATTTAAACTTGTGATGTTTGTAACACCCTTATTAGAATAAATAGGATTTTAAGCTTATTTATTATTTATGTGTTTAATTATTTATTTTAATGACATTGTGATTTATTTGATTTATGAGTGTGAGGGTATTTTGGGAAATCAATAATCATATTAAGTTGAGTTGAGAACCCTAAGTTAATTAATTAGCATGAGTTAATTGATTAAAGAAAATTAATAAAGTTGGTAAAGTTAGTAGAATGAGATAGAGTTAGTAAGTTAGTCACAAGATATGAGTAGAGTTATTAAGTTAATGGGCCAAGCCCAATGTCAATTAAGAAAGTAGAGAAGGGCATAATGATATTATGTTAAGAAAAGAAGATAGAAAACCTAGAGTAATGTTGTCATTAGACTAAAAAAACACATTTGTGAAGAAGGAGGTAGAAAGAGAAAGAGCTAAGAACAAGCTTGAAGAGGGTAGAAGGGATTCAAGTGTAGAGCTAGAAGTTAAAGCTTCAATCAAGAGGTAAGAGAGTAGTATTTTCATTCTAGAGTGATCAAGAGAAAGGGAGAAAATCTATTTTCTCCAACCCCGACTTCTCTCACTCTTTTCTCTTTGAAGGGGGGGTAACTTTGATTAAGAAAATGATAACTTTAGGGATGTTAGAACCTATTATTAATATCTGAATCATGCTACACGAATTTGGGGAAATTAAAATGGGAATTTGTAGATGTTTGAACTAAGTTTCTTGAATTTTATGAGTTTTTGAGTAAATGTGTAAATTCTTACTTTATGGTATGAAATGGTGCAGATCTTTGAATCTAATTGTGTTTTTATGTGTACAATCATATGTGTTGACTTAAAGGAAACTCATATATGATTTCTAACATGAAAATGAAATGGGTATTTTTGAGTGTTCTTATCTAGAAAATATTCTGCATGATAGAAGGGGTCTTATCTGTAGAAGGGGTTCTGCATGATAGAAGGGGTCTTACCTGTAGAAAATATTTGACATGATAGAAGAGGTTTTATCTGTAGAAGGATTACTGCATGATAGAAGGGGTCTTGCATATAGAAGGGGTATTGTATGATAACATGTTTCATTGGTATTCTTATGCAATGATTAATTGTTAGTGTTGATGTTTAATTTGGTGAATCCTATGCTTTTAACATGTCTTAATTATGATCTTTTGATTATAGGATGACATGATAACTTATATATGAATGTCTTATCGAAGATAATATGATTGGATACTTGAGTTAGTATTGAATTATGAACAATTGATTGTGACAATGTTATTATTGAATATGTATGCTTGATTACTTGTGAGGTTAATTGAATATGATTTAATCAATGAGGTTGTATATCCTCAATTGAGTTATTGAGATATGCTTATGTTGTGATATCCTTATAGGATGAGATGGTTAAATTATATGATTGGTAATCTAGCATACATGCATCATTTTGTATGACGAGCAGATACTTTAGAGGGGATCCTAAAGTATGGCAGATATCTTAGTAGCTGCGGTTGACTAAGATATATTTGGAATAAGTTTTCCAATAACTATGAGGTACCACATGCACTTAGTATTATTACTAGGGTACATTGCATGAATGTGACATTAGATTGCATTAGGAGATGAAGGTGAATAATTATATGAACTAAATGTTAATTGTCATCATCGTGCATCCTTGATCTTTTGTGGTTAATTATGTATACTTGGTTCATGACCTTGGTTTATATGTATATCTATTGCTCATGTTTATTGCCTATGTGATTTACGCACCTATTATGAGAGTATTGAATGCCTCTCAATTATTTTATATGGAGTTGTTTAGTATTGCTTATACTTACGCTTATTTTGGAATGTTATACTAATTCTCTATTTTGTGTTAATTTCTGAACCTTTGGGGGTTCAGGTTCTCAGGTTATGTTTGTGACCGAGTTGTCAGTGAAGCTCCGCTCTGATGTGACACGGGGATGGGATCATTTCCATAATGTATATTTAGAGTCTTGCTTCTTATTTCTAATGTTTATAAAGTTGTATTTTTCTATAAACTTATCTTGTACAATAATTGTTTTACTAATTAAGTTATTAGTAAGTTTTTATGTGTACGATGTAATATTCGAACCAAACCTTTTGTAAATCAAATTTTATTTCCGTTGCGTATTCTCGAGTAATATTTTATAAAAGCATATTTTATATAATTATGGGTTAGGTGTTACAATGTTCATCCAAAAAAAGTTATTTTATTGAACTTCATTGTTTTGGCAACCCATTTTTTGCCAAGGATTTTAGGTTCATGAAATGATGATAAAACCCTAATCCATATTAGCTTAGTGAAAAGAGCTAATATTTGCTTGACAAAAAAAAGGAGCTAATATCTGATCTTATAAAGACAAACAATCATATATCCCCACTTATAACTATAGGTCATTGTAGGTTATAAGTAGGAGCAACTAAGACTATATGAAATAACTTTTTAGATTGGCTAAATATTTATTTTTTCAAAAAAATAAGAGTTTTTTGGTCTCCATAAAATAATGACATTTTAAGTTTAGTTTTTACTTAATTTTTATTATATTTTTTCCCTTATGTGGTCGGGGGTTTGATTCCTGACACATGTGTATGGAGAAAATCTGATTGGGGGGGGAGAACTCACCTTGTGTGCCCCACATGTTCCCCAACGAAGATTAGTTATTGCTACCGGCGGCGGAAACTTTGTATCAATATCATGGTAATCCAAAAAAAATATTATTATTATATTTTTAGTCTCTAGAAAATTATCTTGTACTCGGTTTTAATCGCTACAGTTAAGTCAAAGTATTTTTTTGACTAATTTTCCCGCATGTATGTTTATAACATCATAAAATGTTCTTTCACATAAAATAAATTCAAAATTTGATTTTTAGATCATAATTTTCATTACATTTATCTTGAACTTTTGTCGTTTAAAAATTCATATGTAGTTCATCTCATGTTAAAAAAATTCTAAATTTTAGTAAACGAACAATATTTTAAATATTCCGGCAAAAATTCATCAAACAAATTTAATTTTAGTAGGAACTTAAACTAAGTGCAACAAAAATGTTATGTGAGTAAAAATATAATAAATATTAAATACAGATTAAACTTAAAATGTCTCTATTTTATAGGAACCAAAAATATTTTTAACCCTTTTAAATTTTACTAGTTTTGAGACCCGTGCATCGCACAGGTTTATTGACTTTTTATTAATAAAATATTGTTAAAATATAAGTTAAGTCATTGTGTTCTTTTTTGTAAAATTTATTAAATTAATAATTTTTTTATTAAAGTAATAGTCCCGTGTATGATTTTTATGTAATAAATTATAATTAATAATAACAAATATTTATTATTCAATTCTTTTTTTATTAAAGTAACTGTACCGTGTATGATTAAATTTTTTTGATTAAAGTAAGTGTCCCGTGTATGAATTTTTGATTCAATTCCTTTTTTGTATTAGTGATAAATATTTTATCTTGCGTTTTTTTATATTTATTATTGATGAAAATTCATCCTTCTATTGTTTAAAAGAAACTGTTTTTGAAAGCTCATGTCCATTGATTTTTTTTTATATTTAAGATTGATTTTTTTTTTTTTGAAAAGGTTATATTTAAGATTGATATTATGCTAAAGTATAAAATTAAGTGACGTCATTGTGCTCATTCTTGTAAAATTTATTAAATTAATATTTCTTGATTAAAGCAATTGTCCCGTGTATGATTAAATTTTTTTATTAAAACAATTGTCCCGTGTTAATTCGTAAGCTTTTTTGACGCATGTTAATTCATAAATTTTCACTAACAAAAATTATATCTTTATAAACTTTTTTCATAAACTATCTTATAAAACTTATAATAGGTCAATCCAAATGAGTTCATTTTTGTGTAATAAATTAAAATTAAAATTAATAAATATTTATTATTCAATTTCTTTTTTTATTAAATTAATTGTCCCGTGTATGATTAAAAAAAATTATTAAAGCAATTGTCCCGTGTAAATTCGTAAGTTTTTTTTATGCATGTTAATTCATAATTTTTCACTAACAAAAATTTTATCTTTATAAACATTGTGTTTTTATTTCTATTTTTATATTCTTTTATTTTTAAAGTTCATAGAGGATTTTTGGGAGAGAGAGATGTTTTTTCTAGAGAGAGAGAGTGTGGAGATTACGTAACTCTGTTTCATCATCATCCCTAACCTACAACCACCGCCGCCTTTAATCTTTGATCAGCCATGTCTCAATTTAACATTCCTTGGAAGTGCTTAGCTTTCAACCATGATCCATCGCAATCTAACACAGTACCAGTAAACACAGCCAATGACCAACCGGAAACGCACAACACAGCCATCGATCCACCCATTCCGCAGAAATCTTTCGCCCAAGCCCTAACCAACATCTGTGACATTCCATTATCCCAAATTCAGCAACCGGTCGTAAAAGGCGATAGGCTTGCGATCGAAATCCCAGAATCAGCATATGAGGCAGGTTTAGAGGCATGTAAACACAATCTGCATGGAAGAATTCTATGGCCCAAGGGTTCGTCTCCATTATCCGTCGTTGCCTTGAAAGCTAAGTTAGCTTTGATTTGGAAGGATTTGTCCACATGGGGTGTTATTTCTCTTGGCAAGGGTTACTTTGAATTCACTTTCTCATCCTTAGAGGACGTTCAAAGAGTCAGATCCATTCCCTCGTGGAATCTCAATCCAGGACTTCTTAAATTCTTTGCTTGGACTAAAGATTTTAATCCCAGATTGCAACAGAACACTTCAGTGCAGGTATGGGTAAAAATCTTTGGTTTGTCTCAGGAATATTGGCACAAAACTATTTTATTCACCATTGCTGGGAGTTTAGGTACGCCAATTTGCGTTGATGTTATTACTGCGAAGCCCATGCATGAACGTACGTTCGGTCAATTTGCTAGAGTTTTGATCGAAATTGATTTGCTGCAACCTCTAAGGTACAAGTTGCTTGTTGAAAGAAAAGGGTTTGCCTTTTTTGTTGATCTAGAATATGAGCATATTCCTGCCTTTTGCCCTGAATGCAAGATGATAGGGCATAGTCTTGAGAACTGTAGGAGATGGAATAATATGGAGGAGTTGAAAAATAACAAAGAAAAAAACATGAAACAAAAAGCACATGAAAAAAATGAAAAAAATGAAAAAAATGAAAAAAATGAAAAGAATGAAAAAAATGAAAAAAAGAAAATATATGTGCAAACTAATGATGGGCGTCCTAAGCCTAGTGAAATAATTAATGTGGAGAATGATGTGGTCAATGTGGAGGAGCAGCATGATACAACACCAAACAATATTGAGGTTGGATTTAACAATAATGCTACTGTGGCTGGGACACACGAGCAGATTCCACAAGTGAGCCCTCATGAGGGCAGAATCGCTGTAGCTGGCAGCAGCAGTAGCGCGCAGGCAGTGCAGCAAAACAGATTTCATGTTCTTAGTCCGGTTAGTCCGCAACAGTTGCTTATTGAACAAGATAAACAGCTCGAGCAGGAGCTGAATACGGAGGATTCTTGGAGCACTGATTCGCAAGGTTCCTTTGTCGATACTACTCAGTTTGGGGCTGAAGCTTTGGCAACTACTCAAGATAATGAAATTGTTCAAGTTTCCATGGGAAATTCTTCTCCAAGGCAGGCAGCAATTAATCAAGTTTCGAATGTTTTTTCTGTACCAATGGATGGAGAAACCAACTTGCTTACTGAGGCCGTGCCAATTCCAGATAAAGTGGCAAGGGATATGGCTTTTCTTAAGGAATCGTGGGCAAACATGACTGAAGCGGATGAAGCATTTCAGAATGTTGAAGCCACAAATCATGATGCTAATACTACTGATCAAGGCTTTCAAGTTCACATGTCCAAGCAACAAAAAAAAACTCTAAAGAAGTTGAAGCACTCTAGTAGGGACTCATATGCTACTAGATCAAAGGTTCCTTCCAAACCTTTCAGATGAAGTGTATTTTTTGGAATACAAGGGGTTTAGCTAACGCCCCTACAAGATTAGCCTTGAAGAAGTTAATAACACAATACAATCCTGACATCATTTTACTTTCTGAACCTTGGATGGATTTAAATGATCTCCCAAGGAGATGGTTAGTTAATTTAAACCTCAAATTTTTTGCCTCTAATACCAGACCCAATCTTTTGCCTAATCTTTGGTGCCTTTGTAAAACTTCCCTTAATCCTTCCCTTGTAGCCTCAACTGACCAGCATGTAACCTTTACTCTCACTGATAATAACACAACCTTAGCTTTCTCAGCCGTTTATGCCTCTACTAATTATTTGTCTCGCAGGAATCTTTGGGATGATTTGAATTCTCTGCAAGCTCAATTTAATTTGCCATGGTGTTTCTTAGGTGACTTCAATGTGATCATGGGTGCTCATGAACATCGAGGTAGATCAAATCCCGCTAGACTGCCTATTGAGGAGTTTCAGACATGGACCAGCACTTTTAACCTTGTTCATCTTCCTACTAGAGGTGCTTCTTTCACTTGGTCGAATGGTAGAGGTGGTACACGACACACAGAAAGAAGACTGGATCGAGTTATATGCAATCAAGCTTGGTTGGATTTATGTCATACATCTACCGTGTCCTCTCTAACTAAGCTAAGATCAGATCATTTTCCTCTTTTGTTTGATTTTTCTTTAACAACTACCTCTTTTGCTTCACAATTCAAGTTTATGCGCATGTGGTCTTTACATCCGGATTGTAAGACAATTGTTTCTGAAAGTTGGAATTCGGTGGTGGTTGGTTGTCCTATGTTTGTTCTAAGTCAAAAGCTAAAGTCCCTTAAGACTAAGCTCAAGATTTGGAATAAAGATTGTTTTGGGAATGTTAATGATATGGTTTGTGCAGCTGAGTTAAAGCTTCAGCAAATTCAAATGCAAATACAAGATCATGGGCATTCTGATACTCTTCTACAAGAGGAAAAAGTAGCTAGTGCTGTCCTGGAAGAAGCTCTAACCAAACAAGAGGCGTTTTGGCAGGAAAAAGCAAGAATTAAATGGCATCTAGAGGGGGATCGAAACACCAAATTTTTTCATAGACTAGCCAAAATCAAAACCTCAACCAAACAAATAACCTCTTTACACATTGATGAAACAGTGGTTACTGATCAAAACCAAATCTCTGAGCATGTGATAAATTTTTATAAAGATTTATTTTGTACTAACATTGTTTTGCAGGATTCTTTGCTTGTGGAGGAAGTCATTCCTTCTCTTGTCACGGAGGATATGAATGCAGTCATGACTATGTTACCTTCTCATTCTGAGATCAAAAATGCAGTTTTTGCTCTCAATAAAGACAGTGCTCCAGGTCCTGATGGCTTCGGGGCATTCTTTTTCCAGCATTTTTGGGACATTGTCAAAAGTGATGTTATAAATGCGGTGTTGGAGTTTTTCACCTCTAGTTGGCTTCTTCCAGGTTTTAATTCTAATATCATTGCTTTGCTGCCCAAGTTCCCGGAAGCTTGCTCCATTGATCAGTACCGGCCTATTGCAATGGCTAATTTCAAATTTAAAATCATTTCAAAAATTCTTGCTGACAGACTTGCTTCGATTATGCCTGGTCTTATTTCGGACGAACAGAAAGGTTTCATTCATGGTAGGGATATTAAGGACTGTCTTTGTATTGCATCTGAAGCAGCCAACTTTCTTCATAATAAATCTTTTGGTGGTAATTTAGCTTTGAAAATTGACATTACCAAAGCTTTTGACACTTTGGATTGGAATTTTTTGCTTAAGGTGCTCAATTCTTTTGGTTTTAATACTGTTTTTTGTAACTGGATTCATGTTATTTTGAAGTCGGCTTTTCTTTCTGTTTCCATCAATGGCAAATCCCATGGCTATTTCAATTGCACTAGAGGAGTCAGGCAAGGTGATCCTCTTTCACCGCTTCTTTTTTGTCTAGCTGAAGACGTTTTAAGCAGGTCCATCTCTAGACTGGTTTCACAGGGTTCTTTGGATCTGATCAAGGGTACCAGGCACTTCCACGTTCCTTCTCACTCCTTTTATGCTGATGATCTGATGATTTATTGCAAAGGGAATCTAGCTGGTTTAAAAGCTCTCAAGGATTTATTTACGCGCTATGCTTCTGAATCCGGTCAGTTTATTAATCATGCTAAATCCACTATTTACTCTGGGTCTATTACTCCTAGAAGGCTGGACATCATTGTTGCTTTGTTGAATTTCAAGATAGGTGCCTTGCCGTTTCATTACTTAGGTGTTCCTATTTTCAAAGGAAAACCGAAGTTATGCCATCTTCAACCTATTGCGGACAAGATTAAGTTGAAACTTTCAGCTTGGAAAGCTTCCTTGTTATCTATTGCTGGAAGAGTGCAGTTAGTTAAATCTGTCATTCAGAGTATGCTGACGTATAGTATTTCTATATACTCTTGGCCTATGTCTCTTCTCAAGGATTTAGAGAAATGTATCAGGAATTTTATATGGAGTGGCGATTTAGACAAAAGAAAGCTTGTCACGGTGTCTTGGAAGAAGATGTGTAGACCTTTAGCCCAAGGTGGACTCAATATCCGTTCTCTTATTCAACTTAACAAAGCTTCTAATTTAAAGTTTTGCTGGACTCTTTTCAATTCAAAATCATCTTGGGCTGTTCTGCTTCGGGATCGTGTTTTTAGGAAAGGCAAAGTTATTCGGTATCATATTTTTTCTTCTTTGTGGTCTAGCATTAAAGATGAGGTTGAGGTGGTTCGAGACAACACGGTTTGGCTGCTTGGGAACGGTGATAATATTAATTTTTGGCTTGATAATTGGTGCGGTGATCCTTTGGTTGAGCAACTAGGCATTCCGGATCATATTCGTCCTTTACTCACAGCTTCAGTAAGTGATTTTATTGTGAATGGCAGATGGAGCATACCAGCACAGCTTTCACTTATGTTCAGCAATCTGGAGTCTATTATTGCGGCGGTAGTGATTCCCATGGAGTTGGAAAACGATACCCTTCTGTGGCAGCATACGGATTCAGGAGATTTGAGCTTCAAGCAAGCTTACATTTTCAAAAATATGCAGGTGCAAGAGCTTCCATGGGCCAAGCTAATTTGGCGGACTGAAATCCCTCCCTCAAAATCCCTCATGGTGTGGAGACTGATGCATGAGAAGATGCCGACGGACGAGAATCTAATGTCTAGAGGTTGTGCAATACCGTCCATGTGTAATCTTTGTAAGTCACATGTGGAGTCCTCTTTTCATTTATTTTTTGAATGTTCTTATGCAATTAAGCTTTGGTCTTGGTTGGCTGGTTGTTTGAATTTCACGATTCAATTTTATTCTACGGATGACATATGGAAGTTGTGTGATTTGAATTGGTCGCCGCAAAGTAAAGTTACTATTACTGCTGCAATTATCAATTTGTTGAATACTCTTTGGCTTGTCAGAAATAAGGCCAGGTTTGATGACATTTGTATACCTTGGCAGTCAGCTATTTCTTTGATAATTGCTAGCACTTCATTGTCTGGTAATATTACTTGCAAAACTTCTTCTAATTCAATGAGGGATTTCTCTTTCCTTAAAATGTTCAGAATATCAATTCATCGTTCTCGTCCTACTATTTTGAAAGAAGTTCTTTGGCACCCTCCGTTGTTGAATTGGCTTAAATGTAATATTGATGGGGCCTCTTGTGGGAATCCTGGAATTGCCGCATGCGGAGGTATTTTTCGTGATCATAATGCCGACTTTGTGTATGGATTTGCGGAGCCTTTAGGGACTTGTTCTGCTTATGTAGTCGAGATGAGTGGCTTCATGAGGGCAATTGAAATCGCTTTTCACAAGCAGTGGAATCATCTCTGGATTGAATCAGACTTGTCAACCGTGGTTTCAGCTTTTATTAATTCAGATCACCAGGTTGCTTGGAGTTTAAGGACTAGGTGGCATAATGCTCTTTTTATGGCCAGACATATGCATGTGATTGTTACTCATATCTACAGAGAGGGTAATCAGGTGGCGGACCTCTTAGCTAATCATGGTTTAACCCTCCCTTCTATTGTTTATTTGGAGGATATTCCCTTGTTTGCTAAGGATTGTTATGATAGGAATAAGAACGGCTTGCCGAGTTTTAGAATATGTGTCTCTTAGTTGGGGTTTTGGCCTAGTCCCCCCCTTCTTGTATGTCTCTCTTTTGTTTTGAATAAACTTTTTGGTGGTTGGCACTTTGCTTTCCACCTCTTTGATTGAAAAAAAAAATATTTTTAAAGTTCATAAATAAGTATCTTCTTTTATTATGTTCTTCTATTTTTATTTTTTATGTATAAGTTGTTATATCTTAGATTGAGTTATCATTCATCATTCAAAAAAAAAAGTTACTATTTTTTCATTAAAAAAAATTTTGCACTATTTTTTATGTCTATCTTTTATATTTATTTTTGTTCCTATTTTTATTCATAATTTTTTTTAATTAATTTTTTTGTTAAATATATTTGACTAATATATTTTTTTAGAGGTGGTTTCTGATGCTATTTTTATGGAAAGATATATTTATGCTTATCTTTTTTTTCTTCCTATTTTTGTTTTGTATCTTTTTTTTTTAATTTAGAGTTAAAATTACATTTAAGGACATTAATTCTGAAATATTATTAAACTTGATTGGACAAATTTGATATTTTAGTAGTAATTCTTTTTAATATATTGTAAGTAGATGAGAAGTGGAAACTAGAAATAAGATGCTTAAGAAACATGGGGAATAGTTAAAGTTCTGGGCAAAACACCATTTTTGTTCATAAAAGTGTGAGCTGTCATATATATATATTTTTTTATAAGAGTGTGCGCTATCATATTAGTCCCAAATGAATCAAAATTATAAATACATTTCTAATCTCTCTTTTGTTAGTAGTTTGTGAACCTAATAACAATTTTCATATATTTTAGGATAAATGTAACAACAAGATACACTTTTAGATGAATGAATCCTCTCCATCTTCTTTTTCTCAATTTTGATATTTCACCCCTTAATCAACTTTCCTCCTTTTTTTTTTTATTTAATTCCAACTTTATCAACTTTCCTCTTTTTTTTTTTATATTTCCTTAACTAATCTCTTAGGAGTGCTAGTTACCATGACCTTTTTCTATATCCACTCTCCACTTTCATGCATTAAACTTTGGTTTGCCGGAAAGTTGGGGGAAGGAATATTTGGGACTTACGGTCTTTTTCTATTTGCATTGGGCTTAGACCCTTTGTCATTAAAAAACCAAAAAAACTTAGGCTATGTTTGGATTGATGGAACATAATGGAACGGAGCGGAATGGTATAGAATGGAACGGAGTGGAATGGAGCGGAATGGAATAGACATTCCATTCCATTGTTTGGATATTTTTAACATGATGGAATAAAATTTTCATTCCATTGTTTGGAGAATAGACGGAGCGGAATAAATTAAAACTTTTCTATTCCATATTTATCCCTTTAAAAATATATTATCATGTATAAAATATATTATCACTAATTTACCAAAAAAATAATATATTACCACTAAATTTTATCTCCTTCAACAATTCATCCACCAAAACAAAACCTTTTTTTTTAATACTTAAAAAGAAATACTTAAAACACACAAAATAAAAAATGGGAAACTAAAAATAACACAATAAAATAAAAATAAGCAACGAAATGGCTATTTATTCTCAATAGTTTTATATTTGTGGATTCTTTTGGATAAACATAACAAAAATAAAGTAATGAAGCATTGGAAGCTGCAATAGTTTTGTATCAGCACATCATCGTGTAAATTCAATGCAAGGGAGTTCCATTATATTTCGTATGCTACTGGCAAGAAGAAAAAAAAACTTATTTGAAACACATTCCATAGTAGCAAATATTAACAATGAGAACTGGAAAAGAAAATAGTTGTTTTGATTCAACCCAGCGTCATACTTGGAGAAGAAAAAATGGTGTGCTACTATAAAATAATAAGATAAGGATAAAAGGGTCATAATTTAATTAAGTGATTCCATTCCATTGCTTACCTTCCAAATTGGATGGAAAGAAAAATAAAGGAAGATGGTGGTGTGGGTGGAATGGATTCCATCATATTCCATACCATTCCATCCAATTTTTAAAAATCCAAACAATGGAACTTAGCCTCATACCATTCCATTCCACTCCATTCCATCACTTACCATCAATCCAAACATAGCCTTAGTTTAGTTAATTAATTAATTCATTCCAAAAAATAAAAACAAATTTACCCATTCATTTTCATCACTATGCACTTCCTTCAAAACCTTTTCCCCAATATTTCCCAATTCCAAAAACCCTAAATCACCAAAAACCAACTTCACACACACAATGAGTTTCCGTAGCACCACCACACTACTCTCAAGAGCAACCAGAATCAAATCAAAGCTTCAATCATCCCTAGAAGCAACTGTTTTGGAGCTAGACGACGTTTCATATCAGCACGCAGGTCACGCAGCAATGAAAGAATCTTCCGAGAAAGAAACACATTTCAATTTGAAAATTGTTTCCGACAAATTCGAAGGTCAAAGTCTTGTTAAACGACATCGTATGGTCTATGATCTTCTCTCTGATGAACTTCAATCTGGACTTCATGCTCTTTCCATTGTTGCTAAAACGCCTAAGGAAATTGCTCCTCATGCCAAATGATACGGTGCGTTTTGGTTAGGGTTTCAAGTTTTTTTGTTGTTATTTTTTTGTTCAATGTTGCATAAATGATTGTGATAAATTTTGGTGATTTATAAGTTATGTTGTTTTTATTTTTATTTTATTTTGTTTTGTATGATATTTGATTTTGTTCAATTATTTGTTGTGAATATATTGAGTTGATTAAATGAACAACTTAATTAAGCGCTTATAAGTACTTACAATAATATATAAGTTGTTTGCATAAGTTATCGTGGAGAGATTATGAGAATAAGCTGAAAATAGCTTATTGACATGTCATAAGTTGTATCCAAAAGCTCTCATAAAAAGACTCTCAAGTGCTTATGTTAGTAGATTAGTTCAAATAAGTCAATCCAAACAGACTTATTGTTTGTGACTAATCTACAAGTTTCTTGATATTCTGAGTATGTTCAGTTTTAGGAGTTGCTTAGATGAACAACTTAGTTAAGTGCTTATAAGCACTTACAATATGTGTGCTTCTGTATAAGTTTTTTTTGAGAATAAAGTATAAATTGAATGACCCTTTTAGTGATAGTATCTGTTTGTTCAATGTTGCATATATGATTATGATAAATTTTGGTAATTTATTAGTTATGTTGGTTTTTATATTTATTTTCTTTTGCATGATATTTGATTTTGTTCAATTATTTGTTGTGAATACATCGAGTTGCTTAGATGTACAACTTAATTAAGTGCTTATAAGCACTTACAAGTCACAATATTTGTGCTTGTGCATAAGTTATTTCTATGATAAATAAAAGATAAAATGAAGTTGGGATGTGTTCATATAATCTATAAGTTGTTTGCGTAAGTTATCGTAGAGAGGTTACGAGAATAAGCTGAAAACAACTTATGGACATGTGTTAGGAACCCAGAAATTGATGGAACAATTACACAGAAAACACTTAATAATAGAATGTATTATTTATGAGAAAAGGAAAATTACAGTAGAATGGCATTTCTACTGCCCAGAGCTAAGCTCCTCTTAGAGAAGAGATGACTCTCTCTCCAAGCCAAACCAAATGGTTTCTAACAGAAAATCTCTGAATGAATCCCCTCATCTTTCTTTCACCCTCTTATAACAAACTTGGCTACAACTACACCATGTGCCACGTCATCTAATTCCCCTCCCTTTTCTATATTTGCTTGACAGCTCATTATTCTCCTTTTTACTTGGGCTTTAATGATCACAGATTCACGGGTTCTATCAACATGTCATAAGTTGTATCCATAAGCTCTCATAAAGAGATTCACAAGTGCTTATGTTAGTAAATTAGTTCAAATAAGTCTATCCAAATAGACTTATTGTTTGCGACTAATTTACGAGTTTCTTGATATTCTAAGTGTGTTCAGTTTTTGGATGTGCATACATTGCATATATCTATTAAAAATACTCAATTTAGTTCATGAAATTGTAAAACCGTATCAAACTAGTCATCGACGATATTAATATTTAAAAATGATTCACAAAATTGTTAAATGTTAATCTGGTTTGTCTCTAGATTGGATCTGTTATCAAATGCATTGGCATTACCAACTTAATTTCATTATAGTCCATTTGAATATTAATTGAAGTACAAATTGTATTAACAATTTGCAATTTCATGATAATTTTGGATTGTTGTTAATGTAGCAGACTAAGTTGATACAATCCTACATTTTCAAAGACTAAATTGAGTATTTGCCAATTTTTTATTGCAACTTTTTAGGTGACTTGTTGATGAGTTCCCTGATATATTGAGTTGTGACAGTAGATTAGTTAAGATTCTTACATTTACATGTCAATAAATTGATGATTTTAAACTAAAAAATGTCCTCATATTTGGTATTGAGTCTGGACTGAAGCTCCAATGATGAACTAATCAAATGCAACAAAATCTTTACTTCTATTGTTCCAATTTCTGAATTTCAGTTAGTTTTTATTGTTATATGTTGACTAAGGTTGTTCTGAGGAGCTACTTTCTAACTTCTTGATATTTTCTCACCACTTTCCTTTGTTGCTTCTCTTTCACTCTCATGAATTTGCTTCTTGTAATGTATTTCTCAGAAGAGAATGTGTGGAGTTATTACCCTTAATTGACATTATCTGTCCATATATGTAAAGTATAAATAGGACAGAATTTAGGTAAAGTTCTTTCGACACTATTTTTACTGTTCCTCACTTAAGATATCATATAACTGTCTCTTTGAAGGGAAATTCTTTCTAAAGGAGTGTGAAAGAAACTGTATTTGATTAAAAAAAACTATTTTTGTGAGAAGAACATTAAAAATGGTATATATGGCACCGCTGTACTTAAGTTTTACCCTTATAAATATATACGCATAATGTCCTCTAAATAGAGCTCATATGGTAAAAAGGTTGCAGGCACATTTGATATGCAGGGGCGTGGGTTTGAACATGCAATTTCCCATTTTTCAACACATTGTGAGTTTTGCCGCTAGGCTCTATAAAACTAAAAAGAGATAAACAAAATATATGCATATGATGGTCCAAATTGTTCTCAAATTGGTTACTTTGATTAAGTGGGTCTGTGTATAACTTCTGAATTTCTGTTTCTTAACCAGGTTTTTGTGATGACTAGTCAGAGTGAATTATTTTGGACTGATGTATGAAGGATGTCCGTGTATATTCAAGTATGAAAATATGCCATCGAAAGACAATATTACCCTTGGATAAATAGTGGGCCAAAGGGAATTTCTATTTTATTGTTATTTGGAATATTTGGAATTTTAGAGGAAGTGAATGAATAAATGAAAAGTAAGAATAATTGTAATTGTAGTAGATTAAATTTTAGGACAAAACTTACATGCATTACTTTAGGTGCATTTTTTTGCTATTCCATCACAAAATGGTAGTTTTTGTGTTTTTTAATTTTGAAAAAATAAAAGAAAACTGTTTTTCAATTAAAAAAAAAACTGACTCTTTGTGAGAGGATATTTATATGTTTTGTCCTAAATTTTACTGCACATACATTTAGTTTGTATTTTGCTGCACATTTTTTCTCTCAGCCACATACCCATTTTAGAAACCATGCGTCCACCTAAGCAAAATGTAGTTAATTTTAAAAAAAATAAAGTAGTTTATTTATTTCTAATCAAACCTATGATTATTTTTTTCTATTAAAAAACATATATTTAATTTTAACTTTTAATCTTTGTCAAAAAATAATAATTTAACTTTTAATCTCATCCATTTGATTTATTTTTGCCATATGTCAGCCATCTATATCATCAAAAAGAATAAATGGAGTCAGGAGAAATGGAGCATAGCCGCACTTCATGATAGGTGGGGATGTCACATATTTATAGATTGTTAAGGCATATAAATGTTATAAAAGTATGTAATGTATTGCATAAATATAAAATGTAAAAGATCATGGCTAAGTGATATAAAAGATGATGGCTTTGACAAATAAACATATAGCTAATGTAAACGTATGATGTCACTTAGAAATGAAAATCCATATATCTAATTTAGAGGTGGGAAAAAAAACAAAAAACCGAAGCAAACCATCAAAATTAAACTGAACTGAACAAAAAAAAACTGAACCATAATTAACATTTTTTAAACTGATTGAAACAGTTCGGTTCATGATTAATAGTTCGGTTTGCTTTAGTGAAAAGTTAGTTATGGTTTAGTTAAGAACCATAAAACCGAACTACTTTAACAGTTTGATTCGGTTCGATTTTAAAGACACACAATTCAGTTTGGTTTTTATAAATTTTGAAAAGAGTTTGATTTAGTTCAATTTGGTTTTTCTCCAAAACCAAACTATGTCCATCCTTACATATATCGATGACATATAAAAAATAGGATGGCTAATAAATATACAAATATATTGTATAAATAAGACATATAAAAAGCATATAAATGAAAATTATATAAGTGAGTGGTGTGACATGGTAAAATGATGTACTTGAGTGTAAGTGGCTAAATGAAAGATTGTGATTCATTGGTCAAGTGGATCGCTTAATCCTAGTCAAAAGCTCGGAGTAATATATATATATAAGATAAACAATGAAAAATATTTCTAAATCAGTGGCAATTTGGCAAATGACGCAAAATACCCTTAAATTGAAGATTGGAAATCTACTTACAATATATTAAAAGAAACTACTATTAAAAATCCAAGTTTGTCCTTATTACTTTTAACGACGTTCCAAGTTTTATGTCCTTAAATGTAATTTTAACTCTAAACTAATAAAAAAATACAAAAAAAAATAGGAAAGAAAGATAAGCATAAAAAAATCTTCCCATAAAAATAGCATCAGAAACCACACCTCTAAACAAAAAAAAAAACACAAAACAAAAATAGGAAAAAAAAAGAAGATAAGCATCAAATAAAACTTCCCATAAAAATTTAATTAAAATAAATTTACACATAAAAATACGAAAAAAAAAAATCCCTTACCAAAAAAAAATATGAACAAAAATCACTATAAAAGATACGCTTCAAAAATAGTAACTTTTTTCTTAATGAAAAAATAGTAACTCAATCTAATATATATAAAAAAAAATAGAATAACCTAATAAAAGAATATACTTATTTATGAGCTTAAAAATAAAAGAACAGAAAAAAAGTAACAAAAACATAATCGACCCGTTTGGATTGACTTATTTGTGAGTTTATGCGAAATAACTTATGCAAATAACTAAGTTTTTATGTATTATTATAAGTTTTTTAAGGTAGTTCATGAAAACAATTGATAAAGATATAATTTTTGTTAGTGAAAACTTATGAATTAACATAAAAGTTTATTTAAAATTATAAATATAAACTGTTTTCATAAGCTTAAAAATAAGCCAAATTCAAAAGACCCAACATATTAAAAGGTATTACTACTAAAAATTCTAATTTGTCCTTATCAATTCTTAAAAATATTTCAAATCTTCTATTTCGTAAAAAAAATTGTATTTTTTAATTTAATATATTATTATATAATAGTTAAATTCTATTCTTTTTTTATTATAAAAAAAATCTACTCTATTTTTGTTTACTCTTATATAAAAAATACAGAAGAAATGCATTATTGATGAATACATATATTATAGTAATAATTACGGGGTAAATATTTGTCAATATACTTAAAGCATCACGGGACAAGTGTTGATCAATAATTTTGTCAAAAAAAAGAAAGTGTTGATCACTAATATATAAAAAAGCATACACGGGACAATTGTTCTAATAAAAAAAAATTTAATCATACACGAGACAATTGCTTTAATAAAAAAAAATTAATCATACACGGGACAATTTCTTTAATAAAAAAATTTTAATCATACACGGGACAATTTCTTTAATAAAAAAAATTAATCATACACGTGACAATTGCTTTAATAAAAAAAATTAATCATACAAAGGACAATTGCTTTTAAAAAAAAATTAATCATACACGGTACAATTGCTTTAATAAAAAAAATTTAATCATACACGGAACAATTGCTTTAATAAAAAAAGAAATTGAATAGTAAATATTTTTTATTATTAATTATAATTTATTACACAAAAATCATACACGAGACAATTACTTTAATAAAAAAATGACTTAATTTAATATATTTTACAAAAAATAATAGAATGACATTATTCATAATTTAACAATAATTTATATATTAAAGTCCATAGACCCGTGCGAATGCACGGGTCTCAAAACTAGTTTGGAATAAAAAGAAAGGGTAGTGGGTACTATTGGAATAACAATGATTATTATAGTTTTATAGACAAGACTACAATAATAAAAAATCACAATGACAGAAAACAAAAAAAGTTAATATATTTACAAATATAAAGAAAAATTACAAATACTTAAAGCATGTTCTGACAATCAACATGCTTTTATACAATTTGCATTCGACACTTTTGGTTTCCTAGCACCAGAAGTTGTGAGTCTTCTGCATAGAATTTAAAAGATTATGAATAACAATATAGTGTCTCATAGAACTATAAATGTTGTATTTAAGAAAATTTGATTTGCTATTCAAAAAGGGGTGGCGGCGCAACTTATCGCCCGTTTACCTCTCAGTCATATGTAATTATTTTATTTTTATTATGATATATAAAAGATATATACATATCATGATAAAAAAACAAATTAAATACTTAAAACAAAAAAAATTACACTCACAAGTATAAATAATACATTTTTTTCGAAGAAGCTAACTTAGCCTACTCAAATAGTACAAAAATACATAAAATACTATTAATAAAGATTAAAATTGATAAAACAAAAAATAGAATCTTACAATATAACGAACAAATATTACGTTTGATTAAAAAGATATTCACATTGTTTTCAATATGTTTGGATTAAAATTATCTTTGGTAAAAAATCCTACACAAAACTAAAAACATAAATAATAATACAAATTTATTTAGATTATTGTGGTACATATATATGTTTAGATTTTAAAACTACATGAAGAAAAAAAGAAATTAATCCCCAACCCGATCCATAAAGAGCCCATTATTCACATATTTTTCCTCTTTTAAATAAATAAATAAATTAATAAATAAGTTTTCACAATCAAAACCCTAGAACACCAAATCTCAGTTCTAGCCGCTGTTGCGTTTCTCTTCCATCAGAATCAACTTCGATTCTCTCCGGAAAATCTCCGCCGGAGTTCGTCATCGCTCGCCAGTAACAGTGACAAAGTTGCTCCAAAAGGTGTTCTATTTTCCCTTCTCAATTTTCGTTTTTTTTTTTAAGGATTTTTCTTCCTTCTTGATTTGCCGCACCTAAGAATTGCATCACAGAAAAGATCCACTCCAAACCGTGATTACACGCTTAACCGCCGCAATTGACACATATTTCACTAGCTGTGAGATTGGCGAAATTAGGGAGGTGCTTTGATTTTGTCAAATTCACTGCGAATTGAAACATGCATGTATATTTTGTGCCCTAATTTTTATAGAGTTTTAGAATCTTTGTTTTGGAATATTAGGTGTTGATAAGTGATAATTGATTAATTTTGATGTTTATTTGAAGTGATTAACTGTGAAGAGTTTCCTTTTAGCTTATAATAATAGGTTGTAATTTAGTTTTTATCACTTGTTTTTGTGTGGGTATAGCAAGGTGATTATTGATTTAGTTGTTATTAGTGTCTCATTTGGGGGGTGTTATGGAATCTAAGACTAATTGATAATTTTTTTATCTTTATGTGAGGTGATTACTTGTTAAGTGCTTCTTTTTAGCTTATAATGGGTCTTAATTTAGCCTCTATCACTTGAGTTTTGGAGGGTTTTATGTGGTGGTGTTGATTGAACTCATTGTTTTCATTAACTCTGATATCTGACAAATTTTATTCTTCATTCAGTTTGTGATCAGGAACTCCTTTTTTCTTCGTTTGTTTTCTTGACCAAGTGACGAGAATGGAGGATGATTGGGGTAATGAGATTCTTCTTTAATTTGAGCACACATTCATCCATTGTTTGATTACATAATTGCTGAAATCTTTTGTTTTTTTTGTTACAAGTGCAATCAAATTATTGGATTTGTATGTGTATCACATCAATATCATTAAAATTATAAAACTATAACATTTGCGGCTGATTGGTTAAGCCTGACATTATAGAAAGTTATGATGTTCTTAGTTGATAGTTCACTAACATTTTGATTATGTTTGGAATCATTGAAATTGTATGTGATTTAGAGTATATCAATTTGAATATTTGGGATTATTGTAAAAAGTTGATTTTACTTAATCTGAAAATAATTTTGTTTTCACTCTTTAACTATTAATGATTAAATAAGCTTGTTATCATGGTATTTCTTCGTTATTACCCTAAATAATATTTTTCAAAATGGCTGCTCTAGCAAGTATTATCTTGTCCATTTATATATAGAAATTATGATTAACCTTATTTTCACTCAAGTTCAACAATATTATGATGAATCTCTAAATCTAGACAACTAAAGAATAAGAATATTTTTTTTGGTGAACAAGAAAAAGAATCTTATTTCAATTATTTAGATTATATTCCCCAACTAATGAGTTCATTTATAAATCAGATCAATTCCCAATACCAATCACACTTTGTATGATTCTGACATAGAAGTTGTATATTAAACCAATAATTCACTCTAACCATACTATGTTTCTTGTACTGTATTATTTATTGTTGTTAATTTGAGATATGCTTGTGTATCTTTTCAGAGGAAGAGCAATTGGCACCTATTGATCTTAAGTTACAAGAACCACCTAAACTTAAATGGGAAGATGAAGATGTGGATGAAGATGAAGTGAAGGACTCATGGGAGGATGACGATGAGCCTGCTCCTGTAAGGACAATTGAAAATGATTTTCAATACTGAATTTTGTTTACATGTGTACATTTGTTAAGATATAAAATATAAAAAAAGATGGAAATAGCTCATTCACAATTAATCAATACCATCTTGTTGTGTAATTAGCACTGCCGTTTTTACTATCTTGATGCCAATGCAGCCACTGCTGCCTTAAATCTTTTAGACAAATGCGGTGTGAGGATTTGTTTGAAATAAAAATTTGTGACTTGCTTTGCTTATGATTTTTAACAATTATTAATATAGTATAATTGAGTTTCATGATTACTTCTAATGTAATGATGCAGCATTTCTTATAATAATGGTCTTTAACTGTTTCCTTAGATACTAATTGCCAGTTTTTATTGCTTGCAAAATATCACCAGGCACCTGCAGCACCTGCGGCACCTGCAGTTAAAACAACTGAAAAGGCTCCTAAAAAAGCTACCGAAAAAGCTACGGAAAAGAAGGGAAAGAAAGTAGAACCAGAAAAGGAAGAACCACTGGATCCCTTGGCTGAAAAACTTCGTCAACAAAGGTTAATTGTTTGCATCTATTTTGCTTTCTCTGTCTAATGTTCCTTTTAGAATGACATGTTCTTAGTACTGGTATGTCATATTATTACTATTACACACTATAAGTAACATTGTGTAGCCTTTCCATGTACTGGTATGTCATATTATTACTATTACACACTATAAGTAACATTGTGTAGCCTTTCCATGTATGCTAGCTAAGAAAATATGATTATGAGCAAGTGCTCATTATAAAAATTTCACCACAAACCCAAATACTCTTCCTTGTTAGATTTCTTTTATGTACATCTTTTATGGAAACTTTGTTTTGCTATGTGAGAAAGTGGTCTTTAAATACTTTCGGAGTTGTTTCAGTACAATTTCTTCATTTTAAAGCTAGCTCTTCTTTGGTTTCTGCTTGAGCAGGCAATATAGTTGTGTTGTTAAGGGTTTCTTTTACTAGCTATGGTAGTTACACGATGGGTAGCTTTTTTGGGTCTTAGAGGGCCACATCATAGGATTCAAGTGGGGTAGTTGAAATGGAGAAATTCAACTGTAAATGAGGGAGAACTATCAGAGTATCAGTAGAAGAAAAGAAGGATATATATATTTAAATGCTCTGTCATTTAGTGTGATATGTATTACAGGCATAATGGTGTTATCCAATCTTTATAGCCAATCCTACTTAGATTTTGTTCTTTAGAAGAACTATTATTAAAGTACAGTAAACAGCATCACAGCGGTAGAAGTGTAGAACTTTGGCTTCCTTGATACAATTCGAATTGCTGAACTTAAATGATTAGAAAATTCAGCTTTTAAGTATATTTGTTCTCTATTTTTCATTGCAATTAAATTTGACGTTGAAGTAATATCTTGTTTAAAATTACCTCTTACTAAATATAACTATCATAGCTTCTGATTGAGTACAGGATATGAAAGAAACTGATAGTTAATTTAGATTAAGAAAACTACTGTTTCTGATTTAATTTACTTCCTATGACAGACTAGTTGAAGAAGCAGATTATAAGTCCACTAAGGAATTGTTTGGTGGAACTAATAATGACAAGAACATTGATACTTTTATACCAAAATCTGAGAGTGATTTCAATGAGTATGCAGAGCTCATCGCACACAGGCTTCGTGCTTTTGAGGTTAAACACTTCTGTTTCTGACATTTCTTTTTAACACCATTTGTGGAATGTGCATTCTAATTTTCTTTATGACTGCAGAAAAGTTATCATTATATGGGTCTACTGAAGGCGGTAATGAGAATATCAATGACTTCTCTAAAAGGAGCAGATGCCAAAGATATCGCATCTTCCGTGACTGCCATTGCAAATGAAAAGATAAAAGCAGAGAAAGAAGCCAATGCTGGTAAAAAGAAGACAGGTAACTTCATCTTACACTAGAACCTTCTATGTTGCTTTTATTTTTCATATTATCTTCCTCTCTTTTCCTGTTGATTTTAATGTCGGTGTTGTGTCTGTAGGTGGAAAGAAAAAGCAGCTTACTGTTGACAAACCTGATGAAGATTTTGTTGCTGCTGATCGGTATGATGCTTTGGATGATTATGATTTCATGTGAAATTTTTTGGTTCAGCTCAATTCAGATTATTCTGGAACGGGATTCAACTGTTACAACATTGGAACTAGGGACAAGACCCTTTGGCATAAACTTGTTCAAAATTGAAGAGTTTTGTCCTGCATTTTGTCCTGCATTTTGTCCAATAAGAGTGTGCATCAGTGTCTTTTTTTTTGTCACCATTATACTTGGAAATTGGTCTTTCACTAGATGATTTATATAAGTTAAAAGTTTGAAGATGGAATGTGTATTAAACATTAGACGTCGCTTTTACCTTGGGTACATTCATGTTGGATTGTAAGAATAGAATTTGCCTTTTTTTTTCCTTTCTAAAAGTTGAATAAGTCATAGTTTTTATTTGTCAAGGATGGATGTTTTTTCCAACATTTGTCTACAGTGATTAAGTTGTCGCGGTAGATAAGCTACTTATTGCAGATGAGTCTATATGCCTAATTATAGAAAAGTTAGTGGAATGTCCAAGGTGTTCTTGCACGTAACTTTTTTGCGGTAACTGAAATCAGGAATGTTCAACATGAATGTCTGGCAATTTCTGGTGCAAGTATTTCAACTGATAAGGATATAATCTAGAGCTGGCAAAATGGGCCCGCTCATATGGGCCACCCGAATAGCCCGGATTTTCCCGGGCTTGAGCCTTAAAAATCTAACCGCAAAAAAGTATGGGTTGGCCCTAATGGGCTGTGGGCTGTCCGCAAGCTCGAATAAATTATAGTAAAAAAAATAAAAAAAATATGAGTAAATAAGGAAGAATGTTTAAAACATTTTTACTTGGGCCACCAATCTAAAAGCCTACACAAACATAATAAGTAAACAACACGGTAACAACACAACACACACCTTTTAATTCCATCAAACACGCATTTAAGAGAATAAATATGCTCTAGTAATGCAAATTATATACATGCACTAGTAACGCAAATTATATACATGCACTAGTAACGCAAATTATATACATAAATAAATGAAAATAAGCAAAAAGTAAAAATAATTTATCGTGTCATTAAAATAAATAAATAAATAAGCTAAAAAATAAAACCACAGTCGTGAATTATTTCTCTACGTAATTACTCGTAAACTGTAACTAGTTTACATAACTTTACATTAATTCTAACAAATTTCAACCTATTTGTAATTAATTAATGTTGTGAACTCTCTGTAATTTGTTGCATAACAAGTCTCTGAATTTGTCAAATTTGTTGGGCATTTAAATTTCTTCCTTTTTCATTACCCTTCATTTATCTAATTTTGCTTTTAATTTTTTTTTATAAAAAAATCGGGCCGGTCCGAAAGCCCATACCGGGCTGGGCTCGGGCCATGTTTTTTGCAGCCCGTTTTTTATCCGGCCTTTTAGCCCGGCCTGGCGAAGCCTGAAACCGAATGGGCCGGCCCGAAATAGGCCGGGCCGCCGGTTTTGACAGCTCTAATATAATCACTCCTTGACACTTTGTACAATAGATTTATTAGCAACTCCTATCTCTTTATACTGAATGAAAAGACTCCTCCCTTACCAATCGCTGGTTCAAAACTTCATCAGTTGAGGGTAAGAGACAAATCATTCATTAGAAGTCTCCAGTAATAAGAAAACATTTTCAATTGCTTTATGAAGCTCTTCTTTGTCTGTTTATCAGAATCCATACACCACATGTTCTAGAACCCATTTAGTGTGATGAAACTAAGCTGCAGTACACCAAGGTCAAGACTCGAGATATGGACACATCACACATCAGTTTAAAACATCCATTTGCATTTTATTTAAGTATATGAAAGATATATAACATGCATTCTACATGTATGCAAAAGAGATGCTGAAAAGATTGCAGCTTTATTAGTAATAATCTAGTAAATGAGAAGATCGCAACTTTGTCTACCGCTTGATCTATACGACTATATCTAATATACCAACAAAATTTGGGGGTTTCTTAAAAAGAATACACCAAATGCATCCAAGGGTACGGTTGAGTTCTAGGTAACAGATGGGTTCTTTAAATTTTTTAAGTAACAAATAAAACATATATTTATCATATTTTTATTGAGATATGTCAACCATTGAGTTTTCAACAGAATCGATTCATATATCCTGTGATTCAATTCATGACTCTAGAAATATAAATTTTTAAAACTTAACATATCCACATTGTGATACTTATACTTCTAATTAATTCATACATCTCAAAGTAACCTTTTCTCTAATTACGTTTTTATTAAATAAAATGCAATTAGAAGACATACTAATATTATTTTTAAGTAATATTATTATAAGATTATATTTATGGGTCTTAACCTTTTATTTTATGAGCAAAAGAATAATAATCCGAAATTTCATCTTGAATTAACTTAAACTTCATTGTCTGTTTACTTTCTTTACGTAAAAGACATGCTGTCTTGGGGTGAATGTGAATTTATAACTTTTTCAGTTTTTCTGTGTGCCTGGATAAACTTTGCATTTTTATACACAAGAATTTAGAGCTACAGACCCAATTTTTATACCAGCTCAACATGGAACCGATGTGAATACCATTTTCCAGTTGACAAAAAAAAGTGATTAAAATGAAAATATTGGCTTCGCCCGGACTCGAACCGGAGACCTTCAGTGTGTTAGACTGACGTGATAACCAACTACACCACGAAACCATTGATATTCAATTTCAAACATTATATTACATGTAGAATACTATAATGTTCTATAAGCTAATATTTAAAGAACAGGATGATAAAAGTGGGTAAAAAGTACCTTTTGAGACAAAGCTTTATTATATACTACTGCTATAGTATTTGCATGTGCAATTGTGGATTTATGATGGGAAAAAAAGCTACTCATTACATTCCTCTTTTTTTTTTTTTTTTTTTTTTTTTTTTTTTTTTCTTTTATAGAACATAACAGTGAAAATTATACTTATTAACTTTGTATAAATGAATATTAAAAATATATGTGTCTTAATATGTCCCTTCCCATATTATTTGATCAAATGGAAACTTATTGATCTAATCTATTACTCCCTCCGTTCCTTTTTATTTGTTGTTTGAGAAAAAATAGGTCAAATTAAGAAAGTGTATTTTTGTATTTTATTTTCCTATTATACCCTTTTTTGGGATATATTATACTCTAATTTTAATCCACAAAAAAATTCCTATTTTTTTGCACACACTTTCTCTTTCCAAAAAATTAAAACCACCACAAAAAATTATATGAAGAAGTTTAGTAAAAAAAAAAGATACAATAAAAAGATTATATGAAAAAAAATTATATAAAATCTAGTCAATAAAAAAAAATTAGGAAGGAGGGTATAATAGACAACACATAACCTCGAATTATCAAAACAACAAATAATTTGAAACAAATTTGCTTTTCTAAAACAACAAATAAAAAGGAACGGAGGGAGTAATATTTTTTCTTCTTAATAACTAAGCACAACTTCCACATAAAAGTAGGTTTTCAGTTTTTTATAGTAAAAAAAAATATATTTTTCTTCTTAATAGCTAGCCACAACAAAAAAGGATGTTACGTAGTTATCAATTAACTAAGTCCAATAAAAAAGGAGATTAAATAGTTATTTATAGTTGCACAATAGAGAATATCGATCACAAAAAAAAAGATTCCGTGCCCGTTTGGCGGCTAGTAAATTATAATGCAAACAAACCAAGAAAGAGAGTAAACAAACCTCTATATGATATTTGGTTGGCAAGTTGGTTACTTTGCTATTCAGATTTTCCAATGTTGTCTAGTTAAGGAATATTTGGTTGGCGATCTCAAATTAAAATTATTTGCATGCATACACATAAAATTTAAAATTATTTTAATAGGAGGAAATTTGAATGCTATATTGCATTCTTGGGAAAAAAAAGTAGTAGACTAGTAAGAAAATTAACGGGCATCTCATAATTTTTTTTTGTTATTCATTGTATTGATGTTTTGTAATCTTGTTTAGTCTCTGTCTCTTTGATACACTTTGTGCTGTAGAGCATGTTTTGGTTAATATAAATTTTATTTTTGCATGTTTAAAAGAGAAAATTAATGATTATTTTTAATGAATAAAAAATTATTTATTGACTATTGTAGTTTAGAGAAGACCATTTCATAAGAAAATACACAATTTGATTGTTGATAAGCATTATACTATTTTTTTATATTCTTTTTTTAAAAAATAACCAAATTTCATTATTATGAGTACTAAAAATTTAATAAAGAATTCAATTTTATTTTATTGAGCTGATAAATAATATTTAGTTATTATAAATTTTTTAAATCATAAGAAGAAAAAACTTTTCAAAAAGTACTCTTATAATTATTACAGTATTATTTTTTGAGTTACCATGTAATCATTAATTTAAAACTTAATATAATTGCCTTGAAAAATGATATTTTCAATTCAAAAATTACTTATTTTTTTTATGATTATTATTTTCTACTTTTTTTTTGAAACGGCAAAAATCACTAATGAGTTATTATATTAATATTAGTATTTTTCCTTTGGCTAAATTGCATTTTTGGCCCCCCATGTTTTCTAATTGTGCAATTTTGGCCCCTTAGTTTCAAATGTGCGATTTTAACCCCCCACGTTTGCCCCATTTTGCATTTCATGGCCCCCTTGACTATTTTGACCAAAAAATTGCCAACATGAAATTTTTTTACACGTAGCTTAATTATATTGGACAACATGGAGGGCCAAAACTGCAATTTAGCCTTTTCCTTTTCACCAAAACTTAAATCTAAACCTTTGACATTTTAACTCAAAAAATCAGTAGAACTATTCACCCGATTCAGATTGTCAGCAGCGACAATTTTTGTTGTGGTGTTTGTTTGATCCCGTCCATTCAATTAATTTGTTGAACAAAACAACAGATTAATTAAACGGTCAGGATCAAATAGCGGACACCACATAAGAGATTATCGCCGCCGACGATCGGAGTCGCTATCCCACTTCCACCCCACTTATCTATTTGATTTCCTAGTTAGCATCTCCCTTTTTGTTTTATCTCTTGACTAAAGAAAGAATATTAAAAGTTTGCCAATTGTGCTTGTCTTTGTTGTTGTGATTTTGCTTTTGTAAAGTCAACAAAGGAAAGAGAGTGTGAAAAATGAACGGAATTCCCGCTTTTGTCTCCTTCTCCATCGCCAACTACGCTTCCCCTCTCAATTTTTTCTTCCACCCACCAATACACCACAATTCCCAATCTTTCTCTCTCTCTCTCTCTCTCCCTCTCTCTGTTTTTTCCCTACGCTGTGATATCGCCGCCACAGAAGCAGCGGAGGTTTTGCATCAAACATGAACGGAAAAGCTTCCGTTTCTAAGGAGCTTCAAGCTAAACATACCAAGGTCACTTTTCTTCATTCAACCTTTTTTCAGTTTTTTTTTTTTTTTTTAATTTCTTTCATCAATTGCTATCTGGGTGTTCATGTCATTTAATTTGTTTATTTATTTTTTACTCTTGGGTAGATCATGGAGAATTGTTTGAAAGAAAAATAATATTACTTCCAATTTCTTTTTCTCTCTTTTTAATTTGTGTTTTTAGGATTTTTTTGGGTTATTTATATTTGTTTTTAAAATTTCAATGTTACATAAAGATTAAATAAGTTACCTGATTAAAAATAGGTAAAGGTATGTATGAAAGTTGTTTTTTAATAAAAAAAAAAAATACTGTATTTCTTAAAAGAAACAAGTGGTTATTCAAATGGTTAATGAGCTCCATTTAAGTACGAATCATTGAGGAGAACTCGAGTTCGAATCATAGATGGAACAATACTTGGCCAAATTTTATTTACCTCCTTGTTGAATTTTGGATTACCAAGGCCCTTTCTCTTAAAACCTAGAATAAGCCAAAAAAAAAAAGACCAAGTATTGTTGAAGAAATGACTTGTTTACTAAGCAAGGTATCCCTGTGCGTAATTGTGAAGACTAATCTTTCGAGGTAACCGAGGTTGACTTAGAACTTAGAAGTTGATCTTTTCCAATATACTACTATAGTTTTCCATACACAAAGTGATCGAACCCTTGACCAAATGACCAACGGTCTTAAGCATCAACCACTTGTACCGCACCATGTTTGAGAAAATGTTTGTTTTCAGTAATTTTTTAACTTTATTTTTAATAATGACCTTTTAAAATTTATCGGAATTGACTCTAAGTGGACCTTGTAAAAGCATGATATCATACCATACTATGGTCAACAAACATTGGATTTTCTGAGTCAATAGTTTTTGCAGTCAGTGTAGTCAGCCAATCTAATCCATTGGATGGAGATAGATAACTCACATTTTGACTTATATACAAATCAATAACTTAGAATGAATCTTAATTGTTTAATCTTAATCATAGGCTAAGATCATTGACCACATCAAGTTCCACTCTAGTTATTTGTGGGTTGATAGTTGACCGCTTTAAGATAATATGATTGTTTAATTCATATAGTTGACCTACCCATTTGAAAAAAGGCTTCATTCTTTTGATAATTGCCGTTCTCCTTCCCCGTGTTGCTCAGAATACCCTCAATCCTACTGGAAGATATCTTCCGATAGTGTATATCCTACTGGTAGTACCAGTAGATATCTTCTTGTAGTATATTTTGCTTGTTTGAGCAACACGGAGGAGTAAAATAATCACCTGATTTTTTTGTTATGTTGTTGCTTCGTGTTATTTTTCTTTTAATTTTATTGTGTGTGACTGTATGCAGATCTTAGAGGGACTTCTTAAGCTAGCTGACAACAGGGAATGTGCAGACTGTTGGACCAAGTATACACTTTTCACAACACATTTATTTTTTTAATCTTTAAGCTTAAACTACTGCAATAGTTCATTCATAGGTTATTTTCTTACTATAAACATTTTTGAGTACTTCTGTTACATATATCAACAAGGAGACTGATTGTGCACCTCATATGTGCTGAGCATGGTTATCAGTATCTTACAATATATGCGAGTCATATCTCGATTCATTACTAAATTAAACTCAATCAATACGAATCTCTAGTTTGCACCTCATATGTGCTGAGCATGTTTTTTTGTCAACTTTGTATAGCACACCTTTTTTTTTGGTCATATATCTTACTATTCATAATAAGATTCAATTGATGTTTCGGAAAAAAAGGTCTTCTGATTCACAATTTGAATCTTGATCTGATCGATAACGATTGCACTGAGCACTTAAATCCAGCTATTTAAAAGTGTTTCACTGAAAGCTTTTTCCTCTTCATTCACTTTGCTTATGTTCCTATCATCTGATTTTGGGGATGCTTCAACATTGAATTTACTTAGGATTGTGAGATATAGTACACTTGAAAGTTTTTGTCTTGTGAACGAAAGCAAAACAGCGACATTCATCGTTCATTGTAGCAGTGTAAAGTTTAGCTAGCATCTGATCTTGCAAATTTTATTGCTGTAGAAATTAATGAGGTTTTTTTCATGGTTTATGTATTTCAGGGCACCACGATGGGCTAGTGTGAACTTAGGAATTTTCATTTGCATGCAATGTTCAGGGATTCACCGGAGTCTTGGAGTGCATATATCAAAGGTTCATATACATTTTTGTTCCTTCTCAGTTTAGAAATTTGATAATGGCTAAACCTTCTGATTTTGTTACTAGGTGAGGTCCACAACTTTGGATACATGGTTGCCAGAACAAGTTTCTTTCATGCAATGTAAGCAACTATGCAATCTATTTCGTAATTACTTTCTTTGTGAAGTGTACTATCGAGCAAATTATGAGATACAATGAGCAACTTTTCAATTTGATTGATTAGCCCTTTCTTTACTCATGAAAGATATCAGTGTTGTCAAATAACGGCTATTGCACTATAGCGTAGCAGAATGTTAACAAACTACTATTGCTCCACAACACGCGATTCAGTACGAAGTATTTTCAAGTAACTGCGTAGCGAAAGATAACACTAGCGTAGTGAAATTTTAACGAACGGCTATTTTTCACAATTGAAAGTGCTAGAAGATATGATAATTGTTACAAATGTTGTTTGGCTCTTGCGAGTGAAACTTATATGATGCGTTTTATGCAGATATGGGTAATGTGAAGTCAAATAAGCACTGGGAAGCTAAACTGCCACCAAATTTTGACAGAAATGAATATGGAATCGAGAAGTTTATCCGTGCCAAGTAAACTGTCAATATATTCTTATACATGACTATACGTTTCTGAATTGCTGTTGCGGTTGTGGTTACACTGTGAATTTTAATACTGTGGCATAATATAGTCGGAATTGCAATGCTGTTGCGAAGACTTCTAAAATCTTTATATTGTGTCTGCAGACTACAATTGAGAACTATGCTAGAAACATCGGATAATTTTTCATCTACTTTTCCATTTTCTACCATTGTTAACTAGCTTATGTTTTTTCAGATATGTGGAGAAAAGATGGGCTTTACAAGGTGAACTACAATCTTCAAAGTCAGCTGAAATACCGGTTGACTTCAAAGTGTCACAAACTACTGGGGCCAAGAATGGTATTCAAAAAAATAGGAGATTGTCTCTTGAGGAAAGCATTCTTGTGAATCACATGGCACAAATTCGGCCTCCAATACCAAAATTTCAAGAGGTATTCATGTTTTATTTTATGTTTAATCCTTCAAGATTTTCCTTTCATATTTTAATTGGTACCAGTGTTGTGAAATAGCGGATATAGCGTTATAGAATAGTGGAATTATAACAAACTGCTATTGCTGTGTGACACGTGATTTAGTACAAATTGTTGTCAACTAGCTGCTATAGCAGTGCTATCTATAGCCTAATACTGTAGCATATTAGAATTTGAACAAATGAATATTTTCTGCGATCCGTGATTTACAACACTAGTCAGATGCATGTTTGATGGATCATTTGATAAACCAGACACATCCACAATTGTTTACTCAGTCAAAAATTTTGTTACCTTCCAATATTTACGTTACAAAAACCAAAATACTAATTGTGGTTTATCTGTTGAATTTAGGGTCCCTTAGATTTAAAAATGAAGATTTCACTACCAATAAAGAGGTCATCAACATCACTTGATTTTGATAAATCGAATGGAAATAGCAACGGTACCGCCGATCTTTTTAATTTGCTTTCCTTCGACGACAATAAACAGAATATATCAACTACACCTTCTAGCTGGACAACATTTGATTGTAAGATTACATTACTTGTAATATCTCATCTTCTGAATCTATGTTCTATTTTCTTTGATTCACATGGTTCATGTTATGTACTTGGAAATTATTAAATCAGCAATTATGTTTACAGGAAAAGGCGTCCGAATTATTTATAGATTTGTTGAGCTAGCTTTTTGGATAGATGTCACAAGATTATGGTTAAATACGTGCATTGTTGCACGAACATCAAGCTGTGTTGGTCTGGTGTGTACTTCTCATTGCAATTTAGTAATGCTAGTGTTTTTATATCTTTATCTCCATGTTTTATTGACCCTTGTCTTCTTCACTTTCTCCTATAATCAAAAGATTTATTGCATGATTATCAGTATCTTGCGATACACATGAGTCGTATCTCACAATTCAATACTAAACTGAACCTAATCAAAACAAATCTTTGGTGTGAATCTATTTGGACATGAATCTTAAATTCTAATTCATTAAAATGTAATGCGGTTCGCTATTATGAATCCTCATTCATTCTAATGAATCATCACCTAAACTTAGCATAACCAACCACTTTTCTTTTGTCATTTGAGGTTTTTAATCTTTTATGATACATTAGCTTATAATTTTGTTATGTCACTTGTTTTTTACTTAAAAATTTCATATCTTTGTTCCCAACGTATCTTACGATTCACGATTCAGTCCAGAAAAAAAGTCTTCCGATTGCATATTTGAATCCCGATTTTGTAACCACAATTCATTGTTGTTGTATGTTTTCACAGGTTTGTGGACAAATTTTTCAATCAGACTTCATCAGCAGGATATAAATTAGGCTCTCATATACAATGATTTAATTTGTAACACCTATATCTCTTTATTCCTGCAATAGCCACTGATTCAAATTTCAGATGGAGTAAGGGATCAAGGAAATCACAGTGATTTTTTATTTTCTTGTTTCACAAGTCACTTCCATGAATATGTGATTCAAGAGGTTGTACATGAAATATGTCCCATTGTTTATCTTGTTTTTTTCCTTCTTATATATCAAATTAATCTAAATAGATGTTAACTTTCTTCATTGATTTTTTCTTTTGTTCAACATTGATTGAAATGTTCAGAAGTTTCATCATAGATTACCTACAAATTTCTAATCTTGCTTTACTGTTAGGCTTTGATTTCCTTACATATGTAGCGAGGCTAATAGTTTAACAAGGTTATTTTTTAGCTACTTTAGAGACCCTCTTAACAATTTGGAGATTTTTAAATAGACCTCTGAAATAAAAATATTTATAGTTGAGTTCCTTAACTATTTTTTATTTAATTTTTTATTTTTTTTAATAATAATTTTCATGAAATTTCAAATAATTGATATTTAGACCTCTAAAGTTACAAATCCAAATTATTTAAAATTTAGCCACTTAATTAAATTATTTAGAACATTCATTGTAACATTCTCTTTTCAACACCTTCGTATCAAGTGAAATTCACATCTAATTATGATTTCAGACATTAAGCTAGTGATTATTGAAAAGTGAGTGTTAAAGAGAGAGTGTTTTATCTAACCGTAAAAAAAGTAAGAGTATTTGTAGCACATCTTTTATACACGAGTTAAATAAGAATTTTATCTTTAAATATATAGTGAATTTAGATTTTAGTCTATAAATATGGAAATCAAATACTCCAAAGACTTGGTCTAGTGGTAAAAAGACAGGTTTTGAATCCGAGAGGTCCCGGGTTCGAGTCCCGCTAGTGCCTTTGGAGGGAGGTAAATGTAATTACCTTTGTAAGTGCTCTTTGAGCCCTAAGGTCTTCCCTACTTTGGACTGGGGCACTATCCCCTCATCATAAATTTACCCTTATAAAAAAAATAAATAGAAATCAAATATTTTCGGCCTACCAAAACTTTCTACTTATTTTTTTTCTTTCCATAATGACTATTTAATGCTCATGGTGATGTCAAGGTTATGACACTTTTATGTCTAAGATGTATCTAGATTATGTTCACACACTTTTTATGTCCAAGATGTGTATATATTATGTTCATAGAATGAAGCACATACACAATGGGTATTGGACACAATACATATTCGATACAACAATACATTCATTGATAAATAAAAGATATGATACGTTTAAGATAATTAAAATAAAACACATAACTCTTAAGCATTATTAATTATAAAATTACAAATTATTGTCTACTATTCGACACATTGACATAGGACACAATTTTCAACACTTGCGAAAATCCAAACTAAAATGTTGTAGTATCATTTTAAGTAGATATTTTTAAAATTGCAATTGGTTAACTTAAAATCAAATGGACAATTGGTAATGGAATCATTAGAAAAAATGATTAAATAGAGAGGAGGAATTAAGGAGGGGAAAATTTGATTAATATATTGGAAAGTTAAATAGTTTTTTTTTTTTTTTTTTATGCAAGGAAAGTTAAATAGTTGAGATAAATTCGATATATCATATACGATACAAAAGCCATTTAATGTATTGGTGCTTTAGAATGACCATATATTATGTTCAAAAAATGTCAAGACCACATCAAAATTATGTTCAGGAATAAAAAATAAAATTTGTAATATTTTTAAAAGCGAAAAACTTATTTAACCCTTGATAAACCGATTAAAAATTCTTAAAAAGTGTCTTCCACATATAACTCGGTTGATGAACTAAAAAACATTGAAATTTTTTTAGGAAGAAGGTCCACTATTCTCGGAAATAAAGTTAACCTCAAATGTTAATAACATTTTGCATTAATTTTTTTAAGTCATAAACCAAATAAAAAATTCCAAAATTATGAATCTATTATTAGTTAATTATTAATAAATTTAATGATCCTATTATAAATTTATTTAACACATAGGCTCGAATAAAAACCATAAATAATTACTAACAATAAATTAATCCAAATAATATAAATTGTAGACCCCTTTAATCCACGCGTAAAAAAAAGCGCTCTTACACGCCGAAAAAGTTTGGTTGCTCCACGTGTTCTTCACAAAAAATTAATCACCACTAAACGTCAATAAAAACTTCATATACTTAACTTAGTAGAAAAAAAAAAACCATAAAAAATTAGACATCATCAAATTACTCATCCAAAACCGAGTATTTCTAAATGTGATATCCAAAAAGAAAAAAAAAGGGAAAAAGAAGTGATATCCATATAGGAATGAGAACTTATATTTATCACTTAATTATTTCATAAAAAATAATTTAAAGACATATAAACGCGCGTGCATGAACCTCATTGTAAGTGCGCTACAGACTAGTTTACTCTCCACAACTGAAACAGAAACGGTTATGAATCTCGCTCTGTATAAAGGCGGGAAAGTGATTCTCTCTCACACTCGCCGATCACAATTTCTTCACACTCTACCATAATCTCTCTCACATCTTCTTCATTGGTTACAATCTCTGCTCTGAATTCATCATCATCAATCTCAAGCGATCATTGTGTATAGGTAACGTAATCACGTTTCAACTTGTTAATTGCATTTTCATATTAATCTCTTCTTCATTTGTTAAAATCTCTGTTCTGAATTCAACTTTCAATTTCTTGATGATGATGATAACCTAATCACGTTTCAGCTTGTTAATTGCATTTTCATATCAATCTCTGTTTCAATTTTTTGTATAATTTGCATTTGCACGCTAAAATTTTCACCGAAACTGAAACAAATTTCCGATTCCATATCATTTGTTGCGATTTTCAGTTCATTCAATCGGATTCAATCTAGCATTGAAGTTATAGTTAGTTTTCACTTGCACGCTAAAATTTTCACCGACACTGAACAATTTCTTCCAATTGCATTTGATTTGTTGTGATGTTAATTTCATTCGATTAGATCATGCCTTTGAATTGTAGCTATATAGTTAACTTTGATTTTCCTTTTTGATTTTTGAGCTTTTTCTGTTTTGTTTGTAGGAAAATGAGGCCAGTGTTGGCGGTGAAAGCTATAATCGTCGTTGTTTTCACTTCGACTCTCATCCGTTGCGTTTCTGGTGCTAACCTCACTGTTGGCGGTGCTTCCGGCTGGGATCTCAATTCCAATATGCAGGACTGGTCTTCCACTACCACCTTCAATGTCGGTGACGATCTCGGTAGGCATCTTAATCTCTCGATTTCAATAAGATCTTATATAATCTCTGCATTTTCTGAAACTTTATAATTTTCTGGTAACGATTCTTGAAAGTTTAATTAATCTAGCAACTGCAAGTGCACGCAAATTAACTATAATAATGATACCGTACTAATTAATTAGGTTAATTGGTGTTTTAGGTTCGTTTCTGATTAGTTTGAGAATTCATTCATAACTGTTTATTTTTCTTTTCCTTCTGTCTTAATTTATATTCAATAAAATGCATAAAAATCCATCAATTTAGTTCCAATATCTTAATAAGAGAGACTAAAAGCATCAGAAAAGTAAAAATTAAAAAAATACGCGGGAACAAATTCAAGAATATTTTAGGAAAATCGAAATTTAAATTTGTAGTAATAATATAATAACGAACGCTAATCGGATGTGTATGGTGATTGGCAGTATTCTCCTACACGCCGTTATACGATGTGGTGGAAGTGAACAAACAAGGTTACGACACGTGTACAATAGCAAACGCCATAGCCACACATAACAGCGGCGAAACAGTGATTCATCTCACCGATAACGGAACCCGTTACTTCGTCTGTGGGAGAATGGGCCATTGCAAACAAGGCCTCAAACTTGAAGTCCAAATTCAGGCCCAATCCATCAACAACGGAACTAATGATAATGAAAACCAACCCAGCGACGGTGGGCAAAAACCATCTCCTCCGCCGCGTAATCCTCCACCAGTACCACCAAGTCATCATTCTCCTCCTACTCCTCTAGATGCACCTTATGAAAAGATTTCCGGTGCAGAACCATTGATTACACTTTTAATCATCTTAGTTTTCAATTCGTTTTCTCTCTACTTTACCTTGGACCATCTCTTGCTTGATCCCCTTCTTCTTTTTTTTGAGAACCCTCTTGGTTTATACCTGATGCTTTCAGCTGTGTATGTTTTTTGTATTTAGTCTTTCATAAAGCCATATGGTTCAGTGCATATAGATTGTGATTTTGGTTGGTTAATTGTTCCAAAGTCAATCATGATCTTGTTGACAATGTGAGATTCTTTGATACTGTGAATTTGTTTTGTTCTAGTGTGAGAGTTTGTTTGTACAATCATGATCTTGTTCCAAAGTCAATCATGATCTTGTTGACAATGTGAGATTCTTTGATACTGTGAACTTGTTGACAATGTAAAATCTGTACACACTCAATGTGAGAGTTTGTTTGTAAAATCTTTGCTTCTTTTTTGTTCAATTACATTTCCTTCTCAGGTTATAAGTTTCATTACTAGTTTTTTGCGGTACATTTTATTTTTATTTTTCATTTAACCTATCAATTCTTATTAAATAATTAAGTTTATAATTGATGTTATAATTTTGATTAGTCCAAAATTCGATGAGAGTCTGTGGACTGTGGCATGTACTTCTAATGATTTCATCATATGCACAACACAAGTCTTTGGTTGAGGTGACACATGTTAAAATTGCAATAGTGTTAAAATATAGGCTATCTCTTTCAGCTTTAGTGGTCATGTGATTGAATTCAGTGTTAAAATTGCAACAATGTTAAAAGTCATAAGGAGTGTTTAATGTAAATTGTGATCCTAGTCAATTTATAGAGAGGAGTGTTTGTAGATGTTTGAGTGCATTTTTTATTTTTAAAAATGGTTTCACCGAATGATTTTAATTTTTTAACAGATAATCAGGGGAACGGGCATGATATTATTCTAGGCATTACTTATTCCAAATTCTCCGTACATATTTATTATAGGCTTTTAGGAGAAATAGAGGAAAATTAGCTTTCTATATGGACACATGAAAGAATGAAACTTTATGTCGTTGCATTGCATCCATCATAGAAGTCAGAATATAGAAATCTATATCGGGCAATTTTGAATGCTGCATCTTGCACCCATTGCTTCAACATGTTCCTGTTCCGTAGCTTAAGGTCCACACAACATACTTGTGCCATAACAGGGTGTCCAAGCATTTTGTGAGTTGTTTCCAAGCATTTTAATTTTAGTGGTTAATAAGAAAACAATTTGTCAAATTGTCACTGATAATGGCAATTGGCAAACATATTTTAGTCTTATTCTTGGGTCATCTAGCTAGCACATTCTTCGTAATCAATACTTATTAGACATTATTAATACCATAAGCAAGAGTTATATAGACAACTGGTGCCAATAAAACCTCCAACTTGACACTTATTTTTGGATTGATAATTAAAATTTTATCTTGGGGCTAGGAGAAATTAGAGGTACATTTGTTTGCTTTATGACACTTATCATTATCATGTACTACCACATCTTAGTTGTTTTCTCCTTGTTAGAGCATAATGGAAAAGACCAAAAGGTGATTTTTTCATATTAATTTCATAAGTGGTAGTTGGGCTCTATGTGGAATGAGTTCATTTTACCTAATTTGATGCCTTATTGGTCCTGTGGAGCTAATTATACTTGTCCTTTAGAAATACTCTTTGGCCAAAGACTATATAGTGAGGGTTCTTTCCTAAGAGTTTATCAGTTTTGAGTTTTTTGGATTGTTCTGTTTTGCTGTATATCACATTTGAGCAACTCTTGTACTTAATATCTTAATAATGTGTTATCTTATGTTGCTTAAAAAAAAATTATTTAAAGAAAATAAATTTAGTTATTGAACTATATACATGGCTATTTTCGAGGTATCAGAATCCACATGTCAAAGTAGAAAGATTGGGTAAAAATTGAAATGGAAGGCCAACATATATTCATAATAGAAGTGCAGAACTAAACATTTCTAATTGAAATTTAAGGCATTTTGCAGGCAGGAGATGGATGAGGGTCCATGTCTGTGCTTTCTTATTAATGAAAAACTTTAACAAGCTGGTTCCACTAACAATGTTCGGGTCCGGCCAACATATAGTTTTATCAGGAGCTTAAAATTTAATTAGGATAACTTTTTAAAATTTTATATTTTGTATTTTCAGGAGTTTGGTGAGCCTTTTTTAATATGACTAATTCACTTTGAAGTGAGGGAGAAATATGAGAGAAAGCAAGAGCTTAAAAAATAAATTTGATTTATTGAGCATGTGTTCAAATTTGTGACTGTACCATATCAAAATTTCTTAAGCTGCTTATGATACTATTCACAATGTCTGCTCAGTTAATAAAATAATAATAAATTTAGAAATATAAAAATTTAGAATTTAATTTTCATGTACTAACAATGTAAATTGACTTTACATATGCTTCTAGTCAATTTTATATATCTAAATGTTGATATTTGATTGAACTTCTAATTACACTATCAATGCATATACAAATTAAAAGTTAATGCTATTTTATTATAATAATTTTTTTAGAATTGATGAGAAGGGAGAAATTCCAATCTCATTGAAGATCAGTGAGAACCACCCATCTAATTGAAGATTTACAATAAAATTTATGTATAATCTACTAATTGAAAAATATTAAACTTAAACTCAAGTCATAACGGGTGTGTGCGAAATATCTAACCGTTTGTGCCAACCACTATTAACAACATGTTGCGAACCACCAACCACTTGCGCTAGTTAAATTCAATGTAGGTAACTTTGCACAAGATAAAAAAACTTAAAAGTATATATTTTTTGACAAGAAAAGAACTTAAAATATTAATACTGTAGTAAATTTATATATTTGGAAAATCTAGATCAAGTGTTTGGGACTGTCTGCAAGGTCCTACTTCTTATTAAGATTATGTACTTACACACCACTCAACGTTTGTTTGTGACATAAGAAGAAAACATGGGGTACTTCTGTTTCAATTTTTAGTGGCATGTACAAGTTTTTTTTTTAATGGCTTAGTGGCATGTAAAAGTGAAACTCACTTTCCGACCATATAGTTTATCATAATTGAATGAAACCTTCAAGAAACAGCAAGTCCTACTATGCTACTATACTACTCCCTCCGGCCACTATTATAAGCAAATTTGACTTTTTTGGTACATTGAAAAAGTGATGTATTTAGTTCATAATATGGACCAAATACATCACTTTTTCAATGTATTAAAAAAGTCAAATTTGCTTATAATAATAGCCGGAGGGAGTACATCTATAAGATTCATATCCGTGCGTGTTAATTAAGTTTATTACACTAACCTCAATTTTGATCCCTAAACTAACTAAATTGTTGTACCTTTGGAGATATTGACAACATAACCAATATAATTTAGCCAACATGCATATCTTAATTCAAAGTCGCGCGTGCAACCATGCACAGTTGATTAGACTAATTAGTAATTACTATTATAGCTTTGCTTTCAATTCATCCTTGTTTGACACTTTATCCATTTTTCCAATTTACCAAAAGAAAATAAATTATAAAAGCCTTAGTTTTTCTTCTAAGAAGACTATTATATACCAACTCAGGTCTGGGTCAATTATCTGTTCTAAGAAGTAAGAAGACTTAATCTCATATTTTAAAACTAGTAGTTAGTAAAGTCAGAAGATAAGTGGTTGATTTTTCAACAATTCACAATTTGTTATGCATGCATATAGAGTATATGGAAGTAGATATTAGGCAGTTACTGTATGACGCAGTAATTGTTTTCATTCGCCCTATCATAATCAACGGTTGAAATTGATTTTTGAATTGATTTAGACTGTCTGATCTTAAATCAACGGAAAAACTGTAGCATTCCCTACAACAGGGAATCCATATATCCGTATATCATTATTTATTAAAATGATACTAATGATTACGTATTTTACAACCGTTCTCGAATGAAATTGAACTCCGTCCAATAAGTAATATCATCTCTAACTATCAAGCTGACACATCTTTTAAAAAATATTAAGCTGATACATTATGAATAATATTAATAATTGATGTATCCATGTATTATTAACTCTATAATGATGAGAAACTTTAGAGTAGTGAAATCCCAAATTAAACTGCAGCAAACTCTCTGTATTCACTTTTATAGTTTTAGTTGGAGTGAGACTATTTTTATTTTCCAACAAAAGATGACTCACAATTACCGTGCAATTGAGAAAAAGGAATAAAAATGTGCCACTATTAAACAATCATTTTAAAGCTGAATTATAGATCAGTTTATGTTTGCAATAATTGACATTCAACTTAAAATTATCCTCATATATATAGTGCTTTCTCTTGGATATACTACATGATCAATACAAACATTATTTAATATAAACTTATAAGAAATAGATGATGTTTTAATAGCTACTAGTACATGTAAATAACTAGACAGAAGAAATAGCATATAACAGATTAAACAGATACTACTAATTAACTTAATTCACTAAGTCACTAGAAACTTGACATGGGATAAAAAGTCCACCGTGTCTCTTGAAACTTGTCTTGGCTTCTTCACACAGTCTCAGTTACAAAAATATTTACACAACAAAATCTGCAAAAGGAGGGAAAGAAAAGACATAGTCAATAATTTGAGGAAACGACAAATACAATGTATTTGTTATTAGATGCATACTATTTTTTCTACACTTCAATCAAGTGTTTGGTAGTTGGAACAGCAATAATCATAGCTAGATTCATTTAATTGTGCAAACTACTATTTATATTTGCCAGATGTTAAAAGCCTAATGCTTAAAGAATTTAAGATGCCATTGATTGGTATGTACCATGGAATCACACTATCACTTTTGGAGTCATAGTGTTACAAACAAGCTTAAAAGAATCATTTCATAGGTCATACCTTAGTTAAAAAAAGTTTAAAAAACATTTTGATTATGTTTAATTTATACTTAAAAAGATTCCATAAGAAAGTGGTGTATTTAACTACCATTACTAACTACTAATACTAATTTAGTACTATGTGAACGGTTGTCATCTAATACATGACAAAAATTATCTATTCCAAAGTTTAAGTTGGTGGGAAAAGGTTAACCAATTAATCATTAATGATGATTTAAACAACAAATTTTTTAAATATGATAATAGAGATAATATAAATGGGGAGGGTAAAATTCTTCATAAAACACATGGAATGTGTTGAGTAGTGAATGCAATTATAACATGATATAGAGAGTCCTAGACCTAAACTGTCAAATAAAGATTGTACTTTTCAAGTTTTCACTTTCTATTTTGAATCCAATAATTGAAAAGTAGAAACATGGTCATGAACCGTCCCATTTCAACTCCATATTTGAGTTCAATTGTGTATTATTTGGAATCACAGTGAATTCGACGAAAACAAGTAGAACTGTGATTTTGTTAAAGCGGGAAAAAGTAGTTTTTAACAAAATTACGGTCGTACACCGTAATAAATTGTTAAGGTAATCCAAACATGTATGTTTCTATTAGAAATAACCGGAAAATGCTGAAAAATTGTTTTGCCGTTCTAAGGCCATAAAATACAAAATTAAGAATATGTTCATATTATGTACCTCCCAAGTGGTGAATATCCTTGCAGAGAATCACTTTATTCTGCTAAATTTTGAACTGTGACTGGTGTGAAGAAGAGATTAACATTAACCACATCATTCATCTAACACCACGGTTGACCAATTCCAAAAAACGTTGATTAGATTCAAGCCTCTGCAACTTCATTTGATTATTAAATTTCTTAATAAAAGCTTCAGCCCTTTTATTCAATTCTTCAGGACTCATTGATTTTTCTCTCTTCAATGAAGCTCTATCATTGAAAGTTTCAGACTTTTTCAATTCTCTTTGTGCCCAAGCAACAGGGTCATCACCATCATCACCATAACCACCAAAACCACCATTGTTACGAAATGGCTCTGCTTTCACAATCCTTGCAGTCCAAGTGTCACTTTTCTTTAGATGTGGTTTCATGGTTTTCTGTTGTCCTTCCATTATAGCTTTCCATGTTGCTTCCAAACTGTCATCAATATCATCACCTTTATCACCGGAATCCGGTAAGTAATAGTCGTTTACGATTTTTTCCGGTGATGGGTCAGTGATGAATTTGTTGCGGATCAATCCAAAGTCTTTAAATTTATCATTAGAATCTGTCAAGAAATAGTCTTTACTGCATTTTTCCTGTGATTTGTCAGTGATGAATTTGTTGAAGTACAACTCAGAGTCTTCAACTTCAACAACCCTTTTCTCTTGTTCTTCTGCAACTTCTTCAATCACTTCTTCAACCTCTTTTTCTTCTTCTTCTTCTTCTTCATGTGGTTCATTGGTTTGAGTTTCTAGCTCAATTAGGTCGGTGGTAGTTTCTAAAATGGTGGTTGTTGTGTGTTTTGGATCAGAAAAGCTTGAAGAAGCTGCAATAGTAATGATGATGAAGTTAACAATGATGTAAAGAAAAGGAATTGTTAACCATCTTCTTATTGAAAACCAAAGTTGAGGAAGAGTTGATAGAATAAGATCAAATGTGTATGGGATTATTGCAACTTTCAACAAAACAAGAATTGATATAATCCCAATTGACATGAGCACAACTTTTGCAGCCCAGATAGATATTTCTATTCTGTTTGGTTTTAGAGAAGATCGGTTTTGTAAAAGATCCATTTTTTAAGATTTTTAAACACTGATATGATGATACTCAGAATTTATAACAGGAAAAAGAAGTAAGGGTAATATGGTCAAGAAACTAAATTTTTAGAGTGGAGGGGTTTATTGTTTATCAACCAAGCATCATGTATTGAGAAGCATGATAAAAATAGAAGAAGAGGCTTTGGAAATTTTAGGTTGAGTCGCAGACTAGATCGCTCTACTAAAGATTTGAGTCTGAGTGAGACTCTAGGTATCAATTTAGGACACTTTATTTATAAAGGAGAGAATAAGAAACTTGTGGAGATAAGAAGGTTTCATGGTGAATTTCAAATTATTTAGGATCATTGAATTTGAAATAGAAAGAAGGCTTTTGTTTAAAGAGGGAGAGAGAGAGGTTTTAAGGTGCTGTAGTTATCATTATATAGAGCCAACAAAAATTCCATAAATATTGGGAAGGGTGGCTGGTTTTTGGACTATAGAGAGGACCACATGAATCAAGAAGAGTCCCTCAGGTGGGGAATTTAAATGAATCACTGACCCATTTTTCTTACACATAGTATATAGAGAGAGTACTATTGGTGTTTTAATGAATTAATAACCACCGATTGAATTTACATTATCCTTTTTGTGATTTGCCTCTTTCTATCTCTAACCTGTAAATGACACCTCACTTGTGAACTATATCAGTCTAGTATCACTTATTGAAATAAAATAGTAAAACATTTTAATCATTGGAAGACATTACATTTTCCTCTAGAATGTATAGCTCATTTTATACAAGTGTGACTTTTTGGAAACATAAAAACCAACCGTGACTCCATCTATTAGAGATAGCTTATCTAGTTATGTAAAGTTTGTAATGTGACAAACGAATATGGTTATTCACACATTTGTTATGATGGTCATTTTTTGAGCGCGATAGTCTTTGTATGAATATTTTTATTAATAATGAAATGAGTTGAGTTTGTTAAAAAAACCCGACCATATCCGATTGTGATACCGTATACTGATGTTTAGACGTGGAATCTTAGAAGAGAAAAATGGATTTGAGGATGAAAGGAATTTTTTTTTCAAAAATGGAAACATAAATGGTATTTGATGTAAGAATTTGTGTCAATATAAATATTTCCACATTATAAAGGATTGCATTTTTGGGCCATGTTTTAAATTGGTTTATTTAACAACGATTTGTGAAACTTATGGAAAAGTTTATGAAAATAATTTGTGACATTGAGTGCATAAGTCGTTTTTAATATGGATGATAAAATGAGTATAAAAGGGATAGAAGAAAGATAACACAAAGATTTTATATTGGTTCACCCCTTAATTTTAGGACTACTTCCAATTTTTTCACACAAAAGAGTTTAGTAGATATGTGCTCCTTTTTGGGGAGATATTCCTCTATGACCACATAAGATTATAATTGCTTAAATACACAAGTCTAAGTCTTCCTTATCAGATTTGTATAAAAATGAATACGTTTAAATTTTTTTTTTTTATTGATGATGGCTCAACAAACCATCCCTCTAACCTATCGAGGGGAGGGGTGAGAGTTTCGGTCCACCTACCAAAGTTGGCTCCCAAACCCACCCCGGGTTTAAACAGATTGATTGCATGGCGAGCCAAAATGAGGCGGATTAACCCATTTTGCCATCTTCATAGGTTTTGGATTTGGTGCAGTCAGCACTCATAATTGCATGTATTCGATGAAATTAAGATTGTTCAATTAAGATTGGACGGTTTAAATTTAAAATTTGAGCCGTCTAATTTTAATCATCGGATGGTTCTGATGCACTTACTGCAACTTAACTCATCAAAGTCGACTACTCTAAATCCATATCCATAGATTTTCCTATGATTTCTTACAAAAACAATTTGACTTTATTTGATCTTTTATTATAGAAATACTTTGTACGCATGGTAAATTGTCATATTATAAGCGCTTAGTTAAATTGTTTAGGTGCAGTTAGTGAGATCACTTATCTCAATCGACGGAATTTAGCAGTTGTGTAAATTCTCAATTCGGCTAAAAAAATTTGTTTGACAACCATGAATTTAAAATATAAAATGAATTTATCGTATAAAATATATAAAATGAATTTTTATCTTTATATAAAATGTTTGAGTACTCCTTATCATTTGGATCATACATGAAGAGACATAAATTTTTTCTTCAATTTTTTTTATCAACGTTTGTGAATTTATTCAAACTTGTATTATTTACATCTTACCTTTAAGTATTTGCTCAAATGAAAAAAAAAAACTTACTTTTAAGTAATTTGTGAACACATATCCAAACATGATAAAACTCAATATATTGAATCCTAAGACCAAACTCTAGGTTGCAATTGCTAAAGGGATGTTTTCTTTTTTACTTTACAGCACTAAAGAGAATGTTAAAAAAGTGTAAAATTTAATATAACTATATTTTATTAAATAAAGGAGGCAGGTGATGCCACCATGATACGTGCTCCATAATAGTTTAAAATTTTCCATGACTTCCATAAATTTTGCTCCCTAATCCTCAATCTATGACTACATTGAAAAAGGATAGAGATAGATCCAGCAAGATTTTTACTAAATAAATTAATTTGGGATTTCTTTTGTTGAAAGTCAAATAAAGCTTTTATTGACAAAGTCTTAAATCTAAATGGATATGATACAATTAGTTAATTAACTACTATGATTAGGTAAGTTGTGAGCATGGTTTAACTTTTATTTATAGAATTCTAATATCAAACCAATATATTGGAGGGTAAATTAAGTTATCTGGAAAAAATTATAAAGTAGATTGTGTTGAGCGACGGTGAGCACAATTTGCGGAGGTGATAATACTAACTTTTTGGCACCACTAAACTAAAGCTGATAAACTAACCATAAGTGTACATACAGGCATTTCGGTTCTTTTTTTTTTTTTTTTGTAAAAATGTATTTTTTTTAATTTTACTTTTTGGATTTCCCCACCGGTAATAATATTAAAATTGCTAGGTTGGACGTCTCTATATCAAAAAGAAATTTTTAATTGTTTATCATCTCGTCTATATAAAAAAAGTGAATAAATCAAAAACACCAGCTTTAAATCTTGATTCCTACCAATTGAGTTTTGTATATGAGAACTCTAATCAATGAATTTTTAATCTTATTTGAAACATAGTCGAACATTAATTATATGAACACCTCAACCAACTTAAAATTCGAATTTTGATTCACCACATAGTGAGTCTAACTCATTTCAGTTGTACATAATCTCCATTTTTTTTATAATATCATTAGTAAAAAAAAATTTGCAAAATTCAAATTACTTATACTTAACAACTTATTTATAAGATCTAAAATTGGTATCACTTAAACTAATTTTTTTTTTTGGGTACAAAATATCACTTAAACTAATTTATTATTGGTACACAACCAAAATACATAAATTCTATTTCATATACTATAAAGTACATAAAGTATCTGTAACCAAAATAAAAAATACATAAATTATCATATGTGTCAATTTATGTTAGATGGATAATGCTATATTAAGCTAACTCTATTTACTTGGTCAAAAAGAAAAGTAACTCAATTTATTCAATTATGCAAGTCACATTCAATAATTTGAAGTTCATAAATTATAAAAGATTTTTGTGACTAAAAAATAATAATAATAATTTATTTAAATGAGTAGATCGTATATTAATTAAAATCTGTAAACAAAGTATATACAATAAAGTACATAAAGTACCTGTAACCAAAATAAAAAAATACATAAACTATCATATGTGTCAATTTATGTTTGATATTCTGGATTTTTCTTACATGGATAGTCTATCTTATGCTAACTCTATTCAATTAGTCAAAAAGAAAAGTAACTCAATTTATTCAAGTATGCAGGTCACATTCAATAATTTAGACTTTATAAATTATAAAAGATATTTTTGTGACAAAAAAATAATGACTTCAATTTATTCAAATTGCTAAAGTATGTTAATCAAAATAAAAAAGGACAAATTTAAAAAAAAAGTTCACAATATCCAAATTAATAATATGAATTGAACCAATTAAATAATATATATTTGGTTTAAATAAGTTTTTAATCCTTGTAAATATGCTACTTTTTAGTTTTAGTCCCTACAATTTTTGTTCTTTATGTTGAGGCATTGTAAATATACAATTTTTTTGTTTTGGTCCTTGATGTTTTATTTTAAGCCTTGCAAAATATGTTCATGTTCAATTTAGTCATTGTAATATTCAATTTTGTTCTTATTTTCAATACTAAACTCAAATATTTTACATATTACATAGACCAATTCTAATAAAAATCAATTTTAGAAAGAAAAAAAACAATGACCAAAAGCAAAATATTATGTATTTGCAAGGACTAAAGCTAATTTTTTTTACAGGAACTGAAATCAAAACTTTTTATAATTACTTATATAAAATGAAAACTCTTTTCCATTGCAGGGTTCATTTACATAATTAAAACTATATATAACTTTAAAATATTTAAATGATATGTATTTTATAAGTGTGGACCTATATAATTTTTATTTGCAGTGCTTATACAGATATCAATTTGATTTAAATACTATAATTCCTCCATTTCTAATTTTATTTTAAAATTTAATTTTTGAATTAACTTTACCTATAAAGTACCTTATCTATTCAACAAAATTCCAAATATCAATTTGATTTAAATACTATAATTCCTCCATTTCTAATTTTATTTTAAAATTTAATTTTTGAATTAACTTTACCTATAAAGTACCTTATCTATTCAACAAAATTCCAAATACCAACAGATTCACCTAAAATTGTATATAAGGTAACTGGCAAAACCACAAAACCACAATTAAACATTCAATATGTTGTGATTGATTGCAATATAAGTCTCACATTGCTAAGGAAGAAAAAAAAGATTAAAAAAATTATAATTGAGAAGTCTTACTTCGCTTAGAGAAGTGAAAAGTGGAGGAGCTCCATGCTATATATAAAGACCTCAAATTTCTTGTTTCAATACACCAAACAGTAACACTCGTAAACACTTTAAGTTTATATTTGTATTTGTTTCTTTTTCTCTTATGCTCTTGTTTTAGAGTATTTGAGATGTAGTTCAAATATTTACTTTTGAGAGTGTGAGTGTACTAGGGTCACGGGGTGATTGAGAGTGAAGTCTATATATTGTAACAATTTTCATATAGTGTTTATTCTCTGATTGTCGGTTTAGACAACGACCGTGGTTTTTCTCCGATTTTGGAGTTTCCACGTTATATTATTGTGTTGTTGATCATGTTCTTTTATTTTCTCTATGCCGATTTTTTCCCAACAACTGGTATCAGAGCCTTTTGGTTTGATTCAAGGAGGAGGGAGTTCCGTTGTGAAGTTTAGGCTAGAGAAAATTGGTGGAAGAATCATGTTTGACTTGTGGAAAATCAAGTCAAGATGTGTTGATGCAATCAGGGTTACACAAGGTCAGCCTCGAGAGGCGGTGGTAAGAATACTCAACATCGGCCTGAAGAGGCGGTGGAATAATACTCGGGTTACGACTGAAATAACAACTTTATCATGAGGATGTGAAGGTGCTAGTGGTGTGAAGTTCGGAATCGGTGGAGTTTTGGAGTCGTCGACTTTGGATGCTCATATCACATGTGTTTGAAGAATGAATACTTTGAATTCCTAGAGCTAGTTGAAGGTGGAGTGGTTCATCTTGGAGACGGGAAAGCTTGCAAGGATCAAGGTATGGATGAGATTCTTTTTTATATGATGTGAGGTATGTTCCTGAACTTAAGCGGAATTTGTTGTCTATAATTATGTTTGGGATCTAGGGTATGAGACTAGATTTGAGCATGAAATTATAGAAATTTCTTCTGATGCAAAGATAGTTGGTTTTACTATGGTCATGCATCTGTTACTAGTGGTGATTTTCCTGATGTGGTTAAAATGTGAGACTTCAGGTGGGTACTTGTTAGTGACATGGGTTTAGTTGGACTAGTGAACCAAAATTTACTAGGTGATGGAACTAAACTGTAATTGTTGGAGACTAACAATGATCTGAAGGTGGTTTCAGAGCAGTGTGAATTTGTTCAGGTGGCACACGGGCATCAGTTGACACGGATGCAAAGTGTGTGATGATAGCGTGCAGACATTGGTTGACATTGATGCAAGGTACACGGTTATCTCGATGGCTGATGAACTTCCGGGGAAAGCCAACATGGATGTTGCACCATAAATTTTCAGCAAGGTTTCGAGATGAAATTCTTGGGATGACTTGGTTCCAAGTGAAGGAAATTATTGGGATGATTTAGTTTCAAGTGAAGAAAATTCTTAGTATGGTTTAGTTCCAAGTGCAGTGTACTCTTTATGGTGAAGTATGATAATTTAATTTGTCGGTATAGACAATGAGAATTATGATTGTCGGTGTAGATAATGAAGATTGAAGACTATTACAATCAAGGTGGAGATTGTTGGGGTTGATTGCAATGTAAGTCCACATTGCTAAGGAAGGAAAGAAAGTCAAGAAAATTATAATGGAGAAGTCTCAAATCGCTTAAAGAAGTGAAGAGTGAAGGAGCTCCATGATATATATAGAGACCTCAAATTTCTTATTTTAATACACCAAACAGTAGCACTTGTAAACACTTTAAGTTTATATTTGTGTTTGTTTCTTTTTCTCTTATGCTATTGTTTTAGAGTATTTGAGATGTAGTTCAAATACTTACTTTGGAGAGTGTGGGTGTACTGGGGTCATGGGGTGATTGAGAGTGAAGTCTATATGTTGTAACAATTTTCATATAGTGTTTATTCTCTGGTTGTCGATTTAGACAACTGCCGTGGTTTTTCTCCGATTTTGAAGTTACGTGATATTCTTGTGTTGTTGATTGTGTTCTTTTATTTTCTCTATGCCGAATTTTTCCCAACAAATTAAATTGTATATAAGAGCTTGCTATTGTAGTTTGTTAATTTATAAACCGATTATGATAAAGTGTATGCTCTTATTATGACTCATTTTTAACAAACTTTCTTTATCAGTAATCTTTTTTCTTTGAATTTAATCCAAAACAATAATTATGAATTATAACAAATTGCCACATTCATCGACTAAAATTGAGATGTTTGAGTAAAACTAATTTAAGCCTCAAATTTTCTTTTAATGGAGATGGGAGGTTTCTTTCAAAATGTGGACTTCAATAGTAAACAAATAAATACTTTGTAATTACACTATTATGGCCAGAATGAAAGTTTCCACACACGTGTAATGTGTACATTATTAAGCACCCCTATGGATATGTGTTACATTTATAATATGGTCGAAAAAATTGGGCAAGAAATTGACATGCATAATTCATCACTATATGGTTATACATAGACTTGTATCTTGTTGCAACTATATATCAAAAAAAGTATTTTGTTGGTACTTGTTGTCATGGGGTCACTTGTCTTACCCTAGGGAACCAATCACCAACTGAACCACCCCTATGGCCTACTACTCTTCATTCATTGTTTATTTTAAACAAACTGAATTTGATTGATAATCATAACCACAACAATACTTTTCAAATTGTCAAATTTGAGCTACAACCTTCACCTTAAGAGTGAATAATATATATAACATCAATAGAAACAAATAATACTGCAAAATCACACCTTGCATTCTTTGATTTGCTTTTCTCTTTCTTTAGAAATGCAAATATGAGCTCTCTCTAAAATGACATCAAATCAATTGGAATTTATTTGGCTTTGTGTCCTCTATATATTATTATACAAGACCAAAATAATAGTATTTAGACACACACAAAAAGACACTTATCTCTAAAATATCAATTCAATATTTTTTTTATTAGAAAAATGAGATACTAATTAAGGGTAGATTTCCTTTGTTTCTATTTAATATTATTACGGTCGAGACAAAAAAGATGGTCTGCTAGGGTTTCACCCTTAGGCTTGCATTTTGCCATGTTTGCTTCCTCTCCAAGCACGACTTTCCTTGCAATTGAATATGAATTACAGTCTGGAGCCAGGCGCGACTCTCTCTTCTGTAGCGCACATAAACATCCAGTACGACATATATGATATATTGTTGCCAAGCCTAAGTGCTTCACAGGTGATGTATTGATATATTTCTCAAACCTACTTCGAATGTCCGCCTAGTGGGCCTCTATTGAGCGCATCACAGTCGAGACAATGCCAAATCAATTTGTAAATAGATTTTAAGCATACACAAAATTATGTAATATATATATATATATATATATATATATATATATATATATATATATATGAAAAATTAAATTATTTATATTTTTTTGGGGTAATTGATTTACATTTTAATATTGGGATCAATTAAACTCTCTAAATTGTCTTAAACTATAAAAACAAAGAAAAATGTATACAAGACTACTAACGAGATCTATTGATGAGACTAAGAAAAAGTTGAATAGATGTCTCATAGCTCATTTGGACAAACTCACGGATTGTAATAATTTCAAAACTTTGAAGTTCATTAATGCATTGCACTGTTTGATAATTGAAAAATACCTAAAAAGTAAACACTAATATTGAATTATTGAAGAAAATTGTATATCTAAATCCAAATGGTAAAGACAACTTGCACGTTTTTGTTTGTTTGAAAAAAGCTACTACCTATCAACCTATCATTGATATTATTTTGATTATACACTTAAGCCTTTTAAATTAAAGAGTTGAAATAAAATATTTTCAATCATTGGTGAAAAAGAATTGAACTGCACAAAAGCACCATTTTGCCCGCTTCACGAGGTTCTATTTTATGTTAAAAATAGACTATAGTATAATAGTAATTTGATTAAAAATATTCATGCTGTACATGTTCAATGATTTAATTAAGCATTAGAATGTTCTATTCAATTTGTTGCTATATGTTTCCAGACAAGTCTAGTAATTTGTAGGTCTGCATAGAAAAAGCAAGATAACATAGGTGTGTGTCAAATTAAACAAGCAATATTGTTTAGGAAAATAGGTACGTAATTTAAAAATATGGAAATAATGTTGAGAAATTTATGGAAGATATAGTAAATAATTAGGCATTGTTTAGAACTTTAGCGCACCTTCAATTATGAACTATATGCAATAGTAATATTTTGTAGATCATATTAAAACCATATTCTTTGAAACAACTCATTCATTTTATTTCAACAGTGCAACTATAAAGAATATTTTGTGTTTTCGAAGCACTTAGAGTGCTTGTTCTCGAATTGTAAGGGTTGAGTACTTGTTGTACTTCTTATAATTCAATTATTTTATCTATAATTTTTTTTTTGTATTATTTGTCTAGTGGCTAAAAATCTCATCTTAAGGTATAATACAATGTATCTGCTAACTGAGTTAAGCTCACGAGACTTACCACTTAACCGGACCCAATATTATGATGAGTGGAGTTTTATAGGATTTTACAGTTTTATCTCACCCTAAAGGTAAATAAACGGAGTATTAGAATTCGAACTCTGAATTTTATATATATAATGTAATATCCATGTTAATGTTAAGTGAGCTAAGTTTATGAAGACTTCTATGTCAAATTCTTGCATTTCTTGATTGAATGTTAGTCAAAAAATGATTCAAGCATATTAATTAATATGTTCATTTTGAGTAAGTTTCCCAAACGCCAAGTTATTGCCTAGCATTTCTTATACGTTTTCTCAAATAATTTATGAATAATTTCAAGTATTGATCAAGTGTAGATTTTCAAAAGCTCATTAGAATTGAGAAATAGTCAGCAGTCTCTTAGGAACTACCACACCTAACATAATATTATAAAGTCAGGGAATTTCATTCAGATTCGATGCATTCCTAACTCATTTAAATGCCATCAAAATATCTAATATTGTCAACTAATTAAATATCATCAATCTACCATCAATAATCGTTTTTTTTTTACCAAAACAATAATTGTTTATTTAATATCTCAAAACTTTACTATGCAATTTTGTTGGACATGGAGAAACGAAGTCCTGAAAATTTGAGATACTATTCAGAAGTACCGTTATATATGAAATTGTAATATTTATACTTTTTGTATCTGCATTAAAAGTATAATTTCTAGCCACTGAACTACTTGATAAAAAAAAGGTAGACATTAACCTTTTGAATGCACTCTTTTGGCTTAGATTTTTTACTAATCATTAGTAACAATTAGAATACTACTAATTTTAATCCTCTACATAAAGTTACATTTTTGTTTTACTAACACAAGGTCAACTTGTTAAAGATTTAGGTCTACTTGACTTTTTGGAGACTTAGCTTGCCTTTTTTACTACTCATCCATTCTAGATTTTGTAAATTTAATTAGTTATATCAAATTAAGAGCTATAATTCATTCCAATGATTGAACTTGGTGTAAATAATTCAAAACTCCAATGAATGCATTATTCTTGACATAAAATAGCATGTGAGAAAGTGCACCTATCTAGAGGTGGGTAAAGTATTGTGGAAATTAATGGCTAGGTAAATTTAAAGATCATTAGTGTGGCATGATAGAGAGGGCCACAAAATTTGTTTAGTACTGAACAGAGTTCTTATTTTTTTTTTTTTAAAGTACTGAACAAAGTTCTTATAGCTTGGTATGATCATGCAAATAAATTGGGTAGGCATGCCTCCCAAAGCATGCATATAGATTAGCTAGCAAACTACGCCAAAGTTTAGGGCCCCATCTTAATAGATTTACTATTTACTTACTATTTGTCTCAAGACAGTTCCTTAAAAAAATTCAAAAGATTCAAATATTTGTTTTAGTTTCTATTCAATAAATCAAATTTCAAAATTTTTTAAAAGGCCAAATATAATAACACTAACCCAAACGGGAGCGGTATCTGAAGTATGGTGAAAAGGGTGACCATCTTAGATTTTAGAAAATAAATTTAAAAACTTGGAACTCAAAATAAAAAAATTATGTATTGAAAAACTACTCCAGATCATTATTTTCATAATAAAAGTTGAATAATGTAGTCATTTTATGTATTGAGAAGTATATATGATATAACATATTGATGTAGATATAATTATTAGTGGTTTTACATCTAAAAAAAATTCAATTTTTTTTGGGGATTCAACTTCTTATATAATACTTATTAGATAGATCCAATTTGTATGTTCACCCTTAAACCACCAAAATGTCATAAACAACTCTGACCCAAATATAACATGTGTCCGGGTTAAGTTGAAAAACATCAATCTAATTTTGACTATATTCAAGTATAATTATCTTACACACACATATATATATATATATATATATATATATATATATATATATATATATATATATATATATATCCGTAAAAAAAAACTGATTTTCTTTTTCACAAATTTGATTCTACAATTGTTTTAGGTTTTGAACATCGGTTTATGCCAAATAGTTTTTGTTGACTGGAAAAACAAAAATTATCAGCATTTTATAAATGTCGAGCAAAGTACATAGTAAATATACAAATAAATAAAAATTTGAGTTCCTTTAAAAAAAATATGAGATATAATTGTCGATATAAAAAAATATATACTCTCTCTGGTCTCAAGTTTACTTAACTGTAAAAATTTAATCTTCTAATCTCAAGATACTGTATTTAAATTTAAATCTATTTTGGGATGGTTGTAAAATTAAGAAATGCATTATTCTAGTGGCTATCGCTTGCACCCTTTCATATTTATTTTGTCTATATATAGTAGTTTAATGACTAAACTCACACATTATAAATGCAAAAAAACAGAGAACTTCAAAGTTCAAATTCCGACTTCTTCAATAATTCAAATAGCTCTACAACTCTTCACATTATTTATAAAGAATTAAAGAAAATCAAGTTCACAAATGAAGTTAAAAAAATATGAATTGAAAAAGCAGAACGCCGCTTGGTGGAGACTCACCAATATAATATGGTGCCATATACTAGACTTTTAGTGGCAATTAACAACTCCATTACCACAAACCTAGCAAGCACCCTTAAATAATGTGACCTTAGTGTCCCTATCCGTAGGCTTCAAAAGTACCACATTACATACAAACTTCCATTACTTACAGCTAAGCCACCAAAAAGGGTAGATTTTGGCTATTAATAATTAGGAAATATAATGATTACACTTTTCCATTTGTTTATTTATATGTTACTTTGCCAATGGCACATTGATTTAAATAAGATTTAGTTTGTCAACAAAAAAAGCATTAGTCCAATTTCACATAAAAACTTTGTAGGTACATATATATACTACCTCCTAATTATAAAACTCGTTTGAGATTTTTCCTGTCCTTTTTTATAAGATTCCTTTCAAATTTTTAAAAGTATTAAATATTTTTTTACTAACATACTCCTAATTATTGTTCATCTTTTTATACATTCTATAATAAATATACTAAAGAGGTAGTATATTCAAAAATTGATTTAAAGTTGATCAATTTATTGTAAAAAATTATCAATCACAATTGTTGTACGTAATGGGTCTAGCAATATGCATTGCATGTATCTCAATCATCATCTCATTCATGTATGAGTTAGGATATTTTTTTATGCCATGACAAAATGACTATACAGAATCAAGATAATGAATGCTATATATATACAATTGTTAGAGTTGACCCTTAAGGGCATTTTTGTTCCTAGCTATATAATCTTGTTAGATTAGCATAGTCTTTTATTGAAGAAAAAGAAGATCTTTGGTTTTAATTTGCCGTACGGATATAGGCCTCTACTTAAGGAGATCTATACATCCATGTTGCATGCCCTCGTGAAGAAACTAATCACATTAAGGAATACTTCATTATTATGAAAGACAAGGACAAAAATAATTTTTATTACCAACTTCATATTGGAATATCCTATACTCGTTGTTATTACGAATGAATACAACTCATAACTACATCACCATGAACAATTTTTATACAAGAATCTAAATATTATGAACTCACACCCGCTCTTTTACGAGACGAACTAGACTCTCATATCACTTGTTGCGAAGTTAATTTGGGGAGTGTCAGGAGCAATAACAGACCAATGTTTTGGGATCACAAGACATAACATATCAACTTAAAATTTTAAGGCATTATATAAATTTCTTTTTTTACCAAGAGGAAGCTAGTGGACATGTGAAGTCTAAGGCCGACTACGATGGGGAGTGATGATGCACAAGGCATAACAATTACTGGCTCCTAATAGTTTCTTGGCAAAAGATAACACATGAATGAACTGAATTCACATTGGAATGAGATTGAGATCCTAAGGCAGTACATATGAAACTGCATGGTTGAAGGAAGACTTATAAGAATTTATTAGTACTATACTTATACCAACAAGAAGCATTTTTTTGATATCACATACCATAAGAACTCTATAGTTCAGTGAGTTTGACTTAGAACACTCTTTGATAGATGATTTGAAAAGTTCTCATAACGCGTGAAAATGAGGATAAGACAAACTAAAAATACACATGCATGTTTGGTTTGTGGAAAAATACTGGTATATGTGGTAATAATCTTTCGCAGCTAAACCCAATATTGTGTTAAGTTCGCAGTTGAGTTTTGGATTTTGATTTAGTTGTACCAATTTGGCTCATTGGTCATGTCTAGTTAGACTATGTTTAGAGCTCCTCCTTTAAGTGGATGGGTACTATCCAATCACATTTACTACAATAGCTTTGCTATCGAATGAACTTGCTTATGAAGTAAAAAGAAGATATCAAACATAAAAAGACCAAGAATCCTAAACTTCTACATTAAGGTGATGACGTCGATTTTCGTTGAAGTTTTGAGTTAATTATTTTCAATTATCGATCCATTGTAGATTAAATGTGACTTTTTTCACCCTCATAATTACATTTATTCTATATACACATACAAGCACGATATCCACCCAACTTTATGTTGACAGCTTTTTTGTCATGATCTATATATTCTTGGGTGAATTAGAGATAGGAGATGTCATTTATCAGAGTCAAAGACTATTTCCTCGAAACCAGGACCGGTTCAACAAGTCAAATTGTAGATCTCAAGTGAATATTAATTAATTTAAGGTAATATATTGATTAATGTACATATTTATACTATGATATATTAAGATTAAAATATAAAACAAATGAACAAAAACCCTAAACTTCTACTTAAGGTGGTTGCACCATTGTCCACAAAGTTTTAAGTGATTTTTAAGTGCGGTCCACCATAGACCACATGTGCTCTTCATGATGGCGGTCTCCGATCAATTAGATATCCTAGAAACATTCATCCAGAGACTAAAACTTAAAAATTAAGATTGGTTCAACAAAGTTGTACTTAAAATAATGTTATGTAAGACCTTGAGTAAAATACATATACAAGATAAATATATGTAAAACATAAAAAAGACAAGAACAATATACTTTGAACCTAGAGGCCTTGAACTCAAAACACCTCATTGGTGGTGGTTGTCTTGTGATTGGTACTGAAATTTATAGGTTTGGAATTTTTCTAACAAATGTTACTCCAAACATTAACATAAGTCACACTATTATGGCCTACATCCCTATTGTGAAAACTAAATTCACAACATTAACATAGCCATGTCGTTATTAATTGGATTAAGGCCACATGACAAAAGCCCATTTTTACGGAATCTAAAAGAAAAATTATCCACTAACACACATGCAATCAATCAATAATGAAATAAGTTGATACATATATAAGTGGGTTGGCATGTATATACATATAAGTGGGTCAAAGCCAACCACAAACTCATACATTTCATATCACATTGTATCTTATTATTATCAAATTAAATAATTGATCTCAAATAATTAATGAGTTATCTGTAGGATCAATTTAAAATAACTCGAACAATTTTTTGTCAAATTTTATTTATCTCATATAACAAAATCTGAATTTTTACAACTTCAAGCATCTCATAAAACTAGAAGGTTAATGCTAAAAAAATTATAATGAATTATGAAAGAGCCTTCTAATCTCACCTAAATGTTTTGATATAGCTTTTAATTTAATGGTTGGTACGTACACCTGATTTGAATTGCTTCTTCAAGCTGAAACTAGAAATGTCATTTTCCTTTATCAGATTTTGGGCCTCAACATGTATACTTTTTCTATATCTTAATGAAACTTTCCCTTGCTCATTGAAATGTATATGCTGAAAAAATAGAGAAAGGAATCAACAAATATTATTTTTTTTATGGCTGTAAATTAATTAGTTGTTTAGGATCTAATTAGAAATTACTTAAAAATTCATTACTTAATTATAAATCAATATTTAAAGGTTGATCCCACATTAAAAAAATATTTATCAGATGTGTATATCCTTCGTCAGAACCAAGTCTCCATATATCCAAGAGTTACAAATATAGCATTTAAAAATTCATTAACCAATTAGAAATTATTTAAAAGTTCAATGACCTAATGAAAACTCATCTGAGGGTTCAAATAACAATCTTGTTTTCTCAAATTGACGGATTATTCCACTCTCATGTGTCATGTCCTTAATGTATTTAATAGAGACTATTTGTAATACATTTTGATTACTATCTTGTGCTCATTTCAATAAAATTAAGCTTATTAAAGAAATTACTGATAAATTCAAGAGATTCATTGTACCAAAAAAAGTTCAAGAGACTCTTTTTTTTTTTTTTTTAAATTAATAGTCCAATTAAAAATTGTAATATATATCCATACGTTTTAGAATGAATATTTGCATTGTCTCTTGTTTGAGCATATGATTTTTCATTTATGTGTGTGTGAATTTTATATGATATTTATCATTCTGTTGAAACAAAAAAAAAAAAAACTCGAATATTTCATAAACTAAGGCTCTGTTTGGTAAGGTCAAATTTTGAGCTTTACTATAGTTTATAGCATATAGCTTATAAGCTCGTATGACTAAAATAGCTATGTTTAGTAACCATTTTTTAAAAAGAGGTTATAGCTTATTTTAATAACTTATAGCTTATTTTTTAAATGCGATTTCATGTAGCTTCATTATGAGCTTATAGCTTATAACTTTTTCTTCCAATTTTAACCGTATCATCTTACTTGAAAAAAATTAAATATTAATTAAACATATACTTTTTTATATCATTTCATACTTATAAGATAGTTCAACAACTAATTTTACTAAATACTACAAATTCAATCAACTAGCTTATTTATCATAAGTTAAAAGATAGCTTATAAATTATTCACTAGAAGTTCATCTGTTATAAACCAGTTTATCAACTTATACATGCATCTTCCTATGGTGTGAGAGTGATGGGTTTCTTTTATGCATATCTTACATATTTTTATTCTAAATTTAAACTTTTTTTTTCTTAACTTCTACTATATTACAAATACTCCTTCCAATTTATATTATAATAAAAAATTACTTTTCTATAGATTTATTAAATAATTAATGTATCTAATTTACATTATATTATAGATCATATATATTTATTATTCAATAAATCTAAAAAAGTAGAATATTACTTATTGGATTGTACTCATTATTATATACTAGCCGCCAAACAGGCACGTTCCGTGCCCGTTTGTGTGATCGATATTCTCTTTTTTTTTTTCTTTTTTTGTGATCGATATTCTCTATTGTGCAAATATAAATAACTAATTAATCTCCTCTTTTATTGGACTTTGTTGTGGCAAGTTATTAAGAAGAAAAAAATATATTTTGTTTACTATAAAAAAAAATTGAAAACCTACTTTTATGTGGAAGTTGTGCTTAGTTATTAAGAATAAAAAAAAATATTATTTACTAAAAAAACTGAAAATTTATTTTTATGTGGAAGTTATTTTTTAAGGTTAAAATAGGAATAATAAAAAAGCCATCCCAAAAATTTGTATCATCTTTATATATAGTAATCTATACTAATATATAAAGGGGATACAAACTTTTGGGATGACTTTTTTATTATTCCAATTTTACCCTTAAAAAATAACTTCCACATAAAAATAGATTTTCAGTTTTTTTTAGTAAAAAAAAAATATTTTTTTCTTCTTAATAACTAACCACAACAAAAAAAGGAGGTTAGTAGTTATCAATTAACAAAGTCCAATAAAAAAGGAGATTAAGTAGTTATTTATATTTGCACAATACAGAATATCGATCACACACTAAAAAAAAAGAATATCGATTACACAAACGGGCACCGGCGGCTAGTAGATAATAGATGTTACTTATTTAATGAAAAAAATTGTAAAGGGTAGTTCTAAGAAGCACCTAAAAAATGGGAAAACCTCTCCACAGTATAACAGATTCATGGACAAATAAAAACAAACAAAAGAAATAGTAGGAAAATGTTTAGGATTATTCTTACTATTCTAATTGAATAGCCTCAAACATCCCCATCATATGATTTAACAAGAGATAGATATAAAGGTATGGTTATATATTTAATTAAGTATCAAAAGTGCATTTTTCTATCTAACAAATCATCTAATTTGCACATGATATGTCGGTATTGATGTTAATAGTTTATTGATTTTATTTGGTGGTTTGATGTATGCTATATATTATCCATGCCATGTTTCCAAACCTCACTTATTAAGAACTATATAAGTGTTACGCTAAAAAAAAAAACTATATAAGTGTTGAATACTTATAATTGATTATTATCAATTTTGTGCAAGAAATTGCAAAGAACTTGCAAGAGTATTACTATTATTATTTTATTGGTCCTACAAGCTTTATACAACGGATCATATATCTAATTTTGTTTATTGATATCATTATTATTATTATTATTATTATTATTATTATTTTTATTATTATTATTATTATTATTATTATTATTATTATTTCTCCTACAATGGATCACTCATTACATGTTGAATGAACTTCTAATATTTGGGTAAGTTAGATCACTTGAACTTGATTATATAGCTAAGGGACCGGGATGAACAGTTGATATGTCAAGGTCAATAATGACATTTGATAAATATGTGTTTGTAGCAACCATGCCTTGTTTACTTACAAACAAGATAAATATGGGTTTGATAGCAACTGTGCCTTGTTTACTTACAAACAAACAAACTGGTCAAACCATCGGAAATATATACATGTTGCAAATATTTAAACGGATCATATTCGAGACTAGACACAATAATATAGATCCAATTCCCTGTAGTTGTGATTGGAATGATGTTAGAACTACTTAATATTAGAATTGATCTCCGAATCAGATTAAATTGGTGGTGAAAATTAAAAAAAGATACAATAATATAAGAGTATAAGATTAAATAGTATTTATTCTCTGTAATTTCAGTTTACTAAAAAAAATGGTGGTTTTTTCTTCTAGTGCAGAGATTCTTTGATTTTAAACCCTCACGGTACGAGGTGACATCTGATTATACCAAATTGATGATGTGTCAATTAATATTTTAATTTCCTTTTGATTAATTTTTAACTTCACATGGAATTTTTTATTTTTTTTGTTAGGATACTAAAGAAAAAAGGGCCTTGTCTACGGTGAGCAACATGAATAGGTCATGTACCGTGTATGATTTGGTTTTTTATTTTTATTTTTATATTTGCAAGTTGTTTTTAGACCTTAGATTAAAAAGTAGTACATGATATTATGATGTATTATCAGTATTGTATTATTTTTTATTTCTTTCATTTTTCTCCATCAATTTATTATTTTTTTATACAGTTATTATGTTCTTTATCCCTACAAAATGGAGACCTTTTAAGTTTAGTCTTTACTTAATTTTAATAGTATTTTTAGTCCTACAAAATTTTTCTGAATACATTGTTTAAATATCGGTATTAAACGTCTATGAGATTCTTATACAACTTGATCACTCTCATCCCACTTAAATATGAATTATAAACGTCTATGAGATTCTTAGATGACTGAATAACTATTCTCGAACTTATATATCTCACACATTAATATCTCCCACATTAATATCTCTCACTTAAATATCGGTTATAAACGTCTATGAGATACTTATACGACTCAATCACTCTTATCCCACTTAAATATCAATTATAAACGTCTATGAGATTCTTAGACGACTGAATCATGTGACAACCCGTTTTTCAAAGGCCTGAAAAGGCAGTATATTTTTTTTTTCTTTTTCAACTAACACTCAGAGTGCGCATATAATATTTTTCAATGAGCCGGCATTCAAATATACAAAAGACTCATTACCATAGGTGCTTCGACAAGCAAAGTGTATCCCTGAATAATTACAACCCAAGTCTAAGTATTCGAATACTTACAACAAACCAGTTAGAAACCCTATGCTAACCAAAAAACACGGTGTACGATCCACACCGGCGCATAGTATAACTACGCTAAAACTCCAGCCACTCACTGGGGCCTGGAACAGCCACCGTCGTCACTACGACCTAACCCATCACCTGGGTGGGAGGAGCCCGCAAATGAAAGAAAGGGTCACCACAAAATATATAGTATGTATATATATAACCGGTGCGAAAGATTGTACACATAACAATAATTCCACAAAACACAAGAGAAAGCTCTTAACCAACAAAGCAATTCCCACCAACGGGTTCATATAAGCAATGCACACATAGCCTATAATGCAACCTCTACAATGCGTGGTACTAACCCTAGCTACCACAATGCATGAGCTCCAGAACTGTAGGTCCAACCCCTACTAAAACACCAATGAAATCACAAGGTTAGGGTGGATCCACTCCCGCAATCACACCCCATGGTCCACTCCTGCAACCATGTATCAAACTCAACAAAGTCACAAAGGTTAAGGTGGATCCACTCCCGCAATCACACCCCATGGTCCACTCCCGCAACCATGTATCGACTCAACAAAATCACAAAGGATTAAGGTGGATCCACTCCCGCAATCACACCCCATGGTCCACTCCCGCAACCATGTATTGAACTCAATAAAACCCTATAAGAATCAGGTGGGTCCACTCCTGCAACCACACCTCGTAGTCCACTCCCGCAACTACACCTCGTAGTCCACTCCCGCAACTACGCACTAACAATGCATGAGCATACGATTCCCCATGTATACTAATGCAACAAATACATACCTCCCTAGCATATGTAGACCATCCCAACAACATACATACATACATACATATCCAATCATATGTAACAAACCACAACAAACATACATACATTTCCAATCATATGTATTCACCCACATGTTCATACATACATCCCTAATCATATGTAAAACAACGCACGTATTGTAAACACTTTCTCATCACGAGAATACATAACACATACATGCCAAACACACAAACACGCATCACCGAAAATAACCAACAAACATGTTATAACTCAGTGAAAAGACAGAAATAAAGTGGAGCCCTTACCTCGGCAAGCTTCCGTCAACAACACACGCTCAAACAACACAACGCGCTTCCTAAAACAAGCAGCGCAACAATCAATACATTGTTCTCTAACCAATCGTATTGAAACTACACCAAAACCCCAAAAACCTAAAGGTTCCTAAGGAAAATCCACTCTTTCGGATACCATACCAAAAACTATCGTATTGATCAACACCCATGAGTCACTTATACTATTTTTAGGACCCAAAACAATAGGCCAAAGTCTTAAATAATTTGAAATGCAAAATGGTCGTTTTCTTGCGTTATAAGCTACGTACTTTCCGAGTACCCGAAAAACTCGTTTCCAATCCCAACCGCTTCCATAAATTAATAAAAAGGGATTAGAAAGCTAAAAACCAAGTTTAGAAATCAAGATCCACAATTTTAACTACCAGAGCTCGCCCTGGCGAGTTGGTGGCGAGTGAAGGCAGAGAGTACTGGTCTTACTCGCTCTGGAGCTCGCCCTGGCGTGTTGTCAGGACCTGTGACACTCGCCCTGGCGAGTAACCACTCGCTCAGCGAGTTGCACCTGTCATGACAGCAAAAGACAGCAACTCACACCTCCTTTTTCCACCCCAAGCCTAGTTTGATCCTATTAGTTCCCAACATCTTTTCAAGGCATAAAAGCAAACCATTTTCATAAGCAAGCAACACATTTCCGAAAGCATGTTGGTTGCTTCGAGTGCAAGTTATTTGATTCTCATTTCCAAAATCAAAACCAAATCCAAGCACAAGTTTTATTACGGGCCTTAACCGTCCGGTAATCATTTTCAAACATGTTTTCAAAGTAAAAAGCGACACCACATGTCACAATAGTTTTAAACCATTTTGACCCCAAAACACTACTCAAAACACTTAGGAAATATTTTCATAAACCTCAAAATATTTTTCATCGGATTTTCTAAAACAAAACCATACAACGCATTTCCCTTTCGCCCAAAGGTTCAAAGACAACTTTTCTTTTCAAAACCTTACAACATAACCTCATGTAATTGATCAATACATAACCAAACCAAAACCCTAACTTTTCTCATGAGATTTTTCACCAACTCATGGAAAACAAACATAACAAAGCCTACACATGCTTACTAACCCTCATGAACAACATTCATGGAACAAGAATCAATTTATGAGCAACCTCTCACAAATTTCTCTCAAGAATCAATAATCATAAAACCCTTAACATAAGATGTTTTAAACCAACAAAGAAAGGAGAAGGTTTACTACCTCAAGTGGAGATGAATTCCTTTCAATCTCTATGATCCAACAAGCCAAAAATCCAAGCTTTTGGTGAAGAATGGAATTTTTCTCAATAAGGAAAGTGGAAAAGAAAGCCACGGCCAAGAGAGAAAAGAGTGAGGAAGTTTTTGTGATTTTCCTTCTAAGTCCACAAAGCTAAACCTCCTTACTATGCAAAGGGTCTTGGTAACTCATGGCCCTTGGATCAAAAGACAAAAAGCCAAGACAAAACCCTAGCCATTGGATCAAACCAAAACAAACCCACTTAAGATAAAACTCAACACCTCATGGAAACACTCACACGATCAGCTCTCGCACGTCGCGACGAACGTAAATCACAAAAACCTAAAACCTACGGAAAGAACGTCTAACGTTTAACATTTCCAAAACTTATCGCCGAATCTTTTTCCGCGACTGTAATTTTCTTCCATACCTTAGAAAATTATTCTCAGAATATATCCTAACTCGCGCAGATATATAAAACTCCCACCCGAAATCCTACTGAATTCCGAACCAGTAAAAATTTCACAACAGCGGGTAAAATCTTACTCGTTTTTCCAAAAACAAGAATAATCCAAAACTCGTTATTCTAAAACCACAGAAATCTCCTCATACTTAAAAGAGGATCACGACCCGAAAGTCTGTGCCTTTCCAGCGCACGAGCACAAAACAGGCTCCGTTTCAGCAAAAAATCTCATTAATGCGACGATACTCACAAAACCGCTTCACCAAAAACCCTAAAACTCGTAGTCATTACTAGAGTTCCTTAGAAAAACTGTACAGTGAAATCTCGGGTCTTACATTACTACCCTCCAAAAAGAAGTTTCGTCCTCGAAACTAAAGGTATGAGTAACAACTCAACTAATTATTACCTTCACCAACACAACCAAATCCCTCAGGATCAGGTGCAGCCACACAGATGCTAACACCGGGTGAAGTCACACAGATACTCTCACCAACGCACAGGCACAACCGTGCACCAACCGCAACTCTCAACGAGTTCACCACTCAAAACTTAACCTCACTACCAAGGTTCACAACCTCTAGTTCCTCAAAAGTCCTAAGGTCCACACCAAAAATTTACAAATTCACCTCTTCTGCCTCCGCGACATAGCCTATTCCACTAGGTTCACGCGAAGCAGTGACCGGCTACCCTCCAAAAAGAAACACAGAAGTTCTCTGTGCACCACCAAAGCTAGCAAAAACTAGTCAATTCCAATCAACCTCTGGTACTACAGGAACTGGATTCGCCCTTCTTGGCGGCATGATTCCCTGTACATACCAATCCTTTTGATTAGATCCTTAATCAAACAATTCTGAATCTCAACAGAAAACTCACTCAACGGATTACTAACACAAGACCCGACACCAAACATACACTAGAACTAACACGACTCTAGTTATGTTCTAACCGACTCTGGACTAACGACTCAAGTATACACTTTCCCTTTGAAGATTTAAAGCCGTGCTCTGATACCAATTGTGACAACCCGTTTTTCAAAGGCCTGAAAAGGCAGTATATTTTTTTTTCTTTTTCAACTAACACTCAGAGTGCGCATATAATATTTTTCAATGAGCCGGCATTCAAATATACAAAAGACTCATTACCATAGGTGCTTCGACAAGCAAAGTGTATCCCTGAATAATTACAACCCAAGTCTAAGTATTCGAATACCTACAACAAACCAGTTAGAAACCCTATGCTAACCAAAAAACACGGTGTACGATCCACACCGGCGCATAATCTAACTACGCTAAAACTCCAGCCACTCACTGGGGCCTGGAACAGCCACCGTCGTCACTACGACCTAACCCATCACCTGGGTGGGAGGAGCCCGCAAATGAAAGAAAGGGTCACCACAAAATATATAGTATGTATATATATAACCGGTGCGAAAGATTGTACACATAACAATAATTCCACAAAACACAAGAGAAAGCTCTTAACCAACAAAGCAATTCCCACCAACGGGTTCATATAAGCAATGCACACATAGCCTATAATGCAACCTCTACAATGCGTGGTACTAACCCTAGCTACCACAATGCATGAGCTCCAGAACTGTAGGTCCAACCCCTACTAAAACACCAATGAAATCACAAGGTTAGGGTGGATCCACTCCCGCAATCACACCCCATGGTCCACTCCTGCAACCATGTATCAAACTCAACAAAGTCACAAAGGTTAAGGTGGATCCACTCCCGCAATCACACCCCATGGTCCACTCCCGCAACCATGTATCGACTCAACAAAATCACAAAGGATTAAGGTGGATCCACTCCCGCAATCACACCCCATGGTCCACTCCCGCAACCATGTATTGAACTCAATAAAACCCTATAAGAATCAGGTGGGTCCACTCCTGCAACCACACCTCGTAGTCCACTCCCGCAACTACACCTCGTAGTCCACTCCCGCAACTACGCACTAACAATGCATGAGCATACGATTCCCCATGTATACTAATGCAACAAATACATACCTCCCTAGCATATGTAGACCATCCCAACAACATACATACATACATATCCAATCATATGTAACAAACCACAACAAACATACATACATTTCCAATCATATGTATTCACCCACATGTTCATACATACATCCCTAATCATATGTAAAACAATGCACGTATTGTAAACACTTTCTCATCACGAGAATACATAACACATACATGCCAAACACACAAACACGCATCACCGAAAATAACCAACAAACATGTTATAACTCAGTGAAAAGACAGAAATAAAGTGGAGCCCTTACCTCGGCAAGCTTCCGTCAACAACACACGCTCAAACAACACAACGCGCTTCCTAAAACAAGCAGCGCAACAATCAATACATTGTTCTCTAACCAATCGTATTGAAACTACACCAAAACCCCAAAAACCTAAAGGTTCCTAAGGAAAATCCACTCTTTCGGATACCATACCAAAAACTATCGTATTGATCAACACCCATGAGTCACTTATACTATTTTTAGGACCCAAAACAATAGGCCAAAGTCTTAAATAATTTGAAATGCAAAATGGTCGTTTTCTTGCGTTATAAGCTACGTACTTTCCGAGTACCCGAAAAACTCGTTTCCAATCCCAACCGCTTCCATAAATTAATAAAAAGGGATTAGAAAGCTAAAAACCAAGTTTAGAAATCAAGATCCACAATTTTAACTCCCAGAGCTCGCCCTGGCGAGTTGGTGGCGAGTGAAGGCAGAGAGTACTGGTCTTACTCGCTCTGGAGCTCGCCCTGGCGTGTTGTCAGGACCTGTGACACTCGCCCTGGCGAGTAACCACTCGCTCAGCGAGTTGCACCTGTCATGACAGCAAAAGACAGCAACTCACACCTCCTTTTTCCACCCCAAGCCTAGTTTGATCCTATTAGTTCCCAACATCTTTTCAAGGCATAAAAGCAAACCATTTTCATAAGCAAGCAACACATTTCCGAAAGCATGTTGGTTGCTTCGAGTGCAAGTTATTTGATTCTCATTTCCAAAATCAAAACCAAATCCAAGCACAAGTTTTATTATGGGCCTTAACCGTCCGGTAATCATTTTCAAACATGTTTTCAAAGTAAAAAGCGACACCACATGTCACAATAGTTTTAAACCATTTTGACCCCAAAACACTACTCAAAACACTTAGGAAATATTTTCATAAACCTCAAAATATTTTTCATCGGATTTTCTAAAACAAAACCATACAACGCATTTCCCTTTCGCCCAAAGGTTCAAAGACAACTTTTCTTTTCAAAACCTTACAACATAACCTCATGTAATTGATCAATACATAACCAAACCAAAACCCTAACTTTTCTCATGAGATTTTTCACCAACTCATGGAAAACAAACATAACAAAGCCTACACATGCTTACTAACCCTCATGAACAACATTCATGGAACAAGAATCAATTTATGAGCAACCTCTCACAAATTTCTCTCAAGAATCAATAATCATAAAACCCTTAACATAAGATGTTTTAAACCAACAAAGAAAGGAGAAGGTTTACTACCTCAAGTGGAGATGAATTCCTTTCAATCTCTATGATCCAACAAGCCAAAAATCCAAGCTTTTGGTGAAGAATGGAATTTTTCTCAATAAGGAAAGTGGAAAAGAAAGCCACGGCCAAGAGAGAAAAGAGTGAGGAAGTTTTTGTGATTTTCCTTCTAAGTCCACAAAGCTAAACCTCCTTACTATGCAAAGGGTCTTGGTAACTCATGGCCCTTGGATCAAAAGACAAAAAGCCAAGACAAAACCCTAGCCATTGGATCAAACCAAAACAAACCCACTTAAGATAAAACTCAACACCTCATGGAAACACTCACACGATCAGCTCTCGCACGTCGCGACGAACGTAAATCACAAAAACCTAAAACCTACGGAAAGAACGTCTAACGTTTAACATTTCCAAAACTTATCGCCGAATCTTTTTCCGCGACTGTAATTTTCTTCCATACCTTAGAAAATTATTCTCAGAATATATCCTAACTCGCGCAGATATATAAAACTCCCACCCGAAATCCTACTGAATTCCGAACCAGTAAAAATTTCACAACAGCGGGTAAAATCTTACTCGTTTTTCCAAAAACAAGAATAATCCAAAACTCGTTATTCTAAAACCACAGAAATCTCCTCATACTTAAAAGAGGATCACGACCCGAAAGTCTGTGCCTTTCCAGCGCACGAGCACAAAACAGGCTCCGTTTCAGCAAAAAATCTCATTAATGCGACGATACTCACAAAACCGCTTCACCAAAAACCCTAAAACTCGTAGTCATTACTAGAGTTCCTTAGAAAAACTGTACAGTGAAATCTCGGGTCTTACATTACTACCCTCCAAAAAGAAGTTTCGTCCTCGAAACTAAAGGTATGAGTAACAACTCAACTAATTATTACCTTCACCAACACAACCAAATCCCTCAGGATCAGGTGCAGCCACACAGATGCTAACACCGGGTGAAGTCACACAGATACTCTCACCAACGCACAGGCACAACCGTGCACCAACCGCAACTCTCAACGAGTTCACCACTCAAAACTTAACCTCACTACCAAGGTTCACAACCTCTAGTTCCTCAAAAGTCCTAAGGTCCACACCAAAAATTTACAAATTCACCTCTTCTGCCTCCGCGACATAGCCTATTCCACTAGGTTCACGCGAAGCAGTGACCGGCTACCCTCCAAAAAGAAACACAGAAGTTCTCTGTGAACCACCAAAGCTAGCAAAAACTAGTCAATTCCAATCAACCTCTGGTACTACAGGAACTGGATTCGCCCTTCTTGGCGGCATGATTCCCTGTACATACCAATCCTTTTGATTAGATCCTTAATCAAACAATTCTGAATCTCAACAGAAAACTCACTCAACGGATTACTAACACAAGACCCGACACCAAACATACACTAGAACTAACACGACTCTAGTTATGTTCTAACCGACTCTGGACTAACGACTCAAGTATACACTTTCCCTTTGAAGATTTAAAGCCGTGCTCTGATACCAATTGTGACAACCCGTTTTTCAAAGGCCTGAAAAGGCAGTATATTTTTTTTTCTTTTTCAACTAACACTCAGAGTGCGCATATAATATTTTTCAATGAGCCGGCATTCAAATATACAAAAGACTCATTACCATAGGTGCTTCGACAAGCAAAGTGTATCCCTGAATAATTACAACCCAAGTCTAAGTATTCGAATACCTACAACAAACCAGTTAGAAACCCTATGCTAACCAAAAAACACGGTGTACGATCCACACCGGCGCATAATCTAACTACGCTAAAACTCCAGCCACTCACTGGGGCCTGGAACAGCCACCGTCGTCACTACGACCTAACCCATCACCTGGGTGGGAGGAGCCCGCAAATGAAAGAAAGGGTCACCACAAAATATATAGTATGTATATATATAACCGGTGCGAAAGATTGTACACATAACAATAATTCCACAAAACACAAGAGAAAGCTCTTAACCAACAAAGCAATTCCCACCAACGGGTTCATATAAGCAATGCACACATAGCCTATAATGCAACCTCTACAATGCGTGGTACTAACCCTAGCTACCACAATGCATGAGCTCCAGAACTGTAGGTCCAACCCCTACTAAAACACCAATGAAATCACAAGGTTAGGGTGGATCCACTCCCGCAATCACACCCCATGGTCCACTCCTGCAACCATGTATCAAACTCAACAAAGTCACAAAGGTTAAGGTGGATCCACTCCCGCAATCACACCCCATGGTCCACTCCCGCAACCATGTATCGACTCAACAAAATCACAAAGGATTAAGGTGGATCCACTCCCGCAATCACACCCCATGGTCCACTCCCGCAACCATGTATTGAACTCAATAAAACCCTATAAGAATCAGGTGGGTCCACTCCTGCAACCACACCTCGTAGTCCACTCCCGCAACTACACCTCGTAGTCCACTCCCGCAACTACGCACTAACAATGCATGAGCATACGATTCCCCATGTATACTAATGCAACAAATACATACCTCCCTAGCATATGTAGACCATCCCAACAACATACATACATACATATCCAATCATATGTAACAAACCACAACAAACATACATACATTTCCAATCATATGTATTCACCCACATGTTCATACATACATCCCTAATCATATGTAAAACAATGCACGTATTGTAAACACTTTCTCATCACGAGAATACATAACACATACATGCCAAACACACAAACACGCATCACCGAAAATAACCAACAAACATGTTATAACTCAGTGAAAAGACAGAAATAAAGTGGAGCCCTTACCTCGGCAAGCTTCCGTCAACAACACACGCTCAAACAACACAACGCGCTTCCTAAAACAAGCAGCGCAACAATCAATACATTGTTCTCTAACCAATCGTATTGAAACTACACCAAAACCCCAAAAACCTAAAGGTTCCTAAGGAAAATCCACTCTTTCGGATACCATACCAAAAACTATCGTATTGATCAACACCCATGAGTCACTTATACTATTTTTAGGACCCAAAACAATAGGCCAAAGTCTTAAATAATTTGAAATGCAAAATGGTCGTTTTCTTGCGTTATAAGCTACGTACTTTCCGAGTACCCGAAAAACTCGTTTCCAATCCCAACCGCTTCCATAAATTAATAAAAAGGGATTAGAAAGCTAAAAACCAAGTTTAGAAATCAAGATCCACAATTTTAACTCCCAGAGCTCGCCCTGGCGAGTTGGTGGCGAGTGAAGGCAGAGAGTACTGGTCTTACTCGCTCTGGAGCTCGCCCTGGCGTGTTGTCAGGACCTGTGACACTCGCCCTGGCGAGTAACCACTCGCTCAGCGAGTTGCACCTGTCATGACAGCAAAAGACAGCAACTCACACCTCCTTTTTCCACCCCAAGCCTAGTTTGATCCTATTAGTTCCCAACATCTTTTCAAGGCATAAAAGCAAACCATTTTCATAAGCAAGCAACACATTTCCGAAAGCATGTTGGTTGCTTCGAGTGCAAGTTATTTGATTCTCATTTCCAAAATCAAAACCAAATCCAAGCACAAGTTTTATTATGGGCCTTAACCGTCCGGTAATCATTTTCAAACATGTTTTCAAAGTAAAAAGCGACACCACATGTCACAATAGTTTTAAACCATTTTGACCCCAAAACACTACTCAAAACACTTAGGAAATATTTTCATAAACCTCAAAATATTTTTCATCGGATTTTCTAAAACAAAACTATACAACGCATTTCCCTTTCGCCCAAAGGTTCAAAGACAACTTTTCTTTTCAAAACCTTACAACATAACCTCATGTAATTGATCAATACATAACCAAACCAAAACCCTAACTTTTCTCATGAGATTTTTCACCAACTCATGGAAAACAAACATAACAAAGCCTACACATGCTTACTAACCCTCATGAACAACATTCATGGAACAAGAATCAATTTATGAGCAACCTCTCACAAATTTCTCTCAAGAATCAATAATCATAAAACCCTTAACATAAGATGTTTTAAACCAACAAAGAAAGGAGAAGGTTTACTACCTCAAGTGGAGATGAATTCCTTTCAATCTCTATGATCCAACAAGCCAAAAATCCAAGCTTTTGGTGAAGAATGGAATTTTTCTCAATAAGGAAAGTGGAAAAGAAAGCCACGGCCAAGAGAGAAAAGAGTGAGGAAGTTTTTGTGATTTTCCTTCTAAGTCCACAAAGCTAAACCTCCTTACTATGCAAAGGGTCTTGGTAACTCATGGCCCTTGGATCAAAAGACAAAAAGCCAAGACAAAACCCTAGCCATTGGATCAAACCAAAACAAACCCACTTAAGATAAAACTCAACACCTCATGGAAACACTCACACGATCAGCTCTCGCACGTCGCGACGAACGTAAATCACAAAAACCTAAAACCTACGGAAAGAACGTCTAACGTTTAACATTTCCAAAACTTATCGCCGAATCTTTTTCCGCGACTGTAATTTTCTTCCATACCTTAGAAAATTATTCTCAGAATATATCCTAACTCGCGCAGATATATAAAACTCCCACCCGAAATCCTACTGAATTCCGAACCAGTAAAAATTTCACAACAGCGGGTAAAATCTTACTCGTTTTTCCAAAAACAAGAATAATCCAAAACTCGTTATTCTAAAACCACAGAAATCTCCTCATACTTAAAAGAGGATCACGACCCGAAAGTCTGTGCCTTTCCAGCGCACGAGCACAAAACAGGCTCCGTTTCAGCAAAAAATCTCATTAATGCGACGATACTCACAAAACCGCTTCACCAAAAACCCTAAAACTCGTAGTCATTACTAGAGTTCCTTAGAAAAACTGTACAGTGAAATCTCGGGTCTTACAAATCACTACTCTCGAACTTACATACCTTGCATATTAGTATCTCCCACATCAATATCTCTCACTTAAATTAATATCGGTTATAAACGTCTATGATATTCTTATACTACTCGATCACTCTTATTTACATTAAATATCAATTATAAACGTCTATGAGATTTTTAGACGACTGAATCACTATTCCCAAACTTACATATCTTGAACATTAATATCTTCCACTTAAATATCAGTTATAAACATCTATGAGATTCTTATACGACTCGATCACTCTTATTCCACTTAAATATCAATTATAAACATCTATGAGATTCTTAGACGACTGAAGTAATATATTTATTTATTTAATTATATAATATATATTTAAATCAATTTTAAAAAATACAATATTATTATACTATTACACATTTTTAATAAAATGTTTATTTATATCATGATAATATATATTATATCATTTTAATATAATTAAAAACATTCAAAGATTTTAATGTCAACTTATGAAATTTATACACAAAACTGTTAGTAATATCATTATAAATTTTATTTATCTGTTAACATATTTGCATTATGTTATAAATAAACATTTTATTAAAAATGTGTAATAGTATAATAGAGTTTAATTGTTAAGCACTATCAGTGTAAAATTATTTTACACAAGCAACCAATAAGAGTGATTTAAACTTCCATTGTCATATAAAGATAGTGGAGTGAAGTGAGGTGATGTGGCGGAATACATGGTTGTTATTGGTTGACGCTGTAAAATTATTTTACACCGTCAATGCATACAAATTAAATATCAATATTTAGACGACTGAATCACTATCAGTATTTTAATAATATCAATATTATGATGCACTCTCAGTATTGTATTATTATTTATTTTTTTTCCATCTATTTTTTATACGGTTATTATATTTTTTATCCCTACAAAATGGAAATCTTTTAAATTTAGTCCTTACTTGATTTTAATAGAATTTTTAGCCCTACAAAGTTTTTCTGAATACACTGTTTAAACACTGTTCAAATAAAATTTGTTAAATTAATCTTAAACTCTTAAATTTTATTAATGATTTTTTACACACATGTTTATCACTTTATAAAATGTTCATTAACCAAAACTTATAATTTTTTAATGTGAGATGAGTTAAATATCAATTTTACGCATGCATATTATGTCTCATACCTTACGCGAGTGACATCGTTTTTACTTTATCTTTTATGGTTTAGATTAACCGGAGTACATCATATCATAGTGCACTGTCAGTATTAAATATCGGTTATAAATGTCTATGAGATTCTTATACGACTCGATCACTATCATCCCACTTAAATATCAATTATAAACATCTATGAGATTATTAGACGACTGATCACTATTCTCGAACTTACATATATCGCACATTAGTATCTCTCACTTTAATATCTCTTACTTAAATATCGGTTATAAATGTCTATGAGATTTTTATACGACTCGATCACCTTATTCCACTTAAATATCAATTATAAACATCTATGAGATTCTTAGACGACTGAATCACTATTCTCAACCTTACATATCTCGCATATTAGCATCTCCCACATTAATATCTCTCACTTAAATATCGGTTATAAACGTCTATGATATTCTTATATGACTCGATCACTCTTATCATACTTAAATATCAATTATAAATGTCTATTAGATTCTTAGACGACTGAATCACTATTCTCAAACTTACATATCTCGCACATTAGTATCTTCCACATTAATATCTCTCACTTAAATATCGATTATAAACGTCTATGAGATTCTTATACGACTCGATCACTCTTATCCCACTTCAATATCAATTATAAACGTCTATGAGATTCTTAGACGACTGAATCACTATTCTCAAACTTACATATCTCGCACATTAATATCTCTCGCTTAAATATCGATTATAAACGTCTATGAGATTTTTAAACGACTAAATCATAATTTTCGCACTTAAAAATGTCGCATATTAATATATTCTACTTAAAAATCGGTTATAAACTTCTATGAAATTCTTATAAGACTCGATCATTCTTATCCCACTTAAATATCAATTATAAATGTCTATGAGATTCTTAATGTCGACTCATGAAATTTATACACAAAACTATTAGTAATATCATGCTAAAGTTTTAGTGACATGCCGTTTTAGTGACCTGGCATGTACACATGGAATTTATTTTATTTTATATTTTTAAATGCCAAATCACTTAAACATTGATTTTATAAAAAAATAGAAAAAAAAAGTAATTTTCAAGAACATGAAGAACAACAACATCATCACCATCATCATCGTGAACATCATCATCAAGAAAGATCTCCTTCAAACAAACCCAAAATAATTTTGATCTAAATCAAACAACACAAATTTAAACCTAAAAAAGTGAAATTCTTTCTAGCACCAGAATCCAGTTTCTGCAACACTATAAAATTCTTTTTGGATCGATAAGTCTCACTCTGTTCATATTCATCTTCAATCTTCAATTTCTGCAAACGCCATTTTTTTGTTCTTCATCCTCAATAAAATCAAGAACAAAGCCACAATATTTAACCACATTTCAATTCTTCCCAAACCTAAAATTCAAAACTATATATAACAATAAGTTCAATCCACAATTCATACACTCAGAATCTCCTTCTAGTTCAAAGCTCACCAAGTTCGTTCCCTAAAAAAGAAGCCCAAACCTCACTCTGATGAGTTGTTTGGGATCTAGGGTTAACCAATTTGGGATTTTGAGATTCAAAGAGACTTTTAGATTTTGTTTGGCTTTGATTTTATGAGTTGTTGATGTTTGTGGTGTTGATGATGTTTTTGTTGATGAAGAGAATTGTTGTTGATGATGATTTTGGTTGGCTTTGATTTTGTTTTCTGCAATTCTACTCCCTGCAATTCACCTCTCTCTCTCTGCCATTTTTTTTTCTTCAGATTTTTTAATTAAAAATTATTATTAATATGTTATTAAGTGATGTGGAAATTTAAAAAAAATATTAATTAAATTATTTACACATGTGCCACGTCATCAATATTGTACCGATAGATGCACAGTTGTTCAACTACGGGGTAAATGAAAAAATCTTTATGTTACAAGGTTTGTTTTGAAAAAAAATAATTAGATAGGGGGTAAATCAAAATTTGTCTATTTTACAGGGGATAAATGACTATTATCCCTTAATTTAAATATATACTGTATTATATAATTAAAATAAAAAAATATATACGGGTTCTTTAGTATCCACCCCGCCCTATACCTACCTAGTATATATTTATTTATTTTAATAATATAATATATATTTAAATCAATTTTTAAAAAAATACAATATTATTATATTAGGATTTAATTTGTATGCACTGACGGTGTAAAATAATTTTACAATGTCAACCAATAACAACCATGCATTCCGCCACATCACCCTACTATCTTTATATGACATGGAAGTTTAAATCACTCTTATTGGTTACATGTGTAAAATAATTTTACACTAACAGTGCATAACAATTAAACTCTATTATACTATTACACATTTTTAATAAAATGTTTATTTATAACATAATACAAATATGTTAACAGATAAATAAAATTTATCATGATATTACTAACAATTTTGTGTATAAATTTCATAAGTTGACATTAAAATCTTTGAATGTTTTTAATTATATTAAAATGATATAATATATATTATCATGATATAAATAAACATTTTATTAAAAATGTGTAATAGTATAATAATATTGTATTTTTTAAAAATTGATTTAAATATATATTATATAATTAAATAAATAAATATATTGCTTCAGTCCTCTAAGAATATCATAGACGTTTATAATTGATATTTAAGTGGAATAAGAGTGATCGAGTCGTATAAGAATCTCATAGATGTTTATAACCGATATTAAGTGGAAGATATTAATGTGCAAGATGTAACAACCCGTTTTTCAAAGGCCAGAAAAGGCATTAAATTTTTTTTTTTGTACACATCAGAGTTACGCATGAAAGATTTTAAATGAGCCGGCATTCAAATATACAAAAGAACTCATTACCATAAGGTGCTTCGACAAGCAAAGTGTATTCCTGAATAATTACAATCCAAGTCTAAGTATTCAAATACTTACATCAAAACAAGTTAGAATTCTATGCCTAACCCAAAAAGCACGGTGCACAACCCACACCGGCGCATAGTCTAACTAAGCTAAGTTTCCAACATCTCACTGGGGCCTGGAACAGCCACCGTCGTCACCACGACCTAACCCATCATCTGGGTGGGATGAGCCCGCAAATGGAAGAAAGGGTCACCACAAATTATATAGTTTGTATATATATAACCGGTGCGAAAGATTGTACACATAACAATAATTCCACGAACACAAGAGAAAGCTCTTAACCACCAAAGCAATTCCCACCAACGGGTTTATATATATAATGCACACCAAGCCTAATGCAGACTTCTACAATGCGTGGTACTAACCCTAGCTACCACAATGCATGAGTTCCGGAACTGTAGGTCCAACCCCTACTCAACCACCAACGAAATCACAAGGTTAAGGTGGATCCACTCCCGCAATCACACCCCATGGTCCACTCCCGCAACCATGTATCGACTCAACAAAATCACAAAGGATTAAGGTGGATCCACTCCCGCAATCACACCCCATGGTCCACTCCCGCAACCATGTATTGAACTCAACACAACCCTATAAGAATCAGGTGGGTCCACTCCCGCAACCACACCTCGTAGTCCACTCCCGCCACTACGCACTAACAATGCATGAGCATACGATTCCCCATGTATACTAATGCAACAAATACATACCTCCCTAGCATATGTAAACCATCCCAACAACATACATACATATCCAATCATATGTAACAAACCACAACAAACATACATACATTTCCAATCATATGTATTCACCCACATGTTCATACATACATCTCCCATCATATGTAAAACAACGCACGTATTATAAACACTTTCTCATCACGAGAATACATAACACATACATGCCAAACACACAGTAAATCCAAACATGTCGTAACCGTTTAAAGACAGAAATAAAGTGGAGCCCTTACCTCGGCAAGCTTCCGTTAACCTTTCTCGCGAAATTCTACAATTCACGCTTCCTAAAATATAAGCAGCGTAATATCAATAAAATACTCTCACGGTATTCTATTGAAACGAAACCTATTCCCAAAATTCTAGATGTGTTTAAGGTACTTTCTAACACTCTCGGATAGTGATTCCCAGTTCTCCCCATAGTGATTAAAAATTCACGAAGTTAAATACACTATTTTTTTTTGCTATAAGAAATATATAGTTTCGTTTCAAAACAAACTAAGAAACACTTTGATTCCTAACTCCAAGGCAATCAATTTTCACATACTAAAACCATTTGAAAACAAATCAAAAACTCTTTGAAAATTTTCACAAAAATAAAAGTTTACTTGCGCTACAAGTTACAAGTTTTTTCTTTCAAATAAAATGGCCATAACTCATTCAATCTTTATCCGATCGAGACGAGCCATACGTCAAATTCATCGTCTCGAAAAGACAGATCAAATAGTTAAGTTTCCAGGTCACAAAAACAATTTTAAAAGGACCTAAATACCCTTAAAGATTTCGGCCAGAATTGAAATCACACCTAAAACATTGTTTTCAAAAATCAAACATAGTTTATAATACTTAAACCATTAATAATTTCTCAAAAGTGATCAAGCTCCTACACCAAAACCATTTCAAATCAAAGCATAACACTTTTCAAAACTTTACCAATTAACTTGTTTACTTAGAACACAAGTTACTAGTTTTCTTTCAAAACAAAACCACATTAATTATTCCAAAGAAAACCATGATCATGCCTTCCCAATTATGGCTTAAAATTTAGAAATCTCATGGACATATACATAATATGCCACGGCCAAATTCTAAAAACAAGGCTAGTTCCCATTTTTTTTTTATTTCAAAAGCATAGGATTAATCCTTTAGTTACCAAAATCACTTAATTGAATGAACAAAACATTTTCAAAACACAATCCACAATCAAAATAGTTTTCACAAAATTCTCAAGAACACTAAAATATTTTCATCAACTTTATCCAAAACAAAACCTAAAATCAAACATCCATTTTGCCCAAAGGCTCAAGGACAACATCATTTTCACAAAAATATAAATTCTATCTCATGTTCTTGATCAATAAATTTTCTTTCCAAAACCCTAACTATCTTTCTCATGAGATTCTCACCAACTCATGAAAAATTGAAATAACAAAGCCTAGCATGCTTACTAAACTCTCATGAACAACTTTCATGAAACAAGAATCAATTCCTAACAATTTCATCTCATGAACATCAACTAATAAACCATCAAACTCCAAGAGTTTGGCTAGCAAAGAGAAAGGAAGAGGTTCTAGTTACCTTAGGAGATGATTCCTTGCAACTTTCCTTTGATCCCACAAACTTAAAATGGCACAAAATGGTTAGGAATTGAAATTTGTGATGAAGAACAAGGGAAAGAATGGAGCACGGCTGAAGAGACAAAAGAGAGAGTCTTTGGTCAATTTTTTTAAGTCCACAAAACCAACCTCCTTACTATTAACCATTTGTCTTGCTTGCCAAACAACCATTGGATCAAATAGTGCAAAGTTTCTAAGACTTAATCCTAGCCATTGGATCAATTCTAAGCTTATCCTTCCAAGATATTTTCTAAGCTTCCTCACATCTCAGCTCTCGCGTTCGCTCGTAAACGAGTCGCACCTCGCTAACGGACGGAAATCACAAAAATATAAAATCTACCAAATAAACGTCCGTCGTAAACCGTTTCCAAATATTATCGCTAAATCTTTTTCCCCGACTGTAATTTTCTTCCATACCTTAGAAAATTAATCTCAGGACATATCCTAACTCACGCAGATATATAAAACTTCCATCCGAAACCTCACTTAAAACAGACGATGTAAAATTTTACATCAGCGGGTAAAATTCCTACTCGTTTTTCCAAAAACCAGAATAAACCAAAACTCGCGATTCTGACTACACATAAACCTTCTTATACTCAAAAGAAGACTACGACCCAAAAGTCTGTGCCTTTCCAGCGCACGAGCACAAAACAGGCTCCATTTCAACAAAAATTCCATTAATGCGACGATACTCACGAAACCGTTCCACCAAAAACCCTAAAACTTAGCCGACACTAAAGTTCCTTAGAAAAACTGTACAGTGGAATCTTGGGTCTTACATTACTACCCTCCAAAAAGAAGTTTCGTCCTCGAAACTAAAGGTAAGAGTAACAACTCAACTAGTTATTACCATCACCAACACAACAAAATCCCTCAGGATTAGGAGTAGCCACACAGATGCTAACACCGGGTGAAGTCACACAGATACTTTCACCAACATACGGGCACAACCGTAACCCCACCGCAACCCTCAACGAGGTCGCCACTCAAAATTTAGTCTCACAACAAGGTTCACAACCTCTAATTCTCAAAGATCCTCGTGCCCACACACAAAATTTTCTAAAGTCACCTCTAGTAGCACTTATCATCGATATACAACTCACTTTTCAAGGTTGAACTCCTTGTTCTTTACCTAAATATCTCTCCAAATCTACCCGTATTCAACAATCAATCACCTTTAGCTCTATCTCACATCGACATCCATACTTCCTATCTACCGAACTATGTATAGATTGTCACTTATCAACGTGATACTTGGTCTCCTACTTTCAATCATCACAAGATTCATCCTTACTAATCTTAGTTTCGAATCTAATTTATCTCACACACCTGAATTAAACCCTTAAGGTACCCATCGTTCGCGCAACCGTCTTCTAACACCACCAAGTTCACTTACTCTTGACGCGCGATGCACTTTATTTCCAATACAAGTTGCCCCAATGATTATCCAATCATTGTAATTAAATCCAACTGACATCTCTATATGCTCCACCATTCTACAGTGGTTGCATCCTCTTGACAACTGAATGACTTCATCAAGTCTCGTCCGAACTCACCAGAACGGATATCCAGCACCTTCTTCATAAGGTATCCCAATCTGATCCTTACTTGCAATCCTTTATCAGTCGACGTCCACACGTCCGTACTCAACACCTCCGGGTGACAACGACCCATGCAAATTCAAGTTCATCGAATTTCTTCCAAGAATCCTTTGTGGTTCTCGTTCGCCTCAAGTCCATCCTCCTCGGACCACTCTGTCTAAGGGATTCAGAGACACTTGTCGACTAAATTCGACCAAGGCTCGGGGTTTCACAATTCCACTTACTGAAGCCTCACTCCCTGCATTACTTCGGTAAGAAACAATCCAGTGCCTAAGCATCTCCCATGCTAGACTCAAGAAAAACAAACACATAACCCACAACACAACAAAAACAACCGCTAGAACTAACACAACTCTACCTAAGTTCTAACCGACTCTGGACTAACGACTCAAGTATACACTTTCCCTTTGAAGATTTAAAGCCGTGCTCTGATACCAATTGTAACAACCCGTTTTTCAAAGGCCAGAAAAGGCATTAATTTTTTTTTTTGTACACATCAGAGTTACGCATGAAAGATTTTAAATGAGCCGGCATTCAAATATACAAAAGAACTCATTACCATAAGGTGCTTCGACAAGCAAAGTGTATTCCTGAATAATTACAATCCAAGTCTAAGTATTCAAATACTTACATCAAAACAAGTTAGAATTCTATGCCTAACCCAAAAAGCACGGTGCACAACCCACACCGGCGCATAGTCTAACTAAGCTAAGTCTCCAACATCTCACTGGGGCCTGGAACAGCCACCGTCGTCACCACGACCTAACCCATCATCTGGGTGGGATGAGCCCGCAAATGGAAGAAAGGGTCACCACAAAATATATAGTTTGTATATATATAACCGGTGCGAAAGATTGTACACATAACAATAATTCCACGAACACAAGAGAAAGCTCTTAACCACCAAAGCAATTCCCACCAACAGGTTTATATATATAATGCACACCAAGCCTAATGCAGACTTCTACAATGCGTGGTACTAACCCTAGCTACCACAATGCATGAGTTCCGGAACTGTAGGTCCAACCCCTACTCAACCACCAACGAAATCACAAGGTTAAGGTGGATCCACTCCCGCAATCACACCCCATGGTCCACTCCCGCAACCATGTATCGACTCAACAAAATCACAAATGATTAAGGTGGATCCACTCCCGCAATCACACCCCATGGTCCACTCCCGCAACCATGTATTGAACTCAACACAACCCTATAAGAATCAGGTGGGTCCACTCCCGCAACCACACCTCGTAGTCCACTCCCGCCACTACGCACTAACAATGCATGAGCATACGATTCCCCATGTATACTAATGCAACAAATACATACCTCCCTAGCATATGTAAACCATCCCAACAACATACATACATATCCAATCATATGTAACAAACCACAACAAACATACATACATTTCCAATCATATGTGTTGAGTCTTTGGTATTGGCTGCATTTTTGGAAATAAACTTGGTGTCAGATGTGCGATCCGATGCTCTGGCATTGTGTAGAGCATTGTAAATGTCTCAGGAGGAGCGCTCATGACAAGTTCTATTTATGGAATGATTTGTTTCTCTTTCATGAATCTTGTATGGCGCGTTTGATATGTTTCTATGTAAGGAAGGTTGTTAATGCTTCAGATTCAGTCCAAGAATAGTTCTGAGGAGTATCTCTTTGAAGAATATATTGCTAAAGAATCTCATTTTATTAATGTGGAGTAAATGCTTGGGTCAAAGAAATCAAGCCCATGCATGTGCTATTTTCTGAAGTATTTAAAGGAGTTGCAAAACCCTAATTTAGTTAGTTGTTCACGCCGTTATTGCATTAGTATTCAGAATTAGGTTTTGCGTGTGTTTTGTGATTGTGAGCCTTTCTTGTGTCACCTTGATGCAAGCTTAGGACGTGTTCTTGAGTTGTAATTGTGTGTTCCTTCTCCTAAGCTTTGAAGCACGGAGTTAGGACTTTTGTGTTGTGTAACACTCTAAGCCTTTAGGTACGAGTGTGTAGTTTTAGGAGTGTGTCTCCAAAACTGTTTTTGTCTTTGTTGTGATTGAAATCCTTGCTGTCTTGTAAGGTTGTAAGGGAGTGAGATGGGATCTCATATCTAGGAGTTCCTAGGTAGAAGAGTCATTGGTAGGGCCTAGGTCTTAAGTTGTAAACGGGTAGTTTGCTGGAGACTTAGGACTAGGACTATTATAGTGATATTCCTTCCTGGATTGGTATCCCCCAGACGTAGGTTGCTGTTTGCGCCGAACTGGGTTAACAAATATCCTGTGTTCTTTATTTGTTCATTTACTTGTTTCGTTCTGTTACTTGCGAGGCCGGATAGATTGTTAGAGCATCGGGTAGAGCATCGTGCATAGCGTGCCAGGAATTTCAATTGGCATCAGAGCAGGCACCCTGCCTGTTTGGGTGAGATTCAGGACCTGAAATGTCTGGCACTTTGGAAAAAGAAGGAGGCTACATGAACAGGCCACCTTTGCTTACTGGATCTGCAAACTATGACTCTTGGAAATCCAAGATGACTGCCTTTCTGAGATCCATTGATAGCAAAGTTTGGAAGGTTGTTTTGACTGGATGGGAACAACCCATGTATGCGAGCAAGGAAGGTACTTCAACGAGGATAGTGAAACCAGAAGTAGAATGGACCACAGAAGAAGAAGCTGCAGCAAATCAGAATCACAAGGCTATTTATACCCTGTTTAATGGAGTTGACACTAGTGTCTTTAAACTTATAAAAAACTGTGTGTCGGCCAAAGATGCGTGGGAGATATTACAAAAGTGCTATGAGGGCACCACCAAAGTGAAACAGTCAAAGATTCAACATCTTACCTCAAAATTTGAAGCCCTAAGAATGAAAGATGATGAAAACATTCAGGACTTTCACTTGAGTTTGTTGGATATTGGAAACTCCTTTGAAGCTCTGGGTGAAAAGATGTCTGATGAAAAACTATCAAGAAAGCTTCTTAGATCTCTTCCCAAAAGATTTGACATGAAGGTTACGGCCATTGAGGAAGCACATGACATTTCCACTATGAAAATGGATGAACTTGTTGGATCTCTCCAGACCTTTGAAACTGTGCTGGATGAACGTGGAGACAATTGTCTCAAACACTGAGGAGGAAGATGATCAGATTGAAGATGGAGAGGAAGATAGCATAGCTGATGCTATTGCCATGCTGGGAAGACAGTTCAACAAAGTGCTGAAAAGAGTTGACCGTAGGAACCGACAGAATGGGCAAGGCATTCGGTTCGACATCAACAAGCAACAGAACATTCTGAAGAAATCCAAACCTGATGAAAAGAGTACTCAAGGCAAAGGAGTTCAGTGCCATGAGTGTGAAGGCTATGGGCACATATGGTCAGAATGTGGAACTTATCAGAAAAGACAAAAGAAAGGACTAACTGTTTCATGGTCAGATGAAGATACTGATGAAGAAAGTGAGTCAGCAAGACATGTGACTGCCTTTACTGGAACATGTGTTAATGTTGAGGATTAGGAATCTGATGAAGATGAAGATGTTTCCTATGAAGAACTAGCTAGTACCTACAAAGACTTGCTGACAAGATATGAAGAGATGTGCAAGATCCTTGAAAAACAAAAGAAGACCATCAACAAACTTCAAACAGAAGTAAATACTCAGGTTCAAAAGGCTGCTCAAGCAGAAGAAAAAGTCGTTCAAGTTAATGTTGAAATGGATGACTTAAGGAAAAGAGTAAGCCAGCTGAATTCAGGAGCAGATCTTCTTGAAGAGATACTAGAAAACGTGCCAAGTGGGAAACTTAGGTCTGTTGGATACAACTACTCTAGTTTGAACCAGTATCAACAGGACCCTGAAACCAAGTTTTCATCAGGAGGAAGCATGATTGATCCCTGTACTGGAAAAGTGATGCTGGAGCATCAGCCTCGGCATTCTAAAGCCTTTCCTGTTCCCAAGTTTGCTCTTTATCCCAAACCCTCTGTCAATCAAAGACCAAGACCTTTTGTTCACCAAAGGCCAAGTAGTCAAAGGAGATATCGTAGGTGGGTGTGTCATCACTGTGGAAAAAGGGGACACATTAGACCGTTTTGCTACAAGCTACATGGATACCCCAACCAGGAACTTAAACAAAATGTGATACCGGAGAAGATTTCTATGAAGAAGGAATGGAGGCCTATAGAAGAGAGTGGTGAACTTCCTAAGACAGAAAATGTTGGGCTAATTGCTCACACATCCCTAAGAGCATCTTCTAGGGAAGATTGATACTTTGATAGTGGGTGTTCCAGACATATGACTGGAGAAGAGAAGTATCTCATGAATGTAAAATCCAATAAGGCCAGTTTTGTAACTTTTGGAGATGGTGCAAAAGGAGAAATAGTAGGAATTGGGGATCTGATCAACCATGGATTGCCCAACCTAGAGAATGTGCTTTTAGTGAAAGGCCTCAAAGCAAATCTGATTAGCATTAGCCAGCTGTGTGACCAAGGCATGAAAGTCAATTTCACAAAATCAGAATGTCTAGTGAACAATGAAGAAGGAGAGCTGGTGCTAAGAGGTACTAGATCTAAAGATAATTGTTACTTGTGGATGCCTCAGGAAGAAGCCTTCACATCCACCTGTCTTGTTACCACAGAAGATGAAGTTCAACTGTGGCACCAGAAACTGGGACATCTCAACTTGAAAGGAATGAAGAAAGCTATATCACTGGAAGCCATCAGAGGTCTACCCAAACTCAAGATTGTTGAAGGAAAGGTGTGTGGTGAATGTCAAATTGGAAAGCAAACTAGAATGTCACACCCGATGCTGGAGCATCAGACAACATCCAAGGTCTTTGAATTGCTACACATGGATCTCATGGGACCCATGCAGGTTGAAAGTTTGGGAGGAAAAAGGTATGCTTTTGTTGTAGTAGATGATTACTCTAGATATACTTGGGTGAACTTCATTAGAGAAAAATCAGAAGCGTTTGATGTGTTCAAAGAGCTGTGCATCCAAATTCAAAGAGAAAAAGATAGCAACGTTGTGAGAATAAGGAGTGATCATGGTAGAGAGTTTGAAAACTCCAAGTTCAATGAATTCTGTTATACTGAAGGAATAAAGCATGAATATTCTTCACCAATAACCCCTCAACAGAATGGCATAGTGGAAAGAAAGAATAGAACGATTCAAGAATCAGCTAGAGTCATGCTTCATGCCAAAAACATTCCTTATCATTTTTGGGCTGAAGCAATGAACACTGCTTGCTATGTACACAACAGAGTCACCCTGAGAAAAGGTACCACCTCTACTTTATATGAACTATGGAAAGATAGAAAACCAACTGTCAAGCACTTTCATATCTTTGGAAGTAAGTGCTATATTTTAGCTGATAGAGAACCTAGAAGGAAACTTGACCCCAAGAGTGATGAGGGATTCTTCCTTGGGTATTCCACAAACAGTAGAGCTTACAGGGTCTATAACACAAAGACTCAGGTTGTGATGGAATCTGTAAATGTTGTTGTAAAAGACTCCCCTGCCAAGGAAAATGAAGGGATAAATCAAGGCACTCCTGTCAGTGTGAATGCTGAACAAGATGTTGCAGCATCCGAACAGGCATCTATTGATAAATCTGATGAAGAGACTCTTGAAGAAGAAGGTGAGGAAAACACAAGACCTCAAGCTACAAGTAAAGGTCCTTCTGTTCGTGTTCAGAAAAACCATCCCTTAGATCTGGTAATAGGAAATCCTGAACAAGGGATAACTACAAGAAGAACAAATGATGTTGTTGCAAACTCCTGTTTTGTGTCCCTGTTTGAACCAAAGAATGTAAAAGAAGCATTGACTGATGAAGCCTGGATAGAGGCTATGCAAGAAGAGCTAAACCAATTTGAGAGAAGTGAAGTATGGGACTTAGTTCCTAGACCTGAGGATGTGAATGTTATTGGAACAAAATGGGTGTATAGAAACAAGTCAGACGAGAATGGCACAGTCACCAGAAATAAAGCAAGGCTTGTGGCGCAAGGATATACCCAAATTGAAGGACTTGACTTTGATGAAACTTTTGCACCTGTGGCCAGACTAGAATCCATCAGATTGCTTTTGGGAGTGGCTTGCATTCTAAAGTTCAAGCTTTACCAAATGGACATGAAGAGTGCATTTTTAAATGGATACCTACAGGAAGAGGTGTATGTTGAGCAACCAAAAGGGTTTGTGGATCCAGAACATCCTAACCATGTCTACAAATTGAAGAAAGCCTTGTATGGTCTAAAACAGGCACCTAGGGCATGGTACGAAAGGTTGACTCAATTCTTGGTGGAGCAAGGATACAGAAAGGGAGGATCAGACAAAACTCTGTTTGTAAAGCAAGAAAGAGGAAAGTTTATAATAGCTCAAATCTATGTTGATGACATTGTGTTTGGTGGAATGTCGAACACAATGGTCCAGCATTTCATCCAGCAAATGCAGTCAGAATTTGAGATGAGTCTTGTTGGAGAATTGACTTACTTTCTTGGCCTTCAAATCAAACAAATGGAAGACACCATCTTTATATCACAGAGCAAGTATGCTAGAAACATCATCAAGAAATTTGGGATGGACAATGCTGCACACAAGAGAACACCAGCACCTACTCATTTGAAACTCACCAAGGATGAGCAGGGAATAAGTGTAGATCAAAGCCTTTACAGGAGCATGATTGGGAGCTTGTTGTATTTAACTGCAAGTAGACCAGATATCACTTATGCTGTGGGAGTGTGTGCTAGATATCAAGCAGATCCTAAAGTAAGTCACTTGACTCAAGTTAAGAGGATCTTGAAGTATGTGAATGGAACTAGTGATTATGGGATAATGTATTCCCACTGTGAAAATTCTACCTTATATGGTTATTGTGATGCTGATTGGGCTGGAAGTGCAAACGATAGAAAAAGCACTTCAGGAGGTTGTTTCTTCTTAGGCACTAATTTGATATCTTGGTTCAGTAAAAAGCAGAACTGTGTGGCCCTATCCACAGCTGAGGCTGAATATGTGGCAGCTGGTAGTAGTTGTTCCCAGTTGGTGTGGATGAAACAAATGCTGAAGGAGTACAATGTCGAACAGGATGCTCTAACATTGTACTGTGACAACATGAGTGCCATAAACATCTCAAAGAACCCAGTTCAACATAGCAAGACAAAGCATATTGACATTCGTCATCATTATATAAGGGATTTGGTTGAGAACAAAATTTCGATTCTGGAACATGTGGGTACAAAGGAACAAATTGCTGATATTTTCACCAAGGCACTTGATGCTGTGCAGTTTGAGAAGTTAAGGGGCAAGTTAGGAATTTGTCTCCATGAAGAAGCATAGCAATTACCGTTATTTATGGAGTGGCGTGTGACAGTTGCTTTTATCTCTCCTAATCAATTTAAACACGTTGATCAAGGTAATCATGGCCACAACCGTTATATCAGCACGCCACCATCAATTGTTGGTTATTTCAAGTTCAAATCTTTACCAAATATTCTCCTCCCAAATATAATTTCTTATACTTACAACTTTCCCACTTCTTTCTCAAACATTCTCTCCATATCAAAATCTCTCTGTCACCATCTTCGTGAATCCTATTTTCTCAACCGCACTACAATGTCTCAACCATCCACTCAAACCTCTCCAACCAAATCCTCACCTCAAAAAGCATCACCATCAAAAACAACCACCACCGTTCCCAACACCACAGAAAATCCTTCTGTTCACTTACCCCAACCATCTGATGCTATCACCGATGCCACTCCTCTCACCATGATCCATCCTTCATTCGACGCAATTCTGAACCCCACACCATCAAACCCTTCATCTTCGCCCAAATCGAAAACCAAAAAGCGAACGAAATCCACAACCACCAGAAAACCTAAACCCCAAAAATCTAAGTCTCAATACTCATCGAACTTCAACATGCAGGAGTTATATCTCACAAATCTTGGTGATACAAACCCCAATGTTGCTCCAAATGTCTCAACACCGAGCCCTGATGTGCAGATTGAAGGAAATAAGGGAGAATCTGCTGAAACCCTAATCCCAAACAAAGGGGAAAATATTGTCATGAGTGAACAATGTGTTCCTAATACTCCTAGTGATGAAGGAGATGATGATGATGCCCAGAAAATCAAAATTGCTCAAGAAGCCCTCAACTCCCTAGTGGAGTCAATTTCTGGTGCTAAGGTTGTGCCGGATGCTTCAACATCCTTGGCACAAGATCAACCACAAGAGACTACTGTTGCTGAGGTTGACAATCCTAATGTGCAGCAAGATGAAGATGCTGCTGCTAATGTGACTGATGTCCCTGTTACTCAACCAGATGATGTTGTTGCTGATACACACACACAACAAAATGAAACTGTGACTGGTGAAATGAATACTGACAATGTTATGTCAGAAAATTTGGATCATATGACTGATGCTGAAGAGGAAGGTGCTAATAATGATGATAGCACTGAAGATGATGTAACAATTATGAAGATTGTTGGTGAATCTAGAAGGAAGGCTGGAAAGACCGGTGTTGGTAGTAGGCTCAGGGCAAGAAAAGGAAAAGAGACAGAGATTGTGGCAGAAGAACCAAAGTCCACTAAGAAAAAGAAAACTGTTGCAGCTGAAGCAACAAAATCTCCAAAGAAAAAGAAGGTAGCAGCTGAAGCTACCACATCCACAAAGAAGAAGAAGATGTATGGCCCTGTAAGGAGATCAAGCCGAGTTGAGATACCTGCTAAGCAGAAGCAGCAAGGATCAAAAAGAAAAACCATCAACCTAAGTGACTCAGAATCTGATGCTGAGGAGAATGCTCCACCAATCTCTACAGCATCCAAGCAAAAGACTCCAAAGAAGAGGAAAATGGTTGTTACTGTCAGTACTGAGGATGCCGTGGTCAATGCTCCAGGCATTCTGTCCACCCAGAAAAAGAAAGCAGGGAGATCAATTCCACAAAATATCCCTGATGTGCCAATGGACAATGTGTCCTTTCATTTCAGTAACAGTGCTGCTAAATGGAAGTTTGTTTACCACAGGAGACTGGCTCTAGAGAGGGAACTGTCTGATGAAGCCTTAGAGTGCAAGGAGGTGATGGATTTGATTCTTCAAGCTGGACTGATGAAGACTGTTTGTGGGATTGGAAGATGTTATGAGAAGCTGGTGAAGGAGTTCATTGTCAACATTGGTGAGGACTGTGATAATAAACTCAGCAAGGAGTATCATCAAGTGTTTGTAAGAGGTAAGTGTGTACAATTTTCTCCAGCTGTGATCAATGCGTATCTTGGCAGAAGGGAGTATGGCTATCCTGGTTTTGAGCCAACAAATAACCAGGTCTGCAAAACTATCACTGCAAATCAGGTCAAGGTGTGGCCACTCAAAGGTAAGGTACCATCTGTAATGCTGTCTGTCAAATATGCTATATTGAATAGGATAGGTGCAGTTAATTGGGTTCCAACCTCTCACACCTCCACCATAGCAACTGGTTTGGCCAAATTCATCTATGCTATAGGGACTAGTGCAAATGTAGACTTTGGGTCTTTAATATTTGATCAAATTATTGAACATGGAAAATCTTGGGCCATTAAACTTGTTGTTTCCTTTCCATCCCTTATCTGTGAGATTATACTGGACCAACACCCCAACATTCTCCTTCCTGAGGATGTGCCCTGTAAGAGGGAATCACCAATGACCCTCTCTTATAAGCTTTTTGAGGGCAAGCATGCTGCTGACATTACTGTGCCCCCAAAGAAAACCACCCCTGTTGAGAGTGTTGCCTCAACCTCTCTTAGGAAGACAATGATCATATCCATGGAAGCTGCTGTTAGAGCTTTAGATGAGCAGAAATTTGAGCTTGAAAAGGTCATTTCTGCCCTGAAGAAGGAGGAAGCTGAGGAAGAAGGGTTAGTGGAAGAAAATGCAGGTGATAATGTTGCTGGTGATGGTGTTGATGCTGCTGATGGTGATGCAGCTGGGACAAATGTTGATGATGAAGGAGGTGACACAGAGGAGCTGGAAGTGTCTGACTCCAGTGGTTCTTTTTAAATGATATAATGAATTTGTTGCCCTGTTAGTTTTGTTCTGTCCTGTTGCTGGGCATAGTTTTTTTTATTCTGCTGGTTTGTACTAAGGTTTTGTAGCCATAACTTCACTGCACTTGTACCTTTTGTCAAATTTGTGGCAAAAAGGGGGAGTAAAAACTTGGCTGTTTTGGTTTGTTTTAATTATGATCTGCACTGCTCTGGTTATTGGTATTATCTACATATACTCTGGTTATGTTGTGACTGTAGTGTAGTGTAGCCTGATTGAAGTATGTAGCTGGTTTAGTGTGTGATCTGATGTGCAGGTGTTAAGGGGGAGTTTTGTTTTGTATGATGCAGGGGGAGATGTTGGACGCAAGGCTCCAACATCCCATGCATATGTGCAGGGGGAGTAGAATTGTGACAGTGCTGAAGCATTCTATCCCACATCCTATCAAGTTTATTTTCCTGACCATTTAAGGCGAAGTAGTTATTTCGTGTTCCGCTGTTGCATGTCTCTCTGATAATCTTAAAAGATACAATTATTCTTTTCTACTGTTTTCATGAAGGAGTAGTATGGTAACATTTTGAAGTATAGCCTCTACAGATCTTTATGCTTGTGTGTCTATGTTGAGAAAAAGAAATGTAGTTGATGTATCTGTTTAAGTACTATCTGTATGGTCATAATTTGTTTTAGCCAAAAATTTGCCAAAGGGGGAGTTTGTTAAGTCTTTGGTATTGGCTGCATTTTTGGAAATAAACTTGGTGTCAGATGTGCGATCCGATGCTCTGGCATTGTGTAGAGCATTGTAAATGTCTCAGGAGGAGCGCTCATGATAAGTTCTATTTATGGAATGATTTGTTTCTCTTTCATGAATCTTGTATGGCGCGTTTGATATGTTTCTATGTAAGGAATGTTGTTAATGCTTCAGATTCAGTCCAAGAATAGTTCTGAGGAGTATCTCTTTGAAGAATATATTGCTAAAGAATCTCATTTTATTAATGTGGAGTAAATGTTTGGGTCAAAGAAATCAAGCCCATGCATGTGCTATTTTCTGAAGTATTTAAAGGAGTTGCAAAACCCTAATTTAGTTAGTTGTTCACGCCGTTATTGCATTAGTATTCAGAATTAGGTTTTGCGTGTGTTTTGTGATTGTGAGCCTTTCTTGTGTCACCTTGATGCAAGCTTAGGACGTGTTCTTGAGTTGTAATTGTGTGTTCCTTTTCCTAAGCTTTGAAGCACGGAGTTAGGACTTTTGTGTTGTGTAACACTCTAAGCCTTTAGGTACGAGTGTGTAGTTTTAGGAGTGTGTCTCCAAAACTGTTTTTGTCTTTGTTGTGATTGAAATCCTTGCTGTCTTGTAAGGTTGTAAGGGAGTGAGATGGGATCTCATATCTAGGAGTTCCTAGGTAGAAGAGTCATTGGTAGGGCCTAGGTCTTAAGTTGTAAACGGGTAGTTTGCTGGAGACTTAGGACTAGGACTATTATAGTGATATTCCTTCCTGGATTGGTATCCCCTAGACGTAGGTTGCTGTTTGCGCCGAACTGGGTTAACAAATATCCTGTGTTCTTTATTTGTTCATTTACTTGTTTCGTTCTGTTACTTGCGAGGCCGGATAGATTGTTAGAGCATCGGGTAGAGCATCGTGCATAGCGTGCCAGGAATTTCAATATGTATTCACCCACATGTTCATACATACATCTCCCATCATATGTAAAACAACGCACGTATTATAAACACTTTCTCATCACGAGAATACATAACACATACATGCCAAACACACAGTAAATCCAAACATGTCGTAACCGTTTAAAGACAGAAATAAAGTGGAGCCCTTACCTCGGCAAGCTTCCGTTAACCTTTCTCGCGAAATTCTACAATTCACGCTTCCTAAAATATAAGCAGCGTAATATCAATAAAATACTCTCACGGTATTCTATTGAAACGAAACCTCTTCCCAAAATTCTAGAGGTGTTTAAGGTACTTTCTAACACTCTCGGATAGTGATTCCCAGTTCTCCCCATAGTGATTAAAAATTCACGAAATTAAATACACTATTTTTTTTTGCTATAAGAAATATATAGTTTCGTTTCAAAACAAACTAAGAAACACTTTGATTCCTAACTCCAAGGCAATCAATTTTCACATACTAAAACCATTTGAAAACAAACCAAAAACTCTTTGAAAATTTTCACAAAAATAAAAGTTTACTTGCGCTACAAGTTACAAGTTTTTTCTTTCAAATAAAATGGCCATAACTCATTCAATCTTTATCCGATCGAGACGAGCCATACGTCAAATTCATCGTCTCAAAAAGACAGATCAAATAGTTAAGTTTCCAGGTCACAAAAACAATTTTAAAAGGACCTAAATACCCTTAAAGATTTCGGCCAGAATTGAAATCACACCTAAAACATTGTTTTCAAAAATCAAACATAGTTTATAATACTTAAACCATTAATAATTTCTCAAAAGTGATCAAGCTCCTACACCAAAACCATTTCAAATCAAAGCATAACACTTTTCAAAACTTTACCAATTAACTTGTTTACTTAGAACACAAGTTACTAGTTTTCTTTCAAAACAAAACCACATTAATTATTCCAAAGAAAACCATGATCATGCCTTCCCAATTATGGCTTAAAATTTAGAAATCTCATGGACATATACATAATATGCCACGGCCAAATTCTAAAAACAAGGGTAGTTCCCATTTTTTTTTTATTTCAAAAGCATAGGATTAATCCTTTAGTTACCAAAATCACTTAATTGAATGAACAAAACATTTTCAAAACACAATCCACAATCAAAATAGTTTTCACAAAATTCTCAAGAACACTAAAATATTTTCATCAACTTTATCCAAAACAAAACCTAAAATCAAACATCCATTTTGCCCAAAGGCTCAAGGACAACATCATTTTCACAAAAATATAAATTCTATCTCATGTTCTTGATCAATAAATTTTCTTTCCAAAACCCTAACTATCTTTCTCATGAGATTCTCACCAACTCATGAAAAATTGAAATAACAAAGCCTAGCATGCTTACTAAACTCTCATGAACAACTTTCATGAAACAAGAATCAATTCCTAACAATTTCATCTCATGAACATCAACTAATAAACCATCAAACTCCAAGAGTTTGGCTAGCAAAGAGAAAGGAAGAGGTTCTAGTTACCTTAGGAGATGATTCCTTGCAACTTTCCTTTGATCCCACAAACTTAAAATGACACAAAATGGTTAGGAATTGATATTTGTGATGAAGAACAAGGGAAAGAATGGAGCACGGCTGAAGAGAGAAAATAGAGAGTCTTTGGTCAATTTTTTTAAGTCCACAAAACCAACCTCCTTACTATTAACCATTTGTCTTGCTTGCCAAACAACCATTGGATCAAATAGTGCAAAGTTTCTAAGACTTAATCCTAGCCATTGGATCAATTCTAAGCTTATCCTTCCAAGATATTTTCTAAGCTTCCTCACATCTCAGCTCTCGCGTTCGCTCGTAAACGAGTCGCACCTCGCTAACGGACGGAAATCACAAAAATATAAAATCTACCAAATAAACGTCCGTCGTAAACCGTTTCCAAATATTATCGCTAAATCTTTTTCCCCGACTGTAATTTTCTTCCATACCTTAGAAAATTAATCTCAGGACATATCCTAACTCACGCAGATATATAAAACTTCCATCCGAAACCTCACTTAAAACAGACGATGTAAAATTTTACATCAGCGGGTAAAATTCCTACTCGTTTTTCCAAAAACCAGAATAAACCAAAACTCGCGATTCTGACTACACATAAACCTTCTTATACTCAAAAGAAGACTACGACCCAAAAGTATGTGCCTTTCCAGCGCACGAGCACAAAACAGGCTCCATTTCAGCAAAAATTCCATTAATGCGACGATACTCACGAAACCGCTCCACCAAAAACCCTAAAACTTAGCCGACACTAAAGTTCCTTAGAAAAACTGTACAGTGGAATCTTGGGTCTTACACAAGATACGTAAGTTTGAGAATAATGATTCAGTCATCTAAAAATCTCATAGACGTTTACAATTGATATTTAATGTAAATAAGAGTGATCGAGTCGTATAAGAATATCATAAACATTTATAACCGATATTTAAGTGAGAGATATTGACGTGGGAGATACTAATATGCAAGGTATATATACTAGGCAATCCATGTTATATTTTTACCACGGATTTGTCTTTCCACCAAGAGGTATAATGCCAGTGGTTCCACCATGGTCCATCATATGATAAGAAATTAAGTTGAACTTTTTGTGACTCTGTTTAAATTATGGGGTGGGAAATGAAGAGAAATGATTTCTTAAATTTAAAATTTCAGTGGAGATAGAATAGTGGAAATCTCAATCATTAAAATTCAATTTTTTCATATTTTTTAATTTCTCAAATTTTAAATTAAAGGCCAAGATTTCACTATATCCCTCAAGTAATGGAGAGAATCTATTCTCGGGAAATGATATCCATTCACTAGATAAATAGTATACATCTTCTACAAATATAAATAGGCATTTCAGACAAATCAGACATATAAATTAATAAACACAAATATATGCTTCCACAAAAACATATAAGGTGTTATAAACTGATGTAAATAAGAGTAATATAATAGACGGAAAATAGAGAAAGGAGAGAAGAATAATCGGTATTATTCATCACTAGGATTAGGGTTACATTACAATGATACATAGGTCCTATTTATAAGTAAACATAATGGGCCAATTAATTGGGCCGATGACCTATATGGACATCCACTAATAATATTCATAACACTCCCCCTTGGATGTCCATCGAGAATGTGCCTCGTTAAAACCTTTACTAGAAAAAACCCAGTGGAAAAAAATTCTAGTTAAGGAAAAAGAGTACAACATTCTTTGTGTTTAAACTACCTCGTTAAAAACCTTACCAGGAAAACCCAATGGGACAAAACCATGGTGAAGAGAAAAAGAGTGCAGAACACAATTATATCTCCCCCTCATAAAGACAATTATATATGAGACGAAGAAGCTCGTTTAATCTTCAAATATAGTTGATCATAAGCTTTGCTTGACGACGACTTTGTAGAAAGATCCGTTTTATTTCCTTTACTATATTCTTCTTTGCATTAGTCGTTGATGCGATATTATCTTCTTAAAATTTCTTGTATGTGTATAGAATCACAAACCTCAACAAAATCATATTATGAACTTCCTTGATGTAATGCTAAAACTTCCACATAATTGGATGATATTGTTGTATCTCTAAGATACAAATTATAAACTTGACTTTGTTCTAATATCTTTGAGTTTATTAATATCATCACATATATAATTAGCAAAATGAAATAGTATTCTCAACGGAATTAAAATACGGTACTTTAAGACCAAATCAAATAACTGATCATTTTCTTGAGATATGAAATGATCTTTGTTCACATCAAGTGACAACATACACAAAACCTTATTGAAATACTAAGTTTGCAATTTCAAACAAACTTTGATCATCCAACATATCTCATTTCAAATTTGTCTTTAATTCAACAGATTTTGGAAGCTCTTCAGGAGTTCCGATAATATCATCATCATAGAAAACGATTATCACAAATTCATTTCCAAATTTTTTTTCTATTAAAAATAGACAAGTGTTGTCATTTTCATATTCCTCATTTTAGAATACCCACTAAAATATTGTAGGACATACACTTTGGGTGTATGAGTACACAAAGAGACTTATTCATTTTAATAAGTTATATCTTCGATAGTTTGACTTATATGTCACATAAAAACGAAATCCTTCCGGGATTGTCATATAATCATCATTATAAAGTGAGTCATTCAAGTATGTTAAAATACATCTTTTACATAACGTGAGTATTTCATATGCTACTCAACTTAACTAATTACAAAGAGGTTTTTGAATTCACTTCAGGTGAATATGCCTCTTGAAAATCGATAATAGATATTTATCAATATCTTTGAATAACAAGTCAAACTTTAAATATTATTTTCTTTTTCGCAAGAAAATTGATTCTTATCTCATCATTTTCACATCTTCAGATGTATGGACTGCTGGTCCAAAAATCTTTCACTTTGCAAAGTGACTTTAATTACGTAGCAATTGCATCATTTCATTTAGAAAATCATTGTGTTGTCTATAATTCTCAATAAAATTTGATTCATGATCCTCATTATCTCTAATCACATATAGCGCTTTATTATGTTTAAAAATATTGTCAACGTTGACTTCATCTCGGTTCAATCGTATTTCATTCATGACATAATTTCCATTCATGACATAATTCGTCGAGATTTCTTTATTTTCATAACTTTCAAGTACTTGATAAGTTCTTTTGGAACTGAAAATTAATTATGTCCAATACTCTTTTCAAAATTTTCATATCCTCACTTAGGTCATCTTTCTTTTTAGCTCCTTTTCTTATTTGAGAATTTTTATCTTTGGAACCGATTGACCTACCACACTTCAGGGTGGTTAAGACTCATTTGCAATATAAGACTGTCCAACAGGGACATCCATTTTGATTGGAGCATTAGCAGCTGTTGGTTTATTTCATAAACTTTGCAAATGATTTATCTTATGAACTTCTGATTCATACTGATTTCTAAGAGGATCAAGATGAGATAATAATTTATTTCAAGTGATTCATTTGAACTTCTAGTTCACATTTTCAGCTGCTTATTTTCTCCCCCTAATATTGGGAAATTAATTCATCACTTGAGAAGTAGCCTTCTGGGCTATAAATCTATTTTCCTAATATTCTTTTCCGACCCATTTAAGTGCATTGTATTGGAGCAATTGAACATACACAACACATCCAAAAATGCTTATATGGGATTCATGTTTATAAATTAATATTCAAACTGTAAATTACGGGGGATTTTACAAATAATAATTTGTTGGCTTGATGCGAATCAATATCTCAAAATACATGTTTAAGTGTTCCCAAAATATAAATTAGAAGCTTTGATTTCATAAGTATCGTTCATGTAATTAACTTTAGACGTCTAAAGAATGGATCTTCAAGTCCATTTTTTTTATTTTATGAACATATACTTTAAGATGTTCAATATCAATTTTCATTTGACATACGATACTTATCAAACGCTTTATATAAAATGAGCTCTTAACCAAATCAGTATCTCACAAACTTCTGGTTGTGAGTCGATAACAAATGTATATGTGACCATTTAGTTGATGAATCAATTAAAAATATAATTGGTTCACATGATATATCAATAAAATATGCCCATTTACTCAATTTATCAACTTCCTTTGGGAACTAGTGATACATAAAATTACTAGAATGAAGGAACTTCAGGTCCTTCAATATCTATAAATTTTTTTTTTCCGCATCATAATAATTCGGGATGACCCAACCGGTATTGCCAACAATAAATTTAATATGATTTGTAAACTTCTGGTTTACAATATTTTATGAAGGAACTTCGGGCCTTTCAATACATATCTATAGAATTTCTTTTTCGAATCGTTAGGATTCATATTTTAAAAGACATTCTACGTACTTCTAAAAACGTAGGCGTATGAATCTTCAGGATTCATATTTTAAAAATATCTACTACGTTACTTTTAGACCTGCAGGCTATGAATCTTCGGGATTCATCTTTCAAAAATTTCACCACGATGCTTCTGGATCGTATCTTATGAATCTTCGGGATTCATAATTCAAAAATTTCACTATGGTGCTTCTGGACCATAAATTGTGAATCAATATTCAATCTTTATCCGTTGAGTTCTTCAGGAACTACATAATAAATCACTATCAATTTACAATCCTTCAAGAATGTAGGAATATTGAATTCATCTGAAATTCATAAAAATTGATATTTTTTAAGTTCTTTAGGAACTAGACCATTTATTGAATTCTTCGGGAATTCATAAATTAAATTTATTAGTTCTTCAGGAACTAAGTTTATTGAATTCTTCAGGAATTCATAAATCAAATTTATTAGTTCTTCAGGAACTAATTTATTGAATTCTTCAGGAATTCATTGATTAAATTTATTAGTTCTTCAGGAACTAATAATGATATCTTTTGCGATCCTTCAGGGATGCATGAATATATTCTTATGAAATATATAAAAAATAAATAAATTACAAGAAAATCTAAACATAATTAAAAAAAACAAATCGTGTATATTTTTTTTTATTCGGTTTTACATCGTGTATTCTTCTGGAGTATATGTTTCTGTTTACCTCTCATGAACAAGAAGTAGTTTTCAAAAGTGCATCAAAACAGAACATACATCTAATATTGCATTGTGAATTTCTATTGTGTATTTCTAGAATTGACAATCATATGAGTACATGGCTATGATGAAAAATAAAATGAATAGAGATTATATACACGTACCTTTACAACAATAATTTGGCAGAGTATCGTGCTGATAACGTGTTATAAACTGATGTAAATAAGAGTAATATAATAGACGGAAAATAGAGAAATGAGAGAAGAATAGTCGGTATTATTCATCACTAGGATTAGGGTTACATTACAATGATACATAGGTCCTATTTATAAGTAAACATAATGGACCAATTAATTGGGCCGATGACCTATATGGACATCCACTAATAATATTCATAACATAAGGCATGGTTATATGCTCTTCCCCTGCCATTCAATTGAGTTTAACTATAAATGAAAAATATATTTTTCTTACTTAAACATATTGAACATATTTTATGATAGCTGAATAAAAAAAGTATATTTTTTTTCATAATTTACTACTCTTTAATTTATCTTTCATTTAACTGTTCAATATTTAATAATAGTTGGATTAAAATATCTTTAATTTTATTCTTTAATTTACTTATTGTTGGTAGATAAAAGATAAATCATTTTGTGGCATGATTTTAAAGAGTTTTTTCAAAAAAAAAGAAAAGAAAAGAAACAAACTAACTAACAAATGACAAAATTATGAAGAAAAAAAACCAAACATTAATAATAATAATAATAATAATAATAATAATAATAATAATAATAATATGCACTTCAACAGGTCAATGTGTACATTATGGTCAGAAAGAAGGTTTCCACACACGTGTTGTCGATATATGTTAGATTTAGAATGAGTCAGAATTTGGTAAAACAATTGGGCAAGAAAATTGACAAGCATAATTCATCACTATATGATTCACATAGATTTGTATCTTGTTGGTACTATCTATCAAAAAAAGTATTTTGTTGGTACTTGTTGTCATGGGCGTCACTTGTCTTACCCTAGGGAACCACCCCGATGGCCTATAACTTCCCTTCATTGTTTAGTTTTGTTCAAAACTGGTTTAAAAATCACACTAATAAAATATTTATGTGTGGAGTAAAAGAACCACAATTAAATCAAATTAAAAAAAATTAACTTTACACAAAATTTTCAAAAAAGTTACAAGAATTAGTCTGCACTCTTGATTCTCAAAGTAGTCGTGCTATGTAGCATGGTTGTTTGACTAATCATTAATCACAATTAGAATACTCATCAAAATAATCTACCTTAAAGTTACAATCTTGTTGTACTAAGAAGATAACACAAGGTCAACTTGTTAAAGACTTCATAGGAGTACTTGACTTTTTAGTGACTTAGCTTGCCTTTTACAACTCATCCATTCTAGAATTGCAAATTTAGTTATCTGAAATTAAGAAAAAGGGGCCATAATTCATCCCAATGATTTAACTAGGTGTAATTAATTCAAAACTGCATTATATATTGTCATCTTGATTTGTTCACACAATGGTCTAGATACATATAACTATTTGATATACATATAAAATACTAGCATATAAGAAAAGAAAGTGCAACCATGCATCTAGAGGGGTAAACATTTGTGAAAAATCAATGGCTAGGTGAAGCTCATGGCATGATGAAAAAGGCCTCAAAGCAAAGTTCTTTCTAGCTTGACAGAAAAGGGTGTGCTATGATCATACCTCCTAAAGCATGCATATATATTTTCTAGCATTGTTCACTAAGTATGTTCCAAATTTAGGGGCCCATCTTATTAGCTTTACTTCGTGTTTGTCTCAAGAGAGCCTTTTAAACTTTCAAAAGATTTAAATATTTTGAGTTTCTACAAAATACATTAATTTAATTTTGAAGAGAAAAATATATATTAATAACACCAACAACATTACATGATGTACACGAATAAGCTAAAAATACATCTCATATAAAATTGACTGAATTTAATAATTTTCTTTTAACATTTGATTTTACCATAATTCTAGGTTTTAAAAATCGGTTTATAGTAGGTGACTATTTTTGTTGATTGGACAAATTAAATAAAAATGCTCAATATTTTTCAAATGGTGAAGAATTTTTTTCAATGATTTTTTAAAATTTTAATACAATTTCTCGAAGAAAAGAAAATACATTTGCGAGTGTCCGATAAAGTAAATGCTAAATTTAGGTTGAAATTTCATCGGAAAAATACTTAAATTGAAATATTTTATAATTTAAAAAACATATGCAGTGACTAATTAACGGGAGTTGATTTAGCGAATCCGCAACATAACAAACTAAAGTTTAAATTTATATTAGTATGTTAGCTCGTGCGGTGCACGAGATTATTTTCTTTTTTATTATTATTTATATATTTATTTTTATATATTATTTGATTAATTTGGTTTAAAATTCTATAGTAAATTGAGATATGTTTTGCATTATATATATTTAACGATGTTACATAATAAAGTGAGATTAAGAGTATTACTTCGCTTCTCATTTTGCAATTATTATGAGATAGATTCTTTATCTCATCTTCATCCTCAAAACTATATAGTGATCCTATAAATATCAAATAATTATAAACTTCATTCTCAAAGGAAAATATGCTTTGATTTTTCATGGTCTTAAGATTTTTTTGGACTATACCCATAAAATTAAAATATATCATATTTTCTTTTCATCTCGAGCCGACTCTTTATAGAAAATTTACAGTATGTTCATTGTCAAACACGAGATAATTTATTTATTTTTTCAATAATATTTATTTACATATGTTTATTTTTTCTTTTGAAGGTTGTCTTGTCTTTTTTTCATTTTATATTATTTAAAAGGTTATCTATGTTTTTTCAAATGTCTATGAGATTGATTACTTTTAGTTTATTTGAGTATGAAAATAAGATACATCTTTAACACGGAACTCTGTAGGACTTCATAACAAAAAATAATTGTGAATTTTATACTATTTTAAATTAATATTAACATACTTTGACCCTGTTGGTTGTTTCAATCTCTTCACTCACATTAATAAATTAAGGTTCTTAAAAAAGTTTGAACAAAGGTTATGGAAAGTTTAAAATAGCATAACTTATAAAAATTCAAAATTATATTCATTTATTTTAGATTTTCCATAGATTTTATCTGTCAGATGTAATCTAATGAAAGTGCGATGGACACAAAATATGGAAAAAAAAAACCCTTAGTCGAAATTCAAATTTTAATAAGTCAATGAGTATTTTTAATATTGGGGTGGGAAGTGTTACCTGTTTCCTATTATATACCACTGCGAGATTCTCTCTCTCTCTCTCTCTCTCTCTCTCTCTCTCTCTCGTCTCCTTCGCAGGACTCTATAGGGGCTCCATCAACAATAAAATAGTTGCTAATTCTATATTAATTTTTTAGTGAATATCAACAAAATTCTCGGGTGTTTACTGTGAAATTTGGTAAACAACGCTAGTTTGATTATTACAAGAGAGATCAACTAGTAAATCTCGGGACATAGTGCTTTTGTTTATATTTTCAAAGTAAATGATATTCATTATTGTTCTTATGTTGATAAAGTGTTGTTTTTTATGTTTTAATAACTTGAAATGCAAGAAGGAATGTTTATTCAATTGAATAAACAGAATGGGAGAAAAGAGTCGAAATAAGGATTAAACGAGATAAAGATGAAGATACTGTAAATTGCATTCAAATGTAAATGATTACAGAATAAAGTGGTTCACATTACATACATTTTCCTTCGAATACTCGTTTCTCGCTTTGACATGGGTACTTAGAGTTTTTCTGAGGATTTTGTATAATGATTGTGACCCCTTTTTCGATCACATAACTAGGCTATTTATAGACACTAATTCCTAACTGCTAATAACGCCTAAACACTGCAGAGAGGACGCGTGTCCTTGACACGTATTTGAATTTGAATCCCTTCTTATCTTCTAAATTAGCCGTTGTTTCCATCGAAGTCGAAATAACAATGCTTTTTCTTGAATATTTCGCTAAGTCCATAAGTTAACCTTGCATTGCTGGGTACTTCGACCCTACTGAAGCTTCGACCAAATCGAAAGGATCCTGCAAGAAGAAGAATATGCATTTAAATGTAATGTTCAATAACAGAACATTCATTATATATTCATGCATGATTGATCATTAAATTCATTGGTTCTGAAAACCAAACATATTTAATGATTATTAAAATAATTATATGACTAAGCATAATTATTTTATTCATGAATTTAGAACATGTTTTTACTTAGTAAAAATATGGGCTAACAAATTTCCCCCAAATGCCTGTTTCGATCGAGTGATCGAACGAGAAAGGAAAAGGCATTTTACAACCACGTGCTTGACACTGTTACCAATGACGGCGCTTATGTCATGCTCAGAGATAACTGACACCTTGATACCCACAATCCATCATTGCTCCTGGTTTTTAGCATAGTGGCAGACGTGGCACACGTTGAAGTTGAAGAGAAATTATTTGAATTTCTTTTTGATTTATTTTCTGGAGACAGACACGTTCCCCTATAAATAGTAACAAAGGAACAAAGAAACACTTTTTACCAACTTCTCAAGTTCAGAGTTTTCTACGAACAAACACTGTTCATCTTCTTCCTTTATGCTAATCAAGCTTTGATTCTCAGTGCATTCGTAATTCTAAACCGTACAAACACTTCTACACAAGATTCCGCTCAGATTCATCCTTAATTTGATCTTTAGCAACTCATTTTCCAGATTTCACATCAAAACCCTTTCCATTCTTAGGTTTTCTGCAAATTTCATCGTACTGTTTATCAATGGCGTCTAATCTGGATTTCGATATACCCACTGCTGGTAAATGGAAGGATCTTCGTATCCTTGAAGATGGAGAGGAAGTGGTTCCAGAGCCTTCTGGCACTGAGGCGGAAAGGAAGATCTGGAATAGCCAACTCATGATTCCATTCTCCATAAAGAAGTGTGATTATGCCTTCTGTGGACCTTATCCAACACACTCTGAGACTGTCTCTAAAGAGGTAAATGATATTTTTCCTTTGCATGTTACCTGTGGCCCTAGGATCTTCGACTCTACTCCCTATAATCTTGGGTATTTGAAAAGTGCCCTCAAGATTTTTAGAGCTGCCCCCTATACTGCGCATAAGGATTATATTCCTTGGTTAGATAGGGTCGAAAAAGACTTTAAGGATTCCTGGAAAAGTTATGGGATTTATGAACTTATCCAGTTTAGTCGAACTGGTCCTAAGTACAAACCAGAACTCCTTGTGGCAGCCCTTCATTTCTATGAGAAGTCCACAAATACCTTTCAGTTTAAGTGTGGCATGTTGACTCCTACCCTCTTAGACATAGCTGCTATCACAGGCCTTAGGCCTATTGGAGATCATTTCGACCCAACCAAGACTGGCGATAAAATCGAAGTCAATTTTAAGGAAGCCACGTTTTCTAAGTATATAGCAGAGAAGATGGGAAAAGCAGGAGAAGAAGTGTCACATGAGGAGCATGTGGCCTTTTTAACATTGTGGTTGTCCCACTTTGTATTCTGCTCGAAATCTCTTCAAGTAGCGCGCATGTACATCCCCATAGCACAACAGATCAATGAAGGGAGGCTCTTCAGCTTGGGGCGCTTGTTATTGGCATGCTTGTATGAAGCCATGGGAAATGCCAGTGACTCTATTAAGGCCTCGAAGGATGGATCGAAGGTTTCAATAGCTGGACACATGTGGCTGTTACAGCTTTGGCTAAACGCCACTTTCGAGACGAAATTGGGGTTGATAGTGCCTTCTGACTATCAACAAGAAGTAGATGAACGGGAGATCGAAGGGCAGAGATTGGTTAGGTTGGCCCCTAGATCCCTGGATCAAGATACAAGGAGACTCTTCATGAAGCATATGAAGATGTTTTTAAATTTTGACAAGTTTCTTCCACGCCACACTCCCTTTGTTGAGCGCAAGTATGGTGCTGCGTGGTTTGTTGAAGATTTCCCTGCGTTCAACCCAGATAATGAAGACGAAGTTAATGAAGTTTGGAGGGCTTATTTAGAGCAAACTGTGCTCTCTTGTAGGATTGGGTCGAATGCGAACCAGTATGGGCTAGTTGGATATCTGCCCAACTGTGTGGCTAGACAATTTGGCATGTCTCAGATCAGGCCAAAGAGCTTCTTCGACAGCCTTGATAAAATGGTGTTGGGCACTGGTATAACTGAGAAGACCTTCAGGAAGTACATGAGGATGCTGGAGAAATATGAGTTTAACCTCAAACCCTTCGAGTACAAGCCTTCCTTCTACTGTACTGATGGCTTCAGGAAATGGTGGAGTGACCATTACACCAAGCATTCGATCGGCAATGCAGAGCAATTGATGGGGATGGTGGAGAATGGCTTCATAGTGCCATCTCTTGGGAAGACGATCAGTGTCTCAGGTCGAGATAAAAACTTGATCTCTTATATTTTATCTATTTTCACATGATCTGCTTTAAACCTTTCATATTTACTAACATAATTCATTTCAGGCAAAGGTATAAAGAAGGATGGTGGGTCTTCAAAGACTTCGACTGAGGTGAAGAAACCCACTGGGGTGAAGATTAAATCAGAGGTAGAAACCTCTAAAGAAAAGGTAACTTAGCCTTACAATTTTGTTTTCCCCTTTCCCTTTGAATGTATAATTTTAAGCTTTGGCCATTTGTGTTTTCAGAGTGGAAAAGGTAAGAGCAGCACTGAGACGGTATCTGCTAGCTCGAAACAAACCAAGGGCACTATTGTGTTAGATGCAGAGGTGAGGGTCAACTTTTTACACCAAATATTTTAACTTTTATCAAAATAATATATTTTTGGACAAATTCTGACATTACTTGCTTTCAACATTTCAGGATGAAGAAGAGCAAGGAGTTCCTTTTGCCAGAAAGAGGAAGCAGCCTTCGAATTCGACTTCGCAACCTAAGGAAGGGGAACCTTCTGCACAAGGGGTTAAAGAAGATGAGGCTGCAAAGGCCAAAAAGAAGAAGAAGGTCGAAGAGACCTCAGCTCAGCAAGCCCCTGCGAAGGATCAAGGGGAGGGGAAAAGGAAAAAGAAAAAGACTGAGAATAAGAGAGCTGACGTTGTTGTGAGAGTCAAGTCAGCAATTAAAAAATCTAGTGTGCCTAAAGCACTAAAGATTCACACCCCCCAGTGACAGTAGTGGAAGTCCAACTCCTAAAAATGACATTGCAAAAACTGACATGGTCGAACCAGACCAAACCGTCAACACTAAAGGAGAGGAAAGTGCTGGACCAAAGGGTGATTCCACTGTCCCTGAGGTCGAAACTAAGGAAGTATGTTTCACTTTAGTTTCTCAACTTCAAATTTTCCAAGTCGTCTCTTAGTCTCAACTGATTTCCTTTTTGTTTACAGGATCAAACGAAGGAAAATCCAGTTGAAGGAGACAAACAACCAATCTCCCAAGAGATGCTAACAGAGAGCAAGGAGAATGATGATGTTCAGAATCCTTTACATGATGATAAGGTCGAATCAGGGCCATTCAACGAAGGCCAAGTAGGAGGAGGCTCAAGAACCAATATGGAAAAGGACAGTACCCAAGCTCAACCCAACACTTCCAGCATCAAGTATTCAATGCCCAGCATTTCTACACATTCAGGCCAAGCTAGCTCGACTCAGGACTCTCACCACGATTCTGATGCTATGCCTGAAGCTGAAGTTGGTGGTTCAGGGATTATCTCTGTTTCTTCGACCTCAAGGCTTTCTGCAAGTCTTGGAGTGCAGGAGGAAGAATTCGCCAATATGCAGAAGTCTAACCCTGCAGGCACTCTTAAACTTCTGCTTTCCAAGAGACAAAATCCAGGCACCACTTCGAGCGAACATACCACTACTGATTCTGCGCCCTCAAATGCTGACATTGATTCAATGGTGCGCCAGGACTCCTTGCTGCTAAAGCTTACCACGACCTTTGTCCACAGGGATGTATTGAAGCAAATTGAAGAAAACCCAGCCTGCGCTTATAGCCACGTGGCTTTCCTGAAGAAATTACATAACCCCAGGACTGATGAGGAAACCCTTGGTAAAGTTATCCAACTCAGTTCGATTGTGGATCAATATGCAAAGGCAGTGCAGAAGAGACTTGAGAACGACACGAGGCTCGCCACCCAACAACAAGCTCAAACCATGTTCTTTGAAAAGGCTCAGAAAGCTCAAGCTGAAGTGGAAAGACTATCTTCTCAAATGATCGAGGGAAATGTAGAGCTGAAAGAATGTGATGACAAAATTGCCCACTACAAAGACCAAATCAAACTCTTAGAGGAACAAATTGTCAGTTACAGGCGCCAGATCATTGAGGAAGAAACCAAGAGAGCTCGAATTGAGAAAGAGGCTAAAGCTTTGACCCAAGAGCAGATTGACGCCCAAGGGAGAGAAGGGCTTCAAGCTTTTGGCTCAGCAGAGGTCGTTGGCGAAGAAATCAAGTCTTTGGAGAGTTCGAACCTCGTAGTTGAGAAAGAGTTGGCCACCCTCAAGAAGATCTATGCTGATTGCACCAAGAACTTATAATTTTCTTTAGTTTATTTCATTTGTTGTCCTTTCGAACAATTCCTGGATCTTGTAACCTTTGAACAAAGTCCATGTTTTATGGCAATTTACAATTATCATTTTGTCTCATATGTTTAAGTATTATTCTGCGCTTATTTTTACTTCGAGCAAAGTAGGTTTATATTTTTTCAAATACTTTCCATTAATGCCCAAAGTATGTTTTTCAGGAGTTAACTCCTCAATTTCATATGCGCCATTAGAATAAACTTGAACAATTTTAAATGGTCCTTCCCAATTTGGAGACCATTTGCCTAAGACTCTATCTTTTTTATCCATAGGCAAAATAACTTTCCAAACTAATTCTCCTATGTTAAAGGACTTAGACTTAACCTTTTTGTTATATGCTTTAGCAACTCTTTCTTTTTGTTTTGTTAAAACTTCTAAAGCACTAAGCCTTTCTTCATCTAAATCAACTAACTCATCTGACATCATTTGGTAATAATGGTCTAGAGGTATTTCCATTTGTCTTTGTACCCTTGCTGATTGCAAATGTATTTCGACTGGTAATACTGCATCATGACCATAAGTTAGTCGAAATGGGGTGGTGTTAGTTGACTCTTTAGGAGAATTTCTGCAAGCCCATAACACTTGGTCTAAGGTTTTATGCCAATTTCTTGGCTTTTGGGCTATATGTTTCTTTATCAAATTAATAATAATTTTATTAGCTGCTTCGACCTGACCATTTGCTTGTGCATAATATGGTGTTGAAGTTAGCAGTCTAAAGCCACTTTCTTGGGCAAATTCCTGCATCTTTCGTCCAGTAAAAACTGAACCTTGATCAGTAGTGATTGTTTCAAGAATTCCAAACCTATAGATTATGTAATTTTGTATGAAATTAATTACTGCCTCTTGATCAACATTTGGTAAAGGGATTGCCTCTATCCATTTTGTGAAATAATCTATTCCAACTAAGATATAACGTTGATTTTTAGATGAAGCAGGTTTAATTTCACCAATAAGGTCTAGAGCCCAACCCCTAAAGGGCCATGGTTTTACTATCGAGTTCAGTTCACTTGCAGGCACATGTTGAATGCCTGAATGCCTTTGGCATTCTTGACAACCCTTAGCAAATTCTATACAATCTTTTAACATAGAAGGCCAATACAAACCTTGTCGAAACAAAAGCCATTTCATTTTATGTCCTGCTTGATGAGAACCACAAGTACCACTATGAACATCAGAGATTGCTATATATGCTTCTGCTTCATTAAGGAATTTTAACAAAATTCCTTCAGAAGTCTTTTTGAAAAGATCATTTTCAAAAATTATATAGCTTAAAGCCCTATATTTTACCTTTCGATCCACATTTCCTGTTGGATTCTTAAGGTAATCTACTATAGGCTTTCTCCAATCATTATCTGACAAATTGTCAATGGCAAAAATTTGAAAATTTTCTAGGGGATTTTTTATTTCACCATTTATTTGTGGTATAGTATCTGCCCCCACTTTTGGCATTGGCAATTGTGCAGATATTGGTTCTTGTAAAACCATTTTTTCTTTTATTTCGATTAATTGTGTCAACTTTTCTTTTGACATTTTATATCCTGAAGCAATTTGAGCCAAGTCATTTGCTTCTTGATTTTTTAATCGAGGTACATGTTCAATGTCTACATGATCGAAACAATCTAACAAAGAACTAGCTATAGAAAAATATTTTGCTAAATGCTCTTTCACACATTTATATTCTTGTATTAATTGTTTCAAAACTAATTCAGAATCACCTCTTATTTTAATGTTCTTTGCCCCCAAGTCTTTTAAAATTTCTAACCCTGTAATTAAAGCTTCATACTCGGCTTCGTTATTAGAGCAAAGTCCATTTATTTTGTACTTGAACTTAGTTGGAACTTGAGTAGGAGATATAATCAATATTCCAATTCCTGTTCCATATTTATGTTTGGACCCATCAAAATAAAGAATCCATGGTTGAATATCCACATAATCCTGTGGCATTTCGACCAAAGAATGATCTACTATAAAATCAGCCACAATTTGGCCCTTGACAGCCTTTAAGGGTTTATAAGTTAGTGAATATTCAGTTAATGCTAATGCCCACTTTACAATTCTACTATGTAATATAGGTTTAGTTAGCATATGTTTAATAACATCAAAGTGGGAATAGACATAAACATCAACAGGCTTTATATAATGCTTAAGTTTTGTACAAGAGAAATACAAACAAAGACAAAGTTTCTCTATGGCAGTATACCTAGTTTCTGCATCATTTAAAACTCTACTAAGGTAATAAACTGCATTTTCTATGCCATTATCATCTTCTTGAGCCAACATGCTTCCTATTGTCTTATCGGACGTAGCAATATACAACTTCATAGCTTTATTCCTACTAGGAGGCATTAGAACTGGAGGCTTTATTAAGTATCCTTTGATGTCATCAAAAGCCTTTTGATGCTCTTCCTTCCATCTGAATGGATCATCCTTCTTGAGTCGAAGTAGTGGTGAGAAAGCTTGAGCCTTTCCACTTAGATTTGAAATAAATCTTCTCAAGAAGTTGATTTTTCCCAGCAGAGATTGAAGTTGTTTTTTGGTCGAAGGAGGCTTTGTCTCTAAGATAGCCTTTGTCTTGTTTTGGTTTATTTCAATGCCTTTTTTATGCACTACAAAACCAAGGAAATCTCCTGCATGCACACAAAAAGCACATTTTAATGGATTCATTTTTAATCCATGTTTCCTCATTCTTTCAAAAGATTGCCTAAGATATAGCAAATGGCTATCTTCAGAAGAGGATTTGATGATGATATCATCAATGTAAACTTGCATGAATGTATCTATAAAATCATGAAACATGGAATTCATTGCCCTTTGATAAGTAGCACCAGCATTTTTTAAGCCAAAGAGCATAACAACCCATTCATAAGTGCCTAAAGCACCAGGGCACCTAAATGCTGTTTTAGATACATCTTCCTCAGCAATAAATATTTGGTTATAACCGGAGTAACCATCTAACATGCTCAAGAACTCGAAGCCTGCTGCTGAATCTACTAACATTTCTGCCACAGGCATGGCATACTCATCTTTAGGTGTAGCATTATTTAAGTCTCTAAAATCTATACATACCCTAAGTGTATCATTCTTTTTAATGACAGGAACTATATTTGCTAACCATTCTACATACCTGGCAGCTCTGATGAATTTACTCTTCAGCAGCCTTTCGATCTCTTCTTTGATTTTGGACATGATCTCTGGTGCAAACCTTCTTGCAATTGTTTCACTGGTTTTTTACATGCCTTGATTGGTAGCTTGAGTTCGACCATTTTTCTACTGAGTCCAGGCATTTCATTATAATCCCAAGCAAAACAATCACTAAATTCCTTGAGAAGTAGTACCAATTTTCCTTTTAAATCAGGACTAATATTGGCACTAATGTAAGTTGGCCTTTTTACTGAGCCATCTCCAATGTCAATTTCCTCCAAAGGATCTTGAGCCTGCATCTTAGGAGTTTCATTAAGTGGATCTCTTTCGAACCCTAAAGGTTCTTCATCATAGATGCAGTCGAGCCTTTGTGCTTGTGGCATAGAAATGCCATCGCTTTCGACCTTGGCTTCTGTAGCCATATTTTGATGAACATCAGCTTCCAAAGCCGTATTTAACTTAGTTTCGGCCATATAAGCCGTAATCCTGGCCCATGCACTGGACTCAGTCATCATAATCTTCGTAAACATTCCACCCAGATGGTGGTATAACTCCATCTTCTGAGGACACAGCATCTATTTCCTCTCTTTCCCATATGAAGCCCTGGGTTGGGTGGAGTTTGACAGAATGTATCACATTATCTGAAGGTGTGAAAGCATTCTCTCTATCATAACATGGCGCAATGTTCGCCAAATTTTTGTCAAAGGTTTATTGATTTATGGTGTCTACCTCTGACATATAAAAGCTCTGATCAGCTTCTATATTTTCCACGCAGCCATCCTCCCTCCAAAGCATCAACTTCTGGTGAAGGGTCGAAGGAACAGCTCCTACTCCATGAATCCACTCTCGCCCCAACAGTAAGTTGAAGTTTGCCTTGGATTCAACCACTAGGAATAGAGTTGGTCGAACTATGCTGCCCACAGCAACATCCACTTGAATTGCCCCACTTGAATGTCTTGTTTTGCCTTCATAATTTGACAAAACAATGTTATGGGCTGACAAATCACAGTCATATTTGCCAATCTTGGGTAACATAGATAGAGGCATTAGATTCACAGCAGCTCCTCCATCTATCAGCACCTTGTTAATTCCAACTCCTTCAACCTTTGCCCTTATGAAGAGTGGTTTGAGGTGGTTTTTCATGCCTAAGTCTGGCCTTTCGAATGTAGTCTGTTGCTCTTCGATACAGCCATTGTTCATGACATAATAGCATATTGGCTTAGGGTCAGCCATTTCCAACTGGTCGAAATCAGTTTCGAGCTCAGCTACTTCTGATTGAACATCATATTCTGATGGTAATATGGAAACCACACATATTACATCAAAATCTGGCTCAGAGTCCAGCAGATCATCATCTTCCATCTTGCTTTCTTCTATATGAGGAAGGATCCTTTCTTTTGCTGGCCTTCTAGCCACTTCTTTATATTGGCCTGTTTGAACATTAGTTGCAGCCAATTTCTTTTGGCGTTGGAATCTACGCCATTGAGTCCTTGTCATTGGATGTTTACCCTTGTAATTGTTCCTATAAGAGTATTTGTTGACATCCTCTGAATAGCTCAGTTTGGTGCCACTTGAGCCACCAACTTCCATTGCACCCTTGTTGAACTTTATGGTTCCTTGGTGCATCCAGCGTTCTATAGGAATCGAAACAGAAGGAAGGAAAGTGGGCCTTCGATCTGTCTGGACCATATTATTTGGTCGAGTTAGAATGCCCTTTCCTTTTCCACGAGGCGGTTTTGGGTTTGCCCCCTGCCTATTTGTAACTGGTTGGAACTTCATGAGGCCTGCAGTAGCCTCCTTATCACAAACAGCACTGCAACGAGCACAAAGCATCACCCCTTTGTTCTCTAACTTGCATCTGTTTAGAAAGTCAATCAAGTCCTCTTCAGCACGAGGATATGACACTTTCATTTTTTCGAAGTATTCCTCTTCAGGGATTTTTTCCACTTGCACCTCTGTAACCTCCATGGCTTCGACCATCATGATAGCTTGTGGTTCAGCATAGAGGGTATCAGCATTCTGCGAAGATTCTGGATCTGCCTTTGCAGCTTTGGGTTTTTCACCAAATTTAAGTCTTCCTTCGTTCAAGGCCTTTGGAACCAAGTCCCTGAAAAGCACACATTGTGAGGTTCTATGTCCAAGAAAATTATGATACTTGCAATAACCTCTTTTCTTTCTCATATCTAGTGGTGGTATTTTAACACCTTTTGGAACCACTATTTGGCCATCAGTAACCAACAAATCAAAGATTTCATCACATTTTGTTATATCAAAAGTATAAGTCTTTGAAACATATTTATAATTTTTTGGTTCAACAGGGTTTTTTCCATTTGAAGGTTTTAAAAGCTTGCAAGTGTAAGGGGGACCAGGTTTTAATTCTGCTAGGTCTATTTCCCCTTGTTCAACATCTTCATAAGAGACATCATATTCTTGGTCGCTATCATGTGTTTCTACATAAGCAACTTTTTCTTTTTTATGATACTTTAAATTTCTAGCCTTTTCTGCTCTCAAGCGTTCGACCTGTCGAACCCTATCAGCCAATTGGGCCATGTCCCTTAGATGTTGAGTATCTAACTTCTTTCTGATCGAATAGTCTAGGCCACCAGCAGCCATTTCGACCAATTCATGTTCAGGCACTTGAGTAAAACACCTAGCCTTAAGTAAACGAAATCTATTCAAATAATCACCTATAGACTCAGGAGTTTTGCGCCTAACGCTTGCTAATTCTTTGAGACTTATCTTAGACTGTCCCATGTAGAATTGCTCATGGAAGACTCTCTCTAATTGATTCCAATTAAAAATTGAATGTGGAGGGAGAGTAGTAAACCATGTAAAAGCATTTTTTGTTAGAGAATTTGGAAAATACTTCATTCTCAAATTCTCATTATTTGCTAGATCTCCTGCCTCAGTTAAATATCTTGCTATGTGTTCAACAGTAGATTCACTAGTATCACCAGCAAATTTGGTAAATTTTGGGATTTTCCAGCCCCTTGGTAATTCTGTTTGAAGCACATATTCTGATAAGGCAGAAACAAAATGAGGCCTATGCATGCCTATGTTTAAACCATTTTGTGCCAGGATAGTTTCGACCAAATTGGCTATGTTATTTTGCCCAGCAAAATTATTATTCTGGACATTTCTAACTACATCATCAGCATTTTGGTTCCTATTTACCAACACAATTCCAGGATTTTGTTCGACCTGGGGCAAAGCCTGTTGCTGTGCCTGAATTTGCACCTGCGGCTCGACCACTGCCCCTGGTTGTTGGATTTGGTTTATGGGGTTTACAACATTATTTGGGGCAAGCATAATGGCATTATTTGGTGCTTGTGCAATTTGCAAAGGCACCACATTCTAAATTTGGGGAACTTGTTGATTATGGGCTTGAGGAGCCCCAAAGAAATCAGCAATTCTTCCCATTTGATTTGCCAACAATTGATAACTTTGGTTTGTATTTTGAATTAATGGGTTAAATACTGTACCAATTTGTTGTGTTAACATATTTACCATGTCATGATTACTCTCATCCATTTGTTGCCTTAGAGCATTCAAGGCATTGTTGGTTAATGAGGGATTGCCATTTCGAGTAGCAGAACCAGAAACTATCTGATTATTAGGCACAAATACACCTGGTGCTGACTCTGTGAACAATGATGCACTTGTTTGCAAACCTTGCATCATACTGGTAGGCATACCATATGGGTAGTTCCTACTTGTGCCCTGACCCACATATTGGGAAAAGGGTAATGAGAAAGTAGAGGAACTAGCACCACCCCCATTAACATTTGTCCTATTTGGAAAGAAATTTCCCTTCATAGCATGGGAAAGAGTCAAGATAGGTTCTGTAGTGGTCGAAGGTACCACTGTAGACGTTGGCATTGTCATTGTGGCACTTACCACAGAAGATATTGGGGCGGAAACTGTCGCCCCACTAGCGTTGGGCACAATCTCACTGATTACAGGAGAGATTATGGCCTCAGAAACGCTCGAAGCGGTTGATACATTCGAACCGTTATTATTATTGTTTCCGTTTGGATTTTCCATGTTTTGTCTTGGGTTACTTCTGGGTGGTGGTCTAACCATTTTAGGGAGTAATTTCCCGCTCCTCAAAAGCATACACTACACACAAACTTTTGGAAACAATTCACAAAATGCAGAACAAATTAACCACACAAACTTTGAAGAAATTTAAACGTAAAGCACACAGTCCCACTGGGCGTGCCAATTTGTTTACTGTGAAATTTGGTAAACAACGCTAGTTTGATTATTACAAGAGAGATCAACTAGTAAATCTCGGGACATAGTGCTTTTGTTTATATTTTCAAAGTAAATGATATTCATTATTGTTCTTATGTTGATAAAGTGTTGTTTTTTATGTTTTAATAACTTGAAATGCAAGAAGGAATGTTTATTCAATTGAATAAACAGAATGGGAGAAAAGAGTCGAAATAAGGATTAAACGAGATAAAGATGAAGATACTGTAAATTGCATTCAAATGTAAATGATTACAGAATAAAGTGGTTCACATTACATACATTTTCCTTCGAATACTCGTTTCTCGCTTTGACATGGGTACTTAGAGTTTTTCTGATGATTTTGTATAATGATTGTGACCCCTTTTTCGATCACATAACTATGCTATTTATAGACACTAATTCCTAACTGCTAATAACGCCTAAACACTACAGAGAGGACGCGTGTCCTTGACACGTATTTGAATTTGAATCCCTTCTTATCTTCTAAATTAGCCGTTGTTTCCATCGAAGTCAAAATAACAATGCTTTTTCTTGAATATTTCGCTAAGTCCATAAGTTAACCTTGCATTGCTGGGTACTTCGACCCTACTGAAGCTTCGACCAAATCGAAAGGATCCTGCAAGAAGAAGAATATGCATTTAAATGTAATGTTCAATAACAGAACATTCATTATATATTCATGCATGATTGATCATTAAATTCATTGGTTCTGAAAACCAAACATATTTAATGATTATTAAAATAATTATATGACTAAGCATAATTATTTTATTCATGAATTTAGAACATGTTTTTACTTAGTAAAAATATGGGCTAACATCGGGTTAAGTTATCACTATCTTCTACACACACTTTTCATCACAGAGATCACTTTTTCTCGTGCTAAATAAAATTTTGAATAAATGATCCATGTGATAAAATATTAAATATGAAAATATGGATAACCCCCACAGTCGGAATTTATCTATTTCTATCTTTCTTCTATCTCCATTACATGACTTTATAGAGGCTTCATCAACAAAAAAAAGTTGTTAATTCTATATTTTTTTTAATGAATATCAATTAAATTTTCGTGTTTAGTTCTCAATATGATATAGTATGTTAGCTCGTGCGGTGCACGGGATTATTTTCTTTTTTATTATTATTTATATATTTATTTTTATATATTATTTGATTAATTTGGTTTAAAATTCTATAGTAAAATTGAGATATGTTTTGCATGATATATATTTAACGATGTTACATAATAAAATGAGATTAAGAGTATTACTTCGGTTCTCATTTTGCATTATTATGAGATAGATTCTTTTATCTCATCTTCATCCTCGAAACTATAAAGTCACTACAAGAAATCTGGTCACTTGCCAGGGGTTTTTTGACAAGGGCACACACCCCTGGGAAAAGATTAATGCTTTTTGCCAGGGGTTTACCCCTGGGAATGTGGAAACCATGGCTTTTGATATTTTGATGATTTGTCAGGGGTATAACCCCTGGGAAACGTGTAGGCGGGAAAATAATTTAGTTGAGAGGGAAAAAATATATATTTTAAAATTAATGTGTCAGTGCATCACGTGAGTTGTCTTCAACTTTCGCTTGTGTCAGGGGTATAACCCCTGGGAAACGTGTTATGCCTGACAAAGATGCTATGCCAGGGGTAAAACCCCTGGGAAACATTTAATGCACCAGTCTGCACAACAGGAGCAGTTATAATAATACACGCTTTGTAATCATGGAAAAAGCAAGTTCTCACTTATGTTTTTTTTATATAGAATGCTTAATATTTATTAAAAAATTATATGTTTTTTTATAAAATTAAGTTGTTTCTATTATATAAAAGTTATAATATAAAACTTGATATTTAGTAAAAAAAACATATGCATGATATAAGTTTTTTATATAAAACTTTTTAAAAAACCAAATATTTACTAATATTTAGTAATATATTTGTATAAGATGAATCTAAATAATATGAAATCAGTTTTATATAATTTGAAATTAATATTTATATTTAGATTAATCTTAAGAGAATAATATATGAACTTTTTTTGACAAGAGAATAATATACGAATTAAATTAGTTAGTAAATATTATATATAACTTATATAAAACTAAATATTATATACAAAACTTACAAGAATACGATTAATCTACCGATTTTGATCGGAGATTTCAAATTTTATCAATCCGACCGTTTAATATCACCTAATTTGATTAACAAACAAATTAGAAAAAGAATTTTGAAAGGGTCAAGAAGTTTGACTAAAACTACCGATTTTGACCGGCGAGTTCGAATTTTATCAATCCAACCGTCTAATATCACCCAAATGGACTAAAAAATAGTTAGTAAAAGAATTTTGATCATTGGACTCCAAATGTATAGACAGATCGTAATTAAAGTCTCAACGAAAACCTAGTTTTACTGAAAGGGTCATGAAGTTTGACTAAAACTACCGATTTTGACCGGAGAGTTCGAATTTCATCCAACCGTCCAATATCGCCAAATTGGACTAAAAAATAGTTAGAAAAAGAATTTTGATCATTGGACTCCAAATGTATAGACAAATCATAATAAAAGTCTCATCGAAAACCTAGTTTTAGTGAAAGGGTCATGAAGTTTGACTAAAACTACCGATTTTGGCCGAAGAGTTCGAATTTTATCAATGCAACCGTCTAATATCACCCAATTAGACTAAAAAACAGTTAGAAAAAGAATTTTGATCATTGGACTCCAAATGTATAGACAACTCATAATAAAAGTCTCATCGAAAACATAGTTTTAGTGAAAGCGTCATGAAGTTTGACTAAAACTACCGATTTTGACAGTAGAGTTCGAATTTTATCAATCCAACCGTCCAATATCACCTAATTGGACTACCAAACAAATTAGAAAAAGAATTTTGATCATCGGACTTCAAATGTATAGACATATCGTAATAAAAGTCTCATCAGAATCCTGGTTTTAATGAAAGGGTCTTGAAATTTGACTAAAACTATCGATTTTGACCGAAGATTTCAAATTTTTTCAATCCAACCGTTCAATATCACCTAATTGGACTAACAAACATATTAGAAAAATAATTTTGTTCATCAGACTCTGAATGTATAGACAGATCGTAATAACATTGTAACAGGAAACTTAATTTTAATGAAATGGTCATGAAGTTTGATTAAAACTACCGATTTGATCGAAGATTTTGAATTTTATCAATCTAACCGTTCAATATCACCTAATTGGACTAACAAACAAATTAGAAAAAAAATTGTTCATCGGATCCGAATGTATAGATAAATTGTAATAACAGTCTTATCAAACACTTAGTTCTAATGAAGGGTAATGATATTTAATTCATGAAATTGATATAAAAAAAATATACAATAAATTAAATGAATGGTACCAATTGAAAAACATAAAAAAATATTCTAATGTTTTATAAAAATGATTATAGTATATTTCAAAAATTTATTATTTATTTATATTTAACTTTTAATTTTAACACAACATTTATATATTAACACCCGTTTATATATTAAATTACCTAATTGCCCTTAAGCATATATTAGTTCTGTATATATCAGTTCTTTATATCCATGTATTTATTTGAATATAATTTGAATGATTGAATATTATTTAGTTAAAAAATTTTAATAATAAAAGAATAAAAAAAAATCATGAAATTGTGAAAATAAAGTTAACCTAACAAAAGAAAGGGTTAAATAAGAAGCGTTTTTACTTGTGTCAAAAAAAGAAGAAGCGTTTTTACTGAAACCCTCTGATAGGGTTTGCACGCCGCCGCCAGATCCATTCACTGCTTCTTCTCCGTTCAGCTGTTCCTGTTCACCGTCATACTCTCTCGTGCGTTTATTCTCGAAAAAGGTAAGAAGATTTTTTATTTTTACTGAAACCCTTGATGGAATGTTTCGCAAGTATACGATTATCCGCAAGTAGTAAAAAGAATATCGATCCACAGGGATTGTCTTAACCGAATTTAAAGGTAATTGAAACTATATTACTATTATCTAACATAAATATAATTGGGGAATTTTTCAAATATCAAGTTTAAAATGCAATTATCAACGAAATTTTCAAATGCGAAGCTAGAAACGATTGAACCTCCATGCTTCCATGAACTCATTAAGGTGTAGTAGCTAAATTCACAAGTATTGAATCCATTTCATGCAAGATTGATTAACCTAAGTTGCAACTACAAATCTCTTTGATAGTCACACTCTCTAAATAATGTCAACTACCTAATCTCTTAACTAATTCAACATTACTAAAGGATTAAGAACGGTTAATCATGCAATCACACAAGTTCATACAAAATCTCTAAAGCATACACATGTGTTCTATCAATCTAGATCCATAATTCAAGTGCTATTCTCATAGAAACTCAATTACTAGATTCAAATCTAACTAGATCAAGGAAAGATAAGCATTAAACTCAAGATTAATAGATGCACAAAATCTGAATTCAATACAAGAAACTTAGCTACAACATGATAGAGTTCAAGTTACATGGAGATTCAATCCTATGGAGGCTTAGCCAATAGTCATGGTGGATTGGAAGTGGAATCCTTCATCTTCATTCATGATCATCAATCTTCTCTTCAAACCTTCTTAGATCTGGTTCTTGGAGGTAGAAAATCCTCAATCCTAAGCTCCCAATCTTCCAAATCTGAACCTGGACAATGAATTTCGACTTGGCTTTTATAGATTTCTCAAGATTCGCGCCAGTCCGCGCAGGCTAAGCCTGGTGTCGCGCATCCCTCGCGCAAGCTAGGCCTTGATCGCGCACGCTAGATCGACAGAATGCCACTCCGTTTTCAATCAATTATCCGTGCACGCTAAGCACATCCTCGCGCACGCTAGCTCTGTTCCGCGCACGCTACGCCTTGCTCGCGCAAGCTAAGTGAGCAGAATGCCTTCAACTTTCTCAGCCACTTCCTCGCGCACGCTAGCTCCTCCTTAGCGCACGCGAACTTCAACCTATTTTACCCACTTTTATGATATTTTCCCCTCCTTTTTGACCTTTGGCTTGTATTTCAAGTTATCTCTTAAAACCTCCAATTCCAACACTTGTAGCTTACTTTTATTTGCAAAAACCACTAAAACTACTTGAAACAATCCTTGATTTAGAGGAATGATGAGATATCATCACAACCCCAAACTTATCTCGTTCCTTGTCCTCAAGGAACACTTTTATCAAACGAAAAACCACAAAATCTGGACAACCTTCTTAAATCACTTCATCACACAATTCATTTGATATTTTCATCAAGCACTTCAATTGATCAACCTTCCATGCAACATTTTCCTACAATGACTTTAATTCACGCAACCATGGAAACATTCACAATATATGATAAACAATGACCACTTCACACCACTCACATTCACTCAATTGTATAGTAGCTAATCACTCAATCAACACATACCTAACTCTTCTACCATAAGCTTGCAAGCACTCTAAAGATAAATCAAATAGCATATTAAACACACACATTAGAGGACTTTCAAGGTTATAACGGGGCTTGAGGTAAGGTGGATGTTTTTGGGAAGTTAGTTAAAAACTTGGAGTTAAGGACAAACTTTTCACACAATTTTCAACACAAAACTTCCATTTTTCAAGGCTATACTAGAGAGCATTTCATTTCCACAAATATCAACAATCATACAATCACAAACCATTCTTTTTCAAACTTGTCAAAGATTTTCTTTTCACAATCTTTTTGAAGAAGTCATTTTTTTCACATTTTTCAACTTTTGGATTTCTTATTTTTCACAACTTTTCACAATATTTTTTTTTCTTTTTCACTTTCAACCTTTTCTTTTTCATTCTTTTTCAACAATTTTTATAACATTTGCTTGCTCTAGTATACCCACCCCAAACTTATTTTGTTGCTAGTTCCAAAAGCAACCCCAAACTTATGCATTTGCCATATGAACAAACAAACTTAACTCCAAGAAAACAATTTTTTTTTAGAAAAAACAAGGGTTAAGAAGACAATCAACCAATAAAATTTGTTTTTAGGCTCAAAAGTGGGTTAGCAAAGGATAAAACATGATAAGGTAGGCTACAAAGGCTCTAGGTACCAACAAACTTGCCTCGTGTGCTAATCAATGCTACTCAATAAATCTAGAGAATAAAAGCAAGTTCTAGAGTCGAGAGAGATAGTGGACTCACATATTCAAGCAAATACAGTGTATAGGCCCAAATCCTCCCGGTTTAAAGGCTCGATCATTAGATCATCAACTACGTGAATGTCCCCTAGCTTGTGCTTCAATCCATGCATTGCCAAAATTCGTTGCACTTCAAGCATCACAAATCCATGCCTAAGGTCAAAACCAAACAAACCATACATTAAAGCAATTCAAAAATGTAATCAAAAGTTTGAGATATTGCAAAAGATAAATTTGTGCCTAGACAACAATTCACAAGACAAAATTAAGAGTAATGGTTCATCTAACATCATTCAACTTATTTCACAAAAGAGATAGAGATACCAAACCATGGGTTGCTTCCCATGAAGCGCTTGTTGTTGACGTCTCAAGCTTGACGTATCATCACAATGTTAGGGAGGATACTTCATCTTTGACTCCACCCGGCTCCTCTTGAGCTTCTCCACAAGGATCGCCTCTTGAGCAACACATAAAACTTTTTCAAGAACCGGAGGACTCGTGAATTCTTCCCACTTGTTCTCCCCTTTGTTTCTAGTTTTCTTTTTAGCTTTGGGAAGAACCTTTTTGGACTTTTTCACAACATTTTTCTTCCTTTGGACAACTTGAGCCGAATCAAGCATTCCGGACTCAACAAGCTTCATTACCTCTTTCCGCACCAATTCCTCCAAAGATGGGCTAGGAGGCTCAAGTGGCACATTACCCGGATTGGGCTCCTCTTCATTCTTGACCGGTGTCACACAAAGAACCGGGATAACACCATTTAAATCAAAACCTAGGCAACCTTGACCTTCCTTGAATTTCTTCAACAATACCTCTTCGTCCAAGGGAGTGAGAGAGCTACTAACGATAACCGGATCCTTGGAATCTTCATTCAAGAACACATACTTCCAATTGGGTGGAAGTTCTTTCAATTCCGGAACGGTAGGCATAGGTGCCTCATCACTAGAGCTATCCTTCACAACTTCTTCACTTGCCTCCACTTGGAAACATTTAGGCTTCTCTTTTCTATAGGGCTCCATTCCTTCAAAGACTTTGAAGCTCACACTTTCCTCCTCCAACCTTATCATCAATTCACTCATGGCAACATCAATTAGCGCACGACCGGTTGCTAAAAATGGTCTTCCCAACAAAACTGGTGTATCCACACACTCATCCATGTCAAGAATCACAAAGTCGGCCGGAAAGACGAATTCGGCACATCTCACCAATACATCTTGGAGTATCCCATAAGGGTGTGTGACGGATCGATCGGCAAGAGTGATTTGCATCTTGATTGGCTTGACCACGGCACCAAGAATGTGCTTCATCAAACTAAGAGGCATCAAATTTATGCTAGCTCCCAAATCACAAAGGGCCCTTCCTACATGCAAATTCCCAATTGAGATAGGAATTGTGAAGCTACCGGGGTCCTTTTTCTTTTGAGGTAGCTTGGATTGGATAGTAGCACTACACTCTTCATTCAACAACACCGGCTCCTCTTCTTTGAGCTTTCTCTTCTTCGTTAACACTTCCTTCATGAATTTGGCAAACAACGGCATTTGCTCCAACACATCGGCAAAAGGAATGTCAACTTGTAGGCTATGGTACATTTTCATGAATTTCCCAAAAGCTTCCTCTTGGTTCTTCTCCTTCTTCGGTGCACGAGGGTAAGGGAGCTTATCATATGGGGACACTTCTTGAGCACCGGAGTTATTCATGAGATCCCTCTTCTTTTGCGTTCTCCGTTTTTCAATCTCCTTCCTCAAGGCTTTTCTCTCATTTTCAACTTCGCCCTCATTCTCCTCATCACACTCATTTTCAACTTCTACCTCAAGCTCACTTTTTTTCTCCTTTTCTACTTCTCCCTCTTTTTCTTTACCTTTCTCATTTTTTTCAACTTTTTCTTCTATACTCACTTCTTTTTCAACTTCTCCCTCAACCTTTCTTTTCACTCTTGGCTCTCTTACCGGTGATGTAGGAACCACTCTAGATCTTAACTCAATAGCATTGCAACTCTCCTTTCTCGGATTTTCACAAGTGTTGCCCTCAAAACTTCCACTAGATGACGAAGCCATTTGCTTGGATAATTGACCAATTTGTACCTCCAAGTTCTTTATAGATGCTTTGTGATTCTCGTTGGAGGTCTCTTGGTTAATCCTCATAGTCTCAAAATTGCTTTGCGTCATTTTCATGAATTGAGTGAGAGTGTCTTCCAAAGGTGAGGAACGACTTTGTTGAGGTAAATTCGGGGATTGATTTTGGTTTTCACCCCACCCTTGATTGTAGGGGTTACTCTTCCTAAAATTTGCCATATACTTTGCCTCTTCGGACCCCTTAGGCATGCATTCCCCATTCTCATGGGCTTGTTTACAAAAATCACATCGGAGTCCTTGCGCTTGACTAACTTGTGCCTTTGATTGGTGTTGAGCGGACGAAGCTTTGGTGAAATGTTGGACTAATGCTTCCATTTTGTTATTCATCAACTTTTGCTCGGCCAATAAGGCGGAGTTCGCTTCAAGTTCAAGCATGCCCGGCTTCTTCTTTGCTCCACGGTCATTGTTGGCCCTATACTCATTTTGAGCCATCGATTCAATTAACTTCATTGCTTCTTGCTCATTCTTATTTTTCAAAGATCCACCCGCCGAAGCATCCAACAACATCCTTGTTTGGGCTCTCAAACCTTGAGTGAAATGTTGCATTTGAGCGTGTGTATCAATGCCATGCTTGGGACACTTCTTTAAGCACAATTTGAATCTCTCCCAAGCATCATAGAGTGATTCGGCATCCCCTTGCTCGAAGTTTACTATGTCGGCTCTCCTTTCAAGGAATTTGTGAATTGGGAAATACCGCTCAAGGAACTTTCTCTCTAATTCTTGCCATGTGTTGATGGTACCACTTGGCAAAGTATCTAGCCAATCCTTTGCTCTTCCAGTTAGTGAGAACTTGAACAATCTTAGCCTCTTTTGGGACTCGGTAACACCCGGTGGGTCCGTATAGTCGCAAGCCTCATAGAACCTACCAAGATGAAGATTAGGGCATTGGCTTTCCTTCCCCGAGTATTGGTCTTCTTTCAAAGCATTGATCACGGAGTTCTTGATGTCAAAATTAACCGGATTTGCCGGTTGGAACCCCAAGTTTGCTAATTGCCCATCGTTCTATTGACCATAATCGCCTAGAGTCCTCCTAGGTGGAGGTGGTGGGGGTGGATTATCCCTCATCTCAAAGTGCTCCTCTTCAAATTCTTGAGAACTAGTATATGCGGTCTCAATGTTCTCTTGTTCAATCCGAGCTAGTCTCTCCGCTTCTTTGGCTAATCGAGCTTCTTTACGGTTAGCCCTTGCAAGCTGAAACCCTTGATGGAATATTTCGCAAGTATACGATTATCCGCAAGTAGTAAAAAGAATATCGATCCATAGGGATTGTCTTAACCGAATTTAAAGGTAATTGAAACTATATTACTATTATCTAACATAAATATAATTGGGGGATTTTTCAAATATCAAGTTTAAAATGCAATTATCAACGAAATTTTCAAATGCGAAGCTAGAAACGATTGAACCTTCATGCTTCCATGAACTCGTTAAGGTGTAGTAGCTAAATTCACAAGTATTGAATCCATTTCATGCAAGATTGATTAACCTAAGTTGCAACTACAAATCTCTTTGATAGTCACACTCTCTAAATAATGTCAACTACCTAATCTCTTAACTAATTCAACATTACTAGAGGATTAAGAACGGTTAATCATGCAATCACACAAGTTCATAAAAAATCTCTAAAGCATACACATGTGTTCTATCAATCTAGATCCATAATTCAAGTGCTATTCTCATAGAAACTCAATTACTAGATTCAAATCTAACTAGATCAAGGAAAGATAAGCATTAAACTCAAGATTAATAGATGCACAAAATCTGAATTCAATACAAGAAACTTAGCTACAACATGATAGAGTTCAAGTTACATGGAGATTCAATCCTATGGAGGCTTAGCCAATAGTCATGGTGGATTGGAAGTGGAATCCTTCATCTCCATTCATGATCATCAATCTTCTCTTCAAACCTTCTTAGATCTGGTTCTTGGAGGTAGAAAATCCTCAATCCTAAGCTCCCAATCTTCCAAATCCGAACCTGGACAATGAATTTCGACTTGGCTTTTATAGATTTCTCAAGATTCGCGCCAGTCCGCGCAGGCTAAGCCTGGTGTCGCGCATCCCTCGCGCAAGCTAGGCCTTGATCGCGCACGCTAGATCGACAGAATGTCACTCCGTTTTCAATCAATTATCCGTGCACGCTAAGCACATCCTCGCGCACGCTAGCTCTGTTCCGTGCACGCTACGCCTTGCTCGCGCAAGCTAAGTGAGCAGAATGCCTTCAACTTTCTCAGCCACTTCCTCGCGCACGCTAGCTCCTCCTTAGCGCACGCGAACTTCAACCTATTTTACCCACTTTTATGATATTTTTCCCTCCTTTTTGACCTTTGGCTTGTATTTCAAGTTATCTCTTAAAACCTCCAATTCCAACACTTGTAGCTTACTTTTATTTGCAAAAACCACTAAAACTACTTGAAACAATCCTTGATTTAGAGGAATGATGAGATATCATCAACCCTTTTAAAATTTTGGTAGTTTCATAGATAAAATTGTCTTTTAGATTTGGAGGTGAAACTATTAATTAGAAAGATTGAAGAACATTTGCCATTCAAAAAAAAAGAAGAAGAAAGATTGATGAACAAAAACGGTTCCTAGCATGTGTTTTGTTTGTCACATTTATTTTGTTCCTTTTACTAATAAAATTCTTTAATCTGTGCGTTTGGTTTTGTCTCTCAGATGCTGTTTGTGTTGTATTGGTTGGATGCTATTCCTTGTAATTACAGAAGGGTCAATAGTAACATTTATAGGATTTCATCTTCACTTTCTTTGTGTAAGTGTGCCAATGTGGTAGCTTAAGTTTATAATCTAACTCATTTGCTCCTATTAACTACATTTTTTCAATAATAATTGTTGCTGTTGTTGTGAAATTAGTATAATCTTTTAGTCATTATAAGTTTGGTTTTGTTGTAGTACTTATAGAGAATTATTGTTCAGCTTCTTTGGTCTGATTTGAAAATATTAGTATCGAGTGTAGCATCGAGTGATGTGTGGAAATGGATTTGAACTTACTTTGACCTTTGAAAATATTCAATTTTGTTTGTAATTGCTGCAATTGTTAAACATGTTTTGTGATATTTTTTGCTTTGTAGACTAACATGAAAGTATGGATGAAAACCAATGATGTAGCTGTATCTAAAGTATATATTCTTATGTAATGTTAAAGGGTTAATTTTTAATTTGTCTACAACATATAATTTGTATTCTTTTTATATTTTTTGCACTGGGATTGGTATCTTATAAAACATGTTATATGCTTAAAAACATTGTCATTGTCAGAGAGAGATCGCATTCATGTTTCATTGTTGGTTTTGAGAACTAGTGTGCCTCTTGTATTGTTTCTTGTAATTTGCTTCTTGTTAGTACTTCTTGTACTTGCTTTCTAATAATATTAGCCTTTTTTTCAAGGAGTTGCAAGCTTATTGGGAATCTTCTGAGTTTGTTGATGTTTCAAACAAAGCAAAGAAAAATAGAGCTTATGAGAAAAGTGGTTGCATATATGCCGGGGGTTCCATAAGTGTTGCCGAGCATGGACGGCGTCTGGTAAAAATGTTTACTACTTTATTTAATTTGTTTTAATTTTTATATGTATCTGTAGTTAAGTAATTATAATTATATTTTTATGTTATGTTAAATTAGGCAAATAAATTGGGAAGAAAGCCTTTTATTGATGAGTTGCATTTAGAAACTCACACAAATAGTAAAGGTGGGTTTGTAGATGAACGCTCTAGAAAAGTTCAGGTAAATTTTTAATATCTTTATACTTTAATTACTCGGAATTATTTCTAAAGTAGCTTGTTGTCATCACTTGCCGTTAATTATATGTGCTTTTGTGAAATGGATTGGTAGTTCTTTGAAATGATTTCAAAACATGCACTTGGTTGTTTAACTTTTGTTGCTTGTGTATTATTTGAACTATTTTGATTGATGATCAATATGCATCAATGAAGTTACTGGTTATTATTTGGACAAAAGTTTGAACAAGAGTTGCAACAAGAACGAGCGCGGTCCCAAAAGTTGCAACAAGAGTTATCACAGCGTCAGTCAAACAATCGTCAGACCCCTGGTGTGGAAGATCCCGAGGATGATAGCCCCCATCCAATCTATGGTGAGGAAGAGGAGGAAGATGAAGAGGAAGAAGCGTAGTTATTTGATGATTTGTAATATTTTGATAATTTTATCGATGCTTTGTAAGATTTTGGATCCATTTATTTTGGGTTAAATTTTAAATATTATTGCATAATTCATTTTTTGTGGATTTTTAATATTATTTTAAAAATATATATGATTTTCAGTATTTTGAATATTATTGTATTAATTTTTGAAATATGGTTTAATCTTTTTAAAAAAAAAATGAATTTACGTTTCCCAGGGGCAAAACCCCTGGCATCGCAAGGACTGAAACCGTCTGACTCACCACAGAACGTGTCAGTTGTAGCAGACCTGCCAGTTTGTTTCACAGGGGTAAGTCCCTGGCAAATTTGACAAGGGTGTGCCCCTGGGAAATTTAACAGGGGTATAACCCCTGGCTAAACATTTGCGACGAGGTGCATTCCCAGCGCGCGCGCCCCTGGCAAATTCCCTGGCAAAAGTGTGTTTCCCAGGGCTTTTTACGGTTTCCCAGGGGATTAACCCCTGGCAACTAACCAGTATTCTTGTAGTGAGTGATCCTATAAATATCAAATAATTATAAACTTCATTTTCAAAGGAAAATATGCTTTGATTTTTCATGGCCTTAAGATTTTTTTGGACTATACCCATAAAATTAAAATATATCATATTTTCTTTTCATCTCAAGCCGACTCTTTATAGAAAATTTACAGTATGTTCATTGTCAAACACGAGATAATTTACTTTTTTTCAATAATATTTATTTTCATATGTTATTTTTTCTTTTGAAGGTTGTCTTGTCTTTTTTTCATTTTATATTATTTAAAAGGTTATCTATGTTTTTTCAAATGTCTATGATATTGATTACTTTTAGTTTATTTGAGTATGAAAATAAGATATATCTTTAACACGAAACTCTGGAGGACTTCATAACAAAAAATAATTGTGAATTTTATACTATTTTAAATTAATATTAACATACTTTGACCTTGTTGGTTGTTTCAATCTCTATAGGGGTTCCATCAACAATAAAATAGTTGCTAATTCTATATTAATTTTTTAGTGAATATCAACAAAATTCTCGGGTTAAGTTATCATTATCTTCTACACACTTTTCATCACAGAGATCACTTTTTATCGTGCTAAATAAAATTTTGAATAAATGATCCCTGTGATAAAATATTAAATATGAAAATATGGATAACCCCCACAGTCGGAATTTATCTATTTCTATCTCTCTTCTGTCTCCATTACATGACTTTATAGAGGCTTCATCAACAAAAAAAAGTTGTTAATTCTATATTTTTTTTAATGAATATTAATTAAATTTTCGTGCTTAGTTTTCACTATGATCTATATACACTTTTCATCATCTGGATCACGTTTCTTCGTACTAAACAAAATTTTGAATAAGTTTTCCCCATGATGAAATATGAAAATAAGGATAATTCTCGCAGTTGGAATTCAAATTTTAATTCGTAAATGTGTATTTTTAATAGTGGGGTCACTTGTCGATTTTCATTCTCCAACACTGAGAGGGTCTCTCTCTCTCTCAAAATCTTCTATTTTGTTTTGTCTCTAATGAACATAATTTTTTCTTCAAAATAAAATGTTTTTACATAAAAAAAAAGTTTACTGGTATGTCATAAGCTATTTTCTGGATTCAAGACTTCAATTCTTCGAGTGATCTTATCCATGAAAAAAATAGTGTACTTTCTTATTGCAATTTGTTTCAAAGTAATCTAAATATAAGTGTTCCTTCATTTTACAAAATTAAAATATTAAAAATGTACCAAGATAGTGTCGCACAAGTGGTAGATACTTGGGCCCCTTAACCATTTGGTGTTAAGATCGATTCTGACCGGTGCATATAGGGAATCATTTCTTAGGAGAGGTCAATCCCTTAAATGGATCTCAGTTAAATCGAGAGGATTAACCTCTGCCGTTGCGCACGGATGATACTTTTGGTTTTTTGAAAAAGTGTATATATATATATATATAATGAGTCGGGATCCGTTGACACCAACAAGTTTGACACCAATTGTTACACCTCTCAATAACATTTTAACCGGTATAAATTTTATAAAATCCACCGTTGGATTGAAAGTTTATATCATATAAGATCATTTATGTAAAGTTTCAGGAAAATCCAAAATCATTTGATATGTTATTGAGACACATAAAGATCAACGACATTTAAAAAAAGACGCAAACCGTTAACTTTGATTTATCTCAATAACATATCAAATGGTTTTGGATTTTTTTGAAACTTTACATAAATGATCTATATGATATAAAATTTCAATCCAACGGTGGATTTTATAAAATTTATATCGGCTAAAACATTATTGAGAGGTGTAACATTTGGTGTCAAACTAGTTGGTGTCAACGGATCCTGACTCATATATAATATTTTAGAGTTTCTATAAAAAAATATAATATTTGTGAGTTTCTGAAGAAAAAAAAAAGAGTTTCTACAAAAAAAAACATAGTATATAATATTTGAGAGAGTTTTTACAAAAAAAAAATAAAATTGAGAGTTTAAAAAAATATAATATTTGAAAAAGTTTACAAAAAGAAAATAAAAAAATATATAATATTTGATAGAGTTTTTTAAAAAAATATATATTATAAATATTCAATTATTGTTACCAATGAGATTCGAACAACGTACCTTTGTTAATAATTATAAGGTAATTTTCTCTACCAGAAGAAAGGTAGTTTTCCATAAAATATTATAAAAATTCAATTATTGTTGTCAGTGAGATTCGAACAACAGATCTTAAGCTAAAAACTCTCAATGACACATAAGCAAGAGAAACTCTAATTGAATGTCACATAAACAATTACTATTGAAAATGCACGAGAAAGCTCCGTGAAAATATCGTAATGTATATAATAGAGATTCGATAGAAGTGTTCAAATTCAATGTTTAGTACCATATTGAATCAATATCGTTAAAATCAAGTTTTAATTCATAAAATCAATCAATTTCATGTTTTCAAATATAAATTTCAAGTCATATTGCTTTTTTAAATCGAATGTGAGTAAAATTTGAATTGAACCTTATTTTACACAAAATCAACAGGTGGTAAATTCTTTGAAATAGGCAAAAGAAATTACTCAATTTTCCCCTATTTTAAAGAAACTAACTCTTGTTTTTATTTGATTGTCAAAAAAAAAAAAAAAAAACTCTTGTTTTTTATTTTTTATAGTTTTAACTTTTAAAAACTTTGGAAACTCTTGATTTTTAGACAGTTTTTTTTTTTGTCGTGATGAAGTTTTCACGGTTGAAGCAGCTAGGTCTCCCTTAAAAGTACCATATTACATACAAAATTCCATTACTTACAGCTAAGCCACCAAAAAGGTAGTAAGATTTTGGCTATTACTAGTAATTAGGAAATATAATGATTATACTTTCCCACTTCTTTATTAATTTAAGCATTAGTTCAATTCTCAAACAGGAACTTCATAGTTCATAGATAAGTTTTATTTTATGTGTGTATTAAATATTTAAAATTGCAACAATTCAAACTTTTTTTAACAAAAGGAGGCAAATAACTTGATATATGAATTGAAAAAAATTTAAAATATATTTATAACTAAAAAATGCAATAAGACACTATAGTTCTTTTAAAATTGATCAATTTAAAAGTGTAAATAACTTAGGCTCCGTTTAGTCCGACCTATTTTCTACTTTTTTTTCTTCTACTTAAAAATAGTAAAGAAAGAAAAAATTATGTTTTACTTCACTTTTCTTTATTTTTTACTTATTTACTTTATTTCTTTAATATTTTTAAAGAGAAATAGTATCAAATGTACTTTTCTATTTCGCTTAAGCAGAAATAGAAAAGTAAAAAATAAATTGTACCAAACTGATTTGAGCTAAAAATTAAAAGAAGTTTGAGAAGTTTGAGGTTTCGGGTTCAACGGGTAAAAGAGAAAAACAATTCCTCTAATAAACCCCGTATTTTAAGAGTCACAGAAAGTAATATCCCAAAGTACCATTTTGATTTAGTTGGGTTTCAACAGATTATGGATTTCGAAAAAGAAGATCTTTTTGTTGGTAGGTTTTTGTTAATGCAAACATGGTTATGTTGTTAATGTTTTCCAACAGAAGTTTGATGAATATTTTTTCTTTACTCTTAGACATTATTGGACATATTGTCGAAAAAGATCCGGTAAAAGAGACGGAGAAGAATGGAAAAAAGATGAGGCTTATTGATACCACTCTTGAAGATGCAGAGTAAGTTTAGTCTTTATGTTCATTATTTTATGAACTTTTTTATAAAGATAACCTAAAGTTCACTACTTTTGAATCTAAATATTATTGTACCTTTTTTTGTGCAGGGGGCGTAGAATTCATTGCACTTTGTGGAACCATTATGCAGATCAATTGGAGAATTTCTTTGTAACCTATGAATCAACCTCTCCTGTCATTGTGCTTTTGCAACTTGCCAAGACAAAAAAGTTTTATGGTTCCATGGGTGTTGCTACTGCTTATTACGGAACAAAGTTAATTATCAACGAAGATTTGCCGTTTATCAGTGATTATCGATCCAGGTAATAATATATATAGTTGAATATATGAGTTATAAAAAGATATGTACAATAATGTAAATCGATTTTTATAGTTATATGTACAATTGTGCAGTATTTTAACGTCGTCAATTTCCTTTGTCTATGTCATTTGCCATGACTATCAACAAGAGTCAAGGACAATCACTAAAACATGTTGGAGTATACCTTCCAAAATCAGTTTTTTCGCATGGTCAATTATATGTCGCTATATCAAGAGTCACGTCCAAAAATGGTTTGAAGATTTTGTTAGTCGACGATGACGGCAACTTTACCGACACCACTTCCAATGTAGTTTACCATGAAATATTTAGAAATTTGTAGATTAGTATATCGAACTCTCATATTTTTTGTTGTTATTTTGTAATTTCATGGAATGTTTTGGACATCATATTAATTTTTAATATTATATGTTGTTTTTGTTGTTTCATGTTGATCTTAATCAATGAATTATTTACTTTAACTATATACCAAGCATAAGTCTAATCACTAATTGTTATGTTGATTGACATAAAACAACAAATAAGTTAGTTTTAAATATTTTCACAATTGAATATATGATACTTTTTACGACCCGTGCAATCGCACGGGCAAGGTGTCTAGTAGCCTAGAATAGCCATAAGTCTCATATATTGTGAAAACTTAATTCACAAAACATTAACAAAGCCATGTCGTTATTAATTGGACTAAGGCCACATGACAAAAGCCAATTTTCCCGGAATCTAAAAGGAAAATTATCCACTAACACACTTGCAATCAATAAATAGTTACTCTAAGTGGGTAGGCATAGCATATATATTGTACATAAGTGGGTCAAAGCCAACCACAAAATCATATTTCATATCACAAACAAATATTGCTATTATCAAATATATATTATACCATAATTTATATTTCCAGTTATGGAAGAGTCCAGAATGATTAATCATGGGCCACATCTACGTGGCATGAATTTTGTTTAGATGTAAGGATATCAATTTCATAAAAACTGTCTAATATTTTATTTAAGGTACCTTTCTATACAAATTTGTGATTAATTATGTTTGTAATCAACCAACAAAAGAATTAGTTAAGCCATAGTAACTGAAGTTTTTCAAATAGAAAATGTTAACATTGTTCTATAAACAAACATATGTTAAAAAAACAAATATATTAACAGGAGATAAGATACTCAAAATGAGTTACATAAATTATGTTTATTGGAGAGTCTTTGTTTGAGCATTTATATAAATAAATAAAAAAATTGTCTAAAAATACAAGTTAAACTTTTGCCAAAATATTAAATGTGTGATTTTCTATACAAAAGTTGCACTCTTTTGCAATGTCATATTAAATAGTATCATGTTCCTTATTACACTCTTTTTTTATTTATAAAGAAGTAGAGGATCAAATCCAAAATCTCATACATAATACTCAAATCTTATATCACAAGATCTCATATATAATACTCAAACCTCATACCACAGGACCTCATGCTACGTACTCATTACACTCCTTTGTATAATGGATTAATGGAACAAATAAAAACAAAGATTAAATTTTATTTTGGTCCTTTTTATTTTCACATCTAGTTCCTATTTTTACAAAAGTGCATGTAACATGTGTTCTAAGGATATATATATATATATATATATATATATATATATATATATATATATATATATATATATATATATATATATATATATATATATATGTTAACAAACACATATATTAATATTTTATTGGAATTTTGTATTTAACTTTTTTAACATTAAATACATGGTATCATTAAATGCTAAATTTTTATTTTTAGATGAATTAACATGTGCATTTAAGATACATATTAACAAGAGATAAGATACTCAAAATAAGTTATTACATAAATTATGTTCGTTGGAGAGGCTTTGTTTGAGTATTTATATAAAAAAAAATTGTCTAAATGTACAAGTTAAACTTTTGTCAAAATATTAAATGTGTTATTTTCTGAGAGTGGATTCTCTCCAGTAAATTTACCTTGCAGCCAAATCCATGCCTTTAGATTAAAAAATATTGAATTAAAAAAATGGAAATATTGAGTTTCAATAGTGTAGATCTAAATTGTTCCCTCTCCAGTTAAATATAAAATTTAGAGGATCCTTTTTCGTTATTTTCTATACAAAAGTTGCACTCTTTTGTAGTATCATATTAAATGGTATCATGTTACTCGTTACACTCTTCTTTCATTTACAAATGAGCAGATGATCAAACTCGTGATCTCATACATAATACTCAAATCTTATACAACAAGACTTCATACATAATACGCAAAGTCTCAAACCTCGTATACCACAAGACCTCATGCTAGGCACAAGTTATGGGGCATAAGCCATGCTTATGCACCATGTATAAATACCTCAGATTGCTTAGTGCACCCTCTAGATTTTTAGCGCACCCCCCAAATTTTTAGGGGGTGCGCTAGAAATTTTGGGGGATTCGCTAAGTAATATGAGGGTGTATTAAGCAATTTTCATTATTTATGCATGGTGCATAAGGAAAAAGCTTATGTACCATAATCACTCCCCTGATGCTACTCGTTACACTCTTTTGTATAACGGATTAATGGGACAAATAAAAACAAAGATTAAATATAATTTTTGTCCTTAAATATATGTATTAAATTTTATTTTTAATCTCTCTAAATTTTTACTTTAAACTTTAGTTCCTATTTTAGTCCTTTTTTATTTTCACATCTAATTCCTACTTTTACAAAAGTGCATGTAACATGTTCTAAATGGCTTTTTTTAAGCCCACCAAAAAAAGTGGCTTTTTTCAAAACATATTATTATTAAGAATTTAATTTCATATTTTTGTTAATTTATTTATAGCTTCGAATTAAAGATTAAATTGTTAAGTAATTAAACTAATGATATTTTAAAGTTTTAATAATGATATGTGCATGTCATCAAAATAAATCATTTTGAACATACTACATGAACTTTTATGAAAAAATGAAGGATTAAAGTTGAAGAAATTAAACTAAAAATTTAGAAGGGCTAAAATTTAAGAAAAAATATTTGGAAAGGTTAAAAATAAAAATGTGTATATTTAGAAAACTAAAAATATATTAAACTCTAAAAACAAACCAAAAAATGGTAGGAAAAAGTTTAGGTTCTTGTTATTATTCAATTGAATGGCCTCAAACATCCCCATCATCATTTTAGAAGAGACAATATTAAGGTACGGTTATATATTTAATTAAGTATCAAAAGTGAATTTTTCTATCCAACAAATCATCTAACTTGCACATGATATGTCGATATTGATGTCAATAGTTTATTGTCATTCATTAAGTACCAAAAGTATTGAATACTTAATTATTTGATTATCATCATTTTGTTCAAGAAATTGCAAAGAACTTAACAAGAGTACCACTATTATTTTCTTGGTCCTACAACTATACAATGGATCATATAGCTAATTTTGCATATTGATATTACATTGAAATTTGACCAAATACCTTGATCGTTCCATTACATGTTGAATGAACTTATATTGGGTATGATAGATCCACTTAATTATACTGTTGAGATATCAACTCAATAATGACATTAAAAATATGGGTTTGATTGCAACCATGCCTTGGTGTACTTAAAACACAAACGGGTCAAACCATCATAGATTTGAAATAAATTTTAAAATGCTTGATAAACATTTGTATCAAGTGAGAACCAACTCCGAAATTTTAAGTGTCATCTTCAAACTAAAAAATAATAATTATTCTGCTGATCAATTGAATATTATTCTTTAAAATCAATTAAAAATATTATTATTGACCAAATATATACTTTTTCAATGAATTTAAAAAACCAAAAAAAATTATATAAAAAACCGGATGGAGTAATAAAATATATATATATATATATATATATATATATATATATATATATATATATATATATATATATATTAGAAGTAGAATTGCCAGGCAACTTGACAATAAAAACTTTGACTTATATATTGTTCAAATTTTTAACAATAAAATTTTATTTTGATATTCTGAAACTATAGAATCATGTGCGGTGCACACCCTAAAAATTGTTAAGAACTGTCACAATATCAAATTAATTTCAACTTTGATTTTGTGACTCATTTAAGATCATAAGAATACGTGGAATCAATACTCGTATCTTAGACCGTATAGTTATGGTCCAATGGTAGGGTCGGCTCTTATAGGAGGACAAGAGGTGTGTTGGTGTTAGGCTCACTATTTTGGGGTCTATAATTTTTTTATAACTATCTACTATTATTTAAAAAAAGTAATTATTTGAGTAATCAAGTAAGCTTGTTTGCTTATGTGTGTTAACAACAAAAAATACGCATCCTTTAACCTAACTAGTCGACCTCCCGTGCGTTGCACGGGTTCGGTAGAACGCCAGACTTTGTTGCATTAGAAATAACACCAAGTTAAGATAATAAAGTTTATAACTTTCAATTGAGAGCAATATTCAATAGGCACTTCTAATTTGCGGAATGACATATACATTTGTCACAAACATTTAAAACTCTTAAGAACGGTCAAAATTGTCATCTCAGCGTAAATTTTATAGTGGAGCCTTCAAAGACCCGTGACATATATAAAATTATCAGTGGACATTATTTAGTCTAGTTTGCATTGCTATTGGAATTCCAAAATGAGCTTTATAGAGAAATCATATACATTTTCAAGCCTTACATTAATTTACTGCAGTCCATTCATAAGAACAACTTCAATACAATGACCAAGCAACACTAACTCTACAATGTACCTTTGAAAAAAGAATGGTACTTGTCTATAAAAAAACATAAAAGTAGTTTTAATTTTGTGAACTAAACTTTTTATTCATATTTAAAGAATTATTACATGATGATCTTTTAACTTCTTTATAACACCATTTAGTAAAGTATCGATATAATCTTCACAACCAAGAGTAGAAGACCTAGTCCTTATGGATATGTAAGATACTCCGAGTACCACTTCCTTGAAATTTTTAGTGGCTTTTTCTTTTTGCTTATAGTCAATGATTGGAACACACCCTTTCTTACCAACCATTTTCACAGAACTCAGTATCTCCCCAAGTTGTGCTCTCATGCTAACTATGACCCCCTTGTGCATACATTTTTATTGCTTGAATATAAGCAATATGAACTACTTTCTTCTCTAGGAACTCCATCACATGCCTTTTCCAACTCACAGAAAGGAAATATAAGAATATTAACTTGATCTCCTACAAATTAGAAAAGCTAAAAATAATTAGAAACAAAAATGAGTAATCAAAAAGAGATTAGATCAATATAGGTCTTGAGTTGTACAACTGTTCTAAATTCAATCTACAAATAAGATATAAGTTAAATACTATCCATTAGCATCATCTACTACCAGCAAAAAGAATGCTAATTAGAAAAAATAAAAGGAATGTTTATTAATAGAACAAACTTCAAAATATAATTTCTGATGTATTCAATACAAACCTTATCTAGCAGTATTTCTTAAAACTCTTCTGGCCGAAACTTGATATTACGGAAGTTGACAGCAGTGGTCGGCATAATGGTGAAAAAAATTCTTATACATAACTTTAATCAGAATTTTGAATATAATGAGATTAACAACCACTTGTCATCTCATTCAAACCATGTTTTTTCAATCTGCCCACATTAAAACTATTGGATTGGATTTTGAAATAATTATTTGTTTAACATCACAAATCACTAAATAAAAAGATGAAAATTACATCAAAATAGGTTTCCATGGTTTCTTCCAATTTAAAATCAAACCAAAAAATCAGAATCTAAATCAACAAAACAAAGAATAAAAAGGACAACAAATAAATGCAAAAAAAAGGAACAAAATGAAGAAATAAGTAACAAAGCATAACTTACTATAATGTTAATAGTCATCCTAACTTTCATATAGTTATCAAAAATTATAGGAGACAAAGGAATAAGATTGTTATATACTGAGCTTGTTCAAGGAATTCCAATCATTTTTGTGCAGTTTCTTCTAAGCCTTCCAGCTATTCACCTAAAAACATTCAACATAAGTTCCAGTCATTTCTAAGAAAATCCAAATGCAAGGACTGTAAAATAAAAATGCAATGATTGTACTTGTAATCTCCAAAAAAGAACCAGATAATTAAAATGGTTTAGCATTTTGTATTGTAGGTGTTCACACTCATTCAAAAGCAAATAAAAACAAAAATAGAGTGTGCTCCAACCTAAAATAAAAGCACCATGTAGATCTGCACCAAGGAGACATTGAGCCAATTGATTATTCCTGGAACATTAAATAGGTTTATTGTCATAATTAGAAAAGTCGTGAGCGAAGTTGTGAAATTCATCGATAGCAAAAAGATACAATAACAATACCCGGTGGATTTAAGCAACAACTTTATATAGTCTTTCCACATTTCATGCACTGGCTTGAAAATGTCAAATATGTAATCAAACTAAAAAAGGGATTAAGATATAAAAAACTATTATTGTACTAAAAATTAAGCAGCAAAATGTATAATACTTTACTTGTTCCTAGTTCATAGCAAGAATTTAAAAATTCCCCGATAAAAGATGAAACGTAAAATTCCTCACAGCAATATACACTACCACAAACTGCAGGGCTATAGCACATCATTGATAAGGATCAATGAGTGGAGTTTATAAACCTTAAACTTACCTATGGAACTCTTGAGGAAGATTAGGTCATGCCACTGTTGAAGTACAAAAGTAAGTATAGATTTATCGTCTCCACAGGGACTGATGCGATATCGATGCCGTTCAACAATTAATATAATTTCAAGTAAAGAGATTCAGAGGGTTTTTGAAGAGGTTGTTTACGAAAACTTGCGAAAGCATAAAAGAAGTAAATTGACAGAGAGATTGAATTGCTGGGATTAGATTTCATCAACTCATTCATTTGTATTTCCCTAATCAGTTATGCAGATTTTAGCTATTCATCAATATTATCACTTATTGCTCACGTACGTTTCTGTGTCCAGATAACGACGAGGTTCACGTTGTACCTATCAATCCTCGATGTCTCGAGTGATTAATCAATGCAACGGCTATATTGTATTATTTAAACTTCCGATGTCTCGGATAATTTCAACAACACAATATCATTAAGTTCCAATAGACAAAGTGAATATTAATCCTAAATCTATGTCTAGAATTTAGGGTTTTAATAAGTGTTCATCTTAGTTCCTTGATTCAAACATTATACGTCTATAAATTCAAATCCAAAGATAAAACATGAAGATTAAAGATGACACTAACATTGATAAATAATCTAAAATCATATAAAACACCATGATCAAAATAAATACATACTAATAGAGTTAATTACATCCAATCCCAACAAAAGAGAGATTAACTATTCATTGTCATGATAGCTATACAAAAGATAAAGAAGAAAAGAGAGATGAACAAACACCAATGATGATTTCTCAGCTATTGTTATAGATCCACCTCCAAAACTCCTTGAATCTGTCTCCTAATGTTTCCCTCTCTGTTTCTGAGTCTTATTACAAGTTATCTATCAAGAAAAATGACAGCAAGCTCTATTTATAGTGCTTCTGAAAATTAGAACTCGCTGAGTGAGCTCCAACTCGCCATGGCGAGTTGACATTTCTTCACCAGAGGGTTACTTCCACGTCATTAATGAGTTTTAGGCCGCCTTCACTCGCTTTGGCGAGTTGTTACTCGCCCTGGCGAGTTGCTGCTCGCTCTGGCGAGTGCATCAGTTATCCAATTTGATGCTCTCTGCTTCTACTCGCCCTGCACTCGCTCTGAGCTCGCCCTGGCGAGTTAACTTGCAATTTTTCTTCAAATTTCTGCACAAATGTTGAGATTTAGGGAAACTTAATTGAAAGAAATGACTTAAACAAATATGTACATTTAAGTGAGGAAAAACTAAAGAATATCTTACAAAATAGTTAATAAGTGCTTAAAATATATATGTAATTTGAGCTACTTTTTGGCACTTATCAACTCTCCCCAACTTAAAACTTTGTTTGTCCTCAAACAAAAGTCCAAAATAAACTTTGAAAACATGGCTCAATCATCATTAGTGCACATTCAAGCTTTGTAATCAATCAAAAACTTTATATGTAAATCACTTCAAGTTTGCATGATTCAATGTGTTGCAAGTTCAAAATCAATCATTCATAATCATCAAAGAATCAAAGTATGAATTTGAAATAGTTTCAAAACTCAAGTAAGATTTCAAACTTTTCAAACCAACAAAATAATCAACTAGAATCACAATTCTCACAAGTGTTTCAACTCAAGGGTGAAGTGTTTCTCTCAATGCAAACAATGTGTTCACAACAAATCAATTCAAACATACATCTCAACATTTTCACAAAACATATTATCAATCATGGATCACTAAGGACTTTCTTAAGCTTGTAATGGGGCTAGGCTACAAGAAATCATTGTTTTTCTTTGGATTCAAAGAGCCTTAAGGATAAGAGAGCATAAGCTTTGAGTATCTTCAATACTTTCCCCATTCTTTACTTTTGGTGATTCTTTTGTTTTGACACAATTTCTTTTTATTTATTTTTCTTTGATTTTCAATTGTGTGTCAAATGACTTTCAATATTTTTCTTTTTCTTTTTCAATCACCATTTTCAACTACTTGTTACTTTTCTCATTTTGATCAAATAACCTCTTTCTCCCCAACTTGTTTTCAACCCTACATAAACTCAATGCTCAATCATCCTAAGACAAGGGTCAAGTCATTGTTTTTCTTTATTGTGGTTCAAGGGTTCAAACAAACAAATTTTCAAAATTTTGGCTCAAGGGGGGTAACAAAGGATCACACTATCTCACAAGGTAGGTTATTTTAAGCTTAAGTAGTTGCACTCAAATAAAAACATGGCCTTGATCATTTCCATGACTTCAAACATATAAAGTAATAGCAAGATTCAGTTAAAATCAACAGAGTTAAACACAATTGTCGGCTCTCAAATATATAAACAGTGGAAGGTTCACACAATCTCACCCGGCCAGGTCTATGTGATTCATAATTAATCAATCATGTTAAGAAGGAATGAATGAAATCAAATGGAATCAAGCTACTTAGTTCAAATTCGTCCTATCATTCAAAGATAATCACAAAAGGTTGATCTCAAACTATAGCAATTGAAAGAAAATCATTCTAATCATGCATTTGCTTTTGATTGATCACAAACCTAGACATTTCATTTCATATGCACATTTAACAATCACAAAGATTTAAACCATGTTTATTCAGTCACAAATTGCAATGAAACATAAAACATGAATTCTAATGACTGAAATAAAATTTCACTGTATATGGCGTGCTTTTAGTACTCTGCTTCTGCTACTCGCCCTCTTCAAGACGTGTGGACTGTCCTCAGGCCAAGAAAATGAAGTTATGCCTGCATTTACACAATGTAAAACCTACAGCCCTAGGCTTTTGTCAGAATTTTCAAAAGCTCTGATACAACTCGCTTAGCGAGCAAAATCTCGCTTAGCGATGATAGCAGAAAACAGAAATTCAAGTGAAATTCACACTAGTTCAAGGACTTTGTTTGCATAAGAGGCTAAACATGTTCAAAACTATTATAACATATAAGTAATTAAAAATGCTTTAAATAAAAGAAAAGGAAAGAAAATTGGGTTGCCTCCCAACAAGCGCTTCTTTTACGTCATTAGCTTGACGCCTTTTTGGTTAGGGTGGCCAAAATGAGACGGAAACCACATCATCCGTCTTTTTCCTTCTGTTTGGGAGGAATTCCATGAACTTTAGAAATAAATGTTGTGGAGTCCAAATCCTCCCCAATTCATTCTTGTGGAACAAGGCACATATTTAATCTATGACCCGATCAATCTCCGCCTTGTTCTCTATCTCCTTCTTTTGTTCACATGATTCTTCCTTGTGAAGTAATCCTTCAATTACCTCTGCATCCATCATCATTTCTTCATTATCAACAGTGTCGTCCTCCTCAGTAGATGGAAATTCTTGAGGAATTTCTATTTCGCGTGGTGTCTTTGGTTCCTCAGCTATTTTCTCTACACCACATCCTTTGAACATTGTTTCTTCCTCATGTGTTTCAATACATTCTTCAACACTCTGTCCACATTCTTCATTCTTTGTCAGAGTATCATCTCTCTCTTCATGAGTGGTTTGAGTGTTGGTTTGAATTTCCTTGATTTGGTTTTCAGCCATTTGCTTGAGCTGAATTTCCATATTTTTGCTCCGTGCAAGACTGTTTTTCATATATTGTTGGTGCTGGTCTTGCATCTGTTGCATTTGGCTTATTTGCTACTGCATTTCCATGAATTTAACCATGGTCTCCTCCAATCTAGCCTCTGGAGTTTGCCCATAATTATCAAGAGGACATTGTTGATACGATTCATACTCATCCGGAGTATAGAAGTTGTTATAATCACGGTCAGTCATGATTTTGTTTTTGATGGTGAATCTGAAAAAGGATTGAACTAAACAAGAAAAATGCTTCTTTGTCTAGCAAAGAAGGATTAGTGCAAGAAACTACACAATATAAACAAATATATACAAATACTTAAAAGAATACAAATTGTTGCAATGTTTCAATATCTAAACGCCAGTCCCCGGCAACGGCGCCATTTTGTTGAAGTACAAAAGTAAGTATAGATTTATCGTCTCCACAGGAACTGATGCGATATCGACGCCGTTCAACAATTAATATAATTTCAAGTAAAGAGATTCAGAGGGTTTTTGAAGAGGTTGTTTACGAAAACTTGCGAAAGCATAAAAGAAGTAAATTGACAGAGAGATTGAATTGCTGGGATTAGATTTCATCAACTCATTCATTTGTATTTCCCTAATCAGTTATGCAGATTTTAGCTATTCATCAATATTATCACTTATTGCTCACGTACGTTTCTGTGTCCAGATAACGACGAGGTTCACGTTGTACCTATCAATCCTCGATGTCTCGAGTGATTAATCAATGCAACGGCTATATTGTATTATTTAAACTTCCGATGTCTCGGATAATTTCAACAACACAATATCATTAAGTTCCAATACACAAAGTGAATATTAATCCTAAATCTATGTCTAGAATTTAGGGTTTTAATAAGTGTTCATCTTAGTTCCTTGATTCAAACATTATACGTCTATAAATTCAAATCCAAAGATAAAACATGAAGATTAAAGATGACACTAACATTGATAAATAATCTAAAATCATATAAAACACCATGATCAAAATAAATACATACTAATAGAGTTAATTACATCCAATCCCAACAAAAGAGAGATTAACTATTCATTGTCATGATAGCTATACAAAAGATAAAGAAGAAAAGAGAGATGAACAAACACCAATGATGATTTCTCAGCTATTGTTATAGATCCACCTCCAAAACTCCTTGAATCTGTCTCCTAATGTTTCCCTCTCTGTTTCTGAGTCTTATTACAAGTTATCTATCAAGAAAAATGACAGCAAGCTCTATTTATAGTGCTTCTGAAAATTAGAACTCGCTGAGCGAGCTCCAGCTCGCCATGGCGAGTTGACATTTCTTCACCAGAGGGTTACTTCCACGTCATTAATGAGTTTTAGGCCGCCTTCACTCGCTCTGGCGAGTTGTTACTCGCCCTGGCGAGTTGTTACTCGCCCTGGCGAGTTGCTGCTCGCTCTGGCGAGTGCATCAGTTATCCAATTTGATGCTCTCTGCTTCTACTCGCCCTGCACTCGCTCTGAGCTCGCCCTGGCGAGTTAACTTGCAATTTTTCTTCAAATTTCTGCACAAATGTTGAGATTTAGGGAAACTTAATTGAAAGAAATGACTTAAACAAATATGTACATTTAAGTGAGGAAAAACTAAAGAATATCTTACAAAATAGTTAATAAGTGCTTAAAATATATATGTAATTTGAGCTACTTTTTGGCACTTATCAGCCACTTAAAAAGATGAAGAGCATTATCCACCCCATTGCCTCTTTATCTTCAATTAAAAACTTCAACCTACAAACCAAATATCAACATCAATAAAATAATAATTCTACCACTACATTCAATGAAAATTGAGATATAGCAATCATCTACTTCCTAGATTGACAATATTACAATATTTGCGAACTACAAAGATCTGTATACATGTCACAATCTAGGTATACTCTTCTAGTATTGAGTGAGGAAATAAAATCAAACATACAATAGACATTTTTTGTTGAGAGTCAAAAGTAAAAACAAAAATATGTTCATAAGTACACATAAGCAAGCAAAACTATAAGTACATAACCTGCAACAATATTCAATGACAAAATCTTGTTGATCTGAAGAAGATTCAGAAACATTCATATTCAAGCAGTTAAAACAAATGGCTTAAAAATAAAACCATGATTTAAGAGTAAGATTGTGATGAGAATTGAGAACATGTCTATGTCAATAGCAAAGTCACCGTGAATAGTCATAGTGCTTCTCAGCAAAAGCACGCTCCACATTTAAGAATTTCAAACCTAAAATCAAGTCACAAAAATCATTCAACATCATGAACAATATCAAAATCAAAAGGATGATACAATTTACACCAATGCAATTTAAATAACCTAAATTTTTGTATACATATCATAAACAAAATCGAAATTACACTTCCAAACATAAATTTGAGAAATAAATCAACTTTCAAATACTCAGGTTATGAAACATACTATCATAACAAAGATAAGTAAAACAGATTTAAACAATAGATCTATATATGCAGAAGTTCTTTCAGTGCTGATCAAGGAAAATAACAGGATTTAGAATAAGCATATAATCTAGGGATTACCCTTCAAGTAGAAACCCTTCTTCTCAAACCTGCTAGTAACTCACCATCCTGAAAAATAAAAACTTCTCAGTCAGAAATTACTTAACTTGGCGACTGTGTGTATTAAAAAACAATACAAAAAATTCAGATTTAGACACAATCTTCATACCCCAGAAGCTTGAATTTCAAAGAAATAACCAAAACTAATGAATTTTAATAAAAGGGGTTGAAAATTAACGAATTTTAATAAAAAAAATGAAGAATAAACAATACCCATTAATTAAATAGGAAAATGGGATAGGAATACCTTGAATTTGGATTGTTTGAGAATAGCTCTGGGATGAACAACAACCATTAGAAAAGAATGAAAATTAATCAAATTGAGAAAAAGAAAAGAAAGTTAAGATTGAGAGAGATAGAAGTCAAAATCTGATGACTTACAATTTTGGGGTTAGGGCAGAGGGAGAGAAACAATGCAAGAGAGAAAGAGAGAGAGATTATCACTTACTGTGAGTGGTGGTTCGCCGGAATCGTCCGATTGGGTTAACGACAGAAGATGGAATGGCGGTCGAAGACAGTGACGTTTTGCGGCGGCTTCCAATTCACGTGGAGGAGGTTCGGTGGTGGTAGCAGAAACAGGCGATCTTTTTTTTCTTCTATTCTTTCTGCTCTTTGTTGTTTTGGAGGTGTATGGTGGAGAGAGATGAGCAAAGTGAGAGGGAGAAGCAGCAACATAGAGAGAAAGAGGAAGGGGCTTCTTTGTTGTGCGGGAGGAAGAGAGATTGAGAATGGTTGAAGGGAAGAGAGAGATGAAAGTGAGATGGAGAGAAGAAGATGGTGGAGAATGGATTGTGTAGCAGTTTGACAAATAGAGAGGTTCCTATGCATACATGCATGAAGACACATGTGAAAATATGCTTCACCTAACGCATGATAAAGACACTTGTTCATTTACATGCATGAAGACATACACATGTTGCATAAATGAAGTGCAAGAGATGCCAAACCACACAAGTGTTAGAGAGTGATTGGAGCATGAGAGAAGAGGTGTCCTTGTTCTATAAGCCAATACAAAGTAAATGACATCATGGATTGCATCATCCACTAGGGTTTCAACTCTCCAATTAGGGTTCCAAGTCCTACCTTTAGTATTATAGAAGATAGAAAATAGGAAACAAAATGTTTTGAGGGTTTAAAAATATTAAAATCTAGTTTGTCAGTTGAAATAATTTTTGTCATTTGATATTATTAAATTTGTCAAATATGTAGGTTGTTATTTGAATGTATCAATTGCTTATAGATTTTTACTGACAGTGTCTGTAACTGTAGCATCGGTGAAAAGAAGTTTTTTAAAATTGAAGTTGATTAAAACTTACTTGAGATCCTCAATGTCACAAGAAAAATTAAACGGTTTGATAACTTTATCAATTGGGAAGGATATGTTGGAGAACATTGGCGTTGATGTGATTATATATGATTTTGTATCTCAAAATGCTCAAAGAAGCTGTTTCTTATGAATTTTCAAGTAAAAGTAAATGTTTTTGATATTTTGTAAAAATTTTACTATGAATTAATGTGTATTGTGTTTAATGAAATAAATTTTTTCTTCTTGTATTTAGCTTAAGGTCCAAAAAATGTCACAAACACGGAATTACCCATTAGTTCAATAATTGGATTAAACTTTCATAAATAGTATATTTTTTTGAACAATTTCATAAATAGTATATTGTTATGTTATTTCTAAATATTTTAGTAGTATTTGATATAATATTAAATAATACTATCTCCATCCCATTTTATTAGACCTATTTTGATTAAATAACATTATTCACTTATCATGCTTTGACCATACTTTTTTAATAATATATAAATATAAATATAAGCATATAAGATCTTGTTTGATTTGTTTTGATGAGTATTTTCAAAATATCCAATTTTTATAACTTTTACTAATAGAGAATTAAAGATATTAGTGATCAAAATCGTGCATTTACATACGTGCAGTAGTCAAACTAATTCTTTTATTTTGAGACGGATGTAGTACAACAAACTAAGAGCTACTCATCTACTCCATTTAAAGTATCTTACTTAATAAGTCATGTTTATGTTTATCATGAAATGGTGGTTCAAGTAGTTCATGACGAACAAATCGCAAATAACATTATAATGAATATAAATTTTGCAAATTTTATTGTTGGATTGAAAGTTTATATTATGTAAATCATTGATCATAAATCTTTTTAAAAAAATTAAAAATCATTTGATATAGGATCATGTTAACATGTTCCCTTAGGACACATGATAACTATCCAAATAAAGAAACTTAGCATTAAATAATTCAAAGAAATTAATGGTCAAAAGGTGTATTACAGAAGTATTAAAAAAATATTTCTATATTAAATTACTTGGCATGTGCCCTTAAGGGCACAAGTTAACATTTCCGTTTGATATATTATGAAAATTCATCAAAATTAACTGTATTCAATAAAAACTCATTGTTAATTTTCCCATACTTTTTTTACATCCTAACTTTTTTACTCATATCACATTTTAACAACTATCTTCCCTTCAAATGTGAAAACTTTTTCCAGTTAATTATTTACATATTTGGGATGTTTTTCTACAAACAAAAGTTTTTTCCATTCACAATTTCACATACGCCACTATTGACGCAAATACATCAATGAGCATGCCAATTAACTCCGCATTTTCAAAAAGACTTTTTATACAAGGAGTTGATCCTCTGATCCAAATTTATAGATGTTAAGAAGTTTAAAATAATAAATTTATATTACAAGTTATACATTTTATATTAAATGTATAAATTTTTAATAAACAATTGTATTTTAATAAAAATTACATTAGTTTTGATTACTTTAATATGTATAATATTACACATTAGACAAGCTCAATTATCAACTTTGATGCTAATTGTATTGTGACGAGAGCCTTAAATAGCTTTTGTAAAATCTATTTTTTTTTAAGAATAAAGAACTTGCTTTATAATTTTAATGAACGATTTTTTAAATAGTATACAAACAGAACAAACTTCAAATAGAAGGGTAATTATCAAATTAACAAGTTTCACTCCATTGCACACCAGCCAAATTGAAGGGAAGGAAAAATAAGAGGTGATGGTGGAATAGACTCCAATTCCATTATATTTCATGCCACTTCATTCACTTTTAAAAAATCCAACAAATAGAATGTAACTAAATACCAATACATTCCACTCCACTCCACTCCACTCCACTCCACTCCATCAAATTCTATCCATCCAAACAAAGCCTAAGTTATAAAGATTTCACCCCAAAAAAAATTATGCATAAGAGTGACTCGCTTACTTGCTTATATCTTGGGAGTTTTATATTTTTTGCTTATAATTTGCACACAGGAAGCTCCTATTATTTCTAAAGAAACTTGGTGAGTTTTAAAACATAGCATTCAACGCCCTCCTCCCAAACAAAGGTAAAAATATTAATCCTCAGTCCTCACCTGTCATTTGAAAAATTCACTCCCTAATTAATTTCGCACTAATTCCAGCAGCACTTACAAAGTAAAAACAGGCCACCAGTGTTAATATCAATATTTTAATTATATAACAAACTGAAGTTTTCATAACATCACAATTCACACCAATACCATTAAGATATCTTTCAACTTAAACAAGCCATTCTACTAATAGAAGCAAACCATGTCCTTCAAAATGAAATAAAAATAAGCAAACCAACAGTACCAATAAAACAAAAAAAACCAGTTCAATGTAGCAAAAGTTCCCAAAGGCATGATTGAGGCACAAAGGCTGTATTCAGACATGAGCATTGGCTTGATTATCCGTGAAATGCATACAACGAAATATCTCGTTCACCTACAAAACCATGTTGTGCATTTATTCAACTCAGTTAAGGAATATTGGAAATTTGGAATTATAGTGCTGGAATATTGGAATTTCAAACATTGCTTATGCATATTCCCTCAAGCAAAAGTGTGTAAAACATATATGTAGCATGTGTGACAAAAATATAAAATTAACAGCTTAACTTGGTGCCTATCAAAAAATAAATAAAAAAGAAAGCTTGGTATAAATGAAAAGAATATAAGCAGAAAACTATTAAGCTGGTAGAAAAGATTACAGATAAGTGCTCAACACAAGGAAACTATCTAGTTTCTTGTCCTTGCAAATTATATGTATGAAATCATTTTCTATTCACCATCAAACACTGAAAACATTCTTTAATCAATGACAACCACAACCTGTACTAACATTAAAAAATCATTCAATGGAAAGAGGTACGAGTAAATGCACCTTGATCATTTAGTGAGCGAACTTCTTCATCAAAGTTTTGCTGGGTTACATCAGACAACAGGTTCAACAAAGACTGCAATTCACAAGAATTTTCAATTTGTTTAGAATATATCCCAAAAACTAAACCAGTAAAAGGTAACTAGAATATAACCCTACCATCTAACACAGAACAGAAAGAACTCTGCAACCATAACTACAATTAGAAATGATTTTTCACAAACCAACCCAAAAAAGAATATGCATGGTGGAATTGTTTTCCTAAGTTTTAGAGATACAACAAAGAGTGATATCAATAACTCCAAATATGAAAAAATAAGTGCCAGTCAATTCTCATATTAGAAGGGGGAAAGGTTTTCAGTTAAATGGATCTACACTTGAAAAAAAAAAAAAGTATATCAAGAATGAAAGATAAATGTTGAGCAAATTGAAATAATACGTGCTAAATTACTAGAGATAAAAAATTTAAAGTATATGTATTGACATGTTATGTAACTTCTCATACTATGAGGACTGACCTTCGTTGATGCTATGTTGTGTTCTTTGGGGAGGATGACTTTGCTTTTGCCCATGTGAATACAAGCAGATTGCAGAGGAACTAAATGACACAAGAGCAATTTTTAGAGATGCTGTGCAAATGAATACAGAAAACAACTATAACATTGATCTTTACTTACTAGGAAATGACAGATTTTCACCAGATGTCGTCAGCGATATTGCTGAAATTTGTATTGCCATATCAGACAGCTCTTTTGGGGCAAAGCAACTGAAAAGAAATACGAACAAAAAGCTTACGGAACCCATCACAAGTTAAATCAATTCCAGGAAGTCATATCTAGCAATAAATAGACATTGGGTATAACGGAAAAATGTGCTAAAAATGAATCAGGAAAGGGTATTAAATTGAACCTCTTTTCGCAGTCAGACTTCCCATGCAACACCACAGACAGAGGAGTAAGAGGAGGAGGAGCAGAAGCAGCCCATGCAGCCGCCTCCAATACTGGTGCAGGTATTTTGGCCTCCCTTTCCTGCACCGGTAGAAAGTATTTCATTGATTGCTATTCGTCTTCATACACGCCTCCATCATCAGAAAAATCATCAAAGGTTCTCATATCAAGCTGGTAACGCAAGATCCCACCTATCCCACCAAAACCTCTGCAAAACTGTGAACCTTCTTGTGATTTATTAGTGACAAACTCGAGAGTGCATCCAAACTTTCTGTATTCATTTGCAAACCACTCCAACAGAGACAGCTTTTCCTGAACCTCATAATCAGCATTGCTTTCAGGATCTCTGAAGTTGCTCTGGTTGGCTTCCTGCTCCTTGTTGTAGTGCTTAATGACAACTTCACCAGTAGTACTATTTTTCAAAACATACCTAGTCATATCCAGATTTTCCCAGACAATAAGTGTCTCGACAGCTCCTGCATCCAGAGCTTGTAGAGTATCATCAACACCAAAGACATACTTCCCCGTATCCTGACTGATTTCCTCAAAGTATTTTCCAATCAAGCGTTTCTCCTGAATAAACTTGACATTGGACAGAATTTCAGCAGATAATTCAATAGCCTGATTAAACCCATTTTCCCCTCCATAAGATACATCAACAACATTAAGTATCTTTGCCTGAAGACGTGGATCAAACATATCTGACTGACTAAGCTCAGTTTTAAAATCAGCTGAACCAGCAAGAATTAACCCAGAAACATTAGGCTGACTGGTAGCAGGATTGATATAAAACTGGGTTGCGAGCTCAGCAGTCTTCCTCACATAGTTATGACGCTTCTCCATACGAAGACGGGCAAAACGTAGAGCTGATTGCCCTCCTCTTCCATGTTTCTTCGGGAGATCCACACTGAACTTGTGAAGCACCTCTCTTGTATTACCACTCAAAGTTCCAAACAGAGTGCCATTACCATCCATGACAATAAATCCAAACTTGTCATCAGATTCCAGTAGCTCGTTTAGAGCTTCAGTGTGAAACTTGTTGTCACAAAGATAGAGAGATGCATTGATAGGTCTAAATGGTTCAAAATCAATGGTCACCTTTTTCTCCTTCCCATCATCAGTGACAATTGTGCCAGTATATAAAACGAGGCCATTAGGAGGAACCTTGTTATAAAGCTTAAGCCTCTGCTGAGCAGAAGTGATTGCACCAAGCACAGACTGTCGATTCACCCTACTTTTGATGTTTGAAGCAGTTCCAAACTCATCGCCAAGCATCTTGGTAACACGAGCAATCTGATCACGTGGTGGCATGATAAGGGAAATCATACTTGTCCCATTTCCTCTAGCAGCTTCAAGAGCCTTGATCAATTTCTTGATTTTCCACACCTCAATGTTCTTATCAGTATCATGAGCATCAGCCATCTCTAAACAATAAGAAACAAATAACCTAGAAAGAAAAAAGAAAGAGAACAAATAAGCCACATACGCATAAATTAAAACTAAAAAAAACTTGATGCATGATCAAAAAAACATAATATAAAACATGAAACGGTTAATACTAACACTAGAGGGGTTCAATAAAAAATTAAACTTGGACATTAAAAAAAAACAATTCTGTAAAAAACAACAATTAGACACCAAACCATCCTGCTAATCACATATCACTTCATCCCTTCAAAAACTCAGAAACAAACATATCATCATCAAAGCAATAAAGAAAGCAATAGCAATAGAAAAACACAACACACAAGACTCAATTTGAAAAACACAAACACATAAAAAGTCCACAAATTCTCACATAAACGAGTGAAAAACAAATTATCCTAACACAGAAACAAGCATATCATAGAAATAAAGGAAGCAAAAGAAATAGAAAAAAGTTATCCATATCAATCAATCTCAATGCCAAATTGAATACATCTATAGCTTACCCATCTACACCTTTTTCCAGAAAAATCCCCAAAAACACAATATACAACCTCAATCCACAAATTCTCACATAACTAGTAAAGAAACAAACAGTCTTGAGTCACAAGTACCAAAAAACAATAAAAATTTATTGGAAATTTCACCTCTGTAAAGTCTGCATCAAATAAATCAATAATAAATCAGCAACTTAGAAACACAGTAACACGTATCAATAATACTAACATATACACACCAACACAAGCATGTGAAAGTCTATATCATCAGAAACCATATCGAAATCGCAAAAAAAATCATATGAATCGCAATTCTTGAACACAGATACAAAATCCTAATCACGATTATGATTATATTCATAAATAAATAACAAATTCATGAAATTCATACGAATCGCAGAATCAAGAACTTTGAAAGTGAAATCAAACAAAATATATAGATATAAAATATGAATAATATGAATATGATTAAGGATTAAACGATGGAAATTGAAGAATCGGTGAAAGTACCTTAGCGGCGCAAATCTGAGAGGAGGCCGCGGAGAGAGTGAAAGAGAAGAAGAGTGCCCTAGCTCAAATCTGGATTCGATGAGAAAGAAGCGTGTGTTTGCAGCACTAGTGGTGGTATTTGTATTGGATTTGGATCCTCACAGTGTTTTGTCTCCTGTGCTGTCTCTCCTGTTCCATTCTCAGCCGTTAGATTAATCTATTGGCTTATAAACAAAAACGTAATAAATAAATGAGAAATGTTATTTTGACACCAACTTAGTTGTCAAACAACTATATTTACACTATACAATTACAACTTATTTTTTTATTATTTTATTGATTCACCTCTTTGTAAGATGGTTGTCTAATTGGTAACCGCGTGAGAGAGAAAGAGTGGTCAGCGGATTGTGTGTTGCGGTGATGAGTCCGATTTCGACGGCGGCAGTTTCCTTCTCTTTTGCTCCGATCTGCTTCTGTCTCTTCTTCCTATGTTTCTCGTTTGTTTTGTTTCTGAAACTGTGTTTGATTACTTTATTTTTCTTTTGGTGTGGTTATTGATTGAAAATACAAAACAATAATTCTCTCTCTCTTCTAGTTATTTCTTTTTTCTATTTTTCTCTCAAGATTAATCTATCGGCTGGGAATGGAACAGGAGACAGCACAGGAGACAAAACACTGTCGAGGATCCAAATCCGTATTTGAAGTGTTTATTAAACGACACCGTTTTTTTGAAAATTAATACGACACCGTTAAACGACATTTTCTCTTTGTTATTATCTCTATCTTTGTGTGAGAAATTGAAATTACCTTCTAGTCCTTGTATAATTAGGGTGTGGACTATTAAAAACATGTGCCCTAACTAACTATCTAAATAAATAAACTTAACATTAAATAATCTAAAGAAATTAATGTCCAAAAGATGTATTATACAAGTACCAAGAAAAATATTTTTAGATTAAACTTTTTAACATGTGCTTTAAGGGCACAAGTTAACATTTCTCAATAAGTTAATAAGTGGATTTGATCCGCTAAAGAATAAGAGATCGGACAAGACAACTTCAGTTGTATTGTGTTTGATTTTAAAACTGTTCATGGGACTAGATAAACTTGGTGCCAAGGAACTGGACAAAAACCTAAATTCATGTCTTCCACCGAACAACGAGACAACTTTTTGTTCTCCGCACAAGTTGTCTAAAATACCAAAATAACTTTTTGTCCAAGAAACATTGTACGAATCTAAAATTTGTTCACCACCTTAAATTTTGTCTTGTGTTGTTCTGTTATTGTTATATACAATACTTATATTTTGCAAATCAAACGGACCCAAATATTCTAACAAAAATGTGCACCTTTTTATAGAAGTTGCAAATTAAATAACCAAACTATAAATAATCAAATAAAATTTTAATCATTAATTTTTTATTGTAAAAGGGATGAACACGTACATGAATAGCCATTATTATTTTTTATACTAAAATTATGTTGTCATAAAATGTTTGAATGATATTGGTACATATGAAAGAAGAGTCGTTTGAAAAAAGGGTTATTTTTTCAAAGATAGTGGTACAAAAGATTGATCTTCGCCGTCTCAAAGATAATTATTTAATTGAGGGAAAGAAATAAATGTATCATAAAAGAATATAAGGATATTGTATATTTTTCCTTCACGAGAATGTTTTGCCACTAGTTTATTTTTTCTAGTGACATTTTAATGATGCATATTTTATATGGACATCTAATGGAGAGTGTTATGAATTTTAGTATATGTCTAGATAGATTATTGAGCTATGTTATTGACCATTATATTTGTCTATATTTATTTTGAAAAATGCTTTTTAGGCCCCCTTATTTGCACTTAGGCTCCCCATTTTGACGAAAATGCCCTGAAGACAGGTTTTGAAGTTAAATTCCGAAAATAGTTAGTTTTGGAACTTGTGTTCCGAAGTATATTGATATGTATTAAATCCTAGTTTTTGATAAAAATCGCGTATAAAAGATGAATTCGGAATTTGCGAACCGAACCAGACTTTTTTAAAAAAAAATTTGCATTTCGAAGCTTAGGATCCGAAGTTGACCTTTATAAACTAGATACCTGACCTGTCTCTTCTTCACCGTCACGCACGCAATTTATTTTAGGACTATTTTAGGGCAATTTTGAGGCGATTTGAAGGTTTGAAATCAAAGTTTATTCACAATGTTCTCTTTGTTCATACGCATGAAGAAACACAAACCATTTATGAATGTGAAGCTAAACTCTTACCAAGAAAAATCATCAACATGAACAATTCTTTTCCACCTAATCAGTTTGTTGAAATCGAAGAAGTCATCCCTCCAAGGCTCCAACCATAAACTGTCACCGACAGTGTACATTAATGAAGACAGTAGCACAAAGGTAGACCATGATTACACAAGAACATTGGTTCATTTGGCACATTTCTTGTCCCCTTCTTTGACTTTCACTTTGAAGAAATGGGACCTCAATTTCCCGCATTTGAGTATCTCTAGACTGTTTGTGCAAGATCAAATGGCTTACTGCAACACATTATTTTTTCAATGATTAAGATTAACCCTGAAATCACTTCTAATTGGAGAGAATCGGAATCCGAAGAGAAAAAGTGGCCATTATATGATTAAGAAACGTTTCCAACATGATTAAACTATGAACAAGGATTAGCTAGAATTTGGATTAAGTGCTGTCAGAATATAGGCAATCAGTGCATCTAATCAAACAGTCCAAATTTTATAATTAAATTTTAATTGTTTATAAATAGAAAATTCAAGTTTAAATTTTGGATCATCCAAAATCTTAATTTGACGGTGGTTATTGAGCCAACTGCACATAATCGAAGTCCGACTAGCTATAGTAAAAGTAGCACGCAATTCAACAGTGTTTCAAATCTCAATCATTGATTTTTTATCAAACGGTTCAAATTAAACTATTTTACTATTTGAAAATGAGACCTTAAAAAAGTATCCTTAAATAACACAATGTAACCCATATATGGTAAAAATACACATTAAACTTCCTTTCTACAAAATTGTACGTTGGAATGTAAATACACAAATAAAAATTGAAGAGTTGTACTAATAATGCAAAAGGGCATTTAATATTAAAGCTAATAATCACTTGTTACACCCTCCTTGGATGATGCATCACATACTTTTGTTAAGGAAATGTTTTAGCAAAAACAACAAAAAGCAAATAATTAGACCACCAGCTATAATACTAGAGGCAAAAGTATTGACTCTCTAGCTGATGTTAACTAATTTACAATTAGTTTATCAACGACTTAGCTAAAGTTCATATTGAAATATACACCAAAAGTAACTTGGTTTCTGTTTAGTTGCACGACGAGTTTGTCCGAAAAGATGCTTGGTTTTGTAGCTTAAGTGAAATCGCGGCAGAAGCAAATCCGCAAAACTGAACACATGCTTAATAACCTAGAAATCTACTAGTGTTGCTTCGACAAGCTTTCAAGAGCCAAAAAGTATAGATATAAATATTTCGTGGACGCTAAGAAGAACTACGACCACATCTAAACCGTTAGATCAAGATTAAGCACAAGTTGGATTTGATCCACACAGCAACAAATCCATGTTCTTCAACTTTTTCCACAAACTATGACCTTTCTTCCCATCAAAATTCTTCTTAGAAGAATTCCCTTCATCTTTCCACTTAAATCTTCTAGGCTTCTGCATTTGAACATGAACTTCCAAAGCTATCCCTTCACCATTCTTCCCTTTGTTCCCCATACATCCACCATTTTCTTGATTCTCTCTTCTCAAAAGCCTCTCATAATACTCCTTATTCCTCTTCTCCAAACCATGTATCTGTCCTTGAAGATCTTCAATTTTCCTATGCAAAAGATAAACTCTATGATCCTCTCTCATCTTCAACACACACTTAGCTAACTCACCGGCTTTTCTCTTGATGAAAACCGACTCGGACGCAAGTTCTTTGTTCTCTTCAACTAAAGTATTAACTCTATAACTCAAACCAGCATTCTCATTCAACAAAACAAGTCTCTCAGATTCCAAAACCTCAAGCAAACTCTTTTGTAACTCACTTTTCCTCGAAGACTCGCAATATTTCTTCTCCATAACACCAACCTCATGAACCAAAAAATCACACATAACATTCTTCATCACAAGCTCAGCTACAATTGCATCAACATCAAACAAATTTCCCTTCATCAAAGGTAACATTTGTTGATAAGAGATCGAACTTTCGATATCCGAATCAACTTGAGTACTCACACCACTAATAACTTCTTCTTGGTCATAAAAACCATCCTCCAAAGTTGAAACTTGAGAAGAGTGTCTACTATGATGCTTATGCTTTGCAAGTGTTTGTATATATCGATCGGATAAAGTTATATAACCATTGTACAAATCTTGTAGAAGTGAAAGTAGTTGAGGTCTTTTTTGGTAATAAGCTTCTGCTCTTTCTGCAAAAGTGTCACCTTCTTCTTCATCTTCATTTGTTCCAATAGCTAACATTTTCATCCTCTCTTCCAAATCTACCATCATAGAAAAACCAAGTTCACATTTCAATTAGTATTATTAGTATTTTGCAACAAAAATACCACATACAAAAAATAAAAAACTATATTTCTTATATGACTTGCTCAATTCCATAGCTACAAAACAATTAAAAAAATCACAACTTTTAATAATACAATACATTAAAAAAAATATTTCTATTACATGATTTACTCAACTCCATAAACAACTATAAAATAACTCTTTTTAGTTACCTGATTTACTCAATTCCATAGCTTTAAAACCATGAAAAAAATTCAGAACTTTTAACAATAGTACATAAAATAAAATGTAAGAGGAACAAAGGGATGTTAATATAGACCAGATCTCAAAAGGGTTGATGAGAAATTTGAGTTTAAGAAAGTGACATATCACCAAACAATGACACAAAAAAAGGGCACACTGACAAATACCATAAATAATATTGGTAGTACATAAAATAAAATGTTCATAATAACAAAATATTATTGATATTGATGTAGGACAAATTTGAAAATAAAAATTTGAATTTCTTTGTAGTATGGGTCCATTTGTTACAAATTACTATTCAAAAGTTAAATTTAATATTCAATAATTTAAAAATGGGCAAACCACTATTTTTGGTTCTAGAAGTTTATCTCTCTGTCACATTCGTTCGGAATTTATCAAAATTGCAATTATGCTCACAAATGTATTTTTTATTAGTAATTTTGGTGCTCCAATATGTTTTTGAATAGTTGATTTGGTCATAAAATTACTAACAATAGAGACACTACAATTGTATTTCCAATTTTGATACGTTCAAGAATCAATATGCCAGTGAATTACCTTTTAGGGACTAAGAAGTTGTTTACCCTTAAAAATTTATTCTTAAGAAAAGTGAAAAATATATTGTATTTTTTTTTATCAATTGCATAGAATAATTCAATATATAATAATTACACATGAGTGAAAGGTAAACAGGCAATAAGCTGCGCCGCTAAATTAATATATAATAATTGTATTTATTAATTGTAATGAAAAATCATTTTTTATTTTTTAAAAAATCATCTATAAGGGCATGGTACTATATAATCTACTATAGTTAAATTTGTCTCAATTTTGAATAGATGTCAGCATCATGTACTACACCTGAGATGCATGTGCCAAATGTGTGGATAGAAAAGAAAAGGTTTTATTCTCTAACTTTTCAATTTTTTGATTAAAAAACTAATTAAGTTTAAGATAATAAAGTGCACATGATACAAGGCTAAAATGGGAAATGTGTAATTGTAACGGTTACATACACAACAAAATCCAATGTACTTTGAATTATGTTCAAATTTTGAAAAACAAACTAAAAAGTTACTGTACTATAGCAAAGGCCAAAGAAAGGAACAAAAAGTTACAATGTGTGAAAGTGACAATGGATTGTATGATACAGAACAATGACAATGGATTTGGAATCTGATTCATATGAGATTGGAAATTTGAAAACAAATAATACTACTCCATCATAGATAGGGGTAGACCTGTCACCAGCCGCATATGAAAAAGTTCATTACATATGGTAGACTAGTAGTATTCTAATTTTAACTTTTACTTAGCACATGTTTGAATTTAACTTTTAAAATAATCACTTAAATTTTAAGCTTGTTTTGCTTGCAAATTAATAAATGGTTCAAAATTACTAAAACCATATTAAAATAGTTATATACTAGTAGTATGTAATAGGACACACTTTAGATTAAAGATGAGTTAAACATGTGACAAAATGTGAAATAGACACGTCCACAACTCATGTATAAATTATAAGAATTTAATTTTTAATTTATAAGCACTATTGTGTAAAATTATTTTATACATGCATCTAATAATATGTTGTCATATCATTTAATAAATGTGACACATAATGTGTTTTAAAATATATTACATGACGTGTCAATATATTATCGGATATATGTGTAAAATGATTTTACACTGACAGTACATAACAATTAAACTCAAATCATAAAACATGCAAGAGGATTGGTTTTGCTATTCAAAAAGGGTTAGCGGCGCAACTTGTTGCCCGTTTACCTTCCATTCAAGTGTAATTATCCTACATATATATTCGTATTTGTTTGGTAAAAAAATAAAATAAAATACTAGTACAACTTGGTATTTTTTTTATAGTTTAATAGATATGTTTTGTAAGTGTAAATTAATTTTACACCGACATCCAATATGAATTAAACATTTCTCCGTGTCATATAATTGTAGTTGAGTAATTTGGTGAAATAAACGGCTGATATTAATTGACAGTGTAAAATTAATTTACACTGTCTACGCATATACATTTTTCTCTTTTTTTTTTATGTATTCGATTTAAAATAATGTGTATTTTTTGAAACGTAGGAGAAATAGAAATAGAAATAAACATACAAGTTGTATAATAGTACATTGTCAATTTTTTTTATATGTTACCGGTCATTAATATAAAAAAAAATTGTCCACAAAATCTAATCTAATCGACAAAAATGTCGAAATTTTTAGGTTGTCAGAGTTCAAACTTAAATCTTTCTACTTTGTATGTTGAACTTGTTATTTCATCTATTTATTAAAAAAAAATATTATCTCAAATTTTAAACCTAATTTTTTTTTTTAAAATTCATTAAAATATTAATTAATAAGTATAATATCAATAAATAAAAGGCATCAACTTTTTCAATAAATTAAAAAATAAAATCTTATACTAGTACTAGGCACGTGTAGAGAGAAGCGCATGGCTTAAGAGGGTAAATTAATGTTATATTTGATGTACGGTAATTCCAGTTACCAAGGAAGACATTTGATTGAAAGAGACATTTCTGTATGTCATAACAGTATGCCTCTGCCTGAGATTCTTTCCTTGTTCTTCCTTCTTTCCATCCATATCCATGATTCATCAGAAAAATTGTTTCTATTTGTACATTGTAACACACCACATGCATGTGACTCTATTAAATTCAGATACTTTACAATTTTCCTTTTTCAATTTAGCCAAGCTATTCGAATATTTTATCCTTTAACTATAGGTTTATATCATTGTGTTTAATTTAGACCAATTTGATTTTGGGATGGAGAGAGTATTATTTTTCTGAAAATTAGGTCATTTATTAAATGAAGTTTTGCTCATGTGGTTGATGAACTTCCGTTGAATGTCATAGTTCAAATTCTAACCGAAACAATTCTTAATCAATTCTATTTATTTTTCGGCCGAACTCTAATTTCAAATTGTATAAGTGAAATAATACCCTAAGCTTCTCATCATCATGTGATTCTAGTTTTATAGTATATATTTGATATTTGATATCATGATGAATATGTTAGAATCACAGTCACAGCTATCATAGTCACAGTGGATCGCTATGATTCTTATGTATATACTGTAATACCAAACATAGGCTTAATCTAGAACAATTTTCATGAGCATATTTTAGAACATGTTTGAGATTTTAAGGAACGATTTGTGCAGTATTTCCTAGAATTTGTAGGAAATTATATGACACTATTACACTAATAATATTCAAATAGTAGAAAAAAAAAGTTTGAACTATTCAAATATATTTACTATTAGTACCCCACATTTCAATAGTTCAAACTCAAATAAACAAGTTCAACATGAAGCAATTAATTTAGGGTACGGTAAAAAGAATTTAATACATACCAGAAATATTGGTGAGAAGCCAAGAGGGCATGTTATTGGTGGTGATGATGTTCTTGTCCTTGAACCCTTTTAAAGATGAAGAAAGCAACTGAGAATTTGAAATCACTTTATCTTTGTTCATATCAATAATAATATTGGGTCCCCTCTCCATTAATATCCTTGCCTAATAAAAGTCCTTCTACACAAGGCAACAAAATAATGGAAGAAATCAGTAGTAACTCAATCTCTGAATGGAAATAATAAAAAGGACATGTTGCCAGAAATAATAGGGTCCTTTACATTTATAAGAAGAATGGAACATGTGGTACAAAAATAAAAAATGGGAACATAACATTATGGAATTGTATCAAGATTTGGTTAGACAAAAAAAATCAAGTGGTCACATTTTGATTTTGTTGAAACTATAAAGTGTACGTTCACCTTAATTTTGTATTTTACGGTAACAAAAATTGATTTTTAACAAATTAATTCTAGCTAAAGTGATTCGAATGTGGTGTAGGATGTGATAATGTAAAAGCTACACTTTATCGCTTCAACAAAATCATAATATTATTTTGATTACAACTATACACTAAATTTGAAACTAAATCACTATATTATCATGTTCTAGTGAGCAAAGCTCATTCGATAGAACATTGCAATATGTATGGATGGATTTTGAACTAATTTTTTTCCACTTGTTCACTTCGCTTTTAAGAGTAAAATTCTTACCATTAAACTACTTTAAACAAATCACAATATATTATCATGATAACAAGCATAGACTAAAATTGAAACTAAAAGTCACATTAGAAATTAAAAGCTACTAGTACAAATTTTAAGCTAGAATCAATTATGGAACTAAAATCAATTATGGAATTGAAAGCTACAGCACAGATCTCAAAGAACAATTCACATTATTTGAAAATGAAAACCTGGTGCATTGTGAACATTCAGAATATAGGCATTAAAAATCCTAATCCCAATGCATTTAAATTTTTAAACCTAATTTTTCTAAAATCCAAAGAGAAAAATACCCTTTTTTTAATTTCACTATTTCAAATTTTGAGTAACTAACCAGGGAATGGGAATCAATAACTATCATGTGAATACTACTCAACAGAGAATAACACCATATATCAATCAGAAATATCAGAAAAACAACAGAAGAATAAATAATGAGAAAACCTTGAAACAAAAATTTTGTTTTTTTATTTTTATATTTGAAACAGAAAAAACAGAGGAAAAAGAAGAAAAAGGTTCAAAATTTTTCAAATTAATCCACCATTTTTGAAAAACAAGACATACCCATTAAAGATCAGATACATTATAAAACGTTACAACAAACAAAAGATTACATTAAACTCAATAATCTCAATCCATCATGCTTACAATCACAAAATACTCTGTTTTTTTCTCAGTAGCAAATAACCATAAAAAAAAAAAGATTTTTAACTTCCATTTATTTTTTTATTCTAAAAAATAATACCAAAATGAATAGAATAATAATAATAATAATGAATGAGATAATACTTTACTAGGGGAAAAAAGAAAAAACTAACCGTGAAGATTGTGAGAAGATGATTGATAGTGAAGTGAAAAACAAAGAGGAAGATGATGGTGATGAGAAAAGGAGAAGAGAGGGACGTGGTTTGATTTGAAAGAAGAAAAAGAAATGAACTTGCCTTATGCCTTATGGTAGGGTAGGGTCCTATGAGTCTATGACTATGTATAGGAAGAAAAAGAGTATTCAGTGAGTGATGCAGTAATGTACTGTAATTTAACAGCCAACAAGTAACAAGAATAGTCAAAAAGAAATCATATCACCCAAAATCCGGGATAAGGATAGTGTCACACGGTAGTAACTTCAAATTTGTCATTTACGGGTTAAGGAAATTTTATAAGTACTATTTTACATTTAATTAATGATAATTTTTCCGATCTTATATATAAATAAAACTTTAATTTCTAAATTCAATAAAAAAAATAATGTATGAATTTATAGCGGATAGTTTATAAGCTAGCTTTTAGCTTATAACAAATAAGCTAATTAATTGAATTTGTAGTGTTTGGTAAAATTAGCGGTTGAACTAGCTTATAAGTATGAAATGACATAAAAAAATATATGTTTAATTATAATTTTATTTTTTTCAAATAAGATGATAGGGGTAAATTGAAAGAAAGGATAATAAGCTATAAGTTCATAAGCTACTTGAAATAGCATTTGAAAAAAAAACTATAAGCTAGTAAAATAAGCTATAAGCTCTTTTTTAAAAACGGTTACCAAACAGAGCTTCTAGCTTATAAGGTAAAAACTATAAGCTATAAGCTAGCTTATTTGGCTTACCAAACGGAGCCATTATTGACTAAATACACTACAGTATTTTTCAATAAATTTAAAAAGGCAAATTTTATTAATACATAAAATCAGAGGGAGTACTAATTTTTGTTTTTGACTAAATATTTTTAAATAGATGATATTCATTTAATCGGATTATTCCGATGTAACACAAATTTAAACTTTTTGTGTGTTTAATTTGAGAGAAAGAAAAAGAGAAGAAAGAAAAATACATAAATCAATAGATGAATTTGGACTAAATAATTTTAATGCAAATTTATTCATTAATTTTTGTGTTTTTCTCCCTTTTATCTTTTTTTCTCTCAAACCAAACACACCTAAACAAAGATCAATTTGCTGACAAATTCACAACACACATATTAGAAACATACAACGAAAAATTGCATAAGTTTATAAATATGACTATATTCAAGTATTTCAAATAATTGTTCATCTTAATTTTTAATATTTGTTTACACCAAAATCGTTGATTTTTTGTGGTTTTTCCTTTGTCACCTAACATTTTCTTGCTTACACATGTTTCACTCCTTTTAGATTTTGTATTAGCTTTCAATATAATGTTGTTCATTGCTAAATTTTTTTGGTTTGTCATTCGGTGTAAAGCTAAAGTTCTTTCATAGTCTTTCATTTTCTATGTATATGTGCTATTGTTAATCTTTTGTGATCGACCATTTTATTTTATGTGTTTTAGAGTTTTAGTTATTACTTAATCATGTTCTTTTCCTCCATTTTTTATACTATTCTATTAGGTTCAAAATTAAAGTTTATGAATGTCTTTATTTTTTGATATATATGTTCTATTCTATAAGCAAAATTGTAAATCATTTCTATTAACACTATTATTTCATGTTTCTTTTTTGTTAAACCATGTATATAGGTGCAAATTGTAAAACCATGTAAAGGGAATTTGATTTCATTAAGGATCTAACCAAAGACAGAGAGATATGGAAAATAGCTGTCAGAGTGGTAGATTCTTGGGATGTTATTGGGATCAATGGACAGCCACATCTTGAGATGGTCATAGTTGATGCAAAGGTCAACATACCTTCTATTTTATTCTCAGTTTAATATCTTTTTGAGCGTCATGAACCATTTTTTCTTTCTGTTATAGGGTGATCGTGTTCAAGCTGTTACTCGCTATAAGGAGTATGAACATTGGAAGTCATTTATTCAGGATCATAACATTTATGTTTTGCATAATTGTCATGTTTATGACAATGATGCAAGCTTCAAAATTTGTGAAGGCCATTTCAAAGTTGTGTTTGGTTCATGCACCAAATTTACTAAATCTAATGATATAACAAACCTTCCTCTTCATGAATTTCACTTCAAAAGTTTTAAAGAAGTTCTGGAAGGGAAATTTAAAATTAATATTTTGTATGGTAAGTTTACTGACATTTAGTATGTCATCGTTTATTTCCTTTTTTCAAGATGGAATATCGTAAACTGGAAGTCATATTTTTGTAATCATTTTCAGAGATCATTGGAGTTCTTCATGAAGTTGTCAAAACTCAAACTCTATAGCATTAGGCAAAAAGCCATGTACTAATTTAATCTTATCTAATGAATGGTAAAGTTCAAATTCTTTATGTCATTATGGTTTTTTCCGTCATTAAATACAAAATTGACTTCTGCCTTTTTAATATCATTATTGTATTAGTGGTGATGTGGTTGATGTTACTCTGTGGGAAGCATTTTATGACCGCAAAGAAAAGGGTCCAATCGTCTTGATTCTAACACATGCTCAGTGCAAACTAGAAGGTTCAATGTTCTTACCAAATTTCATCTTTCATTTCTTTCCTTCAGAAACTAATATCATTAAACATGGGATTCTAAACTGCATAACAGATAATGGGAGGCCAAACTTTTGTAACAAATTGGTCAGGTTCAAAGCTTTTAATCAATGTGAAACATGTTGTTGTTGACAAGTTTAAATATGAGTACGTTCAAAGCTTTTAACCAAATCTATTAATTGTTTTTTTTAATCCTATTATTGGTATTTCATATTAACAGAGTACTAATATTTTCAATAGCTTTAAAGACAATTAACAATTCTCAAGCTGCTACTCAAGACTTTAGCCAACCTTCAGCTTCTACTCAAGTTACTAACAATGACAACTTCTCAAATATGAGTCAGGTCAAATCTATTTCTCAAATGAAACTCTTTCAAAAGGTGATAATATCTTTATTTCATTCTTATTTCCTTACATTTTTCAATTTTAAATCATGTGATTTGAACTCATTGTTTTTGTCGTTTTTTCCTAGGGACTCATACTGCATTACTACTGGAACTTCGAAAAAAATCAATCCTAATCAATTTGGTTGGTACTATGAGAGTTGTAGTAAATGCACTAAATCTTCAAGGGGTATGGGTGATACATATACATGCTCATGTGGTCAAGAAGTCAAAGCACCAATTGCTAGGTTTGTTTTTTGTCATAAAAATCAACTTTTTTACGGTTATACTTTCATTTTCCTACGGTGCTTCCACGTACATTGCAACAAATTTCCTTATTCATTTTAGTTATTGGTAATCAATTGTTCAAACTTTTTTATTCATATTCAATGTTTTGATCTTAACAACAATCACTTTCTGCTTCTGGTGAAAATGAATTTGAGCAAACCTCCAACATCACACCTGCTAAGCGCCTTTCGGTGGAACATGAAAATCAAGACATTGTTTCTCCTACCAACAATTCAACTAAACTTCCATCCACAAAGTTGGCAAAGAATATCAAACTTGAATGAATGATCTAATTATATGTTGTTTTGTGTTGAACTTTTAATGGATATAATCCATCGTCTGAATGTCATCAATTCTGTCTTTTTTGAAGCTTTTTGTTAACAAAACAACGTCTTGTCAAACTTGCATACTACCGAACTTGATTATGTCTCTTTTTTGAATTATGAGACAAAGTTTCCCTATGTTCATTTAATGTATAAATAACTTAACTATTCAACTTTCATCTCTGTTTAAGTTGGTCTATTATTTTTTATTTGTGTTTCGGAAATTAGGTGGGATATATCTTTTTTAGAAAAGTCTAGTTAATAATTAGGTTTGATAAAATCAGAAACAAAATATATGATTTATTTATTTTTAAAAAAAATGTAAGATACATTGGTTGGTCATGTTATGAAAATCATACATAAAAAATTAAAAATTATTCCTTCTTAAAATCAAATTTAGATTCTCTAAACCTTTATTAATGTTTAATACTAGTGTAACACAAGTACTTCTGATTTTAGTATTCTCACTAGTTTGTAAAAGGCACATTGAATGCAAACTCTTGGTGCTATTGAGCATTTGAAACCCCTTCCATCTGTTCATTTTACATGAAACAATTTTCATAATTTGAACGATTTAAGCAAACACTGTTATACAGAAAACAACATTATAACTCCGTGTATAGACTCTATATAAGCTCTAAAAGGCAATAAAATAAACTAAGGTGAAGGGGGTGTATAAACTCTTTATGTTGCAATTGGATCTGTCGTATTAACTGACTAAAATGTTTTGGGTAATTGTTATTCGTCCCACCTTCAGTATTGTTTAGAATTAGAATTTCCCGCCAAGTCCTTCAAAAGATATCTTTAGATAATATATTTTGTCTACTTTGAGCAATACTCCCTCCGTAACACTTTATAAACAAAATTGACTTTAGATTCATTGTAAATTTAATGTATGCGGGCGAATACATTAAATTTGCAATGAATTTAAAAAGTCAATTTTACTTATAAAGTGTTACATAGGGAGTATAGGGGAAGTAAAACAATCAACAAATTTTGACGTATGGAATTGGATAGCTTATAGGTCTTGGTTCGATTGAAGTTTTCGGAAAGGGCTATTTTGAGAATAATAGTGAAAATAAACAGTATGAGTTTAACTGCAAGAAGGGGTGTGAATATCAATTTCAAATTTTGGTAGCAGTGACTTGAAAATGAGGCCAATGGACTATCAACCCATTACATATTGTTGCTTGTTTCATGTTAAACTGCTTAATTGATTAATTCAGACATGTTGGGTTTTTTTTCAAATTTTTTTCCTTATGAAATTTTAATTGAATGTTTCTAAAGTAATTTATTTGTGATTTTTTCTATTTTTTAAAAAAAAAGGTTGGGATTGAAAAGTGTTAATATGTCAAATCTATGTTGCATGAATCAAAGTTGTTGGATTACAAATCTACGGCGGAATCTCCTATTGCATGAAGCAGATTGAAGCCACTACAACAGCCGATTCAAATCCGAATCTTATGGGGAGAAAAATCAAGAAAACTTTAAACATCCTGAACTTTTACAGTTTGAGAGAAAACCACATATACACAAAAAATTGAAAAATAAATGAATGAGAAATGAAAATAAAATAATCTATATAAAAGGGCTAAAAATTCAAACTAAGATTAAAAAAACACTTAAATTCACAATTGCAAATTTGTAATCAGAATTCTGAGAATTTGAACATTCTTTTATCGCTGTCCTCTATTTTCAAATTGTTTACCACTTCTACATATCTTTTCCAATACAAATGAATATTTGGTTTGGCTTTGTGAATATTAGACATTGAACCATTCTCCAACCTTCAAAATCAATACATAAACGTAAGCAAAATTAACACAAAAGGTTCACCAAAATAAAAATAAAAATAATTGAAAATTTTAAATTAATAAAATATATAATCAAATAATATACTTTTGATATAATTCATATAAACTTACATTGTAAATATTTGTTACCTCAATCAATCATAATTTTTAGTTGATTAAAAATGTTTGACTTGAATTGAAATCATACGTATAATCGGTTGTGATTTGTTAACAGCATAATATTTAACCACATTTTACCATGTTCATATGTGAATCTACCCTCCTTTTTTTCTTACTAAAAACTTTTTGTAGGCGTTTAGTTTTGATATATACATTGGAAATGTAAAAAAAATTACGCTGTCAATAAATCACAACCAATTATATGTATAGCTTTAATTCATGACAAACATTTGTAATTATCCAAAAAATATGATTAATCGATATGGGTAACCAAAAAAAATGGTTACTCGACACGTAACAAATATTTACAATGAAAGTCGATATGAATTAAATCAAAAGTATATTATTTGAGTACATGTTTTATAAATAAGTCAACAAAAAACAGTTCATATGCCATAAATAAAATACTCCCATGTTTTGTTTCAAAACTATGAATAGATGATAACAATAATTTATCCTAAACTTTTAATACATGAATCACATAGGTTATTCTTTATTATTTATATAATAATGATAATCTAAAAGGTGTGGTTGAGATATTTAAGGATTGTATTGACATTTTTTGACTTCAAGAATTGTATCAAGAGAAGTGCTAATATCACACTCTCAAAATCTAGCTAAATTTATCAACTTCAATAATGATCATTTTGTTTTGGTCAAGAAAATATATAAAATTATCATTTTGTTGACTATAGCAAATCTATTTTTTTTTTTCTTCTAGAAGGATGAAGAGGGTTTAGAACAAACAAATCATGGTTGCAAAATTAATCTTCAATCTTCTCTTTTTATTAGGAATCACATAATAAATACAGATAATTTATCATACCTTTTGATAATTTACTGTTACAACTTCCCTTTGTTTTTTTCCCTTCTTTCTTTGCTACGTTCAAAGGAACCCCTACATGATGTCAACAATGTAGAAATTATAGAGACAAATCAAAACCATTAACTATAATAGCAACATAAATTGGACCCCCAATTAAATATTGTTATATTACATTTTTTATAAGAACTTTTTGCTACCAGAGATATTATTGGAGTGGTCGGGGTTCGAACCCCAGATTCCGTATATCTTCACATTTAAATGTGTGAGTCTAGCTACTGGGCTACTTGACTAATTATATTGAATTTAGAATTAAAAATTCACAATTTTTCATGTTTTCTCCCTACATAATTTTAGTCTCTCTATTTATAAGGACTAAATACAAATACTAAAAAGTAAAAACACTCATTTTTTAAAAGGTTTTTCAAAATAGAAACTAAAATTAGACAAGTAGAGACCAAGCTTAAAATTTCTTAATTTTATAGAAACTAAAAATATAATTAACTCTTGAATTAATAAAATGATATTGGGTCCATAAAATCAATGTATTAATGAAAACAAAACAAAAATTAAGAGCCAATAATAATAAAAGTGATTAACATTACCTGCAACTTTTTGGCACACTCCAAGAAGGGTGTGAATTTTTCCTCTTATCACTATCCAATGCCATATACTTCTTCCAATCCTTAAGCAAAATTTTAAGATCATTAACTTTATTTTCCAAGCCAACACAACAATTAGCATGCATTGTTGCAACTTTAGCAAAATCTTTGCTAGATTGACAAAACCCTCCAAAATAACCTGTGCTTAAGAACCTAATCTTAAGCTTCTTATTAGTAATTAAGGGATGCATTTTGATTTTGTTGAGAACATCTTGATCATGCATAGTTGGATATTGTTTTCTAGAATTGTACCAAAATTTGTAGAACCAAATTGTTCTTGCATTGGATTTTACATAGGTGAATCCTCCATTTGGATAGTTGTGTATGTCATAGGAGTTTCCATTGAAAAAATCACATGCAATTTGGAAATCAGCATTTTTGTAAAATAGTTTGAATGGATCTCTTAGCCACATTATATCAGTGTCCTGCAAAAGGAAAAAAAATATGCAGGTTAATTAAGCGCTTCTGATATAAGAACTTGAAAATAAGTTGTTTCTACTGTCTAAGATTTTTTTTTTTTGACACTTCTACTGTCTAAGATAGAATATGATAAACTCTACATTTTTTGTAATCAAGTTATAAGTACGAAATGTCTACCAATCTACCACCATTGAGCGATAACTAATCTCTGTTAGAGAGCCTGATAAACTCTACGTTAGCCACTTAGCTGAAAACAGAAACGCTATATGGAGAAGATTATGAAAGTAAGTTGAAAACAATATATAGACAAATCATATGCTATTTTATAAGTTCTATCAAGGATGTGTTTGGAAAAACAACGTATTTATGCATTCAACAAATGTTTTTGTAAACCTGATATATAAGTTGTTCCTACGGTCAACAAATATAAGCAAACTCAGCATAAGCTGAAAATAGCTTATATAAACAACATATCTTAGGAGCGTTTATGAAAATTTGAATGTATCAATTGTGTAATGAGCCTTTTACGGGGTGCAATGCAATATTCAGGTTAATTAAGCGCTTCTGATATAAGAACTTAAAAATAAGTTGTTTTTTATAATCATGTTATAAGTACGAAATGTCTACCACCATTGAGTAGGAACTAATCACTGTTAGAGAGCCTAATAAACTCTACGTTAGCTGAAAACAAAAACGCTATACGAAGAATATTATGAAATAAGTTGAAAACAACACAGACATATCATATGCTACTTTTATAAGTTCTTTCAACAAATGTTTTTGTAAACCTAATATATAAGTTGTTCCTACGGCCAATGAATAAGAAAACTCTGCAAAAGCTGAAAAGAGCTAATATAAACAACATATCTTAGGAAAGTTTATGAAAATAAGTTGAAAAGAACTTACATATGTCACAATTTATTTTTGCTAACTCTTCCAAACACCTAGAAAAGTGCTTGTGTCATAAGCTAAACTCAATTAAGCCCAATCACACACCACTAAACGAGGCATTTGGTAGAACTAGAACTTATTTAGGTCTATCTTATGCACTGTTGTCTACCGCACAATGCGAAAAAAAATAGTAGCATGTTCAAATTCAGCTATGCAACAGTGTTATATCGCTGCTAAAGCTGCTATTAGCCAACATTTTAAACTAAACAACGTATCGCAGAGCAACAATAATTTGTTCAAATTCGGACAAGCACTTACATAATTAACTTTGAATCTCAATCATAATTGTGTCTATTTGTGTGTGTGCGTGCGCGCGCACTCGCATAAGGATAAGGTAAAGTTTTTGAAGAGTAACTTCTTGCCGAAGAAATAAATACATACCGTGAACACAAAGCTGTATCCCAAATGAAGAACAGCACCAAGAAACTCAATCCTTCTCCACATCATATGTAAGTAACTAGGAGTCATGAAAAAAGCTTCATTGGTGAAATTGTCACCAGTAGTTTGAAGTTGATAACAATATTTATGCAAAGCATTGCAACGAGAATATGCTTTTTCGTCCCAAGTTATAACCACAAGATGATCCAATAGCTTTTTTGTTTCGTTCCCACCAATTTGAAAACTCTCAAGAAATTGATCAAATATTGAACCTGGTTCTGCCCATGCATCATTCAATGTTGTTATTATCACTGTTTTGTCCTTCATTGATGCTTCTTTAAGAACACTCTTTAGCTTTGGATCATAATATTCCTGTTACATAAACGTATAAGACAACATTAAACACTTTGAAAAAAATTAAGTTCATATTTCATAGAAGACATTCATCAAACACATGGAAGGTGTATGTTAATTTCTACTTTTGGAGTTGTCAAAGTGCATGTTTGGATTAACAATGTGAGCTGCTGGTAAAAACTAGACTTCGAAGTTTCAACAAAATCATGGTATCATCGTGATTTCTCCTATGTTTAATATCATAGTGAATGTATCAGAATTACGGTGACCTACCATGATTTTGCAGAAGCTACACTCTGTAGCTTTTGAAAAATAATGGTGGATCATCGTGATTCTGACATATTTGCCTATATTTAGTATCACGGTGGATACTGTGAATTTTCGAAAGTTACAAAGTGTAGCTTATGCAAAATCACGGTGGATCACCGTGATTCTGACGTATCCACCGTGATACTTTGATTCTGACGTATCCACCGTGATACCAAACATATATTTTGTGTATTCTTCGGTATATTGGTTTTGTCTGCACAATTAATTCTAATTTGACGCGAGAATTTTGAGTTTTTACTTCAAATTTAATTCATCTTATTTTTACATCTAAATATATCCAAATATAAATCACTTTACATACGATTTATGTTTAACTAAAATCAATTTTATCACCATAGAACGCATTAACACAAGAAAATAAATCTATCAAAAGTATGTTAAAGCCTTAGGACATATCAAACACCACTAGTACACCATTTGGATAACAACTAGTTTCTTATAAATGGTTGATAAAGATATAAAGCAATCTTTACCTAAATTTCATGACATCAAAAATGGTTAAGATTTAGGAAAAAATCCAAAAGGAAAAAGTTTGCAAAAAAGTACATAAAAGCCATCAAATTTGAACATATTAATTGGGACATAGCCAAATATATATAATGAACACAAGATGGTCCCCCTCTATTTGCTTATATATACACTAGTGACATCTAAGGCTATTTAGGGTAAAAATTGTACATAAATATTTAGTGGCCTACATGTGATGTTGCCTTTAAATTAAACTCTATGGTCCTATGTGTACAATTATAGAGTGGAAACTGATTTGGGTGACACTATATATCACATTATTGTGGATGCCATCTCCAGAGAATAATATCCTCCAAAGGAAAATATAGCCCTTTATTACTTTTCCACTAACATATATATCAACAAAAAAATAGGTTGTAGACATTATGGATCATGGAACCTTAGTAGTGCTTTTACCAAAAAAAAATACAACTAAGGTATTTTCTTGTAATAGTAAATAAATTTCATGGTTTTTATCAGATATTATCTGTGTACTACTGCAGAGACCAATCTAGCCATTATGGATCATGGAACCTTAGTAGTGCTTTTACCCAAAAAAAATACAACTTAAGTATTTTCTTGTAATAGTAAACAAATTTCATGGTTTTTATCAGATATTCTCTGTGTACTACTGCAGAGACCAATCCACCAAATCTTGTGGACATACATGAGAATCAAATTTTCTCTAAAAGTTGTAACGTTGTTGCATGCCCAAATTAGAGATCGAATCCAAAATCTTAATTAAGCTAAAAGAAAATCGTACAATTCCATATAGATATCTATTGCCAACAAATTAAAGAATTTGAACCCCCTACTATTATCACCTATTGCAAGTATTCACACGGTATTGCCATCAAATTAAAGAATTTGGACTCCCCTAACATATTGGTATTTGCTAAGTTGAGATTAGGCAACTCGAATTTAAAGTAAAAATAAATAAATAAAAATTTGTACGAAATTTTGAATTGTCCTATTTTAACTCAACAATCACCAATATATTAACTACATAAATTTTGAATTGCAAGTATTCACACGGTATTGTCCTATTATGAAATCAGTGACCGCAAGAAATTCAAATTCAAACTTAAGTGTGTAAAAAGTGTTCATAAATTTTGTTGTAAATTTAAAAAAAACAATCAAAATCTACATAAAAATTTGAAATATTCATTCTCGATTTAACAACACTGAAATATTTGGAATCAGAATTCCAACTTAGTAATTGAGCAAAATGGCTATAAGCAAAATGGCTATAAACAATACTAAATGCACAAATATTTTTTCATTTAATTCAATAAAATTGGTAATTTGAATTTCTCTAACCAATGAATAATACTACTAGTATCTTAAAAAATAACAATGTATATTGGTAATGTTTATTTGAAATTAAAGCAATCATGATTTTAGCATAGTCAAGTCAATACTAAGTCTACATTGGGAGACAACCATGTGAACAACTGGTTATGTCTGATCAATGGTTGTTATATATGTTAGCACGTGGTTCACCAATATGGTCACAAACATGCAAAATTAATACCTTAAAAAAATGTACAAGTTGAGGTAATGATGTTCTTCAAAAGACACCCATAAAAACAAATTAAACAACACTACAAATAACAATTTGTACTGAATAACTAGAATTCAGTTGTTGTTTTTTTTAAATAAAAAAAATTAGAGTTTAATAATTATTATAATGTTCACAAAGTAAAAAAGTTTTACACAAATTTCCTACTAATGTCTAATGTGGCATTGTAATATTATTTCTCAAAGTATATGTAGAAATATTTTAGTAGTAGATTTGTAACACCGACAATTCTGATTAAAGATATGTTTAATGTTTTATGTGTTGTGGTTTCATATATTGAGAAGACATTACAATTGTAATTACATTGTCAAGAGTATAATTAATTATTAAATTATATTTCAAGTGGTAAATAAATTATGAGCTCAAATACAATAATCGTGTGTGTGATCAGACAAAATCTATCAAGTATTTAAGTTTTTCATTGCCAACATAAATCACAAAAACAGGTCATGTTGAATATTTTAAATCTGTCAATGATCTTTCATCAGCAATGAAATAACATGTGGTCCCTATAAATGAATTTTATACTATTATTTAGTTTGGATGAATGTTACAAGGGAAATAAAATACACTAGTTACATCAGAATATCGAGCTCAAGAGATTAATATCGGTGGAAACATTTTTAAGTAGATTTTATTTACCTCACATTCAAATTCTAGATTATTGGAATTCTTTCTCAAAAAATCAGAGAGTAATAAAAAAATATGGTTATAAGAGAAATGAATATTAAGCTGAAAATCTATGCAGTTTAAAAGTGGTTAATGAAATGACTAATTCTACTGCCCACATCTATATTAATGAGATGAAGATGTTAAAAAGAATAATTAATTGATTGAACAACATGTGTTACAGGAAATAAAAATAAATTTCATATTGGATCCAAAAGAATATAATTCAACAGCACATGTTTGGGAACTGAGAAGCATATCAATGATGCTTAGAACATGCTAATAAAATATTATTATTAAGAGAATCATGAATCATTCTTAAAAAATTATTAGTAATTTTTTATACATTGATTAGTGGAATATTCACCAACTGGTGCTTATAAATAAATATGATGACATTAATTTCAATTTTTATTTTTTTTTATAAAATTTCAAAGGTGTCTATATTATTTTCTAAAAAAAAATAATTCAGTTTAAAAATCGATTAATTTAGGAGATCAATTACACCGCGCATTAGGAAGAGTGCCTTTGTATGATTAACCCAAACAAAAATTGACTGACACAAGAACATATTATTATTTGATGAAAAATAAAATAACCAATTTGAAAAACAAAACATAAATTTATTTATAAATTTCTCTCCCAACTCCCTCTCCATTCTTCTTGTCTCCTGCTTAACGACAATCCCAACAAAACCCCCAACAATAATAAAATAAAAGGAGTTCTATAACATATATAAAACAAAATTTTTGCATGGATATTCTAATTTTAGGAGTATTTTCTAGAGAGTGAGGGAATGTGGAACAATTCACCAAAAATAAATTGAAGGAGTGTAAAAAAAAAAATTGTAGTGTTGAAATTTGGGTCCAATGCTGGGTTGAAATTACTATTCCTTAATTTCTATTTATTATTGTTTTCTAAAATATTTTAACAAATACTATTACTATGATTTGATGACAGATAATTTTAACAAATATTAATATCAATATCACCGGTTGAAGTAGATCTTACGGACAATGTACAAGAATTTTCTTAATTTATTAACGAGAGAATAAATATACAAATAAACACATAACAATCACACCTAAGAATAGCAAAGTTGGTTGATTCGTTTTGTTTAGAGTGGAATAACGATTTAGTATTGTAATTCACATAATTTCTCAATACACACAACTAAAAAATGATAGTTTGTTTTTCAACTAGTAACTCGCTAGGTGACCAACTTCACCCCATCCCTTGGTCCGTCTTTTTAGCAGAATAATGGGACGAGCCAATTAAAAAGAACGGTTCAATCTGGTAAACTCGGACCATATTGCCACCTCTAATGTGCTAGTAATTTTCAAAATGAAAAAATAATGATAATAATTGCATACAATACAATTATGCCCACCCAATTCTATGCTTCAAGAGATATTATAAATTCGAGCCAAGGAAATGACCAAGTAAGATGGATATAAATTCTCTACAATAAAAACTTCACGAAACTTTATGTTGCAAAGTAGATATCTATTGATTTAAGATCAGACGACTAAAATTTTAAATATAATTTTTTGTAGAAAAATAACTGATCAAAATTAATTACATACTTTACTACTGTAATTGTCGAAACTCCAATTTCCAAATAAAATACTTAAACCATGTGGATTTTTTACGTCGTAACTCCTATCAGTCTAACTCAAATCAATTGAGCTATTCACCCCCTAAATTTTAATGTCAATTTTAATATTATTAAATTTAAAATCTAAATGGTTTGATTTGGAGCTAAACATCACCAATTTGTGACGGCATAAATAATGTGGAATGGAAGATTACCCAAACTATTCCGATTCGAAAGAGACCTCCCTCACACTATTCCGAATGGTGACAAATTTCACAATTAAAATTTTGCAAAATTTAGAAAACTTTACCCCCAAGAGTCTGCTGAAAATGATGCATATCCCAATCAGCAATTTTAATCTTTTTCTGTATTAAAACTAAGCCCCACACGCCACTGCCCTTTATTCTAACCCCTATTTTCTCATTCTCATCTCTAACAAATCAATGAAGCTTCTATTTATCTCTAAAAAAATCGTAGAAATTGCTATGAAATCTTATCATCAAACTAATACAAGTTTAGTTCTCTAATGGAATAGTTCAATTTAAAAATTATGTTGTTTATTTTTTAAGTAGTTTATTAGTTAGAAATTTTACTCTTAAGTATAATAGTCGAACATTACTTTTGTATATATAATGTGATATTCCTACTAAACGGTACTAACTCTACCGAACTAAGCTTACCTGATTGTTTAAGAATAAGAAAAAATAATTTTTTATAAGTCTAGTTCAACTACCAGTACGATTCATTTGATCGGAAGAAAAAAAAAACTTCTTAATCGAATATGTTATTATATTTTGGATTTGTTTGTATTGCCTTATTTTTCGATCTTATGAAAAATTGTTGGGGTAAATAAATAAGATTTTAAGTTAAATCATAAATTTTCACTAATAAAAGTTTTATTTTCATAAGTTATTTTTTTATAAATTATCTTGACAATAATTCAAAAAATAAATTACCTTGACAAATTTATGATTAAGCTTATGAAAAATTTATTATATTCTTTATTTGCATAAGTTATTTTATAAGCTCAAATATAACTTAATCTTTTTTTAAGACAAAAAAAACTTAATCTTTTTTTTCGTTACAAAAAGAAATTAAATATAACTTAATCTAAACATACTCTTTATAAAAAATAAAATAAAGAATATGCAGTTACTTGTTAGTAGGTGGAAAAAAGGAAAAGGAATGAAACAGTGAACAGCACCGGTCAGAAAACAAAATAGGCAACAAAAAAAAAACTTTTTTCTTCTGTTCAAGTTTGACATGGAGAATCAAAATTGACCCACAAAGCAAACATGAACTGAAAAAGCATAAAAAATTCAACTTTTTGATTAGTTCAAATGAAAAAAAAAATTATCAATAACTCAAAATTCATCTTTTTTATTTAAACAAAAATGCATCAATAACCCCACAAATAAAATTCAACTTTTTTTTATTACAGTAACTCCCAAGAAAATTATCCAAAACCCAGAATTCCAATTGCAAACAAATCACATCAAAATCTCAGAGAGAGAAATAGAGAGAGAGAGAGAGAGAGAGAGAGAGAGAGAGAGAGAGACTTACTTGTGTAGAGATACCATTGAAGTAATTGGAGATAGTATCTGGAAAACCAAAAGGAGAAGCAGAATTGTTACAAATAAACATCCACAAGACACCAAATCCAACAAGAAACATAATCAATGGCACAACCCTTCTCACTAAAACATGATTGCTTGACCCAATTGAATTCCACCCCTTGTTCCCTTCACCGGAGACGTTCTTCACGGCGGCGCCGGCAGAAAAATCCTTCATTGTAACAAAATCTCAATTGGGTTCTCAAAAAAATTGTATCTTTGACTTGTTATGAATGAATAAATGAATAATATTATATAGTAATTGTTATTGTTTTCTTCACCAACACTAACAATAAAATATATTTATGTAGCTATGTGTATGTCTTATGTAAGATGATGTATGTGTTTTGTAACTACCTAGTAGTATTAACAAAGTTTGATAATTTTCTAAGGTTTGTTTGGTTGGAAGATAGATCATATGAATTTGTAGGTGATGAGAAAACAATATGTATTGGAATTGGGAGAGTTTCTAGAGAAACGACTTTCGATTTTCGAATGCATTAACTTCGTGTTATGTAGATGCTGACAAATTTGAGAGAGAGAGAGAGAGACCAAGTTATTTTTTATTTTATTTTTGACGAAAGAGAGAAACTAAGTTGAAAAGGAAACCTTTTATTTTGGAAAGGTAAAAAAGGAAAACTAATTAGTTTTACAGATTTTTTTTAATCTATTATATGTAATAAACGATGACGATTTCATTTTTCTCTCTTGTCACGTGGCGCACCCACAGCAATCCTGCTCTCATAGCGATTTAGCATTCAATGTCATAATTAGGTCAATTTTTAAAATAATGGATTTTTTATTATAATGTATTTTTGTCAAGTATTTAAATAATGTATTTTTGATTAGGTCGATTTAGCATTTATTGTGTTCCTTTTTTATTATAATGTATTTTTTTATCAAGTATTCCATATTTATTTTATATCAATGTAATGTGTTTATTTTTTTTTATAAAATAAATGTATTTCTATTCACTAATTGATATTGTCCTAAAATTCCATTAATTGCTAATTATTTCCATACAATTGAAAAAGTAAGAGTACGATGCAATACATACATATATATATATATATATATATATATATATATATATGGTAAATTCTAATATGGACCACCTTATCAAGTGATCCATGGTGGACCAGTTATGAATAATATTACAACGAATACGAATTTTACAAAATTTACCGTTGGATTGAAAGTTTATATCATATAGATCATCTATAGAAAATTTTAGAAAACTTGAAAATCATTTGATATGTTATTGAGACCTATCAAGATTAACGGTTTATTAAATACTGTAAATCTTGATAAATCCCAATAAAATATCAAATGATTTTCAATTTTTCTAAATTTTTTAATAAATGATCTATATGATATAAACTTTCAATCTATCAGTAAATTTTGTAAAAATCATATTCGGTAGATCACTTGTCCACGGTGGACCATTTGTGAAGGTGGTTCACCGTAGCATTAGCCATATATATATATATATATATATATATATATATATATATATATATATATATATATATATATATATATATATATTAATTCCATATATATCTTCTTTTGTTTTTTTTAATTGTGAATAATTTTTCACAATAAATTTGATGATTGTATATTTTTCCTATAATATTTGTTTTGCATTCAACATTTTTCACAGTATTTCAGTATTCATTCATAGAAGTTGAAATTCTTCCAATTTTTTTTTTACGTGTCTATATCTAGACTAATATTACTTAGATATTTATCATTATTTGTGTGGTTACTTAATTATTGCTATTTCATTTTATTCACTATTTTATAACTCATATGTTGTCCTTATTTTTCTTCGGGTTAATAGGTCTTTACCCCCTACAAAGTAAGCGACTTTTGTTTTACCCCCTGTAATTATTTTTTTGAGATTACCCCCTGCAAAATTTATTTTTTTGATTTACCTCCTTGGATGCACTTTTTAAATCGGTTATTTTGTTCAACCGATTTAAAAAGTGTTGTTTTTTAAATCGGTTATGCTGTTTTTTTTCCTGCAACGTCAGCAAAATGGGTAAATAAAAAAAATTGCAGGGGGTAATCTCAAAAAAATAAAATTATAGGGGGTAACGCAAAACTCGCATACTTTGCAGGGGTAAAAACTTATTAACCTTTTTTCTTTTTTATTCATTTTTTTTAATCTTTTGATCAATCTTTTTTATTCTATTTTTTCACGAATGTAATCACAAAAAAAGCTATGAAGGGGAGATTTACAAGTGTCTTTTTAAATTAAAGAACACTTTTGAGATGTGTCATGGAGTTGAGAACAACAATTGTTGATGAATCTATTTGTAACAATGTACTTTTTGTGCAAATATTTCTAGAGAATTATTATTTGTGTAGTAGATGTTAGTCCAAATGAGTCAAATTTATATATTTAGTAGTATATATAAGTTTAATATAGTGTATATTTATAGAAGTTCGATTTTTTTTTCATTATAAAAGTTGATACCAATTAAAAAAAATCAAAAAAGTTGCACATAAAATGTTTTTTTATTAGTTTTCGAGACATTTGTTTGTTTCCTTATCAATTTATTTGTAATTAATTTGTCATAATGATTTCGTTAATTTTTTTCTTTTTGTTAGGAATTTAGTGTTATCAATGGCTTTCTTTTTTATTAAGCAATGGTCATTTATTTTTTTTATTTTTTTGGTACAAGTCATTTATTTATTTCTAATTGCAACATCAATTGTTTTTGGAATTGGAATAATGATGAATATGCCATTTATAATCCATATTTATTGTTACGTGTCACAAAAAAAGTGGGATGAGAATGAAATGAATATACCATAAATGTTTTGATTATAAAAGGAATAAACTATTAATCATATGATTATTTTTTTTTGTTTAAAATTTCATTTTATCTAGAACAAAAAATCGTCTTCAGTTTAATGTGTTTGAATTGATCTATTTTGAAGGCTATATTCAATATTCATCTACTTATTTGATTTACTCATTATTATTTTCTTCATTTTTCAAATTATTTATTCAATTGCTACAGCAAATTTTGGATCTATATGTCAATTGTTTGAATTTTTTCCTATAAATATTGTTTCTACTTTCATCATTTCTTGCATTGATTCAACATTTCACTCATAGAATTCAAATTCCTTTCGAAATTTCCTTCTTTCATTTTGTGTGTTTTCAACAACTTCTATTGTTCTTATATCTTTTAATGACTCTCGATCCAAATAGAATTAATTATTTAGATTAATCTTGTGAGACAATCTGTAACAGCCCGGCGACCAGCCACACAGATGCTGAAGCCCCGCTGCTCGTTACCAGCTTAATCACTACCCCCCTTGTAGTGTTTTTGCCTCCGTAGTGATTCGAACCATGCACCCTGGGGATAAATACATGTTCAATGCAATCACTACTACCAATTGAAGAATAATTCTTTACTTTTTTTAGTTGTATTTGTCTTTTCAATTTTCTACTTTTGCATTTTAGAGATTTATGTTAAGCTATTGCAATTACAGTGTAATGTATTTTTTTATGTTAATCTATTAATTTTTTTTTTTTTTTTTTTTTTTTTTTTTTAATTACAGTGTAATGTAATTTGATTTATGATGATGACATATGAAAATTATTAATATAAACTTTTCTTTAATTTCATTTTTTGCCTCAAATGCATTATTTTTTAGAATTCTTTTTTATGGTATATGATAATATCAAAATCGGAACACACGCACACACACTTTCTAATACGGTCATATAAAAAAAACTAAAAAAAAAAAAAGGAAACCATCAATACAACACCAACCAACCTCAAATCTCTTAATAAACCCAAAATTGAAATAATGCAGCAAAAAACAAAAACTAAAAAGTCTAGCATCCACTACTTTGTCCCTTTCCGTGAAAAGCAAGGATAGATTAGCGCAAAAGAAAAATCCATTGCTATTTTTGTAAGTTTTAAAATCCTATTCATAATTTCATTATCCGTGATTATTTCGATTATGCTTTGATCTTTGTTTTAAGTAGTTTGATCTAAGTCAATTATTTGCTCACAATATTGTAAAAAAAAAGTCAATTATTTTCTCACACGTGTATTTGTTTATCATTTTTTATTTAATTTATAACAAGTGACCAAGGAAGGGGAGCAACAAACTCATACAAATATGTATATTTTTTTTACCCTAGATGATCAAACAACATAAAAAAATGGAACGTTCCATTCTCAAACACTTTCATTACTATTTATTTTTAAATTATTTGTGATTTTGCTAAAAAAAATTCAAATGTACATGTACAATTTTTGGAGATGTATATTTTGATTTGTTCAAGTTATTTTATTTTCGATTAGAGTAACATTAAGATTTTGAAAAGACGGACATACGAGATATTTCCATTTCAGGGTTGTTATTTTACCACTATGACAATTTGGTGTGTGTGTGTGTGGAAATGCTGTCAATGTTCTGTTATAATATAAAGTTGATCAGTTTATGTCTATTATAAGAGTTGAGATACGTTGACAATATGTGCAATGTCAAAATTAATTTTGACATCAAACTTTATTCATCCATTTGAGTTGATCCAATGTTTAACATTTATTCACCTCATGTGATCTCTTTTTTTAACTCTCTCAATTGATTTTTTTTATTTCGCATCCTTTTCTACCATGTATTAATACGAGATATTTTTTTATAATTTATACAGAGCTTAGATTATATATATATATATATATATATATATATATGGGAATCTATTTTTATTTTCTAATTTATATGAGATTTTTTTATTTATAATTTATATGGGGCATGTATTTTTACACATATATTATTATGAGTCTATACTTATGTGGCGGTTGAACTCTTAATAATCAAAGAATTCTTCCCCTAAAAACCAAATGATTAATATTAAAAAATATATATAATATAAGAACTATATTTTTATTCATATATTAACACAGGGACATTTTTTTAGTAATTTATTTGAGGCTCTATATTTAATCAAGTAATTTCTTTAGGGTATCTTTTAACTAAAAATAAATAATATTCATTCAAATTGTTAGAGTACATCGATGAAATACAAATTCAAAATCACGAAGACAACTTTGAAAGAGTCTCTATTTTGAAAGGTTTGAAATTGGAAAATGTTACTAATAACAGGTTATTTAGGTTGTAAGATAATTGGAATGGTTGGTTTTCTCATTGATATCAATCAACTATATATACATCAATGTATAGCTATTAGTCTACTATAATGTTTATTATACAGCAATCAATTAAAGTCTAGCGGTATGGCCGTAAAAAAAATTTACATTGAATTTTAAATTCGATTTTAGGTTATCACTGTATTTTTATTTATGTATTGACTACTAGACCAATAAAAAAAAAAAAACTAGATTCAAACACATTTATTCTTAAAGTTACTTCTACAAAAGTTTATTGTTTCAAAAATTTACATTAATGTTTTGCTAGATACATTATTTTAGGCCTACATATGTTGAGTAGTATGTAGTTATAATACTTATTGCTTATGTAATGTGAGTCGCAAATGTTGGGATAAAAGGTTTGTTTTTTTGTTCTTTTCTATTTCCTTTTCATAAAAACAAAAGGTAAAAAGAGTTGAGGCAATTGAGAAAATCTCTCTCCAAATACAGTTAATGGGTCAGCCAATTCAACACAACTTGTAAAAAAGAATATTCTATAAAATAATGTTCTTTTCATGCATAATATAATATTAATGATAGTTATGTTATGTTTAGATATACTCCATATACTTATATAAAGTAGTAAACTATTAAGTGTGACAACTCATTGGACAAATCTTTCAATTTTTTAGCTTTCTTTTAGTCTCTTCTCTTGTGTTGTGTTGCAACTGGGACATGTCATATTTGGGATGTTTTCGTCTAGGGATAATAGTATGCTGTATAGAGGTTATAAAAGTAATAATGAACTTCTAGTAGTGCTCTTGCAATTATTTTTCAATACTTTATATTATAATTGTGCAATTTTCTAGTCCAAACATAGGATTGGCCTTAGACTCACAACAACAATATTTAATTTACCAAGTCTTCTTATGTTGATGAGTACGCGGATTCAAAGTTTAAAATTTTAACCAAGGTTTTAGAAAATCAAATTCAATTGTTTAGTTAGACCACATGTCACATTTAAAAAAATAATACCGCATGTCGATGTTGACAAGGAAAGGTCGTTTTCTTAATTTTATACTCTTGTATATAAATTAATACAAAGTTAAATTATGTTTTTATCTTTTTAAATATATCAATTTTTATTTTTGATTTTCTAAAAAATTTGTTTGAACTTTGATCTCTCTAAATTTTCTGTTTTAATATTTAGTCCCTTCGTTTTTATAAAATTTCACTTTGCATGCTCCAAGTGAATATTTTTTATATATATTATTGATAAGATTTATAAAAATATCATTAGCTTAATAATTTAACTATGTAATCTTTTATCTTTATTAATTTATCTATAAATTCAAATTAAAGATTAAATTAATTGTTAAAAAAATACTAAATAATTAAATTGATTATATTTTAAGGTTACCATATTAATTGATATATCGTAAAAAAAATGTCATTTTTTAAGAAAATACTAAATAATTAAATTGATTATATTTTAAGGTTACCATATTAATTGATATATCGTAAAAAAAATGTCATTTTTTGTTTTAACCACCCATTTAATTTGGTTCGGGGATCAGTTCTGATATTAAATGGTTTTATTCCCCTTTCAATTGCAGCAATATGCTACGAGAATTTTTGTAGAAAAAGACTAAAAAGAAAAAGAGGGGCTGTAGTAATCTTCACATAATGAACGATTAATTTATTCCTTAAATTAATATTTCTTCTTTTTTACAAATATGTAATTAATCTTAAATATTAGAAATTCCACTTTAAAAAAAATAAATTAATCTTAAATATTAAAATTTATCGAGGAGAGGAAAAAAAGACTATTTCTGAATGGAGTTTGGATTCCCTCCATTTATTATCCATCCATTTATTCTCCATTTAGAGAGAGATAGACACATTAAAAATTAGTGGGACCCATTAAAAGTGGGTCCCACTAATTTGTGGACCCCACTAATTTTTTTCTAGTGTCTATCTCTCTTCAAATAAAGATTAAATGAATAGATAATAAATGGAAGGAACCTGAACTATTCTGAATGAGTTTCTTTCTTAGAAATTCTTGCTAGACTACACAAAAGTTAAATTCGACCGCAAGTTAGAAAAAGTGGCGGAAAAATCAAACTAAACATGCAAAAGAATTCAAAAATAACATTACCGGTGGAACACTACAATTGCATGGTTCCAAAAGACATTAAAGAAAAAATCATATTATCTGCAGCTCGATCAGATTTTTTAATATTACCTCAAACTTAGAAAGTTTACTTTTTTTTGCTTTCGCACCGGTTCCGACCCACCAAAGGTGGACGACTAATCCGGCTCGTGCGTAGAGGCACGCGCACTGGCCAAGCGTTTGTTCCCCCTGGGAATCGAACCCGGTATTCCCCGGGCACGTCCTTGTAGAAAGTTTACTTTTGGATAGAAAAAAAAATGTTTAGAACTTTTAAACGGCATAATGATAAAAAATAAAAACACAAAATAAACTTATGAGGCTCATTGTAGAGATATCCCACTTATGGACAAATCGTACGGAATAACTAGAATTTGAATTCTAGTTAAATTTAACTACTACGTTTTAATCTTTTTCCATATTACCGGTTTCTTTTACTAAGAAGTAAGAACTAGGATTAATTAATACAAAAAAAATATCAATTCAAATATTAATTTAATAGGCAGGAAAGTGTTTTGTTTAAGCACTTTGGCCCTCCCAATTGAGTAAAGTGTAATTTGGATGATGGTGCTTCAAAAGGTAGCCGTGGGTCTTCCTACTTGTGGAGGCATCTTTAGAGATAATTAAGTTGGTGATGGTCTAGGTTGTTTTGCTGTTAATTTTGGGGTGAATGTTGTTTTCTCTGCTCAGTTTATTGGTGCAATTACTACTATTGAGATTGCTTATATGAGAGTTTGGAATCAACTTTGGCTTGAGTGTGAATTTCATGCTTTCAAGTCTCAGCTAGCCATTCCTTGAAAGCTAAGAAACTTTTGGAACAATTGCTTGCATTTCATGAGAAATATGTATTTTGTAATCTCTCATATTTATAGGAAAGAAAATTATGTTGCAGATAAGCTAGCTAATTTTATCTTTGACAATAATGATAGCTTATGGTTTGATACATGCCCTATATTATTTTTGGAAGTGACTTTGTTAGTAATAAGTTTGGTTTGCCTAATTTCTTATTTTCTGAACATTGGGAAATATTTGTTTGTTTCGCCGTCCTATATTTCTCTCTCTATTTTTATATTAAGTTTATCTAGGTTGATCATTTTGGTTTTCCTCCTTTGTTTAAAAAAAATCTTGTTTAAGTACCACATTGAACATATTTACTTATTCAATGTAAAAAAAATCCTAACATTGTTGTTACTTTATAGACTAACAACCAAAATTACTTGCATTCTATTAGCACCGTTCTGTGATGACTATTTTTGCTTTGACGACTTTACTCACAAATCAATCGTTTGGTAAAGTACTTAATTCATCTTATATATATATATATATATATATATATATATATATATATATATATATATATATATATATATATATGATTTTTATGTGGTTCAACTTTCAATGAAAATATTAATTGTTAGAACTTAAATTCATCAGAATAATCCACTCGAAAATTTTAATCTATTAGGTACGTGTATCTTATTTTTTAAGTATTGAACATTTTTATTTACTTCCAAAGAAAATCTTTGAAAAATATTTTAAAATTTATTTTAGCTTAAAAATAAGATATGTTCAAAATCTATAAATGTGTTAAAGCAATTTGAAAGTAAAATTCATAAAATTCCCTCTCATTTGCATTGGAATAGAAAGTGTAAAAATCATTTGTAATTAAGATTCCAAGAATAAATAGTATTCCTAAATAATTATGAGAATTTCTTTTCGCACCCCCATGAATCCTCAAGTATCCCCTGAAATTACCAAACTACCCTTGCTCGCCTTCTAGGGAGCGAACACATTTCGCCTCCTACATAGCGAGTGTGTAAATTTTATGCGCATTTTCTCAAGTTAAGACGCAGCCACCCCCCAAAGTTAGGAACACGCTCGCTACTTACATAGCGAACTCGACGTAAAGAGTTCGCTACCTACAAGGCGAACGCGTGGCCTATATAAACAAACTTCATCTTCCTCCCCTCATTTTGTACGGCCGTAATAATTCATCACCCCATAAAACCCTTATTCAAAAATCCCAAAACGCCTAAAACTCATCAAAATCGAAGGTTTTCTGCTCATTGGTGGTCGAAATCCCCTAACAAGTAAAGAGGAAAGCTTCAAACAAGAGGTAAGTCATGTTTTGACCGTTCCCAAATTAATTTCGCAAGTTTTTTTTTTACTGACTGGTGTTGTTCGCTACCCAGGGAGCGAACGGTGCGTAAGGTGTTCGCTCCACAGGGAGCGAACTTGTCTGATACTGCTAGTTGGTGGATTTTTAGGAGAGACCAGGATGCAGAGCGTGATACTACGACCCGTCGTCATCACCGAGATGAGCCCGATGTTGAGGATGATGAACCATTGGATGTTCAGCCGTTACAGTTCGAGATGCTGGATGAGGACATGCATGAGGCTCATCCTAAGGCGGAGGACAAGGTCGATTGTGACGATGGTGGTGAGGGTGATGATGAGGGTGGGGCTGAGGAAGAGGAGGTTGAATTCCAAAATCCATTTGAGGGTCAACCGGATCCAGATGTATTTCCAGGAGGCCCATTTGATAAGTCAGTATTGACCGAGTACGGGCGCCACATTGCAAGATGTATATACGCGAATGTTGTAAGTTATTTAATTATGCAATTATATTTGAATCGTTTCATTCAACAAGTGTTTATGTTATAATTGTGCAATTATATTTGAATAGTTTGGTTTTCCTGTTTATGGCTTAATTGTCTGATAGCTATGTTTCATGTATGGTTTTTGCAGAATCGTCCGTTGCTAAAAATTGTCAGTAACGGGAAAAAGCTGACTTATTTGAATAGACTGATGTCGACCAATGAGGATTGGTAGGAAGAAGCTATTATAGCTACAAGGTTTTGGAGGCTAGCCAACACGGGCTCCTCACATCTTGACTAGTCACTGTTGTATGGATTTGTGAACAGATGGCACAAAGAGACTAACAGCTTCCACATTCCTAGTGGGGAGATGACAGTCACTCTGGACGACCATCATGGCATCATTGGTAAGGTTGAAAATATTCAGTTGATGGTTACATATCTGGGTTCAATTCCCGCTGCTTCCGACCATCAGTTAACTGTGGCGATGAGTGCTCATGCCCGGTTCACATACTTGAGGTCCCTACTTCTCAGCCACCTGCAACATGCAACACAGTTTCAGATGGAAGGAGATATTGCGAGCATGTTTATGTATCGGGACTGGGTAGTCAGGACATACCTTCTGTTTGTGGTTGGCACCACCATTTTTTCAAACAAAGCAAAAAACTATGTTGAAATCACATTTAGATACTTGAGGGACCTTGAGCTGGTTAGCAGTTTTGCCTGGGGCCCAGCAGCGCTGTCATTCCTATACAATGAGCTGAGCAACGCCACTGTCCCCAAGTGCAAGTACTTGGCAGGATACGCTACACTTCTTCAGGCAACCAAACATTTGTACCTTCTTTTTATAACATTGTAATTAAAAGTTTTTGTTTACTAAAATTATATTTTTCGACATTATACAGGCTTGGATTTACCACCATTTCCATGGTATCGGCGGAGTGGAGGCCCGTAGGTATGAGGAGCACATGCCGAGTGCATGGAAATTTGTACCTACCAGAGGACAGTCAAGGGCTAGTTCAGTTCGGATGACACTTGATCGGTTACTTCCACACGATGTGGATTGGGCGTGTTATGATGAGCACCGACAAATTTTCCATCTGCGTACTTTGGATGGACTAGATGTGGACATATAAAGGTCTGATACCTCCGGGAGAGGGTCCTCCGCCAGTTTGGTTATGTTCAGATCATCCTGAGGCCTCCAACGTACTCTGCTGTTGTTGACACAACACCATAGCAGATGGACTACCGGTTTGTGCACTACATGGATCGGTTCTTGACTCCTCATGAGTTGGGAACCCGTGCTCTATATCTGTGGTTAACGGCGCCTAATTATATGACGTGGTATATGAAGATTTCGCATCCTTATCTTGAACCACTGCCACAAGGGGATCCGCCCAGGCCAGCCGATCTTGATAATGGCACTGATGGCTAGCGGGCTCAGGCTGAGGGCCAAAGGATGGCAACTTGTGTTTCAAAATGTTCCACATCCACCAAATGATAATGGCACTGATGGCTAGCGGCGATATACCACCGGACTCCGTCCATACAGTGCTCTGCAGCATATTGAAAGGGACACACATTTCTTTCACCAATACCTCAGGCGGAATCATAGAGAGGGCCTTCTACTCGGTGATTATTATTGCGTGTTTGGGTAATAATATTCGGATTATGTTATTTGTTTGTATAATTAAAACATCGTGGTTTGTATGGATTTAATTACAACATCATGTTTTATTTGGATTTAATTAGAACATCGTGTTTTGTAATATCATTTGTGTTTGTATTTTTTTCAGAACATAATGTTTTTGACTGCATAATTCAAGACAGGTTCAGTTAAATGCCGGAAAGACGCATCAAAGTTGCGTGCATCATGCATTTTGCAATGCATGCTGTTTTGCAACCTGCTACCGTTTGCACCCCAGGAAGCGAACGGTTCATCCTGTTCGCATCATAAGTAGCGAACAATCACACCGTTCGCCTCATATGCAGCGAACGGGGCATGAATTCGCTGTCTAAGTAGTGAACCCATACATGGCAGAATCCCAAACAAACGTAAACTGAGAAGGCAGGAGCTTCAAATAGACAAATAATTGAATGTGAAATTTTTCATTAATGATTACACACAAAAAAATTACATCAAGTTTAATATTTCATTTTTCACTTTCATTTTCAATTAAACAAAATACACAAATGCTAGTTTCTATATTGGTTGGTTGGTCTTGAGTATCTACTCATGTCTTCTAAGTCTCTGTATTGAAACCGGCATCACAGGATTAGTATGTTATTTAATCCTCTTGTGAATTTTTGTCAACTCTTCATCTGAGGATGCCTACTCTTCATCTGACTCTTCCCACTCCTCATCTGACTCTTCCCACATGTTTAGATTTGTGCTCGAAACAAATATATAAAACAGGCAGCTCTAGCAGGAAAAACAGAACCACTTGTTTTTCAATGACTACCACAGTCACCGTTCGCGGCACTTGTCTTTCAATTACCACCCCCATAGGACTCCTCGGTGATGTAGGTCTATTCGACTATCCATAATGTTTTCAACTAAATTTAAAAATTAAAATATAAAATATCAAACAGGATGGAAAGAGATGGTACCCACATGCCCACATCCTTAGAACCACTCAAAGACCTAAAAAAAAAAATTACACAAAGACATAACAAAAAATTAGAATGTAACTGCATTCTAACTTTATTACATTGAAAGACTCCCAAGGTATTTAACAAATATATATATATATTACACACAAAAATTACATAAAAATTAAAATACTAAAAAAATGCAAGATAGAGAGAACCTATGAAGCACAGACTCTGACACGGACACCGCGACACGACACGATACGGGCACTACGACACTGATAATGTATAAAATATAGGACACCGACACTGCTACATATATGATAAAATTTGATTTTATTTATCGATTTAGTATTAAAAAAAAGTTAAAAATATTCTAATCAAAATTAATATATTTAATTCTTCATTGATAACATTTTTTCAATACATGTTTAACTTTTTTAGAGTGTCAAAGCAAATAAAAAAATTATTTTTTTGGTAAAACTTGTTTGACTATTCCGACAGATGTCGTTCGGGTGTCATACAAGTGTTGGACACCGACGCGTGTCGGACACCGCGACACGCCACCTTCTAGAGGTGTCCGTGCTTCATAGGAGAGAACTGATGGACTAATATTGTAACTTTTATAGCCACAAAATCCACCAATATTAGAATTTGTTTCGACTACCCATAATATTTCCAACTAGGACACAAAAGTCCCTCGTCGACTACAATAATGTTTTCAATATGTTGCCAAAACAACACCGGTGAAAATATTATGGATAGTCGACGAAAGACTATGCGGCCGTTTACACGAAACTAACTAAAATTATAAATAACAAAAAAAAAACATATATGTAAGAAAGTATACGAGGAAGGAAAGAATTTTGTTGTGAAAATTTTTCACCGAAGGTCCCCCCCTTTTATAGAAAAAAAATGCTCCAATCCTATTGGTTCGCGCACTATTCACAACAACCACATGGCCAATCACGTTGCGCCGCGTGGCAAAAACGTTTGACTGCATGGGGGATTGAAATTTTTCACTGCCGACAGTTTCGCTCTCTGGAAAGCGAACCACTACATAGTTCGCTACTTAGTCAGCGAACTATGGTGCGCTTATTTTTTGCAATTTACACACTCGCTTCACAAGTAGCGAGGGAGGCAAAATGGGAAACTCAGGGAGTGAAAAAGAGTCATGGGAGGTGCGAAAAGAAATTCTCAATAATTATTCCAGCTGCCAGATTGAAAGTAGCCCAGGCCCAGACTCAGTTCCTGTAGCCCAATGCCTGAACCAAACTATTATCTTGGACAATTACTTTTGTCACCCTACACTTTTTGTCGCGTGCCCTACAACTTTATCAAAATATCCCTGACCGCTATTTAAGTAGTGGACAACATTTTTCAAAATTTTTCATTTATATAATATCCGCTACTTAAGTATAATGGGAAACGCGTAGGGCACACGAGTAATCTGTAGGGCGGCAAAAGTAATTGTCATTATCTCTGGCTTAGCATAATATAATAATATTGGAATAAATAATTCCAACTTTAACTTTTTTTTTTCTTTTACATAGACAAAATGATAAAATCATTATAAACTCACACACATAAGTAATGTAGTCGGAGATCAAACTCCAGTTATAGCTTCAAACATAACAATTTCAGCATTTTCTATTAGTTGAACTACTACTTATGAATATTTCAATTGTGTTTTTATTAATATAATACCTGATTGTATGTGTTTAAGATTAAATTACATTTTCTGTATAAAAAAAATTGAATTACATTACTATCAAGATATTAGATAAATGTATATCTTCTCATAAATCATAATATTATTATTAGAGGCGAAGGGAGTACATAAGGGAGTAATATTTTGACTTCAAATGCTATACGTAATAATTAATTGCAATCTTCATTTTTTTCAAATTGTGCATCGTTGAAATAACACTTCTTATGTACCAACTGAAATCTTTTACAATAAATTTGAAATAAGATAATAGTGATTCCATCTTAGAAGAGATTATTGCTGCCATGTGAAGAAATGTTCCAAATAATTAGTGATGTAATGAACGATGAACATAAAAGCAACTCCTGAAAGCAACCAACGCAATCCAAAATAAAGATCACCACTTTGTTTATAAGCAGCTAGTTCCTTACTTGAACCTTCATCCCTGCAAATCCAATCACAAATACATGCAAAAGATTCAAATTATTTTTTTGTTTCATTAACATATTGAAAGCAAATATTATTCCATGTTATTTTTATTTAATTGGCTAGTCATCGAGTGTAAGTATAACGATTGTAACAAAAATAGATACCTGTAAGTACGGACACAGACACGGACACCGATACATCAACACCGGTATAAATTTTAAAAAATGACATAATTAAGTGTAATCATAAGTGTCGGTGTCTGACACCGACACGTGTCCGACACAGAACACGCCTAATTGAAGAAATGTTCATGTTTCATAGCTTGTGAGACGTAATTCACGTAATTAATCCTTGAGAAAAAAATTACACAATGAGAGTCCTAATTATATGATTAGAGATTAAAAAGTATAATTAAGTCATTTTTTCTTTTTCAAATGCAAAGTTAGATTAAAACCAAATATTCATTTTGGGTAAATTGTAGCTCAATTTTAAGTTTGACACATGATGTCTAACTATTTGCATAAAGTACTTGCCTTGGTGTTTGCTTAGGTTCAATTTTGGATGGTATTGCAGCTATTGCTAACTGGTTTTGAGGTGCTTCAGCTTTTGTTTGAGCTTCATTGTGAGTAGATTGTGCTTTTGCTTCTGCTTTTTTTGATGGAATTGTTGATATTGCTTGAGTTTCCTGAGGTATCTCATTAGGAATTGGTACCTTTTTTGCCTGCAATGCAATGAATTTTTCCATAACTTTTCAATATATAATTATGGTATTTTGTTATATATATTAAAAAGCTATATAATAAAAAAATCATTTAGGCTTTGTTTGCGAGTTTGGAGGGGAAGGGAAGGAAATGAAAGGCTAAAAAGGAAGAAACAAGTGAAAGAAGTAAAGAAGTTTGGGAGGGAAGGAGTTTAGAGGGTTATTTTTTCTTCATAACACAAAAACCCCCCAATTTGGGGGAACTCAAAAATTGTATTGGATAGGGGTTTGGAGGCGGTTTGAAGGGTTTATATGAATTTTTCAAATTTAATTAATGTTGTTATAATATTCTTAAATTCATAATATATTAATGATGAGTATTTATTTGTCATTCTCTATAAAAAATACTTTTCTCAAAAAATGTAAAAGGTTTATCTAATTTTCTCTCTATTTCCCTCCCTCCAAAGCCTTCCCCTCCCCTCCCCTCCAAACTCGCAAACAAAGCCTTAGAGAGAAATATAAGAAAAGCATAACAACTTTGTGTTTATTCATCAAACTGAAAATCATTTTTTTCTTAAAAATCATCTAAAATAATTTTAAAGAAAAACTATGTTAAAAAATTTCATTTGAAATAATGTTTAAAAAAAATCTTTCAAATTTTCATTTATTCTTCTTAAAAATTGTATTAGACAGATGAAAATTTCTAAAAGTCAATATTTTAAAAAAAATTATAACTAATGAAAAAAAATCATATTTACAAACTTACCAAGTTCCTAAATTGAAGATTATAGAATATTTGGATGTATCTTTCTTTTGCTAACTTTTGTTCTTTGTTCAACCTTCTCCAAAACCCATAAATTGATCCCATATTCAACACTTTGTTTGCATATATCTTCCATGTATAGCTGCAAACAAGACATAACAAATGAACCCAAGAAACTCCATTTTAAGGTTGTTTGCTAGCAAGTACAAAAAAAAATTAAGGGTAAAATGTTTTTTCGTCCTGGAAAATTGGCAAATGCGCCAATATCACACAAATTACATGGACGGAAACTAAATTTTGCAAAAATTACCGGGATAAAAACCAAAATTCGCACAAATTATAGGGACGAAAATCTAATTAATAGCACAAATTATAGGGGTGAAAACCTAAGTAATTTGTATGACATGACCACATAAAAGATTAAAACCTAAGTAATTTGAAATTACAGTTGCAAAACGGGAGGATTTTTTTTACAGCGACTAAAATCCAAATTCGTCAATTTTACAGGGACGAAAAACACTTATTACCCAAAAAACAGCAACCTTAAAATGACAACTAAAAAAGGAACGGAGAGAGTATAATTTACCGTTCATTGATTCTTTGAAGACCGGCTTTAGAGATTATGTTCCAATAATCAGGATTAGTCTTGCACTTCTCGAAAAATTCGGAAATTTTGTCGATTGATTCATCTCCATTATGAGGATCAATATGAAAACCAGAAACACCATCAACTATAATTTCAGCTGGACCACCTTGATTTGTTGCAAAAGTTGGTAATCCACAGTTCATTGCTTCAATCACTGTTAGACCAAAAGCTTCATACAATGCTGGTTGAACAAAAGCTCCTTTTGTATCCGCGATGCATCGGTAAAGCTCTCCGTTGCGATATCGATCGGTTTGCGCAGCAATCCATCTAAACTGACCATGAAGTTTGTGTTCTTTCATCAAGAAATGCATCTTCTTGATTTCTTCTGTTTCTTCTCTGTCTTTGGATTTTGAGGGATCGAAGAATCCTCCAACAATCACAAGATTTACCAAACTTCTTAGCCTCGTATTCTTCGCATACCACTCGACTAGACCGCTAATGTTTTTCACTTTGTCAAGCCTTGCCATTGAGAAAATTATTGGTTTTTTCTTGTCTTCCAAAAATCCACTGTTCCAAAACACATTGTATTTTCAATAAGGACATTTTCACATTGACATGTTTTTTTGGATAGGCGAAATGTTAGTATACTAGTACCGCGAATCCATGTAAGAAATTCAACAAAAATATATTCATTATTGCGATGTATAATTTGTTGTGTTCAGTTATTGAACAACAGCGACATTTAACGGTAAATCACCGTACCATATTAGACATACATCATCACGGTTGAGTATCAACTATTAAGTACCTCGTTTATAAAGCTAAACCTAACACCAAAACATATCAATAGTGTTTAAGAAAGTATTGTGAATCCATCGAAACACATTTTAGTTTGAATAAGGGCATAACAACGACATGTCTTTCTAGACAGGCAAAACGTCGGTATATTAGTTGCTATGTTAATATTTTCTCTTTTACTAGGGTTTGACCTCCGATCGATCCTGATCGTTTAACGCCTTCATATCCTCATTTACTGTAACATGCAAAAGTGAATGATAAGAAAAGACTAGGAAAAAACTCACATGTGTTCTTCATTTTCACTTTTACTATAAAGTAATTCTTCAATGGCAGGTTGAAAAGTGATCAATCTTTGGTTTTTCTCAGTATAAGGAAAATACACAGATTGATCAGCTCCTGGAGCAGCAATGTTGAACTTTGGATCAAACACATTGATGCCGGAGACTACGCGACAAAGTCCCGGCATTGTGAATGCAGTGTGAGTTTCATATTGTCCTGGCCTATCCTTGCTGATGATACAAAGTTACAAAACAATGAAAAGTGTTACATTTCATGATAATATTAATTAACTATAAGATAGTGTGTATATAAGAATTTATGTATAGTTAGAAAAAAGATTAACCTTCCAGCAATTTCTTGGTATGTACTAGTTATGATGAAATCAGCAGAATTCATTGAGATTAAATCAGCTGTGAATTGACTTGAAAAGTGATACTTTTCATCAAAACTATTCCATTTAGCATCTGAATCTTCATATTTTGTCTTCTCTAAAGCATGAGCAATGGTTGCCTTCAATCATTATGGATACAGGTTTTAGTTCAAAAGTGCTAATATTTGAGTTTATCTACTAGCTAGCATAACCACTTGTGAGACTGTTCGAGAGAACTTATGAAAACAGCTTATGACATGTTTGTAAGTTGTTTTCAGCTTGTTTCCATTAACATCTCTAATATAGTTTATGAAAACGTATTATAGCTTATATGAAAACTGTTTGACTTTATTTTGTCTTTTGTTCCTGAAATATCTGATACATAAGCACTTATATGATATAGACATTTAATTAAGTTGTTTATCTAAACTCGAGCTAAGTCTAAATCAACCTGACCTGAGTTACGCCAAGTTTAGACGCCATTAAGGACGATACCAAGTTTCCATCGGTATAATTTCCAATAATGAGGTCAGGTTTACCATCCATAAGTTCAAGAATCTTGGTAGTAGAATCCTGCTTATGATGAAAATACATGATCAAAAAAAGGATAATAACAACGTAACCAAATTATCAAATATAGAAGAGAGGAGAACATAATCGAGATATGATTGAATGCACGTGCCTGAGCAAATCTTTCTAAATAAGGATAGATATCGAATCGCGACACCCATTGAGATAAAATTCCCTTGTCTGTCCCAAAAGGGACTCTTAGAATGTGAGAGTGCTTAGTGTTGATGATAGGTTCAAGTTCTTGGTTACATGTTGTCCCTTTTGCATTTGGTATCAAACGTGTAACCTATGCATCGAACACACGTTAGTGTGATAAAATAAAATCAAGCAGACGGACACGTTAGTATCCGTCTGCATGCTAGTGAAACATAAGAGCAAAGACATTAAATATGATGGCTTATAATTTTTTGAAATTTTTGCTAGGTATAATAATTTGTAATTTTTGTATTAGTACTTAGTAGCATACCACAAGAATTTGAGGCTTTGCATTTAGGCCTTGCAACTCAATCTTTTGGAGTAACTCTTCCTCTAATGCTCTTACTTGATCAAGAATATATACAACCTATTGGTAGTTCCAACAAAGGAAAAGATTATTCAGTTTTTCAATCTTCCAATGTTATGTAGTGTTACACAAGGAAGAAAAAAAAAGTTAATCATAATTTTGGAAAAAATTTAGTCATTGAAGGGTAAAGTTCCCCGGTGTACTAGTACTTGAAAACCGGTTCAAAATATCAAACACGTATTTTAAGAAGTAGAAGTTTACGGTCTTCTTTGTCCTCACGACCGAGACTCTAACCTAATTGGTATTAGTTAGACAAAAAAAAAGTTTTGCATCACAAACCCTATTTGATTTGTTTTTTCAAACTAACATGATGAGGTCGCAAACAAGGAGGGCCGTAAACTTTTACATTTGAAAAAATGCATCAGTCATTTATTGAAATTTTGAATATTTTTCAAGTACTACTGGTTTACGGGGGACCAGTTATCAAGATGGTAGTACACCGTAAAATTTCCCTATTGAAGAGTAGTAGTTAGATAAAATAACATGGTATTTAGTGGTCACTAAGCTAAGCATGGCAAATCATTGTGTCAAAAATTAGGAAACAAAGTTTTGATTATATAGTAATTTTCATGAATTAAATCATTGAAAAAGAGGGATTAAAACCTGGCCTCCAGTGTCTGGCAATCCTAGAACATCAGCTTGTCCAAAATATCCATGAATAGAGAAAATAACAATGTTGAACATGTTTGGAAGCCTGCTGAAAAGTGATTCCAGTTTAATTGGATCTCCTGCTTCTAATACCTCAGATAGCATTTTCATTGTCTCTTTAACCCTTCCTGCATTGTTTCCCCACCCTTTATCAAATCCCCATTCTCTCAACCTGCTCACAGAAAGAAGAAAAAAAAATTATATTAATCGCTTCGACACTTCAGATTAAAATGTGTTCGGTGTCCAACATATGTTGGTGTCTGTTACGGCCCAAATATTAGTGTTACATTACAATGTCTGTCTGACACTGACACATGTAGTTACCTTCAATTATTATCAGTGTTGACATGTCACTGTATGTCTCAGTCTATGTACTAGTGCTTCACAATATTAATGTTAATGAATGATTATTTTTAAAATAATTTTCAAAGTATTAGCATTTTTCAAATCTTTTTTAGATGTATTTTGTTCATTATTACCAAAATAGAGCCATAAAGAAAAAGAGTTAGATATTGACCTGTTTTCAAATTTCTGGTATGGTGTATCTTTGTGGTGAGCAGATACATAAGCTTCTGCTATTTTAAGTGCTTTCTGAAGCTTTGGTATTGTATTCAAAGTGTCTTTGATCATAAGATTCTGCAATATAGTAAAAACAATATTTTCAAAATTCACTTTCATTGTTTTTTCATTTGTAACATACTTGATAGTTGATACCCTCATGACTATATATTTACCTCTCCTTGATGATTAAGACTTAATAAGTAATCAAGCAATGGATTTTCAAAGTGTGAACTTTCACTCAATCTTGAGGTCAAGATTCTTGTAGTAAAGTCAAGTCCATTTCCAATAGAAGATGAAAGTGCCATATGAGGTGTGGTGAAATCAATAGCACCAAAATCTATCTCCAAAGCATTTTCATCACTTGCCCTACAAATTTAAAAAAAAAATGGAGAAGTGAATATTATTATTAATTAAAGTTGCACTAATAATCATTTTACAACTTTCTTTAGGACCGTTTATGATTCAGTTCAGAAAGAAAATCGAACTGAACAACTACGATAGCTCATTATGGCTGAATTAAACCAATAATGGTTTGTTACCAACCAAAATGGTATAAAGGTTCGGTGCATCGGTCTACAATAAACTAGCTTTACAAAAAACAAACTTATTCATTGTGAATCAAACTCTGCCAACTTAATACTGTTGGTTGAAAATTTTTAGTACTATTGAAAGAGGGGAATGAACCGTGAATCGAACTCTGCCAACTTAATATTGTTGGTTGAAAAATTTTAGTACTATTGAAAGAGGGGAATGAACCGAATTGATTATTATGAATATTTTTTCTTAAAAAAATCAAATGGAACCGTGAAACCAAATTGTGGATGATAGTTCACAAAATGAACTGAATCGAATTGGTTCAGTTTGTTAACTATCGGCCATAGTCGGATTTTCGGTGCGATGAGATGTTAAGGTGAAGTTTTTATCATTGAGCTAACCAAAGAGGCAACTAACCAAAAAAAATTATGCAAATGAGTTTCAAGGAATAAAACTTACCACTTTTCATCAAATACCATTTCCTTGTATTTCAAGTAATCTGAAGCCTCAATACCATCAACTTGCAAATCATCTGCATTCACTTTAACATATTCCCAAAATCCAGGATTAGGCCTTACTGCAAAAACAACATATGGTGGAACAATAGCTGCCTCTTGAGTGCAACTTAATATGTATCCCAATAATCCCTCCAAAAGCTTTTTCCTCTCATTTTTATCTTCAATTGTTTTCTCCACTTCTTCCATTATATGATTTAGTCTCACTAACCTCTTACCATTTGCAACCAACCTGTTTCATATATATTTTTCTCCCAAGATGTTAAATAAAGTAGTGAAAAGAGACAAAATTTTGAACACAAAAACAATATGAAGTTCTATATAACATGTATAGTACACCCTTTGTCTCATACTCTCATTGTGTGTCATATTTGAAATATGTATTTGATTACTTTTTTTTAGGGGTGATCATAACCGAACCAATCCAAAAGTAAAACCGCAAACCGAATCAATCCAAACCGAAAACCGCAAAAACCGCATTTGGTTTGGATGTATTTGGATGACCTTTCTATTGAACCGCAAACCGCAAAACCGCGAACCGTAAAAACCGCTAAAACCGCGGTTAACCGCTAAAACCGCGGTTAACCGCTAAAACCGCATTAAGCTTCTATTATATTCCAATACCACTAAAACCACATTAAGATTTTATTATATTCCAATATACATAGCCCAATTACCAAGTCAGTCCACCAAATTAATGGAACTTTAAGTTATTCTTATTTTTTGTATTGTAATGTTACTTTTTTGTTGTAACATTATTTTAGATCAACAACTTTTATCTGTACTATGATGTTGTTTTGAAACTTTAAATTTATTTTCTTGGATATTTAAAATTGTAAGGTATTGTGATGTTATTTTGGATAAACAACTTTTATTGGTACTGTAATGTTATTTAGGAAATTCAAGTTTTTTTTTTTATGTTTAAAATTGTTTGGTACTGAAATGTTATGGAGTAAACCGCAACAACCGAACCGATCCTAACCGCATTGGTTTGGTTTGGTTTGGTTTGGATGACCTTTTAAAAACCAACCGAACCAAACCGAACCGCATGCATTTTTATCTTGCGGTTAGGATGACTTTTATGCTCAAAACCGAACCAAACCGCACCGCGACTATCCTTATACTTTATTTTATTTTTTAAATTGTATATTTGTTAGCTGGTTCAATCGTGATTAATCTCGCTCAACTAATTAAACTATGATTAGAAAGTCTCATTGATTGAATATTCAATTCAATTTTTAAAACTTTGATCTCATCTATCCTATTTTAACAAATGTTACTTCGATAAGTAGTGTAATTTATAAAATAAATAGGCCGTGTGAATAACCTTAAACGACATATAATATGAGACAAAGGGAGAGTACCTCGTAAAACATTTCTTCATATGGAAGCGGCTTTGCTTCAAGGCATCGGGCATGCTATCAGCAATTGAATCAGATCTTTTCAAGGGAGAACTTGAAGTAGAAGCCATTAATTTGAGGTACAATTTCAAATTTCAATAAGCCAATAACTTATAAACAAGAAACAAATATAGAGAGAATAGTTTTGAGCATGTGGTTTTTTATGTTGTTAGGATAGATATTTATATTGGATTTTGGTTTGCACATTATTTGCATGAAAGGAAAACTTAAAGCAAGAAACGAATGTGTGAAATTTGATGATATTGGAGGGAAAGCAAATAAAGATTGCACTTTTTGTTATTTGTTTTGAAAGTATAGGCAAAGAATGTCTAAGGAATATGAAGTTGTTCTATGAGGTAACATTTTGTTCTTTTCTTTATTCCATCTCAAATCCACACGTTGTTATATTTTCTATTTTATTTTATTTTAGTACAAACACGTTGTTATATTTTCTAACATCCATATATTATATCATGAGTATTATATAGTAAAAAATTTGTTGCATTATATATATTTAAAACGGTTAAAAAAAAAAATTCCTTATAAAATAAAGAGCTTCTAATATTAGGTCTTAATTAACTTTTATTGTTTTTTAGTCCTTATAAAAATTTCATGTACGCAGTTTTAATCAGTGGCGGAGCTAGCCCTAAAGGTTAGGGGGGGCCGCTATAGTTATAAATCTAATACTAAAAAATTTCTTAAAAATATATATTATGAAATATATTTTATGTCAATTCATGCGTAAACTTCATACTTTTTATTTAGTTCTCTCAAACAAAAATTTAAATTTTCTAACAAAAAATTGATCAAACATAATTTTTTATACACTAAAACTCTATTTGAAATAAAAATTTGAGTACTTTTTCTCAAAAAAAAATATTTGAATACTTTGAAAAAATAAATTACACATTTTAAAACATCTATAAATTATAACAATAAAATATTAGAAGAAATGCTTCAAAAAGTAAATTAGAAACAATATTTGAATGATTAATAATAGAGAAATTTTTTTGGAACAATTTAAAGGAGGTTAGTAATATTGTAAATTTAAAATATCAACTTCAAAATAGAGGGGGTTTGAAACCCCAGCAAACTAGAAAGCATTAAAAAATTCTGGACGTCCAAATAGAGGGGGCTTAAAACCCCCGCAAACCAGAAAGCAGTAATATTACGCAGTCTATTTAGCGGGGGTTTAAAACCGCCGCTAAATAGTATACCTATGAAAAAAAAATTAAAAATCCTGGGGCGGGCCATGGCCCTGTCCAGCCCATAAAGGGCTCCGCCCCTGGTTTTAATATATGCCACAACCAAATTCATTAAATTATCATTAGTCTCAAACACTTTTCAAATGAATTTTTGCAAGTATGTGAGTCTGATTTCTGACCTGGGCATGCAGCAGAGTTAAAACTCCTAGGGAGAATTTATCACGCATTTTAACCTCACAAAGCTTGAAGGATTAGTGTCTGCAGTTGCGCGTAAAGATACCTGGTTTATACAAAAAATTTATCATAGGGTGATTTAAATATAAAATTTGTTAATGCCAATAGTTCAAGATAAAGGTAATTAATGTAGATCTTGAAACAATAAAAATGAAGTGAGGAGCAACTTAGAAGATCCTCATTTTGTATACGCAACGTATATTTGTATTTTTTTTTTGTCAAATAGTATAGTGTTTATACGCACACCTTAAGAAATATCTCTGCAGGTACCAATTAAATTGTATTTACGAAACAGATTCATATCTTTTTGTGTGCATTAAAAAAATAAGAGATTTTATCAAATAAAAATATTTAGTGGTCTTTCTTAAAAAAAAATTAATTATCGGTCAAAAAGTAATTAAATTGACAGCTTGAATATGTCCCATTTAAATAAATAAAAATTGGAAGGGATTTGATAATTTTTCCTCTTATCCCTTGAGTTTAGAGGACTGAACTGTTACCACTTTAACTGCTAACATTGGTCATTAAGAAAATAAATAACCATCAATTTAGGGGTTCGTATAAAATGGACCCATAAAAAGATTTGTCCATGTTTGACCAATTTTTTCAACCATTAGATTAAAGCATCCCACCAAATCTTATTATGATCGATCCATACCAAATTTAACTATCAACTTTATCTCTTTTATTGCTCTTTGTTTCTCTTTGGATTTCTTTCTCTTTCTATTTGATCTGTGACCAGCTTGAGTTCAATCTCTTTCGGTCCTCTCCATTTTTGTTTACAAAAGTGACACTTTACATTGTTGAAGGCTTGTAGCCATAAGCACTAATAATTTCAAAAACCACCACAACCTTCTTATCCTAGCTCTCAATTAAACAAAATTTTGTGCGTATTATGTGAACAAAAATTGACAGCAGGATTATTAGTATTCACCAATGTGAATGTTAGTTAAAATGAACCAAAGAAAAAAAGGGTATTTTTCACTTTCTGGATTTTAATTTTTGTTACCTAAGTATTTGATTGAAGATCTAGTGTGGATTATGGAGGTGAATGTAATGCTAATATGCTATGAAAGAAAATGCTAAACTTTTATCAGAATTCAGAGCAAGATTGAAAATTTAAAAACCTCTTGAAAAATCATTAATATACTTTTTCTAAAAGTTAAAAAATTAACCATTAATGTCCTGTTAAAATAATTAATTTTAAGCTTTATAATTAAACTGCAAAAATTGCAAGAGGGTGGTAGGTTGTGAATGGAGGTTGAAGAAGGTGGAAGAAAGACAGGTTAGTTAATTAGTTCCGTTGACAATAATTTTTCAGGAAAAAATAAGAGATGTTCTTGTGTTGTTTGAATCTAATGGGTGGAAGTAAAAAATGATGTTGATAAATGATAATCACTTCCTGAAGTAAGAGAGAAGATAAGAAAGAGAAACAATAAAAAATAATATTCTTATTGGTAGAAGTAAAATATAGTGTGGTGAATATCTAAAAGAATTTATAAATGTGTGTAATCCAACGGCTGTCAAACACTAGTTCTTGATGAGAAATCTTGGACCAAGATGGACCAATACTTCTATGGGTGCAGGCTAAACGGATCCTCAATTTAGACTATCCAATCTGTCAAAAAAACAAATTAGACTATGCAATACTAGTAATAAATTATTGTGATTTGTTGTTGCCAATAAGTAAGTTAAACCCTCTTCTAATAAATAGTAAATTAAAAATCTATTAATGAATTTGTGCTTCAGTCTCTTTTTAAATGGTGTACTTGCATAGAATAACTTAGTAAATTTGGTGTATGAAAGAGAGATCGTTGTACACTTCAATCACATGATTGAACACAATGACGGCTTTTAGGATGGACCATCACAAAATGAGTTCATCTTGGAGAAATAATGGATGACAGCATGAAGTTTCCCACTTTTACTCAATCTTACCCCCACAATGTACTAGCTTTTTTTTTTTACAAAATAGGAAGCAAGAAAGCTGAAAAGGAATTCACATCCCAATTTGATTAGCACCTCAGACCAATCCATCCACCATGCTCCTAAAAAGAAAAAATATAAACAATTGCGTCATTAGTACTTGTATAACTCGTTGTCCTTAAGATAATAAAACAAGGTTAAGTAAAAAATGCAAGTATTGTTACAATAATTAACAAAACATGCATTCAGGTAAACCTAGATTAATATCTCAATTGCTTATGAAGTTACAAGGTTGCTTCTTCGATAAAACAATTAAGATTAGTTTATTTCTATAATTCCAATAAGTCGTGAAACTAAAACTCTCATTCGAAGTTTCATATGCAGGTCTTAAGGGCAAATGATTACTCTTTTCATTCTTTCTTTTCAACTGAACCTTGATGCTCTTTGCAGATGGTTGAAGGTAAATCTTTACAAAAAAGGGGAGGGCTAAAAAGGGAAAAAAATTCAATAGATTCTATCTATTGCTATTTGTTTAACAAAATTATAAACAAAAACTATAAGTCAACCAGCATAATTCACTACTAATATTCAATTTCTAATTCTAATTGTAAAACATTTTACCAAGCAAACCGATCCAATAACTTGTGTTATAATTTGAGGATTTAGTTTAGTTTTTAGAACTTATAAATTAATCCTAAATCATAAAGCACCTCAAACTTGGACCAAATTACATTCCTAAAGGAAGAGGAAAATAACACTTTCCAAATTTGTTTTGCAAGGAAAAAAAAAACAGTTTACTTGCATAGTATCTAGATATTCTAGAGAAGAACCATTGGTCAAAAAAGTGTTATAGTATCTTGGGACAACAACCCGACAGCAACAGAAAAAGTGGCTTCCAACGATACTAGTAGTTGCCCACAGTGACAATGATGTTTGAGAAAGCCTGACGACAAACAGATGATAATAAATGACATTCATTGATGAATCAATACTGCAAATGATAAAGGATGGAGCACCATACAATGACATAGATAGTAACATTTCCATCAAAATAAAATCCAAACACTGTTAATAAATTGAAACATAGTTTCAATTCAAACAGAGTTTACATCATCCAGCATCATTCATGACAGATGATTGAAAATAACAAAACAATTCTTCAAAACAAACCCACTTAATTCAAAACATACGTCAACGATAATATAAATTTTCCAAATTTCAAAATAGTTATTCAACCAACTTCAAGTAATAACATCAACCAGAATCATTCATCATTCATGACACATAATTGAAAATAACAAAACAATTCTTCAAAACAACTCAATAGTTCAAAACACACATGAAAATAATTAAGTTTGCAAATATCCAAATAGTTCTTCAACCAACTTCGACAACTAATCAGCAATAGAACATGACCCTCTTGACATTCTCCTTCAATGCAGGCAGGGGTCTCACGGCAGCATTAGCTCCAGGTGCACGAGTGCTCCGTCCTGCTGCTGCTCCCATCCCACCACGCGACACAGCACCACTGGTCATAGACCCGCTATCCGAAGTCTCAGGCTCCATATAGAACCTTGCGCGGAATGCAGCCAGATGAGCATAATATGCAGGGGGCACTGCAATTATAACACAACAAAAATTGTTAAATGAACAATAACATGATTAACCATATATGTACATGCATTGAAAGAAAACTTACCAATTGAAACAGATCGGGTGCATCGGGCATAACTGCAGAAAATAACAGAAACACCAAATTAATATGTTTAAAAATGAAAAATTGTAAAGTTTGAAGGCATAAAAAACAAACAAAACAGTATATACAACCGTTAAAGTTTAAAAAAGTGTAGTTTGATGGCATGATAAACAAACAAAACAGTATACAACTGTTTATATGATTTAAAAATGAAAAATTGTAAAGCTTAATGCATTGTATAAACAAACAAAACAAAAACAGTATACAACTGTTGATGTTTCCAAAATGAAAAACTGTTAGGTTTGAAGGGCAGGTATGCAAGATAAACAGATAATACTGTTAATTCATTATATTAAAATGAAAATTTGTTAAGCTCGAACGAACTCAATTCATTAATATTTTTTTACTTACGTGTAGCACAAGTTGTTAGTTAGACTTTGTAAAGCATCAGCAGTGAAATTGTTCTCATCCCATAAAACATGGTAATGAGCTGGACGGCTAGTACCCTGCAAATCAATTTGATATAAGACAATAATAATAACCCAACTTTTGCTATACCAACCAAAGAAGTAAAGGTTTACCTGAATTCCAGCATGACTGCAAAGATAGAAGTCGAATTCAGTCGGATGACAAATCTTAGAATCCACAACTGTGCCTGAAACATTTCAAGGAAGAGTACTTACTCATCAGTATCAGTATTATGAATAAAAATCATTATAAACCAATTCACAATATAAAAAGAATAAATACCAGGTAAAATGTTGCCACTACGATCAACAGAACTTTTGTCATGATGGTTACTGGCAAAGAGCCTAGTATGGTGACGTTTCTGGACCACCACAAAAGTCACAGGAGGCTGATAGTTGGGTTCAAGAGAAGCACAAGCCTGGTAGAGAATAACAGGTGAGACGAAAAAGTTAGCCAAATCAATAAATTATTAATTGAAATTGTTGAAACCATTACACATGACAGTATCTGAAGAGCTAATAGTTATAGTATCCTGTCATAATTATCTATTTAAAAAAATAAAAAATAATAAGTACAATTGGAAGCATGTTACGTTTAAAATAATTGAAATAACGAAGCAAAACTTTTCTGCAGAGCTAATAGTTCCAAATGTTCACTTTATGTTATCAATATAAATCTGATAGAATATAAATTAGGAGTACGTGTTACTTTTATCTTTTGCACCTGTATGCAAAAGTTAAAAACACTTATCATTTTACTCTAGTTATACTAACATAATCAAGCAATGCTTTAGGCCCTAATCAGTACTTATGTTTACCATAGCATGCCTCTATTTGCTATGATAACTCATGTCTCCTACTAAATAATGATAACTACTTATGTTTACCATAGCATGCCTCTATTTGCTACCATAACTCATGTCTCCTACTAACTAATAATACAGTCAGCACAATAAGAATTAATTGAAATTATAGAAATAACAAAGCAAAACAGTTACCTTCCGGATTGCATCAAGCTCAAACAACAGGACTTGGTAAAATTGCCCCTCGCTCACTCCATCTCTGCAGCAAGTAATACTTAACAGTTTAGGAACTATCTTATAACAAACTCAACTAATCAGAAAAAAAAACATAACACTACCTGTAAAATATGATGCGCTGGGGCTTTTGTCCAGTAGCTCTGCGGAATGATATAAGAAGCTCCCTGGAAAAAATAATAAAACGAAAATTTATTACTGGATAACCTAGAATAATGAATTTCTGGACAACAAGTGATCCATATTTGCATTAATATGCCCGCATGATGTGGAGTTAAAGAAATTACTTGATCATTCCACCAGTCAATGTTCCTCTCGCAGGATCTTGCCACTGTTTGAAGAGATCCTGAATGAGCTCTTGCCGATGTGCTTGGGCACAAACCAAACCAGCATACTTAGTAATTTCAGGCCAATCTTGAGAAGCAACAACCTATAATATCAAAGAGCACTATTTTAAATAGAGGGAAAAAATAAAATATAAATATTCAACCATAAGTTGCTTCAAATCAGAAACAAATCAAATCGAAAAACATACAGCTGCTATTGAGGGACTAGAATCCTCTCCAGGGTGTGGATGAGTTACATCAGCTCCAAAAATAATTGTAGGCCTGTCACTGACTAGTGGAATGCGTCGTGAAAGAGCATCGACAAGCACAGTGTTCCTACCTCCAACCTTAACATTGATTTTCAATGCCACATTTGCCAGGTACTGCTTGCTCATCTTAAATACATGTTTTGTTAAACAACACTGGGAAACAACCCCCAGGTCAGTCTCACATATACGTTTCAGATCACCTGCATGTCAAATTATAACATGTTAAGGTCATTTGCTACCCACTGGAATGGTTAGTACAGACGAGAGCTAAAAGTATAAGTCAGGGAATCATTTACCATAGAGAGAGCCATTATTATCTGGTAAAATGACAATGAGCAGGTCAAGCTCCTTCCCCTGCAGCTTGTTTTTCGCATCATGATAACGTGTTTTCAGAACCTTTTCTACTTGATCAGGACGAGCACTAAGTGGAGGAACTACTGGATCAGGATTAAATGCCTAATTGCATGGGACAAAGATAAAATTTTGTAATTAGTACACAAAAATAAGTTTCAGCAAAGATGACACCCAGGGAAACCATATACATACCATGCCAGATATATAACACATCTGGGCAAGTTCAGAGCAAAAGCCCCGTGCAACACTGTCTTGCACATTCCTTGAAAAATTAACACAGAACCAGTTGTTGACTGTTCCCCCATTGACCATTTTCTGAAATAATTAGACAGCAAATTAATTTTCAAATTAATAGGAATGAAAAACAGAAGCATGCATGGTGGCGCCATCTATTCTTTTACAGCAGATCAAAATAATACAATTTACTCCTTTTCAGAAACAAAAATACAAATTACCTTGTTCATCATATTCCACTGGCCAACTTGGGGTAGACAATCCTTCTCTCTACCCGTATCATGATACTTGAGCTGTAATGGAAACCATGATGAAAATTCTCGTAAAAAGAAACAAGTAGAAAAGGTCAGGTAAACAATGGTTATTGTTGAGATAATATACCCAAGGTGGAGGAAGGATGCGAGCTTCAACTTGAGCAAGTTTCTCACTGATTTTGATTCCAAACTCTTTAGCATAAGGATCTTCATGGTATGCATTGTGGTGTACCGTCTGAAAATTGCAAACACATACATTAAATTAGGCACATAATAACAGCATCACTAAACATTCAATCCAAAACAAGTACAGACTATCAGTCATGCAAACTCTAGATAAACATTCAACACCATTGAAGAGCCAATAAATAATAAATAATATAATCTATAGCAAAATTACACAAACCATCAGGTCATAAAGCTGCAAATATGCTAATATTTATATAGCCAATGTGAATGAATATATGCATAAGTATGGTGCTAAGACAATGCTGACCTGCATGATATCGCGTTCCCTATCAAGGGGTCGCTGGCAGGTGACTTTCAGTAGAGCAGTAATCTGCCTCTCGTTGAGACGCTTTGAGTACCTCTGCCCTTCCACAATCTTGCATACCTGCATATCACAAATACTATTACCATAAGCAGGCATCACAGAACACAGTATGCCTAAAGGAGATAATTTATGAGGTAAATTACCTCCATTGGAAGGTAGTTTGGTCTCTGTGTGTTGCCCACTTGCAAACAAGGCCATTGAGTATGTTGAATGGAAAATCCATATGTCTCATAGAAATACTCAACAACAGATTTCATAGTTCCCCTCTCGTCCACAGGGAATCTAAAAATCATTTATAAATCAGAAAAAGGAGAAAAAAAAAGTCAGCAAAAATAGAATTCATATGATGGATGTGAAAAATATCAATCATTACTACTCACGTCAACTCTCTGGTAGCTTGTGAAGTCAGACCAGAGATACGATACTTCCTCCTCATGTTACCACGATGAGTAACTTCAACTTTGATACCACGGAGTGCTTTTTTGATCTGTCATTAGAAGTAAAACGAAAAATTCAATTTGGGACTTGGAACAATGATCGTTCTGATTTTTTCTAGAGCAATGCTGCAGAGCAAAACATCTAAGAGAGAACCACTAAACTAAACTGAATGTTTTGATGCAGCCGACTGCATTATAACTTGGGAATTGGAATACAGTAACAATAAATTCAAAGGAAACTTGCATATTTTGTCACAGCACTATTATGTTAAGCAATGTAATCATATGTTTACTGACATTGAAGAGTTTCAAAATGCCAGTAGATAAATTTTTACGTCACATTAATTAACAAATCTAACCTTTACTCTATCGGCATCAGACAGAGGCCGGGCCGAGACATCCCTATTCAGCAACTGAGTAACAAAATCAATCACAGGCAAAGGCTCAATAAAAGCAGTTGAAGACATATCTGCAGAATAAAAAATCAAATTAGTCAGCAACTGAGTTAATGTCAAGCCAAATATATGATTGAGGGAAAACAAGGTACAATGTATATAAGCTACCACAATGATGTTACGCACCAATGTTCAGTGACAACCCCATTTGGGTGGGTCGGATGCTTTGATAGAAACCGCGCCAACTTTCCAATCCCTCACCAAGAGGTTGCCTTCTACCCAAATCAGGTGAATAAAACGATCTGCCCACTGGACAATACCTACAACATCAAAAGCACAGTTAGAAACAGCAGACATAAACTGGGTGAACATAAATGCATTCAACACAAATAAAAATGCTAAATCAGGAACCTTGAAGTAGGAAGCTCGCGAAGAACAATATCAAGAACTTGCAGAGCTTCCTGGGGTGCATCAGTTTGCCTTCCCTCTAAAAAGAGCCCCAGGTGGTGAAGGTCTGCACGTGCAGCCAATTTTATAACAACTTTGAACTCCCTGTCCCTCCTGTATGAAAATCAATTAAGCAATTAAAATTAACTAGATAAATAAGGCTGAAGTTAACGTGGAGAAACAGATGGTAATAAATATAATAAACAGACCTCTGCCCTCCTGAGCCATCATCCTCGTCTACAAGGGTGATTCTGAAGTCCTTAGAGATAAAAGGAAGTGGCCCTGCAGTATAGAGACTCTTGCGCCCATCATAAGCAGGAAGTCTCTTTCCTAAGTGAGAATCACGATACAGCCTCACAAGTTGCTCCATAACAGCCCGGTTCACACCCCTGGAAGTCACTTCGGGAGTAATTGTCACCTAAGCAACGAAAAACAATACAAACAATTAGTGTTACATGAAAAGACAAGCAATTACGACAAATCATTAAAAGTGGAACTTACATCATACTGATGTAGATCTTTCTTGGGCAACTCAGCAAAGAAATGGTTTGCCTTAACAATACATTTTTTACCATTGCTCCCTTTTCCAGGTCGAAGGGGAAACCTCAATGATGATTTACTTGCAGGAGGAGGTGGAGCAGGGGTCTCTTCAGAATGAATTGTCATCTGTCCCAGTTCCTCTCCAACTTCAGACACTTCAGGCGGCTGAGAAGATGAACTTGCCTCAGATTGGGGTGCAGGAGGAGGAGACACCACAACTTGATATGGTGCAGATGGAACTGAGGTTGCTTGGTGCAGCTCGGGGACGGGTTGCCTCGGTGGGCCGCCATATGAAGGAACTACATCATGGCCACCGCCAGCACCCACACCACCACCGTATCCGCCACGGCCACCTCCATATCCGCGACCTCCTTGCTGAGAAGGTCCTCCCCTGCCTCTGCCTTGAAACTCAGGTGGGCCACCATACTGCTGTTGTGGCTGTGGAGGTCCTCCCCTGCCCCTTCCTTGATACTCAGGAGGCCCACCATACTGCTGTTGGGGAATCCCACGACCACCACCACGCCCACCACCATAACCACCACGACCACCTCCATAATCCCCACGTCCACCTCCATAATCACCACGCCCACCACCATAATCCCCACGTCCACCTTGGTGAGCCCAGCCTCGACCTCCTTGGGGTCCGCCCCCTCCTTGAGGTCCTGCACCTCCAGTTACAGCAGCTTGTTGTTGAGGCGGTGCACTCCTCTGTTGACCATCAGAGGTTTCAGCACCACCAGGTCCATCAGTTCTCTTCTTCCTAACCATGTTGAAAGCTACAAATACACAACACAAGAGACTGCATTACTGAATGATTCATAATCCATGAACAAAAATCAAACACTATAAACATTGTCATGTTAACATATCAAAAACAAATAAATAGTATCCAAAACCAACATCATAAAGTAAAATCAATTTGTACATGAACTGCATATATAATAATAAAGTAAAACCAATTTGTACATGAACTACATATGAGCACATACAAACAATACAAAATGACATCATCATCATCAAGAAAACACTTATCAACCATCACTAGTCAAAAAAACAGCATAGATACAGATGAGTCACGAAGAAAACACTTAGCAACCATCATTAATCAAATAAACATCATAGGTACCGTTACAATTTCCAAAACGAACAAAAAAAATATCAACATACATATCAAATGACCAAACTAAAATAACTAGATATTCATGATTTCTAACTCAAACTATAACTTCCAATATAAATAAATAAAAAAATAAATCATCCTTTATAAAACTAAATAAAATATAAAATATATAAAACATGGAAGTTCAACAAAATCAGATGTTAAACGTTTAAAACTACAAATATTAAACAATGAACAATTTAGTAGATACGAATTTTCTCAAACTAAAAAATAAAATAAAAAGGGTTAAAAAGCATACACACAGAAAAAGCTGAATGAACAGAATGGAAAACTTGAGTGATGAACAGAAGGAAAAAACACGATAATCAAACGCCAAAAAGAACACATGAATCGTCACATACATTGCAACAGAAACTAAACTAAACAAAAAAAGCGATGAAAAATAAAAATAAAAAAAAAATACATAAAAAAATACATAAAATGCAACTAAAACAAAAACCAACCCTAAAAAATAAATAACCCTAAAATCGAAAACAAAAACAGTGAGAAATCGATAAATACACATAAAATACACAAAATAAACAGAAAAATCATCAAAACAAAAAATAACCAGATCAGAGTGAGAATCGCAAATAAGTACTGGATCTACACAAAAACAAACAGAGAATGAAAAGTTATACAAAACAAAGCAAATATTCATCGCAAACACAACAACACAAAAATCGGAAGCAGAAAACAAAACCCTAGAAGTGAAAAATCGGTGAATGATTTTTGTTATACCTGAAGAGAAAACGAAGAAAAAAAAACGAAAACGGTGTTTAGATTTTCGGTGACGGAAGAAATAGAAAAGAGAGAGAGAGAGAGAGAGAGAATGAAGCTTTCTCTCACTAGAAATAGAGGAGAAAGTTTTTAGAGAGAGAGAGAGAGAGAGAATGAAAAGTGGAGCGTTGTGGAGGAAAAGAAGCACAATATGCTATGAATTGTGCAAGTTATAAAGATGTAGTGGGTCCTTCAAATTGACCATTATGTCCCTATCGTCACTATTATTTACTGCTATTTTATATTTCTTACCCTTCTCTACTCTCCTTCTACTCTAAGTAAACTACTTTTTAGGATTAATTAATATAAATTAATTTTAGTCAAAAATATATATAAATTAATTACTAATATATATTAATAATACTCCATTTAATATTTAATATAAGAAAATCTACATATAAAAAAATTATATAAAAAAATCAGTAAAAGATAGTATTTGAATTATTATATAGCCTAAATATATCAATATTTTAATAAATTTAAAAAATGAATAATGAATTTTGTCTTATATTAAGGACTAAAAAGAATAATAATATATTAATAATACTTTGTATTTTTAATATAAGAAAAAATTATTTTTTAGATTTATTGAAATATGGATGTGTTTGAATCATGATATAGTTCAAATACATTAATATTTCGATGAAACTAAAAGTGGGTTTTGAATTTTGATTTTCTTTGTTTTTTATTCATTTAAGTATTTTATCTTTTGATTTTTTTGTGTATTTATTGTTTATCAAATATCTATTTTAGTGTTTAGTAAACGATGGATTGTAATTCTAATTCAACTAGTAATGGTAATATTTTATAAAGCAAATATATAAATTTATTTTATATAAATGTAAATTAAATGAGAAAATTTTTGTATATGTAAGGATAAAGGTGTCAAAAGTTTTATATCAAGTAATATATTATATCAAAATCTTTATATTAATGAATGAAATAAATATGTTTTTTATAATATTACTAAATGAAAAATAAATTTTAATATAAATATTTGAAAAATTCTTACCTAATATATTATTAATTTATATAGAAATATAAACATTAATAGTATATTTTTATTTTATATTCAAAAGTCGTATGAAGCATTTTTAATATTTGAAAAATTAATAAAAAAAGAGATAGTGATGAATATTGTTTTTGGTCAAGAGTAATATTTATTACTTTTTAAATGGTCAATACGTAATTGAAATTTACATATTGATCAGGTATACGTTTGATTTCACATTTTATGAAAGTCAAAATTAATTTTAATAATGTAAAATTATTTATTTTATTTTTTTGTTTAATTTCTCTAGAGTATAGTTGTTTTTGCTCCCAAATTATTATTTATATTTAAAATGATAAATTGTAGCTCCTAATTCAATCAACAATGAATGAAATATAAATTATTTTACGTTTTGGTATATTTCCAATTGTATTGCTATCTTTATTAGGAATGAAATATCTTAAGTCTGCTTGCGTAAAACAAAGTCAATCAATAAAAATTTAAGCTTCTAAAATGTAGAAATTTGTCAACCTTCTTAGTCTTTCTTGGCTAATTAAATTAACTAGCTCATCCTTTTCAATTAGTTACTTTCTAGACTCGGAAAGATGGCTTCTTGGATAATGCGGTGGAGGTTAGCTACCTTTATCACTCATCAGTTAAGGCATCGTTCGCTTCGGATCAAAGTGACTCATCTAAATTTGGGCAAGGCCTGAGAAGTGGATTCAACTATTCGTCATATTGTAAAGGTGGGATTTCAGGACAAGATAGTTTGTGACGGTTCTTGCTTTCAGCTGACAAGGGATAAGAAGGTTGTTTGGTCATATCCCTTTAACGATGTGGTGATAGCTGATCGACAAAGTAGCTTCAGTCTACCTTGTTGAATCATCTACATTGATTGAGGACTCGATGTCATAATGCATTCTTCGATATTTGTTGTAGTGTAGAAGTTTTCATCTAGTTCCTGTAGCTAGTCGTAGATGCATATTATAGTTGCTATCGGATCAGAGGTTCGGGGGATTTTGAACTATATTATTTATAAATATATTAAAATTAATTAAATTCGTGTTGGATCTCTTGCTTTAAAGTTCTCTTAGTTTATATGTAACTCGATAAGGACTTAGATGCAGATACGGATAGGGGTAAACGAGATAACCAATCCCACTAGACGACTCCTTCATCCTTAGATCACAAGACTAAGGCCAACGAGGCGGAACCTCGCGTGCGTGTGTGATAGGCTGGTTCTCACCAAGGGCAGTCCTCTCACAAAATTTGAGTTGGTTTTTAAGTTAGCATAAATCAATTTTTAATATACGAAAAACTTGTTTAACCCTCATTTTTAATATAAAATTATATAATAGATAAAAATTGAAAGTGTCAATCGTTTTATGACGAATGGGTCAATTATGGATAGAAATATTATATATAAAAAAAATTACATTAAATTATTTGGATAAATATATTTTTAATATTATAAAATAAATTAAAATTTTAATTGCAACATTTAAAAATAATACCTAATATATTAATACTTTAAATAGAAACATAAATATTAATAGTATATTTTCTATATTATATTCAAAACTCGTATGAAGTGTGTTTATGACAAATTAATAAAGTGTCGTATGAAATGTATCGTATGCAATTAATAAAAAAAATATGTTTATCACTATCTTATGAAATGTATTGTTAAATAATCTTCTCTTGTAGAGAAAGTTATTGAAATACACTTAGCAATTTATTTGTTATTTAATAAACGTATTAAAAAGAGTGTGTGCGCGCTCGTGTGTGCGCGCCGAAAGTAAATAATAGAGTTAGATACGCAAAAGGTATCTTAATATATTTAGTAGAAATCGATTTTAGTGTTGGTAGAAATCAATTTTCAAGACAAAACATTGCTAAACCATTTATTTGCACAAGCAGTTTTGTTTGACCTTAAAAATAAGCTATTCCTTATAAAAAAATAAATAAGCTATTTCAAACGGGGCAAAAATAATGCAACCACTTTTTTTTAATATTTGATAAATGTATATTTTAGTTAAAATAATAAGGATAAATGTAAAATAAAAAATTATAAACTATTTGAAATGACATATGAAAAAAAAAATTAGGAACTGTTTAAATTAACCTAATTTTGAGCTTATACAAAAAATTTATAAAAATAAATAACTTTTTATGTATTACTCATAATTTTGTCAACGCAGTTTATGAAAAAACAGATTACGAAGGTACAATCTTCCTTTGTTAAAATTTATGAATTAATATAAAAGGTTATTTATTTGCATAAGTTATTTTTTATAAGATCAAAAATAAGTTAATCTAAACAGACTCATATACTAGTAAAATAAGTTATAAACTCGTGATAAAAGACTATTACCAAATATGTTTTTTAACTTATACTTTTTCTCGATTCTTTTTTATAAGAGACACAACACTTTTTTAGATTTATTGAGTAACTTATACCGGATGGAGTAAGTTATAAGCCATAATTTTTTTTTAAACTATAAACCATAAAATATAAGCTATCTTGTCTATCTAGATAATCGCAAATTATTTTTTTGGGTACAAATTATAAATGTCGGTCTTTGTATGCATTTTTTTAGTCAAACAATGCGATGGCTAGAAATTCAAATCTGAATGTGAATAAGTTGGAGATCCGAGATTCAAACCTCATAATATAGAATATAATATCTATACTAATTGAACTACATCTAGAGGAGAATGGATATTCTAAAACAAATTCCTCAATTTTTCTTAAGTTTTATATCTCAACCATCAATAAACTTCTCTCAATTTCTTTCAGATTTAAATATTATTTTATATTTATGATCCAATGATCTATAATCCACATTATTTCCTCAATATTTTTTCTCACTTGAGAGAATCCATTATGAGTGACATCTTATATGAGTTTTATTTTTATACAACCTTTGTATGCATTTCTAATAGAATACTAAAATAACCCTTAACCCTCCTAAACAATCCTGTTAAACATCAATTTTTAGTTGGTGGTTTAAAATGTAAACTAATAATTCAATTTCAACCAACATCACATATTGTTGCCATTTTTCAATACTCCTACTCATCAGCCGACATAATTATATTTGGGTATAAACAATACTCATTCGGCCTTAATTATAAACAAATATCATTTTTTAGATATATTAAATAACTAATGTATTTAGTCTAGAAAATGAACTAGATACATTAGTTATTTATGGTATGTTTGGTTGTGAAGAGAAAGTGAGAAGAGAGAAAGAGGTGAGAGTGAATATAAGAAGAGAGAAATATATGAGAAATAGAGTAGATTTGAGGTATGGTTTGGTATAAGAGAAAGATGAGAGAAATAGAGAAGAGAGAAATGTGATGGTTTAATGAAATGACAAAATAGTCCCTATCTAAAAAATGTCATCTTTATCTTATAAAAAAATATTGCATATTTATAAAATAACAAAAAGTATAATTTTTTTTTTTGCTCTTAGATGATGTGGTAATCCGCTGAAAATAAACTAACATAATTGTGAGATATCCCGAGTTCGAACCCGAGTCATGATGTCCGGCTTAACAATTTCGGCATATTTTGTCAGTTGAGCTAGGACTTGTGAGACAAAAAATTACAATTTCTCAAAAACAAAATGCTACTGTGTCAAAAACAATGCTAGTTAGTACTTAATTATTTAATTTGTCGGTTACAATTTTGTTTGGCTCATTTACAATTAATTGCTATTTGAGTCAAAAAATCTATTCATAGCTATCCTAATTTTTCCTTATTTCTCAGAACAACTCCCCTACTTTTTCCTTATTTTTTCGTATCAACCTATGCTTGGTCTGTGACATTGTGAGCAAGCAGGCCCGGCCCTGAGGGTAGGCAATGAGTGCCATGGCCTAAGGCCCATCATTTTTAGGGGCCCAAAATATTTTATTATATCTAACTACTATTATTGAAAATAAAAAATCAATTATATTTAAAGAAAGAAAACATACTACTGTAAAAAAAAATCAATTATATTTGAAAATATGATTAAACCTATGAAATAAGTGGTATTTAAAATGTGATTTAAGTCCAATTTTTTTTTATACCTAGCTAATAATTAGGCATAATGGTAGGATTAAAATAGAACTCTGCAGAACAACAAAAAGACGGCACCACTTGTCTTTATTCCTAATTCCTATTAAGTTTTTTTTTCTTTCTAATTTTTGTATTCTTTTAAGGTATGTAAGAATGTTATAGGTTTTTCTTGTTTAGGTTTTGGCGTTGTTTTATTTTTTGTGTTCCTAATTTTATTAACAAGTTATTTAATTTATTTTCTACAAATTGTTAATACTTACATGTTATTTTTTTCGTCCAATTTCAACCATTTGGATCTTAAAATTTTTCAATTGTTCTTCGAAGTCAACATTCTACTTCCATGTGCTATTGTTTTCTACTTGAGTTTTTTTTTTCTATCCAAAGTCTAGAAGATGTTGCCTAAAAAACATTTATGTGGTAAAGAAAACTGGAAAAAAAAAATGAAAGGAAGAGCTAATAAAATCACAACAAGGGGCTTTTGAAAAATTTGTTTTCAAAATGGTAAATATCCAAGAAGTATGTATTAATGCTATTATATTAAACGAAACTTTTTTTTTTGGCCTAAGGCCCATAAAAAGTCAGGAACGACACTGTGAGCAAGACGACTCATTTTCCATTTAAAATTGCATCAGTCAGAACCAAAATTCCATGGCTTTAAGCTAAATGGAAAGCAAGATCTTAGATGGGTTTTCAATTCATCTAAAACAAAACAAAAAAATTTGAAGCTTTGATTGCAGTAAAATAGTGGAACAACAGTCAAACACATTGACAGTGCAGTAGTGAAGATTGAAGAATTGAAAGAGAAAAAAAAACGAGGGCATATGAACAGTAGTGCAGTAGTGTATTATAAACAGTGATAACTAAAGGGTAGAATTGGAAACAAAAAATGAGATCACGTTTCTTCCCTCTTTCTTCGCAGTTGAGCGAAGAAACTAAAAATCGATGGGACCCACATAAAAGTAATTTCTCTCTTCCATTTCTTTCCAAACCAAACGAGAGAAGTATGGCATCTCTCTTCAATTTCTCTCTCACCAACTTCTCTCTTTCTTATTTCACCTAAAACAAACATAGTGTTAATGTATCTAAAAAATGACATTTGTTTATTAAGGCTCGGGGAATATATTGCAATAGTACCACTTTATCACAACACAAGATTAATCCATTATCTCATTCTCACATTAAACTTTATTGTAGTCATTTTTGTTGTTGTGTTTTTTACAAAAAAAGAAAAGTAAGATGAAAGAGAGTTGAAAACGTGAGGTGGTAGTGGACTATAGTGGAGTGGTGGTGACGAGGGGAGGCGTGGGGGTGTGATGAAGGTATAGGATCAGAGAGTGGGTGATGCTGACAACTAACGGTTACATAAGCTCAACGGTGCGTGTTATTGTGTGAATATTTAAATATGTAATTTTATAATTATATTGGCTAAATTTATCAAACACTTTAACTCTGTTTGGTAAAACTGGTTGAATAAAATTAAAGTATTTGGCAAATTTAACTGTTGTAAGTATAAAATGACATAAAAATATATGGTTATTTTTATTGTTGAGTGGTTATTTTTGTAAGTGGGTAGTTCAAAAAAAGAAATAATAAAATTAAAATAATAAGGTTAAAATCGAAATGAAAGGTAAGAAGTTATAAGCTATAAGCTCAAATGCTACTTGAAATAAAATCAGAAAAAAAATATAAGTTAATGAAAAAAGTTTGTTACCAAACACCTCTAAGGTACCATTTGGCCTATTTTATTTTAGATTTTTTTTGCTTAATAAAAAAGGGTAAAATAACTGATACCCCTGTAATGTGGACGTGTTATGTTTTTCCCCCCTATAAAATATTTTCGTGCAACTCACCCCTTACAAAATACTGACTCTTTGCTTTTGCCCCCTGTGCACAAAACTTAACAGCTGACTGTGCACTTTTACCACGTGATAAATCCACGTGGATTTATTTTAGTTTTTATTTAATTTTAATGCCACGTGTCACTGACACGTATCAAACTAAATAATAATTTAAAAAAAAACAGAAATTTAATTAACTGAATCAAAAAGAAAAATAAAAAACGAAATTTTAAAAAAAACATAATTAAAAAAAAACATAAATTTGTTTTGTTTAATAATCTGATTCAACCTTTTGCATATTCATCTTCTCCAATACCTCCTCTTCATCTTCAAAACTCATAAATCTAAAAATATCATATTTCATTTTCCAACAGAAACCCCGAAAACAGGATCAGAAATTATAATCCCAAAACCCGATCAGAAAACGGAATCAGAAGATGAACTTTGCAATCAGAAAATGAAATTTGCAATCAGAAACCCATAAACCTTCACAATACATAAAACTTCATCTCCCTCACAACATGATTTCTTTGCCTAGAATCAATCACAACATCTCTGAACAACAATAAGAACAACAACAACAACCCAGATCTAGGAAGAATATTTGAGTTTTCGAAATCTAGAATTTTTTCGACAGTGATGAATGTTCGAGAAAGAAGAAACGAGTTTCAATGTTTGAGTTATCTGTTTTTATCTTTTTCGCATGAGTTTCTTGGCGAAGATCTCGTCGGAGAAGATGACCTGAGGCGGCGGAGGTGCGGCGAAGATCTCGTCGGAGAAGAATGAAGAACCTCAGCAACAATAACTCAAACATGGTTGCGAGAGGAAGAATGAGAAATGGAAGCCTATGATGGAAAGGAAGATCACGTTGTTGTTGTTGTTTAATTCAGTTTGGTGGAAGTGAGTTTGTGAGAAAAATTTCTTTTGGTGGAAGAATATGAAACAAGAACACCGTTCTTTTTAGTTTTATCCCTTTCTTTAATTATTTTTTTTAAAGTTAAAACTTAAATTAGTTTAATGATGTGAATAAATGAAATTTGTTGTACGATGCACAAGATCTAGGTTGTTGCTAGAAATTGGTTTTGTAGCTTGTATTTGTTTTGGTCTTTAACTTTGCTTTTGTGGATTAGTGGTTTGGTGAGGATTAGGATTTGTTGGATTGTTGTGGTTTTAATGAAAGATTTGGAGACCAATTTAATTTTTGGGTTTGTGCTATGAATGTTTAAATTTATGGATTGAGGAAGAAGAAAATCCATCATCATCTTGTTTGTGTTGATGTGGTTCTTGTTCTTATTTAAAAGAAGACGAGTTTGAAGAATATGATGAAGGATAAAGATGATGATGATGGATTTAACAAAAGAAACATTTTAACTTTGCTTTTAAATTTTCTTATTTTTGCTGTCTCAGGAAAAAAAAAAACACCTTTCTCTTTTATTTTCTTATTTTTCTATTTTGGTTTTATTTATTTTTTTAATTATTATTTAGTTTGACACGTGTTAGTGACACGTAGCATTAAAATTAAATAAAAACTAAAATAAATCCACGTGGATTTGCCACATGGCAAAAGTGCACAGTCAACTGTCAAGTTTTGTGCATAGCGGGCAAAAACAAATAGTCAGTATTTTGCAAGGGGCGAGTTGCACGAAAATATTTTATAGGGGGAAAAATAAAACACGCCCACATACAGTTATTTTACCCATATAAAAAAAGTTAGCTAAACCAAACCGATTTTCAAAAAACTTTTGATAAAAATAAATCTACTTAATTTCTATAAGTAAAATACATAGTTAAAAGATTTTTAAAGTTAAAAAAACAACGATTCGATTACCAAACATCTTTAGTTTTTTTTTTCTTTCTAAAAGCTCTTATTTTCACTTCTAACTTTCAAATAGCTTTTAAGAGCCTTGAACTCTTTAATTTTTTAATGACTTTTTGCAAGGAATGTTTAACACTTTATAAAATGTTTATTTAACAAAATTTAGAATTTTTTAACATGGACCAAATTAAATATGAATGATTTTTTTTTTTTGACAAATAAATATGAATGATTTAAAAACCAAAAGATCAATATAAAAGTAACATAAATAAATTTTCATTATAAAAAAAAAACATAAATTTGGACTTAGAATTTTATATATTATATAAAAAGAAATTATATTTCTTTTAAAAAAGATTTACGTGTTCTGGTTTCGTACCTGACTCCTACATATAAAATTCGATATCCCTATCAAATGACATGATGTTACGGACCGCAAAAGAAGTTTTTGTGTTTTAAACATCACCGCCAAAGAGTCATTCAAAAATACATATCACATGGACTAAAAATGAATGTATAATAATTTTATAGGACTAAAAATACTATAAAAATTTAGTAAGAACTAAGTTTAAAATGTCTTCATTAGTTCATTTTATATGGACAAAAGACACGCTTAACCTAAAAATCAAATAATCACAAAAATTATAATTCCTCAAATTATAAAAAAAAAAATCTCCACGTAGGGACAACAAGTTAGTAGCTATCAGTGTCATAAAAAAAAACAAATAGTGGTTTGAATTAGAATTCAAAATTTTTTACTTCTTCACTTTTAAAATATTTGAATAATCATTAAATTATTTGACGAAAAAATTATACCTCCTCAATAATTTTAATACTATATTTTTAAGATCCAAATTAAAGTCCAAGACTAATAGGGTCTGTTTTGTAAAATTAAACTATAAGTTAATTTATAGCTAATAGTTGAAAAGATAGCTTATAGGTGAAAAGCTAGTTTGTAGCCGATAACTGAAATGCTAATTGATTAAAATTAAAGTATTTGATAAAATTAGCTTTTAAAGTGATTGATAAATATAAAATGACAAAAAAAGACATGTAAGTGGGTATTTTTTTCTTTAGTGTGTAGTTTTTTCAATATAAAAAATAATAAAATTAAATCAAAGGTTAAAAAAGAAAAAAATAGTAAAAATCTATAAGATATAAGCTCAAACGCTACTTGAAATAGCATCTCAAGTTAAGCTAAAAGCTAATGGAAAAAGCTTTTTATCAAACACATCTTATTTTATCAAACAATCTTATAAGCTAATTTAATAAACTATAAACTATTTTATTTTGTTTATCAAACACTCTAACTAAACTAGGGAGCCGGGGGTCTCATGCCTTGAGCGTTCCTTACGCCAAATATTTTGTTTGTCCATGTTCTACAACTCTGGAGATAATACTGTTAATTTAATTAGATTTATACATAAAAAGTTGTAGATTTTATATCTATAGTTATTAATCTCTTTTATAAAAAATAAATAAATAAGAAGAAGCTATTAATCTCTTGAAAAATGTTGAAAAATGACAACTAGTTGTTTGGTTTTTCTATATTATTTGAAATTTAAATAATTATTATAATAGGCTAGCGCAACGCGTGCAACAATATATTGATTTTGTGGAAAAATATGTTTTCTGAAGGATATTTGACTTGAATTTTATTTTATTTTATAACAGATTTGTTTTAAAATAATAGACATGTATTTTTCTATAAATATACTGTTTTATTTGTAGAAAATAAGGTTGAGAAAATTAAGATTAGGGTTTGTCACACCACAAAGACTAAAGTTTTAAAGACAAATGCTCTTGGTATAATTATAAGGGATTGGGCGAATAGATTCAGATGTTCGGTAGAATTATGTGCTAATTATTGTAACCTCTCTCTCCTTCAGAGTAAATTGTTTTGAGCGAACTGTGTAACCAAACTCCATCGTGTTCTTTATCGTCGTTTATTTCTTTTTGGATTATTGCATTATCACCTCTATCCTCTTATTATTTGGTTGCTTAGTTAATTTTGCCCTACACATCAAGTTTTACTGGTGTGATTTTATTGACGAATTCACAACGATGGTATCAACGGTAAAACTTTTATGGTTGTTAATGATTATTAATTTTTCTAAAAAAGACATCTAATTCTTTTTGAGTTAAATCTCTTACTCCCTCTTATTTTATATATAAACTAGATTTTTTACCCGTGCGATATACGGACTCAATCATTCAATTCAATTATACAATGGAAATATTTATAACGTGTGATTATTTATAGTAGCAAGCATATAGTGTAGAATCTTCTTGACCTTTAGACGTGGATTCCAAATAATTTTTGCATTAATTTTTTGCTTATCATTTGCGTGTGGCTTATAGTTTTTTTGTTAACAATATTTTTTTTAAAATAATAAAATCATTAATTTATATGATCCATATTATTCTTCTCATGCTCATCATAGAATTTTTATTTTGGCTTTCTCATGTTTATCATTTGCGTGTAACATATTATTTTTTTTGTTAACAGATCTTTTTTTTAAACAATAAAATTGTTAATTAATATGATGCATAATTATCCTTCTCATCCTTATGAGGGATTTTTTTTTGGCTTTCTCATGCATATCAGGTACAATTAATTAGAATTGACCCGCCAATTTGATTAGCAAATTAGGGTTTAATATGATACATAATTAGAGAAATTAGAAATAAGTAAGATAAGATAAGATAAGATAGATGTATTTATGTTAAAATAAAAGACGGTGGAGTTCAAATGACGGGAAACTAATGATTAATAAGAAACAAATTTGACATTACAATAAGCACATTAATTCAAAATTATTGAAACACTAAAATATAAGGAAAAACCAAATGTTCCCATTGATTGTTTCCGCTTATACATCAAATTGATTTCCTAAAGGATGAACCAAGGTTGCAAAACACCTAATATCGTGACTGGAAAACATCTTCGAAAGCATAACTGGACCCTATCAAGAAATTAAAACAAAACATATCAGAAGAACATTTAAATTTTTTGGTGAAACAACAACATCAACAAATAATATAATACAAACAAACTTCATTTATTGATATCAAACTCAAGTTTGCCACACACGGCATATATTAAGCAAGGAAAAAATAAAATTGTTATCTCAAATTGAAAGAATCAAATGAAGTTATTAACATGCCCCATATTACCTAACATAATAGCACAAAAATATAACTTTCACGGTTGTTAATGATTATTCATTTTTTCTCATTTTATATATAAAAATAACTTTTCACATTTTAAGGATATTCAATGCATCAAATCTATTATACTGATTAGATTAATAAATTATTGAATGAGCCTAAAAAATAAAAAACTACTTTTATATATATATATGAAACTAGAAGAGTACTACTAATTAAACCAATTGGACTATGTTTAACATAATTTTTTTTAATTATTTATTATCTAGAAAATAAAAAATTGTTGTTAATAGGTTTTTTAATTTGTTTAACCAATTGGCATTCTTCTATGGGCACAACCTTAAATTAATTTTGTTTAGTCACACACACATAAATCTTAAAAATTAAAAGAAAAATAATATAGTCACATTAATCGATAATATCATTTTAATTTTTTTCTTTTTTATATGAGTGTGCCTAATAATAAGGTATGCCTAGGTTATATTTTCTCTAGTTTTCAATTAAGTGAATCATCATCGATCAATTTAAAATAAAATTGTAGGTATGATGATTTGGTCTAAAAAAATAACCAAATTCCGACATAATTTCAAAAACCAGAGATTATTTATCACATTCGACTCGATAATTAACCTTAAACAACTAATTCAATTCTCTATAAAAAATAAAATAATTCAACTCTAAATTAGATTTCTCTTGTTATTTATTCATAGGAACGATTATTCTTTTTTTAATCATGATATCAATAGTAAAACTTTTACTGTTGTTAATGATTACCATTTTTTCAAAAAACTTCAGCCAATTCTTTTGGGTTATATCTCTTACTCTTTATGAATTTATATATAAGTAATTTTTTACTTTTTAGATACATTCAATAATAGATGTATCTAGTTTATAATATTGATTAAATTTATAAGTTATTGAATGTGAAATTCCGGCGCGCTGGTAACAGATGTGGTATACGATGTTCCAACATCGTACCAACGTGAAACATAATGGACACAGTATAAACAATAAACAGCAGAAAGATAAACAACACACAATATTTGATAACCCAGTTCGGCGCCAACCGCAACCTACATCTGAGGGATACCAATCCAAGAGGAAATCCACTAATAGCCTTAGTTCTAAGTCTTACAGCAAACTCCTCGTTTACAAATTATCACCTAGCAACTATCCTTATGCACTTCTACCTATGAACTCCTAGGTATGAGTTCCCAACTCACTCATTAATTTCAACAGTACAACCAGCATTGTTGTTAAGACAAACACTTTGGTGGAGACACTCTCCTAAACACTAGACCACTCTTACTTAAAGGCTTTGAGTGATACACAAAAAAACAATCATACTCTATGCTTAAAAGCTTTGGAGAACATACCGAGTTACAACTCAATAAAACAGTTTTAAACTTGCATCAATGTGACACAAGAAAGGCTCACAAATAAAGCACAAGGCTTACAAAGACACGAAACCCTAAAAGTCTACATTTTGATACATTGGTTTCAGTGAAGAAACTAGGTTTAGCTCATTCCTTTAAATAGCTGGTAACATGGGCTTCAGAAGATCTGACCCAAAAGAACATCCAGCTCACAAACATAAAATAGAACCATATCTTGAAAGATTTGATACGTTTTTAAAATAAGTCTTAATAATTTCTAAAACAATATTTAAATGAAAGATCTGTTTAGAAAATAAATCATTTCTTAATGCACACGCAAAGACTGAATTAAAGAGAAAAGATCTTCTCAAAAAATAAAACGCGCGCATAAAAGATATGACAGCTGGTGCGCACACGTCAGGTTCTGATGTTGTAACATTTGATTCAACATCTTGGACATAGGCTTATTTTACCAAAATGAAGCCAACAATTAAAAACCCAACAATCTCCCCCTTTGGCAAATTTTGGCTAAAATAATTCTTGACTAAGCCATATAAACTGGAGAGATGTATTAGCAACATCAGAGGCATAACACAGTGAAATTTGACATATTCAGCCTCACATAGCACTCCCCCTCAATATCAAAACGTATGCTCCCCCTCAAAGCCAGAAACAGAACAGGATGCCTGCTCTGATACCAATTGAAATTCCGGCGCGCTGGTAACAGATGTGGTATACGATGTTCCAACATCGTACCAACGTGAAACATAATGGACACAGTATAAACAATAAACAGCAGGAAGATAAACAACACACAATATTTGATAACCCAGTTCGGCGCCAACCGCAACCTACATCTGGGGGATACCAATCCAAGAGGAAATCCACTAATAGCCCTATTTCTAAGTCTTACAGCAAACTCCTCGTTTACAACTTATCACATAGCAACTATCCTTATGCACTTCTACCTAGGAACTCCTAGGTATGAGTTCTCAACTCACTCCTTAATTTCAACAGTACAACCAGCACTGTTGTTAAGACAAACACTTTGGTGGAGACACTCTCCTAAACACTAGACCACTCTTACATAAAGACTTTGAGTGATACACAAAAAAACAATCATACTCCATGCTTAAAAGCTTTGGAGAACATACCGAGTTACAACTCAATAAAACAGTCCTAAACTTGCATCAATGTGACACAAGAAAGACTCACAAATAAAGCACAAGGCTTACAAAGACACGAAACCCTAAAAGTCTACATTTTGATACATTGGTTTCGGTGAAGAAACTAGGTTTAACTTTTTCCTTTAAATAGCTGGTAACACGGGCTTCAGAAGATCTGACCCAAAAGAACATTCAGCTCACAAACATAAAATAGAACCATATCTTGAAAGATTTGACACGTTTTTAAAATAAGTCTTAATAATTTCTAAAACAATCTTTAAATGAAAGATCTGTTTAGAAAATAAATCATTTCTTAATGCACACGCAAAGACTGAATTAAAGAGAAAAGATCTTCTCAAAAAATAAAACGCGCGCATAAAAGATATGACAGCTGGTGCGCACACGTCAGGTTCTGATGTTGTAACATTTGATTCAACATTTTGGACATATGCTTATTTTACCAAAATAAAACCAACAATTAAAAACCCAACAGAATGAATTTAAAAAATGAAAAGTTATATATATATATATATATATATATATATATACAACTAGAGGAATACTAATTAAACCAATTTCACTATGTTTTATCATAATTTTTTTTAATTATTTATTATATAGAATTTTTTTTGTTGTTAATAGGTTTTATAGGACACCATTAAAGGAGAAGGAATGGTAGAGACATGAGAGAGAAATGAAAAGGACGAAGTGGTAGGTCCAATTCAGAAGGTACAAGTCACTGGATGAACGTATATTCATGTTTGGCTTTTAGCTTTTAGCTTTGCCAGCCTTTCAGTTAGTCCTTTTTATAATCATACCAACGTCCATTCATAAAAATAACGCACACTCACTCAGTCACTCACCACCCTCTATTTAATCCAATAATAACTTCATTACCTCTAGCTATAGCTATAGCTATAGCTATATGTCTTGCTTCATTTAAATTCGTTTATTCATCTTCCCATTCTTCCCTTACGCCATTTGCTTTTTATGCTCCAACCACATGTATTTTATGATTCATGATTGTCTTACTTATTAATGCTCATTTAAATACCAAATGTCGTCATTCAATGTCTAATTAGTTTTAGGAGAATACTTAAGAATATCTCAAATGGTGATAGTATTAATTTGAGTATATATCATTAACTATTGATCCATAATGTCTTTTAATAATTATGTAACTTATAAATATTTTTGTTTCAACAATGATATTACTTTAGATATCATATATCACTAACAGGTGATACCTTCTATTTAATTTGATATATAAAAAATAATATTAAATGGATGATACGATGCCTTGAATAATGTACCGAATCATCAATTTTGATATTTTCAGTGTTACAGCATGAAACTCCAATAATAATAAAATAAATAAAGCATGGATCATTGCTCTATGAAACTCTCTTTCACACTCTTAAGTAGTTTAACAAGCACCCTTATGGTACACGTGTACATGTTAACATGACTCTTACTTTTATATAATCTACCGTGAATAACAAGTGTAACAGAAATAATTAGACTAGCTCAATTCACTAAAAAAAAAATTAGACTAACTCAAGGGTTAGATGAGATGACACAAGTCTTTTCTAATTTAATCAAATCATGAGTTAAATATTTGACTTAGGTGTACAATACCGTTAAAACTTTTATGGCGTGTTTGGTTTGAGAGAGAGAAATAGGGAAGAGAGAAATTCACAAAAACGATGAATGAGACAACATTATTAGGTTATATGTGCTTTTTTTATTTTTTAAAAAATATCTTTTAATTTTTGAATATTTGTTGATGTTATTTTTAAGTAATCATATATTGTGCCAATAAAAATTAATAATCATATTTTTAAGTATATATTATTAACCAGTGATCCATACAATGTCTTGTAATAATTATGCAATTTATAAATATTTTGCTCCAATGACGATATCACTTTGGATATTATATATCATTAACAGGTGATACTTTCTATTTAATTTGATATATAAAAAATAATATTAAATGGATGATACGGTGCATTGAATAATGTATCGAATCATCAATTTTGATATTTTCAGTGTTACAACATGAAACTCCAATAATAATAAAATAAATAAAGTGTGGATCATTGCTCTATGAAACTCTCTTTCACACTCTTAAGTAGTTTAACAAGCACCCTTATGGTACATGTGTACATGTTAACATGACTCTTACTTTTATATAATCCACCGTGAATATCAAGTGTAACAGAAATAATTAGACTAGCTCAATTCACTAAAAAAAAATTAGACTAAATCAAGGGTTAGATGAGATGACACAAGTCATTTTTAACTTAATCAAATCATGAGTTAAATATTTGACTTAGGTGTACAATATCGTTAAAACTTTTATGGTGTGTTTGGTTTGAGAGAGAAATAGGGAAGAGAGAAATTTACAAAAACGATGAATGAGACAACATTATTAGGTTATATATGTGCTATTTTTATTTTTTAAAAAATATCTTTTAATTTTTGAATATTTGTTGATGTTATTTTTAAGTAATCATATATTGTGCCAATAAAAATTAATAATCATATATTCACTGAAATTTTGGTGCAATTAATTTTTTTTATCAACACCAACTTAACTTATTTAATTATTTAAATGATGTTAAATAGAAGGAAGAATAAATTCACAACTATGGAGACTATGAGACTAATCAAATAAATGGCCGTTCATGCAAAACTATGAATAATCATATTTATTTGTTTTCAAATAAACTTTACCTCAATGTTCAAATATGATAACATAATATTAATACTAGAAATAACAATTCTTTTGCTCGTAACAAGCGACACGTTTTAGGAGGCATATAAACTTTCCAAATTCCATTCACTATAAAGAAGACAAATAAGCTAGATTATAGCTTTATAAGCTAAAAGCTCTGTTTGTTAACAATTTTTTAAAAATAGCTTATAACTTATTTTACTAGGTTATAGTTTTTTTTCAAATTCAAGTAACTTATGAGCTTATAACTTATAGTTTATCACATTTTCTTCCAATTTTACCTCTACCATCTTACTTGAAAAAAATTAAATATTAATTAAACATTTTGTTTTTTTTATGTCATTTCATACTTATAAGCTAGTTTAACCGTTAATTTTATCAAACACTACAAATTCAATTAGGTAGCTTATTCGCTATAAGCTCATCCGATATAAGCTAACTTATCAATTATCCACTATTTTTTACCTAATGGAGCCTATCAATATGAAATCTTTTGCTTTAGATCATTTTTATCTCCATCGATTAAATTATCTGCTTAAATCGAAGCAAAAAGCGGAACATCTAAAATATCTTCTACAACTTCGCTTGTGAATAAATTATGAATTTTAACATCTCAAGCTTATTGACCTTCGAACATGAATTCTTTAACAAACATGTAACTTTTTTACGGTTTAAATGCAATTTTGGTCCTATAAATTTATTTAACAAACTAGCCTAAAATTTGGAGGGCCAAAACGTGTAACATTTTTTTTACGGTTTTGGGTACAATTACAGTAACTTTTTTTAGTGTATGGTTAATTTTTTATTAATATTAGAATTCTTTTTTTTACAATTTCAAGATATTAGATATATAAATTTTAAGATCAAATTTCTTTATTAGTATACTTAACTGGTGTATACGAAGTATATATATATTTTTTTATAGATGCTCTACAAGAAAATAACTAATTCAATTTTGTGAACTACTTGTCACTATCTTGCTTTAAGGCCCACCCTTCTTACTTTATCGACAAATCTTCATGAATATACCCCAGCTAACTTGTCTCATTAATTCAACAAGGGAACTCAACCATGTTGATGTGATGAACAATTCAATAGAAGTTACAGTTTAACAACCATGCATCGAGAGGAATCAAAGAGAATGTAATAAAAATGAATACGCTATATTTTCTCCTATCATATTGAATATTCGATGGAACACATGTTCAATATATATATATATATATATATATATATGAGTCAGGATCCGTTGACACCAACTAGTTTGACACCAAATGTTACACCTCTCAATAACGTTTTAACCGATATAAATTTTATAAAATCTACCGTTGGATTGAAAGTTTATATCATATAGATCATTTATGTAAAGTTTCAGGAAAATCCAAAATCATTTGATATGCTATTGAAACACATAAAGATCAACGACATTTAAAAAAAGACGCAAACCGTTAACTTTGATGTATATAGAGTCAGGATCCGTTGACACCAATTAGTTTGACACCAAATGTTACACCTCTCAATAACGTTTTAACCGATATAAATTTTATAAAATTTACCGTTGGATTGAAAGTTTATATCATATAGATCATTTATGTAAAGTTTCAAAAAATTCAAAACCATTTGATATGTTATTGAGACGAATAAAAATCAACGGCTATATATATATAGAGTCAGGATCCGTTGACACCAATTAGTTTGACACCAAATGTTACACCTCTCAATAATGTTTTAACCGATATAAATTTTATAAAATCCACTGTTAGATTGAAAGTTTATATCATATAGATCATTTATGTAAAGTTTCAGAAAAATCCAAAATCATTTGATATGCTATTGAGACACATAAAGATCAACGACATTTAAAAAAAGACGCAAACCGTTAATTTAGATGTATCTCAATAATATATCGGTTAAAACGTTATTGAGAGGTGTAACATTTGGTGTCAAACTAATTGGTGTCAACGGATCCTGACTCATATATATATATATATATATATAGTGGAGCTTTCAAGTGAGAGGAGTTTTATTGTGAGAGGTGAGAGGACTCATTAATAACCATTGGATTAAAATAAAGTAACTTTGCTAAGATCTAACGCGTGCACTGGATTCTCCCTTTCTTCCTTGTCTTCTCCAATTGCTGCACATCAAAAATCGGCAATACACATCTCAATTTTATAAATTCAATTCTGCAACAATTTGATATCCTTGAATGATTTTATCAAGAAACTCGATTTAAACAGTTTTCTTTCAACAATTGATCAGACTGAGTTTTATTCTTTGAAAATAAATAAGATTTCCAGATCTGGAGTTAAATTGTTCATGCCTTACTAGGTCCTGAGTAAATTTTAGGCAGATCTAGAATTGACAAAACAAGTTTTAAAGCATGAGATTGTCAAAGGAGATCAATTTTTGATGTTGGTTGGTTGTGGTTGCTATTGCTGAGAGTTTCAGCAGATTCATCCATCCATGTGTGTTTATACTTTGACTCTTCATCTTCGTTTCTGATTATCTGCACAACTCTCGTTTTCGCAGTTCTATGATGCACACGCATATGCTCTGTCAGTCTTTCTACTAGTGGTGGTTGTGTTATCAATTTGTGTAATAGTGTGAAGACTCAAGAGAAAATTTGATGATAAATCAAAGATGAACAATTGTTTTATAAAAATTATCCCAACTTCATTTTAATGAAAAATTAGAGTTGATTTAGCCAAAATAGCCTTACCCAAATATGAAAGAAAATGAAACGCATCAAAGAGATACATAAGGGAATTTTTATTTGTGGGAAACAAAAGGTCCGACGTCAGAGAAGAAGAGTGTAATGGATTATCTATGGTTATTAAAATTAAGGAGCACAATAAAGATTAATATAAGGGTTGTAAATTAACCCTCTCATTATATATATATATATATATATATATGTGTCTCGTGACTTAAATATCATATAGAAAATTTTGTTCTATTTGATATGAGACTCCCAAAGTTGTCATGTCTTTTAAGAGTCGATGTTTATGACAAATTTTATTCTATTAGTGTTGACGTGTTCATTTTCGGTGGCTTTACTCACCTATCAATATTTGGTGGAACACCTTGGTAGCCTTTTTCGAGACCTAACTCTTAATGAAAACTTCAATTGTTAGAATTTAAGCATATAAGTAGAGCCAAACTCAAAAAACTTATTCAACAGATGAGAGAGTCTCGTAATTTAAATATCACATTGAATATTTTGATCTACGTACTCAATATGAAACTTCACGCATAATCTTTGTGTCTGAAAATGTTTGAGAATATTTCAACTCTTCTTAAGTGCTCTCCTATTTATAACATGCGAATATTTTTCTTTTTTGTTTTGATTTTATTTTTTTATAATAAAAAAATTAAAGAATCAAATGAGGCATAATAACATCTCATACTGTTAAAAAGTCTCACACCAGTTGCGAGATGATTCGAATGCATGTTTATAAGTAAGATGCAATTTTTAATTTACAAGCTAATTTTATAAGGATGAGTTATATTCAATTCTCAATTCTAATATGGTATCAGAGTCTCACCAATATCCATTGGGCCACCAGCTATCGGGACAACCGCCATTTATATTCGCGCATCAAACCCAATAGTACTGGGCGTGAGAGGGTGTGTTAAGAAGTCTCACATCAGTTGCAAGATATCTTGAATGTGTGTTTATAATTGTAATTATAAGAGGCAATTCTCATCTTACAAACCAATTTTATAAGATGAGTTAGACCAAATACTCAATTGACATACATCTCTAATACAAATAAACTAGTAAAAACAGAAAAAACAAAATCAAAGACATGTACAACAAAAAAGGAGAAATGACTTCAATTAACTAACCATAAATAAAACAAACCTCAACGTACTCCTCATGAATACAACAAAATATTTTTCACCCATAAATACTAATACTTTTTAGTTCAAATTTATTTGCTGAGATAATAGCTCTGCTTTAGGGGCTGCAATTATGTTGAGAGAATGGTTTCAAACATATTAGATTCTCGAAGGGATACATAGCATTCGGCTTTTGTTAAGTAGAGATTGAAATGTTGAGATTAACCATACTCTTCAGGAAGGAAACATGTGTGCAGATTGTTTGACTAAAAGAGGAAACACCTCAGACTCACCTCTTGTGATCTTAAATACACCGCCGACTGATATATATTTGGCCATTGTTGCTGAAGCTCAAGAAGTAATTTTTAGTAGGAAGTAATTCCTTGTTTTGTGTATTTTTCCTTTTTTCTCTCCTATAACCAAAAAAAAAAAGTTCCCCCCCAGCTCTCAAGTATCTTTTCTCTAAGATGAAGAATATTTTCAAGAGTGATCAAAACAATGCATACCTATTATATTAAAAAAAATAACAATGCATACATATTAAAAATAAATAGAATAATAACAATTAGTGCTTTCAAAGTATTAGTTAATGAAATAAAAAAATTATATTATATTTAATATTTTGAAAATATTGATCACACAAGTTCCAACATAATTTTTTTATAGTTGATTTTCTAAACTAGTGCTTTATAAACTCTACTAATTAGCATTTGATATTAAAATATATTTTTTAAATTTTCACCCACTTACATTTAAAAAAAAAATCTAATTTGATTTTTCAAACATTCTGACGCTGATAGTAACAAAGGACAATGAGTATGAGGTGTACGCCAAATTTTTAACACTTGTTGTTTTAAAGTACATTTTTTTTTTGAATCGGCTAAATTTTATTAATAGACAATTCCCTAAATTAAACAAGAAGTATAAGGAATTATTAAAACATACAACGAAAGGCAAAGTAATGAAAACACTTTAACCAATCAAAAAGTACATAAAACATCACCCCCAATCCACCCCTTAAAGTAACTCAATTAAAATTTACCAATGACCACCAACCCAACCCGTAGAGACGCCACTGGACACTAACTTCCGAACTTGAATCAAAATTACTCGGCCCATCAGAATCCAATAAGCAGCTCCGTGAGTCGAAAGTTGGTGGACGCCGGTGAAAAGTGTAACAGCCCGGGCCCCACCAACATAGGTGGTCCCGACTGCCACCTCACGATCTTCTCCAACCCCCTTCTCTATTGGAGTTTTTGCCTTCCGTGGGAATCGAATCCATGTACCTGGGGATAAGTACATTGTTCATTCCATTCTCACTACCAATTGAGCTAGTACTAATTTGGGTGGACTAATTTAGCTTCCTAAAAAATAAAAATAAACTAGGCATTTGGAAAACAGTGTTTTCCCGACGCTAATTTTTGTGTTGGTTATTAGTCTGTATATACTCAAGTGATAGATAGAAAGGATTGACGAACATTGAGCAATGAGAAAACTAACCACAAGATTGCGTATTTTTGGTGTTACTATATTAATACTTATGCACTGTTTTATAATTTTATTTCTTTTTATTTGATATATTTCTCATATAATCAATACTTATGTTTTTTTTATAAAAAAGCAATACATATAAATAAATAATTAGTTTGTTATTAAGCGAATTAAAAATATGAAACTGTGCAGTGGATAATTGTAAAACATGTAACACCCTAATCCCATATATAAAATTACTTAACTTTAAATAAAAGAATACATATAGAATCAAGGCATACATGCATATGTCATACATATAATAATGGATATCCAAATTAAAAATCCATGCATCTTAATACATAACCATCAAACATATACTTAGGTTCTAACAAAATAGATAAATAAGTCTCACATTATCCATACAACCCTTATGAATATAAAAAGTAGCATAGTTCAAACAACCAAAAGGACAAGTCATGCTCAGAACATTCGAATAAGGAAAATGTCTACCCGACTCGATGTTACAAAATATCAGAGCATCTACTTAATACAAACCAACTAGAATAAGTCTAACTAGGAGAAGCATAAAGCTTGACTCCTCACCACTAGCAATCAAAAGCGCAGACAACGCTAATCCGTTGAAGCTAAATCCTCTCCTTGCACACCAGAACCCCCAAAGGTTCAGCATTTACACAAAACAGAGAGTTAGTAAGGAATCCCGCAAAATAATGCAAGTATATCGAATACTACACATTTATAATAAATAATAAGGAAAATACAATATTCGCATCATATAGGAAATTGCATTCATTAGTTGTATATAGTTCAAGTATCAATTCAATTAATACAACACAACCTTATCAATTAACATAACCAATTCATATGTCATTAACATATAACAAATCAATGAACAATCAATGATGTCATTTACCAAATTATCACACATAGATAATCAACTTCATCTCCTAATGTAAACTAATGCAAGAATTCATGAATGCTCCCTAGCATTCCTCTAATGTATGAAGGTACCTTGTCATTTCGTTAGAAAGCTTATTCTAACTATATTTTAACCACCTCGTTAAAATATTCCGTATTTTAGTCACCTCACTAAAATACCTGCTCATCATGCATATATGAATGCATGAATGTAATTATCAACTCATGAATATAATCAATTCATTTTCAAAAGAATATCATAATCATGTACTTCAACCTTAAGTATATTATCTCCATCAAATCTAGTCAAATTACACATATTAATGATGTAATATAACCATAGGATCATATCCCTAACATAGCATAAGCATAGATCCCATAATTTCAAGAAAAACATAAGTTCCAGGTCTGAGGTACTCGCTCAGCGAGCTCACAGCTCGCTGCAGCGAGTTAAGTCAGAGAGCAACAGGTGAACTCGCTGCCAGCTCGCTCTGCACTCGCTGCAGCGAGCTTGACAGCATCAGTTCACCCTGTTCTCGGGTTTTTGATGCAACAATTCAAAATCTTGAAATTTCCACATATCAATTCACAAAGATGACAACTTTATACATACATAATCATGTTAAACATAGAAGTACAACTCATATCATTAATTAACTACATTTCATCCATTAAAGTTATCATTTTTACCCATTTTTCATGAAAACTCATAAAATACAAACATCTATCAAATTCCCACAATTGAACCCCAAAGTTTGTACTTTTCTTTCATCAAATCATATAAACAATCTATATATAACATAAAAATCATTCATTTTTAAGAATCAAACCCAACCCAAAGAAAAAAGAGTGAGAGAGGATTGGGTTCTCCCCCTCTCTTAATCACCCTTAAGAAACCAAACCACTCTCTTACCTTAAGAATCTGATTTCTCTAGTCCTTCTTACTCCTCTAGCTCTCCCTCTTGCACTATTCTTCTTCTTCAAGAGATGGATCTCTAGCTCTTTTCTCTCTCTTCCTCCTTTTCTCTTCTCAAGAGATATGATTTCTATTCTTTCTTTCTTACCAACTTAACCTACTTGTAGTTAAAAGTCTCTAATGCCCTTCTAGTCTCTTACTCTCTATTGGGCTTAGCCCATTCTCACTATAAGTCCAACCTTAATATCCTAATAAGTGACATAAACCACCATTCTACTACTTCTCATAATTAACCAATTAATTCATCTAATCTTAATAAAATGCTCTCAATAGAATTAATGATCCTAGGGAATTACTAAAATACCCTTCACTTAGCTAATGCATAACTATTGATAAAAATCAAGAAAACACATTTATTCAAGTAATTAAGTAAATAGACAAATAAACATATAAAAATCCTATTTAATTAAATACGGGTGTTACAAAATATATATATATGTAATTATTGAATCTGTGTGTGTCTATAGATAAAATTATTAAAATATTGATTAAAATTTTGCACCCCCTAAGTCAGGGTCCGAGCACCGCCACTGACTGAATGTCTGAATGAATGTGATGCTATTGTCACCACCTTCTAATTAATCTATGTTCTTTTATTTTTTATGTTTTACAATTTAAGAAAATACCAACTAATGTTCTTTTTTGACATAGAGAAATACAGGTATTCGCTTTGTCTCAAAATATATTAAAAAATTGGTTAAAATTAATGTATTTAGTTCAAATTTTATAGAATTAAATTTAACTCTTTAAATTTGCGTATTTTATTTTAAAAAAATATAAAAAGTTATTTTCAACATTAAATTTATTTATTTTAATTTTTTAACTAATATTTCATAGTACTAGTTAGCATAATCTTTGATTTAATTTTATATATGTCACCGTACCTTTATAATTTACCTACTTCCTTTTGTCATTTACATTGCATGTGGCTGCTCTGGCGTCAAAACGCAGTAAGTTTTTTTTGTATAAATTAGTTCACTTTTTCTTTTCTTTTTTCAACGCAAAATTACAAAATTTTTACTGTAATTCTCAATTTTAAAATAATTGTGCAGTTAGTGTTGATTATTATGATTTATGGTCAATAATTAAATTTGACAAGTGTACAGACGTAGCCATTTTAGACCTTATTTAGAAAGATTACAATTAGGCCCATAGGAACAATTCTGGATTAATTCATCTCTAACAGAACAGCCGAGTAAAACTCTGGGCGTCCCGTCCGACGACACCGGGCCTCCAAATTTTGAGGGTCTCAACTTAAAATTTTGAGGTCATATAATATTACTTATATATTATTTATACCCATAAAATATCAGATGTATATTAATAGATTAATTTGTAGGCCCTGAAATAATAGTTATATATTATTAATGTTCATAAAATATCAAATGAGTATCAATAGATTAAATATAATTCTAGTCCATTTTAATCTTTGCATAAAAGTTAATCTTAGATTATGATGTTCCTTCTTGACATTATATACAAAGATAATTATTTTGTATTTTTTGTCCTTTTTTTTTTGAGGTATTTTTTTTTGTCCTATTTGATTTAATGCAATTGGTTTAATATTGATAATTTTTTTTAAGCTCTTAATATTGATAATTTATATGTTTACAAAAATAAGAATGATTATTTTTTTAAGAAAATTATATGCAATTTAAATCGATAATTTTTTTTTAAAAATTATTAAAGGGCCACTTTTATATTTTGCACAGAGCCTCCAAAAACTCGGAGACGTCCCCGTCTATTCATGAGGTGAGACTCACTCGGAAGAGTTGAGTTAAGCATGAACTATGTTAGTTATGATCACTTAATTGACATTTGACATAATAACGGTAGTAGTGCTATCAGGATTATAAGGGGAGCACATAAAAAGGATTTGATAGCACTTTTTTTTGGGTTTAATAGCACTTTTAAGTGCTATAGAAGCCAGTGCTATTGTAAGTCTGTGGCTATTATAGCACTTTTAAAAGTGCTATTGTATGTCATGTCTTCAATAACACTTTTACACTAAAGCGCTATAGTATACTTGTTCAGAGCATTTTTTGAAACACGCTTTAATAGCACTTTTACACTAAAGCATTATAGTATGCCCTATCTTTAATAGCACTTCATCACAAAAGCGTTATTGTATGTCTTTTTAAAAAAAAAATTTCCTGCATTTTTTCTTTCAATTAGTGACCTGAAGCTTAATACTTAAAACATATATAGTAGAAAATCATACACAGGTTGTACCAAAAAAAAAAAAAAATTATACACAGGTCAGAAGGAGAAATATATATTAAAGATAAAAATGCATAAGGAAGGCCAATACTACACTCAAATTACTTAGTAAAGAAAAAAACAAATACTATCAAATTACATAAGGCTCCCTTACTTCACAAAACAAAGAAGTTAAGACAACTCTATGTCTAAAACAAAAGCAAACTTCCTTGGTAGTAATATGTACCAAAGCTTGGTTTACTACAACATTCACAATAAGCCCTCAAAACATTTCCAAAATAATTAACCTAAGCCATTAGATGATGTTTATAACACTAATTATAACAAGACGAACTAATTAACCTAAGTAAACCTCTGCCAATTTCCAAACCAAGCAAGCATCTCTCATGCCTGAAAAATTTAAAAGAAGAGAATGAAAAAGTAGATAAGCCAAAAATTACACAACATATGAATGCATAGATAAGGTGTGAGATGAAAAAATCACAAAACTAACACTACACCAAAAAAAGGCTACTATATAAGACATGATCAATCAGTTTGTATTGATCCAAAAACTAGTTACAAGTTTCATAAACAATATAGGACATTACAACAAAATTAACAAAACTAGCAGCAAAAACGCAATGTCGTTGCACACAACAAGAGGACAAAAGCAGCAAAACACACCACCAGAAAACACCCAGCCAAAAAACTTATAAGGCAGCAGAGGCAGATTTTGAACATGTTAAAAACCAGAAATAAGCAAGCACCAGTAGAACATACACAACACCTATTCATTGTCTTCTTTTTTTGCTCAAAAATATATATTTCAATTGATCAAAGTTTAAACATGTGAATTATAATCAAAGTTTATGAGTCTTATTTTCAATGATATTGAGCTTGTAAAAATAGTACTAGTAGTACTTGACCATAACATTATAAGTTATGGATGGATACTTACAGGTTTCTTCTTCCATAACCTCATAACCAATGACCCTAAAAGTAATCATCAACTATGCCACAATCAGTGAAATAGAAGAGGTATGTGTCTAATCAAGATACCCCGACACTTGAAATGTCATGAAAACCAAGCATAGAAATTTCAGATACCTGCACATTCAGAATGCAAGAGAACCAAAATGTTAAGAGTTAATACATATCAATAGGAGAGAATTCATACAAGGCTATCATTCCATGATATAGTGAGTTATTTCCTGTTACTCACAATAATGAGTAACATGAGGAATAAGATATTTAAATTTTTTGAATTATGATCTTCAAAAAAGAATACAAAATCCAATCTAGAACTTATTTGCAAGCTGAGTCATTGCATCCCTCACAACCAACTATATTAGAAATACTAAAGCATGTCTCTTCAAACCCAATCTAGAACCATCCCAAGCAACACCGGTTGCCGACCTAAACCTTCCAAAAAGTTGATTAACAACATACACAATAGCCACATATAAGTTTGCTCTCTACTCTTAAATTTGGAATGAGTAAATGTAAGGCTCATGTGAGATAGAGTTTTAAATTGAAAGGATTAACCACATGCAACTAAGAAATTGAATCAAGTTTAGATACAAGAAACATATTGTCAACAAATTGAATCAAGAAGGCTTGACATATATATATATGTATTGTCCTCTCTAAACTTTGAAATTTGACTTCAAATCATTAGCTCGACATGGGGTTGAACAAACATGTGAGTACTGTCCATTACATAAATGGCAAACAAAAAAGTCTATCTTATGTGAGATAGAGTCTATCTTACCCTGCTACCAAAAACTAAGAAACAAGGCAAATGGCAAAGAAACAACCACTGAAACAGCAGCACCAAGTAAAACACAATACACAGGGAGCAAAACACAGGTACAGTAACACAAACTCAGCAACAATTTAAAGTGGTGTCTTTCCTGGGATTCTAAGGTCTAAGCATCAAACATTAAATCAAATTTAACAAGTACATGTTATACCTTTTCAGGAACATGGGTCCGATGTAGCAACATCTTATAACAGCCCCGTAGCAGCAACATCATTCAGGTTACAAATAAACAAATCAAACCTTTTGTAATTTCTATTGTAATATTGAAATTCATAGATTCCCAATTTAAGAGTTAGGTTTTCATCAAAATAATCATACTATGTGTACTATTATTCAAAGTCTCAAAATCACTTCAAGTTAGCAAAATCAAACCAATACAAAAAATCACTGTCAAACGAGAAAAGAAGAAAACGAGTTACCTGAGTTAACTGAAAACGAGAAAAGAAGAAAACGAGGTATCTGAATCAAAAAATACTGTCAAACGAAGATGTGGTGGGCGATTTGAGGTGATGAAATGAAGATGAGATGGTGAAACGACTTAGGGTTTTAGAGATGGTGGTGATGGTGCGATTTTGGATGCTGATTTAGGGATTCTCATTGTGGTGTGGTGCGATTTGTGGTGGTGGTGTGATTTGGTGTGAAGTGGTGGTGCGGTTGGTGACTTAGGTGGTGGTGTGATTTGGAGTAAGGGAACGAAGGACTATGTTTTGTTTTAATTTGATTTTTTTTTTTTTAATTTATTAATCAACAACCAAGGGTCAAAGGATCGACACCCAGCAACTAAAAAATTGTTTTATTAATTTTCTCTACAATAGCGTTTATATCAAAAGCGCTATTATAAAGCAGTAGCTTTAATAGCACTTTTTCTAGAAGTGCTATTATAGTGATTTTGTTTACCGTTTTAATAGCATTTTTTCTTAAAAGTGCTATTAAATTGGCTCCGTGTCAGCTTTTAATAGCACTTTTAAAAAAGCGCTATTAAATAAGTGCTATTAAAGCTTATTTTTGTGGTAGAGGTTGGGGGAGTTCCACTGAACTCTCAACTGCGAATTTGTCTAGATGGAGTAATTAAAGTTTTTAGAGAAATTAAAATTGTAAGCGGTTTAAATTTGAATTACTTTCATTTCTAAGTGTGTTTGTTTGGATAAAATTAGGGGTGAGTATCGGTCGGGTTCGGTCGGATTCGGGCCGAAAAGTGTAAAATCGATAAAAACCGCGGCCTCTTAATTTGGATCCAATTCCGACCGTCTATATCTTCGGTTTGTTCGGGTTCGGGTAATACGGGTGGCGGGTATATCGTATCGGTTTTAACAGGTTACATAAACTTTGTTGTTACATCTAAAATTTCATTGATCAAAAAAATATTATTCTTCAAATAGTTTAATATTTCGTACACACTACAATAAATGATACAATAAAAATGATGAGATGCAATTATTTTGTTTCCAATTTGTTAATCCAACGACAATAATAGATAGTAGATGAGAAGTAAAAATTAATATAAATCTAGAATATTATCTTTCACATCTCCTTTATCAACCTATTACAAGCATAAACTTGTAAAATATAACATTTTTCTTCTCTATCAAAGATAGACAAAATTAACAAACGAAGAGTATAAGAGATTAAGAGGTGCTCAAAACTGAAAAAAAAAAAAAATTTATATTTTAGTAATTGTTCGGTCGGTTTCGGTTATGAAGAGATAAATTTTAGAGACCCGCACCCGCCTGTATACAACCGTTCATGACCGATTTTTCACAATTGTTGACCCGAGACCCGACCCGCACCCGACCGAGTGCTTCCATATGTTGGCGGTTATGTCGGTTTCGAGTCGGGTTGCGGGTTCGTGCTCACCCCTAGATAAAATAATAGAAAATTTTATTGTGAATATTTTGGGTCAATTTTTATAAATCTTAAAATCTTTTGGGTCAACTTCAAAATTTGAAAAGTAGAGATCAATTTGCAAATTTAAAAAATTTTGAAGGACGAATTTGTGAGTATTGAAAAACTTTAGGGGTCAATTTACAATTTTAAAAAAATATTATGAGGAAGGAATTTCAAATTTCTAGCTTTTTGGTGTCATATGAAATTTCTTAAATTTAACTTGGACAAAATACTTCATAAATTTCCATCGTTTTTGAAATTTTTTCAAATTAAATATCCAACCATGAAAATTTTGACAAAAGAATTTGAATTTCCTCGAAATATTCCTCCATATCCAAACACAGTCGAAGGATATAAAAGAGAAACATGTGAATCTAATTCAGACATTCACTTTTTACAAACATAAAAAGCACCGCAATGTCAAAACATTTATGACTAAATATTCACCAAAAACCACATTAGCAAGAACATTTTACTACTAAAAAAACTTAAATACCAATGAAATTTAGAGGTTGAATATGTTTCTTCACCAATAGAGATAGAATTAGAGAAAAAAAGCATATAACAACTAAAATTAAAATATATGCATTAGTCACAAAGCTTAGAGACATAAATTTCCATATCAACATTTGTCAAAAATAAATAAATTTCTATCTCAACAAAGTTTCCTCTCTAAAGTTGTATTTTTATAATAATATAATATAATAATTGAAAAACAATAGTCTGAAAAAAAATTAGAGACAAATTTTTACCATGTCTAATAGTTCTCGTTTCTATATTTGTCTCTATTCGGTCAATTTAATATTAAAATAGTCAAATATTTGTCAAAGACAAATTTTTTTTCTATGCCACCCTGCCAAAAATTTTACAACAATTTTTCATTACCCATCAAAATTTTTACACTGAATTATTTTAATTTTTATAACGAGATTTATTTTTAATTTAATAAAACACATTTTCCTAGAGTGATCGGTTCCCATTTTCACTTCACCATGAGTTCACACTAAGATCACTTCGTTTCATTGCGTCACTGTTGAAATCAACGATCATGTTTACCGGAATAGTCGATATCGGAATCCCGATATATTAGACAAGATATTCCTCTGCCTGATCACATGCTCCAGGATTTGAGGTTCTCAATGGGGCAAACATCAAACGAGCATTTATGTTCAGCGTAACGGCAAAGGAGACCCAACCTATCTATTTATAAGATAACAACCCTAGTCATACTACCCATCATGTACATTAGAGGTTGGGCCTACACTTTGTTTCTATACAAATCAAAATTAGTGTTCAAAACTCATTATTACTAATCACAATTATCGGGCTTAAGCATCATCAAATGGATCATAACAACATCAACCCGTTTTTATTAAAACCAAAACCCACAATTGATTGCAACCCACAAAATATTAGAAAATATCCTAACACGCTATTCACGATTTCCTTCTCCACCTCACGTTCTCACCACCACCGGTCATGATTCAAAAGTATTACTCTTCTCTTAGGTTTTTGATGTTTTCTTTTTCACCCTTCTCTTAGATTTCTATAATTTTATGTATTTCTTCTTGCTTATAGTAGAAACTATTTGAAAACTCTAATTAAAAATGGAAAATGTGCTCTTTACAATCTTTCACACTAATACTTAATAAATTGACAAAAGAGATAACAAATTTGACAACCACCAATCTTTCACACCAGCTCAATTGGTTATGAGAATGCATTGAACATATCTTGAACTCCAGGGTTCATGGTTCGATTCCCATGAAAGACAAAAATTCCACTAGAGATTGGGGGGGGGGGGGGGGTGTGTGTGGAGAAGATCGTGAGGTGACAGTGTCGGGATCTCCGAAAGCCCGAGCTATTACTCAACACATATAAAGATCCATCAGAATGAGATAAGAATAATTACGTGGCACAACGAATCAACCATGACAATCAACACTAGCTAAAACAATCATTTATGAGCAACCAGTTCCTTTTTGAACCAAAATAAAATTATTACTAAGACGACAAACATATATTTGTGCATTATAGCTCAAAATAATTATAATTTTATGAATGAAAACTAATTTTTGCATGACATGACTTCGAAATTTAAATTTCCCACGTCTAAAATATTTATTATTTTGAATGAAAAACATTTGTTAAAGTAAAAAAAAAAGTAAATTTCTAGCACACAAATGTTAGTACGAATATATTATATAGACTGAGCTTTCTTTTTTCTTTTTATTTTCTTTTCATTTTCTCTTAGTTTTTATGCTTTTTATTTTCTCACTATTTTCACTTTTATTTCGCTTTTCATACTTGAGAAGATTTTGGTTCATGTCCCCCTTCTCTTTTTGTTCTTGCTTCATTTTATATCTATCTCAGGTGTTGTAGATGGCTTATCATCCGCTCGCCATTTATTTTAAAAAATAATAATATTATATATGACATGTATATAAGTTCATTTTTATTAGCTAATATTGCGCTAAATGTCCCTTATTTTATTTATTTGTCATAGATATTGGTCTTTTTTTCCTTCTTCAAATTGGTCTTAATTTTATATTCGTAAACTAGCACGAGTTAATCCTTTATCTTATTTTTTTCTTCACATATGCCCTTTTATATTTATAAATGTGCACGAGTTAAATCATTTATCCTGTTCATTTGTAACCTAATGAGGGGTTTGAAACATTTCTTTAAACCTCAAAAAAATTTCAAGTTTGGTAAATTAAGAGTTTAATGGAATTGAAGATTTCAATTTAGAGTTTAGAAGAAGATTTACGCAAACAAAACACATAGATCCATATAATTTTGAGGAATATTTAAGTGTGCTTTTTATAAATTAGTGAAAAAGATGATGAACATGATGGAGAAGAGAATGAACAAGATAAATATTCATCATCATTTTTGGTTTTATGAAATGTTTCAAACCATTCACTTGTGTATATTTATAAATATAAAGGACCCATGTGAAAAAATAAGATAAATAACGTATATGTTACAATAAATAAGATCAAAGATTAACATGTGCACATTTATAAAAATCAATGACTAATTTTTTTCTTTCCAAAAAAAGATAAATAACCAATCTATTAAAAATAAATAAGATAAATGACTTGTAGTATAATTTTGTCTTTTATTAGTATTTTATCTTTTATTTTCTACCACATATGCATATTTCAAAATAAACATAAAAAAATAAATAACATCTTAATTGACATAAAATTTTGATCTTAGAAAATCATTTCTAAAATAAAAATAAGCTTCTGCTTATCTCGCTTATGATATTGCTGATCAACATCCTAATCATCCCATTCACATGTTATATATATATGTGTGTGTGATGTGAGTACTCTACAATCTACTCTCTAGCTAGTTGAGCTTATAATCACCAATTGTGAATGAAGATGCACCCCATACTTCACACGCACTATTGATATTTATTAATGGTGATTGGCCTAAAAGATATCAGAGTGGGGGTATTTATCACAAGAGAAATACTTGAACACTATAAATAAAATATATTTATGTATACACATAAATAGAAGAAATTAAGAGAGAAAATAATTAAATGATAATGTGATTAATTATATAATTATTTATTTATTTTTATGTATTCAATATACCCCAACACACACACACACCTAATCATTCAAATTATAACGAAGGCGAGTTAAACAAACAAGAGTTAAATTCACTGGAAATCAATCAGTCAATTGGGGCGAAATAACTATTATCATTATTATTATAAATGTGTAGACGAAGACACACGTCATTTTATCCATTTTTATTTGAACATCTTTTTCCTTTCTCTTTTCTTCTATTTTTATTGTGAATTGTCCTAAGATACTATGACTAACTTTCATATGTTGTTCTCTTTTAAGTTTCAAGTGGTAACTAATATCTATATTATGCCAAAAAAAGAAGTGTATATTACTGATCTTATCATTATTATTTCTATTTTTTTGCAAGATTATTATTATTATTATTATTGCTTTATGCTTGTAACCATGAAGAAGATATAATAACAAGTACTTTAAGAAAAAATAAAAAATAATAAGATGTGGTTGGCTTTTGAAGCTATGCAAATGGGAAAAATGCCGTACCAATAGATGGTTTGTTTAGTGGCTCATCACTTCCTTGGAATATACTTTATATCATCTGGCATAATGCTACATCCTCATTGGGGAGCAAAGGATGAGTCACACTAATCATCTTGTCCATATCAATTTTTTTTCAACACATTAAATCTAGTTTGTTCTTTTCATTTATACATTATTTTATTAGAAGATTATTACTTTTTTCAGCATTATATATAGTGCATAAGATTAGAACTTTTTTTTTTTCTTTGTCAAAAAAAAAAAAAGATTAGAACTTTTTTCAGCATTATATATTGTGCATAAAAAAATAGGAGTCAATAACTAAAAAAATAAAATAATCCAACAAATTAAATTACTACAACATTGTTAACTAACATTGTTTTTTTACGAAACATTGTTAACTAACATAATTAATAATTATATTAAGGCTTAATTAGTCTGTAGATTCCTTAAAGATTTTTTTGGTTTCATTTTGGTCCCTTAAAGAAAATAAGTTTCACTTTGGTCCCTTATTGATATCTTCAGCAGTCAATATAGTCATTTTCGTTCATTTTTTCTCAAAAACCGTTAACTTTTGTACGGGTGGCAAGATAGGTTGTTACGTGACATCTGGACATAAGTTAACGATTTTTGAAAAAAATGGACGGAAAAACCATATTGACTGATGGAGATATCAATAAGGACCAAAATAGAACTTATTTTTTTTAAAGGAGCAGAATGAAACCAAATTTTTTTTTAAGCGACCTGCAGACTAATTAAGCTTATATTAATATGCATAATGTAAAGTGTTAGGTGACTATATAATATATATATATTTTTCTAACCTCCTACCCTACCAAAAATAATTAAATATATATTTGTAACCTATCATATTGGTCAAGTGCCCTTGATAAGGCAGCCAACAAGGTCACGTCACTTTGAATTGCCCGTACTTATTTAATAGTATGCAAATCTTTACTAAGAGAAATATGAGAGAAATAGAGAAGAGAGAAAAAAAGCACAAAAATCAATGTATGAACTTAGACTAACATTAGTCTAAGTTTATGAATTGATTTTCGTGTTTTTTTTCTCTCCTCTCTATTTCTCTCCTATTTCTCCTCTGCCAAACAAAGGCTTAAAGTGTAGTGTCCCTTATGAGCAAAGGTACCCTTTTATTTTTTTAATTTCTTTTTTTATGATACTGATTTTAATCACATGAAAGGACAGTGATGAAGTGAACCATCAGATCCCTAGAGAAAGAAAAATATATGTATATGGTTTGATCAATTTTGAAGAAAACAGTAGCTAGCAGCAATGGCACAAGAAAGTAAAGACCAACCCTTGCTATGCAGGGGGCCCTAAAATCAGAGAGCTCAATGTTGCATATTGGCAGGTCCATTTACCCATTGGACAGTGTGTGACAGAAGACTATGTATCCTTTGAGAAAAACATCAAAACAACAAAGGAAATTACATAAACTATATAGTTGATCTAGAAGTTGGGTGTCATCACTATAGTATTTCATGGTGATGATTTTATATCGTTGGATTATTCTAAGTTAAAAGAAATCTTGAAATCTAAACCGTCAAATTTTAGATAAATAAAACGGAAAGTGCATTTTTTGAAATATTGACAGTCTAATTTTGACCAGTTGGTCTAAATTGACAAGAATATGGATTATGTGTAGTGGATTAAGATCGTACAAATTTTAAAGTGGGTTTTGATTTATTAATTTTAAAGTATGTGTTTGAAATTTAGACGGTTTAATCTTAAAAAGACAATCTAAGTGAGACTGACTATGTGTACTCATGGGGTTGTGACCGCCGCAATCCAAATTGATCATTATAAAACAATGTAAATATATGACTATATACAATCCGACTAATTATTCCATTGACTCAAATTAGTTATGGAAAGAAAAACCCTACTACGGTCAAGTAGTCATTCGATATCAGGCATCCATCTTCGTCTAGTAACTTGGATTTAAGCTTCGTTAAATAAACTATATAACTTAATATTGATTAGCTAGGTAGGGATCGAGATTTGCAACTATATATTGATTAGCTAGGTAGGGATCCGATAATTAAAGTGTATGTTCGAAGTGATGATTTGTTTGACGAAAAATTATCGTAGCACTATAATTTTATTAAAACTCAAAAGCGTAGTTTTTATCAAAATCGCAACAATATACCGTGATTCTGTCAAATTCTTTAATTTAAGTATCTCACATTGTGAGCCACTCATTTACTTGATATAGTGGCTGAAAACAGTATATGCAAAAAAATAATGCACCACATTTTCAAAGGAACAATTATTATTTGCAATTAGAACAAACTTAAAATAAAGACCAATTAACACGACTCCAAAATTATTAAATTCTTGCCTTAATCATCCATTTGCTTACAAATTTTCCCAATAAGAGTGGTCCCTCTTTTATATATGTGTATATATATGTATGTAATTTTGTGAAAAGCCATATATGAAAAATCCAAAAATTAATGCATTTTCAGGTGTAAGGTAGTTGAAAAACTTTATTCATATGTAAATGTAATGGCATAAGCAATGTAAATGGATAGGATACAAGATTTGCTTCCTCACCAAAATAAAATACTGACAAAGCAAATAAAAATTTGTAGATTATGTTTAGCTAGAAGCTTGCAAGATAGTTTGTTTTTTTGTGTTTTTTTAAAAAAAATTTATTTATATATTATTTAATTTCTTGTTGTATAGTAATCTTGGCAATCTAAATATCAACATCAAAGGCTGACAAGGTATTTGGCATTATTTGAATAGCCATATCTTGGGAATGCACCTGAACCTTTGCTTATAATTCCAGATCTAGATTTGAACATGCATGCATAAATTGTTTCACTTTATGATATATTTTTCTGACTTATACATTGCAAAACATGAATTCCATTGTTAGGAAATAATTGAATTGGAACTATTACTATTGTTGATTTCATTTCAATTTTATCGTTAGTGTATCTTACATTTGCATTGTCTAGTAGCTTTTCTTCTAGTATTTAAGGCTTTTTATTTTGGAGGTTCATACATGTACTAATAATTCAATTTTTAAACATTTATAATTGTATAAATTATTCAATTAAATATTGCGACAAAAAAATTATCCACTTAAATGGGATAAAATATGTTAGTTTTTATTTTTGAACAAATAAAATCTTGTTTGAGTTTCATAGTAAATTAAGATGATAGTTACAATTGAATAAAAAAAAGGCTTAAACATCATTTTTGTCCCCGTAAGTTTATAAATTTGTGATTTTAGTCCTTGTATTTTTTTTTTTGCAAATTAGTCTCTGCATGTTCAAATTTTTTTATTTTAGTCTATAAAGCTAAAATCCGCAGGAAAATCTAAAGGAAAATTCGCTGGTTTCCTGCAGATTTTTCCGCGGATTTTAGTTTTAAGGGATTAAAACCAAAAGATTAGAACATACACACACTAATTTGCAACAAAAAAAGATACAGAGACTAAAACCAAAAAATTGCGAACTAGGGACGGAAATAATGATTAAGCCTAAAAAACATGATAGATACAACATGGCATTTTTAATTGATGTAATATTTTGTGCTTGTATTTGCAGAATTATGAGATACATAATATGATATATGTAGAAGTATATTTTTTAATTTATATTTTCTATATAGAGCTAAATTGTAAAACAAAAACATATTTTAAATGATATCCTTAAAGTAATGAAATAAGAAAAAACCTGACAAAAAAAAATAAATCCAAAATGAGGACAAAAAAGAAAAAGCCCGAAAAAATATAAATATATTTTAAACAGAAATATAAATTATACATCCTAATGATTTTATTCTAAATCTAGAGTGTTTTTAAATTTAAAATCTTCAAAAAGATATTTAGATACATTATTTTCAACATAACAATGTTAAATAAGTTAGAGATAGATTGTACTTGTCAAGGTCGTATGATCCATCGACATTCGGAGAAAAAATATTCTTACAATGTGATAGTTGATGCCCTCATATCTTATCAACGTTTGATCACTTTTACGACTACATGTATTCTGAATTTGGATCGTCTCTAATTTTTTATGCTTTTTGTGATTTATCAACCATTAAATTAAGAAAATGAGAGAAAACATGAGAGAAAAAGTTGAAGAGGATTCAAATTCGTCTATTCTGGCACATAATAAGATGGTTAGAAACTTAGAATATGTATTCACTAGTGAAAAATACTTTTGTCACTCTATCCATTTTCTCGCATACCTCTGTCCAAAATACCTCTGTCCTCTACTTAAGTAGCGGATATATCCAATAAACTCTACCATTATAATGTTCACTATTTAAGTAGTGGACATAATTTTCAAAATTTCTCATTTTTATAACATCCGCCATTTGCTACTTAAATAGCGGAAGAATAAATAAAAAAACACAGGAACGCGAGTAACCGATAGGGTGGCAAAAACAAAATTCTTCACTAGTAGAGTACGATGTAATAGATGGCAAACCAAAAGAGCAACCCAACCCATTAGGAGTCATTCTCAAACATTAGCCCAGTTACATATTTTATCGATTTTTTAAATAAGTACATTAAAATATAACATAACTGTTTCATAAGTGTGTTATATTATCTTATTTAAGGGTGCTTTTGTTAATTACTTCATGAAAGAACTTAAAAATAAAAGCCATTCTAAATGTGGATAAACTAGGCCTTATTGTATAGACGAATCACTTATGGTTTAGTCACATTTGTATTTGTCTTCTTAGGTAGCAACAAAATTACTCAAAAAAAAAGTCAGAAGTGATGAGTACTCACTCATTTCATAATCAATCAACAATGAAAGGTTGAGTGTAAGGAGAATTCATCTGGCTTCTTTGTTTGGCCATGCCCCCCCACTTAACGACACTCTATACTTGCCCTCCTTTCTCCATGGTAAAAAGAAAGAAACAAGGCATATGTACCTTTAATAATTAGGCAATATGAATATGAATCAACATCATATTGAATCTTGTAGTGGTATTATTCTACCATAAGAAATCAGCTGAACACATTCTTTCTTATTTCATAAATTCTTTTCAAATTTTATTTATTTAATTTCAACGTGGGATTTAGGTTTTTTAAAGTATACCCCATATATTCATTTTTATAAAATCAGTTTTATAAGAGAAAATTTCTTAGGTACCGTTTGACCTAGTTTATTTTAGATCTTTTTTACTCAACAAAAGGAGAAACTAGGCCAAACAGATTTTCAAGAAGCTCTTGATAGAAATTTTTTTGCTTAATTGTTATAAATAAAATACATAGATAAAAGACATTTGAAATTTAGAAACTTGAGTTTTTTTTCTTTCTTCTTTCTGATACATATATAGTAAAAGTTGCCTTGAATGTTATAAAAAATTAAGATGCAAATTTGGTTTTGATAAAGTAAGCAACCACCCATCCTTGCAACTCATAATTTAGTGGTTACTTCATCTATTCTTGTGAATGTTACCCTTGATAAATTAAGAAATTTTTAGCATGTAAGTATACCTTATGGTTATAATAAAAGGGTCTTGCTAACTAGTGTCTCAGGGGCACTAGTTAAAGAACTAAAAAGAGAAAAAAAAATAAAAGTTTTTGCATTAAAAACATCAAAATTTGAACTTTTGTTGCATTGACTATACCATTTTCAAGAAAAACTTATTATATTTGAATCCTTAACAAGTGTCCCTGGAGCACTATTTAGCATTTGCCATAATAAAAAATACGTGTCTTAGATAAAGACATTGTGAAATTTAGTCATAAATAATTATTTCCATAACCAAAATGCCTAACCTAAAGGGGTCTAATCGACCCATACTGTTCACTAGGTAACAAACAACATAGAAAATGTTAACTTGGTTACACCATACTAGAGACATATTCTGGTTAGTATAAGGAGAATAAAATATGAAACAATTCAATCATTGTTGATGCCATTAGACTTAGAATCCTATGCAAATTTTACGGTGCATACAAGAAATTCTTGCTGTCAAATATAGGTGTACAAAAGTTCATATGAATGAAGCAAAGATATGAACCTAGGAGTAAATAAATTATGAAAATATAATGACAATAATAACAAATTACAAGGTGAATCCTCTTCCTCAATAGTAGTATTGGTATCATGTGACTTAGCTTAGCAGTGGCAAAATTGGAAGCATATATGACACTTTCAAAATATTATATTTGGGTTGATGCACAATATTTCAGGGTTAAATATATTTTTAGTCTTTACATTTTGTCTTATAATTAAGAATAGCCATTACATTTTTTATAGTAAAAAAAAATTATACAATATTTTCTGTTATTAAAATTGGTCACTGCCGTTAATTTTACAAACGGAATGCTAATGTAGCACATTGTGAGCCCATTGTTTTTAGAGTTAAATATGTTTTTAATCATTACATTTTAAAAGCTGCGTAAAAAAAATCATAATTTATTCTGTTACTGAATTTGGTCCATATCATTAATTTTACATTCGGAATGATTATGACAATTGTGGGCCCCATTTATTAAAAAATAAAATAAAAAAAAACTTTTAAAAATTGAAATTAGAACTCCAACCCTCCTTCTCTCTAAACCTCTACAAATCCCTCATATACAGACCTAAGAGACATCACATTTCTATGTATAACACTTTCAACTCATTTTAAAATATTTACAACTTCAGGTAAACTTTTACTTCAAAACTGATTCAAACTTAACCGCCAACATTTCTAAAAGTAGCTCTCATGTAATTTGTTTAATATAGTTGTATTTTTTTAAAACATTTTCACTGGGATATCGAAAAAAGAAATCATTTTTATGAATTTTTTTCTTCCCACCCGCCGTTTTTCCATTTTTGTTTTTATATAAAAATTTCGGAACTTGTTTTTCGAAGTTTTTCTAGTTTAAATTTGAAAAAAATTGGAAAATACATGCCGAAGTTTTTTTCCAAGGCAAAATAATAATCGGAAAACGCATTTCGAAATATTTATTCATGGCAAAAAAGAAGATTGGGGGGTAGAAAAGAAACTCAGGGGTGGAAAGAGAAAATTTCCATTTTCATTGTTATTGATACACATTGAGGATGGGCTATTTAGAAACCCACACCTGAAGCCAATAATGTGATACAACATCCTCATAAACATTGGACAGTTTCTTTTTCCACCTCCATAGTTCTCTCAGCCCCCACAATTATTTTCTGTTTTACCGATTAACTCCTTTTTGCATTTACTAGTAAAATTAACCTAATTAAAATTGGGGTGTTACTGTCCACAAATCCTAGCTAAATCGAACCCCAATCCCTCCACTTTATGTGTGTGTGAGTTTTTAATGGCTTGCTATTTCGTCTATGTACCAAAAAATATATTTGGGGTGTTACTATGTTGGTGTCTTCGTTGGCCCAACTAGATAATTTGGTTGTTTAATGCTTCCATTGTGTTCTACTTTGCTTTGATACTTTATTGTTAATTCCTACATAATTGTTAGTTATTTTAAAGAGACTAAAATTTAAATTTATTATATTTAGAGAGATAAAAAAAAAATTAAGAGTTATTTTATGCTCTATCTTTATTAATTTTTTTTGACCCTGTATTTGAAGTATATAGAGCAAGCTCTTGTTTGACATGACAACCAACGGCAAGAACAACAACTAAAGTTTTGGTTTTATAAGAAAGAAAGAGAAAGATGCAAACAAGTCTAAAGAATAACGAGAGTACATTGTTCTTTTGTAAATCTAAAAATGTGAAGATGTAATAAGAAAGATATATATGATGTGCTAGCTTTGATCTTGATCAAAGCAAAAACATTAATAAAGCAATGAGAAAATAAAAAAGATGGTTTAGAATCATCCAAGTAGAAAAGGGATACTAGGGGTGACAAAAGTAAACTATCACAAAATATATAGGGATTATTGCTGAGTAATAATTACGTAGAAAGTTAGGTTAAAAAGAAAAAGCTCATTGATTCAAGGTGAAAATGAAAAAAAAAAAATGTAGAAGAAGGCAAAAAAAGTGAAAAGAAAAGAAAAGAGGGAAGGAAAGAAAAGTTATTGGGCCAATTGAATAATTTTAGTGAATAGTTTTTCAACTTGACTTTATCTTGTAGATTTTCTTTATACTGTTCGTTAATCTCATTTTTCAGACATTTATAATTTGGCATTTTTTTTCTTAAAACCATTTGATGAATAAAAAAATAAAAGTTTATATTCATATCGATATTGTTAGTACAAATATCTTAATCCAAATTTAAATTCAAAATATTTTAATTCTATTTGAAAGTCTCGGTAAAATTTATCGCTGTCTAAGGAAAAAAAGTCTATAAAACACTTACAAATGGGTGTAAAGGAAAGAAAGAAGAGAACCAGAAGAATATGTAAATAGAAGGTCCATTTGATCAATGATTAATATGTAATAATTGAGGAAATAATGTGTGTATCTAAACTATTAGAAACATGTAATGATATTTTAATTAAAAAAAAATGAAAAAAAAGTTGATTTATAGCTAAGATGTAACAATTGAGGAAATTTAAGGAAAAAAATTGAGAGAATCCTTTCTCCTCAATTCTTGTTTAGCAAAACTTTAGAACAACTCTTAATAGTTTATCATGAGCAAAAGTTTAGAACAACTCTTAATATATAGTGATGCGACTTGTTATTGTTTGGTCATCAGAGTAATTTTGAGGATCAACTATATTTGTTTAAGAGAAACTATATAGGTGAATTTTATTCAAAATTTAAACCATTAAATTTATAGTTCTTTTCACTTAATTATAAAATATTCAATCATCACTTTTTTAAGTAATATGTGACTTCCAATCTCACATTTGCTACATAACAATATTCTCAAGCATGAGTTATTTGATACATTATGTTCCCTTTCAAACACAAGCTTTTTTTTATCCATATACTTACACCGTCGTTGGCCACATTCAACAGAACACGCCACTTGATCATCGTTGTCAGGAAGAATTTTGACACAAGGAGTGATTCGAAACCTTCGTCGAACCATTAATTTTGATACCGCTATACGTTGGTTCATGAGAGGGGCATGAAGAATCATCCACATTAGGTCAAAAGCAACAACACAAGTGAGTTGAACACTACATCTTAACCCAAAAGCTTAAAGTTTTGGTGTTAAAATATGTTGTTTGGCTAACTCACTTGTGTAGTTGTTCTTGACTTAATATAAATGATCTCTCAGACCACTCTTATGACCCAACAATTATGACCACTAAAATAATTAATAAGCCAAATATGATCTATGTAAGTATAACTTAGTTGACAACTGCCTGAAATGAGTGATATGAATAATGTTAGAGTTTGATTGTGAGGTTAAGGGAGAGAATTAAGAGATTAGAATGGATCAATAATGGTTGATCTTTATTATTCACACAAGTGCAATTTATAGAGATTACAAATGCAATACCTTGCATGACAAGTAACTAACTAAAGGATAACTAACTCTAGCTACTTTAACTAACACACATGGTTACATAACTAACTCCATGTGGTTTAACAAACTAACTAATCAAACAATGGATTATCTCTCAACACACCTCCATAATCCAATGTCTGATCCTAGTTACAAACAATGTGCAAAAATCTGCTGCAAAACAAACACACAAACACTGCTGCAAGCTTTACTCTTTTGCTGGCTGTGTGCATTCAAATTTTACAATCCCTACAAGCTTTCTTAACTCCTTGAACCTGTCAGCTTTCAAAGGCTTAGTTAGGATATCTGCAATTTGAACATTAGTGCTGCAATGTTCAATAGTTAGCTTTTCTTTGCTAACTTGATCTCTTTGGAAGTGATATTTGTTTTCAATATGCTTTGACCTTCCATGTGCAATTGGATTTCTGGCCAAGCTTATAGCTGATTTGTTGTCCACATTAAGCCTCATAGGTTTCACATATTTGATCTTCAATTCATCAAGTAGAGACTCAAGCCATACTGCTTGACATGCTGCTTGTGCTGCTGCAACATATTCTGCCTCACAACTAGACAATGCAATAATGCTTTGCTTCTTTGAAGACCATGAAATTGGTGAGTTTCTGAATCTAAAACAGTACCCTGATGTGCTTCTCCTATCATCTTTATCTCCACACCAATCAGAGTCAGAAAACCCTTCTAATTCAATTTCTGATTCCATCTTGCTTTTGGGAAAGACAAGACCAAAATCCTGAGTGCCTTTCAAATACCTAAGTATTCTCTTGGCTGCTATCATATGTGATGCTTTAGGATTGCTCATAAATCTACTCACAGATCCTACATCATAGTTGATATCTGGTCTAGTATTGCAAATGAACCTTAAGCTGCCTACAACTTGCTTGAATAGAGTAGCATTAACTGCTTTTTCATTCTCATTTTTTGACAGCTTCAAATTTGCTTCCATTGGAGTTTCAGCTTCATTGCAACTCTCAATGTGAAACCTCTTTAGTACATCTGCAATGTACTTACTTTGATGTAGCACAATACCATTTGATCCATAGAGAAATTCCAAGCCTAGAAAGTAGTTGAGTCTGCCCAAATCACTCATCTCAAACTCATCTTTCAATCTCCCCTTGAATTTCTCAATGGTGTCATGATTACTACCTGTGATCAACAAATCATCTACATATAGACAAATCATCAAAGCATTTGAAATATCACTTCCCTTCATGTATACACCAAATTCCACACTGCACTTCACAAATCCTTCATTGTGCAGAAATTGATCAATCCTCTTATTCCAAGCTCTTGGAGCTTGTTTAAGGCCATACAAAGCTTTTTGAAGCTTATATACTTTGTGTTTCTCTGTTTTAACCTCAAAGTCAGGTGGTTGAGACACATATACTTCCTCTTCTAATGGACCATTCAAAAAGGCAGATTTTACATCCATGTAAAATAATGACCAATTCATTGAACTGGCAATTGCAATGACTAACCTTATAATCTCCATTCTTGCCACAGGAGCATACACTTCACTATAGTCAATTCCTTGTTGCTGAAGAAAACCTCTTGCAACTAATCTCGCTTTATGCTTTAGAATACTCCCATCTGGATTTCTCTTGACTTTGAAGATCCATTTGACACTGATTGGCTTTTTCTGAGGTGGAAGTTCAACTAACCTCCATGTGTTATTCTTTTCTATGGACTTTATCTCCTCATTCATTGCATTTCTCCAATTTGGATCTGCTACTGCTTCATGCCAGTTAACTGGTTCAGTGTCAGCCATGAATGCTAAGTGAACCAGATCTCCATCATCATTAACTACATCATCAGAGATAGTTTCATGATCAGCAAGCCTTACTGAGGGAAATCTTGTTCTGGTTGATTTTCTCACAATTCTATCACCTTCATCACTTGAAATGTTCATGTCTTCCACATGATTAACACCATCATTGTGATCAACCACTGGCTGAGGTGCTGCAGTGCTAGCTATATCATCCAAATTGACCATTACCCTGTTGACATTTGATTCCCATTTCCATTGTGATTTTTCATCAACAATGACATCCCTGCTTATGACTATCTTCTGATTTCTTGGATTATACATCTTGTATGCACCAGTTGCATCATAGCCAACTAGGATATGTTTCTTACTCTTATCATCTAGTTTTCTTCTCTTTTCATCAGGAATGTGTCTGAAGCATATTGAACCAAATATCCTTAGATGTTTCACACTTGGCTTGTGACCTGTCCATAGTTCTTCTGGTGTTTTATCTTTTAATTTCTTTGTAGGACACCTGTTCAACACATAAGCAGCTGTGTTAACAGCTTCACCCCATAGACTCTTAGGCAAATCTTTCCCTTTCAGCATACATCTTGCCATGTTGAGTAGAGTCCTATTTCTCCTTTCAGCCAAACCATTACGTTGAGGAGTGTAAGGAGCTGTAACCTCATGAATAATGCCCTTTTCTGCACAATACTCTTTGAAAGCATTTGAATTATACTCTCCACCACCATCTGTTCTAAGTATTTTCAAATGATTCTCACATTGTCTTTCTGCTACAGCACAAAAGTTTTTGAATGCAGAAAATGCTTCACTCTTCTCTTTTAACAGATATATCCATACTTTTCTAGTGAATTCATCAACACAAGTCATGAAGTATCTGTTACCTCCTAGAGTTGAAGTCTCAATTGGGCCACATACATCAGAATGGACTACATGTAAGGCTTGTTTTGATCTTGAAAAGACTGCATTTTTGAAAGAATTTCTGGGTTGTTTGCTAGCAAAACAACCTTCACACAACTTGTCTGGTGTGTGAATCAATGGCAAGCCTATAACCATGTTTTTACTGCCAAGATGATTTAAACTTTTGAAGTTTAAATGTCCATACCTGTAATGCCATAACCACCTCTCATCTTCAGTGATCAAACTTGAAAAACACTGTATTTCTGATGCCTGCAGATTGACTTTGAATGTTCTATTCTTTGATAATGGTGCTTGCAGCACTAATTTGCTGTTTGGATCATGCACTTCAATATACTTATCTTTTGTTGACAGTGCAAACCCTTTCTCAATTAACTGGCCAAGACTGAGCAAATTGTGCTTCATAGTTGGCACATAGAACACATCAGTGACAAAAGCATGATTTCCATTCTTCCTTTGAACCATCACTTTGCCCTTTCCTTCTACTGAAACTGTTCTATTGTCTGCAAATTTGACTGTGCTTTTGAATTTCTCATCAAATTCCAAAAGCCATTCTCTGTGTCCAGTCATATGATTGGAGCAGCCTGTGTCAAGATACCATAGTTTGGAATGATCATCAGCAGTATTAGTGGTTACCATGAGGAGAACACCATCAGAGTCTGAATCATTTTGCCTGGCATGATGTGCTTCATTGTCTTGCTTTTTCTTCCCTTTGTTCTGACATTCTGAAGCACAGTGACCCCATTTGTTACAGCAAAAACACTGAATCTTGCTTTTATCCTTCTTGCTTTGATTCTTGTTCTTTCCATAACCATCTTTACCTTTAGTTGATGAATCAGCTTGACTATGATCACCATTGTGATGATCTTGATCATAACTTGACTCATTCTTTCCCTTGTATTTATCATTCTTCCATTTACCTTTGCCCTTACCATTCTTTCCACCATTCTTCACATAGAGAGCTTGTTCTTGCTGATTCTCTGTTTCTTTCCTCTCCTTCAATCTTTGTTCATGTGCTTCAAGTGAGCTTTGCAGTTCATTCACTGACATTGTTGACAGGTCATTTGATTCTTCAATTGCCACCACAATGTGATCAAATTGAGGGTTTAATGTTCTCAAAACCTTCTCAATTATCTGCTGATATGAAATTTGTTCACCCAGATTCTTCATTGTATTAACTAGTGTATGCAACCTTGTGAAGAAATCACCAATAGACTCCTTGTCCATCATGCCTAACAACTCATATTGTCTTCTCAGTGCTTGAAGCCTAACCTTTTTCACCTTATCACCTCCTCTATGTGCATTGCTGAGTATCTCCCATGCTTGCTTAGAACTTGTTGCAGAAGCAATCTTTTCAAAATTTGCTGAATCCACACATTGATGAATCAAGAACAATGCCTTACAATCTTTCTTTTTTGCCTCTTTGAAAGTTGTTTGTTGTGCCTCTGTAGCATTCTCTGCAAGTGCTTCATATCCATTTACAACCAAGTCTTCAACTTCTTGAAATCCAAAGATCACATTCATGCGAATACACCATTGATCCCAATTTTTACTGTCTAAAATTGGAAGATTTGATGGAAGAGAGTTATTGGAGGGGTTCATGATGCTGAATGTGTGTGAAAAGAATCAGAAAGATAGGTTCTTGAAAAAAAAAATGATGAAGATGAAGGTGATGAAGAACAATTAGGATCGAACCAAAAGAGCTCTAGATACCACTTGTTAGAGTTTGATTGTGAGGTTAAGGGAGAGAATTAAGAGATTAGAATGGATCAATAATGGTTGATCTTTATTATTCACACAAGTGCAATTTATAGAGATTACAAATGCAATACCTTGCATGACAAGTAACTAACTAAAGGATAACTAACTTTAGCTACTTTAATTAACACACATGGTTACATAACTAACTCCATGTGGTTTAACAAACTAACTAATCAAACAATGGATTATCTCTCAACAAATAAGTCAATTCGAATTTGGAAGTTTTCACTTTTCTATATTTAAAATGTGAATACCTACGTGGAACAAAATAGCACATTTGAAGATGTCTTTATTATTTGCTTGGAGGTTATTATATAAATATAATAGGCTTTCCAATAAAGACAATTAGGTTTGCTACGGAATGGTTCATTTGGATTCATTATTATGTGTATGAGAATGTGGTGTGAATGAAAATTCTAGTCACTTATGTTTTTGGATGTGCTTTCTTTGAATCTCTATGATATAAAATTCTCAATTAGTTAGATGTTCATTATCTGATATCAAATTCAACTGCTAATTACGCTTTACAATTTTGTAATATATATGTTTTTACAATTTTTTTTTTTTTTTGACGAAAACAAACCATGTATTAATTCATAGAAATAGACTCCATATCTTTTTGGATATGGGGGATAATACACATAGGTAAATTTGTTTTCCATTCCCTATTGGGCTCAATTCGAGCCCATTTTGCTAATTCGTGGGCCACTACATTTCCGTTTCTACGAGTCCAAGTAACCGAGATCTGATCAAGTTCCTTCATCTTCTTCGCACCTTGGGACGTGATGATTCCCCACGGAGATCGCGTTTTTCTTCCACTATTCGCCGCCTCAACTATAGCTTTCGCATCTAGCTCGATGATGGTGTTTTGAAGGTTCCAGTCCTGCACCAGCTTCACCGCCTCTTGGAATCCCATGGCTTCAGCTAGGAGAGCACAGTCCGACCCGAAACGAATCCGCGTCACCGCACCAACGCAGCTTCCATCAGCCCGCCTCAATACCAGTCCATAACCCCAATGGCCATCACCCATAGAGTGAGCATCCACATTGAGCTTAAGGGTGGTATTGGGGGGAGGACTCCAGCAAATGTTGTGGCGGTTGTTCCCAGATTCAATCGGTCTTTCCGGGGCCCTAGCTTGTTGATTTGTCAGATAATCATGGAGGTGATGCATAGCTCTGCGAATCATTTCCTTCGGAGGTACGTGAGTATTGTTAAATTCCCTATCATTTCTTACAATCCAGATGCTGTATAAAATAGCTAAGATAATTTGTAAATCTTCCGATTTGGCCTTCTGAATCATGTAATCTATCCAGTCTGGTAGGTGTTTGATTTCTAGGTTGTTCGCGTTTATAGTTAGAGGGCTCGCAAACCAAGCTTTCCTAGCCCAAACACACTCTAGAAAGATGTGGTCTATAGATTCCACTTTATTGTTACAGTAGGAGCATAGGGGGACACATCTAATGCCTCGTTTGAGTAAATTTTCCTTTACAGGGATAGCGTTGTTGATAATGCGCCAGATAAGGTGAGTTTGTTTTGGTGGAACTTCTAGACTCCACAATTTTTTCCATCTAGTGTCTGTACCATTGTAAGAGCAGGAAGCTTGACTAGTAGTGTTAGTGTTCCAATCCAAAATTGCTTGGTATCCAGACTTTATAGAGTAGAGGCCATCTTTTGTTCCTATCCAGCTGATCAAATCCTCTTGATGAGTGTTTGTGAGGGGTATAGAATTTATAAGAGCTGCTTCCATAGGATAGAAGGTTTTGGAGATTAGTTGGATATTCCAATTACCACTAGTTTCATTAATGAGGTCAGAAACTCTTTGGAGGGGAGTATTTTCTGGCTTCTTGCTCCACATAATACTGCCTGGTTGAGGGTTTACCCACCTATCTTCCCAGAGCCTTATGCTTTTTCCATTACCAATCTGCCATATGCACCCTGTCATACCCCAATTTTTGACCTAAGATCCCGTCTTATTTGCATTTGTCATAACTTTTTGTCCGAAATATTTTTATGCTCTTTCAAATAAAAATTCGACAGAGAGATATTTTAAAATACCTCATTTTTATGAATTTTAGTCCGAGTTGTCCTTTTTGTCCATATTTAGTTTTAGACCTTTTTTTATTATTTTTATCTTCATATTTATTATTATTATTATTATTATTTTATTATTGTTATTAAAAAAATAAAACAAAAAAATAAAAAGAGAGGCAGCAGTACGCTGCCCCCCCTCCCCCTTCTTTCTTTATTTTTTATTTGATTTTATATTCATTATTATATATTATTATTATTTATTATATTTAATTTTGTTGTCAAAAAATAAAAAGGAACAGGAACAGTATCAACATCAGTAACAGTACGCCTCCCTTCCTCTTTTCTGCAATTTTTCAGAAAGTTTCACCAAGTTCATACTCAATCAAAACGCAGCAATCACTTCAAAACCATTGTTCTCTAGACAATAACAAAATCCGGTTAATGCTTTAATCCAAAGGGTAATCAAACCCTAATTTTGCATATAAAACAGAAGCCAAAATTCAGAACAGAAAAAAATTAAGGATAGCCGCAGCGGTAACATTCAAAACCCAAACTCATCAATCTCAAAAAACCATAAAAGTTACAGCATCACATAAACAACATCAGCAACCAAGAACATCAAAAACCATAACATCACAAACATCATCACTGTAACAACAACAACCATCACCCTTCAAAATATTCAAACCAAAATCAGATCACAATATCACCCTCACACAACACACACACGCACACAGCAAAACAAACAGAAAGAGGAAGAAAGAGAAGAGAAAACGAAGCAGAAAGTCCAAACAACAAAAAACGACCCACCGTCGTTCAAACTCCGATCTAGTCGTTTGGGGTAAGCTTTTGGGATTTTGGGTTGTAGATTGGGAATCAGCGTAAAAAACTGAAGGGGTTTGGTGTAAAAAGTTTCTATTTTTGGGTGGGTCTCGCCGGAGAAGACGGCGGCGCCACCGCCGGCCGCCCTCTCCGGCGACCGGATTTTCAGAGAGAGAAGAGAGAGAGTGGCGAGTAGAGAGAGAAACGGAGTGATAAGTGAAAAGAAAAATAACAGAGTAGGGTATTTATACCCTTCTGCTTTATGGCCTTTCCACTGTCTGTTATTTCAATATATACATCTTAAGCTGTATGTTGTCACATAAGCGTGGTTGGCTCGGTTGTTAAGTGAGCGTCCCATGAGCGAGAGGGGGCGGGTTCGAGCCCCCCTTGTGACATTTCCATCATTTTTTTTTCCTGCTGTTTTGTTTGGGCTTTAGGCCCAGATCTGCTGTTGACACCCCCTGACCTGCTGTTTGCACCCTTGCCTTACTTATTTTTTATCTTTTAGTATTCATTTGTTCTATTGTATTTAATGTCATTTAATTTATTTATTTGTGCATTATTTACATGTTGCATGCTATGTTAAAATATCGAAAATGCCAAAAAATATATAATGTCTTTTTATTTTTTATTTATCTCTTAAATGTTATAAAAATGCAAAAAATATGTATTTGTGGTTTATTTTTGTTTAAGTCCAAAAGGAAAAGGGAAATGTTTCGTTAACCTCGCGTTACGATTATTTTTATATATTTACTTATTTACCATTTTTCGGACTTTAAAATAAAAATTGCTATTTTATTTAAATAAAAAAGAATGAAAAAGGAGTGGTCTGCCGTATCGCTTTCCCTCCCCGGTTACTTTGGATACTTGCTGTATTGCTTGCCGTCCGGATAATCGTCATTCAAATATAAATAATAAAAACAAAAACATTCAAATAAACCAAAAATCTTTTTAAAAAGAAATCATTTTCTAATAAACCTCGATTTTCGTCGAGAGATATTTCCAAACCTTTTTTTCAATAAATGCTTTAACATACTTAAGCATATTTAAATATTTTTTCAAAGACTAAAAAATACAAAAAAACAAATTCAAACAATTTTGCCGCTTGGCTTTTCAATTTAAAAACTTTTTCTCAAGAGTTTAGACGTGAGTCATCTCTAGTTGAGAATTTCGATTAGTCCCCATGACATATGGCAAGAAAAGGAAGTTAAACTTTTTAGTATGTTCGTGGCGGATTAAAAAAGAGTTTAAACTTAAGATGACGACTCGTCTTTCCTCCTAAAATCAATCAAACAAACCACTTTACAATTTTTACCCCGAACTACGGGATTTTGATCCTTAACGGGTACGTAGTGCAAAAGACCTTGCGTCTTCCCAAATCAAAATTAAAAAAATATATTTTTTTCTCATCTCCCAATCATTAATAAGCAAATTTACAAGCAAAACCTTTTAGCACAAAAATACATATTTTACAAGAGGTTCCCGTAGAGTACTACGGATACTTAGGGTGCTAATATCTTCCCTTCGTATAACTAACCCCCGAACCTTTTAATCTCTAAAATTAATTATGGGTTTATTCGATCTTTTCCCATTCCCTTGGATAAATTAAAGTTCGGTGGTGAATCATATTTTTTTTTTGAGAACCAAAGCTACCCAATAGCTTGGCGTCCGAAAATCACCGCGACACACCCTTTCTTCAGGACCCAGCTGGCTTTTTGTATACTTTCCCAAGAGTAACTCATATTTTGAGACTGTTTTGCTTTGAGGAAGTCACACTTTGGATAGTATTTTGCTTTAAAGAGTCTAGCAATCATAGAGTTAGGATTTGTTAAAAGTCTCCAACCTTGCTTGGCCAATAGAGCCTCATTGAAAGCTCTCATATCTTTGAATCCCATGCCACTTTTTGACTTAGCTTTACATGTCTTTTTCCAATTTACCCAATGGATTTTACGCTTATCCACATTATTACCCCACCAAAACCTGCTGATTTGACTTTCCATGTGATCACAAAGGCCTTTTGGGAGAAGAAAACTACTCATTATGTATGTAGGAATGGCTTGGGCCACAACCTTAATAAGGGTAGCTCTGCCTGCAAAAGAGAGGTTTTTTTCCTTCCACCCTTTTAACTTCTTCCAGATCTTGTCTTGTATATATTGAAAAGTTTGATTCTTTGATCTTCCTATAAGAGTAGGCATGCCAAGATATTTGGAGAAGTGATCCACCCTTTGCATAGGGATAATTTGATGAATAGATTCTTTGACCTCCTGCTGAACATGTTTGCTAAATAGAATCTCTGACTTTTGCATGTTGACAAGTTGACCTGAAGCCTTTTGATAGGTGCTGATGATGTCATTTACATGATGAACCTCTTCTTCTTTTGCCCTACAAAACATTAGGCTATCATCAGCAAAAAACAAATGAGTTATTTCAGGAGCCCCATGGGCAATTTTTACTCCTTTTATTTTATTAGTTTTTTGAGCATTTGTTAGAAGTCCAGATAAAACGTCTGCACAAATAATAAAGAGGTAGGGAGAGGTAGGGAGAGAGGGGGTCTCCCTGTCTGAGACCCCTTTGAGGATAGAATTTTTGAGAGGGTATTCCATTTATGAGAATGGAAAAAGTAACAGTCCTGACACATCTCATAATGATGTTGATGATGTTCTGAGGAAACCCCATAGAGAGCATAGTAGCTTCAAGAAAATCCCATTCCACCCGGTCGTAAGCCTTTGCCATATCAGTTTTTATCCCTACAAATCCTTTCTTGTTGTGGGAGTGAGTGAAAAAGTGGGAAATTTCCTGGGCAATAAGGGTATTATCAGTGATTAGCCTTCCTTGTAAGAATGCACTTTGATTGGGGCTTATGATGTCAGGTAGGATAGTTTTGATTCTGTTTGCCACTGTCTTTGTGATAATCTTGAGGGTTACATTGCATAGAGAAATTGGTCTGAAGTCACTAGCCTGGGTAGGGTTAGGAATTTTTGGAATTAGGCAGATGTGGGTATGGTTTAAGTGGCTAGGGTCACTGTTATGGTTGAGAATATCCAGGACTTCCTTCGTTACATCTTTCCCAACAATGTCCCAATAAGTGTGATAGAAAATAGCAGGTAAACCATCAGGCCCAGGAGCTGACATACTCTTCATGTCCTTTATAGAATTGTAGACCTCAGATTCATGGAAATCAGCACTAAGAATCTCCTTCATATCATTGTTAATTTTGTCTTTCACAACTTGTACAGTTTCAGTAATTTGGTGTGTTTGTTGGCTTTGGAACAACAGTTTGAAGTGGTCTACCAGGATATTTTCAATCTTGTCATGAGTTGTTTGAATCACACCTTGCTCATCCAAGATGCCCTTTATAGTGTTTCTCTTTTTTCTTTGATTAGCTTTTAGATGAAAATTTTTGGTATTCTTGTCTCCATGTTGTAACCAATCAGCTCTAGAACGTTGTTTCCACCACATCTCCTCCCCATCTAGAAGCTTGTCAAGCTCTTTTTCTTTATCAATTATCTGCTGGGTTAGGTCCTGGGTCCCTTGTAGATGGTGTAGCTCCATCAGCTCTTTCTGAGTTTTTTTAATTTGTCTAGGTAGGATGCCAAAAATATTGGACCCCCAATTGTGAAGAGCATTAAGGGTATAGTTGAGCCTATCTGCTAAGTGCCCATGACTGATGGACCAGGCTGTTTTGACTTTGCTAATGTGCTCTTCATTACGTGTCCAAATCTGCTCATATCTCTTTAGTCTAGGACCCTTTTGTCCCAACCTGTTATTGTTATCAACAGAAAAATCAAGCAGAATTGGGTTATGATCAGATTTATAACGTAAAAGGTGATGGTTTGTGTAATTAGCAAATCTGTTCTTCCATTCAGTTGTTGCTAGGTAACGATCCAATCTAGCCATAATGAGGTTATCCCTTGGGTGCTTGTTAGTCCAGGTGTATATGTTCCCAGAGTAGCCAAGGTCCTGCAAATCACATAAAGATAATATGTTTCTAAAACTAGAGGTAATATTATGATCAATAAGGTTACCCCCATATTTTTCCTCATTACTAAGCATGATGTTGAAATCCCCAAAAATCAGCCATTGAGGGTGATTATTGGTCTCAGAGAGGTCACTAATGAGCTGGCAAGTGAGAAATTTGTTTTGATGTTGGGGGTAGCCATAGATGCCAGTGGCTCTCCACTCAGAGGGTTCATTCACTATAGAAATAAGGACATCAAAAAAGTTAAAGTCAGAATTTATAATATCAACCATGATAGTACAATCATTCCATAGCAGAGCAATGCCTCCAGCCTTGCCTCCACCAGAAGTGGAACAGTTAATAGAATTAACATTATACATGTCAAAGCTGTTTGTAATGAAATCAAAATTAGAGTTAAGCAATTTAGTTTCCATAATGAAAAGTAAATCAGGAGAGTGGTTTGTGATGAGCTTCTTGAGGGCTCTGACTGTCCTGGGGTTACCAAGCCCTTGACAGTTCCAGGAGATGATTTTCATGGCTCTGGGCTGGCCTGCTGAGCAGAGCCTACCCTTGTATTGTCCTCTTGTGTACTTCCAGAGCTGAGGACATTCTCTGACTCCATTTTTTGTCTTTTTGCTGGTGTGATTTGCTTTGTCCTTGTTTCTTCACTATGGTTTATCCCTGCACTTGTTAACCTATAGCTGGTGCCATTGAATTGAGTTATTCTGTCCTGAATGATACTAGTAGTTTGTTGGTACTGCATTGGTGTGCTTTGATTGTGCTGTTGCTGTTCAGGGTTCTTAGGGGTTTGTAGCTTCATTGCTGCCAGTTTTTCAATGAGACCATTAGGAACAGGGGGGCTATACTTGCCAAAATCAGGATTTTATGAGGGATTGCTGTAGAATTTTTTGTCCTTTGCCTCCATCTTCCTTCTTCCATACTGTGTAGATCTGATCCATGGTCCTAAGGGGGCTAGGGATCCCAAAGCCATAGGAGAGTTTCTGCATAATTTGTCCACATGTCCAATAATGCCACACTTGAAACAAACTAGGGGTAATTTTTCGTACCGATAATCAATCCAGCAATTCCCATCATTGGGGTTTCCAACATGAATTCCAGAGGGTATAGGTTCAGGAAGAGTGAGGAAGAAACAGCGATGATGCACCCAAGAGAGACAGAGAGAGGATGAAGATCAAAGGTTGAGAGGAACAACCAAAAAAACAAACGAAGAACAACTAAAGAAACCACCAACTTCCACGAGGGAGACAACAACTAATTCAAGAATTTCAATCAAAGAAGATGAATCTTGGAGCTAGCAGCTTCTATGTTTTTACAATTTAGATTAGTAATATTTATGTTTTTATATTTTGCTTCACAAATTCAAATAAATTACATCCGGACACATCCATAATAATTTTTTTTTATCATATTTTTTATCTAATAAAATTAACATAACTCCTACAATTTTATATATCGAACTCATTTATAGAGTGTTAAGGGTTTTTTTTGAACGACAAATATATTATTAATAATAACGAAGTCTCTGCACAAGATGAAAAGAGACCCGTAAAAGAGGGACTACAAAATAAAGGTGCCGTATATATGCGGAACACCAATAAAAATACCAAAACAAACACTGCCTAAAAGAGTGTTAAGGGTTGAAATTAGAATTTACCTAACCTCCTCAGTTTTTATCCATAAGATCAAAACTCAGCATCATGCTCTTTCCAATATTTTGAAGAGAGGTGCTACACAACGATTATCTCATGGATTTAAGGATCCTTGTGTATATCATAAAAGAACCAAAGACTTGATAATCTTTATTCACGTGGTGTGTCATTACCTTAAATGGCAAAGATATTCAAAACATATTGATCTACGTACAACATATTGAAAGTAGAATTTGCTATGTAGATTTCTCAAATTTAACAAATGACACGTCCAGAGGAACACATGTGATTCACAAATGTTCCATGGCTTTTTTTTTCCTACCCAAAAATGTTTTTTTTCCCTTTTCACTGGTTCCTTAAATAGTATGAAAATATATTTTCATAAATAAATAAAATGTTTTGGCGAATTTAAGGTAACATTTGACCTACCTTATTTTAGATTTTTTTACTCAATAAAAGGAGAAGTTAGGCCAAACAGATTTTCAAAAAGCTCTTGATAATAAAAAAATAGTTGTTTAATTTTTTTGAGTAAAATACATGGTTAAAAAACCTTTGAAGCTAAAAAAAACAAAAATTACCAATCAACTCTTTTAACCTTATTAGTTAACGTGTTGCATATCTATCGGTAGTAATCACCTTAGTCATGTCCGACTTTTTGGAGGTTCTGTTGAGTTATTAAAAATAGACTCTAATAAAAGAAAAAATACAATTTTTGAAAAAAATTGTCATTGATTTAAATTACAAATAACATCGATAACACTAAAAAAATAATCATTTTTTCACTAATATAAAAAGTTTGATAAACAAGACAATTTCTATCACAGTCTTTCTATTTGATAAAATTATAATATAATAATTAACTATAAAAATCTAAAAAATTTATTCACAATAAAACAATCTATTTTAGGACACTTTGTAACTAATAAATCCCTCATTTTAGAATAAGAGAATCTCAAATGTTTGAACTCCACAATTCCTAATTTGAAAGTCAAGAATCTCTTATTTTATACCGTTCATTTACTAATACTATGTTATGGCCATGTGACACATGCATGAAAACGCCTCTGATAATCACCATATTAATAACAAAATACACATGGATTTGGATTAGGTGCAGTCGACTGTACGATGCAGTTGCTTTATAACCGTCCGATCGTGATCGGACGGTTTAAACAAATACAGTCAAAAAATTCAGTTTTTAAATTATAATCATCCGATCTTGATTGAATGTCTATAAATAGGGCGATTGTGCGAGTGCACCCAAAAAGCAACTGCGTGGAATCCAGATCCAATACACATACTACAATAATAATCTGGTTAAATTTGCGGTTCTCGTGATCATAACTCACTCAATAGGGACATTGGTTTGAACTAGGGATATGGCAATGGGTAGGGTATGGGTAAGGTACTATAGTCCTCATCCTCATACCCGCAGTTTGCGGGTAATTACTCATACCCATCCCCGTACCCAAAATGCGGGTTTTTACCCTACCCGTTGTGGGTATTTTTTGTGGGTACCCATTGTGTATGGGTAAATTGTCATCCCTAGTTTGAACTTAGAATTCCTCACTTACTATAGCTGCTAAATTACTTGACAAAAAAGAAAGCCAAAGGCATCCAAAAGTCCTTTAAATTATGTTTGTAATAGATAAGCCCTTTAAATTTTTTGAGTAACAAATAAGTCCTTTAAGTTTGTAATGTGCAACATCTAGATCTTATTTGTTACTTAAAGGACCTAACTGGAAAGACCAAGATATTATAGATTAGATCTATTTATTACTTAAAAAACTTACGAGACTTACAAACGTAAAACTTAAATCGTTTGCATCTTGGTAAAAAGAAATACAATTAAACTTACAATGTTGGAAACATAATTTGATTTGTGCAATGTTACACTGTTTAATAAAACAAATGGCCAGGGCATAATGTGTAGAATGTCCAACTCCAAGTAATCTTCTGGTTCTAAAAAGTGTGCTGTCTACTTGTATTACTGATTGGCTGATCTAGATACAACTGATTACAGGATCTCTTACTCTGCTGGCTAATGACTTTCTTACTTTTGTTCCAAAATGTTCTCACTTCTTGCAAAACAAAGAAAAAGAGCCATCAAATTAAATAATAATTAAAGGAAAAAGTGAAGAAGGATTGTAGAACATTTATATATTTCACTTGGAAATGCATACAAGGGTACTTCTAAATGAATCCAGATTGTCACACAGTCAACACATCGATGATCATTGGATCGAAATTGACCGGTCCATATTTTAAGTTCTGCATTTTAGTTTTAAAAAAATAATAATAATCAAAATCTGCATTGAAATCTAGACCAACAACCATTCATATGTATGTATCCGTGAGCATAGTTCAGTTGGTATGGACATCGCATTATATATTCAAATATGGGATTCCCGACTTATTCATCCCAAGAGATGAATTTCTAACAGGCTACTTGACAAAAAAATAATAAAAATCCACCATATATATATAGATAGATAAAAAGAAGTATAATTATTGACAGGGAAAGGCTTGTATCAAACGTTATACAAGAAAGAATATATAATTCTGTTAAAGAAAAAGAAAAAAAGAGAGATAGATAGAGAGAGAAGAAAAAAAACTCAAAGATAAGGAACTTTGGTTCTTTTTTGTGTGTATTTATAAGCAATGATGGTTGTGATGAGTGAAAACACTTTTACAGAAACTAGAACAAAGAGTTGAAAGAAAACTATTATTATTATTATTATTATTATGTCACCAGTTGGATTACCACCAGGTTTCAGGTTTCATCCAACTGATGAAGAGCTTGTCAATTATTATCTAAAGAGAAAAATCAATGGTCAAGAAATTGAACTTGATATCATTCCTGAAGTTGATCTTTACAAATGTGAACCTTGGGAATTAGCAGGTCTATATTCTTTCTTTCCTTTCTTTCTCATTTATATTTTTGTTCTAACAATATAATTTTCACATTCAAACAATATAATTTTCATTATCATATGCAAGAAAATGTGCATATATATATATGCCATTAATCTAGTTATGAAGTAAGAAGTTCTTACATCAAAGGTGAAATTTCACATAGGCCTAAGGTTTCATTAGCTTTTTACCATTGTGCTGCTCACAACTAAGAACTATGTATGGTTTTAAGTTGCGGTTGCATCAGAAGTTAGGCTGCGGGAACCTTGATATTGCGGCATAATGCGGGCTAATGTGGTCGATGTGACCACAATTGTAGTTGGACTGCCGTTGGAAAGACGTCTAAAAGATTTATATGGCAGCTGCAATTGTGGTTACGTTGCCGTTGCAGAGACTTCCAAAACTTTTATATTACAGCTGCAATTGTAGTTGCACTACCGTTGTAGAGACCTCCAAAACATTTATATTTCAGTCTCATTTGCGGTTGTATACCGCAATTTAAAACTATGCTAAGAAATAAGAACGATAAATTTATATATCTCTACTCTCTAGGGAATAGGGATCATGTATCTGTGTTTATTTTATTTTCCATGTGGCTAAGCTCTCTTTTATTGATTGATTTTGATGGAAAGATTTTTTTTGTTGCTATGCATAGAGAAATCATTTTTGCCAAGTAGAGATCCAGAGTGGTACTTTTTCGGACCGCGAGACAGGAAATACCCGAATGGATTCAGAACAAATAGAGCAACTAGAGCAGGATACTGGAAATCTACTGGAAAAGATAGAAGAGTTTCAAGCCAAAGTAGACCTATTGGTATGAAGAAGACTTTGGTTTACTATAGAGGTAGAGCTCCTCAAGGAATTAGAACTGATTGGGTCATGCATGAGTATCGTCTTGATGATAAAGAGTGTGAGGATAACACCGGATTACAGGTAAACAACTTTTGCGCATTTGTTTTTCCGGAACTTAGATCCTCTACAGGAAACTTTACGGTACAATATGCCATTAAATTAAGAGAAATTCCGCTCTCTTAATCTAATAGTATAAGGTTGTACCGTAAAGCTGGCAGTAGAGGATCCATTTTGGTGTGGTTTGTGTTTGGAACTTGGATCCTATACAGTTGGCTTTACGGTGTAGCTGATCATTAGATTAAGAAAATATTCTCTCTTAGTCTATCAGTACGGACGATTATACACCGTAAAGCTGACTGTATAGGATTTATTTTGATGTCTGTGTGATTCTCTTAATGCCCGTACAACCGATATAATTAAGAAATGACATAAAATGAAGGTGATATGAATAATCACTCTAAACCATGGTTTTAAATTGCGGATATAACGTAAATGTTTTGAATGCTCTCCACAACTGCATCGCAACTGCAATATTGTCCACAAATTTCTATAATGTTAAGGCATAATGCAACTGCAATTTGAAGTTATGTTTATAAATTACAGAAATTCTTGTGTGAGCACATTTAGCTATACATAAACCAATAAAAAACTTCAAACATATCAAAATGTTAGTTAAAATAGATTAATAAAATCCATGTTGAAGTTATTATTTTAGTATTCTTCTAAATATTTCATCAGTTGTGTAATGAGTACATTATGATCATGCATATGCTGTAGTTGCAGTGTGTTTTTTTCTAAGATGTGTGACTAACTTTTCTGTTATAATTCTAAAATTGTCAGTTTCTCCATTATTAAAGATTTATATACTTGATAGATATTAACTTGAGGTTACAAACAAATAAGCTGTGTCTCAATTTTAGGACTGAGATAATAAGATGTTAGTTGGAGGTGATGAAAAATCATGAGTATGAGTATGGGACAAAATGTCATAACTCATTAGTCATTCACAGGTTTTCAAGTATATATTTGAGCACAAACACTTTTGATCGAAGGCATGTTCCTGTGTCTAACACCGACACATGTGATTACATTAAATTATGTTATTTTTCAAAATTATATTGGTGTCAACGTGTCAGTACCCGTATCATGTCCAGTGTTTGTGCTTCATAGTTTGTTATATCTATTAACCATCTAAAAGCAAATGTTTTTGTTGTACTTAAAATTGTCTTTAATTGGTGCCCACCTGTGACCTGACCCTTTACCTACTTTCAGAACTCTCTTTTGTTTTTGTGTATTTGCACACTTGTCACCACATATTTGATCTGAAAAAGCATGAAGTTTGATTCTTAAGACAGTGATAAAAGCAATTTCCATGATTGTTTTCATCTCCTCTTTCATGCATCAGTTCCACACTATCTACACTTCCAATCAAAAGTGTATTCAGCGTCTTACACTAACACAACACTGACACATGTCATCACATTTGATTAATTCTTTCTTAACTTATTACCAGTGTCGACTTGTGAATGTCATTGTTGTGTTCGGTGTCAATGTCTATGTCAGTGTTTCATATGTTCCACATTCCATGATCGGTTATAAATTTATAATTAGACACACTATAGTCTATAGAAACATATGTGAATACAACTTGAAACTCTAGAGAATTTAATGAACTATTAAAGATGTTTTGTTATATTGAACAATAGAAGAACGTGAAAACTGCATGGTGTGCATGGAAAGCCTCAACTTTTCTAGTTGCATAGTTTTTAATTCCTTCTTTTTCTCTCTCTTCCCATATGAATATTACTTTATATTTGTTTATTATAAGGTATAGTCTATAAACGTATAAGTGACATATTCTTTACTTGTGTTCCTCTAATATCTCTAAATGACAAAGTTCTATTCTTCTTACTGCATCTTGTGATTTCTTTTGTTAATGTAATGAGACAAAAGTCTTATACCTACTTATGATCCATTTCATCACTTTCTTAGTTAATATTCTTTATGCTATTGGTCTTTGTCAATTATTAGATTCTTCTAATAAGCTATGAAGGCTTGTACACCCTCATAAAGCAGATAAATTCTCATATATCCTATTACTTTCATTTTATGTCGGTTACTTTTTACTTTATTCTTCAACACAAATAGACCAATAAATATACTACAATACTATACTCTAGAAATTAAATTTGAAAATATAATAAAACTAAAAGTAAGGGATATAGGGAATTAATAGTTCAATACCAACCAAATTAATGCTTTAAATGATTAAGCCAGGATATCCATAAGACCATAAGATCCAAGATACTTAAATGGCCCAATTAATAGTTCATACATTGATATAGTTATGTTTGGATAAACAATTTACAGGATAAACACTTTTTTTTTTAAAAAAACTCGAAATCTAACCTAAAGACAGACTAATTCGAGAAAATCAATCCTACCGTCCACTTGTGGGGGCCAATTTAAACGCTCATTATATAAGTGTTCATGTATATGTTGTAGTATTTTCTATAACAAAGATAAAATAAATTCAAATTGTTTTCATATATGAGTTGGATGTTTAGTTTATAAGTTATCAAAGCTTATGAAAATAAACTAAAAAAGAGCTTATAAACATGTCGTAAGCTGTTTTATAGGCAGTAAATAGGTTTAAATAAGTCAATCCAAATATATTCAGAGTGTAAAAAATGCTTATCTTATAAGGATATTTTATAAAGTTGAGTTGATCTATCTCAAACTTAGGGGTGGCAAAACGGGCCGAGCCCGCCGGGCCGACCCGTAATTTTTGACGGGCTGGGGTGAGGTTTTCGGCCCGCTACCTTAAGTTGGCCCGTCCCGCCCCACCCCGTTTTTGAGCGGGCTTAGATGGTGCGGGCCTAAACGGGGGCGGGCATGCCCGTTTTTCCACTCCTTTCTAGTATTTATCATTTTATCTTATATTGTAAGGAGTACTTATTAACTTAGTTGATGATTTGTTAGTTTAATTAAGCGTAATTATAAAGAATTGTTTGTTAACTTGGTTAATGTTTCTTTTAGTTTAATTATCTATATTCTCTGCTGCAATTTTCTCTTAATTATCGCTATTATAGTATTATTGTTAGTTTAAATATGAGGTAAGAATCGTAAGGAATTGTTAAGTTATTATAATTCAACATATTTAATATTTTTTTAACAATTGTGAAGTTGTAATTCAAATTGTAAAAAAAAAAAGTATTTGGCGGGCATGCCCGCCAACCCGCAACCCCGCCAATAAACGGGCGGGCTTGAATTTTGAACCCGCACACTTAAGTTGGCCCGCCCCGCCCCGCCCCACCCCGTTTTTGGGCGGGCTTAAATGGGGTGGGCCTAAACGGGCCGGGCATGCCCGTTTTGCCACCCCTACTCAAACTACAAGAGAACCCAATCTTTGAGTAACCTAAAAGTATCTTAAAGTTTCTACTTGATTACAAACATAGTAGCAGCATTATTATTAATACTCTTAAATAAGAAACATGGACAAAACATTTAGCACCCTTTGAATCTTTATGACACATACTTGTCAGAGATTGTCCTATATGGATTTTAACACATTATGTTGACCTGTTTAGGCCTCAATTGTTGACTACACAATAATATGATTTGAGTTGAAAAATCCTATACAATATGATTCTGTGTTACTTTAGCACTATTAGGTTTTGTTTGGATAAAAAAAAATAATCAAGTGTTTATCATATAAAGTCAAACTGTTTTGATATATGCTACAAGTTGTTTTTGTATGCTATCTTAAAAAACTTATGAAAATAATTGAAAACAAGTTACAGAGATATTATCAACTGTTTCTATAAACTTAACCAGTCTTACAGATATTTATGTCTGCAGATAAGCTCAAATGAGTTAATCCAAATAGACCCTTAATAAACTTGATTGCATTGCAGGATACTTACGCATTGTGTCGCGTGTTCAAGAAAAACGGAATCTGTTCTGATATGGAAGAGCAACAAGCGCAATGTAGTATGTCATCACTAATCGAATGCTCTCAAACCATAATCAATGAGTGTGAAACGATGTCTCCGGACATACTAGGAGCATCATCTTCATGCTTAGAAGAGGAAGACAAAGATGATTCATGGATGCAATTCATTACAGAAGATGCATGGTATTCTTCTAATGCAGCAACAATGGTTGGTTGTGAAGAAGTTTCACATGTTACATTTACAAACTAATATTTTCAAGACTTAATGGAAATCAAGATTGGTGCATGGTGAATAATTTGAAAGCTGGAATATATATAATATAATTAAATATACATTTCATCATATATATAATAAAATATTTATACACCTTTACCATAACAGTTAGTAGGAGATTTAACTTTTTGTTTTTTTTCTTCTGATTATTATACTTATAATTGGTGATTATGGCTTGGCTTGGTTTGGTTTGGTTGGTGGACTTGTTTAGGGTCATATTATAAAGCATTGGTTTTTATATATGCATTTTTGTACTAAACCTCTATCTTAGAGGTATATTGGTGTTACTTAATTGTGGAATAATGATAAATCACAAAAATGTTATTAGTCTCATTGTATTTCTATTTTGAGAAAGGAATTATACTCCCTCCGTCCCTAATTATAGGAGCTAGTTTGACAAAACACGGGTATTAAGAAAGTGGATTTTAGTATTAAATTGATTGACAAATTATATTAATTTTACATGTTTACCCTTACAATAAATTGTAGTGCTTTGTATCAAACAAAGAAAGTTTAATGCTATTAAAAAAACTATGCAAAGTAAATAAGGGTAAGTTTGAAAAATAAATAATTAATGTCATTGATAATTGTAAAAGGGTCTTATAAAAAGAGACAAACTTTTTGTCAAACTAGCTCCTATAAATAGGGACTGAGGGAGTATATAACAAAGAGCATAGCAATTTGCTTAATATGTAATTTTCTGTTTCATTATTGTAAATATTACTCCCCCCTATAGAAGCATGATTATTGAGCTTATGGAATTATGTTAACTTGTATTAACCAAATTTTTTGTCATTCAAAAGTGCTTAATATGATTTTGGAAAATTTCATCAGAAATAGTTAAACAGAACAATATCAGAAATTTTGATGATTAAAGAGGCCATTCAAATATGATTTAATTTACTTTAAAAAAATATGATTAAATGTTGATTAGAAATAAAACCTACAAAGAATAGTTAAAAAGAATTGTATCAAACACAGCTACCAAAACATTCAACTGGCTTAATAAAGTAAAGGTTCAAGATTACACTAACATGCATAACATCAAGTGTAAACTCTGATTGAATTATCTCCATGTCAAGATCAATTAACATTGAGTGACACCTTCCATTGCTCAAATTCTTCAGACTGTAACATGAAAGAGCTAGCGTTTCGATGTCCACCACCTCCAAATTCCTAATAGAAAATTCTCAAAAGAAGTTAGATACGAGTCCAATTGAAAGTATGAAGCACAAACACTTATGTGATTAGACGTGTTTCTGTATCCAACACTCATACGACATGTATCGTGTCAGGTGTCTGTGTTGGAGTCCGTGCTTCATATATTGCAAGTAATAGATCACATGTTATCATAAGTCACATATGATGAGAAAGTCTTATATAGATACACAATATTTAGGCACAAATTTAGGCACACACATAAATTAAAAAAATTAAAAGACAAATAAAATGATCACATCAATCACTATCACTTTATTCAATTTTTCTTTAATTTTTACCCTTTATTGTGAGTGTGCCTAACAATGAGGTGTTGGGTTTGTGCCTAGGTTAGACTTTCTCCACATATGAGATGCAATTAAAAAATTTATTAAGGAACAACCTGAGAGATAGGAGTTGTATCTTCATTTTCCAAACTCCTCAGACTTATTTTTAGCTTCTGGTCATTTTCCAGCTCTGGAACATTATATACAACAGCCCCAATACCCCTAAAAATATAAATATGTCCATGAAAAAGTGTTATCGATGAGATAACAGAAAACTAGTTACATAGATTCTCTGTCAATGCAAGATAATGAGATAATTAAAATGGTAAAATAAGTTTCAAATCACCGAGTTAAAAAATAACATTGGCAGGAAACTTCGTGTTCAAGTTCCATCGGTCTGGTATGTAAGGTGAGGGATGCCTCCCACTTTTTAAACTCATTTTCATATCATATTTCATCCAATGCGAGACTCTTAACAATAGCGAAGAAATGGAACGGATATTGACCTGGTTTCTCCCTCCCTAATTCCTCCACAAAACCAAAGAATCTTCACTAGCACTTCCCTCCTATTATTTGTACCCTCTAGATCCCCCTCACTGACTAATTATTTTTATTACCAATTGATTCAAAGCACACCAATGTTGTTAAATAGAGAATATAGCATAGCGGAATTTGAACAAATCATTATTATTCTGTGATACGCTAAGTATAAAATATTGTCAAATAGTGGCGTTATAGCACTATTGCATAACTAAATTTGAACAAACCACTATTTACCGTGATCCACTATTGACAAACTGAGCCTCACTGAGGTGGTATCTAACAATGCTGCCACCTTCCGCAAACGTTTTGTCCTAAAGACAAACAGCTTGTATGAGCTGAAAACAAATCCATAGCTGGCAAAAACATAATGAATTGTCCTACAACAGTAACTGAACCGTAGTAGCGTTTACCAAAACACCAGCAATGATAACATATCCTAGTGTCCCTATAAAAGCCTCCAACCTTTCTTGTGAAGCAAGTTTGTAAATCAGCATTTTGACATTTTAGCCTGCTGACTTATCTCCATGATTCCTTCAAAACTTGTAAACCCATACTGCCGAACATAGCAACGGTAGATAAACAGCGAGGGTTATTGAAGAACTTCGATCTGACCCCAACCAGTCCCCACTTTTACCAAGTCACGCATCTTCCTGTTCAGTTTTTTCAATTTCTTCTTCACCAATGTGATCTCCTTCTGGATGTTCTTATCAGTCTTTTGATCTTTGAACCAAATCACCAAGGTTCTTTGAAATTTCTACTTTCATTTGCAAAAGACTGATTCCATGACTCAAGGCTATGAGATTTTAGTCAGACGACAACAACTATAGCTCCTTTTCATCCTCTCAAAGCACTCTAAACTTCCATTAACTTCTCTGAATAAAGTGTGCCCTTTATTGTAACATTGTATCTTTTTTATTAATCACAAGTAGCTTTGGTACTAGTTTATATAACTTCCGAAAGTCTTGATAATAACCTCTACTTCTTGATCAAGTTGTTAGCGGCCAACACTCGGTGGGATTTAGTCCCACATCGGATAGATAGGATTCTTGATAAGAGTTTATAAAGAGGAGGCACTCCTCACCTTACAAGCTGGTTTTGTAAGGATGAGTTAGGTCTCGATATTCATGACATGGTATTAGAGCCTATCAGGTCTATCATTGGGCTTCCTACAACGTTCATGCTTCAGGCCCATTGGGCTGGGCTGAAGCGTGAGGGGGTTGTTAGCGGCCAACACTCGGTGGGATTTAGTCCCACATCAGATAGATAGGATTTTTTATAAGAGTTTATAAAGAGGAGGCACTCCTCACCTTACAAGCCGGTTTTGTAAGGATGAGTTAGGTCTCGATATTCATGACACAAGTGTTGTCAATCGCAAATCGCAGAAATCAGCGGTTTATTCAAATTCCATTGCACAAGCCACTATTTCACAATGATTTGTACTAAATAGCATATTGCGAAACAATAGCGATTTGTTAAAATTCCGCTAGTCTATAGCGCCACTATAGCTTCTATTTAACAACACCGAGTGATACAAAAACAAAGATGAGGAAACATGAATACAGGATCTCCCGTGTGCTAGAAATATCAGAATACTCCCTCCCTAATTCCGTTCCGAAACCAAATGTCTCGTGCTATTATTTTCATCATATTATTTATACACCTCTTAAACTACTTATCTAACTAAATATTTCAACTAACTACTACAGTTGTCTAATCCTAACTGTTACAGTTGGAAGACAAATGAAGGAAAAGTGTTCAAGTAAGATATATCTACATATTTAGGAAGGGATTTTCGAGGCACTCAAATGAAGAATAGCATCTATATGAACAAGATTCCAAGAAAACAAAACAAACAAACCTCAATTTCAATTGCTGGCTTTTAGTTGCTAACTGATGTCCTAGTTCACTCCTCAACTGTGAAAGTGTAGCATCTGCATTAACAGCCTACAAGAACAAATAGTTGGCAGCGACAAGATTTTTTATTAGTTATCTCCTTCTAAGTTCTAATTAAGAAAAAGAGTAATAACCAACACAAAGACTCGATCTATGCAAATGCAATAAAATCTGGATAGTTCGTACGATGGAAGACATAGAAAGAGATTAAAAGAAAGGAATATCAGCCATACCAGGCAGTGACCATATGCACCGTTTCCAAGGGCGATTTCATATGATTTGCTGAGACAATCGTCAATTAATTTTTGCTTATGCGACAAGCTCACCATGCCTTGGCTAATAACATTATCCAAGTCCAATGATAGCAACTGCCATAATTTAGAAAAATGTCAGTTAATTAAAGTATCTAATAGAGTTTGAATATGTGGCAGTGACATCGAAACCTGACAGAAGCACACATGAATTTGAAAGTTTGAGATGTTTGCAAAGTTTTTGCCCCTTAAAATTTAAGTTTGAACAGAAGCAACATGGAATTTAAGTTACCTGGTCGAACAAGGAAGGGTTTATACGAGCATCAAATTCAATCTTCATATCCTTCAAACCACTGCAAAAAGCTTTACTATTCTGAAGTTTCCACCTCCAAAGGTCGACGTCTTCAATATACTGAAAAAGTTGTTTCGCTCGCTCGAACTCACCAAGCACTGAAGGTTGGTTAACCACAACGCCAACATCAGGATTCACAAGCTTTTCTTTGAAGTAGTCAAAAGCAATAGTAGCTCCACTTCTCTCCATGTCAATAACCTTAATCACATTCTCTCCAAGTGAAGTATCTTCACTACAGAGGCTCTCAAATGCAGTTTTGTGATGGTCCAAAATAATCACTCTAGAGACACAACAAAACAACCTTAGTTGATACAATCAAATATTCCTCAATTATTAAATCACCACAATAAGAAAATAATGGTTTGAATATATTTTTCGTCGCTACAAAAATATCAGACTATTAGGTTTTGCTTTTAGCCTCCATTAAAAATTGTCTGCTTTAGTCCGCATAAACATCTTATTTGCAGCTTATAGCCCAAGCGTTTATCATGATAAACACGTATGTGTAAGATATTTCTACTTCTATAGAAGATAAAATAAAGTTAAACTGTTTTTATAAAAGCTAAACTGTTTTCATAAGTTATAATGGAGAACATCTGAGAATAAGCTGAAAACAACTTATGACCAATGTCATAAGTTGATTACATAAGTTCTAGCGAATAGTCTCATAATATATGAACCATATTGACTTTGGTCCCTGAATTATAGACCACATCAGAACCAGGATTTTAAATGAAAGTCCGCAACTACGACCTAGGACACAGCATAACGGTTTTCAATATTTCCAAAATCGCAATGTGGCTTCATTTGAGGCAACATGGGCCCATTTAAGCGTAATTCTCCGCAATATTAAGGATCACACGCAACTGCAACCATTACTGCGACCCCTATTTAAAACTCTAATAAGGACTAAGTGTATGTTTGGTATCACAGTGAAGATGTCAGAATCACGGTGCGAAGATGCCAGAATCACGGCGACCGATGCCAACCGTGATTCTGACATCTTCATACCAAACATAGGCTAATATGAATATGAAAAATATTATTACAAGAAAGAGAACAAACAAGGACCAAAAGTGAAATTTTGTAAAATTCAAGGAGTAAAATAAAAATGAAATTACATGGAGGCAAAGTAAATTTAAACCTAATTTTGAAAGTTTGGTACCTTGGAACTTTAGTGGAGATTTCCTGAACAAAACCAGGTGGGCCAACAAAATCAAGAAGATAAAGATCAGTAATTTGATTGAATGGAAGATCTTGAACTCTGAGAGGGGAATAGACAGTGTTAGGAAAGAAGAGAGGAGGAGGAGAGAATAAGGAAGTAGTAGCTTTGAAGTAAAGATGTGCGGCGAGAGCAGCAAAAACACCATCGGGACAAGGGTAGTGATAAAGTATAGCAGCTGAACAACCCTTCTTCATGTTCATCGCGTTCCACAACAAACACTGTGCTTTGGTTCTTGGTTTATGTCAATTTTGAATAATATTTGGGCCCCGTTTGGCCCGGCTTATTTTCCTCTTTTTTTCTTCTCCTTAAAAATAGTAAAGAAGGAAAAAATTGTGTTTGACTTTATTTTTTTTTTATTTTTTATTTCTTTACTTTATTTCTCTAATACTTTTAAGGAGAAATAGTGTCAAATATAATTTTATACTTCTTTATTTCGTTTAAGCTAAAATAAAAAGTAAAAAATAAGCTGGGCCAAACGGAGCCTTGGTCACGTAAAAAAAAAGTTTATTTTAATTTTTAAAGATATATCTATTTGTTATTTTGCTCATTTTCATTAGTTATTAGCAAAAAACTTTAAGTTTAAGATCAATATGAAAATATGAAATTAGATAAAGAACAAATATGAAATCAAAATTAATGTTTTCTGCAAAAAATTAATATGGGGACCAATGTGGTAAACAGAGATATCTTTAAAAGACTAAAGCGGAACTTTTTTTTTCTTCTTGGGACCAATTTGTGAAACCAAAAATATCTTTCAAGGACCAATGAGTTAATTAAACATTTTTTTTCTTTTTTCCAATTAATTTTGTATACTCATTATGACCTTAAGGTTTATGTCTAAGTATCAGCTCATTATCTAAACCATTTTAGTTCTTAAGTTCAATATTACTAGATGTCTCATAATAATAAACTTGTATTTAATCCTAAGTTGGCCAAACCTTGAATCAAACATACTATATATTATATATAAAAGAATAAGAACTAAAAATGCAAAAACGTCACAATCATTCACATGAATAATACTAGACTCTCATTGAATTTCACATAATTCCAACAACAAGAGTTTTAGCGCACGGTGAGCTTAGTACAACAAACAACCAAAGATATAAGTATATAGCTAATATAGATAAGAAAAGTAAACCTACAACCAAGAGTTATCTTTCAATAGCTAATGATCTTCACTATCGTGCCTTCAGTTGTCGGCTTCACTAGACAACAATGGTGGAATTGGAAGGAGATGTAATTTCACATAATGGTGTAAACGTTGTCCCTTAAACGATACTTTATATTACTAAGTGATTATTCACACAACCATGGGCATCAGAGATACTCTATATCATTTCCTTAAATGAAGAAATGTGATCAAAATTATAACCTTCCCTTTCAATGATAATTTTTGACCTTAGTCCTTATGGACCGATCTAAACATATAAAGAAATCAATGTCGAACTGGCCAATCCGACTTTCAAAATCTTAGAAGAAACGAGAAAATTTGTCATGGTTTTCATTGTTTTCAAAGTTAAAATATAAAGCACCAATTTGAGTAAATTTACTCAATAGAAAATACAACACACAAAATGTATATGCAAAAATTTAAAGGGAAGATAAAATGTGCAATTATTCCAAGTTAAAACAACAATACTTAATGAAAGTATTTCAGTTTTTAAAGTTCCAAAATTGAAAAGATACTCCAAAGTGCTTTTATTGACTTATTTCCCTTGTTTCAAAAAGTCCAAGTTTATCATCTTAGCTTTGTTTGGCCTGCATCACAAGAAAAACATGTTAATTTCCATTCGTTTGAGATTTTTCAAAGAATAAAACAAGATAATCATTTAAGCAATGAACTTAACTACTATGTGACAATAACACAAAAATAAATACTAAAAAAAAATATTAACACGTCAAAACTAGAAATACTCTAAGAAAATAATATAATTAAATATAATCACTTGTATCAGTGTAATGTTAGAGTCAAAACTAATACATACTATCAAACAACAAATACACATGATTAGTGTCTATGCTATAAGCATACCTACTCCTAGAATTAATTTGAATATTACTAATAATTAAGAATAGTTTAATTTATATGCATTTATGGTGTGAAATGTCAATCATGTGTAATTCATAACCATTCTTATATATCATATTGGAACTTCAATCAAATAATATATGGAAAATGCTAACTAGTATTTTCGATGCACTAGTTAAAGATACCTATTATAGTAAAACTATATTGGAAAGTGTGTAGTCAATATTGATAAAATATTTAAAGTGTTGTTTTCTATGTAAAATTTTCTATTTTGGTATCTTTAACTAGTGTCCCGAGGGCACTAGTTAGTATGACCCATAATATATAAGTAATGTAACTTAAAAGTTACATAACTATTGCATACAAATCATACTATTATATAACATTATAGAAAAAAAAAAGTTATATGGGTACCTTGGTCTTATGAGCGTATTCACAGCCCCCAATTGTTGATGTACATTGGCAATGATCAGGGTAGTTGGGGTCCACACATGTTGGTCTCCTTGGACCTATTCATCTGAGCTCGAAGCATAACATTCTCAGCTCGAAGTTTTTCAATTTCCTCCTTCAAAGCTTTATTCTCTTCTCTTTGACTTAGGGTCTATATAAAATAATAAGTTATAATGCTACCTCTAATTCTTTTTTAAAAAGACAACAGAATCAACGAAAGTTAATGTATCTGATTTATAATATAATCCAAATACATTAATTTTTGTTGACCCAATTGTCTCTTATATAAATGAACAAATGAAGTATAATACTGTTATGATCATCAACATAACGAAACACTTAATTAATTAATAAAGTGCATAACTTAAACTTGACCTTTTTGTACTATAAAAAACATAAATTTGATCAAAAATACCTTCAATTTGGTTCGCTTGTTCTGAAACCAGAACTTAACTAGTGAAGGATCTAAGCCAAGACGATGACCCAACTCTTTTATTTCACTCTCATTTGGGTGATCTTTCAGCTTGAAGAAACTAATCAGAAAACCAAGTTCAAAAAGTTCATTAAAAAATAAAATCAGAGCATGCAATGCAAACATAAACAATATAAATCATTGCATTCAAATAAAACTTAATAGCCCTACGCATCCAATTCTTCTATTTGCTCTTGTGTGATGCAGCGATTACTCCCTTTTTTGGGACATTGGTTGGGTTGTGGTTGTTCACTTGACGAACTTCCAGATTCCAGTTGGTAAGGTTCTCTTGGCAACTCATTCTCGAACATATGACTCATAATGTTACGAAGTTGTCGAGAACCATACATGTTGGTTGGTTTGCTTAATCCTTCTTTTGAAATAAACTACCAAAACCAGAATTCAAAAATGTGATGAGAAACAAAATGAGTACATTAAAAACTAATAAATAAATTTAAAAAAATAATGATATAGATATGCATGTATTTGGCACAATCTTATTTGTTATTTTTTCAATCAACATTTATCTGTACACCTTATGACTAAAATATTTTTATATATTTGTTTACAATTTTTTTTAATTCAAGTGACAATAAAATTCATTTTAAGCAGTTCCAGATGAAAAACAAACTCAACATCTTGCTATTACATGTTTAAACACTTACGATTGAGCTATCACCTTGAATATAAAAAAAGTTGTTTTCAAATAATCTATATCCACTCTTTTTTACAAGCAAAAAATTTACTTTTTAGTTCATTAAAGAAAATGTGATTTTTAAATAAGTTTATGTGTGATTTTTAAAACATAAGTTTTTTTAAATTCGAAGGAGTGGGAAGTCCTACCAATTCATGTCGAAGATTAATTACAAAAAAAGGTTTTTTTACTCTTTCATACGATGACACGGGTAATAGACAAATGTTATTTTGTCAAATGATATTTGAACGGCACTTGGCAATAATTATGACCATGAATCTAATGCAATAATATTCCTCCTTAGCCATCAAATCCATTAGTCATTTTTCACCACATTGTTTTTACATAAATTGTCAACTCGCTATTGTTTGACTAATTTTTTTATTCGTTACTCTGTTTGACCAATTGACCACTAATTTTTTAAGATGAAAGATCATATGGCGGAGAACCTTTCTATTAAGAATTTTAATGTTGTTGCATTTATCACTCGATTCAAATCAAAATAATTGGTAAAATTGAAAAGATTTAATTCAGTCAAGGCACTTGGTTAAATTGGAAGAGATCTAACCCATCTCTTCTAAATGATCTAGAATTCTTTAACATAATTGAAAATACATGAGTATAATAAATTCAACAACAAATAAGAATAGTTTGTCATTTAAGGATAATTGAGATCCCCGTGAAAATCAAATCAAATTTAAATAATTATGAAAATCAATTTTCTTTTTGACGAAAATAATATCAAATCTTGAAATCGTACCATTGGATACACAAATAGTAAAGTTAAATCAATTGAAATGGGAGTACAAGCTAGATAAAAAAAATTATGAAAATAACTTATTTGTCAGAAAAATAATGTCGATCAATACCTGATTGGTGGTGGATATCGAAGCAATGCCGAATGAAGAAGGAGATGATTAAGGAGAACTGATCGTCGGCAGCCGCAGAGTCACTCTGTTCTCTAGGTATAGGAAGGTAAGTTGGTATAAGTGAGCAACTAGGGTTGAAACTAAGATGATACGTTTTATAGAAAAATATAATTGATGTTAGGTTAAAGTTAGAGTTTCAAAATGGATCATGTATAATTGGCCCAAACAGAATGATATAGATTATTTGTTGGGGTTATAAAATTTAAGTCTAAAATTATTGAAAATTACTTTTAACACCCTATGGGTTACTCGTGCGCCCTACAAAATGACCAAAATACCCTTCAGTGGCTTATGTAACAGATGTAGGAAAAATGAGTAATTTTGAAAAATATCGCCCGCTACTTAAGTAGCGGACGTTATAAATGTAGGGTGTTTTGGAGGGTGTCCACTACTTAAGTAGCGGATAGAGATATTTTGGTAAAATCGTAGGGCGCGCGAGAAAAAGCGTAGGGTGGCAAAAGTAGATGTTAAAATATAAACTTGTGTAGTCTTCGTATACATATCTGGCTATATGTCCTCCGTCGAGCAGAACCCCCCGCCTCTTCCAAGGCTCTTGTTCTTTCCCGTTGTAGAGACGCGATCCCAAAATTATCACTGATTTCACATCAATCCAACAGAAATAAAAAACAATAACAAACAGAAAATCAAGTCTAATTCAAACATTAACAACACACAACAATAATCCGCTACCTAAGTGAAGGATTAAACCAGTCAAGAACAAGAAAAAAAATGCGAAAAAGGAGAACAAATGTGAACAAATGAACTAACCTCATCGTTATTGATGATTGAAGTTGTTTGCGACTTGATTCCGATCACAATGGCGAAGAAACGAGTGGATTTGCACTTGAAATGCGATTTTGAGGTTTGGAACGGTTTTGTGAGTGTTTGTCTCATGTTTGAAACTAACAGAATGAGGGGGCAAGGTGTTGGCCTTGCTTATATACGTTACGTCTCTTTGTTGCTTAAGTGGCAGGTGGTTTTAAAGTATCTGTCACTTAGCAGATGAAGTTCGTTTTGGTAGGGTATCTCTGGAGGGGGTAAAATCTGAGGCATTAGGGAATTTGAAATTATTTTTCATCCGCTAAATAGCGGACATGAGTATTTTTGTAATTTCGTTTGGCGCGCAGGAAAACCAAAATTTTGTATCCTAGGTAACAAAATTGTGTGTTTCGTGTCCAGATGTGCGCGACAAGGCAAACCTACTATGTTTTAACATAATTTCGTATCCAATGTGACGAAATTTCACAAAATTGGCGTTTCGGTAACTACAGGATGAAATTGTGTGTTTTGTGCCCAGATGTGCGCTACAAGGCAGACCTACTATGTTTTAACATAATTTCGTATCTCAGGTGACGAAATTTCACAAAATGGTTGTTTCGGTAACTACGGAACGTAATTGTGTATTTTTGGCCCATATGTGCGTGACAAGGAAGACCTCGTAGACGTCCGATCTTCGACCAAAATTGGACAATTTATACTTTAATGTTGAAATTTTGTATTATACATAAAAACGAAATTAAAAACTGTCTTAAAATTTAAATTTAAACTATCCGATCAAGTTTGATGTGCTGGCCGTATGAATCTAAATTGATATAATGCATGCATCTTCTTATAATATAGTTTACTAATTTGCAGCCACTTAAACCCTAATCTGCTAAAATGCAATTACCATTGGTAATTAGATTGATTAACCGTCATTTAATGTTATTAACTATTCTATATTTTTTCTATGCAAGCATGCTCCTCTCTCTATTTACTAGGCAACCATATGCTTCTCTCTATTTACTATGTGTAGCTTATTCTCCACTTTCAATGCAAGCCACCTTAAAGACACTGCTACTAATCTTTATTATTACCTAGAGCCACACTATGCATTAAAAAACGTAGTGTATACTTATTAGCACATGAATCAAAAACATTTTTTTTAAAAGAAAGGATTGTCTTGCTTAGTGTATCAGTATTTTCCTAAAAATTTGCCACATACTACCTTCTCTCTCTTTCATCTCTCATTTTTTCTCTCTCTCTCAATCTCTTCTCTCCTGTCTGTACTTTTCTCCCCTCCTTCATTCTCTCCCACTTTCTCTATTGATCCCCATCTCACTCCCTGTGAAAAAAAAAACTTCTTTCTCTCTTTCTATTCTCTTCACCTTTTCTCCTTTCTCATCTTCGTTCTGCATTTTCTTTCTCACTCTTCACATAAGATTTCTAATTGGTATTAGAATTCGTGAGGCCTATACTCAACCACAAAAGCTAGCTTAAGAATTGAGGTTTGCACTACACTTATAAAGGTCATCTTTGCCATATCTCTAGCCAATGTGGGACTTCTAACACACCCCCTCACGCCCAACACTATTGGGCTTAGTGTGTGGAATTAACAACAACGGGTGGCCCAAATATGGGAGGTCTCCACAACAAACAACAAATGGATCTAGGATAGACTCTGATACCATATTAGAATTTGTGAGGCCTATACTCAACCACAAAAGCTAGCTTAAGAGTTGAGGTTTGCACTACACTTATAAAGGCCATCTTTGCCATATCTCTAGCCAATTGGTTTTTTGTTCAAAGATTGAATTTTTATTTATGTGTATGGTGTTTATTTTTTTTTGCAGGTGTTGAACTTTTGAAGTGAAGTTTTTCTTGGTGTTCATGAATTTGTCAAATGGTAAGTGACAATTATCACAAGATAATTTCTGAATGACATAAGAAATAATCAAAGTCACAAAAAAATATTCACAGACTACATCCCAATGGTGCTGTTGTGAATTCTAATATGAAGTAGTCTCTTTGAATTTTCATGTTGCTATTTTTCATATTCATATATGCAACCCACATGTTTGATAAAATGTCATAATGGATTCTCATCAACAAAAGCATCACTAGGTTTGTTGTTTGTTGTTTTCCATCTTTATTCATAAATGATTTTATAAGTTTTCTCTGTAAAGTTGCTATTTCTTTATGATTTTGTGTTGTTGTCGTGCAGTTATTTCTATTATAGTGCATCAATGCTAATTAGGTGCAGCAAGATTTAAGTTGTATCAATATTTTAAGTTGCAACATTCTGTTTTATTTCAATGTATGAAGAGCAAGCTTTCTCTTGCACGAGTTGCAGGATGCTATAAGTTGCTTCAGCAAGCTTTTTTGTGGGAGAAAATATGTGATATTTGCTTTGATTTATCAAGGTAATAAATTTTAGTTTTGAATTTGTTTCAAGTAATATTTTCTTCTTTACTTTTGTAGCTCTATTTGTTTCCTTTTGTGGTGCTTTTTTTAGAGTAGAATTATGTTTGCAACAACATGGAAAAAGAAAGGTTTAAGCTTGGTTTTTCATCCTTTATTTCATGATTGTATTTCAGTTTCTGATTTTTTTGTTGAATTTTTTTATTGTTTGATCAGGTTTGCAAATTAGGATTTTCCAAGATTGAAATGATGTAGATATTTGTCATTATAATATGATAACATCATAACATGGCTTCTAAATAAACAAGGTCTGTCTTTTTCTATAGTTTTTCTATTTTTATTGATTAAATATTTTTTTAATTGGTTTTCCTAATTTCTAATTGCAATCTAGGGTATACTTTGCTTTCTGATTTTTTTTTCTTTCAGGATCACAATTATCTACGGGAGGATTGAATTATGTTAGGTTTGTGTATAAGTGTTGCTTTGATCCTTCCCTTAAGGATACCTCCACTTAAGTTGCTTTAAAAGTTTTTCAACTTTGATTTTTAATATTGTTCAGTTTTTGGATCCGTCCCTGATTAATGGAGTTATTTTATATTACATTTCTATTTTTATTTTATTTTTTGGAGAGGCAAAAGCTAATATATATATATATATATATAGTTTCACTAATTTGCAGCCACTTAAACCCTAATCTGCTAAAATGCAATTACCATTGGTAATTAGATTGATTAACCGTAATTTAATGTTACTAACTATTCTATATTTTTTCTATGCAAGCATGCTTCTCTCTCTATTTACTAGGCAACCATATGCTTCTCTCTATTTACTATGTGTAACTTATTCTCCACTTTCAATGCAAGCCACCTTAAAGACACTGCTACTAATCTTTATTATTACCTAGAGCCACACTATGCATTAAAAAACGTAGTGTATACTTATTAGCACATGAATCAAGAACATTTTTTTTTTAAAAAAGGATTGTCTTGCTTAGTGTATCGGTATTTTCCTTAAAATTGGCCACTTACTACCTTCTCTCTCTTTCATCTCTCATTTTTTCTCTCTCTCAATCTCTTCTCTTCTGTCTGTAATTTTCTCCTCTCCTTCATTCTCTCCCACTTTCTCTATTGATCCCCATCTCACTCCCTGTGGAAAAAAAAATCTTCTTTCTCTCTTTCTTTTCTCTTCACCTTTTCTCCTTTCTCATCTTCGTTCTGCATTTTCTTTCTCACTCTTCACAAAAGATTTCTAATTGGTTTTTTGTTCAAAGATTGAATTTTTATTTATGTGTATGGTGTTTATTTTTTTTTGCAGGTGTTGTACTTTTGAAGTGAAGTTTTTCTTGGTGTTCATGAATTTGTCAAATGGTAAGTGACAATTATCACAAGATAATTTCTGAATGACATCAGAAATAATCAAAGTCACAAAAAACTATTCACAGACTACATCCCAATGGTGTTGTTGTGAATTCTAATATGAAGTAGTCTCTTTGAATTTTCATGTTGCTCTTTTTCATATTCATATATGCAACCCACATGTTTGATAAAATGTCACAATGGATTCTCATCAACAAAAGCATCACTAGGTTTGTTGTTTGTTGTTTTCCATCTTTATTCATAAATGATTTTATAAGTTTTCTCTGTAAAGTTGTTATTTCTTTATGATTTTGTGTTGTTGTCGTGCAGTTATTACTATTATAGTGCATCAATGCTAATTAGGTGCAGCAAGATTTAAGTTGCATCAATATTTTAAGTTGCAACATTCTGTTTTATTTCAATGTATGAAGAGCAAGCTTTCCCTTGCACGAGTTGCAGGATGCTATAAGTTGCTTCAGCAAGCTTTTTTGTGGGAGAAAATATGTGATATTTGCTTTGATTCATCAAGGTAATAAATTTTAGTTTTGAATTTGTTTCAAGTAATATTTTCTTCTTTACTTTTGTAGCTCTATTTGTTTCCTTTTGTGGTGCTTTTTTTAGAGTAGAATTGCAACAACATGGAAAAAGAAAGGTTTAAGCTTGGTTTTTCATCCTTTATTTCATGATTGTATTTCAGTTTCTAATTTTTTTGTTGAATTTTTTTATTATTTGATCAGGTTTGCAAATTAGGATTTTCCAAGATTGAAATGATGTAGATATTTGTCATTATAATATGATAACATCATAACATGGCTTCCAAATAAACAAGGTCTGTCTTTTTCTATAGTTTTTCTATTTTTATTGATCAAATATTTTTTTTAATTGGTTTTCCGAATTTCTAATTGCAATCTAGGGTATACTTTGCTTTCCGATTTTTTTTCTTTCAGGATCACAATTATCTACGGGAGGATTGAATTATGTTAGGTTTGTGTGTAAGTGTTGTTTTGATCCTTCCCTTAAGGATACCTCCACTTAAGTTGCTTTAAAAGTTTTTCAACTTTGATTTTTGATATTGTTCAGTTTTTGGATCCGTCTCTGATTAATGGAGTTATTTTATATTACATTTCTATTTTTATTTTATTTTTTGGAGAGGCAAAAGCTAATATATATATATATATATATATATATATATATATAAGAATTCATTTTATGCTACAATATTAATATACCAAGTTTCTACCTCAAAAAAAAATCAATTTAATTCTTTGCATTGAAAAAAAGTGAAGGGACCTCATAAGAAAGCATTTTTGTGATAGTAAAATTATTACACTTTTTGATCCACGGAATGATTACTCTTCACTGCACTTCATTAGAGAAATTTTGGAAAACTTCATTTATGGTAAATGAATCACATTGAAAATGACGTAAATTAAATATGAAGTAATTCCAAGAAGAAAAGAAACCGCCCATGCCTTCCCATGCTCTTAATTGTATTATAAAGTATACAAGGTGAAAGTTATAGTATTGATTTCTTTCTTTTTTTACGAATATAGTATTAATTTTTTTATTGTGTAATTTTATCATCACCTATCATATATATTTGCACTATGTAAAATTTAAAAATTGATAGTTTAGAACACAATAAAATATAGGGTTGTTAGCTCAAATAAATCAAATGTGTCTCAGAAGTGGATTTTGGTTATGATCTTCATAGGTGGAAAGAAGATACATGTTATTGTCAAGAAAGTTCTCAAGGCAAGTTGAAGGACACAGTTAAGTCTCGGTTTAGCTTATATGGAAAGATAAAGTATTAATGATTTGGATGATAGTCGGCCAAGTTGCACTTCATGTTTTCCATTTTCGTCCACCCCATTTCAATTCTTTAGAAGTTAGCTTTATTTGCAAAATATATTTCCAACACTTTTCTTTTTTTCTTTTTTATGTAAGAATTGCAAATTGTTTATATGATTGTTTCTCAATTGCATTTTATGTGTACATAGTTGTACCATAAAAAAAAAGTATACAAAATTGTAATTTTATTCATATCATTTAATAAAATAAATTGTAAATGATCAAATTTACGCATATGACCCGTGCGACGCACGGGCAAGGTGTCTAGTTTGTTAAACTAATGTAATGTAACTTGAGTCACATATATGCCAATTGGTTTTGTTGAAGTACCCCTCCATTCCAAATTATAATGGAAAAATTCACTTTTTTTTTCCAAAATATAAAATGAAAAAATATTTTTTTAAACCCATTATCTAATAGTGATGAGTTTGAGTAGTATATTGCATACACGAGGTCCTAAATTTAATCCTCATTAATTCTATTATAAACCAAAACGAAAACCTTTTTGTTTCTAAGAATTATTTTTACATATTCTCATTAAATTAAATGCTAATTGCATTTACTTTTCTCCACTTTTTTCAATAAGCAATAACCAATATTTTTTTTATATCTTCCTATGAAATTTATTTCAAGGAAAACCAAATAATATACACTCCAAATTTTCATGATTTTATTTTTCTTAATAACTGTGATTTTTGTTTTTTCCTTGAACGTTGTGAGTAATTGATTATTATAATTTTAAAGAAATGTTGGTTAGTAGTATTAATATTTTTTTATTATTTTAACTAATGTTAATAATTGATATAAACTTTCACAAGACAATACTCCCTCTGATCCTTTTTATAAGGAACATTTTAGAAGAAAAAAATTTGGTCCCTTTTATAAGAAGCTTTGACCAATTTTAAAATATATTCGATATTTAATTTCATTTGTGTACTTACAATTTATTATGAGAAATAATATTAAAAGTAAATAAGCTAGTGGAATTAAGAGTGATTAAATAGGGGTATTCCTGAAATAACTTTAAATCTATATGAATATTAAATGAAGATAACTATTTACAATGAGTTTCCTTGGTCTTAGTAATTTTTGTATTTTGTTTCTTATAAAAAAGACCGGAGGGATAAGAGCAATGAACGTTGAGGACTGTCAACCTTAGGGATAAGAGCAATGAACGTTGAGTTTAACCCTTTCGACAATTTCCCATTACGATGAAATTCAGCCCATGAAACACGTGATGTTGGCCTGCATCTTCAGCCAAAAATTCTTAAGAAAACCAAAACTAGCTCATCTGGTTCTGGACTTGTGTAATTGTCTCAATCTTAAACTTTTATCTTAACCTTTTCCACTGAAAATGGTTTCGTTAAGCTACCCTCCTCTAGTGGGGCCAGCCTTTTAAGCTGAAAATTCTCCACCCCCGGCCTTTCCACTGAGCTCGCCTTAAAGTGAGAGTCAAAGTGCGAAAACACAGCCTGTCGGATAGGTTGCACCTCTTCCGTAGTTGCACCATCCACCTAGATTGAAGAAATGGCATTTCCCCTCCTACGGCTTGCAATAATCGAATGAAAGTACTTAGAATTCGCGCCACCTTCCTTTAGCCAAAAATAATGTTTGTATCAGACATGTATCAGGTATTATTTTTTTATTTAAAAATAATGATTTAACCGATACTTTTTCGATACGAGTATCAGAACGTATCAGAAGAGTATCGAGTATTATTTTTTTATTTAAAAATAATGATTTAACCGATACTTTTCCGATATGAGTATCGGGACGTATCAGAAGAGTATCGGTATCGAGTACGTATCGGACACGATTCGTCACCATTTTTTGAGTATTGGGGCTTCAGAGGTCAACATTGTTGGATTTTGAATAGGCTTAAGCTTAAATATAATTTTATTTTATTTTTATTTTCACGAATTTTTGGTTTTAGTCCCTCTATTTTTTATTGCAAATAAGTTCTTGAATATATAAAATTTGTTGGTTTTATTCTCTGCCGTCTACTATTATAACACCCAACTAAACTTATCTAGAATATTTAGTCGAAGCATAAATAAATGGATCTGAGTACAATAAAATTACTGAATAATTACAGTAGTTACAACTTGTCACGAATACCACGTGATGAACTAATAAAATACAGCGGAAAGATACTAAGATTTCTGAGTAAACAAGATATAATAATAATAAGGAGAAGAATAAAATCTTCTAGTCTGACAATCCAAGCTCGGCTCCAACTGTCAGTTTCCTTCCTGGTCCTTGCTCCAGATAACCTGTTTACCTAAAAAAAAATTGATTTGGAGTGGGGTGAGACTACTAAGCCTCAGTGAGTCATACTACCCTCCTAATGGTGACTACACCGGGGAACCTAGATAGTGTAATAATCTAAGTTCAACTGTTTTAATACGAATGTATTATTAATAATAATAATAAATAAAGGTGTAACACATTAATCAATCTTGTCAAATTACTCTTCAAAGACACTCTGAGGCAAGCCGGTCTCGGGTGCCTGACTCTGCGTACTATCGAAACAGAGGCTCGGATTCCGACGTTGGCTCACATAATAAAATGATCAGAACTCAGAGGAATTCTTTAATCACGGCATATAGTTGCCATTTAATTTTAATGAGTATAAACAATTCTAACCATTATATCCCGCCCATGGTATCCTAAACATGTTACTAAATCATTTAAATATACTTCTTTTCTCTGACCATATAGTCTATTTAATACTACTAAACATGTTCATAAAGACCAAGTTGCATTCGGACATAAAACGAGTGTTTACAGATTTTAGAAAATAAAATTTGCAGGTTCTGTCCCTGCTAAACTCGCTACGGCGAGCTCCTACTCGCTACGGCGAGTTTATGTGCTGACAGACCTGTAACACTCGCCCTGGCGAGTTATACAGACATCAACACTCGCTGTGGCACATAGTTACTCGTTGCGGCGAGTTTGACAGTACAGACCCCTGTTTTACAAAAAATACGATTTTGAAAGAAATCACCTACAATCTCTATGTAACTTGTTTAAACACATTTTATAATATGAAACAGATTATATAGGGGCAGAAATTGATATTTATTCTTCCTCTTTCATTAATTTGATCCTAAAATTCCTATGTTCGCATGCAATACATATTTTGGGAGATTCTAGGTTACTAAAATAATTTTAGGTTAAGGAACCTAAGAACCCACCTGACATAAAGCTCGAGACTTGATTAATGAACTTGAGGAGAAACGATTGATTGCAAAAACGCATTTCTCTACTGCCTACAAACAGCTTCAGTACCTCCACTTCAGAAAATCGCTCCGACCTCGTTACAAAGTCAAAAATTACGAAACCTACGTCGAAATGACCGGAATTGAGTTATCTAACTATGGCAACTGGAATAAGTTCAATCAGAGTTATAGGGAGAGAGTAGTGATCGATTTAGTACAGACCTGTCCAAATACAAATTCTGCAAAATCCTGTGTTGAACATCCAACTTCAGAAATTCACACAGGGCTTAATACTGGACCAAAATTAGGGAAACTTATGTCAAAACGACCGGAATTTCGATAGCAAACTATTCCAAAAAGAATCAACGGAAACGGAGTTACGAGCAGAGATTAATTACCGTTTTACTTAGCCCTCTGATTTCATTACGGGTTTGACCAACATCAACCAATTTTTGCTCCTAATCTTTTCCCAAGACTTCTTGATCCTTATAAACTCTCATACAAGATGAAATTCAGATTTAGGCTTGATTAAAAAGGGCACGAATTTATAGAAAAGAATGGAGGATTGATTCAAATCTTATCTTAGTTTGAAGCTTAACACTTCCTAATTGTTGCTCTTGCATGTAACCAACTCAGAACTGAACCCCTGAATCATAGCACAAATTGGAAGGAAAAGATGATGATTTTGAACTAAAATTTACATCCCCATGAAGCTTATGACCTAAAGCTTATGATTGTGCAATTGCATGTGAGGATTTTCCATGGATTGAAGGTTCATGGTTGGTATTTGGTTGTTTGGTAGCGTGAGAGAAGGGAGGTTTTGGAGAGGAAGAGTTGAAATTTGGTTTACTGATATGAAATTCTGAAATGAAATTGAATAAGTGATTTGTTTTACTACAGCCCCCTTCTTATAAGCCAAGGCTTATACCCCTTGTGTAACTACCATTTTGCCCTTCCATTTAACCTTAAGGAATAATTGTGATTAGTTTATCCTTCAATTAGTTTCAATAATCATCTCTAATTAGTATTCTTCCTTAAATTAAAAATTGAGATGTTACAACTATCCTTACCAAAAACTCTGATTTGTCAAACGTTTGGACACGTGACCACTATGATGTGAAAAGTTAAGCTAATTCGATCATAAATGAAGGAACAAAATCACACTATGATGTGAAAATACATGCTTATACCATAATTTTGTTTCCATTTTCACCAAGGTTTGATTTTCGTCCTTCATTTATGACCGAATCAGCTTAACTTGACACATCATAGTGGCCACATGTGCAAACGTTTGACAAATCAGCGTTTTTTCTAACAGTAGGAGACGATAGAGACTAAAATCAACAAATTTTATACATTCAGAGATTTATTTGCAACAAAAATAATGTAGGGACTAAAGCAAAAAATTTGCGAACATACATGAACGAAAATGATATTTAAACCTTTTGAATAATATTTCTTTGGCTTAACTATTGATTTGTCGGATATTTTTGATTTTATATTGGTCCCATAAAAAAAATATCTTTTGGTCATTTCCATCAGTTATTGGCAAAAAAATTTAACTTTAGAACCAATATGAAATTTATTAAACTAAATAACGGACAAATATAAAACTAGGTAAGGAATCAATATAGAACTTATTGAACTAGATAAGGAACCAATATGAAACCAAAATTAACGTTTTCTGCAAAAAGCAATATAAGAGACCAATGTGGCAAACAATAATATATTTAAGGGACTAAAGTGAAACTTTTTTTTATTTTTGGAATCAATGTGAAACCAAAAATATCTTTCAAGGATCAACGAACTAATTAAACATATTTTTTTCCTCCCTTTTTCCAATTAATTTTGTATATTCATTATGACCTTAAGACTTATGTTTAAGTCCTTAAGTAAGAAGTATGTTTCATCCTCTAAATCATTTTAGTTCTTAAGTTCCATTTATTACTAGATGTCTCATAATAATAAACTTGTATTTAATCCTAAGTTGGTCAGACCTCGAATCAAACATATATACTATATATAAAAGAATAAGAACTAAAAATGCAATGAACACCACAATCATTCACATGAATAATAGTAGACTCTCATTGAATTTCACATAATTCCAACAAAAAAAGTTTTAGCGCATGGTGAGCTTAGTACAACAAACAACCAAAGATATAAGTATATAACAAATTTAGTTAAGAAATGTAAACCTACAACCAAGAGTTGTCTTTCAATAGCTAATGATATTCACTATCGTGCATTCGGTTGTCAGCTTCACTGGACAACAATGGTGGAATTGGAAGGAGATGTAATTTCACATAATAGTGTAAAAGTTGTCCCTTAAACGATATTTTATATTACAAAGCGATTATTCACACAACCATGGACATCAGAGATACTCTATATCATTTCCTTAAATGAAGAAGTGTAATCAAACTTATAACCTTCCCTTTCAATGATAATTTTCGATCTTAGTCCTTCTGGGCCGATCTAAACATACAAAGAAATCAATGTCGAACCGGCCAATCCAACTTTCAAAATCTTAGAAGAAACGAGAAAATTTGTCATGGTTTTCATTGTTTTCAAAGTTAAAATATATAAAGCACCAATTTAAGTAAATTTACTCAATAGAAAATACAACACACAAAATGTATATGCAAAAATTTAAAGGGAAGATAAAATGTGCAATTATTCCAAGTTTAAACAACAATACTTAATGAAAGTATTTCAGTTTTTAAAGTTCCAAAATTGAAAAGATACTCCAAAGTGCGTTTATTGACTTATTTCCCTTGTTTCAGAAAGTCCAAGTTTATCATCTTAGCTTTGTTTGGCCTGCATCACAAGAAAAAGTGAAAAACATGTTAATTTCTTTTCTTTTGAGATTTTTCAAAGAATAAAACAAAATAATCATTTAAGCAATGAACTTAACTACTATGTAACAATAACACAAAAATAAATATAAAAAAAACGTTGACACGTCAAAACTAGTAATACTCTAAGAAAGTAATATAATTAAATAAAATCACTTATATCGGTGTTATGTTAGTGTCAAAACTAATAGTAGTACATATCAAACAACAAATAAACATGATTACAAGTATCTATGCTATAAAGCATACCTACTCTTAGAATTAATTTGAATATTACTAATAATTAAGAATAGTTTAATTTATATGCATTTAATATTTATGGTGTAAATGTCAATCATGTGTAATTCATAACCATTCTTTTATTATGATATATTGGAACTTTCATCAAATACTACATCCGTCCCAAAAAAAAAATAGTTTAACTATTGTACGTATGTCAATGCACAATTTTGATCACTAATATCTTTAATTCTCTATTGGATATTTTGAAAATACTCGTCAAAACAAATGAAACAAGATCTTATATGCATATATTTATATCTATATATTATTTAAAAAGTATGGTCAAAACATGATAAGTGAATAGTACTATTTAACCAATATAGTTCTAATAAAATGGAACGGAGGTAGTAATATATAAGCAATGTAACTTAAAAGTTAAATAACTAAGGCATACAAATCATTATTATATGATATTATAAAAAAAATATGGGTACCTTGGTCTTATGAGCGTATTCTCAGCCCCCAATTGTTGCTGTACATTGGACATGATCAGGGTAGTTGGAGGTCCACACATGTTGGTCTCCATGGACCTATTCATCTGAGCTCGAAGCATAGCATTCTCAGCTCGGAGTTTTTCATTTTCAGCCTTCAAAGTTTTATTCTCTTCTCTTTGACTTAGGGTCTATATAAAATAATAAAATAATTAGTTATAATGCTACCTCTGATTCTTTTTTAAAAAAGACAACTGAATCAACGAAAGTTGATGTATTTGATTTATAATATAGTCTAGATACATTAATTTTTATTGACCTAATTATCTCTTATATAAACGAAGTGGAGTATAATACTATTATGATCACCCAAATAACGAAGCACTTAATTAATTAATTAATAAAGTGCATAAATTAAATTTGATCAAAATTACCTTCAATTTGGTGCGCTTGTTCTGAAACCAGAACTTGATTTGTGATGGATCTAAGCCAAGACAATGACCCAACTCTTTTCTTTCACTCTCATTTGGGTGATCATTCAGCTTGAAGAAACTAATCAGAAAACCAATTGTTCAAAAAGTTAATTAAAAAAAAAAAGCGGAGCATGCAAACATAACCAATTGTTATATAATTGTATTCAAATAAAACTTAATAGTCCTACGCATCCAGTCCTTCTATTTGCTCCTGTGACATGCAGCGATAGCTCCTTTTCTTGGGACATTGGTTGGATTGTAGTTGTTCAGTTGAACGACCTCCAAATTCCAATTGGTAAGGTCCCCTTGGCAACTCATTCGCAAACATATGGCTCATAATGTAAGTACGTTGTCGAGAACCAAACATATTGGTTGGTTTGCTTAATCCTTCTTTTGAAATAAACTGCCAAAACAAGAATTCAAAAACGTGATGAGAAACAAAATGAGTGCATTAAAACAAATAAATAAATAAATAAAATAATGATATAGATATGCATGTATTTGGCACAATCTTATTTGTTATTTTTTCAATCAACATTTATCTTTACACCTTATGACTAAAATATTTTTATATATTTGTTTACAATTTTTTTTAATTCAAGTGACAACAAAATTCATTTTAAGCAATTCCAGATGAAATACAAACTCAACATCTTGCTATTACATGTTTAAACACTTACGATTGAGCTATCACCTCGAGTGTAAAAAAAGTTGTTTTCAAATAATCTATATCCACTCTTTTTTATAAGCAAAAAATTTACTTTTTAGTTCATTAAGAAAATGTGATTTTTAAATAAGTTTATATGTGATTTTTAAAACATACGTTTTTTTAAATTCTAACGAGTGGGAATATTAAGTGTCATACCAATTCATGTTGATGATTGATTAATTTTTTTTTTACTCCTTCATGCAATGACACCCGTAATAGATGAACGTTATTTTGTCAAATGATATTTGGACAACACTTGGCAAAAATTATGACCATGGATCTAATGCAGTAATATTCCTCCTTAGCCATCAAAGACACAGTTATGGTGCATAAGTCATTTTTATGCACCGTGCATAAATACCTCAGATTGCTTAGCGCACCCCCAGATTTCTAGCGCACCACCCAAATTGCTTACCCCCCCCCCCCCCCCAAATTTTAGGGGTGCAATAGAAATTTGGGGGTGCGCTAGAAATTTGGGGGGTGCGCTAAGTAATATGGAGGTGCATTAAGCAATTTTCACTATTTATGCATGGTGCATAAGGAAAAAGCTTATGCACCATAACCACTCCCCAAATCCACTAGCCATTTCTCACCACATTGTTTTTACACAAATTGTCTGCTCGCTAATGTTTGACTAATTTATTTTAGTTGTTACTTTGTTTGACCAATTTACCACTAATTTTTAAGATGAAATATCATATTGCGGAGAAACTTTATTAAGAATTTTAATGTTGTTGCATCTATCACTCAATTCAAATCAAAACAATTGGTTAAATTGAAAAGATTTAATTCAGTCAAGACACCTGGTTAAATTGGAAGAGATTTAACCCATCTCTTCTAAATGATCTAGAATTTTTTAACATAATTGAAGATACTCGAGTATAATAAATTCAACAACAAAAAGAATAGTTTGTCATTTAAGGATAATTGAGATCCCCATGAAAATCAAATCAAATTTAAATAATTATGAAAATCGTTTTTCTTTTCGACTAAAAAAATATCAAATCTTGTAATTGTATCATTGGATACACAAATAGTAAAGTTAAATCAATTAAAATGGTAAAAAATGATCGAGTACAAGATAGATAAAAAAATTATGAAAATAACTTATTTGTCAGAGAAATAATGTCGATCAATACCTGATTGGTGGTGGATATCGAAGCAATTCCAAATGAAGAAGGAGATGATTAAGGAGAACTGATCGTCGGCAGCCGCAGAGTCACTGTGTTCTCTAGGTATGGGAAAGTAAGTTGGTATAAGTGAGCAACTAGGGTTGAGACTAAGATGATACGTTTTATAGAAAAATATAATTGAAGTTAGGTTAAAGTTAGAGTTTCAAAATGGATCGAGTATAATTGGCCCAAAGAGTATGATATAGATTATTTGTTGGGTTTATAAAATTTAAGTCTAAAATTATTGAAAATTACTTTTGCCACCCTTTGAGTTACTCGCGCGCCCTACAAAATGACCAAAATACCCTTATGTAGCTTAAGTAACTGATGTAGGAAAAATGAGTAATTTTGAAAAATATCGTCCGCTACTTAAGTAGCGGACGTTATAAATGTATGATGTTTTGGAGGGTGTCCGCTACGTAAGTAGCGGATGGAGGTATTTTGGTAAAATCAGTCAAAGAACAAGAATATCAAGTCTAATTCAAACATTAACAACGCGCAACAATAATCTGCTGCCTAAGTGAAGGATTAAACCAGTCAAGAACAAGAAAAAATGCGAAAAAGGAGAAAAAATGTGAATAAATGAACTAACCTCATCGTTATTGATGATTGAAGTTGTTTGCGACTTGATTCCGATCACAATGGCGAAGAAACGGGTGGATTTGCACTTGAAATGCGATTTTGAGGTTTGGAACGGTTTTGAAGAGTGTTTGTCTCATGTTTGAAACTAACAGAATGAGGAGGTGTTGGCCTTGCTTATATATGTTACGTCTCTCTATTGCTTAAGTAGTAGGTGATTTTAAAGTGTCTGTCACTTAAGTAGCAGATGAAGATCATTTTGGTAGGGTGTCTCTAGAGGGGGTAAAATCTGAGGCATTAGGGAATTTGAAATTATTTTTCATCCGCTAAATAGCTGACATCAGTATTTTTGTAATTTCGTTGGGCGCGCAGGAAAACCAAAATTTTGTATCCTAGGTGACAAAATCCACAATTTCGTATCCTAGGTAACAAAATTGTGTGTTTTGTGTCCAGATGTGCACGACAAGGCAAACATACTATGTTTTAACATAATTTTGTATCCAATGTGACGAAATTTCAAAAAATTGGCATTTCGGTAACTACGGGACAAAATTGTGTGTTTTGTGTCAAGATGTGCGCGACAAGGCAAACCAGACCTACTATGTTTTAACATAATTTCGTATCTCAAGTGACGAAATTTCACAAAATGGATGTTTCGGTAACTACAGAACGAAATTGTATGTTTTGTGCTCATATGTGCGTGACAAGGAAAACCTACGTTTGGTCACTAAGGGGGCCTTAGGTGACAAAATTTGTTTCCTTCGTTTTCTACGATATGAATGCCTTACTAAGGATATTTTGGTCACAAAGGGACCTTAGAGTAACATAGGAGGGCAAAAAAAGCAATTTTCATATGTCGTAATGCTCAATTTGGTCCATCCAGCCCATTAAACAACAACGTTAATGTTTCTCAGTTTCGTAATCAGTGCAGAGGACATGGTTATGGCTAACATTGTTGTTGGAGTAACTTCTCTTCCTCTACCTTCATTAACCTTAACATACTCAAACACTTTCACTCTTAACTCCAAAATTAAGACCCAAAATCATAAATTTTATCTAAATTTCTCCCAAACAAATCACAAAACAACCTCATTTTCATCTTCCTTATTATCATCATCACTTAGAAACAAAAGTAGTAGTTGTTCTGTGTTGGCTTGTCTTCCTCCTGCTTCTGAACCCTCGTCTTCATCTTCCAGTTCACCTTCAACTAAGCTATATATCAGTGGTTAGTTACTTTTTTTACCCTTTTGCTTTTTTTTTTCTCATTTAATTAATCTAGAAGTTAGTTGTAATTGATAAAGATTTAAACTTTTTGTCTTTTTCTTTTATGGGTCTTGCCCCATTTTGGTTGCTGGTTTTGAAGTTTTGATCAATATCAACAAGTTTTTGATAAAATGGGAAATTTTGTTTAGGGTATCTTCATTAGTTGTAGGTTTGGATTGGGTGGTTCTATAGGGTGAAATGGAATAGAATAGACTAGTTAGATTTTAGAAAGTGAATGTTATGCATGAAGCACAGACACTGGACACAACACGAATATCCAACAATGACACGAAAACATCTGTCATAATTTGAGAAAATCGAAGTTATTGAATGTAACTGCATGTGTTGCTATTATGCCGGTACACACGCTTCAATGTTATGAACTGTCGTTGGGCTGGAAATGAGTCGAGCTGAGTCGAACATGTTTGAGCTCGACTCAACTCGATAAGAATTAGTTCAGTTGGTTTTCAGATTGAAAATCAACTCCATTTAAGTTCACGAACAACTCAGTTCGACTTGTTAGATCAAACCACATAACTAAAAAGTATTGAATTTTTTGATAAAAATGGGGAATTTTGTTGGGGTATTTTCATTAGTTGTATGTTTGGATTGGGCGGTATAGGGTGAAATGAAATTGAACAGACCAGTTAGAATTTACACATGAAGCACAAGCACCAGACACAACACTAATACTGACACTGGCACTGGCACGTAGACACTCGTCATAATTTGAGAATTCAAAGTTATTGAATGTAATTACATGTGCGGCTGTCATGTCGGTAGACACGGCTTCAATATGAAATGAGGGTGCTAGTACATAGGATGTTATTTCATTTTATTACACTCCGCCATATTCAACCAATCCAAATATACCAGGTGTGGACTAATTTGATTGTGGAGGTTCCTTTTTTTTTTTTCATTGAAAGAGATGATTTCACAAACTAGTAATTTAACATTAGAAACGTTCAGAATTTTCTTCGGCGGTTGAAATGGTGGTGTCCTGTTTGCATGGTAGCTCAGATATTACAAGAAAAATGATAGTGTGTTGGCCTTGATTTGTAGAACAGAAGTGAAAAGCTAGTATTTTGGCTTTGGACTATAGTGAATTGAATTTGTAGGATCAGAACTTGTTTTGGATTTCTTTGATATTTGACTATTTATATGCATATTTTTAGACATTACCTTCACATATATTATTTCATGTTTCGTTAAGGGCTATCATTTCGTACAACCGAAGAGAGCTTGCGAAATGCATTTAAAAATTTCGGTCAACTTGTTGAAGGTAATACCAGAAAATTTTGATTTGTTAAATTTTAAAGCTTATTATCCATCATTCATTTGCTAGTTTTAATCATTTCTAAAGTATTCATTTAACTATGAACAGTTAATCTTGTGATGGATAAAGTTGCGAATAGACCAAGAGGGTTTGCTTTCCTTCGTTATGAAACCGAAGAGGAATCGAAGAAAGCTATCGAAGGAATGCATGGGAAGGTATGATTTTGATGTTTCTTCTGTTAGAATTGTACAGCTTTAACTCACTGTATTTATTCCTTGACCAAATTTATAATGGCCATCTTGGTTTTTCTTACATTCAAGAGTATATTATCAGCATGGACATGGTTTTAACTTATAAGCCATGGTTATCAGTAACTTACAATACTTGAGTCGTATCTTAATTCGATACAAAGCTGAACTCCATCAACACGATTTCTAGTTCATATACGACATGCCAGCTTATAGTTTTGCTATTACCAATGTATCATACTATTCGAAAAATAGGTGTACTTATTCATGATTTGAATCTCGATTTGATAACTATGTTTTAAGCTATGTATGACAAGATTGGAAACACTTTTGCAGTTCTTGGATGGTAGGGTCATATTTGTTGAAGTTGCTAAACCAAGATCAGAGCTACGGCAGAAATTGAAGCAAAACACTTTGTAGTAAAAATTAAGTTGCAGATTACATTAAATGTTCATCTTGGTGTTCAAATTGCTGAAAGAATCACAGTAGAATTGGTCTAACTTTTGTGATTTTGACACTATAATATGGAACCACTTCAAACACTGAAACATGGTTGCTAAGTCATAAGTCAGTAACTGAACACAGTCAACAACCTCGTGGCCGTCCGATCTTCGACCAAAATTGGACAGTTTATATTTTAATGTTGAAATTTTGTATTATTATATATAAAAGAAATTAAAAAAAATTAAAAACTGTCTTAAAAGTTTAAATTTGAACTATCGAATCAAGTTTGACGTGCTGACTGCATGCATTTAGTGACTGCATGTAATCCAAATTGCTACAGTACATGCAGTTTTTAAACTTCCATGTCATAGCTAGTGTATTTTGAGTCACATATGTGCCAATGTGATTCTATTTCAAAATTCAATATTACAAAATCGGTAGGAACAATAGTGTTTCAAATTTGTACCGGTAAATTTTGTACTTGGTATGGCCTCTTCAGCGCAAATTGCAATCGTCACTTTTCTTGTTGGGTGAAAATCCACTAAAACTTGAAAAAATTTCCATAAAATAAGTGCGTGTTTGGTTTCACTATTAGTATGTCAGAATTATGGTGAATCACTGTGATTCTAACATATCCACCGTAATACCATACCAAACGCAGGAAACTGTGGAAAGGAAACAGTAAATCCTGATCCTATTTCTTAGATGCTGCATACAATGGTAGGGTCATATTGGTGATAACAAGATACGTACCAATATCCAAATCTACAAGTTTGATATGGCTGCCATATCTTTAGATTTCTAGAGCCAGTTAAATAAATGCTTGATATTTAGTGATCGAGTAGTGACATCCAAATCTACAAGTTTGATATGGCTGCCATATCTTTAGATTTCTAGAGCCAGTTAAATAAATGCTTGATATTTAGTGATCGAGTAGTGACAGTGTATGCTTGTCCACATATGCTTCTTTTATCCACCTCAATCATTAATCCAATCATGCAACTCTCAAACCATACAACATGCCAAAATTGAAAAGAAAAAAAAAAAAACTATTAGTTGGTCCAATAATAATCGGTGCTGAATTTAATAGGAAGAACCACAATCCAATCTCTCACGACTGTGATTGGAAGAAGACTGAAATCACTAGATGCTAGAACCGACCCTCTGTAAGCCGGTATGGTAGTGAAAATAAAATAAAAAGACATGGAAAATAACAAAAGATTTGCTGGTATGTGTACATATTTGGTTGAACTGTAAAATGATACAGCAGAAGAATTATTAGACATGAAGTAGAAGATATTACAAAATATCATCATATAAAGAAGCATTGCAAAAAGAATTGAAACTCAAAGATACTTTAACAATTAGACAAAAATTAGATCAAAGCTACCTAAATCAGTTCCTTATTCTCAGAAGTTTCTTTAGATAAACAAAATGAACATTGTAAAATGGAATAGAAGAAAGCTATGAACACACACGAGCTCTTTGTCCTTCTCTTTCTTCCAATCCAACAATTAAAGAATTTTCATCTCTTTCAGCTAAACATCTTTTATATGGTACAAACCCTCTTCCAGATTTCTTAATTACTACACTTTCTTGATGATGTTTTTGACTTTGAGAATCATCGGTATCCGATGATGAGTTATTCTTGCTTTGATTTTCCATATCAAAAACTGATTCAGTATTTGAACCAGTGCAAGAACTTTCTTCCTCTCTTGTTCTTATCTTCAAAGAGGGTCTAAGAGGTACAGGATTAATAATCTCATGATTGCATGGTTTGAGGTTGAATGATGGAAGGCCTTGGTACAAACTCCACAATGGTAAAGATGCTGCTGCACAATCGCTGATGTATAGATTCTCCTTCGGTTGTTCAGTGCTTCTTACTTGAACTCCATCAGGTGTTACATGCAAATTACCACTACATGTGCTTAGTGATAATTGTGTATCTAGCTGCTCTGATACCTCTTCTTGGCCAATCTTTTCGTTTTCAACGATTTCATCAGATTTGATAGCTACTGGCTTAATGTTTTCGTCATCATCATTTATTGACTTCTCAGTACCTACCATAGAGACTGTTCTACCGAACAGCTTAATACAAGTGACGTGTGGCGTATTTGCAGCATCTTCTTTGAAACATTGTGTTTCCTCCGAAGAAATCATCTCGGACTTCTGTGGTAACACAAGAAATTTTTTAAATCAGTATTGTTTGGATAAATAGCTTAATCAAACATTTATAGCATAAATGTTTATCATATAAATGCTTATGTATAAGCTACTTCTATTATAAGAAAATTAAAAATAAAGTCAAACTAATTCATAAGCTCTATCAAATGGTCTCGCAAATGCTTATGCCAATAAAAAAGCTATTCCAAAACAATCCCTAAAACCTTAATTAAGAACATGATAGTTCTATGAGCCACGAAAGCTAAATTATAGAATACATGAAGGTTATCATACCAAGCACATAAGTGGTTTTGAGTTGGTTGATAGAGGAACCAAAGCTGGAGGAGACCCTTTCTCTTCCTCCTCGGACGGTTTGGATGTCTGGCTATCATTTTCTTTTTCAACAGGTGACAAGCTGACCGGGTGAATCTCGGTGGTGCAAGAATTTGGAGAAAGACATCTATTAGTCTGCTCAGAAAATGCTGCTGAGCCGAATGCTTCAGAACCATGTGCAGATAGTACGGAGGTTGGAGATTGGGTGTCGTTTTCTGCAACTGACAGGTTAATGGATGGAGATGTCTCTGATTCATTCGGAGCCGACTGTCCTTTGAAAGAGTCGATGGATTTCCGAGGGTATGGATGAAGGGGTTTCCTTTTCGGCCGGGGAGGAGGTATGTCAATTGGCTGAATAGAGCTTTCAGCAATGCCATCAGGTTCCCGCACAACCTGAAACCAATTAGATATTAAGATACACGGAATGTTGAAATGGAATAATATATCTTCGCTTTATTGTGTTCCAAAAATGCGACCTTCCTTTATAGGACATGTTTAGATTGACTTATTTAAGCTTATCTATTGACATAAGCAACCTGTTTGGAAGAGCTTACGGAAATAGTTTATGAATGTCGCTTATTTTCATAAGCAAATTCATGATAGCTTAGCTTATATAATAAGCACTTAAGCTATAAGCGCTTAATTATTTTATCCAAACAGGGTCAAAGTCCAATAAAAATCCAATTCTTTGTTCATAACCTTCATTTTACAAGAAAAAATTATCCACGGAATAAAGAATATTAAATATTAACCTTAGAGAAAAACTTTTGAGCATGGCTTCGAATCTGAACTGCCGTTTTGGATCCTATATGTTCTGCATGAAGATTAAGAGGACTTTATATCCAACTTGAAGAAAAAGAAAGTAATTTATTTTAAATTAATAAAACCAATTTAGTACATAAATTTTACCTTCAATTTGACGCCACCCTCGACCATACAATTTCAAAGCCTCGAGAAACTTCTGATGCTCTTCATCAGTCCATTTCTCCCTTTGTTTAGTGATGGTATACGGTTTCCTCACCTGTTGAAAATTGAAATAAGTTATCGGACAAAGTAAAATTGGAATGATAGGATAGTTCTTTAGCAGGACTGGAAAACAATAAATTATGCCAAACGCGTAGTGCAGAAAACAACTTGTTCAAATTCCGTTATGCAATCGTACAATTATAGCTGTTATTTGACAACACTTTGTATTAAATGGTGTATCACGGATCAATAGCAATTTGTTCAAATTTCGCTATGCTATAGTGCTATAGCACCACTAGTTAACAACATGAAAACTATATTTCAATATGGATTGTGGAAAGTAAAACAACCTTGGGAGTAAGGTTGTTTGCAACAGAAGGTATATCCTGCGACTTCGCCACATTCTCAGATTGCGATCCACCTTTAGAATTGCACTTACTAAATGCGCCATTGAAAGTGGACTTTGTGCCGTCAACTTGATCCTACATTCAAAATTAGCTAATGAATTGAAAAACCGTTCAACAACGAAAAAATTGAAAACAAAAGATAAAGACAAGGGATTGGGACTAATTTCATGATGAAAGAAATTGATGCTCACTAGAATATGTTTGGTTTAAAGAAATTGATGAATTCATATTGAAAGTTGAAACCCTCTTTTACTAAGAAAAGAGGAGAAAAGTCTCCGGAAGAGTGGAGGATTGAATGTAAGACGGATGAAACCTGCTTCATACCAAGCAGCAGCATGTTAAAGAGACCTAAACTTAGTCGCCGTGTTCAAATCTCACATACTAAATTACTAACTCATGCAAATACACTCACAAATAACCAAATATTCAGTGATATTTCAGTAAGAACACTATCTCAAATAATGTTATACATGAAAATGATCAACCGAAACGTGTACACACCTATAAGGTTCAATGTATAACATAATCTTCTATGTAACTTAACTCCTAAGTTCTAGGGGACAAACAAGGAATCAAATGAAATACTAATTTTTTTATAAATTAACCAGCTAAGCACTTCACAAAACCAGAATAATTCAGCAAATTTCAACTTCTTACCAATGTTTCAAAAACCAAACCAGATGATTCAACCAGTTGAACCATGAACATCTGGTTCGGTTTTTGAAACATTGGTTATTATAGCTTAGATGTTGATCAAGTTATGATTAATTTTCAGAAACTAACTATTGAATAGAATCAACAAAAAAATCCAATCCACACACACAACACATAGCTTCTAAAATTCATGTCAAAAGGAACAAACTGAAATTAATACTCTTAACACTCATGTGTTTCTTCACAAAAAACAAAACAATATAAGAATCAAACTTTGTTTTTTTTTTTTTCAGAAATTGCAAAAATAAGATTAAAAAACAAAAACATCAAAGGGTATTCAAAATAGGCTCAAGTTTGAACTGTTCATTGTTATATACCTTATTCTCCATTGTAGCAAAATCAGAGCCAATCCAGAACACCCTAATCTTCACAGAGACAAACCTAACAATTTCAGCTGCCACCAATCAAGCCAAACCAAAAGTAAATCTTTTTGTACAAATTTCACAATCATTTCTACATAATAAATAGTAATAAACAGCTAAAAAAATTCTAAAAATAGAAACTAACAAAAAAAACTAAAAAAATCCCTCTTTCATCAATCAGATCAATCAGATTCTGAATGTTAAGAACTAAATCCAAACAAAAAATGTTTTTGAAACAAAAAATAAATAGTTATACCTTGTCTTTTCAGCTGGGTCAACCGAATTGGGGAGTATCAATTTACAAGTAAAAAAGTGAACTTTCTCGGAAAAATGAGATTTTCCGAGAAAATGAAAGTGACCCAGATGAAGAATTTTGAGAGAAAGAGAGAAATGAGGTAAAGGAAGAAGGTTTGAGCAGAGAAGGGAGGAGAAAGAGAAGAACACAGAAGAGAGATTATAAATTAAAAAAGAAAAAGAAAAATAATAAATAATAAATAAAAAACAAAAAAACTACAGCCTGACACGTCAGCTTAAGTATGTTTTTGAGAAAAAAAATAAAAATGAAATAAATTTTCCATGGAGGGTTCGAGAAAACCTTTGAGATTTGTGGCTGAGAATGGTCTGAGACAAAGGACACGTGGCGTGATATTGTGATGTCTTATTTTTAATTGGGGAAAATAAAAAAAAATTAAATTTGTGAAAAATATTTGGGTGGTTCAGATTTTATTTGTGGAAGGGATTAGTGGAAAGAAGATAATTGCGAAGATATTTTTTTGTTGTTTTTTAGTGACCCTTTTTGACTTATTTTCGTTTTTGTTTATTATATTGTTTCAGTCGCAGTTATGGTACGTGAATCTCACTTGCCTACTTAGGGTTTTCAGGACATGTTCTAGATAATGGTTCTAGATAATGATAATGATATTTAATTATATAAATATAAAATATTAATTAAAATATGGTTTAATCAAAATTGTTCAATCGATCCGGTTGTGGTAATTTTGAAACAATTCATCATGAGTTCTTTTTTTGCTCTGCTTTTGCTCTCGTGTGGTGTATGGTAAAATTTTGGATTGGAATCTCCTCAGTTGATTCAAATTCGATACAGGACCATTTTGTTCAGTTCACTTATTCATCTGGGGGATTGCGTGCATGCCGCTCATTCTTGCAGCTTATATGGTTGTGTTGTATTGGGTAATGTGGAAAGAGCACAATAATAAAGTTTTCAAAGCTAAAGAGACTACAATCCACCAAATGTTAGATAAAGTTAAACTTCACTTGCTTTGGTGGTTGAAAGTCTATGATGTAAATATTGGTTTAAACTCTTACATCTGATGGTCGACCCCTCTTGTTTGCATGAGTATCGATTAATCTTGTTGTGTTTGGATTAGTTGTTTTCATGCGGACTATAAACTTTTGAGGTTCTTTCTGACACACCTTGTTACTAACCAACCATGATACTATTGTGACAAAACAAAAATATATGCAATGCGCTTATTGTGGAGTTATGAAAAATTTAGGTAGGTATTTATGGTCACAAGCAATGTGGTTTGAAGTCCATAGAATTAATTGTGGATTATTCTTTATTTTTTATTATGGCTATTTGTGGATTTTAGTAGGCGTGACAATGATGCGGTGTTGAGACGGATTTTACCTTTCTCAAACTTATAAAATTATGATATCTCAAATCCGTCCCAATCTTTAATGGGAATAAAAAGTAGAACCTTAAACCCATATTCAATAGGGTTCGAGGATTCCCATTTTGCCCCACCTCCACATGAACTTGGGTTGAGTTTTGTACTTTTTTATTAAAAAATGGGTAAAAGTCGAAAAATTGTTTTATTTTGACAATATAATTTTAAAAAAACAATATAAATAGAAGAAAACAACTTTTTTACTACTTAACTTAAAAATAAAAACAAAAATATGAATATAATTTAAAATTTTGTTTAAGGGTTTGTAATTTAAGAGAGGTAAAATATAATTAGATATAAACGAGCGAGTTCAAAATGGGTATCAATGTCCCATTATCCGCCCCACCTCAGTTTTTTAAAATTGGGGAAAACTCAAATATGAACCTTAACTCATTCAATTCAGCTTTCTCCCGTCAAAACTGAAACATGGCGAACATATACCCTCAAATTTAGATTCTAGAATGAGTATCAACGTGTGTTCACTAACAGCTTCTGCTATATTGGGAAGTTAAGTTGGCTTTATGATTATCGTAGAACTGACATGTATACATACTATTATGTAAATTTTTAATAGAAAATAATTAATTTTTTAAGGTATAAAAAATAAAATTTTGACAGTTTAAGAAGTGGATTATTCTTTCTTGAATTAATCACCTAATTAAACCACTAAATTTAGTCTAATAATAAAAACTATGAGTAAAATGTACAAGATCTTAGATTCAATCTTAATTAGCTACATTGTAAAGAAAAAAATATGCACTCGCTCAAGTAGCCCCAAAACTATAGGTCGTTTGGAATAACTTATTTCTAAGTTTATGCAAATAAATTTTTATGTATTATTATAAATTTGTTAAAGTAGTTTATGTAAAATAGATTATAAAAACACAGTTTTTGTTAGTTGAAACTTATAAATTAATTAATAGAAAATTTATTTATTCGCATAAAGTTGTTTTATATAAAATAAGCTATTCCAAGCATCTTAAACAAAATCATTTTAATGTGTAACTCAAGAAAATAAAAGATATTTATGCGAAAAAATCAAGAACCACTAAAATTCTAAAATCAAAAGTAAAATAAAATAGATATAGCTGTGAAGGCTGATTCGAACGTGATTACCTGTCTTGGTCCCTACCATACCCTCCTCTGCACTTTATCGCCACCTCAGCTTCCCCTAATTAGTTTATTTATTTTTATTTTTATTTTTAGTTTACCGTGAAAGCCAACCACTTATTGCAATATTGCGTCTTATCTTCATTTTATCCTCTTCTTTCTTATGATAATATGATATTATGATACATTATTATATTATATATCACTAATATACTTACTATGATCTTTAAGATATTCCCCTCCAAGTCTTAATATAACTTTGCAGTACTGATCAATTTATCAATATATACAAAATTTGTATTCTCATTCGTATTCTGATCACTTTTTTTAAGTGCTTTTTGGGGCATTACAAAATATCCCTTTTAACAAAGAAGTAGGTGTTGGATGTTTTTCATAAACAATATAAATTTTTTATTTTTATTGACAAAATATCAAAATTTTGTTGATATTTTTGTTGTTGATGAATTGGTTGATGTTTTAATTCTCGAATTCAAAAATTGGGCTTGAAATTATAGACAAATATTATTATTTTTAATTAATTATTAAATTTTTACTTTAAAAATAATTATAATTAGTTTAGATTTTTATTGTTATACACTTATGAAAGATTTACATATTATATTTAAAAAATAAATTAAGATTAAATTTAATTTGATTTAAATAAAATTTAAATTTATGATTAAGTTTAATTATTTGATTTGATAAAAGAATAAAAAAATTGTAAGTGAAAAATATAAAAGAATAGTAAAATTGAACAAAAAAAGCATATCATATATTACTATTTAATTTATTCCATAAAAAACGAAAAAATTATACAACTTCTCCTACATACCATTTAATTACATTTCACACAGACATATATAATATAGGGTCGGATTAAACGAAATCAACTAGTTTGACCAATATGAGTTTAATTAGATAATTGTTTTTGCCAAACTCTTACATGATTATTTAGCAATATCAATTTATATCTTCATATTGGAATTTTTATGTAGACGACTCTATTTAAACTCCTCACAAGTTGAGATTTTTTTCTAAGACAAACGAAGATGGAGAAGAAAGCCAATCTAAAGATAGATTAGAGATGAAGATGAAAATCATACATCTCTCTCTAACGGGAGGCAATCTACCAACTTAAATTTTGCATGTATCAATTAAAGTATTTTATATGTTATATAATTTTGGATATGCAAAGTAGTAGGTCAATTGTTAATTTGTTTGTATGTTTTTTTTTTTTTTTTTAAATTCCAGTCTTTAACTCTAATTCAGATCAATTGAGTTATATATAATATTCGTATTCAAATTAATTCAGATTATTTTATTCAGAGTGTGTCGCTCCTTTCTTCAACATTTTTGCCTTTTATGTCTTTGAGTTATTTGGAACGAAAGAAATTAACGATTATTAAAAAAATCAAAACAGTCATTAACTTAGTTGCTGGACAAAGTCAAGCTTTATTCTTACTGGTGATTGAAGACAACAAATATTAGTCTAGTCTCTAACTACAATAGCTGGTGGTCGAGCTCGTTTACTTGTTTAGGCCTGATGTAAAATATGAATCTTTGCTTTCACATTTGTTTTTCGTTACCGTATGTGTAAACTCTTGTAATTTTTTTTGGCACATCTTGTGCTAAAGAAACTGGTTTGGCTGATTAATATATACTTTATTTTGGCTTGTTAAAAAAAACATAATAAATGTGCATAAATTTTGTTTATATATAATGTTTAAAATTTTCATTTGTTTATTTTATTGTTAAATTTTATATTATTCGCATAAATGATGACTTAAGATTCTTCATAAATGATGACATGATATACTTAGTGAGAAAGTAAACCAAAAAATCGTTATTATTATAGGAGACAAAAAGACGGAATCTTGAGCTAATATATTCAATAAAAAGATAATAGAACAAAATCTTATATTACATATAATAAAAAAACAAATTTAAAAAAATAAATCAATATTCATCGACATTATAAAGAGTAAACACATATTTAACTCTCATAACTACGTACAATATAAAACTAAGAGGAAGTTTAGAAGATAAGATAATAAAATACAATATCCACAAATTAAATATTAAGCTTAAATTAGGAAAGCTTGTTTTAATAGTTTATTTTTCTCCCAAAAAAGAAAGGAATCTCCAAATGAAGCATCCAGATGTTGTTGCTTACTATAGACAAATATAATAAAAAAAGGGGGATTTGCTTTCAGATATAGTAACCACTCCTATATTAAAATCATCAAATAATTTGAGCCACAAGTTCTCGAGAGTTTGGGACAAGTTGTTTGTTTATTATTAGTTGGAGAAATCTAACATACTACTAATGGTGCATTCGACACGTATCCTCCTATATAACACTTTCAGGTCAATAGCAAAACTAGCACAATTCTAATTCTAAGGCTGATTTGTCTTAAAACCCTTTCTACCTGGCCCATAAATTGAGACTTGTCTTCCAAAAATAATCTGTTATTTTCTTTTCTCTTTATGTGATTTTGAAAATAGTTAAGATATTCCAACTATATATTTAGAATTTGACCATTATGAGATTGAATGTGAGAGAATGCGTAGATACTCCATATAAAGAGAGAGCTAGGAGTGTAATCGGATTATAAAAAATTGATTAAATTGACGATTCAAACCAATCCAAATTGGAAAAAATGGATTATTATAGTTTGGAAAAAATTTATTGAACCAATTAAAAATGATGAGATTTAGTTTGATTATTGGATTCAAGTTTTAGAAATTCAAGTTTTAGAAACCGAAGAACTAATTAAACTAATGGTTATATTCTTAACTATTTCTTGAGTTTTGCCCATAAAAAAATCCCAGACCTAAAACCGGCACAACCATTTCTTTTCCATTTCTCTTTGTTAATTTCAGTTTTCTTCCATTTCAAATTGAAAATAAATTCAAGGGTTAAATAAGTAATTGGTTGTTAAGATTTTTATGGTTTGGAGAAAATGGAGAAAACTTTAGAAACTTATCAAGATAATATAAATCATAAGGATTCATATTTGATAAAAGATCATGAATTTTGGTACAATATTGACTCTTATATAAGACAATGAGATGATTAACTAACTCTAACAAACTATTAACCAACTTTAACTAACTAATCAACTAATGGTAAATGTAACTAACTAAAGGGAACTTTGGCTAACAATCATATTCTTAACAATGATCCTTATAGTTTTTCAGAATTTTGTTTTTAGTCTCTAATTTTTTTATTTTTTTTTTCCATTTTTTGGTCGTTGAAGTATTTTATGTCATGATTTTTGGTCCTTACTTTTCATTCAATTTGTGCATATATTCGAAATTTTTTAAAAAATTATGCGGTCATGTTTAGTACATTATATGAATCTCTCTTACAAGAGTTTAATTTTTTTTAACAAGAGATTAATTAAATTTGAGTTTTTTAGTTTTTTGCACATAAAAATTCATAAAAATTCATTTTATGTTAAAAAATTCTAAATTTTTATCAGAAATTTTCTTATAATATTATAAACATGAATAAAAAAAACTATTCAATTTAAAAATATATTTCAATTTATTAAGCATGCATGGTGCATTGACAATTCAAGTGGAAAAATAATTGAAATTTTATTTTAGTTGTACTTTGTTATTTGATGTTGAACTTCTGAACTTAATTTCATATATGGTTGTATCTTGTATTTGATGGTGCATTCCACCTATTGATTGTATATATTTTGTATTTGAAAACATATGAATTTATTATTGTCAGCTTTGTTTGAATTGAAAAAAGTATGTATTTGAAAACCATGACATTAGTGATAATTGATTATATCAAGTAATAACAGAGAATACATCAGAAAATAAATAATAACAAGGAATACATTGAAAAAAAGCGTTGCAAATTGATTAAAATATCTGAACCAAACCGATTATTTTGGTTCGGTTTCATTTTTAAAATATACCAAAAACTGATCTAATTGAGAATTCATTGATCCAGACAGTGGATTCACCAAAAAACGATCCAAACTGGTCCAATTACACTCATAGATAGAGCTGTGAAGACTTTAACGCTTAAATTAGTGAGAGTTAAATAAGAGTTGTAGAGATTTAACCGAAATTAATAATTTAAGGTTGGAGTTCTTTTATAGATAACGTGTAAGAAATACTAAGTTTGGTGTCAATTATTTTATTGTTGAGATCTCCACGTAAAGTGTGTTTGATCTGTTAAAAAATATAAGATTGGACAGGACAATTTTAACCGTACTATATATGTTTGATTTTAGAATTATTTTTGGTACTGGATGAACTAGGGTTCAATGGGCATGATAAAAACTTTTTGTCCTATGCACAAATTGTCTAAAATACTAAAATAACATTTTATCCATCAAACATACAATAAATTTATTCAATACTTTAAATGTTTGTCCTATATTATTTTGTCTTATACTATAATGCATTGTTATCCGGTACTTATATTTGACAAATAAGTTAGATCATATTGCAAGTATTGATTTGGTGCGTAAGTAAGCACCCGTTGTTCACTTTTTTTTTAAATGATCAAACTTAATAATTTCTCAAAAAGATAAATCATTTAATTGTTAATTCAATGATCTAATATAGTGTTAGTTCAAAGATAAATCATTTACTCATATATCTATAACTATATATAAAAATGATACAAATTTTTGGGATGACTTTTTCATTATTCCTATCTTACCCTTAAAAAAACTACCAACAAAAAAAGTAATCAATTATATATAAAAAAGATACAAATTTTTAGGATGAATTTTTCATTATTCTTATTTTGCCCTTCAATAAAACTACCAACAAAAAAAGTAACCACTAATTATGGTTTACTCTTTTTTTAACAAGTTCTTATATAACAAAATCAGTTACAACAAATATAGTTTTACAATTTATATACCTCAGTAGAATAGAAAAGATAAATCACACAAACGGGCACGTGACAACTAGTATAATATAATAATTACACATAAGTGAAATGTAAATGGATAATAAACTGCGTCGTTAATTCTTTCTATATATTGGTGTTTTTCACAATGTTGTTCACTTAGTTGGACATGGATATTTTACGGATTGAACATTGACCACCAATCCGAAACAATGTCCATTAAAAATATTTTGTAAAAATAAATAATCTACTTTCATATAAAATTGTACATACTAATATTAAAATTTCTATTTTTTTCTCTTATTTTCAGTTTCTTAATTTGTATCTTAATTATTAGTTATCTATATGAAGTATATAAAAGATTCATTTAACCAGACATGTTCTTTATAGTGGATCACATGACCCCATGTAGGCTATAACTTTTTTGACGTTAGGATTTCATTCTGGCCATAAAATTGATCACAGCATATTCTATCTATAAGTGAATTGAGACCTCAAGTTTTTTGGGTTAGAGGAAACCTATAATTATGGGCAACTGAACAAACTTCACATGGATTTGTGGGTGGACAGATAAAATATTCACAAAATTGGAGGATCGATCGAATTGTGGATATTGCATAAATATGTATATTTTAAAGGAAAACAACATTATATACAGATAATAAAAAATTATTTTACACATAATTTTTTTGGCAATTTGATATCTGGCCCAAATATTTGTTTATTTTATTTTGTATAAGTTAGTTCACTAAAATTGGCAATAGGACAAATTGAACTTAAAATTTTAAGAGGAGAAAATTTCAAGGTCCAAAAGTAATACCACTGCACATAAATCTAATTAAATCACTCTATAATACAACTGATACCTTGATTTATCTAAAAAACATAAATAGATAACACATAGGATCCTAACCTAACTCACACATATAACCGGAGAGAAGGATAGATGATTGGTTATATATTATTGTCCACAAGTTTTGTCAATATGGAATGGTTCACAAATTCCTCACATTTCCTTTGTGATGGTGGCGCTGTGTTCTATTTTAAAAATAGAATATTGACATAAAATTCAAAATTTTAATACTACGCGTCTAGAAAGTTGATGGTATTAACTTTATCGAGAATGTTAACTTGTGCCTTTAAGGCACATGATAAGAACACAAATATAGAAATTATATTTTGAAATTTTGTGTGTTTTTATTTTTGAAGCATTAAATTTCTTAGCTTATTAAATGCAAAGTTTCCATATAAAGACACTTTATTATGTGCCCTTAGGCACAAGTTAACATGACCCTAACTTTATTAACAATTGATATTACGTTAAGAATTTTATCTTTTAAAAGAAAAGTAATTTAACATTTTCTTTTGAGTATTTATTTCAAATTGTAAAAAGATGCACTATAGTTAAGAGTATGTTGATAAATAATCATTAATATCCTGAAAAATTTAAAAAAAGTCTTATAAAAAAGATAAAAAAAGAAACCAAGAGGTAGAGCCTAAAGATAGTTGTATCTGGTTTATCATATGATGATGAGTGATGTTTTTTTTGGGTTACTAAGATTAATACAAAATTTTCACTACCGCTAGTGATGCAGTCGGAAGCAGGAAAGATCAGCAAACGCTAATTCTAATATATAGGTTTTCTGAAATCCACCAGAAAAAGAATAGAAAACGTTAACCTCTAGAAATAAAACTGGAATCCACCAGAATGTAAAACTGGAATCCACCATAAAAGAGAGAAAATTCTGAAATTTCATTATTTAATTGAGTCCTTCTCATGACTACAATTGAGTCTTTAAATAGTAAAATAAAATTAATACTAAAAAATAGAAACAAATTTATTTTAAAATAAAGCAGAATTTCACAATATATATATATATATATATATATATGTATATATATGAGTCAGGATCCGTTGACACCAACTAGTTTGACACCAAATGTTACACCTCTCAATAACGTTTTAACCGATATAATTTTTTAAAATCCACAGTTGGATTGAAAATTTATATCACATAGATCATTTATATTAAGTTTTAGAAAAATCCAAAATAATTTGATATGCTATTGAGATACATAAAGATCAACGACATTTAAAAAAAGAGGCAAACCGTTAACTTTGATGTATCTCAATAACACATCAAATGATTTTGGATTTTTCTAAAACTTTACATAGATGATCTATGTGATATAAACTTTCAATCCAACGGTGGATTTTAAAAAATTTATATCGGTTAAAGCGTTATTGAGAGGTGTAACATTTGGTGTCAAACTAGTTGGTGTCAACGGATCCTGACTATATATATGGTTAGGATCAAATGACACCAAGGTGTCAAACTTAGTACCATGACACCTCCGATAATTCTTTACCGGATAATTGTATTACAAAATCCATCGTTGAATTCAAAGCTATTGTTATATAAATCATGTCTATAAAATTTAACATCAATTGGAGATCATGTCTATAAAATTCACGTGAAAAAGAAAAGAAACAGAAAGCCACAAACATCAAACATATTCCTTCTCTATTTTCTTCTACAAAATAAATCTTATTTGCTTGTTGTGTTTCATTGGTTTTTGATACTGATATTGTAGTATTAGTTTAATTGATATTGTCGTATCAATTATCGAGTGGTTTTGTCAAACCATTCAAGAAGGTGTTCCTTCCAATCGTTATCGTGCAATAATCGATTGGGTACAGTAACGAAACTGGGTTGTTTTATCCTGGAGGCGACACGGTTGATTGTCTGCTTTGCACAATTCGAACAGTACCGTGAAACATCTTAAAGAGAGCGTATTGACCCGCGACTCAGCCAGTAATTTTCTTCGGTTCCAATTTTCGGAAAATTATTAATTTTTATATCAAAAACAACAATTTTAAGACGTTTTCAAAACTGCTATGGATACCGAAGAAGTTATTGGAAATTCGACTGTTGGTGCAACCGAAAGACCCTTCAAGTTTGAAGGTTTACACTTCAAACGTTGGCAACAGAAAATGTTTTTCTATTTAACTTTAAAAAAGGTTATCCGCGTTTTGAATGAGGATATGCCTGTTGTCTCTGCCGGTCTTGTAGGATCGAGTTCAGAAACACCACTCATCATCAATGGTGATGCTGAAAAGTATGATGCTGAAAAACAAAAGGAATCGGTTGATTCTGTTGCACAGGCTAAAGCCCAAGAGCTTTAACAGAAAAAGGAACAACAACTCTGGTTGTCTGATGATTACCTATGCAAAGGCTATATCATCAATGGTCTTTGTGATGACTTGTATGACTATTACAGTACATACAAAAGTGCTAAGGATATTTGGGAGGCGCTGAAAAAGAAATATGATACCGAGGAGGCCGGTGTGAAGAAGTATGCTGTTAGTAGGTACCTGAAGTACCAGATGGTTGATGAAAGGTCGGTGGAGACACAATCTCATGAACTTCAGAAAATTGCTCATGAGTACTACTTCAGGAAAGGGTAGGGACAATCATCCTCTGCAACACACCCAAAAGTTTTCATCCACCATAGTACTACTTCAGGAAATAGTCCTAGTGTATCTTGTTCCCGACTACGCACTAGGTTCTGATAGGGATCTTGCTTCGACAATATGATATTAGCGTTTTCCTCCTTCGCATACAAAAATTCTACTAATTGCCAAGCCACGAAAACGCTACAGCTCCTATGATTGTTTCATGTAAAGAAGAGTTAGTGACTAGTGTACATGTCTAACACTCATTTAAATAGCGTAATGTAAAAGTTATACCTAGCTGATCCTTGGTGCGTCACTTGACTTACATGAAACAAAATAGTAGAAAATACAAAAAAAATAGTATTTCATAGTATTTTCTTGACATGTACACTAGTCACTAACTATGTCATAGGAAGACTTCACGGGAATGACATTTATAGGGGACCTGCATTTTGGCAAAGTTACCTCAACACTATGTCAAATCCGGTCGGAGGCCACTGTGTTCTTATTATTGGATACGGTAGGGAGATGATAAATGGAGAAGAAGTTTTCTACTGGTTGATCCAAAATACCTATGGCGTCGGATGAGGAAATAACGGGGTATATATGTTTGACATGTCATTAAGAGACTTGCAGGGGAACCTGCTTATAAATGGGGGTTGGGGTGTTATCAGATCCATAAAAAGAAAGATTAAGCACAAGGAGCGACCCGACCAGGCCAAGAAGCAACAGGTTGCATATTACCCTGACAATTTGATGTTCCAAACATCAATTGGTTCCACATTTGGGGTAGGTTTTTACCCTTCTACTTTCAAACTTCCCTCTTAGTATGTATTCATGCACTAAGATATTGGAGACTGGTAGTGTGACAATTGTCAGTTATTACATGAAAACAGAAAAAATAAAATTGTTTGTTATTTTATTATCTTCTTAAACTTATGGATAATGTTATTGTGTATCAATATTGTGTTGTTTTCTAACATATTTTTTATCTAATGTGGAGGCTGCTGATGCACTACTTCATCCGCGAGCTAAGAACTTGCGCGGATTAAGCGGTGACGACGGTTACAGGAAGATGACCGATGCAATAGCTCACTGCTGTCCTAGTTTGAATAAACTCAGATTCTCAGGCATTAGGGAATAGGGATACAAATGCTGATGCTATTAATGCATTGGTTAACTATTGTCCAAATTTGACCGATATCGGGTTCATCGACTGCCTGAGTGTTGACAAGCTTGCATTGGGAAATGTGCAATCGATTCGCTTTCTTTCTGTTGCGGGGACACCAAGTATGAAGTGGAGTGTGATTTCACATCTGTGGCATAAGCTTCCTAACCCGATTTGGCTTGAATGGATGTTATCACATGTCCTTTTGCGTTCTGCTGAGAGCCCTCAACAGGAAGGTCTTGATAATTTCTGGGTTGAACAAGGTGCATCACGCTTGCTTAGTCTAATGCAGAGTACTCAAGAGGATGTTCAGGAGAGGGCCGCCACAGGTCTTGCAACTTTTGTTGTAATTGATGATGAAAATGCTAGCATTCATTGTGGAAGGGCGGAAGCAGTTATGCGAGATGGTGGCATACGCCTCCTTCTTGGCCTTGCAAAATCTTGCTGGGAAGGGCTTCAGTCTGAGGCAGCTAAGGTATTCTCTGTTTCCATTTGTATCATTTATAACTTTTACTTATACATGTTGTTGCAAAGTTTCATACTTATTCGTTGAAGTGCTCTCAATCTATGAAGCATAGACACCAAGCACGACATTGACACTGATAATTATTTTAAAAAATGGAATGTTTGAATGTAATCACACGTGTCAGTGTCGTGTAGAATACCTTACATGCTTTCAATCTAAAGTGTCAATGCTACATTGCTCTCAATAGCCAATGCCTTTTGCATGCATAACCATTGTGCAGTTTATGTGCACTGTGTGATGTCTTTCTTGCAAATCTGACCAAAGAAAAACCTGATCTGATGAATATCTGCGTGTATATCCTCTGAACCTTATAAATTTGCAGGCTATTGCGAATTTGTCCGTGAATGCCAATGTGGCGAAGGCGGTTGAAGAAGAGGGTGGGATTGAGATTCTTGCTAGTTTGGCTAGGTCAATGAACAAACTGGTGGCTGAAGAAGCTGCTGGAAGATTATGGAATCTCTCTGTTGGAGAAGAGCACAAGGTTAGATTTTGTTGTATCTGATATAGGGTGCGTTTGTTTAAGATTTAAAAAAAATAATTTTTTGTAAAAAAAATCTAGAGATTTTTTGGTAGAGATTTTGAAGAAAATCTAAAGCTACTTTGTGTTTGTTTACAATCACAAAAATCTATTTTTTTTAAAAAGAAGTTCATACACTTAGATTCCTTAGTTTTAAAAAAATAGATTCTTGAGAAGCTACTAGAAATAGCTTTTCATTTTGGGGCTAAAAATGATTTTTTTAAGTAAATGATTTTTAAAAAAATCCATAACAAACACCATCAACATTACAAAATGGATTTTTTTAAGAAAAAAATAAATTTTTTCTTAAAAAAATCCCAAACAAACGCACCCATTATTTTTCTTTTCAAAATTTATTGTGTAAGGTTTGGAGTAAAAGCTTAAGTGGCTTCCATCATAGGGTGCCATTGCTGAAGCTGGTGGAGTGCAAGCATTAATGGATCTTATATTCAAGTGGTCCTCTACCGGAGATGGAGTTTTAGTAAGTTTCTTTGTTTTATGGTTATGAATGTATTAAGTGCCACTTTGTTGCTTCCTATGTTCAGTAATAGAAGTTGCGGCCTTACATTAATTTTTTCTCTCTTCCTTTCAGGAACGTGCAGATGGTGCATTGGCTGCTGACGACAAGTGTAGTACAGAGGTTGCACTAGCAGGAGGCGTACACGCTCTAGTGATGCTTCCGCGTAACTGCAAATACGAGGTAGTAACTAAGGGGTAGAGGGAGGCTTAGAAGAAATGCCTAAAAGTTATTCCTATTCGATTTTTTATTCCTTCTCTAACCTGTCTTTCCAATTCTGGATAGATAATGGCGTAGACTGAAATGGAATAACTAACAATTATGGACAACTATTTGTTTGTTACTTCTGGACTGATTTACTATTTTATCTTTCCTATCACTGGATTTTGCATTTTACTTCAAATCATAGTAGTTAATAGTGTGCGATAGCGGCAGAGCGGATGCTCGCTGCGATGGGATGGCTGGGAGCGGCAAAGTTAGCCTGCTCCGTCCGGGATAGCGGCTGCGTGTAGCGTCGCGAGTTGCCGTTGCGGGTCAAGTCTGCTATTGCGTTCTAAAGGGTAGAACTGGGTTTTTCGCTCTTCCAAACCCTTTTCTCCCCTACTTTTCCGGCTAGATATACATTTTCCAACCATAATGCGCGTCTTATTTGTGTGTGACCAGATTCTTATTAGGAGTGAGCAAGGCACTATGCAGCTTTGGAACATTAACACAGAAGAAAATATTCGAGTTTAAGGGTTGGGATTCACCTATCTCTTGTATTGTCTCCTCCCCTGCACTAGATGTTGTTGCTGTTGGCTGTGCTGATGGAAAGATTCATGTTCACAACATCCGTTATGATCAAGAGTTGGTTAAATTTACGCATGCCACGCGTTGTTCTGTCACTGCTTTATCTTTCAGCACTGGTAAGACTGCGAAGCATTAAAATCCATTAATTCACGTCACTGCTTTGCTAAATTTCTGCCAATTTAGTTAATAATAACTGTGCATGCATTTGTTTTGCAGTCTGCAGTTCAAATTAACCTTGTTTATTTATGTTTTCTATTGGAGGAATTGATTGACAATTATATCTGTCACACTCTTAAATTTCTTTCCTTTGCCATTAAACACAAGGTCGATCATTTTCATGCTGATGTGAAACTGATTTGTTGACTTCAATAATAACGATAGATTACACATCACAAAATTTAATTGAAGAACTCTATCTCTTTGAGCTTTTATGTGGTATTTATTGGTTGATTTATTTTATCTGTTCTAGATGGACAGCCCCTTCTGGCTTCTGGAGGTTCATCTGGTGTTATAAGCATATGGAATCTCGAAAAGAAAAGGCTCCACTCAGTTGTAAGAGAGGCTCATGATGGTGTGATAACTTCACAACATTTTTTCGCTAATGAGCCAGTGCTAATGAGTTCATCGGCAGACAACTCTATTAAAGTGAGTTATTTTATTTTATAAAAAAGACGCACACTTGCATGTGTGCACTTTCCTATACAAAAAGACGCACACTTGGATGTATTATAGATACCTTTTTCTAATATACAAAAAGAAGAAAGATAGTTCTTTGTAATTGAAGATACCTAGTAAGTTTGGATGTCTGCAATATCATACCGATTACTAGCAAAGTAACATTTTTGTCTGTAATGGCAATGCCTATTTCTAAGAACAGTAGAAATCTATAGTGACTATAGTCACTTGAGCTGTGTCAGTTAGCAGCCTTTACTCATTACTGAATATCTAAGTTGTTTTCTTCTGCATACATCAGTTTAACCATTTTAATAAGATTTTTAAATTTTCATTTGTGGTGTCTGTTTTTGCTTGGTGTGAATGTTTCTAATTTTTTTATGTTCTGCCTGAACATGAAATAACGGCTTTCTTTTTTTTTCTTCGCAGATGTGGATTTTTGACACAAGTGATGGTGACCCTCGCCTTTTGCGCTTTCGAAGTGGGCATAGTGCTCCTCCCCTCTACATAAAGTAAGAAATATTTTCCAGGTCTTTGTTTATTTGGAGAAATACTTTTGATTAACTTTTTTGTGTAATGCTAACTATTGTGGAATCAACTTATACTCTATTATCTGTTGTACTTTATGTTCCATTTGTCAACCTTTCCTTGGATGCAAGTTTTTTCTCCCTAACATGTTTTAAAACAATGTCACTTTCATGACCTTTCGATGATTTTCAGCATACGGATTTTCTTTGTTGAATCCCTTGTGTTGATTTTCTGAGGGGATGTAAAGCTATCTTATATCAACAGTTTTATTTTAGGTTTTTCTTTTTTCCTTTTTAGCGGCCGCTTTTCTTGACCTTTTACCATCATGCAAGTCACATGCAAATTATATATATGACAGGTTTTATGCCAATGGAAGACATTTTCTTTCTGCTGGCCAGGATCGAGCCTTTCGCCTTTTCTCTGTTGCACAGGTTGGTTGTAGTTCCTTTAGAGGATGTTTTTTTTTTCTTTTTCTAATCTAAGAGTAATTTAGGTTTATTTGAAGAATAATCTATCAAGAGGAGCACTTTTTCATGGTTTAATATTTTGTGTATGTGTGGTGTTCAAAATCATTTTCATTGTTAATCTGATTGCTTACATTTTTTATTCATCTTTCTGGTACTGCAGCAATTCAGTTTAGTAGTTATTATTTTGTTTGAATTGACAATGTTTGTTGTAATTATGTGGGTTTGTGTGTCCCTTCTATTTAGACTAACGAATGCACACAGTCGTGTTGTGGAGTGGAGACTAGATGTAGAAGGTTGAGGATACCATTTTGGAAAATGGTTGAAGACTTTCGGAACTGTTTTCCTTTGCCAAAGAGTTTGTTGGGTTGATGTTATTTAAGGGGAGCACTGGTTGCCTAGGTTCTTGGGTGGGTTGAGTAAAAATGATTACTTTCAAATGTTGCTTTAGAGGCAAATTTATTTGATCTGTTGTCATCTTGAGTTTTCCAAGCCATATTTATTCAATTAAATTATTATGGCGCACTTTGTTATAGTTGTGCTTATTTCTATATAATTGTTTCTTTTGTCTTTTAGACGCTTTAATCCAAAATTATATACTTATGTTTTCTCTGTATATGTGTGTGTCTGTACAGGAGGAAGAAATAAAGTTGAAGCCTGTCTGTGATTGCATTTGATTGTGGTAAGTTCTTCCTTTGGCATTCAGTCATTCAGGTATAATTGTACTGGAGTGGTGGTGACCAAACTTATACACAGATATTATTAATCCAATAACTTAATGTTATACTGATTGTTTCTTTGAATCTGCTTATTTTAGTAGGTCGCTCAATTTGTCCTTTTTATAATGAAAAAACTGTTAGATGTGTGGCATAGTAATAGAAAATATGCGGTTTTTCTCTATTACGGTGTCACTTTTTTGTAAGCATTTTGAAAGAGTGGTGGATACTATTAGCTGAATACGGCTTTCATATTGAAACAGGCTTGTGTTGTGCCATCAGTGCTTGTGGCAATTTTGCCATTTTAGGGACAGCTGGTGGTTGGATCGAAAAATTCAACCTTCAATCAAGAATTCACAGGGGTGTTTACATTGACATGTCAGAATCAAGAAGTTGTGCTCATGATAGTGAAATGGTTGGAGTTGCTTGTGACTCAACAAATACTCTCATGATAAGTGCAGGATATTCTTGAGCCATGAAGTTGATTGAAGGTTTATAATGAATTTCAGGTCTCCTGGATACAGTAGCGGATGATTTAACAATTAGATTGTTTGATGTTGTGGCTCTCAGACTTGTTCGTAAATTCGAAGGTCACCCAGATCGTATAACAGAGTTGTGCTTCAGTGAGGATGGGGAGTGGCTTCTATCATCTAGTATGGATGGAAGTCTTAGAATTTGGGATGTGATCCTATCACGGCGTTATCACTGTCACCAAACATGGATATATTAGCAACTAACCATGTTGATCAAAATGGGGTATACCTATGGTAAGTTTCCAAATTTGTTTTATTTGTTCATTGAACATAATTGTGTGCAAAATATTTTCCTTTTTCCAAGTATTTGTTGCTTCAATCCTAAAGTTTTCTTACATGAGGGGTGTGTTTAAGAACTGTTAGCAGAAATATAAAACCGTTCATGTCCTTCACCTAATAGCTTATGCTTTTTGAGACAGCTGGTTCTTGACAATTTTCCCTCTAGTTGTTCTCTTTGTCATGTACTCTCTTACCTGCAAAAATATTACATTCATTCCTGTGTTGATTTGTCATTTTGCATATTTCTGCAGGCAAGAAGCTGCTGGTGCACTTTGGAATTTGTCATTTGACGATAGAAATCGAGAGGCCATTGCAGCAGCTAGAAAGAGGAATAACATTAAAGAGAAAGAAGGTGCAAGGGAGAAATAACATAATGTATAATATGTTAAAATATATCCATATGATTTGCGATAAATGTTAATTTTCTACTGTAATTAGCTTATATTTAACAGTATTTGGAGAGACTATAGTATGGATTAATGTTCCCCAACTATTTTCAATTTATCTGAGTTAATTAGCGGTAGACTATAGTATGGATTTTTTTTTCTTCCTTTCAGGAACGTGCAGCTGGTGCATTGGCTAATTTGGCTCCACAGCCAGCTGTGCCTACTGGTGTCCTCATGTGTGCACTCCCTCTCTTTCCCATGCAGATTTATTTTAACAGTAACAGTGCTAGAATTATAATGGCTATTTTTTGAATCAGGGCATTCCCAATTTAGGTGCAAATGAAAATGTAGGCGACTTGGTCTGCGAAGCAGTCAACAGGTAGTTTTATAAAAGTTCTTTAATGTTTCAAACTTGCATGTCATTATATTATAAACCTCATTTTTTCGGTGAGACTCCCCAATGCGGCACTCTGATCAATGATATACGGAGATAACAATCTTCCAGCATCTTTCTCGGCATTGACTGATATTTATATGTATGCTGCTTGAATTTTATGTTTGTCCTCTCGCACAATAATACGTTAAAATCTACATGAAATACTGTCTTGAATTAAATTACTGACTTAGACATTTTTTTGCCAGCTCAAAGATATGGGAATATTCAATAGAGATCATGTGTTGGAAGTGTTCTTCGTATGCAATAAAATCGAGGATCTTGCAGCCAACTATCTGTTGGATCACCAAAACGATTTTGGTGATCACTTAAAATTCTATAGTTCATCTTTAACTGTGGTATTTATGTGTCAATTATTTTGTGTTCTGAACTATTTGCAGAAGTGATATTTTATATCCTTTATTGTCTTGGGAACTATAGTTTCTCTAAATTGTTCAACACCATTGACTAGAGATTGGAATCGTGTTGTCGATAGACCATAGATTTGCGTGGTATCATCTTAGTATTAGTATTTTTCTTTGCATGAAAGAACATAGAAAATTGGGTTTTACCAAAAAAACACAGAAAATTGTTATCATTCTACTTATAGTACATTTTTTAAGTAAAAAGTTGCTTTTGCAAAAAATATTAGACAAACAAATTATTTAAATAATCTATTGCAGAGAACAAATAACAATCCATAATAGAGTATTTAATTTCTCAGTAAATTGATTGTATGGGAGATTCCACAATAAGGAAATGATCCACATATAAGTGAAATTGAAATGTGTTCATAAAAACAACTCAAAAAAATATCAATTCCTTCACTTGCGTGTGCGAGTATACAATAATTATTATCTTTTTGTTCTTTTGGTAGAATGACGGTCTCATCTAAGGCATGGATTCAAGACATTGAAGAATAATTCTTTACTTTTTTTTTTAGTTGTATTTGTCTTTTCAATTTACTACTTTTGCGTTTTAGAGATTTATGTTCATCTATTGTAATGTAGTTTAATTTGATTTATGATGATGACATATGAAAATTTATCTTGTTGCCCTTACCAAGTAGCCATCTAGAGTTTTCAAACAGATGGGAGGAGTGAGCCTTTATACCACTCCAGATGGACGAATATATATATATATATATATATATATATATATATATATATATATATATATATATGTGATATCCAATGAAACTATATATTGCTTCTCATAATCCTACTTCATAGGAAATTAAAACTGTCCAATGATTTTCAGAGTTCATTAACTCGCTTAGAAGCAAAATTGTTGAATCCAACTATAGAACGTGTTGCTGAAATTAAAAGTCTTCAAAACTTTGAGAATAAAATTCCGGTCCACGGTATCAAATGCTTTTGCTGTGTCAATTTTGATGGCTAGATTACCCCCAAAAGATTTCTTGGGCAACAAGTTAATGGTTTCAGAAGTTAGACAGATATGATCTTTGATTTGTTTTCATGTTATGAACCCTTTTTGCTCCTTTGAAATAATTTCGGGCAAGATCTGAGCTAACTTGTCCGCAATGATTTATGATATATCCTTGAAAATTTATTGTTTGTAGTTTTCTTTTTGTTATAGACTTGTATTCCAATAGTCAGATTGATAGTTTCTCTTTCCATCCCTACGTTACTTTTTCATCCCTCTAGCATGTTAAGAATTTTGGAGAATTTAACTGAAATTTACACTAAAAAAAACTTCAAAACGTGTTTTTAGATTTTTTTTGCGTGCTAGAGAGGTGAAAAAGAAACATGGGATGGGAAGAGAAACTTTCAATCAAATTGTTGGGATTCGTACTCTTTTGGTTTTGAGTTATGGCCCAATTTGTTTTGGATCCAGATTGTTAAAAATTGCAGTCTAATTAATTTAATATTTGAGTTATAATAGCAACTAAATAAATGTTATAATTGGTAAAATCTTAATCTTATCTTAATATAATAAAACGAGAGTAACTAGAAGCACCCTAAACGCTAACCCTAATATGAATGGTCTAGATTTTGACACGTGAAAAAAATATTATATCAATTGTTACGATAAAAACTTAATATGAACCTAATTTTAAACCAATATTATGTTGCCACATCAATTAATGAATGTGACATGTGTTTAAAAACATAATATGTGAATTTTAAACCAATACTATATTGCCACATCAATTAATGAATGTGACACGTCATGTGTTTAAAAACATAATATGTGGCAAAATATTATTGGATGCATTTAACCTAATAAGTTATGTTTGGCATAAAATCCAATTAAAATTAATAATGAAGAATAGAAATTTGACCTTCACAAGAGAAAAAAACAAAAAAGGAGAAAAGTTTCCTAATTTGAATCTCATGTCAATCCCTAAAAATATGATAAAGTGATAATCTCGTTTTTTTTTACACAGAATCCTAATAAAATTAAAATAAATATATATTTACTCATGTCAACAATTATTTGAGTTGCTTAACAACTAATATCTGCGAAAATTGTGCTTGGATTCCTTGGAAATAGCATGAAACAATTTTTTTAAAAGCAATAAACACAGTTTTCTATTTTCAAATGATAGCATGTAATTATCTCTTCTATTCATATTTTCATAAACTCAGTATTTTAGTTTCCAATTTTTTCGTGATCATAGACATGAATTTTAATCATAATTTTATATTATACTTTCAGACGTTATTGAACATGTAATTGAGAAAGATCGAATCAAGGAAACTTTCAAGAACGGTAAATATATGCAACTTATTGACCTGACTCTAAAAGATCCAGAGTAAGTGTAATTTATTTTGGGAATATATTCGTTAATTGTATTTTAATATAAATAAATAATATTGAAGGTTATTATATATGGCCAGTATGTGTCTGCAGAGGAAACAAAATTCATGTCATTAATTCTTTGGAATCAATTTGCAGATCAATTGCAAAAATTTCTTGCAAGCTATATATCAATTATCATCTTCTATAATTGTGATATTGCAACTTGGAAAGACTTCAAAGTTTTATAGTATAAATTAATCAATTATAGTTACTTTTTTTTTTATTAAGAATATGTCCAAAATTATGAGGTTATATTAATATTGATTACAATGTTTTAATTTATACATGTAGGTGCTATGAGGGTGTCGAATGCCTTTATTTGGAACACAGCTAATTATAAATCGTGATTTGCCTGTTTAGACTATAAAACTAGGTAAACATATGTAAAGCTTATATAATCCATTAATTAGCATTTTTACTATTTCTTTTACTATTTCTTTGTATAGAGTTGATGTCTCATTTGTTTCAATTTGTACTTAGAATTGCTGACAAGAGGTTTAAGTTTTACAAGGTGTTAGTCATACTGTTGGATTACATGTTGGGTGTACCTTTCGCGAATAGTATTTTCACACGATCAGTTATGTGTTGTTGTACCAAGAGTCACGTCGAAAAATGAGTTGAAGATTTTGATCGTCGACGATGCCGATAACATTACAAATATCACTTCAAATGTATCTTTTAAAGAAATTTTAGTTTCTAAACCTATGAATTATATTCTTATAACATATGAATTACTTCTTTTTATATATGTTTATTGTTTGTTCGCCCCAATTGGATTTTTTGTTTTAATTATGGTCTGTGTGTTATACATAAACGTAGGTGATTAAGAGGTATAATGACATTGATACATCATTTTTGGTTTGGGAATGCTATATTCTTAATATCATATATCATATAATTTAAGTTTATCACATATTATTAATATACATATTATATAATTGAATGAGTGTGCCCCATGAATCCTGTGCGAGTACGGGTAAAAAGTCTAGTTTATATAATACTTAAGAAAAAGAGAAAAGATGAAAAAAAACTAGTATATATCTGATGTAAATTGTAAAGTCATGCAGGTACAATGAATGAAAGTAAAAAGCGGTCACAAGTTGTAATACAAGTTTGGACTCCGTTGTGGATATTAATTATCTACTTACAATATATTAAAAGAAACTATTACTAAAATACTAAATTTGTCCAATCAAATTTAATAATATTTTAAAGTTTATGCCCTTAAATGTAATTTTAACTCTAAATAAAAAAAAAAATACAAAACAAAAACATAAGAATAAAAAAAGATAAGCATAAAAGAAAAATCCCCACTTAAAAATAGCATCTGAAACTACCTCTAAAAAAATATATTAATCCAATATATTTAACAAAATAAATTAATTAAAAAACAATTACGCATAAAAATACGAACAAAAATAAATATAAAATATACGCATAAAAAATAGTAGTACTAACGTTTTTTGAATGAAAAAATAGTAACTTAAAAATAAAAGAACATTAAAATAGAAACAAAAACACAGTGAGTACATTTGGATGGACTTAATATTATAAGTTTTATAAGGTAGTTTATGAAAATAAGTTATAAAGATATAATTTTTGTAAGTGAAAACTTATGAATTAACATGCATAAAGAATCTCTATAAAAAAAAATGCATAAAAAAAAACTTACGAATTAACACGGGAGAATAACTTTAATAAAAAAATTAAATCATACACGAGACAATTGCTTTAATAAAAAAAGAGGTTGAATAATAAATATTTATTAATATTAATTATAATTTATTACACAAAAATCATGCACGGGACAATTGCTTTAATAAAAAAAAATATAAATTCAATAAATTTTACAAGAAAGAACACAATGACGTCACTTATATTTAAAAAATATTTTTTCTGTCAAAAAAACTTTTTAAAAATATTTTCTAACATATTTCTAAATATTTTATTCTAAATAAATTTGGTACTTTAGTATAATATATTAATATCAATCTTAAATATAAAAAAAAATAAAAATCAATGGACATGAGCTTTTACAAATTATTTTTTTTAAACAATAGAAGAATAAATTATCATCAATAATAAATATAAAAAAATAAACACAAGATAAAATATTTATCACTAATACATAAAAGGAATTGAATAAAATATTCATACACGGGACAATTGCTTTAATCATACACGGGACAATTACTTTAATCAAAAAAATATTAATTTAATAAATTTTACAAAAAATAGCACAATAACATCACTTATAAAGAAAATATATATATATATATATATATATATATTAAAAAAAAATAGATATAGATTCCTATATATATATATTAAAAAAAAAATCAACACAAAGAGACATTTGCACCGTTTCCACATCTATTATTTAATTAAGAAAAAATATATTAAATAAACAATGTTTGTAGAAAAAAGGAAGGAAAAACAACATATTAATCAAACAAACAATGCAAAACGTATAAAAGTGAAACTGTGAGGACAATACTGAGAATCCAAGGCACAAAGCTTTGAATTTTTTTGCTTTTAATAAATGTCAATTTCTAGTTCTTATTACAAAAACATATACTGAACAAACCCAAGAGAATGTCCAAATGTTATGAAGGAACAAGTAACACTATGTATGTTGCAAGCAAATGTGACAGGGAACACAAACATTGATTTCAAAAGTACAAATTGGTTTTGAATTTTAAATATGAACAAATGTCAACACTGTTTTTCAATTGGTGCACTGGCACCATGAATAAGCTAGCTAGCTAGTAGTTCTGAATTGTATTATTTTTCTGATCCCATAACCTTTGTACCATATGTATTTTGTTTCTTCTTTTTAAGGCCTGAAACTTGAATTTCTTTGGTTATTCATGATTGTACTGTACATGCATGTGAAGTGTAAGAATCATTGGAAGGGGGTTTATTTAGTAATCCTTTTGAAATTAAAATTTAGGAAAATAATGAAATTATTGAAGCTTAACTTGGTGTTCAGAAAGATGTTAGCTTCTGAAGATTACACAAACATGGTGATAATGAGAATTTTGACTTTTAAGTATAAATAAAAAATTACTATTGTGAAATTGGGATCTAATTAATACCTCTGTTTTTAAATTGATTGCTCTTATCATTGAGTTAGCATGTTTTTGACAAAATATTTGTGTTTTAAGGTTTATACGTGGTCCTTTCTTAGCAATGCAAGAGATTGGAACAACATTGTAAAACTCAACTCTTTACTTCTCCCTACTAGGACAAAATATTAGTCATCTTAAAATCAAAATTCTTATTATTGTTATTGTTATTATTATTATTATTATTATTATTATTATTATTATTATTATATATATATATATATAAAACTAATAAATCAATAATTCAAAATCTCAACTTAACTATAAAACAAAAAAAAAAAAAAAATCAAACCACCTTAATAAAGTGTCATACTCATAAACTTGAACCAAACGACATAAATTACTTCACCAAATCATAAAAACATCGAAAAAAAAAGAAGAGTTTTATTGATTAGTTGTAATGTAGCCAACCATTGACCTTTATTTTTCGTTTCAAAGAAAAGGATGTTATCTTTCGATTCACGTTAGGGGTGGGAATGATTCGGTTCTGGAGTAAAACTGAATCAAACTGTTTTCAAAATTCATAGTATGTAATTGAATCGAACTGTCATTCATAAAATGGTGGAATGGGAAGATCATAGGTGGATCGAGTGATGATCGATAATGGTAAAATGAGTGGTCAGTGGTAGTTGGTGGTGGTCATGATGGTAGTAAGATTTAAGATCAGAGGTGGATAGATTGGTTATCGGAGGTGGTCATAATGGTGGTTGGCAGTGGTCGGAGTTGTGGTTGGTGGTTCTCAAAATAGTGGTTGGAGACTTGGAGTAGTGATCGACGATCATCTGTGGTAATGTGTTAGTCCTAAAAAAGAAATAGAATTATAAATCCAATTTTTTTTGGTTTTTAGTTCAAAACCAAAAACTAATAATCACCCCAAATGGGCCAATTAAAAATTCTCGAAGATCAATTTATCTGTCTTACTCACCTTGCTTCTTTGATGGATTATAAAGACAAATATCAAAACATATTAGTGGTTTTTTTTTTGGAACTAGGAGTATAATGATATCAAAGAGCCTAGAAAGCATCTCATGTTGGCACCCCTTGTAGACCTTAATCCTTTGCCAAGTACTCATAATAATATATATATAAAAAAGAAAAAATAGTATATACAAAATTGGGGGGCAAAACGATCAAAAAGAAAATCATCATAAAGGAAAGTAGGCACATGACATCCCACCAAAGGAAACCAGAGATGACATCACCATGAGCTGCTAGCTTGTCAGTGCAAGAGTTGCCTTCCCTATATATATGGGCATCCAAAATGATCCGAATCAAACAAGTGACATAAATGCTTACAGTCATTTCTTGAGTTAGGATTTCCAGTATATATGGACATCCAAAATGATCGGAATCAAACATACTGATGATCTCCAAATTATTTGATCTCCGATATGTGAGCACAAATTATTTTGTTCTCTATATCAATCCTTATGGTTGCTTCAACGATTCAAATTTTGAATTGTTCAAGTATCTGCCAAATGATCTTACTATACACTATTTCCGGATGCATATAAGTAAGATCATACATAAGTTTCTCAAAGCTGGAGCATATAAGAAAATACTTTATTTTCTAAATTTCCAAATTTTCCTTTGGCAATTATTGAGGTTTTTAAACAGTCTCCTTTATGATTAAAATAATCCCTTAGTTTATTAATTTTTTATGTCAAATTTACTTTCAACTTTATTGATATATCTCTTTTGTGATAACCGAATGATACATCGAGAATTCTAAGTATCTAAACGCCTAATACAAAAGAGGTGTGCCCAAGATCTTTTGTCACAAAACTTTAGTTAGTGATTTCTTGGTTTGGCACAACAATCATATATCATTGTTGACTTAATAAAATAAAATAAAATAGACACATTAAACTAAAAAATATAAACATACTCCCACTGAACCTGTATAAACCACAATTCTCCATAATATACATCTCAAAACCAAATGAGACAATTACCCGAAGAGACTTTTGTGGTATCATTAATGAGACAACTTCCTTAACTCATGTGTCATGACCGTCCTAATAGAGTTTTTAAATCAAACTAAATATAACTACTCTTTTCAGTCAATCCTTAATGACACCTGGTTCTTTAGTTCTTGAAGGTATTGAGTTTGATCTTAATGAATTTCTTAAGTTAATTGAGAGGAAGAACACTAATGCCCTTATGAGGATCCAAATTTACTATATAAATAGTAACTATACGAATTGATTCAGAACCAATTCTTCCTCGCCCAATTTTGTTCTTTTACCATATCTCTCCCCCAAACTCAATATCTTCAAGAGATTGTATAGTTTCTGTCTAAAAAAATTCATTATTTGGGATGAAAGTTTATATTTCTTAAAATTTTCAACAACTCAAGATTGTCACAAGTCAGAACTGAATTGACTATACTGATATTTAAATTTAAAAGACAAATTGAATCTCTCGTTTTAAAATAACAATAAATAATTTATGACATCAAAACAAAAATTAAATTCAAAAATTGATTCACCAAATTGTCTTTTAAATACAAATATTATTAGTAACAACAATCTAACAAATAGTTGAAATACCATCAATCTTCACCGAACTTATTTCCCCCTAGATTGATGTGTCTTTCAACATCATTGGAATTTGTCAGTTTAGATCATATTTTCTTATTATTCTTTATTTGCCCTTACCTTTGAGGTGTTTACATAATGAGCACTATTTTACTTTATCTTGCTTCAACCTTTTGTTCATTGCACACTTTATGAAATGATCCTATTCAAGAATCATTTCTGACTTTAATAGTTATAGAACTAATTGTGCAAATAGAACACTAAATGCTAAAGTTTTAACAGAGTTACTTGATTGTCAAAACTATAACGATTTAGCAAGATTAAATAATGTGCTCCTGATATTTTATTTGCTTAACAATCTTAATGAAATGTCAACTCTCCAACGAGAGTTTGTCTTTCGCCGTATTGCTTTACAAGCCCTTTAATTTAAGCAAAGAAAAACATGACAAAAATTATGTCATCTTAAATAACACCTCAAATAATGTTTCTGGAATTCAAATTTTATGCCATATGACCTATGTGATTTGGAGTATACTCTTTTTCTAAACTTTGGTCTCACTTTAAATTTACTAAAATGTGAGAGATTCGAGTTCCTCCATCCTTATCAAAGGTCTAGATCCAAGAACATAATATTCTTCTCATATTCCTGAGAGTTAGAACTTTAAGAATTAAAAATTCTAACACGATTTTGCAGATACATAAACTATATTAGTTTATAGAAAACAAAAAATACTCATCAAAATACCTAGTGCACCATTGATGTCAAGCCCTTAAAAAAGTCACATCAATTGCTAGTGGCATTTTTTTTTGACAATGATCAAACACTGATAATCAATATAGACAAACAATAAATCCTTATGATCATCACATGTTTATCATTATAAATGTGAATGCAATCCACTAAATACTTGTACGGATTTACACTAACACAATTTTATCATGCATGTCAAAAAGTTATTATAGAGACATGCACATCTTTATTCGTAAATTATAAGACAAAACAAGATATCAAACGCACCATTAATCCACAATCTTTGATTGCCAAGAATTAACTGCAAGCGGTACTCTCAACGTAATGATCAAACATTGGTAATAAGTCCTGTCAGATAATGTGCGTCTTTGACACCAACCAATATCCACATGGAAAAAACTTAATAATTACCACACATTTACCATCACAAGTATGTAATTATCCGGCCAAACTGTGTCTTCCTTTTGGCCGACTAACAGCTCGCATGAATAATTCCACACTACATCTTTTGTAATTACAATTGAATTAAATCTCCACAACAGAGGTTACTTTTGCAACTTGTTGTTTCAACAAACTCAATCAAAATTACCAGACAATTTAATAAATTGAATATATATGAATGTAATTATTCGGCCAAACTGTATCTACATTTTGGCAGACCAAAATAGTTTGTATGAATAATTTTATACATATTTTGTGATTCCAATTGAATCAAATCTACACAACAGAGGTTACTTTTGCAACATGTTGCTTCAACCAACTCAATCAAAATCACCTGACAATTCATTAAATTAAATGGGAAAAGTCTTAAATTTACAAGGCATTACCCACAAAATGTAGGCCGTATTTCTTTATGATGCCCCTTCATAATCATATGATTAAATGACATCCGTTATGTGAGAATAAATTCTCACTATCAAACTAAAATTGACATGAAATAAATATTCGAAGGGCATGACAAAATGAAATTATTGTAGAAACTTAATAACAATAAACTGAAACATCTTACTCATGCTATAAACTAAATATTTAATTTCAAATGAAATTAAAACTTTACATATACCAAAAACATATTCATGTCGTAATTGATTCACATATACTTAATGATTCTTTAAATCAAGATACAAATAATTCTAGAATCATGTTTTCCAAATTAAAAGGAAATACTTCTTTATCTCTCTATAAATAAACAATTCTAGAATAAATTATTTCTAAGCCAAAAGAAAATAAAACTTTATATTCTATAAATAAATAATTAATTATAGAATCTTTACTTTCCAAAATTTAAAGAATTGTAACTTTAATTTTGTACATACCAAATTGGATTAAAATATTTTGAGAATCATTATTAATTGCTATTTAACAACAATTAATCTTCTTACAAAAATTTATATAATAGCCAAATATATATATATACCAAATCTTCATATGCCTTATTTCTCAAAATAAACTTTAAGTACAAAATTAATGTGAATCAATTTTAATTTCAAATCAAATAACTCAAATTTTAGGCAATAAACTCTGATTACAACCTTTTATAAATGAGTCAAACCGAAGATTTGATTTAAAAACTTTAAACACCAAATCAAATTTCATAAATGAGTCATATCCAAATCTTTAGCTTTAGTAACAAACTTATTTATTATTATAACAATAACCGGATAGTTATAACACTAAACAAAGAAACTATACAAGTAAGGCAAATTGGTTTGAAAACAAAAGATATCATAATTCAAAACCAAAAATAATGAGTAGAAAATTGAAAATCAACCAATTCAAATTCATACTCAAATCCATATCCTTGTTTTAAACAATAAACTTTATCAACAAGAAAATCAAATATCTAATTTAGACGAATTAGTCCATAATCACGTAAACTTGATTTTATTTTCAGAACAAATCATTCAAATCATAACTTAAATCCTCATTATATGGCAACAAACCGAATTTGTCATATATGAATACAGTGAACGATTTCACTATAATCTGCATATCCAAAATCTTGAAAAGAAATCTTCAAAATCTATAAATAGTCAATATTCCGTTATATCGGCACATAGCAAAATTGTCTATATGTGCTCATGATTTTCTTTAATATATCAGGCATTCAAAATTGTATTAGAAAATTTGATTTATAAGGAATGCAATTAAAAAGAATTGAAGATTGATAGCCATATTTAAAAACAGTATCAAATATGAAAATTTGTTTCCAAATTAAAACCAAAGAAACAAATTAGACTTATATCAATTTATTATTTTTAACTGAAAATAAGTCAACCGAAAAATTCCACTCGGTGAAAAACTAAAGAACAAGAAAAAAAAGAGTTAACACCGATTCACATAAACAAAATTGTCACTTTTCTGGAGGATTGATTGAAAAAACCAGATTAAAGCCATCACTACACATGTATAACCTTGAACTACAATGGAATTCTGGATCCATTTAATTTGTAAAGCAATGAAATGAGTTAAATTAAACACCATACGTGTACTGAAGCTGGAAAGTCTATATACAGAGAACCCAACAAAACAAGAACATAATACATATATGCACGTATATATCATATATACACCAAAATTTGAAGATTGCTATATGACCACATGATATTGCAATTTACAATCTTATCAAAGTAACATGTGAAAGATATATACGAACAGTTTGGTAATATATCCACACTTTTAAAATCGCTGGATCTATATACAAAAGCCAATATAAGACGGCAAAAATAAAATATAAAATGAATAAACTAAAGTCAATTATATTTTATTTTGCAGAATTATAAAATGATATAAGAAAGTGGTCATATTCATATAAACAGAACCATATTAGCCTAAGTAACAATAAACCAAATATTACGACTGAAAATAAAACATATATATTCTTAAAGATCAAACATGTCCTGCTCTGATACCATTTGTTAGAATTAAATCAATAATATAATTGATCACATATACATGCTTAACATAATATGACATATACTTTATTGCGGAAATCAAATAGTCATGGAAGCATGTATCAAATTATTGGATCGACAAGTTGGTCTTTAGGAATACCTGGATCCATGGAGGAAAAGTCTTAGCAATGATCCTGAAAGAAAAGGTCGGCGGCTTGTATGGTTCTTCCTCAACCGGTACCCTGATAGCCTTGATACTCTTCAGATGGGGAGAAGAGAGTGATTTGCTTATCGTACGGTATATTGGGGACCATAGCCTATATATAGGGTGATGGCCCATTAGGGTTCCCATTATCCCGAAATGGATCATCCTGACATCCACCCATTTGAGCCCATATCCAATTAATTAATTAATTTCTAAATAGAAATCTAAATAGCCTTTTAACTTTATTTGATCACTTAATCAATTAAGACTCCTAATTGATAAATCGCTAATATAATTATATAAAGATATTTGCCCACATAATATTATTGAAATATCATAAAATATTCCAACAAAAAGAAGTTGCTTGTGACAAGAAAAACAATTGCCCCAGTGATTTCGAATGTCCCAAAGAACTATAAAGTGATCTTTTGAAGTGCGAATCGCCACATGTGAATCGCTTTCCACCCACAATTGCAACCAGCCTTTCGTCAGAGCCATTTCCATGGCTAGAATAATCGCCATCAATTCAGCTTGTAAAACCGTAGAGTATTCAAGCTTACTCGAAAAATCGTCCTTGTAGGCACCAGTATAATCACGAAAAATTTCACCACAAGTCGTAGCTGTAGCAGTCTCGTCGGTATTAACCTTAGTCCAAGGACCCATCCCAAAACAAGTGTCTTAAATATTCACTCCGATTTATAATGAATGTCACGTTAATTAATAAAAATATTTCAAAATGAATAATGTAGATTTCTCAACTTTTATAATAAATGTCTTATATATATATATATATATATACGAGGAGGGATCTGTTGACTCCAAGAGTAAGTCTTCCATTGACTTACTCCGCTTAATAACTTGGTATCGACATTATATTTCTCCAATCCAACTCTTAAATTCAAAGATTTCATTGAGTAGATCAACTCCACAAATTTTTATAAAAATTCAAAAAATGTAGTTATGTATTTTAGACTATTGAAATTCAACGGTTTTTTATAAAAGTTTTCCATACGTTCAATTGAAGTGTTCATAAAAAGTATCAAACGATTTTGAATTTTTATAAAAATTTGTGGAGTTGATATACTCAATGAGATATTTGAATTCAACGGTTGGATCGAAGAAATATAATACCGATATTGAGTTATTAAGCGTAGTAAGTCAATGGAGATTTACTTCTGGAGTCAACGGATCCCTCCTCATATATATACATATATATTGAGAAATCTACATGATATATGAATATGTATATGTATGTCCCTGTAAAATTTTAGATAAATTCAAAATCATTTCATATGCTATTAAGACATATAAATATTCAAGACATTTAAGAAAAACGCAAACCGTTAATTTTGATGTATCTCAATAACATATCATATAATTTTTGATTTGTTTGAAGTTTTACATAAATGATCTATATGATATAAACTTTCAATCAAATGGTGAATTTTATAAAATTTATATCAGTTAAAACGTTATTGAGAGGTGTAATATATAGTGTCAAACTAGTTGGTATTATTTGATCCTGACCCATATATATATATATATATATATATATATATATATATATATATATATATATATATATATATATATATATATATGAGTCAGGATCCGTTAACACCAACTAGTTTGACATCAAATGTTACACATCTCAATAACGTTTTAACTGATATAAATTTTTAAAAATCCACCGTTGGATTGAAAGTTAATTTATATCACCTAGATCATTTATGTAAAGTTTTAGAAAAATCCAAAATCATTTGATATGTTATTGAGATACATTAAAGTTAACGGTCTGCGTCTTTTTTTAAATGTCGTTGATCTTTATGTGTCTCAATAGCATATCAAATGATTTTGGATTTTTCTGAAAATTTATATAAATGATCTATATGATATAAACTTTCAATCCAACTGTGGATTTTATAAAATTTATATCGGTTAAAACGTTATTAAGAGGTGTAACATTTGGTGTCAAATTAATTAGTGTCAACGGATCCTGACTATATATATATATATATATATATATATATATATATATATATATATATATATATATATATATATATGAAGGGATCTGTTGACTCCAGGAGTAAGTCTCCATTGTCTTACTCCTCTTAATAACTCGATATCGGCATTATTTTTCTTCAATCCAACCGTTGAATTCAAAGATCTCATTGAGTAGTTGAACTCCACAAATTTTTATAAAAATTCAAAATCGTTTGATACTTTTTATGAACACTTCAATTGAACGTACGAAAAACTTTTAGAAAAAACCGTTGAATTTCAATAGTCTAAAATACATAACTACATTTTTTGAATTTTTATAAAAATTTGTGGAGTTGATCTACTCAATGAGATCTTTGAATTTAAGAGTTGGATTGAAAAAATATAATGCTGATATCAAGTTATTAAGCGGAGTAAGTCAATGGAAGACTTACTCCTGGAGTCAACGGATCCCTCCTATATATATATATGTATGTATGTATGCGCGACGTTTGAAATTCGAATCCAAGATTCTCAACTTTTTCATTATAAGGTGTAATTTCTATCTACTAAATCACTACTTGACCAAAAAATAAAATAATATTCTTTTAATAGTTGATATTATTTGATCCTGACACTTTTGTAAAAAAAAATTGTCTCTTTTTATAAGATCCTCTTTGAATTATCAACCATATTAATTATAACTTTTTTTTTTGCTTTCACTATCACCAGTTTAATCTAGTTCGACGTCAATTCTAACATCAAGTTGTCCCTTGGTATCGCTCGGTATATATTTATGTGAAAAACTATAAACCACCTTTATTTTGAAATAATTAACCATACATGCCTAAGTCACTAGCATATCTACTAAAATTATTAAAGACCCCTTTTTAAATTGATTCTTATATTAAACTTATTGATAGTTTATTTAAAAATCTTATATTTAGAGTTAAATTTAGTACTATCTACTAACAAAATATGACCAAAGAGATCGAGTATATAAGTCACTTCTCAACTGTTATATATGTCAATTGAATTCGCATTATAGTACAGTAATAATATCCTATAACCAAACAACAAAATGATCATAAAACTCATCAAAGAGAAGAAAAATCCCTTGAGCAACCATAATTAACTTGGACAACCATGATGATGATGAATGAGATATCATGGAGTTAGTTATGCTGTATTAAAAAGGCTGCAAAAAAAAAAATGCATTGAATGAAAGTGAATAGATATGTTATTTCAACAATGCTCAAAGCACATCAAGATGTCAACCTAAATGCAGCAATATGTCATCTTTTATTCAAAGTTTCAATTACTCTCTTGAAAATACAATGGAGCCCATTAATGATTTCAAGCCACAAAAAAGTACCCAAAACTGTCAATATCTGCCTCCTCTACACCCTCTTTGTATAAACTCCCTGACCCACTTTTTAGAAAGGTGTAATGTTGATTAATTTCATTTGGGTTTTTAATGGTAAAATTTATTCTATTTAATGGTATTAATTTTCCTGTTATAAATTTGATTTAAAGTTTATGGTTTGCATTAAATTACTTTTTGTTTTTATGCATTTATTATATTGTATGAGATATTTAATATATACACCATAAAATAAAATATGTAATAAATGTATAAAAATTACTGTATAAAATATTAAATATCTAACCCAATAAATCAAGGTGGATTCTAGCGTGAGAGACCCCAACATGTCTCTCACCAGTGGGAGAGTAACTTTTAACCATTTGATATGTTGAAAAGGCGGGTTCTACAGTGAGCGAGTAGCTCATATCACTCACATGTGCACCATTTAAATAATAATATGAGCCATTCATTGCATCATACAAGATTACATGCATAACACCTAATCATATGCCCCTTATTAAATTGATTATTATAATGGTCAAAACTGATTGTTATTACTAGTAGTATCAATTAGGCATTTTATTTTCACAAAATAAATTTAGCGTTAATTTTACTAGCATTTGTCATAACTGATTCTCGAACCAGATTTAACTGGTGGTAAAAAACAAAAAAACTATTTAATTTCACTTATGTCCTTATTTATTATCAGAGAGAATAATAAAAAAAATGTAATTTAATTGAATTAAAAGTAATTAAATAGGGATATAAATAAACTCACTTGGGTTGGTCTAGTGGTATTGACTTGAAATCTGAGAGTGTGTTCATCTTAAGGTCTCAGGGCCTTTAGCTTATAAAGCTCTGTTTGATAACAATTTTTAGAAAATAGTTTATAGCTTATTTTCCAAATGCTATTTCAAGTAGCTTATGAGCTTATATAGCCTATTATATTTTCTTCCAATTTTACCTCATCATCTTATTTGAAAAAAAATTAAATATTTATCAAACATATTATTTTTATGTCATTTAATACTTATAAACTAGTTCAACCGCTAATTTTACCAAACACTGCAAATTCAATCTGCTAGCTTATTTGCTAAAATCTAACTTATCAACTATCTGCTATTTTTTACCAAACAGAGCCTAAGTTTAAATTTATAAGAATATTAAATAAAAAGAACTATTTAAAATGTATTTTCTTGGGGATAATATAATATTTAACTTAAGAAATATAGATTAAGATGTACCAGTGATCATTATTTTTTGGGATAGTATTAACTTAAGATATTCTCATGTATCAGACCTTGAGAATTTCTAGTATTGATTGGCTTTGGCTTATTATGATGCTCTTGTAGGAGACATGTTTGTTTGTATCTTTAGCACTTTAATAGATGTTTTCTGCACTTTAATAGAATTTTAAAAAATTTCCCAGTTAACGTATCGGTATTATATCGTATCGGTATCGTGTCCTGTATCGAAACTTCATAATTGGGAGGAAAGAAGACAAGAAAAAAATAGTTATGATATAGTCAGTTTACAATAAGATCTATGGACACTTATAATCTAATGGTTTTTATCTATTGCTCATTGGTGAGAGATATGATATGCTCTCTCACCGTAGCCTGAGCCAAGCAATTATACGGCTAAGATGAAGTACACAGAACTTGTTGCTATAGCATATTAGCATTAAAATATCAAATGGACAGTTAAATAGAAACGCTAAATTTGACGTTTAATTTTTGGACACTTAAAAAAAAAACGGAGGGAGTAGTTTTCTAAAATAAAAAATATGTTTTTCCAAAATTGTATTTATCTGAAATCGAAACTTTTATTCCGAAAAAATATTGAAATATTTCTTCAAAAAAGATCGTAAACATTTTTTTCAGCAAAAATCATGAACATTATTCGAAAAAAACTCCGAAATTGTATTTATCTGAAATCGAAACTTTTATTCCGAAAAAATATAGAAATATTTTTTCCGAAAAAGATCGGAATGTTTTTCCGGAAAAAAATCGGGAACTTTCGCGAAAAAAGATCGAAACTTTTTTTACAGGAAAAATTCCGGAATTGTTTTTATCTGAAACCGAAACTTTTATCCGCAAAAAAAAATCGAGAACTTTTTTCCAAATAAAAATTGAAAATAATTTCCCGAAAAAAGATAGGAAACTTTTTTTCCTGGTAAAAATCAGGAATCTTTTTTGAAAAAAATTCCGAAATTTCGCGAAAAAAATTTCGATTTCAGAAAAATACAATTTTTGAAAAACATATATATTTTATTTTAGAAAACTATTATTTAAGTGAAATAGATTTCTAAAGTAAAAGAATAAAGGTAAAATTACACGTTTGGTCTTTTATCTTATTTTTTTTTAATATTTTAATCCTTTATCTTTTATTTGTAACATTTTGCTCATTTATCTTATATATTTATAATACTTTGGTCCTTTATCTTTTATTTCTAATACTTTAGTTCTTTATCTTTTATAACATTCACATATAAACCCTTTTTTTCATATTTTTTTTAATTAAAAAAATACTGAATTTTATTTGTTAAGATATTTTTTTATTAAAATTAAATAAACTCATAATTTTGATGAATATGTTCATCATCTTCATCAATACTTTGATATATTCATGTTCTTTAAAGTACCAAAGTGTTACAAATAAAAAGATAAAGGACCAAAGTGTTACAAATATATAAGATAAAAGACCAAAATGTTACAAATAAAAAATAAAGGATCAAAATGTTACTAAAAAATAAGATAAAGTATCAAATGTATAATTTTGCTAAGAATAAATTAAACCATAAAAACTTGCTAATGTGTTGTAACAACAGGTGCTATGTATTTCATCTTAGCCGTTTAATTACTTTTCAAAATATCACATGGTGAAAACCGAGTCTCCCACTGGTGAGAGACATGTTTGGGTCTCTCACGCTAGAATCCACCATAAATCAAACCGATACAAGTTACAAATACGATATTGTTAAGGAAAATGCTAAACACTGCCCCAGGACAATGATTAAGCATGTTAAAATAGAAATTTTGTCTAGAAATATATGCATTCAACACTTTAAAAATGTAAAAAATTATTTTCCCAATATTAAATCTTCTTTTTATTTTCTTTTTTGGTATGCTTAACAAATGTCTCGGGTACACTGTTTAACATGACACTATTGTTAATATATAGTAATAATTGACCTTTGAGTTAAAAATGTTTGCACAGTCTTGACCAAAAAAAAAAAAAAGGTAATTGCTTGCACAATATCAAAAAAATTATAAGTCATAAATATCTTATTTTCTTGCGTTTTGACAATATACACCAAAATGGAAGATAACGTATGTTAGAAAATTTCTAAAATATTTGGATTTATATAATAATAAAAAAGTTTTAATTACTAAAGTTGAAATAAAATAATATTATAATATAAAAAATAAAACAAAAAAAAAATTTCACAAAGACAAATAATTTAATCCTAAACAATACTAATATTTTTATGGTCAATTTGTTTTTTTTTGAAGAAGCTAAATTAACCTATTTAAATTGACATCAAAGAGAATCGAACTTAAGACATTAAAATGAACATACTCCTAAATCCCAAACCAATACCCACCAAATCAACCCAAATGAATTTATTTTTATGGTCAATTAGTAGCTACCCAACACATTATTAGAGAAATCACAAATCAGGGTTTACACCTCGGAGTCTCATTTTTTTCATAATAATTGTTTTTGGTCAAGCCATTTTTTTCACATTTAAATTGTATGAATCTATCTAATGTATTCTCTAATATATACAATATTTTCAACACTATCTCACAAAACAAGTAGTGTGTGTTTGTTTAAAACAAAATCTTATTAGTTGAAATTGGTGAATCCCGCCTAATTTTTGTGTCATCAGTAAGATATTTATATATAGTGAGTAGTATCATTTTAAAGCAACAACGAAATTCATATAAATTCTGATAAATAAAATAGTGTTGAAAGCCTAAAAAATGTGTGCTCCTAAAATTTATATATTTAAGTAAATTCCAAAATATTTCAATCCAATATTTTATTTTTGTATTTCTAGATTTTAGAACTTTGGAGTGATGAGTTTTTATGATCTTTAAAACCACCCTAACATCATTCATCATACACAAACTATCTTTTAGTTTTTGTTTCACAACAACAATAAATATATTTCTAAAGAGAAAAAGAAGGTAGCAAGAGTTATTATTACAATAAAATGTCATTCATGAAAGCAACAACAATAAATTATGAATAATAAAGTCTCTGCCACAAGAAGTCAATGCCCGAACCATACACAATTTTCATGGCTTATCTAAGATTGTAGAGTAGGAAATGACCAAGTATGGTGCGTTCTTGACTCCCTCTTCTAAAGACATCAACAACTAATAGAATCGTCGATCTGAGACCCAATTCACCTAAACTTTCACACCGACACCCAAATTATAACAAACTAAAGTTATTGAGACCCAACCAACTTAACTAAACTTTCGCAGTAGCCTAAATTATAACAAATTAGAGCTACTGAGACTCAAATCAGCTAAAATTTTAGCTGGCGAAATTTTTTTAAAAAAAACAAAAAATAAAAAAATGAAAAATAAAAAGGGAAATTACACCATAATACCTTAAAATAATAATAATAATCCTTAATTAATCTCAAACCAAAAAAAATGAAAATAAAAATTGGTAGTTGGTGTGAAATGTAATGAAGCTTGAAAGATGAAACAACCTTTTTTGAAACCAAAATACAGCTCTACCAGCAACAACAGGAGCAGCAACAGCAGTAAATAATTTATGTCTTTGTGATCAATGTAATGTCTTGATGAGAAAGCATTCAAGTCTCTCAACTAACTTATAACTTCAAAACACTAACTTCTCTTCTCCCTCATATTGATTACCACCACCAGCACAAAATAAACTCTTTCAGGTTCTGAAACCATATTTAAGAATATATAATATATATATAAAAAAAAATTAAAAAAAACTTGTCCAAGTTTTTTTGTATTTTTTTTATATATATATATCATCAAGAACTAGGACAATTCAAAGCAGCTTTTATGTGTTGGACAGTCTCACCAATAAGTCCATTAACAGTTGCAACAGACTCCATGTTAAGTTTTGCAGATGGTAAACTGCTTACCATAATTTGAAATGCAACTGTTATTAATGATCCACCTGATGACTTATTTCCAATGTTTGTGTTTGAGCTTGTTGATGCTCCATCACCATTACCACCACCACCACTTTGAATATTGTTGTTGTTGTTGGTATCGCTTTGGTTTCCATCCGATGTAATTGTGAAACCGGAAGGGAGTAATGGAATGTACGAAGGATCTTCGCCGCTCATTGCTATGTTGATACCTGGTAAATCAACTGGACAATAGACTACTAGTGAACCTGATGAATCCACACAGCTTTCTTGTAGGATCAACATGTTGTTTTGACTTGTGTTGAAAGCCTATACAAAATTTCAAAATTCACAAAAATAATGAGAAATTAGATGAAAACCGGACGAATTAGGGTTTGTTTGTTACATATCAATTTTAAAAATTTACATCCGTTTGTTAAAGATTTTTGAAAAATCGAGAATCGTAAGAAAAAAATATAAACTACTTTAAAAAAGATTTTTTGTTAAATATAATTTTTATGATGATTATTTTCTAAAAAGTGGTTTTATTATGATAGACAAACATAAAATAACCTATGCTTTTTTTTTGAAAAAATTTAAAAAAATAATTTCTAATATATTGAATATCAAAATCACTTCTTTTATAATCCGTAACAAATGGTCGCAAATATACATGAGGCTCCTACCAAGTGGAGTTCCGTGATTTGAACTCGTGACCTCTTAAGTCACGGACAGAAATATTTTAGTTGCGGAGGATCGCCCTCAAACATCGAAAACAAAATTGATAAATGAAGGAAGCATGACTTACCCTAAGCACAGAAATGCAGTTACCAGGATGTGCACCATTTGCTATATGAGCAACTTCTTGAACAGCATTACCATTGGAAAGAACATCCCACTAATCAAAAACATAAAAAAAAAAAACAATATAATCAATAAAAAATTCTCTTTAATTCTAAGATCACAGCATAAAATAAATATTAATTAATTAAGTAAATAACAAACCTGAGATCTTTTCCTTTCATCTTTGAAGAAATTGAAAACAGTTTGTGGAGGTAAAGGTAGCCAAATGGTAGTAGCTGCACTTAGCACAACACCATTAGGTTGACCAGGATCTGTACTCTTTCTTACAGTAACTCTGACTCCAATTTCATTCAAAGCTGAAAGTGTGGTCCATCTATGACTTGCTGATGCACTTATGCTTGCACAGAAATTAGTTACCATTCTTTGTGCTAACTTCATCATACTCCTCTTTCCCTCAGGTGAAGGAATCACTAAAAAAAATCGAAAAAAAAAAACCTAGTTTTAGATCATGACAAGAAAATTAAATACGGTTGAAATTCATTCATGCACTAAATTGCGGTTGCAGTTACGCTGCAAATCTTTATCTTTCAATAAAATTCCGACAAATGTGGTTAATACAAGTATACAACTGCAAACCTTAAAACAGGTATATTGTGGCCGCAATTGTGGTTGCAGTTACGATGCAAACCTTTATTTCTGGTAAAATGTAGACAAACGCGGCAGATGTATGCATATGCTGTATTTGTCTACATTTTACTATTTGTCTATATTAATATGAATTATATGTATATACCTCCACCGAGATCGCGAGTAGAGTTAGCAGAAACCATGAGACAAGCAAGTCTTTCACACATTCTCTGAAGTGTAGTGAGAAATCTTTCAGCTCCAAAGGCAGCACCAGTATAGATAACATTTCTATAAAGCCTATGAACTGGATTTTTGTCTTCAATTTCCAAATGTTCAATCCAAGTAACCTATAAAATAAACAAAAGTGACTTAAAATGTTTCCAACATAATGAGATTTTGAAGTGTTTTTTGAGTTAAAGTTTAGTTACCTTGGAATAGCCATTAGGCATGTCTTGAATGAAACAGCCAGAAGGAAGACGATGACAGCGAAATTGAGGAGCAAATTGATTGTCTTGAGGAAAGTCGTACGAAACATCAACAATAGCCCATAAACCTTGCTCAATTTGTTGACAGTAACGCAGGAAGTAAAATTCTCGAATCGGAACAAGTGGTGACAGCACTTGTAACTCTTCATACATCTATTAAAAATCGCACGAAAAATAACTCAATGTGAAAGTGAAAAGAAAGTTCATTGGCAAATTTTTTAAGAGTAATGATATTTTGACTTCAGAAAACTAACATCGTATAGACACCGTACAAAAATTCATCCAAAATAAACATAATATAAAAATACGGTGTCCGGCATGTTTTCTGATGTCAAAATATCTTTTATGATTATTTAACATACCAGTTTCAAGGAACCACTGTGTCCACCCATCATTCCAGAAGCTATAACTTCAATAGTCTTTGCCATTGCAACAATAGTAGGAAATAGCTCCATCCACTTGTTCTACAAAATCAATCATTATAGATTTTCATGATTAAATTCATTAAATTGAATGTATTATTTTTATAATTATTAAATATCAATTGTAACAAAAAAGTGAAAAAGAATAAGAAATTCTTACATGATCCATAAACATTTCAACCAAAGTTAAGCCATTCATGATGACAACACCGGAATCCCTAGAAGCTTCAGTGCGAATATTCGGATTCTTTAACCGATTATTAGCCTTAGGAAACATTCTATCATAGGTATCAAGATTAAGAAGATCTCTTCCATCAGTATTTGATTTCATCCACAAAGGCTCATCAGTCTGCAAAAGCCTAACCAATTCATCCATAGCATTTGTCGCAATCTCAGACATGAGTGACTTTTCCATTTCAGAAAGACAAGGAGGTTGGTAAGGAAGATTTTGCATTGTTGATGAACTTCCCGGCAAAAGATCGAGATCGAGTGATGGTCCTCCACCCATTCCATGTCCACCAAAACTTCCCATTGTTAAATCCAATGATGATATGTGAATTGGTGTTACTGGTGGAAGCTGTGAAATTGGTCTTCCAATGTATTTAGCAGCAATGCTCGTTACTTTATCAAGCTACAATGTTCAAAAATCAACATTTTAATTCACCACTAAATAGTACTAACAAAATCAAAGTATAATACAAGTAAGCACGGTTTTAAATTGCAGTTCGTAACCACAATTGCAGCCGAGAAATAAAAAATTTTGAGGTATCTGCAACAACATTTTGCCACAAAAAAAGGTTTGTAGCGTAATTGCAACTGCAATTTAAAATTAAGTTAAATACATTTTTTAGTCTAGGTAAAATTCACAATCTTTCAAGTTTAGTCTCTATAAAATTTTTGTTAATCTTTGCAAAGATTAAAATTGAACAATTAATTTTTTAAAAAAATAAAACTTAAAAAATCATAATTATACATAGATTAAAAATATTTTAACCCTTAAAACTATGCTTGTAAATGAGAATGAATAAATAAATAATATTTTTAAAAAAAAATTAGTTGTTGATATTTGATTAATGAATTTTTGTTACCTCTTCTTTGAGTTGAGCATTTTCAAGCCTCAATTTTTGTTCATCAAAATAACAATCATCATTGATTGGAGGTCCACCACAAGAGGGGCAGATCACATTTTTAAGGGCTTCCCTTATAGCAATATTCTCACATCTTATCTTGTCATTCTCTGCCCTTAGTTGACAATTATCAGCTCTCTCATGCTGTGCCTGTTTTGTTCAAACCAAAACACAAAATAAAAAACATCATTGTAATAAAACAATTAAATATTAACAATCTCATTTATAAAACACACAAAACCCTGACTCTGGTGAGCCACTGAGAACAAATTTTTCTAAACTTTATAAATTTTAAAAAAACATGCACAAAAATAAAATAAAAACATCAAAATACACAATTACACCCTAACATAATAAACCAAAATAAAATCAAAATTAATTTTTTTTTTAAAAAAAAAACAAAAGAGAAAAATTAATAATACCTTCATCTGAGTCCTTCTATTCTGAAACCAAAATTTGATCTGTCTAGGAGCCAAGGCTAATTCTCTGCTTAACTGCAATCTTTGTTTCTCATCAGGATGTGGACACTCCTTGAACATACTGAGGAAAAAATAAAATAAAAAAAATAAGGGCCATATCAAAATTAAAAAAAAAAGGTGCAAAAAATAAAAACAAATTTTTTTCACTGTTCACAAAGAAAGAGAAAAAACACAAAAAACAAGAAGAAAAAACAAGACTATTACGCTTCAAGTCTTTGAATCTGATTAGCAGTGTGACGGTGGTAACGTTTCTTTCTTCTCTGAGAATCAGAAGAACCATCATGGTGATGATGATGGTGATGATGATCACCAGGGGACCCACTTCCTCCACTGTGATACTCCATTGGTCTCTTTTGATCAACAAGTTCTGTTTTTTTTTACATCAAAGAAAAAATGAAAATTAAAAAACAAAGAGATTTTGAAGATGGGTTTTGAAAAAGATGAAAACTTTTTGATGATGAAATGAATAAATGTATTTGGTTGGAATAAAAGCTCTATGGGCTATTAAGCTATATGGCTATGGTGGCTATGTTGATAAATAAATACATAAATATATAAATAAATATACTCACTCATTTAGCAGTGATATATGATATGATATGATGATGGTGGTGATGATAATAACAATATTAATTAACATATTTGTAAATCGTATCAAAAGATTGTGGCATGATTTTTGGTGTGTGAGTGAGTTATGACAAAACTTATGGAAGAATAAGATCATATCCATATTCATATTCATATGATATGATGCAATCAAAAATAAAAAATAAATAAAAACTAATAGAGAAAAAAAAAATACTCACAACGATTTTTCTCTCTTGCACTCTTTTGTGATTGTGCTATGAATGAATGAAATAAACAATGAAGAGTGTATTAATTTATATATATGATGATGATGAGTGAGTGAGTGTGTCAAAGGGTTTTGAAAAGAAAATGTAACTGATGGAAATGAATTTAAAGCATTGAGGAAGAAAAGGAAGAGACTTTAAGGTGCTATTCTATACTTATTATATAACACTATACTACAAATATTATTAATTATTAAAAAATATTTTTAAAAAATTACAAAATCACCCTTTTTTTTTCAAGGGTCTATTTTCTCTCTCTCTCTCTCCTAATTTTTCTCTCTCTAGAAATGGTAGAGTATATAGAGTGGTACTAATACAGTCATCAATCAAAGGGTGTGTCCCCCCCCTTTACACTTAAATGACTTCGCCGGATTTTTGGTCGCCGGTGCACTAATTGTTGAAATGACATAAAAAACCTTAGCTAAGCATTTTTGTTTTAAAAAAATTATTCTCTTTCATCATTTATGTTTGTGCCTTAATTCTCTCACATATAATACTCTCTCTCTTTGTTTTAATTTTTGCATACTAAGGTCACATACACACACGATGCAATGTGTGTTAAAAGTCAAACGTTGGTGTCCTATTGGAGGAGTTAAGGTATAGGATACACCAAAGTGTGCCATTTTTCTCTTTTGATTCTCAATTTTAGTAATGGATGACACATAGTATAAAGTAAAGTTTTGGTAACAATTTATTTTTCTAGCTGTTGTCAATCGGGTTTTTGGCTTTGGACTTGTGAGTAGAACTATAGTGTAAATGTTTAATTTAGTAATTAGTAACAAATTTTTTAAGGCATATGCCAATTTGATCATGAAATTAAATTAACTAAGACATTAATTTAAGTAGTAATATTACTTTGAAAATCACGACGAAATATTGGAAAAAATTTCGGCAACAAAAGAAATATATTTCAAAAGAAGTATAAGAGATCGTCAAACTGAGATGCGTAAATAAAATAACTTATGAAACAATAAAAAAAATGTGAAAGTTAGCGAACAATTTTATTAGAAGACATTCAACGCGATCTATGAATCATCCGTAAAAAAGGCATAAATATGTGTCTATTTGACTTTCTTATAATTAATTTTACGACATGGTCTTAATTCCTTTAATAATAAACCGTAGTTAAAAGTATCAATTTTGTTATATTTGCTAACATTTTTTTATTTACCTTATTTATTTAACTCGCCAAATGCAATATATATAATCCATAAATCGTTCGTAAAAAAGGCATGAACTTAAAAGAATAAAAAATCGTTGTTAAAAGAATAATTTTAGTTAATTTTTTTTTTTTGATTAAGTAGTCTATTGACTAGAAATTTCATTGTTAAGATGGATAAGTGAGATAATCGGAGTTCGAAAACTGATCTTCTATATATATAATGCAACGTCTCTGTCAACTGAGCTAATTAAGCTCACGGGAACATTTTAGTTCATTTTTTTACTAGTTATTGTTTATCTTATTTAACTCAAGATGACAATCTATAGAATTCACAAACCTTTCATAAAAGAGGTACTGTACTTCCTTCCTTCGTAATAAAATATAAGCAAAAATTTATTTTGCAGGTTTATTGTAAAATTAATTTATCTGGCTACTAGATTGACCAGATGTACATTAATTATATAATGAACCTATAAAATGAATTTTGCTTATATTTTGTAATACTGAATAGTATGACTTGCACCCTTTTTTACTTTCCAATTTATCTTTTTTTTCCTCCGACTCAACATATGACGCCTAATTTTTCAAATGTATTTATCTATTTATATTTATTTTTCTCATGCAATTGTTTATCTTATTTAATGATAATAAAAACTCAAGCTCTAATTTTATCACAAATAAAAAAAAACCCAAGCTCTCATCAGTTGTAGTTAAAAATACAATTATAGTTCTATCTTTTAACACCTTAATATACCAATGAAGGCGTTTTTTTGGTACAATATGAAGGGTTTTAAGAAGCACTTAAAAATTTCTAGGAAAGTACAGACCAAAACAAGTATATTATTGAGTTCTTAAATCAATATAATTGAAATATTTTTTACTGTATCTATATGAGTTATTTATTATTCTTGTTGAATTTGTGCTTGAGTTCATTACATTACATTGCATTCATATATAAGTGATAATGATAATCGTCATGTCTTTATTATTAAGTTCTGATGCTTTAAAGATAAATACCACTAGTAATATAATGTTATGTCAAATATAATAAGAATAACATAAAAATTATACGATTTATATATATATATATATATATATATATATATATATCAAAAAAAGAAAAATAAAAAGATCGATAAATACTACTTTTTTTAATGGCTGATAAATACCATTTTGATTTTAAAATCTACGGTTCTCAAATGAGAGCGAACAATTTGTAAAAAAAATAAAAAATGAGAGCGAACAATTATATTTTTGGTCAATAAAATCACATTCAAGAAAATTAAAATTAATTTCACCCAAAATATTATGATAGTTTGTGTGATAATAAAATGACTATTTCAGAAGGAGGCTGAAACCACTTAATATCAAAATTGTTTTTGAATATGAATTAACTTGTGGTATAAGCCAAATAAAATGATAATTTCTTTTTGGCTTAATGCCCTTTAATGCATAATATAAAAAGAGACTATTTTTTTGGTACAATAAATAAGACATTTTTTATGAAGAAGTTAAATTAATTCACTTAAATTGACACCAGAGATAATCGAAACTGAAACCTTAAGAACAAACACACTCCCAAGATCAATACTATCAGATCAACCCAAATTGGTTCAATAAATAAGACATTAAATATAATTGATTAATAAGTTCTTCTTATAAATTATTCGAAAGAATTCAAATTTAATTTTTTATCGAATTTAATTTTTTGTCAAATTAAATTATTCGGAGTATTTTTTTCAAAGTCAAACTCTTGAATACCATATCCTAACAATACCAAAAAAATATTGGGTACATGGTATGAATTATTTCCTTTTGGTAATAAATAATAATATAAAAAACTTTCTTATTTTGAAGCATCCAAAATCTTTTATATTCATAATAACAAAATGGTGGATTTCATTAAAAAAAAGGGTAGATTCTTCGATGCATATTTTATCTGATGTGTACATTTGTTGATGTGGATAATTGTAATAGATCCACAATACTTATTACAGTAATTTTCTCAATTAAATATTATTTGTGGACCTATTAAAATTTTACTCCTCAGTAGTGTACCGATAAATATCCAAATAAACTGGAAGTGTTCACCTATCCTAAAAAAATTTAAAATCTTTTCTTTTTTGTTATTTTTTTTTGACAAAATATTTTCTTTTTTGTTATTTTTTTTGACTAAAAATAATAATATTCATTCATTTCAATAATCGATAGAGTACATCATAATCAAATACAAATTCAACATCGCTAAAAACAAAAAGGATGAATCTGCGAACAAACTCACAGCATCCAAGTTAATAGCATAAAACGGCAAAAAGCCTACAAATAATATGATAAATTTAAAGTCACCGGAATGTCCAAGCTTCCGGATCTGCAACATTGATGCCCAAATCATTGATTGAATTGAATCTGCAGTTGCTTGAAGATAATCTGTCGATATGAACTAAATGAATACCGCAACAAGACGAGAAATTAAATAACGCCGCACCAAGACGACGAACAACACAACGCCGCACCAAGACGACGAACAACACAATGTCGCACTCAGACGACGAAATCACAACAACAAAAAACAACAAAAAGACTCGATCTATGTGAAAAACACTTATTTAGATTAAAAGCAAAACAAGAAAATATGCAGAGGGGTGATTTTAGGCCAAAAAAAGACCTAAAATCACCCCCTCACTATGGAGGATGATGAGAACCAAGGAAAGAAAATAGGGCCGGCGATGGTTGAGAGAGAGAGAAATGTATATCCAATATTCAAATTAGTGTTGGATAAGTGTGAATGAATTAAAAAATGAAATAAGAAAGTTCTTTTTTGTTATTATAATTATAATATCGTGAAATTCTAATATAGGAAAATATTTCTAAAGGATATCAAATCTGTTTCGTCCACGGCGGAAAGCATTAACACTCTTTCTAAATATTTTTTTTATAATTTAATTTATTGAGAATAATATAAAAAGTGACAGCTGTGTGTAGTTAGTGAATAATATAAACGGACTATTGGAAAAATATCGTTAAATACGCTATCAGCATTTAAAGTTATAACTTATAAGTTTAACATTTGAGATATGATCGTTTGAATGGTAAAAACAGTCAAACAATACATGTTTTATTAAGAATGCATTTCCAAATAAGGCACAAACAAACGAGAAAACCAATCGTTAGTTTGTTTAGTAGTGATTGATGTTGAATTTAGTAGGGAAGACCATAGTTAGATTCCTCACAACTGTAATCAGAAAGGGCTGAAATCATTTGATACCAGAACTGACCCCCAAATCAGATTAAACTGGTGGTGAAAAAAAAAAACAAGAAGATTAAAAGTTTGTTTGATTTGCTTTTTTTTTGGTTAGGTGATTTTTTTATTTCACATTTTCATTAAATGATTAAAAATATATTTGAGAAAAAAAGTGACAATTTTTTTTTCTTAAATTTTTTTTTTCTTTAAATTATTTATATTTAAAAAATGTTAAATATTAATATATGTTCTACGAAAACACTTCTTCATAATGTGGTAAAATATTTTAAAAAATTATTTATAATTTCAATTTTTTTTAACAAGCTAAAATGGAATATATATATATAAAATCACTAAAACAAGCAGCTTTCTCAGCACAAGGCGTGCCGATAAGCACTACAAAAGTTTACAAGAGAGTTAGGTAAGCAACATAAAGAAAAAGACAAATCGTTTATATATAGTAAATGATGTAAAAGGTCAGTTATCACCTTTTATCCTCCACCTTCTTCGTCACGCACTCCCCAAACCATCCATTCCTAAGCCTGCCTACTTTATTCCTGATCCTCACGATCTCCCTCCACCAAGCTGATCCCATCATCTCACCCTCCTTCAACCTACCATGCTCCATCCCAAAGCGGACCATCAACATTCTAAACCAAAGATCCTCATGATCCACCAACACCCTTCAACACCAATTTCCCAACAAGGCAATGTTAAACTCCCTAATCTGCATAACCCACAGACCTCCATACTCCTTACGTAAACATATAATTTTCCAATTAATCCATTCCCCTCCACCATGGCTCGCATGGCTCGCATCATCTTATTCAAACCCTTCACGGCCAGTAGAAAAAGAAAAGGAGACAGTGGATCCCGCTAGCGTAAACCACATTCAAGGGGAAACTCATCGGTTGGGCTGCAATTGACCAAGAAAGAAGTGGTAGCTGTGCAAACACATTCCCGTATCCAATTCCTCCAGAGCGGCGGGAAGTCCATCTTCCCCATAACCGCGTCCAAATAACCCTAATCAACCGAATCATAGGCTTTTTCGAAATCCACTTTGAAGAGCAACAACTCCCTCTTGGATCTGCGCGCCTCATCCACCACCTCATTTGCAATAAGAATACCATCAAGGATCTGCCTATACTTCACAAACGCCTTCTGCGACTCGAAGATAACACTGCCTATGATCACCCGGAGCCTGTTGGCCAGAACTTTGGTCAGAATCTTATAAAGACTTCCCACCAGCGAGATGGGCCGGAAATCATTCAACCTCTTCGGGCTATCCACTTTTGGGATAAGAGCGATGAATGCGGAGTTAAGACCTTTCATTAGTTTACTATTGCGATGGAACTCAGATATAAACCTCATCACATCCCCCTTCATCTCCTCCCAAAAGTCCTTAAAGAAACCAAAGTTAACCCCGTCAGGGCCGGGACTTTTAAAACTATCACAATCCCAAACCACAGTCTTCACCTCCGCTTCAGAAAAAGGTTTGATCAAGCTGCTCCCCTCAACAACCGACAACATATTGATCCTAAGATTATCCACCCTAGGCCGAACCACATTACTCGCCTTGAAGTGGGACGCAAAATGTGAAAACACTGCCTGCTGAATAGGGTGCACCCTTTCCAGGGTAGCGCCGTCCACCTGAACCGATGATATTACATTTCCCCATCGCCGACTAGCTAACATGGAGTAGAAATACTTGGAATTTGCATCCCCCTCCTTAAGCCACCTCGAGCGGGACTACTACCAATTATTGTTGGCCTGAAGCCGAGACAACAAATGAATGTAAACCGTCACCCCATGTATATCCTCAAGCTCTACCTCCGACAAGATATCCTCTTCCCCTTTTAAGTCAAGTGCTGACATCCAAACTTTAAGAGACTCAATCTTACTTGATAAATTTTGGGCATGAACCACGTGCCACTCTTTCAGAGCCCCTTTCATCAGCTTGAGACTGCCACTTCTCCTTCACAAAAAGGTTATAACAGGGAACATCTCTCCAGCATTTCAACATTCTCAATGGTCGAGGTCCCCAGTTCACCTCATCCGACACCAAGACAAGAACACATTAATCCGACAAACCCCTCAACTACGCCATCTGCAGGCAGCTTGGTCAAGACAAACACCACTCTCCAGATAAGGGAAATCTATCTAAGAATGACTCATCAAAAGGTCATCCCCTCTGTACCAGGTGTGAACTTGTGGCCCCTCAGCGGAAGGTCAACCAAGAAATTCTCATCAATAAAACGACTAAAAGCAATATGATATGAATGACGCTACCCAACACATGTGTAGCGCCTCTCGTCGAAGCTTCGGACAACATTAAAATCCCAACACACACAAATCCTCAAACCTCTCAACGGCTGCAGTCTCGAGGACAACAAGTCCCACAACCCTTGCTTAGCACCTTTCTCGCAAGGTGCGTATACATTAGCCACCATAAATTCCTTGCCCGTCTTGATAAACTGACCATGACACCACAAGACATGATCACGGCTAAGCGATGACCATACCTCCACTTATGTAGTGTCCCAGATAGTAAGTAAACCGCTCGACGCCCCAATCGAGGGACGAAATAAGAAACCAAAAGGCGAACTACCCCACACAGATGTGCACAGAAAATCATCACAAACCTGTAATTTTTTTCCTGCAAGCACACAATGAGCGGGTTTTTCTCCCTTACACTTCCGAGCCTCCTTCCTATTATCTACCCTACCAAAACCCCTAACATCCACGAAACATGCTTCATCACATACCAACCCCTGAAAAGCAAAAAAGCACACAAGCCTAACAACCCAGCACCTTCGAGGTCTCTTCATCCGCGTCTCGCAGTTGCCAGTCCCTGCCTTGGAGAGCACACTAAACATATTGGCCTTATCGCCCGGAAACCTGGGCACCTCAATTGACTTTCCCGGGCCATTAACCACGGACGAATTTTGTTCCCGAGGTGTCACCACCATCTCAGCCACCCGATCAATGCTATCACCGGAGGAATCCGTGCTTACTACAACATGCTCCAGCGCTGTATTAAAAAAGCCTTGAGCTTGACCACCCTCTCGCGTCTCTGTCTCCTTAGCCTGTGGCATATCAAGAATCTTAACAGACTGCGTGGCATCACCCTATTTTCAGAGACACTGCATTTCTTATCCGCCACCCCCTACGCCGATTGGTCGACCAGCATTTCCACATGGTTGCTTGCTTCCAGATCACCACGACATTCATCGTCGACTACAAGAAAAACCTTTCAAGCAATATCATCTTCCAACATACATGCATCATCACCCAGTTCATAGCCTCACTCCTCAATAATTTGAACCTCCACCAGGGAGCCATCAACCAGCAACTTCTCCACCTTCTTTATAACCTCTAGCTTTGGTGTGGCTATCAGAACCTGCGCATAATCTAGTCTTTCTTTTGCAGCGGTGTAGCCGTCAGCGCGCTGGAACCTACCACAATCCATAACGCAAAGCTTGAAAAAGTGCACACTCCAAGCATGCAGTGGGATGCCATAAATGCGGACCCATGCTCCCCGCCGAAAAGGAACCACTTCCTTCTCCCAACGCACCCAATTGGAAAAGCGCAGAGAAAAGAAATCCTATGCACTGTCGAAAACAGACAGCACATCCGTCCCCCAAGAACTCGATCACCCACTAAGTGGATGAGATTCAACTCTTTGAATCCGACGTCCTGTTAGCAACCCGAGCCATCACTCCACTTGGTGCCCAATGCATATCCTCGTAGGCCGCTCTGTAACTGCGCACATAAATTCTAGAATCTTGCTCCTGGACGCTGGCAGTATCCACCTTCAGCAAGTCCCCATGTTTCTGGGTACATGCTTCAGACACCCAGTCGCACAAGGACCTCACTCACCCTCACTCCCTCTTGGGAATCAGACACCCCAAAGCCTTATGTGCGGGAGCAATATTCTGTGGCTTCTTGTTCTCTGTTGGTATCATGTTAGCATCACTAACAATTTTATCTTTAAATTTTGCACCTGCATTTTCTGCGCCCCCGTCACTCTTTTTTACTCCAGCCCTCGCAGTCTCCTTGGAATGCACGTCATTGCGGTCGAACCTAGCCACCCGAGCTCGGACATGAAATCACCAAAGCTCACTGCATTCAACACCTTAGTTAACTTAGTAATGTCTCTATGATTTGAAAATCTAACAAAGCCATAAGGTTGACCGTGCTTATTGTGTTTCCTAGCTACGTTAATGATGACATGAATTTCTACGGTATTTTTCGTATTATTATTAGTAGTAAAATGACCAAGACATGCCCAAATACGAAGGAAAACCTACAAAAGCATGAAAAAGCCTCAAGACAGAGTCCAAGATGCAAAAAGACAAGAAAAGACAAAAAAGCGAAGAAAATTAGCATTCCATTGCAGCACGATGGCTCCCATCGTGCCACGATGGGAGCTGCTTGCTCGCCAAGAAATCAGAAGAAATAAATCTGAAGAAAATTTGCCCATCGCAGCACGATGCATCACAACGCAGCACGATGGAGTAACTTGGCGCTTAAGCTGATAAAATGCACAGGATCAGTTATAAAAATAAACTGAATCTTCACATCGCAGCACGATGGTTTCATCGTACTGCGATGCCTTGCTGAGGCCCATTACGAAAACTATAAATAGAGTCTCCCTTTCATTGTTTAAATCATTCAGAAATAGTAGAACACTATCTACTATAAGGAGAGGTTCAGAGGAGCTTTATTGGGCATAGTTGTATCCCCTTACGGGAAAACTAACTCAGCAAGGTATGTTTCTTTAGGCTTTTGTATTTGGTTTATAATTCTTGTAATTTAAATATGTAGTCTTTATATTTATGTCTTAGGTTGTGGTGGAGAAGATCAACTCCCCTATGAATATTTGGAGTATGTGATTGAGTCTAAGATATAATAAATTATATTTAGTAATTATGTTTGTTATTTACTTTCGTGCACTTTAATAACGTATTCTCGTAATCTGGCCGGATAAACGGGAGCACCCATAGAATTGATATTAGGTTTTGACTTGATATGGTCGGAACTTGTAGTAAATAATACTAGGTGTATAGAGACGGTAAGATCCTGAACGAGTCGTGAACTGAGCGGTTAGAGGAGGAATCGTGCACTAGGTGTGATCTGAGCACTTAGAAGATGAACAACCCGATACTAGGAACTAGAGGTTAATTCGTGAAGGTTATAATGCATGTTTATAAACAACTCACTTAGTAATTAGGGTATGTGACACATCGAGGTTAGGCTCTCGTAGGTACCTTAATTGTTAACGTAGGGAAACTTTAATAAACATAGTGTAATAGTAAGGTATTACTACAACAAGGATAATTCACCTCTTAACATAATCTAAGTAACTATATTATACACCGGTCATGCCAAATATGAAGAAGGGAGGGAGTCCAACCACCATACCTAGCCTCTATATTTCTGCAAAGCGTTACGCTTAATTTTATAAAAACCTTTTCAAAAACCCAAAGCGAATGCACACTATCTCAAACTTAAATAACGCTAGTGAAGCTTCGGCATGATCCCTGTGGATTGTTACTCGACGACAGACTGGTGCACTTGCCAGACTGAAGTCAAGTTTTTGGCGCCATTGTCGGGGATTGTGTTTGCAAAGCCTTACTAGATTTATTTAAGTTTGTCAAAAAATTTCAAAAATACAAAAAAATTAAAAAAATCAAAAAATCTTGTCGATGATTGTGGATTTTAATCTGTGAAAATTCTGGCTAAGGATAAGTCAAGGTATCCGAGCGATCCGTTGTGATCCACCTCACTTACCTGAGAATTTTCATAGTGACAAAGACACATGAGACAAACCAAAAATAGTTTTACCATTTAATTTTCCAGTGCTACTGAAGGTATTTATTTGTTGTACTTGATAACAGGTATTCTGGAGTTGAAGTACGACCCTGAACCCGAAAGAAGGTGAGCACAAAGACTTGCAAAATCCAGTAATCTCAACACATAAGGAGAGCCTACCACCGAAGCCATGGGGGACGAGCAAAGAATTACAGTGGGAAATTACTGCAAGAGGACTGACACATATCAGATCTCACTGGGTTCCAACCGGCCAACCCAGCTAACTTTGATATTAAGGGTAATGTTCTTACAGGTTTGCGGGAGAACCAGTTCGACGGACGTGCCAACAATGATCCGTGGGATCATCTCTCAAAGTTTTCAGAGACATGTCAGATCCAGAAGGTGCCGGAAAACGTTTCTGATGACCAGAAGAAGCTGCGTTTGTTTGCTTTTTCTCTTACAGGTCCAGCTAAAGGGGAACGATTGCAACATGGAAGGAGCTTGAAGACAAGTTCCTGGAAAGATTCTTCACACACACACTATTCCATAAGAGAAAGTCAGAGATTCTGAGTTTCAAATAGCATGAATCTGAAATGTTGTGCGAGGCTTATGAACGGTTCAAGCTGCTTATGAGGAGGTGTCCTAACCACAACATTAGTGTTATGGAGCAGATGCAACTATTCACTGCTGGTATGAAGATGCAACACAAGATGATACTAGATGCCTCAGCTGGTGGGTCCGTCAAAGTAAAAACCTATGTAGAAACTAAGGATCTGGTTGAGTAGATGTGCTAGAATGAATACAATATGAGTCACGATCGAGCTGAAAAGCCACCTGAAATTCTAAAGGTGGACCAGGAGATTGCCTAAAAAGTAGAGATCGAGTTACTAAGGAGGCAACTTGCTGATAAAGAGAAAGCTGTGAAGGAAACTAGTGTTAAACAGGTAGAAAGGGTCTGTGATTTCTGCCTAGAAGATTACCCTAATGGGCATTGTTTGCCAGGAGGGAGCGAAGAGCAGATAAATTATATGGGAAACAACTACAATCCAGGTTGGAGCAAACACCCAAATTTACGCTGGGATCAGACAGGAAACCAGGCTCAAGATGCACCTCAACCAAGAAAGCCATCTCCAATGGAAGAGTTACTCAACAAATTTGCTAACATGAGCAAAACTAAGTTCGAAAATATCCATACTATAGTAGCCAACCAGGGGGCGACGATAAAAAGTCTTGAAACCCAGATTGGTCAACTGTCAAAACTGGTAAGCACTCATGTTTCTAAAGATATGGCAGGTAACACGGTGGACAATCCAAAGGAGGAGTGCAAAGTCCTGAAGGATATGAGCACAGGGCGCGAGTACGATGAAAAAGAGCTAGAGGAGTTCGATAAATGGTTCGAAAGTACGCTGGGAATGACTATGAAGGATTACTATGATGATTACTTAAGCGAGCTAGAAGAATACAGAATCAAATCAGCGGCGAAACTATACTTGCCAATCAAAAAGACAGATCCTGGAAGGGTCACCATACTCTGTCAAATTGAAGAAGCAGAAGTCCGAGCATTATGTGACGTGGGTTCAAGTGTAAATGTAATGTCATTATCTATGGCAGAGAAATTTAAACTCATAACACCAATTGCAGGTACAAAAAAGGAACTCACATTAGCAGATCAATCCACTATTCATGTAGAAGGCTTAATGAAGGATGTCTTGGTGAAAGTCAAAGACCTGGTATTTCCAGCAGACTTCATGATCCTGGATATCCAAGAAGACGAAGAGCATCCCATCATTCTAGGAAGACCATTCTTAGCAACTAGCAGGGCACTCATTAATGTGGAGCTCGCTGAGTTGGCTCTAAGGAGTAGAGCAGAAGAAATAATTATCAAAGCTTCCAGAACCAGGAGGGAAGTGTGCTACATGCTCGAGTGGAAAGACAGGGAAGCTACACCACCGACTCCAGATCAAGAAGTACAGGTAAAGATAGAGATAGCAGAACTGTAGATTATAACGGTGCAACTAGAGATATAGACAGCTCAGGAAGAGGAGGTACCCGAAGAACTCACTGAAAAACTGAAGAGGCTTACTATTGAAGTGGATATCCGAGCAACCTGGGTCAAAGCATGGGGTAGAAACCGAAAAGTGGCCAAAAGATCTAAGTTTGGGGTTAATACGGCACCTCTGAAGAAGCCTACTGCCGAAAGAAAAGAGGAAAGAGAAAAGAAAAGCTGGGTTAATGCATCAAAAGAAGAAAAGAAGGAACATCCACCAAAAGGCAAAGGGAAGTCCATCATAAAAACAGTACCTTCAGAAGATGATGAACGACTCTGTTTTGCCACCTTCAAAGAAAAATAGAACCCAGAGAAGTATGAAAGAAACAACAAGAAAGAGGGAGGAGCTAAGGCGAAAGCTCCTACAGAAGAGAGAGACATGCGAACCTATCCTCTGTAATGGAGGAAATGCCTCAAGCTAATGAGAGGCTAAACAAGCGCTGCTTGGGAGGCAACCCAAGGATAAGTATTTACGTATTTTGATTCCGCATTTTCAATTCAGTATTTTCAATTCAGTTTTTCAATTCAATAAAGTATGCCTAGAATTCTGCATGTCATCTTCATCTGTAACAACCCTTATTTTAAACTTACAAAAAAAAATAACAGCTTTGCTGTTTATTATCTAGTGCATGACTAACTGTTATAGGTAAGATTGCGGCGAAATGAGTTATAAATCTTGATGAGACGAATTTCACACCTTCATACAGAAACCAAAGGTGATTGCTCCGAAGTGCGAAGTTCGGGAGACAGAGAGACGAGTGATGAAGCTGGTGTCCGTGAGACAAGTGTTCAATTTCAGATATACCTAAGCCATGTGAGGATTTGAGCCAAATATTTCCAAACGGTATTACCACTTTCTTTCGAATTACTATGAGAGTACCGTGCACTTATTTATTTTCTATAACTTGCTCTAATTCTCTGTTGACTGGTTAATTTAATATTATATGCATTGAGGCAATTGTTTGTTATAACCCAGAGCCTTTTTCAAGCCACCCTTATTATTATTATCCTTTGCTAGCCAAATTTGAGCCGTAAAAAAATATATTCCCTTTTGTTTCGGTGACAAACCACATTACAAGCCTATAGACCAGAAAAACAATGAAATTGCCCTCTTTGGAGTTAGGTAATAGTTCTCAAAAAGTCTTGGCAACAAAATAAGTTTGGGGTTGCTCATGGAACTAGCAACGTTTAAGTTTGGGGTGGGTATACGGAGAACTATCACTACAAAAAGAAAAAATAAAAGAAAAGAGACGGGAAAACATCAAAAATTCCCTAAAAAAATAGTCTCTTAAAAAAAATAAATGAAAAAGAAAGAGCCAAAGGGCAAAAGAAAGAGCCAAAGGGCACAAAAAAAAGTGATAGAAAAGAACCACACAAAGACACATCCAGTTCTTCATCTCCAATACCAACACAAAAAGGCACCCTAAGGAACACATGTTGCGCACACAAAAAGGAACATCAAAGTAGAACTTAACTCCAATGTTTAGCCTACTATTCCCAAAAATGTCCTACCTTGACCTAAGTCACGTTATAACCCTGAAAAAGACCTCCAATAATGCATGTGTATTGAATTTTGACCGGTTGCTTAGAGTTCTTGCAAGCCTATGGTAAAATGGCGGGTTGTACGATGATTGAGAGATAACCCTTTCAATTAATGAGCGAAAAATACAAATGTGAGTGAGAGAAAAGTTGGACATGGACTCTTGCGGGCATTTGTCTGATTTGCTACTATTGACAAGCAACAGTTTAAGTTTGGGGTTGTGATGACAGGAATTTCTACGATATTTTTAGTATTATTATTAGTAGTAAAATGACAAAGACAGGCCCAAATACGAAGGAAAACCTACAAAAGCATGAAAAAGCATCAAGACAGAGTCCAAGATGCAAAAAGACAAGAAAAAGCCAAAAAAGTGAAGAAAATTAGCATTCTATCGCAGCACGATGGCTCTCATCGTGGCGCTGCTTGCTCGCCAAGAAATCAGAAGAAATAAATCTGAAGAAAATCTGCCCATCGCAGCACGATGCATCACAACGCAGCACGATGGAGTAACTTGGCGCCCAAGCTGATGAAATGCATAGGATCAATTATAAAAATAAACTGAATCTTCACTTCGCAGCACGATGGCTTCATCGTACTGCGATGTCTTGCTGAGGCCCATTACGAAAACTATAAATAGAGCCTCCCTTTCATTGTTTAAATAATTCAGAAAAGTAGAACACTCTCTATTATAAGGAGAGGTTCAGAGGAGCTCTATTGGGCATAGTTTTCTCCCCTTACGAGAAAACTAACTCAGCAAGGTATGTTTCTTTAGGCCTTAGGTTCTGGTGGAGAAGATGAACTCCCCTATGAATATTTGGAGTCTGTGATTGAGTCTAAGATATAATAAATAATATTTATTAATTATGTTTGTTATTTACTTTCGTGCACTTTAATAACGTATTCTCGTAATCTGGCCGGATAAGCGGGAGCGCCCATATAATTGATATTAGGTTTTGACTTGATATGGTCCGGAACTCGTAGTAAATAATGCTAGGTGTATAGAGACGGTAACATCCTGAACTAGTCGTGAACTGAGCGGTTAGAGGAGGAATCATGCACTAGGTGTGATCTGAACACTTAGAAGATGAACAGCCCGATACTAGAACCTAGAGGTTAATTGGTGAAGGTTATAATGCATGTTTATAAACAACTCACTTAGTAATTAGGGTATGTGACACATCGAGGTTAGACTCTCGTAGGTACCTTAATTGTTAACGTAGGGAAACTTTAAAAAACATAGTGTAATAGTATGGTATTACTACAACAAGGATAATTCACCGCCGAACATAATCTAATTAACTATGTTAAACACCGGTCATGCCAAATATGAAGAAGGGAGGAAGTCCAACCACCATACCTAGCCTCTATATTTCTTGAATCTATATTTATACATTCTGCATTTATATTTCTGCAAAGCATTACGCTTAATTTTATAAAAACCTTTTCAAAAACCCAAAGCGAATGCAAACTATCTCAAACTAAAATAACGCTAGTGAAGCTTCGGCATGATCCCTGTGGATTCAAACTCATTTTACTCGTAGAGTGTGAATTATTACTCGACGAAAGACTGGTGCACTTGCCAAACTGCAGTCAGTTAACATCCTCTAATATTCCACAAACTTCAAATCCCTTCTTGAGATGAAGAATCGATAAAAAACCGGGAAGTTTGTAAAATAAAAGGAGACGTACCTTTTGAGACCAGAATTAGCGCTATCAACGTTTTGTACGCGTTTTCCGTCGCCGTAACTAGGTTACTCACATTGCTTCTGACCCATACTAGTATGTTGTTGCCACAAATCACTAGGAACCCGCCCTCGAGCTTCGCGTAAACGGGACATGGATGTACGGTCGAAATCATAAGCCACTGCATACTGTTGTGATCCTGCAAAGGTATGGATACGTGGTCTGCGATCATAAGAAGCAGACCGCCTATATGTAGAAGTACCATCTCTTGTCTCAACATGTCTATGTCGTCGTCGTCCTGTCGATGCTCTTTCTGACCTCGCCGCCTTACCATAGTCCACTCTCCTTCATCTTCCCACATATGTGGCACCCTGCTGAAGGCCTTACCCCCATGAATCATGTTTTGCCGACCAAGACTGCCGGCGCAGTTTCCATAAGCGAGCCCTGGAACCACCGCCCCTCTCTTTCTCTATCCACCTCTCATTTTTGGATTTCTTTTAATTGAGCAATTTTCTTTCCAAATAACATAATATTAATGTAAGATTATTTTATTTTTTTTAACTCCAAGGGTTTGGTCTAATGATAAAAAATATAAGTCTTAAATTTGAGAGATCCTGCATTCGAGCCCTACTGGTGCTCTTAGAAGTATTATCCCCTCACTTTAAATCATTTCTTATAATAAAAATACTAATATAAGTGATATTTATAAAAATATTATCGGTACTACATTAATTGATAATAATTTTCCTTTCTTAATTGATTTATAACAATAAAAACTCTTACTTTTTTTGTATTTTCAATATTTTTGTTTTAATTTTGTGAAATAAAAACAAAAATAAAGAATGACTAAAATGTTACATGTGTCCAATTTTTGTATTAAATACATTGGACTTTTTTATTTATTTTTACTTATATTTTAGGGTTAATAGGCTTTTACCCCCTGTAAAGTAGACGAGTTTTATAAACACAAAAACAAATTTTTTAGAGGGGGATAACGCATAACTCGCATACTTTGCAAGAGATAAAAGCCTGTTAACCCTATATTTTATTCATATAACTTAAAAATTTGCAGTTTTATCTTCTAATCGGAGTCCCTAACTAAAACATATTATTTGCATACCACGCCAAATTGTGTTTAAACTCCTAACACACAATTTCCCTATCGGTCAGGGACCTAAAGGCAAAGGATCCAACAAGAAGAATGAAAAAAGTCGTGATGCAAATACGAAGAAAAAACCATAGGGGAATACACAAAGTACAATCCCTTGAACACTTCAAGAGAAAGAATAATACATAAGTGCGCCAATAAGGAGTTCATAGAGGCTGATGTCAGATTTCCCAGAGACATCAAAAAGTCTATGAGGACGGCAAGACCAAGTTTTACAGATTTAATAGAAGTCATGGCCATGAAACTAAGGATTGCATCCAACTTAGGAATGCAATTGAAGAACTGGTCAAAAGAACCAAACTGAACAAATATACCTAGGATAAAGGTTGTTGTGGATCAGAAAAAAGAAAGAAGTGAGACTTGCCTAGAAGGCAATCGCATAGGAAAGAATCACCTAGGAGTAAGAAGTCACCATGCATGTCGCGAGTCACCCCTAAAGAATATGGTAGACTCCATTAAGAACAAAAAGAAGGATATTGAGAGCAACGAGGAATAGTTAGACAAAGGAAAGCACTCATTTATGGCATCCTTCATGGGAGGATTTCTCAAACACAACATTGATTCGTCCTCCGGAGAAGAGGATTACCCCAAGGACAACACTAGGTTGAATTGTTATAGAAATGGCAGGGATTACAACTTTTCAATTGCCTAAGGGAATTGCAATCATCTAGAGGTCTGTCAAGGGGCACCACAAAGAGAAGAATTGTTGATATACTCTTTAATTTGTCGAGGCAGCTACACTAGTTCGCCATCCACCAGAAAATCAAACAGGCCGACCCTAGTTTTCGGCGACGACGAGTACGTAAAAGGGAACCAAAAGTGATTTTTCCCATCATTATTGTTTCTACCATGGCGAACCATGACGCCTCAAGAATAATGTGGACGAGGGAAGCTTTTGTGACATTATCTATGAGGAGTTGTTCACATAAATGGGATTGTAGGGGATTGGTGGAAGGTGAACCCTCACCACCCTCAACACTATTATCAACATTCCTCTTGCTTCTTTTATCTCTCTTTCTTGGGAAGAAGACCCATCATTCTCAAGAGTTTCCACCCTCCTAGTATCATCATCGGTAATAACAGGAGGATAAGGACAAACAACAACTTCCAAAGTGTGGAGAATTGCCTTGAAAACTCAGAAAATCAGAAAACTGGAAAACTAGCAGCTGTGTGGCGCCTAGCGCCAGGAGGGTGCTGGAAATAGCTGTGGCTTCTGGCTTGGTGGCGCCTAGCGCCAGGAGAGTGCTGGAAATGGCTGTTTTGGCGCGGGGCGCCGGTACGCGGGTCTATATATATTCAGTTGCGTTTTCTGATATTTTTAAGTTGTTTTTTAGGGTTTGCAGCCAATCAAATGACTAGGGTTTATAGAGAATTCTCTTGGCAATAATTCTAGGGATTGGGAATCAATTAAACACCTTGGTAAACACTTGTAATTGAATTTCTTGGTCACGGGAAGAAATTCGGGACTTGGGTAGAATACGATTAAAGGCTATTTCTTGTAACCCTTGTTGTTGGGATTTCTTTGTAACTTGAAACTTCATTGATAGTGGAACGGAGAGCTTCCCTCTCCCCCAGACGTAGGTCTTTATTTGGCCGAACTGGGTAAACAATATTGTGTGTCTCTTTATCGCTTTCGTTGTTTATTTGTTCGTGATTACTATTGCTATTCTCGCTTGTTTGATTGCTTAATTCAATTTGCTCCACACACTAAGGTTATTGGTGTGGTTCAGTCCAAATTCACAACAATTGGCGCCCACCGTGGGGCAAAGGATCAAAAGATTTTAGTATCATGGGTTCAAAGTGGGACATCGAGAAATTCACCGGGAGTAACGACTTTGGTCTGTGGAAGGTGAAGACAAGGGCAATACTAATCCAACAGAAGTGTGAACAGGCGCTGAAGGGTGTAGAATCTCAAGGATGCTTTGCTTTATGGCAAAGAGGGCACTATCACCTTGGAAGAAGTCAAAGCGGCTCTGATAACCAAGGAACTGACAAGGTTTAGAGACTTGAAGGTTGATGATAGTGGAGAAGGCTTGAATATCTCAAGGGGCAGGAGTGAAAATCACGGTAAAGGAAAGGGGAAGAAGCATAGGTCTAAGTCTAGGCCTAGAGGTAATGGCGACACAACAAAATTCAAATGTTATCATTGCCACACACCAGGTCACTTCAAGAAGGACTGTCCTCAGAGAGGGGGCGGTGGTAATAGCGGTAGTTCGTCTGCTCAGATAGCCGTTAGTGAAGAGGAAGGTTATGAGAGTGCAGGAGCACTAATTGTGACTAATTGGGAACCTGAGAAAAGCTGGGTCATGGACTCAGGATGCTCATATCACATCTGTCCAAGAAAGGAGTATTTTGAGACCTTGGAATTGAAAGAAGGTGGAGTTGTGCGTCTTGGTAACAATAAGGCGTGCAAGGTTCAAGGTATGGGTTCTATCCGACTGAAAATGTTTGATGACCGTGACTTTCTTTTGAAGAATGTAAGGTATATCCCTGAACTTAAGAGAAATTTAATTTCTATAAGCATGTTTGATGGTCTAGGTTATTGCACTAGAATTGAACGTGGTGTGATGAGAATTTCTCATGGTGCATTAGTAATAGCTAAAGGGTCTAAAATTAATGGTCTTTACATTTTAGATGGTTCCACCGTTATTTCTAATGCATTAGCCGTTAGTGTAGAAACTGAGGACATAACTAAACTACGGCATTTGAGGTTGGGGCATGTCAGTGAGAGAGGTTTAGTTGAATTAGCTAAACAGGGCTTGCTAGGAAAAGAGAAATTGAACAAACTAGATTTCTGTGATAATTTTACACTAGGCAAACAACACAAGGTGAAGTTTGGGGTGGGAGTACATAAATCTAGTAGACCATTTGAGTATGTTCATTCGGATCTTTGGGGTCCAGCATCAGTTTCAACTCATGGGGGAGGTTCATATTTTCTTAGCATTATTGATGATTATTCTAGAAGGGTATGAGTGCACATTATTAAAAATAAAAGTGACACATTTGAAAAGTTTAAGGAATGGCATACCTTAATAGAAAATCAAACTGGAACTAAATTGAAAGTTTTGAGAACTGACAATGGCCTGGAGTTTGTTTCAGAGCAGTTTAATGAGTTTTGCAGGAAAAGAGGTATAAAGAGGCATAGAACCGTTGCATACACACCGCAGCAGAATGGTCTTGCTGAAAGAATGAACAGGACCTTGTTGGAGCGGGTGAGGTGTATGTTGTTGGGAGCTGGACTACCGAAAAGTTTCTGGGGAGAAGCTGTTAGTACTGCAGCATATTTGATCAACAGATGTCCATCAACAGGTATTGATCTGAAGACACCTATGGAGGTTTGGAATGGCAGGCCGGCAGACTACTCCAACTTGAAAGTCTTTGGAGCACTAGCGTATGCACATGTCAGACAGGACAAACTTGATGCTAGAGCTGTAAAGTGTGTGTTCATTGGTTATCCTGAAGGTGTGAAAGGTTACAAACTGTGGAAGATGGAACCTGGAGGAACAAAGTTTATTATAAGCAGGGATGTTACTTTTGATGAGACCCGTATGGGGATGAAGTGCAAAGACCTGGAGACTAGACCAGAAACGGGGGTAGAGAGAATTCAGTTTGAGGTGGAGCCTTCCACTGATGAGGGTGAAGAGGAGAATCAGACTCTGGTACCTGAGGAGAGTGGAAGCCAACCAATAACTGCTCCGGATTATCAACTAGCACGAGATAGGGAGAGGAGAGTTATTACTGTTGGTGTAAGCCCTAGAGGCCAATGACTTTAGTACTTGTATCGAATTAATTATTAATAATATATTGTTTCTTTATTAATAATAAAAGGCATTTTCTTTATTATGTTTGTAACGTTCAAAATAATGAAGTCCCTAGAATAGAAAGTCTGTTTAATATTAAGTGTGACTTAATCATGAGATTACATTAAACATAAAGACGTTATTCTTAAAGCATCCGTAGTCAAGTTTTATCATGAATTGGGATAATGATAAAACATAGAGACTATTATGAAGAGAGACTGATGATCGCATCTCATGGATCATAGGATAAGGAGTTATCAAGTCTTGACATAGGTATAAATATTAAGAGTAATATTTATACCGGATTGACCCACTAAGAGAGTACTACATGCAAAGTTATGCAAAGTGTCATAAGTTACTCTCATGGTGATAATGGTGTAAGCCGCCCTTAGACCTGAAACCACTATGTACCCTAGATGTGGAGTCAAGTGCTTTGTTACTGATCTAACGTTGTCCGTAACAGGATGACCATAAAGACAGTTAATGGGTACTTCACAAAGCATGCTGAGGGACAGTAGTGTCCTAGATGGAATTTGCCAATCCTGCATAACAGGATAAATGTCATGGGCCCAATATTGAACTGGACAAAGATGACACCAAGTATGCTTTGTGTTCAATATAGACATAAAGGGCAAAGGGGTAATTGTACACACTGATATTATCACTAGAGGTTGTGTTTTAGATCACATGTTAATTTCTCATAACTTGGGTAGCAATGATGTGTTGCTAGATACCGCTCATTGTTTATTATATTAAATAGAGGATTTAATATAATTGCCAACGTTATGGAAACCTACAAGGGTCACACACATAAGAACAGGCTAGTGTGAAATTGGAACACCGTAAGGTACGGTGCACCTCAGAGAATTAAGGAAATATGATAAGGGTATCATGGTAATTAAATAAGCGTATCATAATTTGTTATGAAAAGAAAGCACTCATGTGTTCATGACACATGGGGGGTGCGTTTCTTAAAAGATTTATTTAATTAAAAGGGTTTAGTATAATTGTGGCCCAATGACAAATAGTTTGTCTTGGTGCACAAGACACTTGGTTCTATAAATAGAACCTTTGTGATTGAGAAAAATACACTTAAGTGATTTCTTAAGAAATAGAAAACCCTAATCCTTATTTCTTGCCTCCACTCACAAAAGGCCTTCATCCTCTTGAGCTAGCACTCTCTTGAAGGTTCCTGTTCGTGTGGACTAGATAGAGGCGTTGTTCTTCGTCATCAACGCTCGTGATCAATCCGGTTCGTGATCAAAGAATTGACCGGCCACCGTTCGTGAAAAGAAAAGAAAAAGGATTTTCTACAAGAGGTAAAAATCCTAAACACAAACTCATGCCCATTCGTAAGGATCTCTAAAGGAAATTTTTTTAAATTCCGCTGCTTTACTATTACTATTTTCCTTCAGTGGTATCAGAGCCACTTACGAATCCATGAGATTGATGTTTGTTTATTTCATGAATTCAGTTTTAATATGATTAAAACATCTAATAAAGATTAAAATCGAGCAATTAAAATTTGGCATCTATTTGTATGAAAATTGATGGTTAACATTGAAACGGCTTCGGAATCCGACAATTGTATGGTGAAGCAGCGATATGTTAATTGTCATAGGTTTATACAAATAAGATTGATCCATACTTATATATGATATAAGTGATCGTAATGCAAAACGGTGTATTAGATACATCGTTCATAATTTCGTTAAATAAAACAAATTATGAAAGTTATTTGATATTGAATTGATTCATGATCATTTGCTTTGGAATCCGACATTAGTATGGTGAAGCAATGACATGTTAATCAATTATATCGAATTTCGATCATAAAAGGTTTTGACGGCACGAAATTCTGCATTAGGATTCGCGAAAAACTAGGTTTTTCGCACGGGCCTGCGCGGGGCGCAGATGGCAGGAGCAAAATCACCCTTTTGGTGAAATTGCGCGGGGCGCAGGTGACAGCTCCGATTTTGCCCATTCGCCAAAATTTTAATTTCATTAATCTATTCGACCTGAATTGATGATAATAATAAATATGTTTATTGTTATGTTTTGTGATGATTGATTATGGCCTTAGTTTACTCTTTTGTTTTTAAATTTGGATTTTAAAATACGGCCTGCGTGTCGTGCCTCTCTCTAAAATTCTTGATGTAATTTCTCTTCTCATCTTACTCCCTCGTATGTAAAACGAGTATTCTTTGATGTAATAATATAATTACAATAGGAACAAAGGAGGACAGCCATGAAGATGATACTTGGAGAAGTAGATCATCGTTAGGCTAGTTTAGGGTTCTCTCATTGGCTTGAGAGAACACTTGCGTTAGGAGGCCATAATCATATCATTTGTTATTATTGTTTTATATGTATGTTGATGCATGTGAGAGCGTTTAATATGTTAAACAAGCCGGTGAGATCAAATTAATTAAAATCCCTCAAGAGACACATAAGAGATTAATAAAGAAAATGTGGGTTCGCCCACCGCGGAGTGCATTTTGTTTATTAATAAAGTATGTGAATATTAAGTTTACGCTTTCCAAGCTTTAGAACTCATCAAGACTAGTATCGAGCTATGTAGGTTCGCCCACCGCGAAGTGCATACCGCGGACTTGTGTAATCCGCCCACCGCGGACTTAAGACAAAGTGAAATGTGGATCTTGACCCACTAGAAAATCTTCCAACGGGATTTTCCGAATCAAGTGATGAGGGTCATTTGGTTTGAGTAAAATGGTGGGAGCGTATTTAATTAAAGTCCTAATTAAATAAAATGATACTTATATTTTCACTTCTTTATGTAGATAACCATGTCATCAAACAACATTTTGCGATCAATCCTTGACAAAGAAAAGTTGAATGGTTCAAATTTTCTTGATTGGCACCGAAATCTGAGGATTGTCCTCAAGCATGATAATAAGCTGTATGCATTAGAGGAACCTGTTCCTGAAAATGAGCCAGCTAATAATGCTCCAAGGGCTGAAAAGGATGCTTACAAGAAGCATGTTGATGATGCTAATGAGGTTGCATGCCTCATGTTGGCTACCATGAATTCTGAGCTTCAGAAGCAACATGAAAACATGAATGCTGTTGAAATGATCGAACACTTGAAAACTCTATATGCGGAGCAAGCCCGTCATGAGAGGTTCGAAGTTTCAAAATCCCTTTTTCAATGCAAGTTAAGTGAGGGATCTCCGGTAGGTCCTCATGTGCTCAAGATGATTGGGTATGTGGGAAACCTTGAAAGGCTAGGATTCCCTCTTGAGAAAGAACTTGCAACTGATCTCATTCTGCAATCGTTGCCGGATAGTTTCAATCAGTTTATCCTAAACTTCAATATGAATAATTTGGATAAGACTCTTCCTGAATTGCTAAGCATGTTAAGAACTGCCGAGCAAAATCTGAAGTCTAAAGGGAAATCTATTCTAATGGTTAGTAATGGAAATAAGCATCACAAGAAGCCCAAAAAGCAAGGTGGTAAATGGAAAGGCAAGGGAGTTGCCAAACCAAAAGAAACTCCCCCTGCTTTAAAGCCTAGTGGGAGCATAGCAAAAGAAGGCAATTGTTTCTATTGCGGTAAGACCGGACATTGGAAAAGGAATTGCCTAAAGTACCTGGAAGATAAGAAGAAAGGAGTAGCTCCTACAACTTCAGGTATTTTTGTTATAGAAATTAATTTATCTACCTCTACATCATGGGTATTAGATACTGGATGTGGTTCTCACATTTGTACTAATGTGCAGGAACTAAAGGAGAGTAGAGAATTGGCGAAAGGTGAAGTGGACCTACGAGTTGGGAATGGAGCAAGAGTTGCTGCTTTAGCCGTTGGGACTTATAATTTAACTTTACCTAGTGGTTTAATAATTCAGTTAAAGAACTGCTATTATGTACCTGCCATTAGCAGGAATATTATTTCCGTTTCTTGTTTGGACAAGTTTGGTTTTACATTTAAAATAAAGAACAATTGTTGCTCTATTTATTTAAATGATATATTCTATGCTAATGCTCAAATGTATAATGGACTCTATGTCCTTGATCTTGAAACGCCAATCTATAACATTAATACTAAAAGGATGAAACCTAATGAGTTGAATCCAAGTTACCTTTGGCACTATCGTTTAGGCCATATAAATGAGAGACGCATCTCCAAACTCCATAAAGATGGACTTTTGGACTCTTTTGATTATGAATTATATGATACATGTAGATCTTGTTTAATTGGAAAGATGACAAAAGCCCCATTCAAAGGAAAAGGTGAAAGGGCTAATGATCTTTTGGCACTCATACATACTGATGTATGTGGACCATTGAACATACCTGTTAGAGGTGGTTTTACGTACTTCATAACATTTACTGATGACTTCAGTAGATATGGATATGTGTATCTAATGAAACACAAATCCGAATCCTTTGAAAAGTTCAAGGAATTCAAAAATGAAGTACAAAACCAATTAGGTAAGAATATTAAAACTCTTCGATCAGATCGAGGTGGTGAATATTTAAGCCTAGAATTTAATGACCATCTTAAAGAATGTGGTATAGTATCACAACTAACTCCTCCCGGAACACCGCAATGGAATGGTGTATCTGAGAGAAGAAATCGAACCTTGTTAGACATGGTGCGATCCATGATGAGTCATGCGGATCTTCCAAACCCCTTTTGGGGACATGCCCTATTGACAGCAGCTTATACACTTAACCACGTTCCATCCAAAAAGGTTGAAAAGACACCATATGAGATATGGAGTGGAAAGAAACCACATCTGTCTTTCATGAAGGTTTGAGGTTGTGAAGTCTATGTAAAGCGACTAATAACAACTAAACTTGAACCCAAATCTGACAAATGCCTATTTGTAGGATATCCTAAAGAAACAAGAGGATACTACTTTTATAATCCTTCCGAGGGCAAAGTGTTTGTCGCTCGAACTGGTGTCTTCCTGGAAAAAGAATTTATTTCCAAAGGAATCAGTGGGAGGAGTGTGGAACTTGAAGAAATTCAAGAACCACCAATTATTGGGCAAACAGTGGAGGAACATGAGCGGGAACTACAAGATGTTGTGGAAGAACAACCTGCTCAAGTAGAACAAGTCCAGCGTAGGTCAAACAGGATACGTCATGAACCTGAGAGATATGGGTATCTCATAACAGAACAAGGTGACGTATTACTCATGGATCAAGATGAGCCTGTAACCTACCAAGAGGCCATAACTGGCCCCGAATATGAGAAGTGGCTAGAAGCCATGAAATCTGAAATAGATTCCATGTACACAAACTAAGTTTGGAACTTGGTAGAGCCTCCTGTAGGAATTCGCCCTATAGGATGCAAGTGGGTCTTCAAAAAGAAGATTGACATGGATGGTAAAGTACATACCTACAAAGCAAGACTGGTTGCTAAAGGATATAAACAAATTCATGGTGTTGACTATGATGAAACCTTTTCACCAGTTGCAATGCTCAAATCTGTTCGGATTTTACTTGCTATCGCAACATATCATGATTATGAAATATGGCAAATGGATGTCAAAACTGCTTTCCTTAATGGAAATCTCCTTGAGGATGTGTACATGACACAACCCGAAGGATTTGACATACCAAATGAAGCTCATAAGATATGCAAGTTACAACGATCAATCTATGGATTGAAGCAAGCTTCAAGAAGCTGGAATCTTCGTTTTGATGAAACCGTAACAAAATATGGATTCATTAAAAATGAAGATGAACCTTGTGTCTAAAAGAAGGTTAGTGGGAGCAAGATCGTTTTCCTAGTGTTATATGTAGATGACATATTACTAATAGGAAACGATGTCCCTACCTTACAACAAGTAAAGACTTGGTTAGGGAATTGCTTTTCTATGAGGGACCTTGGCGAAGCAGCCTATATATTGGGAATAAGAATCTATAGAGATAGATCACAAAGACTGCTTGGCCTAAGTCAGAGTACATACATAGATAAAGTGCTAAGGCGCTTTAATATGCATGATTCCAAGAAAGGATTCATACCAATGCAACATGGAATATGTCTTTCGAAGACACAATCCCCTTCATCTAAAGAAGAAAGGGAACGCATGAATGAGATACCGTATGCATCAGCAATCGGATCCATTATGTATGCCATGTTGTGTACTCGTCCAGATGTCTCGTATGCTTTAAGTGCAACGAGCAGGTACCAATCTGATCCCGGTGAGAGTCACTGGATAGCCGTCAAGAATATCCTTAAGTACTTGAGAAGAACTAAGGAAACATTCTTGGTATATGGAGGTGAGGAAGAACTTGCGGTTGTAGGGTACACCGATGCTAGCTTCCAAACCGACAAGGATGATTTTAGATCACAATCTGGTTTTGTGTTTTGCCTAAATGGTGGCGCTGTAAGCTGGAAAAGTTCAAAGCAAGAGACAGTGGCTGATTCTACAACTGAAGCCGAGTATATTGCTGCCTCAAGTGCTGCAAAGGAAGCTGTTTGGATCAAGAAGTTCATATCTGAACTTGAAGTGGTCCCTAGCATTGTTGATCCCATTAGTCTGTATTGTGACAACAATGGTGCAATTGCACAAGCTAAGGAACCTATATCTCACCAACGATCCAAACACATACTTAGGCGATTCCATCATATTCGAGAGATAATAGATAGAGGAGATGTGAAAATATGCAAAGTACCTACACTTGACAACATAGCTGATCCACTAACGAAGCCTCTTGCGCAGTTGAAGCATGATGGGCACACTAGGTCTATGGGTATTAAAGTAATGCCGGATTGGCTCTAGTGCTAGTGGGAGATTGTTGGTGTAAGCCCTAGAGGCCAATGACTTTAGTACTTGTATCGAATTAATTATTAATAATATATTGTTTCTTTATTAATAATAAAAGGCATTTTCTTTATTATGTTTGTAACGTTCAAAATAATGAAGTCCCTAGAATAGAAAGTCTGTTTAATATTAAGTGTGACTTAATCATGAGATTACATTAAACATAAAGACGTTATTCTTAAAGCATCCATAGTCAAGTTTTATCATGAATTGGGATAATGATAAAACATAGAGACTATTATGAAGAGAGACTGATGATCGCATCTCATGGATCATAGGATAAGGAGTTATCAAGTCCTGACATAGGTATAAATATTAAGAGTAATATTTATACCGGATTGACCCACTAAGAGAGTACTACATGCAAAGTTATGCAAAGTGTCATAAGTTACTCTCATGGTGATAATGGTGTAAGCCGCCCTTAGACCTGAAACCACTATGTACCCTAGATGTGGAGTCAAGTGCTTTGTTACTGATCTAACGTTGTCCGTAACAGGATGACCATAAAGACAGTTAATGGGTACTTCACAAAGCATGCTGAGGGACAGTAGTGTCCTAGATGGAATTTGCCAATCCTGCATAACAGGATAAATGTCATGGGCCCAATATTGAACTGGACAAAGATGACACCAAGTATGCTTTGTGTTCAATATAGACATAAAGGGCAAAGGGGTAATTGTACACACTGATATTATCACTAGAGGTTGTGTTTTAGATCACATGTTAATTTCTCATAACTTGGGTAGCAATGATGTGTTGCTAGATACCGCTCATTGTTTATTATATTAAATAGAGGATTTAATATAATTGCCAACGTTATGGAAACCTACAAGGGTCACACACATAAGAACAGGCTAGTGTGAAATTGGAACACCGTAAGGTACGGTGCACCTCAGAGAATTAAGGAAATATGATAAGGGTATCATGGTAATTAAATAAGCGTATCATAATTTGTTATGAAAAGAAAGCACTCATGTGTTCATGACACATGGGGGGTGCGTTTCTTAAAAGATTTATTTAATTAAAAGGGTTTAGTATAATTGTGGCCCCATGACAAATAGTTTGTCTTGGTGCACAAGACACTTGGTTCTATAAATAGAACCTTTGTGATTGAGAAAAATACACTTAAGTGATTTCTTAAGAAATAGAAAACCCTAATCCTTATTTCTTGCCTCCACTCACAAAAGGCCTTCATCCTCTTGAGCTAGCACTCTCTTGAAGGTTCCTGTTCGTGTGGACTAGATAGAGGCGTTGTTCTTCGTCATCAACGCTCGTGATCAATCCGGTTCGTGATCAAAGAATTGACCGGCCACCGTTCGTGAAAAGAAAAGAAAAAGGATTTTCTACAAGAGGTAAAAATCCTAAACACAAACTCATGCCCATTCGTAAGGATCTCTAAAGGAAATTTTTTTAAATTCCGCTGCTTTACTATTACTATTTTCCTTCAATTACTCCACCTAATAGATACGGTTATGCTGACCTTATTTGTTATGCTTTGAATGCAGCTGAAGAGGTGCAAGACTCAGAACCAAAGAACTTCAGGGAAGCATCAGAAAGCATAGATAGTAAAGACTGGCTGAAGGCAATGGAAGAGGAAATGCTTTCATTGGAGAATAACCAGACTTGGGAACTTGTTCCACTACCTAAGAACAAAAGGGTAGTTGGTAGCAAGTGGGTGTTCAAGAGGAAAGAAGGTATACCAGGGGTCGAAGCACCAAGGTATAAAGCAAGACTTGTAGCCAAGGGCTTTACACAGGTGGAAGGAATTGACTATAATGAAATCTTCTCACCTGTGGTGAAGCATTGTTCTATAAGGGTACTTATGGCAATTGTGAACATGTATGATATTGAGTTAGAACAGATGGATGTGAAGACTGCTTTCTTGCATGGTGAATTAGAAGAGACAATCTACATGCAACAACCTGAAGGTTTTGTGGAAGACAACTCTAAAGTTTGTTTGTTGAAGAAATCTTTGTATGGGTTGAAGCATAGTCCAAGGCAGTGGTATCGTCGGTTTGATGATTTCTTATTGAAGACTGGTTTTGTGAGAAGCAACTATGACAGTTGTGTGTACATGATGAAGAAGGATGAGAAAGTCATCCTCTACCTTCTTCTTTATGTAGATGATATTCTTATTGCAAGTTCTGACAAGCATGAGATTCAACAGCTCAAGGTGAAATTAAATGGTGAATTTGAGATGAAGGATCTTGGTAATGCGAAGAAGATACTTGGTATGGATATTGTGAGGGACCGGAGTAAAGGTGTGTTGTTCTTATCTCAGCATGATTATTTGAAGAAAGTGGTGGAGCGGTTTAGAATGTCAGATTCTAAGGTAGTGAATACGCCACTTGGTCATCATTCAAAGTTGTCAATTAAACAGTGTTCTCAATCCAAGGATGAGAAGAAGAAGATGGAAGGTACTCCCTATGCAAGTGGGGTTGGAAGCATCATGCATGGTATGGTTTGTAGTAGACCAGATTTATCCTATGCAATTAGTGTGGTAAGTCGGTTTATGGCAAATCCGGGCCAAGTTCATTGGCAAGCTTTGAAGTGGGTGTTGAGGTATTTGAATGGAACCTTGAAGGGTGGTCTCAAGTATACTAGAACAGATCCGGGTAGGGATGCTTTGGAGGGGTATGTGGATGCGGACTATGCAGGTAATGTAGACACTAGAAAGTCTTTGTCTGGTTTTGTGTTTACACTGTTTGGTACAGCAGTAACATGGAAGGCAAATCAACAATCAGTTGTAGCCTTGTCGACGACTCAAGCGGAATACATAGCCCTTGTTGAAGGGGTCAAGGAAGCCATATGGTTGAAGGGTATGATTGGAGAAATGGGGATTGGTCAAGGGTGTGTGAAGATACATTGTGACAGTCAGAGCGCCATTCATTTGGCAAATCACCAGGTGTATCATGAAAGGACAAAGCACATCGACATCCGATTGCACTTTGTGAGAGACATGATTGAGACAAAGGAAATCATGGTGGAGAAAATTGCAACGGAGGAAAATCCGGCGGACATGTTCACCAAATCGTTACCTAGAGCAAAGTTCAAGCATTGCTTCGACTTGATTAACTTCGTCGAGGAGTAGGCGGAGGTTGGAGAGGGCAGCATGGTGGTTGATGGGAAGTTGGCATCACCATCGTTTTGAAGGCAAGGTGGAGATTTGTGAAGAATTGCCTTGAAAACTCAGAAAATCAGAAAACTGGAAAACTAGCAGCTGTGTGGTGCCTAGCGCCAGGAGGGTGCTGGAAATAGCTGTGGCTTCTGGCTTGGTGGCGCCTAGCGCCAGGAGAGTGCTGGAAATGGCTGTTTTGGCGCGGGGCGCCGGTACGCGGGTCTATATATATTCAGTTGCGTTTTCTGATATTTTTAAGTTGTTTTTTAGGGTTTGCAGCCAATCAAAAGACTAGGGTTTATAGAGAATTCTCTTGGCAATAATTCTAGGGATTGGGAATCAATTAAACACCTTGGTAAACACTTGTAATTGAATTTCTTGGTCACGGGAAGAAATTCGGGACTTGGGTAGAATAGGATTAAAGGCTATTTCTTGTAACCCTTGTTGTTGGGATTTCTTTGTAACTTGAAACTTCATTGATAGTGGAACGGAGAGCTGCCCTCTCCCCCAGACGTAGGTCTTTATTTGGCCGAACTGGGTAAACAATATTGTGTGTCTCTTTATCGCTTTCGTTGTTTATTTGTTCGTGATTACTATTGCTATTCTCGCTTGTTTGATTGCTTAATTCAATTTGCTCCACACACTAAGGTTATTGGTATGGTTCAGTCCGAATTCACAACACAAAGAAATTGTAAGGCTTAAAACTACAACAACTTTTGTCTTAGCTGCAAGGGCCTTCTTACGGGCCAACATCTCCTTCAAATTCTTCATAATTAATGTAGGTAAAAGGAAACAAAGAGTCAAGTTTATAACAAATGAGTTAACACAAATTTGTGACAGATTTAAAAGTAAACAACTCTCTGTCCTCCCCTAAAAGAGCATTCCACCCTTACAGTCATCTTCCTCCATTACAAGACAAGTATCCATATATAGGGATATCTTCGTCACTTTGTTTGGATTCTTCTGGTCGACAAATTCTTACAACGCAGAAGTAGCTACAAAGTTAAACAACTTTTGCTTTAGTTCCTTCTCTACGTCGTTAAGGTGGAGTTTGAGTGGTTTTTTTTTATGTGTTTAAGGCTGTCTGAGAGGTTGTTTTTGAGATTTTTTTATTGGTTTTTAACTGTCACGCCCATGCCCAACCTTGCACAGGCCATGACCAGCTTGGGACAACACACATGATGAGAAATTTTCACAATTTTGTCTTCTGTTTATCCTATCACGGTTGTGACACTCCTTGCACGGCCGTGACATGCCCAATTTGCCCTGCACATTGCTTTTTTTTTTTTTTTTTTTTTTTTCTGTCTTTCTCATCACAAAATCATGACTTCTTTGATGTTTTCTTCTTGAGGTACATGTTCACTTTTTTTTTTTTGGGTAGATACCTGTTCACTTCTTTTATTCAACTATAAAATGAAACCAAAACATTAGAAAACACTCAATAAACAAGATATTAATTGAACATTGTTTGTTCTAATATTCCCGGACTCAATCTCAAAATTGTCATGAATGACTTGTTTTCGACATTTTTTTTTCTACTTTCGAGATATTTTTCTTGTCTAGTAAACATCAAAGAAGACAATTTATTCAATGTCTTAAATTTTATATTGTTTTATACTGTCCAAATACTTACAGTATATTTTAAAATCAAAGGACCTTAAGACTAATGGTGATTGTCGTTCATAATTAAAGAAGACTAACAGTTATTGGCTGCCCAATCAATATTGTAAGCCCAATTGATCAATTTCATTAATTAGCACTCATATAATTCCACTCATTAGCATTTATTTAAGTATTTATTAAGTATAATACTAGTACATTAAAGTTGTATAGCCAGTTAAATACGGTAGATAGTAGTATATATTAGTCGTTATTAATTTTTGGTAAATGCTAAACAGTGTCCTGGGGCACTAGTTAAACATATAAATATGGAAATTCTATTTCGGGATTTGTGCATTCAATGCATCGAGAATGTAAAAAGTTTTTTAATCAATATTAATTTTATCTTTTATTTCTATTTTTGATATGCTTAACAAGTGCCCCGGAGGCACTGTTTAGCATGATACTTAATTTTTTTATGAACTAAAGAGACTAATCCCCATCAATACGATATTAATGATTGTCATCTTCAACATGATATCATCTGCAACTTAAGTTCTTTACCCTCCTTATTGATTGATTGCTGAAGCATTTAATTTGCTTTCTGCACTTCGCATTTTTGCATTTAGGTGGTGGGCTATTGGGAAGAGTTTTTTTTTTGAAGGAGCTATTGGAAGAGTTTGTGCTCATGAAAAGATATATAACTTCACCAGTTACGTTTTCCTACCTCTATCTCTGAGTATAAGGGTTCGTTTGATTTGCAAAGCAACAAGTATTGGACAGAAAAGTATATGACAGAACAAAATAGTATAGAACAGGACAAAACTATACTGGAGAGAGACAGAGAGAAAATATTTTTTATATTCGAAAATAAAATAGATATTTTCGTATTTTTTATTGTTGTATTGTGGACAAAAAGTTGTCTCGTGTTTTAGTGGAGGACAAAAAATCTTGTTTTTGTTATATCCCTTACTACCTTTTTTGTCGAGTCGATCTCATAATCAATTTCTGAATCAAACAGGGTACAACAAAGGTTGTCCAGTCCTCTGTTTTTAGCAGATCAAATGCATAACACTCTTTGAGTATTTGATTCAAATTACTAGAATTAAAAAGGTTGATTGAACTATTAAATTTGTTGTCAATTATTATTACCTTCATCCCTAGTTATAAGATCATTTTTAAATTAGTCTTTATTCCTTTTTATAAAATCCGTTCAAATTTTTTAGGACATTAAATATTATTTCAATGCAACATACCACTAATTAAAATACATACTCTCTCCGTCCCAAAATGCAAGCAAAAAAAATCACACTTATTAAGAAAAGTAAAATGTGATAATTTGAAGTATGACTTTTTGTGTTTTTCTTAAAATAAGTTTCATGGAAAGATGTAAAAAGAATTTTTATTGATTATGAGAAAAAGAAGTGAGGGAGTAAATTAAATACAATTTGCATTTAATTTTATAAGAATAAGTAAAAGTAAACCTTGAAAATGATTAAAGTTGGTTTTTTTTTTGCTTACTACAATTTAGGACAAGAAAAAATGATTTTTTTTACTTATATTTTGGAACGGAGAGAGTATTTTTCTGCAATCTTTAATAAATACACTAAAAAACATTAACTAATTTTCTCTAAAAGAATAAATATATAAATATATATAACATTACATTAAAAATTTACTAAAAAATAGAAAGGTCTACTTTTGTACAGGTTCATAAGAGATTGCGGTAAAACTATACATGTTCACAATATCATTTTTTTTTACTTTGAATGCACACATTTAAAATAATTTTTTCTTATTAACATGTTTAACGTGTTCAGAATATCGTTTAACATTTTTTTTTCTATGTAAAATAAACATTAAAACATTTTAAAATGCATGTCTTTGCCTCTTCAATTACAATCAAATCCAATTATATCATCAAATCGTTAACTAGCAAATGTTCAATACATAAGAAAACTATTTTAATTTTATGGAAACTAGCCTAAGGACTGACTGCTCGAGCAACAGTACAATCAGCAATCATATTGACTTGTTTCCAACAAATTTCACTTCAAAGTTTACACAAGATAACATATAATTTGGGTAACGTTAGCAACAATTAAACTAATAATTGAGATACCATTATAACTGATTTGAATAGCTTCAGTCAACACTTGTAAGTCGCTTTCAAACTAAACCCTATTCAGACCAAGCTTCCTTCATGGGAGGCATGCAGGAGAGCTCATGCTTCGCCTACGCTCATGCTTCGCCTACCACCATTGACATGGTGTCTTGTTGTCTGTGTGAGATCAACCACAAAATTTCCACCATGATCCCGAAAACTGGCTCTCATCGTTGTTACCCCAACTTCACCAAAAAATGCAACATCAACATTACATTTTATCCATTTCAACAGGGCACAATAAATAGTATTTAAAAAACCCATAAAATATAATAAGCTTATTTACTCATATATATATATATATATATATATATATATATATATATATATAGGGACGACAATTGGAGTGGTTCTAGACTGGGCCTGTAGCCCAATTGGCGAGGTAGCCCACTTTCCCACATGGTGCAACTGTGAAATTGCCCAAGACCGGTCCAACAGTCACTGACTTCGCATATCTTAACATTCATCATCAGAATAATGAGCATTTACTACTCATCATGACTCTCCAGCCTATTTTCGACAACCACTTAATGGTATTAGCACACCATTGATGGTCTTGGCCCAACGCCGGGGGATATATCTACTTACAATATATTAAAAGAAACTACTACTAAAATACCAAATTTGTCCAATCAAGTTTAATAATATTTTAGAGTTTATGCCCTTAAATGTAATTTTAACTTTAAACTAAAAAAAATACAAAACAAAAATAGGAAGAATAAAAAAAGATAAGCATAAAAGAAAAATCCCCCCTTAAAAATAGCATCTAAAACTACCTCTAAAAAATTATATTAATATTAATCTAATATATTTAACAAAAAAAAATTAATTAAAAAAATTTTACGCTTAAAAATATGAACAAATAAATATAAAAGATATGCATAAAAAATAGTACTAACGTTTTTTGAATTAAAAAATAGTAACTTAAAATTAAAAGAACATTAAAATAGAAACAAAAACATAGTGAGTCCATTTGGATTGACTTATTATAAGGTAGTTTATGAAAATACGTTACAAAGATATAATTTTTGTAAGTGAAAATTTATGAATTAACATGCATAAAGAATCTCTATCAAAAAAAGAATCTCTATAAAAAAAAAACATGCATTAAGAAAAAACTTACGAATTAACACGGGACAATTGCTTTAATAAAAAAAGGAATTGAAAAATAAATATTTATTAATATTTATTATAATTTATTACACAAAAATCATGCACGGGACAATTGCTTTAATCAAAAAAATATTAATTCAATAAATTTTACAAAGAAAGAACACAATGACATCACTTATATTTTAAAAATATTTTATAAATAAAAATCAATACACGGGACAATTACTTTAATAAAAAAAGAATTGAATAATAAATATTTATTATTATTAATTATAATTTATAACACAAAAATCATACACGGGACAATTGCTTTAATAAAAAAATTTAATCATACACGGGACAATTGTTTTAATACAAAAGAATTGAATAATAAATATTTGTTATTATTAATTATAATTTATTACACAAAAATCATACACGGGATAATTGTTTTAATAAAAAAAATTAAACATACACGGGACAATTGCTTTAATAAAAATTGAATAATAAATTAAAGTTTTTAATCAATTGAATAGTAAATTTGTTATTAATAACTACTATAATTCATTACACAAAATTCATACACGGGACAATTGTTTTAATAAAAAAAATTACTTATTTAATAAGTTTTACAAAAAATAACAGAATAATGTCAATTATATTTTAACAGTATTTTATAAATAGAAGTCAATAGACTCGGGCGAATGCACGGGTCTCAAAACTAGTATATATATATATATATATATATATATATATATATATATATATGCTCCTCATTCAGAGGAGTCAAGTATTCTCATACATTTTTAAAATCTTTGCTTCATTCATTTTCTAACTTGAGCGTCAGAACAACTGCAACTACAAAAGTTCCTTCCCATTCACCGGAATAGAGAAGAGTGTCATCACACACACTGTAGGATAAGGTCAACTCTAATCCTAGTAAGATCATGAATATATACCCCGGGGTAGCAACTTCAATTTTACTTTTTTTTTTTATCAAGTAACTAGGAATAATTAGTAATACTTTTTTATGATAAAAGGGGGACTAATTAGTAATACTAAGTTACTCACATTTTAACTAAAATAATAAATTGAAAAAAAATTCACTAGAAAATTAAACTAAAATTAATTGAAGGTATTTAAAAAATGATATCAAAATTTCATATCCCATTCTAATGGATCTTAATATGTGTTGGACTTTTAGCCGAATCAAAAAAACTTCAATCCCCACAAAGGGTCATTTTCTTCTTTAAAGAGAGAAAGAAGATTGGAGGGCAAACTCTGACTAGGAAGGTGAGAAGGCAGGTCGTGATCACCGTGTGCTTTAAACCACACTTCTTTAATTTCTGAACAAGTTAGATGGTCCTGCCAAAGCCACTGCCTTTCATTTTTTCAAGTATTTGGTTTGAGATGATGCATGAATTTTAGTACCGTAGGTGAAAAGAAAATAAAAGGGGAAAAGCATAAAATAATAATAATATTGTACTACTTATGAGTTGACTTTTTTTTTATTTTTTATTTTATAAAATTTGCTTTAAATATTAGAAACTTATTTCAGGGTTAATTAACTTTGTGACTTAATTAATTCTAGACAGCAAAAAAGAAATAATATTAAGCGATTTAAAATATTAACTAGTTTTAGATTTTTTATAATGATATTGTTTTCAAAAATATTATTAAACATGGACAATCTTATACAAATGACATAAGAGTTTTGTTCAATACATACTTACGGCATTACCAAGTATAAGATGTTGGAGACTCTATTTTGAGATTAAGATTGTTGAATTTATGTATATTAAAATTAAAGTTTTACATTAATGATCATTTTTGTTTTTCTAAAATATTTATTAAAGATTGTAAAAAAATATATACTTTAATTAGATGCAGTGGCGGTACCAGGGGAGGGCTGAAAGTGGCCACGGCCCTCCCCCGTTCAAAAATAATAAATTTTTTTATAAGTAGAATATTAATATAATTATATTATAAATTATTTTAAGCAATTCTGTATACATATTTGTACAAATATTAATGTAAATATTTATTTAGAGTTTATTATTGATGACTATAAAGAACTCGACACACATATTAGTTCAAGTATTAGTACAAATATTAGTTTATAGTCTATTATTGATGATTTCAAGTTACTCAGTATATATACGTAAAATATTACTTTAAGTTATACAGTCTAATTTTATAATAAGAATGACTTTGTTTGTCAAAAAATAACAGATAATTGAATTTATATTATTTGGTAAAATTAGCAATTGACTTAACATATGATATAAAAGAATATGTTTTAGTGAGGTAGTAGGGGAAAATTAGAATAAACTATAATAAGTTATAACTTAATTGAATTAACATATCAGAATAAACTATAAGCTAAAATTAGAATGAAATCTTTGTTTTGACACAAGTTATATCATTTTAAATTATACAATCTAATTTTATAAATAAACTATAAGCTCATAAAAAAAATTACTAGATAAATTTTTGTGCTTTACATTGACATATATTTTTATTAAAAAAAATTGTGGCCCTCCCACACAATTTTTCCTGGTTCCGCCACTGATTAGATGTATGTTGGTAAAGAAATATTCAATGTCTTTAAAAATTTGAAAATGATCTTATAAAAAAAGAACAAAGAAAATCTAAAGATTGTCTTATATTTAGGGACAAAGATAGTATACACTATTTGTCTTTTTACAATATAATATAATACTGTCGATTTTTTTTTTGTCAAGTAGCTTAATGACTTGAAATTCCGATCCCTGCATAATAATGCAAATGTCCACCAATTGAGCTAAACACATAGGACAAATATATACTGTCGATTTTAATTTGACCATTTTATATATAGAATAAGAAAATATGATAAATTGTGATAAAAAATAACAATAAATGAAAAAAATGGAATGATAATTTTTTTAAATTATCCTTATAACAATGATCGGTTTTTTTTTCTTTTTCTTTTCATTATCATTAATAAACTCTCCTCACATCTCCTCTAAAAACCAACTTGCAAAACAAAACCTGATCAAGAATTAGGTATATAGATTATATTTCTTACGTGATAAGTTATCATCTTGCAAATGTGATAATTATTATCAGGGCCGTCTCCGACTATTTGGAGACCCTGTTCAAATTTTAAAAATTGGCCTAATAAAAATATATAAAATTATTAAAAATTATTCTCTATTTAAATTATACATAAGAAACACATAAAAAATAATTATCATTATATATAATGTCAAAAAGAGATATCATAATTTAAAATTTAAATGTAGTAGAACGATATTTATGAGTATAGATAACTAATCTATTGATACCTATATGATGTTTTATGAACATTAACAATATATAACTATTATTTTAGAGTATTAAAATTAATCTATTAATACACATCTGATATTTTATGAATACAAATAATATATAACTAATATTATAAAAGCTCAAAATTTTAAATTGAGGCCTCGAAATTTTGGAGGCCCGGCACCGGCGCACACCCTGCACATGTGTGCAAGCCGGGCCTGATTATTATGTAGAGGGACTTACTTTTCCCCATTTTAAATTAAATGTAAAATATTTTGCACTTAGATTTAAAAATACAATTATGTTTTCTACAACCTAATTATTGATGTGTTTTCTACAACCTTAGAAAGGGAGATTCTATGGTGAAGTTGTTATAGTGACTTCATTGAAAAAGTTATTTAACTAACCAATCACATTGTAGCATTGACTTTTTAATTGTCACATCAGTCTATACAATGTGGACTACTTGTTGTGCACCCTCACATCTTTTGAAAATGCAACTATTGCCCTAGTAAATTAAAAGTAACAAAATCACCCTAATTTTATATTGTTTGTTAATTTTAAATATTGCAGTAAAAATAAAGGTGTTGTCTAAGGTGAGGCAGCAAATAAGTCCCTCACAGGTGAGGGAGTAAAACCAAATCATTTTCAACCATCAGATATAATAAATGGCTAAGATTTGCTAAAATTAAAAAGGAGAACATTTAAAATTGTCCACACAAGATTTTAATGTATCTCTTCTTCTTCCTACCTCAGTAACATTGTACTTCAACTTTTCCATGGACGGTGGAAACAAACTCCGCTGAACCGACACCGACTAAACCACCACCGGAGAATCTTTTATGACTATCTTCTAGTATTGATATCAAATTGATATTACAATATTAATTCATGGTCAAAATGACCAATTTGTGATATTGAGGGTATCTATATTTCTCTGCAGTGGAATGAAATAATCGTTTTTGGAAACCGTTTGAGGTGTTTTCGATTGAAAATTTGAAACTTAACACCATGACTCAATTAATTAGTACAACATAGTTGTTTTTATTTTCTTTTTCGTGCAATTGTGAATGGATCGTTTCTCTTCCAATTTCACATAAAGCCCCATATCTTTCATTTATGATTTCTCATGGTTGGATTTATGATTCTTGAAATTATAATGGGTTTCTTGTTAAACTTAAAGTGGCGATCATAAATCCATGAAAATCGTAGAGCATCATTACCGTTGGTGTGAGTAGTCGGTGTCGGTGGTTTTGTGTCCGCCGTCAAATGGAAATGTTGAAGCACAATATTGGCCATAAAGAAGAGATACTATAGGATCCTGTGTGGACAATTTTACATGGTCTCATTTTTAATTTTTGCATATCTTGACCTTTGATTATATCTGATGGTTGAAAATACATGCATTTTGACATGTACTAATTCATTGAACAAATGCAATTTATTCTACTAGGAACAAACTTATAAGCTTCTGCATGTAAGAAAAGTTTTGGTGGTTTTTTCATATAATATGTGTTGTATGTCTAACTGATACAATCATACAAAATAGTGTCAAACCATATATGAAAAGTAATCCGATATACCAGTACAAGTATCATGGACACATCTCATGCATTCAGATCTAGTAACAAGATTCAAAATAGATTCCTGCATATTTAGCACATCGGTGACCGACGACCGTTGATTTTAGATTAGATAATTTGCTTATTTTTTAAAAAATCTAAAATACTAAAATTTGAATTGTCTAATCTTAATCCAGTAATTGCCGATAATTGTGCACTACTTAGTGATCTAATTTCCTATTTTTTAAAACAACAATGGAAGAGAATGAATTCATAGTTATCAACTAAATAAGCATTTTTATTTTTCAATATATAGAAAAGATAATAATTAAATAGATGTATAGAATTAAGTTACATATAGATTAGATTTGTGGATACATATACATCAACCAAGTATGTATGTATCAAGATGGATGAACCTTGCCAGAAGAGATTCCTTTCCATCCAGATTTCATAGAAGCAGTAGCTGAATTAAGTGCAACTTCAGTATACTTCTTAGAAGCAACAAAAGCACTTATTTCCATTAAGTTTCCCATTTTTCTTGCATTCTCAACAATTTCAACTAAACTATATGAGACAAAACAGTGACAAACAGCAACCAAGAATGCTGCAATGTGGAAATTTGTAACTTTAGAGATCATTAGAATTTGGAACTCATTATTTTTTCTTAATGAGTAGTAAAAAAAATGCTTTGTACTTTATCAATTATTTTATAAATTAAAGGTCTAAAAAATTGGGATGTTACATTTTGAGTGTTGTGGTGTTAATTACATGAATTATGTTGATGTTGACTCAAGTTTAATATGGAACTCGGATGAATATATTGATGTTAATTCCAATGAGGTTCATTCCACTGATGATGATACAGCTGGTGTTAAATTGAATGGTGATGAGGACGACAATTATTCTGTATCAAGTGGGTCTGAAAGTTCAAATGATAGCGATGATGCTGACAAAGGCAATGATGATAAACCGGTTGAAGTAGATGCAGTCGTAGGTGATTGTTAGCTTGTATTTTCGACAGGCAGTAATGAGTTGGAGTGAGATGATGAAATCTCATTTATTGTATATCATTACGTTTTAATATTCTCTTGGGAATTGATCTCAGTAATAAATCAAGAGAAGATCAAGGCATTTGACATTAAAATACTTTAATGCTTGAAGTTGTTCGTCGAAGCCTGGGGATCTGTCGAATTCGACAGAAAAGTTGTTTATGGATAAACATATTCAAATTCGACAGGAGCATGTCTGTCGAGATTTATGTATATATGTATGTGTTTGTTTGTTTGTTTGTCTAACGTATTGTGCAGAACAGAGAAGGCATATTCTGGACTTAGCAAAATATTCGAAAGTGGATAACGTTCGAAAGCCTCACCAGGTGTCAAAGGGATTCAAAATGTCAGAGACACGTGGAGTTTAGTTAGACGTCTTGTAGGTTTTTGGCAGTTATTCTGTTCGTCTATAAATATTAGTTTTTCATAGGAAAAACGGGTCCACAGTTCACAATTCACATGCAAATTCCTAAAATATTCAGAGTACCCATGTCAACGAGCGAAATGAATGCAAACAGGAACATGTACGAATCTGTGTACCATCCTTTGTAAACACTTTTACAATTGTCAATGCAATTTACATTTTCAAGTATTGATTACTTGCTTTTCATTTAAGCTTTCTGCACTTTAAGCATTCTGCAATTTATTTCATTGCATGTCTTTACTTTTCAAAGTTCTTCTTTAAACTTTATCTGCAATTCATTTACAAGTTTTCTGCAAATTTAATTTTGAAACAATTTACTTTAAACCAATCATTTGACTGTGTCGAATGTTTTTACCGTTTTATCAATTTATCCGATTTAACCCAGAAAATATGAACATGTTTTCGTCAATCTTATGCACAATCCATATGTCCCAGGATTTACTAGTTGATCCTTCTTGTAATAATTAAACTAGCGGTTGTTTACTAAAAATCGGGGTAAACAGTGATAGAGCGGTAAATATAAATTCAATTACTTCTGATGAAATTCTTGCTTTGGAATTTGGTACTGTTGATGAAGCGTTTGAATTTTATTATCGGTATGGTAAATCTAAAGGTTTTTCCGTTAGGAAAACTGATAGGAGAAAAGACCCAAAAGGCAGTAAAAAACTAGTGATGAGGGAGTTTGTATGCAACAAACATGGGTACAAAGATAAGAAACACTTGTGCAAGATAGATAGGAAAAGAGAGCATAGACGTTTGACCCGTACTGGTTGCACTGCTAGGCTTCGTGTGCAATACAAATCCAAAAAGGATAGATATGTAGTGTCAATTTTTGAAGAGGGTCATAACCATGAATTAACCCCTTCTAAGTATGTGCACTTACACCCCATTTATCGACAAATTTCTGAAGCAGATAGAGCTCAGATTGATGGTCTTCAGTCACACGGAGTTAGAACTTGCCATATAATGGGGTACATGGTTGCTCAGAAGAGTGGATATGCCGATGTTGGGTTTACAAAGAAAGACATGTACAATTATGTTGATAGAAAAATGCGTGACAATATTAAAAATGGTGATGTTGTCGCTGCTTTAAATCATTTAAAGGTGAACTCGTCTACTGATGCTATGCGATATGCTGAATATGCTGTCAACGAGATGATGGACGAATGAAGTCTCTTTTCTGGGCTGATGGGGGTAGTAGATCAGACTATTTTTGTTTTGGCGATGTGGTTGCCTTTTACACAACTTACAAAAAGAACAAATACGACTACCAATTGGTTAAATTTTCAGGGTGTAACCACCACTCTCAGACAGTTATTTTTGGTGTTGCATTGGTATCAGACGAAACGACAGAGACGTTGAAGTGGGTGTTGGGGTATTTTTTAGAGTGCATGAAAAGAAAACATCCAAAAGCAGTAATGACAGATGGAGATAGAGCTATGTGGGAAGCTATAAAACATGTTTTTTCTAATTCAACCCATCGGTTATGTTCTTGGCATTTGAATAAGAATGCAAGTGAATATGTGAAGAATACAGAATTTTTGGAATGTTTTCAAAAAGCCATGTACAAAAATTTTACAAAGAATGAATTTGAAGAGTTTTGGTCAGAGATGATTAAACAACATCAACTTGAAGGAAATGTTTGGGGTGCCAAAACATATGAGAACAAGTCAATGTGGGCAACTGCATATTTGCGTGATAAGTTTTTTGGACGTTTTAGAACAACTTCTCAATGGGAAGCTATTAATGCAATAATGAAGACTTATATTAGGAAGAAAAGCTGCATTTTTGAATTTATGCACAACTTTGAGCAGGCTCTGAGCGACTACAGAAACAATGAATTTGTTGCTGATTTTAACACTACAACATTTTGAAGTTTAGGCAATAGTTTTTTAAGCAACGTGCGAAAACCGCACCTGTAACTAAGAATTGGCAGCGGTTTTGCGTATGTTGCATAGTTCCCATACCAACAGTGGGAAAACCGTTCCTGTACAAAGTATAAGCAACGCGTTTTGCACTGTACGTATTTACCGTAGCAGCGGTCGAAAAACCGTTCCAGAAACATACTATCGGCAACAGGTTTAGAACTGCTCTCATAACTACAACCGAACAACAGCTCTAAAACCGTTGCTACAAACGGACAACAACTCTAAAATCGTTGCTACTATAAAACCGTTGGTGCAATGAAATATGGACATTAGAATAAAACTTAATTAAAAAATAAACAAAATATAATATAAGTAAATACAATACGTACTATGTGTATCACCTTCTCAACTTTAACATATCTCATTCAATTCTCCCCCAAGCGCATAACCTTCTCCTCCGAAACTTCTTCATTGTCGCTGAATCTGCTCCACATACCTCGCTGCGACATCTCACGTCTTCCTCATCTAGGTTGAATTTCACGTCTAGATTGCTTTTGCCACTCGCCGAACCTTCTCCATCTACCTCGATGCCGACAGATCCCATCCCTCGTCTACGTCGCCGACAAATCCCATTCCTCATCTACGTCGCCGGTATATATCTCCCTTCTTTAACATTCAATCTGTAATTCTAAATTGCTTGTCTTATTTGAATCTCCTTTTTTATTTATCCCCAAATTGATTGTTAGGGTTTGGGAATTGGGGGTTTTAATATTACTCCACAACGAGACACAATCGCTACTCTCTGGCACCGGTTGTTTGGCTCTGATTGTTGGGGGGTTCATATTTATCGTTGTCATTTTGTACTATTCATGTTTCCCTAATACGTTTAGGTAAGGCAATAAAACAAACCCTAATCTACTTGCAATTTGAATCTACTGTTTATTAGATTCTTAATCATGATTCATTTCTGGTTCTCAATACACCCTAATCCTATTTTACTTTAAATTTTTGTGAAGGTTTTGTCAGCAGCAACTTCAAAGTGTGTTTTGGAACCTTATTTCCCTCCCACTGAATATGTAAAGTCTACCATTGCTCAGAGTCTTTGGAGCCAGCGCTACATTATTAAGTTCTTGCAGGTAATAATTAATAGAACCTATGAATAGCAAATACACTTCAATTAAACTTGTTTCTTTGCCTCATCTAGTAAGGGAAGCTACCTTTCACATAATTGGAAACTTGATTATATTTGTTTCTAAACATGATTTTAACATTTAAGTGAGAAAGGGATAATCAGAACTAAGATGTGAATCATATATGAACTATGAAGATGTCAATCATGTAGAGTTTTACGTTTTCTTTCTTTTGAGTAATGATGACAAGTGTTATAAAAACCTGTAGAAATTATGTACATAGATATTCATTTACAAGTGGAACTATGTTATGTTCAATACTTTTTACTTTGTTTTACAGTTGGAGAGATTTTTGAGCAATTTGCAATTAGTATTTTCAAATGTGCAAGCAGTTATATCACTAATTTTCTCTCAATTATAGTCTTGATTTTGGTTATATCATTGTAGTATTATAATTTGGCTTTCTTTGGGGATTGGATTTTCTTTGTATCAGTTGTTGTGACTTAAGTTACATCATATAGTATTTTTATTATATTGAGTTACTATATATGTTAGTAGAGATTGTTTTTGTTATATTGGATTGTACTGATCTACTTAGTCAACTAGAAAGCAATTAAAATAATGAATTTTGGCCCCTGGTATATGGGTTTTGTGTAGTGGTTTTGTTAGCTTTGGGTGCTGCATTCCTATTTGGTTATGTTGTTCTTTATTCTACATTTTTTGTTGCTGGTGTGGTATATTTTTTTCTCTATGAAGCCTTGGTGACTTGTGGCTTTTTAGTGGGTGTATTTTTCTTTGTGGAATTTATAGTCAATGTTAGGTGCAATTGAGACCATTGTTTTTGGATCACTCTGCTGTAGTGTGTTTTGTCGGCATTAGTTCGATTTGGTTTGGGTGGTTTGGTGTACCTATTTTTTTTAGTTTTCATTTTGTGATGTGTAGTCTTAATTTGAATATTTAATTTGCACAAGAATTCATAAGTACTCACAATTTTTTCTTAAAAATGCAGAAGATTCATACAATACAAAATTGGTGAGAAAGTTCGGCCTCAAGATGAAAAGGATGAATGCTATTTGCACTTGAAGATCACTATAATTTTCAGCAACGTCGTTTAAAATATACACAAAGTTTATGTAAACCAATACTTTTTGTTATTTTCTTTTATGCAAACACATGTGCGTTATTTTAATTTCATATGTTTTGGCCATCCATACTTGGAATATTGTGATGCAAGATTGTTATCAATTTTATTTATCAAGACTTTTATCATATTTCTTAATCTTGAGTAATTTTGTATTTTAAAATAGAAACTATTAAAAACATAAATATTTCTCAAAGAACCGTTGCCATTGCTATAATAATAAGTACCAAAATCAGTTGCATATAACAATGAGCAACACTAAAATAAGTGTTGACATTATAGTAAGTTTAAAACCGTTGCCATTACAGGAACAAGCAACGCGTACATATATGTTGCATATGCAAATAAGCAGCATTTCAATAACCGTTGCCAGAAGCTGAAGCAGCGGTTTTTCCGTACTGTGGCCTAAAACTCAAAAAACCGCTGCCTATAGAAAAGGCAACGGCCGTATAGAGTGCGCTAGCAAAACCGTTGCTAAACTGTTGCCTTTGGTTTTAGGTACGGTTTTTTGTCATTAAGCAACGGTTTTTGGCCGCTGCCTAAGCTTCAAAATGTTGTAGTGTAAATCAAAGTGTACAGAACCTGTGTTGACAACTCAGCTGCATTTGATTGAGAGTGATGCTGCTAAAATTTATATAGCGGAGATTTTCAAAGAAGTTAAAGAGCAAATTACGAAGGCTGGTGCAATGATTGATAAGGATAAGCATGAAAATGGGGATACGAAGTTTTATACATTGACAAAATATTGTAAGGATAATTATGAAAGAGAGGTTGTTTATGATGGTTCAACATTGAATTGTTCGTGTAAGTTATTTGATTCTCGTGGCCTCCCATGTTCGCATATATATATATTATGTGATGAAGGAAGAACATGTTGATCACATTCCTAGAAGTATGGTTTTGTCGCGCAGAACCAAGGATGGAAAAATTGAATATTTGGCCAATGATGATAATGGTATAGTTGATTCGAATATGATGGTGCTTGCCCGTTTTGGTGCATATTGTTCTGCTTTTTACTAATTTTTGCAAAGAATTGTATCTAAAAAGGATGGTGTTTATGAGGAAGTAATAGATGGCATAATGAATTTACAAAAAAAGTAGTGCAGTACTGATGATCCTATTGGGACACAAAAGTCGACAGTACGTGATCCAGTTCCGGTGAAGGGTAGAGGTGCTCCAAAGAAGAAAAAGACTGACACCAAAACTATTAGGCGTTGTGGCAGATGCGATAGTACAACTCATAATGCGAGGAGTTGTTCGGTAATTTTAATAATTCAAGATATTTTTGTTAGATTCAATGTCTTAATTTGTTTAAGCACTACAGCTCCTATGGTATATTTTGCAGCGTGCAAAAAAAGCACCAGTTGGAAAAAATGTTAAATTGGATTCAGTGTCATTAACTGATTCTGTAAGCCAAACTGAGAAGGTATTAAAATTCTGTTCTGACCTTATTCTGAAATGTATGATATTGTTTTTTATAATTTTATTGTTATTATTTGTATTAAATTAATGAATGATTTTTTTGACCAGAACAAGAAAAGATAAACAAGTTGCAAGGGTGAACCAAGCATGCAAAAGAATTGTTCAGATGGACTACAAAATCGTGGCGATAATGTTACAATGAGACAAATCCCTTCAATGTATGCAGTTCAACCTATGATGCCTGTGATACATGATTAACTATCAAAGTAAGTATAAAAATTATCGTATCCGCAGGGATTGCTCCGAATCAAACGAAAGTATTTGAAATCATACGAGAGTAAATTTGCATAAATTATAAAGGGGAGTTTTTTAGAATTAGGTTTCTTAGAAATAAAACGGCAAGAAATTAGGATTTAGGTCAAGAGAGAAGGCGATTGGACCTTTTCAGTTCATCTAATTACTATCATCTTGGTAGTTCATGCATGTTAACAAATTACAAATTCAGTTTCACGATTCGATTAAGAAAAGTAATTATGTTCAATCTCTTGATAACATAATCACCTCCCTTGATCATAACTCCATAATGTCTTAGGTGATTTATGATCAATTGAGGTTTTGGCACTTTAATCTTTGAATTCTAAATTAACAATTCGAAATCTCTTAAGTAACGGTTAATTGAATAACTATTCCTAGATCGATAAATTTATTCCTATTCTCATAGTAAAACAAACAATTGGATTAATCACATAATTGGCCAAATCATGCAAAGCATTAAACACAAGGAATAATTAACTAAAACTAACTTCGTAATTCATTAAAATATCATATGAAACTGCATGGGTCAAGAGTAATAGCAATTAGAATCCCCTATGATCCAGTCATAGGAATTTAGCTACTCATAATTAAATTAATAACAAAAAATAGAGTAATAGAATTCATTACAAGTAAGATTGAGGGTGTTTTCACACTTGAAATCTACTTGATTCACTTCTGGAATCACCTTAGAGAAATAATTCTTCGCCGTCAAAACTTCGTAACCCTTTATAGGGTTTTTTCTCGTGCTGGCGCCAGGCGCTGTGTTCCTTGCGCCACTGCGCAGCCATCTGAGGCCACTGCGCCAGGCTCAGCCAATCCTGCGCTATGGCGCAACCACCTGAGGCTTTTGCGCCAGGCTCAGCCAATCCTGCGCCAGGCGCCAGCTTTTGGTGATTTTTCTCTTTTTCTTCTCTTTCTTGTGCTTCAAGAAATCTTTGTAACGATGTTATCTTCTCTTTATTCAATGCGGAAAAGGTCATAAAACTAATAAAAGTTCCCTGAAATGCGGTTAAAAACATAGTAATGACACGAAGTCATCAATACATCTGGGAGGCCATCTGATGCAAGTGCAGCCAGTGTAACCAATATATGGAATGCCCGTTGGTGAAAATTTTCGTGGTTTGGTCTCCTACAACAAGTGATGAAATCTGGTGGTAAAGGATGAGTTTTAGGAACAGTTGTATCAATCACACCAGTAGTTACATTTATTTTTAACTTCATGAAATCTGTTAGTTCTCTTGTTTGTATTTTGTTTTGAAATCAAACGTGGTTGACTTTATGGAAGTTTTATCAATGGATATTTTCATGGTTTCATTACTATTTATTTTGCCACTATTTAGTTTATAAGTAACTTATAATTTGTTTAGAACCACTAACTCAAAGAAAGAAGACCAAATATTAATTTGAGAAAATACTGACATTGATACTAGCATGTCGACATTGATAATAACTCATAGAAAATACTGACTTTATGGAAGATGCTGACATGTCGACATTGATAATAATTTGAGAAAATAATATAATTAAGTGTAATCATAAGTGTCGGTGTCTGATATCTGAATCAATCCAAAAGTAAAACCGCAAATTGAACCAATCTAAATCGAAAACCGAAAAAAAGCCCATTTGGATGTCTTTTTATTCACTATTTTATTTTATTTAAATTCAATGATTTATTTTCTATGATACTTCCTCCATCTCAAATTGAGTGACACAGTTGATAGACTTTAGAAACGAATCTTTTTTCAATGCAATGAAACAAAAAGTTTTACGAAATATTAATTGAGGAAGTAACAACCGTTCCCTATTAATTAAGAAAGTAACAACCGAAATATTTATGACAAATTAATTAAGAAAACTCAACCATTCCCTATGCATTATTCCCTATTAATTAAGAAATATTTTGTGGGCAATACAGTATCTTTATTATATTTTTATAATATTTTACAAAAAAACTACATTTTCTTCTCAAATATTTTTTTTTGTATGAAAAAAATATTAGATTTTTATTTGTAGAAACTATTATATTTTTTTTGTACTCCGAATTAAGGTTTTAAAAAATTATAATTTATATTTAATAATTGAATAAAAAAATGAAATTCAAATTTTTAGGATCTGTGTCATTTGAAATTCAAATTTTTGATACGTAATAATTATAATATATACGTAATAATTGCCTTACTAATTTTTAGGATCTGTGTCATTTGAAATTCAAATTTTTTATAGAAGAAGCAGTACAATTTGATTTGACATTAATACGCATATGCTATAATATTCATAAGAGTTTAGTTAAGAAACAATTTTCCTGTCATATCATATATGCCTTATATATAGTAGGTATATATTATATTTCTATTCCTAGCTATTTTTACATGCTTAATACTTGTAGACTTGTAAAAGTCTACTTGGAAATATTAATTACTGCGAGTAATACAAACAATATCAACACTTCTATAAAAAAAAATATCAACACTTAAAAGCATAGGATATGAATGAATTAATTCTCCTTCATTCCTTCATCAACTCAATTTCACGCTAAATTTATGCCAATGAACATTAATGTGCAAAGCTTAAATATACACAAAACTGATTTCACATAGCATCAAGCAAGACAACACCATTCACACATCAAGCAAGACAACACCATTCACACATCAAACAAACAAAGATCAGTCAAAATGAAGCGAGCATCTCCAGCCATAAGAAGGTCAAAACGCATCAATCCTAAAACGGAATCATCAATCAGTAAGAGGCATTTCGAAAGTAACTTGATTGTTATATCATCAGAGTAAGAAATCTTCTTCTTTGTTGTTATATAATCTGATTTCTTAAATGTATTGCACAGTCACCATACTACTAAAATGTATTGCATAGTCACCACACTACTGAAAGCCCAAGCTTCGACAAAGATGATTAAACGGATTACGACTCCACCGCTTCGACCCCTAAAGTGCGTAAGAAATCTATTAAAAAATTCCCTGCGACAGAAAGGAGAGCATCCGCTGTTAAAAAAGTTTTTTAACATGGAATTTTTCTGTTGCAGGGAATTTTTTAACAGATTTCTTACGCACTTTAGGGGTTGAAGCGGTGGAGTCGTAATTCGTTTAATCATCTTTGTCGAAGCTTGGACTTTCAGTAGTGTGGTGACGATGCAATACATTTAAGAAATCAAATTATATAACAACAAAGAAGAAGATTTCTTACTCTGATGATATAACAATCAATTAACTTTCGAAACGCCTCTTACTGATTGATGATTCCGTTTTAGGATTGATGCGTTTTGACCTTCTTATGGCTGGAGATGCTCGCTTTATTTTGACTGATCTTTGTTTGCTTGATGTGTGAATGGTGTTGTCTTGTTTGATGCTATGTGAAATCAGTTTTGTGTATATTTAAGCTTTACACATTAATGTTCATTGGCATAAATTTAGCCTGAAATTGAGTTGATGAAGGAATGAAGGAGAATTAATTCATTCATATCCTCTGCTTTTAAGTGTTGATATTTTTTTTATAGAAGTGTTGATATTGTTTGTATTACTCGCAGTAATTAATATTTGCAAGTAGACTTTCATAAGTCTACAAGTATTAATCATGTAAAAATAGCTAGGAATAGAAACATAATATATACCTACTATATATAAGGCATGTATGATATGCCGGGAAAATTGTTTCTTAACTAAACTCTTATGAATATTATAGCATATGCGTATTAATGTCAAATCAAATTGTACTGCTTCTTCTATAAAAAATTTGAATTTCAAATGACCAGATCCTAAAAATTAGTAAGACAATTATTACGTATATATTATAATTATTACGTATCAAAATTTGAATTTCAAATGACATAGATCCTAAAAATTTGAATTTCATTTTTATATTCAATTATTAAATATAAATTATAATTATTTAAAACCTTAATTCAGAGTATAAAAAAAATATAATAGTTTCTACAAAAAAAATATAATATTTTTTTATACAAAAAAAGATATTTGAGAAGAAAATGTAGTTTTTTGTAAAATATAATAGAGATACTGTATTGCGCACAAAAATATTTCTTAATTAATAGGGAATAATGCACAGGGAACAGTTGAGTTTTCTTAATTAATTTGTCATAAATATTTCGGTTGTTACTTTCTTAATTAATAGGGAACAATTGTTACTTTCTCAATTAATATTTCGTAAAACTTTTTGTTTCATTACATAGAAAAAAGATTCGTTTCTAAAGTCAGTCAACTGTGTCACTCAATTTGAGATGGAGGAAATGTCATAGAAAATAAATCATTGAATTTAAATAAAAATAAATAGTGAATAAAAAGACATCCAAGTGGGTTTTGTTTTCGGTTTTCGATTTAGATTGGTACAATTTGTAGTTTTACTTTTGGATTGATTCAGATATCAGACACCGACACTTATGATTACACTTAATTATATTATTTTCTCAAATTATTATCAATGTCGACATGTTAGTATCTTCCATAAAGTCAGTATTTTCTATGAGTTATTATCAATGTCGACATGTCAGTATTTTCTCAAATTAATATGTGGTCTTCTTTCTTTAATTGGTGGTTTTAAACAAATTATAAGTTACTTATAAACTAAATAGTGGCAAAATAAATACCTCACCAGTAACAAAACCATGAAAATATCCATTGATAAAACTTCCATAAAGTCAACCACGTTTGATTTCAAAACAAAATACAAACAAGAGAACCAACAGATTTCATGAAGTTAAAAATATATGTGACTACTGGTGTGATTGATACGGCTGTTCCTAAAAGTCATTCTTTAACAGCAGATTTCATCACTTGTTGTAGGAGACCGAAGCACGAATTTGAATTTTCACCAACGGGCATTCCATATATTGGATACACGGGTTGCACTTGCATCGGATGACCTCCCGGATGTATCACAAACATCATAGGTTGAACTGCATACATTGAAGGGATTTGTCTCATTGTAACATTATCGCCATGATTTTGCAGTCCATCTGAACAATTCTTTTGCACGCTTGGTTCACCCTTGCAACTTGTTTTTCTTTTCTTGTTCTGGTCATAAAAATCATTCATTAATTTAATAAAATAATAACAATAAAACTATAAAAACAATATCATATATTTCCGAATAAGGTCATAACATAATATTAATACCTTCTCAGTTTGGTTTACAGAATCAGTTAATGACACTGAATCTAATTTAACATTTTTTCCAACTGGTGCTTTTTTTGCAACCTGCAAAATATACCATAGGAGCTGTTATGCTTAAAAAAATTAAGACATTGAATCTAACAAAAAAAATCTTGAATTATTAAAATTACCGAACAACTCCTCGCATTATGAGTTGTACTTTCGCATCTGCCACAACGCCTAATAGTTTTGGTGTCAGTCTTTTTATTGCTTTAGAGCACTTCTACCCATCACCGGAACTGGATCACGTACAGTCGACTTTTGTGTTCCAATAGGATCGTCAGTACTGCAATACTTATTTTTGTAAATTCATTATGTCATCTATTACTTCCTCATAAACACCATCCTTTTTAGATACAATTTTTTGCAAAAATTAGTAAAAAGCAGAACAATATGCACCAAAACGGGCAAGCACCATCATATTCGAATCAACTGTACCATTACCATCATTGGTCAAATATTCAATTTTTGCATCCTTGGTCCTGCGCGACAAAACCAAACTTCTAGGAATGTGATCAACATGTTCTTCTTTCATCACATAATATATATGCGAACATGGAAGGCCACGAGAATCAAATAACTTACACGAACAATTCAATGTTGAACCATCATAAACAACCTCTCTTTCATAATTATCCTTACAATATTTTGTCAATGTATAAAACTTCGTATCCCCATTTTCATGATTATCCTTAACAATCAATGTATCAGCCTTCGTAATTTGCTCTTTAACTTCTTTGAAAATCTTCGCTGTATAAATTTTAGCAGAATCACTCTCAATCAAATGCAGCTGAGTTGTCAACACATGTTCTGTACACTTTGATTTAAAATCAGCAACCAATTCATTGTTTCTGTAGTCGCTCAGAGCCTGCTCAAAGTTGTGCATAAATTCAAAATAGCAGCCTTTCTTCCTAATATTAGTCTTCATTATTGCATTAATAGCTTCACATTGAGAAGTTTTTCTAAAACGTCCAAAAAACTTATCACGCAAATATGCAGTTGCCCACATTGACTTGTTCTCATATGTTTTGGCAACCCAAACATTTCCTTCAAGTTGATGTTGTTTAATCATCTTTGACCAAAACTCTTCAAATTCATCCTTTGTAATATTTTTGTACATGACTTTTTGAAAACATTCCAAAAATTTTGTACTCTTCACATTTTCACCTGCATTCTTATTCAAATGCCAAGAACATAACTGATTGGTTGAATTAGGAAAAACATGTTTATAGCTTCCCTCATAGCTCTATCTCCATCTGTCATTACTGCTTTTGGATGTTTTCCTTTCATGCACTCTAAAAAAGACCTCAACACCCACTTATACGTCTCTGTCGTTTCGTCTGATACCAATGCAGCACCAAAAATAACTGTCTGAGAGTGGTGGTTACACCCTGAAAATATAACCAATGGGTGGTCGTATTTGTTCTTTTAGTAAGTTGTGTCAAAGGCAACCACATCGCCGAAACAAAAATAGTCTGATCTACTACCCCCATCAGCCCAAAAAAGAGACTTCATTCGTTCATCACTCACGTTGACAGCATATTGCATAGCATCAGTAGACGACTTCACCTTTAAATGATTTAAAGCAGCGGCAACATCACCATTTTTAATATTGTCACGCATTTTTTTATCAAAATAATTGTACAGATCTTTCTTTTTAAACCCAACATCGGCATATCCACCCTTTCTGAGCAACCATGTACCCCATTATATGACAAGTTCTAACTCCGTGTGACTGAAGACCATCAATCTAAGCTTTATCTGCTTCAGAAATTTGTCGATAAATGGGGTGTAAGTGCACATACTTAGAAGGGGTTAATTCATGGTTATGACCCTCTTCAAATATTGACACTACATATCTATCCTTTTTGGGTTTGTATTGCACACGAAGCCTAGAAGCGCAACCAGTACGGGTCAAACGTTTATGCTCTCTTTTCATATCTATCTTGCACAAGTGTTTCTTATCTCTGTACCCATGTTTGTTGCATACAAACTGCCTCATCACTAGTTTTTTACTGCCTTTTGGGTCTTCTCTCCTATCACAACCTTTAGATAAAATAATGAGTTCTGAATTCTAATGATCTCTAAATTTCCAAATTTCCACATTGCAGCATTCTTAATTGCAGTTTGTCATTGTTTTGTCTCATATAGTTTAGTTGAAACTGCTGAGAAAGCAAGAAAAATGGGAAACTTAATGGAAAAAAGTGCTTATGTTGCTTCTTAGAAGTATATTGAAGCTGCACTTAATTCAGCTACTACTTCTACGAAATCTGCTTGGAAAGGAATCTCTTTTGGCAAGGTTCATCCATCTTGATGCATACATACTTGGTTGATGTATATGTATCCACAAATCTAATCTATATGTAACTTAATTCTATACATCTGATGACAGGAATTTCTACGGTATTTTTAGTAGTATTATTAGTAGTAAAATGACCAAGACAGACCCAAATACGAAGGAAAACCTACAAAAGCAGGAAAAAGCATCAAGACAGAGTCCAAGATGCAAAAAGACATAAAAAAGCCCAAAAAGTGAAAAAAAATCAGCATGCCATCGCAGCACGATGTGTGCCATCGTGCCACGATGAAAGCATGCTTGCTTGCCAAGAAATCAGAAGAAATAAATCTTGAAAAAATCTTCCATCGCACCACGATGCATCACAACGCTACACGATGGAGTAACTTGGCGCCCAAGCTTATGAAATGCACAAAATCAGTTATAAAAATAAACTGAATCTTCACATCGCAGTACGATGGCCTTATCGTGCTGCGATGCCTTGTTGAGGCCCATTACGAAAACTATAAATAGAGCCTCCCTTTCATTTTTTTATTCATTCAGAAATAGTAAAACACTCTCTACTATAAGGAGAGGTTCAGAGGAGCTCTATTGGGCATAGTTTTCTCCCCTTACGGGAAAACTAACTCAGCAAGGTATGTTTTCTTTAGGCTTTTATGTTTAGGTTATAATTTCTTTATTGTAATTTAAATATGTAGTCTTTATAATTTATGCCTTAGGTTGTGGTGGAGAAGATGAACTCCCCTATGAATATTTGGAGTCTGTGATTGAGTCTAAGTTATAATAAATGATATTTAAAGTATTATGTTTGTTATTTACTTTCGCGCACTTTAATAATGTATCTCATAATCTGGCGGATAAGCGGGAGCGCCCATAGAATTGATATCATGTTTTGACTTGGTATGGTCCGGAACTCGTAGTAAATAATGCTAGGTGAATAGAGACGGTAACATCCTTAACTGGTCGTGAACTGAGCGGTTAGAGGAGGAATCATGCACTAGGTGTGATCTGAGCACTTAGAAGATGAACAGCCCGATACTAGGACCTAGAGGTTAATTGGTGAAGGTTATAATGCATGTTTATAAACAACTCACTTAGTAATTAGGGTATGTGACACATCGAGGTTAGGCTCTCGTAGGTACCTTAGTTGTTAACGTAGGGAAACTTTGATAGACATAGTGTAATAGTAAGATATTACTACAACAAGGATAATTCACCGCCGAACATAATCTAAATAGCTATGTTATACACCAGTCATGCCAAATATGAAGAAGGGAGGGAGTCCAACCACCATACCTAGCCTCTATATTTCTTGAATCTATTTATTTATATATTCTGCTCTTTATATTTCTGCAACGCATTACGCTATTTTTATAAAACCTTTTCTAAAAAACCAAAGCGAATGCAAACTATCACAAACTTAAATAACGCTAGTGAAGCTTCGGCACGATCCCTGTGGATACGAACTCATTCTATACACTAGAGTGTGAATTATTACTCGACGACAGACTGGTGCACTTGCCAGACCCTAGTCAACATCTATTTATTATCTTTTCTATATATTGAAAAATAAAAATGCTTATTTAGTTGATAACTATGAATTCATTTTCTTCCATTGTTGTTTTGAAAAAATAGGAAATTAAATCACTAAGTAGTGCACAATTATCGGCAATTATTGGATTAAGATTAGACAATTCAAATTTCAGTATTTTAGATTTATTAAAAAATAAGCGAATTATCTAATCTAAAATCAACGGTCGTCGGTCACTGATGACAATAATTTCTATTGTATTTTAGGTAGTATATTTAGTAATAAAATGACCAAGACAGACCCAAATACGAAGGAAAACCTACAGAATCCAAGAAAAACATCAAGACAAAGTCCAGAAGACAAAAAGACAAGAAAAAACCCAAAAAGTGAAGAAAATGAGCATTCCATCGTAGCATGATGGCTCCCATCGTACCACGATGGGAGCTGCTTGTTTGCCAAGAAAATAGAAGAAATAAATCTGAAGAAAATTTGTTCATCGCAGCATGATGGCCTATATTGTAGCACAATGACATTACTTGGCGACCAAGCTGATGAAATGCACATGATCAGTTATAAAATTGAACTGAATCTTCCCATCGTACTGCGATGGACTTATCGCAGTACGATGGCTTGCTGAGGCCCATTACGAAAATTATAAATAGAGCCCTCCTTTCATTGTTTAAATAATTCAGAAATAGTAGAACATTCTCTACTATAAGGAGAGGTTCAGAAGAGCTCTAAAGGGCATAGTTTTCTCCCCTTACGGGAAAACTAACTCAGCAAGGTATGTTTTCTTTAGGCTTTTATATTTAGGTTATGATTCTTATGTAATTTAAATATGCAGTCTTTTGTAATAGATGCCTTAGGTTGTGGTGGAGAAGATGAACTCCCCTATGAATATTTGGAGTCTGTGATTGAGTCAAAGTTATAATAAATGATATTCAGTATTATGTTTGTTATTTACTTTCTTACACTTTAATAACGTATTCTCGTAATCTGTCCGGATAAGCGGGAGCGCTCATAGAATCAATATTAGGGACACCTAATATTCGTCCGGAACTAGTAGTAATTAATGCTAGGTGTATAGAGACGGTAACGTCATGAACTAGTCGCGAACTGAGCGGTTAGAGGAAGAATCATGCACTAGGTGTGAACTGAGCACTTAGAAGATGAATAGCCCGATACTAGGACCTAGAGGCATTGGATGGGTGAAGGTAATAAAGCATGTGTAATAAACAACTTACTTAGTAATTAGGGTATGTGACACATCGAGGTTAGACTCTCGTAGGTTGCTTAGTTATTAACGTAGGGAAACTTTAATATACATAGTGTAATAGTAAAGGTATTACTACAACAAGGAAAAGTCACCGCCGAACAATAATCTGAATAACTATGTTATACACCGTTCATGCCAAATATGAAGAAGAGAGGGAGTCCAACCACCACACCTATCCTCTATGTTTCTGAATCAAATTTATCTTTATATTTTCTGCAACACATTACGCTATTTTTATATAAAAACCTTTTTCAAAAACCAAAGCGAATGCAAAACCACGAACTTAAATAACGCTAACGAAGCTGCGGCACGATCCCTGTGGATACAAACTCATTCTAGACACCTAGAGTGTGAATTATTACTCGACGACAGACTGATGCACTTGCCAGAATGCAATCAGTCACCGATGTGCTAAATATGCAGGAATCTATTTTGAATCTTGTTACTAGATCTGAATGCATGAGATGTGTCCATGATACTTGTACTAGTATATCTGGATTACTTTTCATATATGGTTTGGCACTATTTTGTATGATTGTATCAGTTAGACATACAACACATATTATATGAAAAAACCACCAAAACTTTTCTTACATCCAGAATCTTATAAGTTTGTTCCTAGTAGAATAAATTGCATTTGTTCAATGAATTAGTACATGTCAAAATGCATGTATTTTCAATCCTTTTTTTTTTGAATGGCCAAATTTATTAAAACATCTCTAAACAAGGTATAAGGCATACCAAGAGAGATTAGAAATTACAACAAGGCAATACAAGTGGGCTCAAAGCAAGACATCACCTGCAAGCCAAACAAACAGACAAGACGTTACAAGTGGGCTGATGAATCAAAACTTATGAGTGATGAATCAGAGAAAAAGAATCGAAGCTGATGAATCGGTTGGCTGTTGAGTGATGAATGAAGAAAATGCGAAGCTGATTTTCTGGGCAAGAAGAACACTTGTTTTAATTTGTGTTTTACTATTTTATTTTTACTGCAATATTTAAAATTAACAAACAATATAAAATTAGGGTGATTTTGTTACTTTTAATTTTGCTAGGGCAATAGTTGCATTTTCAAAAGATGTGAGGGTGCATAGCAAGTAGTCCACATTGTATAAATTGATGTGGCAATTAAAAAGTCAATGCAGCAATGTGATTGGTTAGTCAAATAACTTTTTCAATGAAGTCACTATAACAACTTCACCATAGAATCTCCATTTCTACAATCATAAATAAAAGTGAGATATGATATAATATTTTTTAGTTTTGTCTGTAAATTACGGTCTTTTTGTAGTACTATATAATAGAAAAAGATAACTAAAAATTTATTTTCTTTGGACAAACTAAAAATTTATTAAATACACTTTAAAGTGCATGTTTCTAATGCACATCTTCAATTAAAAAGAGTGGATGTGTGTTAATATTCCCAAATATATATATATATATATAACCTTGTGTCTAACATGAAAAAGTGGTTTAAGTGTTGCATGGTGGGAAAGTCATGAATAATATTATAACGAATATAAAATTTTACAAAATTCAATATTAGATTGAAATTATATATATGAAAGGGATCAAATTACACCGGTGTAACATTTCCACTCAATAATGCTTTAACGAGTACAAATTTTATAAAATTCACCGTTGGATCGAAAATTTATATCATATAGATCATCTATGCTAAATTTTATAAAATTCTAAAATCGTTTGATATGTTATTGAGACACATCAAGATTAACGGTTTGTGTGTTTTTTTTAATCATTGATATGTTATTAAGACTCGTCAAGTGGATGAGCCCTAGTATAATTTTTTTTCGACAATGAGATACAAAATCTGATTAATAATTGTTCTTATTAAAATCAAATTCATATTCTCCTAAGCGATTGGTCGCAAGATATTAATCACTCGAATTGATTTTTTTTTTTAGGCTTAAATGTAGTTTTACCCCCTCTTATTTTGAATAAATCGGAATTTACCCCCCCTATTTCACTAAAACGGTTATTAATCTCTTTCTTTAACTCCAAATTTAGTGGAATTTGATTATGTGGAAAGTTAACTCGATTACGGTCATTTTGGTACTAGTTTGGTGAATTATTGATCAAAATCGAGTTATCAAAATTGAGGTACCAGCTTGCTTTTGAGCCTCAACTTCAAAGCTTTGTACAGAACTCAAGTTTGATCAATAATTCACCAAACTGGTACCAAAATGACCGTAATCGAGTTAACTTTCCACAGAATCAAACTCCACTAAATTTAGAGTTACATATTACATATAGAGATTAATTGCCGTTTTAGTGAAATAGAGGTAGTAAAATTCCGATTTATTCAAAATAGGAGGGGTAAAATTGCATTTAAGTTTTTTTTTTTAATTCCTAGCTACTAAAGTAACACTAATTTTAAAAGGAAAATGGAAGGAATAGTATATTGTCGGTTGATCTACCAGCATAGATTCAATTCTCCTATTATTAGCGTCCTCCTCTAATTGTTCCCATGCATCATGATGATTATAATGGTGACGATAATGGGCACCTCTGAAGCCCCTGATACTCAAAAAAAGTGACGTATCGTATTTGATACATACTCGATACTGATATTCTTTCGATACGTCTCGATACTCGTATCGGTAAAGTATCGGTTAAATCATTATTTTTAAATAAAAAATAATATCCGATACTCTTCTGATACATCTCGATACCTGTATCGGAAAAATATCGGTTAAATCCTTTTTTTAAATAAAAAAGTAATACCCGATACTGGTCTGATACATCCCGATACCCGATGCCTGTTTCTATCTTTAGTACTTCTTGTGGTTTTCCTTTGTCAATATAATTTTTTATTTTTCAAAAGAAAAACTATGGTGTCCTACTATATAACAAGTTGTTAAAAATTTGAGCTTATCCTAAAATTCTGATAAAAGACTAGATATTTTCTGTTTTTAGTCAAGTTTATATATTGTGTATTTATATATTTAATTTTAAATTAAATTTTTAAATAACGTATCGCGGCAGTATCGAATTGAGAATTTTAAAAAATTTCACGTATCAGCGTATCTGTATCATATCGTATCGGTATCGTGTCCTGTATCGGTACTTCATAGATGGGCACCCACAAACACAAGAGATTTGGACTTTAGAGAGTTCATACTTAAATACACAAACATTTAACACAATTTAAATACACATGCAAATTTAGAGAAATAAAAATTAAATAAATTTATTACATCAATTCATATCAATTTAACATTTTTTTTACTACCTCCGTCCTAAAATAAAATAACTAATTTGACTATTGCACGTATGCCAATATACGATTTTGATCATTAATATATTTAATTCTCTATTAGTAAAAATTATAAAAATTGGATTTTTTGAAAATACTCATCAAAACAAATCAAACAAGATCTTATGTTCATAATTCAACGCCTGAGGCTGAAATTGTTTACTACGTGTAACTGCGTGATGCAGCTACAACAGCCAATTCAGGTCCAATTCTTAATTATGATAACCTGTATTCACACAAAATGTGTAGTAAAGAAAAGAGATAAATAGGCATGCTCATGTACAATAAGTTTTTTTTTTTTCTATACGTTGTTAGCGGCTATAAATTCATTGTTAGTGTGTCTGTTAACTGAGTTATGTTCAGGGGAGATGTTTATTATTTTATTTTAGTTGAAGTATATATGGTTAGCTCATATATACAATCTCTTTTTTGAAGGATAAAATTATAAAAATAATATCAATTGTCAACAAATTTAATATCAAAATTCATTTTCTTAATCTCTGTAATTTTTTCAATAAGATTTTATAATTATGGATGAAGGTAGTATTAAATGGCTATGATCACTATTTTGAACAAATTAAAAATATTAGTTAGGATGTCTTGTATTTCCCAACGGCATGCATGTTTCTTGTTATATATACTTGTAATATAAATGCATGATAATTGTGTTGTATAAGATGTACCAAAAAAATATAGTGTTGTAATGTCCAAACGTACAGAAGCCCAGATTTCTTTTGTCAAAAGCTATTGTCAGCTACCTCCGCAGCTACATTTTTATGTTACAGATTACATTGCAAGACATATATAACAAATATTTCTTTAAACTGTACTTTACAAATTCCCATAAATATTTTATAAAAACTATTATTTAAGATCTTAAAAATATTGCGGAAGCACTCGTTAGCATTTGTCTTTATTTAATTTTAAATTAATAAAATGTACCCACACATTTGTTGTTTAAGAATATGTCCATGTAAGACTTGCTCCGTACAAATAAGAATGACCTTAGTCAATTAATTGGTTAAGTTTTTTTTTTGATAGAACTCAATCAATTAAAACCTGGGCATTAGTGGATTTCGGTCGATGAATGTCTGAATTTTTTAGGCCCGACAGTGGTCTGGAAATGGACAAAGTTAAAGTGCATATCATGTAAAACTCAGGTTAAAATTCTAGAATGCGAACAAAGATATTACATGTATTTTTTATGTGTGGTCTAAAATTTATATAAATAAAGGCGTTTGCTTGTTTTTCATTAACACATAAAAATGGACATTTATTTGGTCGAAAGTGAACTCATATGTAGCTGCAGTCTACTTACTGCAAGGGGAAATCCATTTTGTTTAAGATCAATGTCGATGTTGTTATAAAATTGGATATAATCATATCGGAAATAATAACCAACATATAAATATCAAATAAAGAATAACATAACAAATGAAAATAGTAAGTGTAGAAACTTATCTTTATTGAAGCCGACAACCGTGAAGTAATCAATCATGGAATGACAAATAGGAATACCTGTAAAATAATAAACCATGAATTAATACATGATGCGTGCTAATCGTACTCTTCTTAAGAATTTCTAACTTTCTCTTATATTTGACTCATAAAATAGATAAAATAACTCTTGATTAAATTACTTTAATTTTACGACTTTAAATTATTTTTTGAACTCATTATCTCTTTTACTTGTGTTGTCTTGTTGCCTTATTGTCGACAAATTGTTGTTTAGTTTAATTATTTTTACATTAGTTATAGACAAATTTGTATATAAAAAATTGACGGCGTCGCCTATCAACCCACCAGCCCTCCATATAATGGAATGAAGTGAAATTTTCAACATGTCATCTTTAATTGGCCCGCATTGCACCATTTTTGACAGATTATTGACAAGGCGGATCGTGGCGGAACGGGTTGAGCCATATTTCCATCCTTCTGCTAAGGAAATCATAGTCTGATGAAGTCTTCATATTGAGTATCTTAATTTCTCCACCACCAAATTAGATAACAACCAATATCCCAATTCCCATGTGACCATTGCATATATAATTGTACTTCCTGTATGTACTATTGATCAAGGTTGCATCTAAAATATTAATCTCTATTGTCCAAACTTACCAACCACACTGCATTCTCTAGAGGGCAGTCTCTAGTAATATGTAAAATTGTTTCAAATCTTTTTGCCACGATGAGTACAATAAGGTTCACTGAGATTCATCTTATTGTCAAAAGAAAGTAAAGGGCCATGGAACATGGTAAGTAAATGCTCATATCACTATATTAATCAATCTTTTTTAATTCAATAACTAAATTTAATATACACTTATAACTTTGTATAAATTTGCAGCTGTTTGTAAGAAAAATATTTGTTGAGCTTTCATCATCAATTTAATCTGTTTCAAATATTAGTGCTAACATCAAATAGCTCTAGCCCTTTTAATTGCAATTGCAGGTGATCGAACTATGACCCTCCCTACCAAATTTTGCATCGTGTTCAAATTTTTCATTTATTCCAACGGTCAAATAAATTACTACTAGGTGTGTGCCCGACTCAATCCATTCAAAGACCCCTTCCAACCGATGATTTTGAGTTGGTCCAACTTTCTTACACATAATTATCTGTTTTCTCAACCTTGAGAATTTATATTTCATTCTTCCTATAAAAAAAACTCAACTGAGTGGAACATATTTAGTACTAATAAGCAATAATAGATACTTCATAATTCATTTTTTCTTTTGGAAAAAACAAAAGATACTTCATACAATTTCATAAAATAAACAATATATGTACCATATAAATTATTTTAGTTATAAAAGGTAGCAATACAGAAGTTTTAGGTGCAAGTAACAGATGCAGTGGAATACAAAAATACAATACAAATTTATACAATGTTTAGCCACAAAATTAAGCTAATGGTTCACTAAAACTTTCACTGCCTAATTGTGACTGTTTCCTAAACCCTATAATATCAAACAATTTTTAGTGCATCATTGCAACAGCCTCTTGCACAAGGGGCTGTGTAACATGCACAAAATGCTCAGCTTCCCTCTCCACTTGCTCCCAACATTTATCAGTACTTTTCCCTTCTTTCATCTTCTTCACAAATGCCACAAATTTTCTCCAATTATCAGGTTGAAACAAATGCTGGTTCATCCTCAGGTATGTGAAGGCACACATCTCTGTTTCGTCCGACGAGGCCTTTAATATTTGGTCGTGTGCATGTTCGTCGTACCGAGGCAATGCATTTTCCCCGGCAAGATGAACCTGTGCCTTTTGGGTAGCTAAAGCGACTTGGTGCACAAGTTTCTCGGGTGCACATTGCGCATCCTGTGGCTGCTCGTGATCGCGCATCTCAATACACGTGAAATTGAAAACAGCCCCATGACGTGCCAACATCTGAGCAATCGGGAGGTAGCCATCGCGGTTACGGGTGTTGTAGTATCCTGCTGTGAGCTCTGGAGCATGAGACCTTGTACCATAGTGCCAATGAATACCAGCAACTTTAACTGATATCTTAACTCCGGTATTGTCATAGATTGATTTTGCTGATGTGAGAATCCTCTCACCATGGTTCAACAGCATCTGAGAGTACCATGTGAGGAAAAATTCTCCATACTCGCTGTCCCAGCCTCCGCCTTCTTTGCGGAAGAAATTGGTGTCTTCTGGCCAGTTGTTGTACTCACCTGCATCGGTAGGACCTGTGCTTCCCCACTGCGGCTTATTTGCAGCATCAGCAGCAGCTTGTAAGCTACTCAACATATACTGCATTGAAGTGAAACTGAGTGTGAGAAACACAAAACAAAGTGACAGTTAAAAACAAGTAAAAAGGAAGTGAGGGAAAACTTATAATACCTTGTCATAGCATTGGAAAGCGCCAATTCCTGGGAATTTCCATGTCCCATTTTGTTCCGGGTATGACGGGTAACGTAGCTCACCAGCTGGTCCCATCCCAACTTGGATTTCCTGAATTGTGAAAGTGTCAGAAATTCAGGTAAGAAACCATACATAGTATATCAAACAACAACATATTATCAGAACACTTGGTTCAGGATATACAACATTGAATTTCACAAAATCACTGTGGCAAAGTACAGTGGTTAAAACACAATTTTAGTCAAAAATGTAATCCTGTCAAATTCATTGAAAAAGTAATGTATTTGGTCAATAATATAGTCTAGATTCTAGAAAGTTAAAATTTGCTTATATATAGAACCGGAGGGAGTATAATTTTTGTCAAAACTGTGATGCTAAACATACATGATATAAAGAACACTGTATAGAATTACATTGAATTTGTCAAATTTACAGTGGCAGAATACAATTGTTAAAATTTCAAAGAATAGTTTTTTGTCAAAAGTGTGATTATGCCAATCTCATCCTCAATCCAAACAAACACTCAAGTCTCAATGAGCTAGATTGAAAAGTAAAGGAGTTTAATGGAGGTGCAGGGTCATATTTGATGACAATATTGACACAGTTTCTCATTTAATGTCAGATTTTGAAAATAATGGCCAATACTTGATCCTCATTTAATGTGTCAACAAATAAAGTGACATTTTCATAATTTAAACCAACATTTGAAAAGGGAAGAAAAAAGAAGGTACACAGCACTATAAAAAGTATGTAGAGTTGTAAACAATGGGGAAAGATATTTACCACAATGGTATCACCAAGAAGGTGTTTGAAATTGTCTCTGAAAGCACGCATGAAATCAGCATAACATTGAATTGGAGTTCTGCCCTTTAGCACTGGCAAAGTGTCACATCCAAGTGATATATATTCATAGTTTCTTCTTCCCCATTGATCAGTATATGCAAGATCAGGATCTTTATCAATCTCTTCTACAGCCCATTTAGGCAAGGGAATACTGGTACAGAGAAAAATTTATAATCCCATAAACAAGTGATCAAATATAGATCAATTTCTAATACATTCGTGGAAATAATAAAATCAAATTAAGCAAATAATGCAATTGAAAATTTAGACAGAAAATAAATTACCAACTGGTACCAGTTAGTTTTTCTTCCCATTCATGTCTTTTTAACACTTCACATCATATCATAGAGGACATGGATAAATCCTTATGAGATAATGGCATTGTAATAATTATTTTAACCTTTGAATCTACAACATTTCATTTTTGAAGTATTCTCCACTTAAATTTTTGAAATGTCGAATTAATGATCAAATAATAAAGCGCAAGTTTAACTTTACTCATCGCATTTTTGGAATACAAAGTAATAGATCAAGTAATGGATGCTCAAGCCCAAATATAACTTTACACATGCCCTATATGCACTCTCAAGATATTTAAAGATAGAAATTTTGGATCAATTAATTTTGACTCAATTTCCATGACATGTGAACTTAACTTAGTTGATAAAAACAAGGTATCTTAGGATCAAAGTTCGAATCCAGAACAGTGGAACACTTCACTTATAAAAGTAAAATTCTAGCCATTAAACTACTTGAAAAAAATATTCTAACTTCAACCTTTTTTTTTTTACAAATATTCTAACTTAAACTTAAAATCATAATACTATACTAAAACTGCACAAATCACAAAACAAATTGACATATTGGGTCCCCAAATCACAACATAGCTAGTCCAATTTTTGTGGCGACAATGATGTGGATTCATGTGAATTGGCTTTGGTCCACCCACGTAAAGGGCCTACTTTTCCATCACGAAACCAAACTTTTAATGGAGACCACAAATATAAGTAAGACTCGTTGCATGCTTAACACGCCTCTTTTCGTCTTTTCTTTTGTTTCTTTTAATATAAATAATAAACTTCTGTCAAATTAATTTTGAATTTTGATTTACAAAAAATATAAAATGTTAGAAGTATATTTAAAATTTAAAGATATTAGTTTTATACTACAATCAATAATAATACTTCAATCTTCCAAGTTACATATAAAAAGTAAATGACATGGTGGTGAAAAACATATAGTTCTTAATTGAGTATTTTTTTCTCACATTAAATCTCATCCGACCTTAATTATAAGCAAATGTCACTTTTTGGATACATTGAATAACTAATTTATCATGTATCATGTATAACTAATGTACCTAGTCCACTTTTAAGACTAGATGTATCAGTTATTTAATGTATCTAAAAAGTAACATTTGCTTATAATAAAAGTCGGAGGCAGTATTATATAAATAAGATTGTGATTGACTTGACGGTAAAAAATCTGTTATTTAATGATGTCCAATTAAGATCGAACGATGGGTTGTTATGTGATTGTGTGAATAAAAATTATGATTCTTTATATCATAAAATAAGACACGAAATAACCGTTATTGTTGACTGACTGCATGTGCTAAGAGTCTTATAAAAAAAGATAAATTTTTTGTCAAACTAACTCTTATAAATAGGGACGGAGGAAGTATAATCTACTTAAATATTTGACTGTGAGTGCTATCTATATTAATCAATCTACTTTCTTAAATATTTGAGTGCACTATTTATATAATTTAGTTTGATTAATAGTAGTATTTATTACTTAAATCTAAAGATAAATATTACAAATATCAAATTTTGATCGATACATTTGTAAACATCAAATTTATTTCCATTTACTACTAATAGTAGAATAATATTTGTTAATGCACTTGTAAATATAACAAGTCCTTCTTAATATATCACAAAAAATGCTAAATATATAACAAGTCCTTCTTAATATATCACAAAAAATGCTAAATAGTGCTCCAACACTAATTAAAGATACTTAATATGGAGTATAGTAAAACTACATTGATAATTGTGTTGATAATTGTGTAGTCGATGTTTGTATATTGTATATAAAAAATGGTAATTTCAATATAATATATTTTTTTATTATTTATATCCTGGGCACTTGTTAGTATACTAGCTTAAAACAATACTAGTACTATAATTATGGGAACCTATCATTATTATCTACCGGCAAGAAAAAAAATTAGCATAGCAACCAATACGAATTAAAAATTAGTCACAATAATAACGCAAAAAGAGTAAATAATTATAAAAATAGAGATAAAAAAAGACACTCACGTGACAGAATCACCGACGTTACCACCACATTGATGAAACGACATAACCGCCTGAACTTTAAGCCCATGCTTCTTTGCGATTTCCATAAGCTCATTATAACCGCCCCAATTATATTCACCCGGTCTTTCTCTCTCCACCAATCCCCACCACACATCCATCATCACTCCTTCCACACCAGCACTCTTCAACGCTGCCATCGCCGCATTCACTGCCTTCTTCCTATTCACACCGTTCCCCATCGTCACACTATCCAACGGCATCATCACATAAACCGGTACACCGTTATTCCCTTTCGCTTTCTTCGATCTAGATCCTGCTACATGCTCGACCTCCACTTCATCCATAGTAAAAGCTTGACACGCCGCATTCAGATCTGGTCTGATTCCGCCTAATACCGGAGATCTACATGGACTCATCGGCGGTGATAAACCGTCAGTTACAGCTTCTGATCTACTCGCTTTAACTCGTAGATTTGCCGCCGGTGTTTTCCACACTGCCGCCGCACTCAAAGACGCTGTTGGCTCTCCAGTGGTTGATTCCGGTACTGGAGTTCCGACGAGGCTTCCGATCTGAGGAGTAATACTCAACGCCATTAAATTTCAATAAAAAAAGGAATTAATAATTTAATGATATGATCAATCTGTTGATTTGAACGAAACTTGATGAATAAGAAGAAAATTTGAGTTTGAATTTGATTCGCTCTGAAGATAGTGAGAAAATTGAATGAAGGGAGAATGAGGTTTTATAAGGAAAGTGAGGAGAGAGAGGGATTGAGGATAAGATAAAAATATTAATATTTATGATTTGACCGTTTGTAATGTGACACGTGTCCAAGTGTTGCGTGGCGGAATTGTGGACGGTTGAGTGAGAGAACGGTGGAGATGGTGTGATTGGTTGAAGGAATGAACGATGAGATTTGTGTTACGCGTGAATATACCAGAAAATGCGATGCTGGAAAATGGGCTGTGAATGGGTGAATAGGGGACACGTGTTGGATAACGATGGCTCACGTGTCGTGATTGTGGTTTTGGTTGTGTACGAGATAAGCCAAGAGTGGGAAGATTCATGTGAGATTGAAGATTTGGCACGTGTATGGCGATAAATCAGCTAATCACGCGGAAATATCTTTTTCAAGTTTTTCGATTACTTGGGATGATTAGACTTCTGTTCACTGATGATATGTAGACACAACATTTTGACACAGTATGGGATAGGAGTGTACTCCCTCCTGCCTTTTTTTAAGCAAATATGCTAATTTGCACATTTATTAAGAAATTATTTTTTTGTCTTACTTTTATGTAAAATGTCTATTATGATTCTTAAAATGATCTTAAATTTGCATTGGAACTATACAACCATTTTAAAAAGTAAAACAAATGATGAGAGTACTTTTGGAAGAATAACATTAAATAAAGGGTCTTGCTAACTAGTGCCCCGGGGCACTAGTTAAGGAACTAAAAAGGGAAAAACAAAGAAAAAATATGCATTGGGAAAACAAAAATTTAAACCTTTAACATGTTGACTTCACAAGTTCCAAAAAAAACATTACTATATTTGGTTACCTTAACTAGTGCCCCGGGGGCACTAGTTAGCATTTGCCTTAAATAAACTTAGTTTTGGTAACTTTTGCTTATATTTAAGGCCAAAAGTTTTTGTTGACTTTTGCTTATAAATAAGATCGGAGGAGGTATATTACTAGTTGAGCAAATCCAAATTCGATCAAATTCATTCAATTCAATTAAAAAAGTAAGTTGGGTTAAGTTATTCACCAAAGAAATCTATTTTAGGACAAAATCGAATCCAAATTCAAACAATCCATCGATTCCACTGGATTGATAGTGGTATGATTTTTTAAAATAATTTTTATATTAATATTAAAAATCTTACACCATTAAAAAAGAAAATAAAAAATTGTGTCAATTTTATAAAACAAAATGATGATTCGTCATTTAATATTAAAAAAAATAAAATTTGAGTAACCCACACAACCTATCCAACTCAATCCAACTTAGAAATGAATTTATTCATCCAACCCGGCTCAATACTAAAGTGGATGGTTATTTTGCTTAACCCAATCCAGAATACCCCATATATTTTCGGTTTTGTTTTTTCTAAACTCAATCCCCTCATATTCATCTCTATCGGATGCGAATTAGTGCTGTAACTTATCACATGTAGTTCTGTAGGTGATGATATTTATCGTTTAATTTTTGTTATAATATTTATTGTTTGATTGATATTGGACGGTTGAATATTATTAGTTTTAAATATTGAATTGTTTGAAAATTACGAATGTTACTCTAGTTTCCAACTCACATACTTGGTGGTCGGACCCATTGCTTTGTTTGGGCATCGACTAATATTCTGTATTTTGTTCCTAACTTTTGTATTGACACCTTTGTAGTTCGGATGTAGCTCTCCTTGGCACGCCTTGTGCTAAGGAGACTACTTATTTTTAATATATTAATTTCATTTCGGTTTGTTAAAAAAAAATATTGAATTGTTTGATAGATATTTTTTTAATCAGTTGTTTGATTGATCTCTAACATCATCTTCTTGATTGCATCACTCAATATGTGAATGCATGATCTCTAAGATATACTTTAAATACATTAATATATCTAAATGTTAACTTTTTCTTATATTAAATATAGAGGGAATCATGGTTGTTAAAATCGCGTATTAACACGTAAACTCGTGGACGAGTTTAGGTTTTTAGGTATGAAAAATTGGTTAATTCGCATGTAAACTCGAACTTTTGTAAACTTGCGAAAAAAAATGAGCTTAACCGAGATAACTCGGTGTGAAAACGCTAAAATCGGGCGAGTTTACTTTTTAAAAAATTTAGGATTAATAGGCTTTTACCCCTGCAAAATAGGCGAATTTTGTTTTACCCCCTATAAAAAATTTCTTTAAGATTTCCCCTTGCAAAATATTTGTTTTTGGTTTACCCCCTTGGGTGCACTTTTTAAATCGGTTGAACAGAAAAAACCGATTTAAAAAACAATACTTTTTAAATCGGTTGAACAAAATAACCGATTTAAAAAGTGCACCCATGGGGATAAACCAAAAAAAAAATTGGGCAAGGTGGAAATCTTAGAGAAATTTTTTATAGGGGATAAAGCAAAATTCGCCTATTTACAAGGGGATAAAAGCTTATTAACCCAAAAATTTATGGTCCAATTTCAATTTTTCGCCCATGAGGCACATTTCCCTACACATTTTGAAAAGAAAAAAAAAACCCAATAACAATTTGTTTAGAAACCTATGAATCTTCTTCTTTTGGACGGTTATTTGAATATTTACATGATTTTGTTGGGATAATTATTGTACTTTGAAACAAGTTTATGGACATGATGCTATTTATATGGAGATTTGGTCTGTTTTAGCTTTATAATTAAGTTAATTTTTTGAAATATTAACATTTTTATAGTATTATATTAGTATAGATACCATATACATAATAATTTTAATTTTAGGTCAACTCACACGAGTTTACGATTTGAGTTTATGTGTCAAGTTTACCTATGCAAAACGAGTTAAGGTAAAAATTCGATTCTGACAACCTTGGAGGAATATATTTTTTAATTAAAAAAATGTGAGATCGGTGAATAAAAACAACATGACTTATATAGATATTTTTTTTTTGACATTAATGACTTATATAGATACTTATACATCTATTATTAATGCAAGGATAAGTTATCAATTCTCTAAGAAAGGGGAAAGACTCTTATAATTAAGCAAAGTAACACTAGGTATGTGCCAACATTCTTTTATTTGTTGTCATTATTTTATTTTAATGTTAAAATGAACAATTTTATGTTTGAATTTATGTTTTGAGTGTAACGTATAAATTTTAATGGAAAAAATAGTCATTTTGGTTCCTCAAAGGGCAACTTGCTGTCATTTTAGTCCCTTATTGAAAAAAAATTATAAAATAGTCCCTCAATGTTATCTTCATCAGTCAGATAGGTCCAAAACTTTAAATATTTATTAAATGTGATGATGTGACATTATGATTAGAATATTTTAATAATTTGCTGATTTTTTAAAGTCCATTTGACTTTTATTATAATTAACATTAATTTAAAAAAGAAAAACATAATAACACATAACAAACTAAAATAAATTCAAATCCAAACAAATTCATACCCACATTAGAATTCATCACCAAATTCATAATTAAACAACAATTGAAAAACATACCCAAGTAGAATGAAAGAGAATCAAACGAGGTGAATAATAGATGTTAGTATTGCACTTACTACAAAAAAAAAAATTTATATTAGAAACAATATTTTTCTTACTTTTCAAATATTGACTACCCAACTTTTAATGTAGTTTTACTATTTTAAGTATCTTTAACTAGTGCCCCGGTGCATTAGTTAACATTTTCCAATACTTAACTATGGACAAATCTTGATGAAAATGAACTATTATAATCTAAACTATTTAGCACTCTTCGAGTGGTTCATGAGCTCCCCTACAGAACAGACTTTCCTAACCTTGTGGCGGAACTTTAGATTACCAGGATCTTCTTCCCCCTTGAACTAGAGGGCTAATGCCAAAAAAAAAAAAAAGATGAGCAAGGATACAACAAAAACATGGAAATGAATTACCTTAAAGGTCCTTGAACAAGAAAATTCCTAAAGGATCTCATGAAAATGGTTGTAACTTCTTCAAGATCTGCAGCTCTTAGTGAAAAAGCTTCCACATTTGTTAAGCACTTTACTGTCCTGTTGCTAATTAACCTTTGTCCTGGAAGCCTTACTTTTTTACCAACTTCAGTAGAGAAAAAATGTCAATGAAGAACTCAGTTTGGAGCAAATAATTTGGCACATTCCTAGTTCGACTCTCTTGAACTGAAGAACTCAGTGACACCTCTCTTGTATTCTCAAAGCGCCGAAAAACAACAATGACATATTAATGCCGAAAAGGATAGATGTTGTACCTAATTGAGACAGGAATTTGGATTCTAAGGATGATTCCGGTAAACCCTGGTTCTCATGAGCAAATACTCTAACGATTTAGAATAAAGTCTCGTGATAAGAGAAGATAACTATAGAGAGAAAAGATAGGATTCCTAAATATGGTGGATGATTGCTAAATAGGCATGAGGGATTACAGTAGAGAGGATTTTCTTGGTTAAACTAGAAAATGCAAGTTCAGCAATGACAAAACAAAAACAGGACTTGTTAAAATGCAAGTTATATAATAGTCTAATGACTTATTATAATATGTAAATACTGCAGAATCATGGCACACAATGCAAATATTTTGCATAATTTCAACCAACAAAGTGCAGCTTTTTCTGCCATACTTTGGTCACAAAAATGCAGTATATATTGAAGCACGACTGTAGATGAGAACCATTCAGCTGCAAATATTTCTGCAGAATCATGCAACAAAATGCCGAATTATAGCATACATTGTGACTTGTAACCCACAACACATTCAAAACACTTGTTAAACATTGAGAAGATGCATCAGTATGATAACACATCCATGTATTGATAATGTATATAGGCCAAGGGTACATAATCAGGTAGCTATAAATCAGTTTTGCGTCCAACAAACACTTATAACTAACTAAAACACATCACTAAACAGGTTAACTTGCCAAGCAAGTAATCTACCTAATACAATCTCAATGACCAAGACACTAACACATAAATTATATTGATACTTGACAGTGGCCGAAGGAGAAAATATACAACATAATAAATAAGAACACAAACTTACATATTATATGCCTAAATGGAACAATCGATTGAATAAAATCCAATGTGGTATTAACAAGATGAAATAGCATATCCAAAATAACATTATACATCAAAAATAATTTAATAGAATTCTCCCAGCAAAGATATTTATGCTTTATTGTTTTTAGAATAAAAATCAAGGATGAAAGAAATTATATATCATCTAATTCAGAACATGGAACTATTTATGCACAAGAGGCCAAAAACAAATACAGGGAAACTAAAATTGCATTCAGTTCTGCCGCCACTTATCTTCGTTGACATCATTCATCATTATTGAAAGTATGCCTGTGAATCTCTGCTTTTGCGTCATCTTCTTCTTTTTCTTCTTCTTCATCATCATCATCATCATAAAAAAATTCACCATCATCAACACCATCATCATCATCATAAAAAAATTCACCATCATCAACACCATCATCATCATTATCATCGTCAACACCATCATATAATTTTCTCTTTTTATAAGGATTATTGAATTGAAAATCCTCCCTGCTACTTTCTTGTTTGAATATGTGCAATCGACATTCCTTAAGGACTGATTTCATTCTCGAATTCCCACATGTAAGCTTCGCATGGTTCCATTCATGTTTTAAAATCAGTTCATACAATTTTACCATGTCTTGTAGTTTTAAATCAAATAGATATGTATGACCTGGTTCTATCAGGTGACAATCCAATGGATTGCCATAGCCAAAAGGGTATTCACAACCATTGATGATTAGTTTGAGACTGGATTCATCAAATATCTCGCAGGTGTTCTTGTTAATTATCCAATCAGCAGTAGTAAAAAAGAAAGCAATGGAAGGGAGATTTTTACGAAACCAAAACGAAATTGACAATTCCCTGTAATCATATTCATACTCAAACCACTCTGGAATCAATTCAGTTCCTGGCAAACAAAACATAGTCCCTCCGCCTTCATGCAATTCCTATTAGTCATAAATAACTTGTAAGTTTAGAAAGATAAAGTAGAATACCAAATACAAAGTCAAATACAAGAAAAAACAAAACCTGCTTCAGTAGCATGCTTCTACTTGAGGAACTCAAAGAATCACAATTCTCTAAAGACAATTCTTTTAAATTTGGCGGAATCCCTCTAATTTCTTGAAGAAACTTGCAACCACCCAGATAGAGGGTTATTAAAGAGCCATGTTCTTTGATGCACAATGGAAGAATTGTGAAATTATTCCCCGACAAGTTTAAGTGTGTGACATTAGCAAACCACTTGAGAGCTATTGGAAGAGATTCATCATTTAGGTTGCAATATGATAGCGTAATTGATTGTACATTTCGTCACACCATGGAATTTGGTTTATCACACTGCTTTGGCAATAATAGATGATAATTTTCAACGTAAATGTTCAATAATTTTGGCATCATGAGAATGCTACTTGGTAACCTAAGCAATATTTGACCTCCACCTAGTCCTAAATACTCAAGCCCAGTAAGATTTTGAAATGAATCAGGCAATTCTTCAATGCAAGTGTAAAACAAAGAAATGGTTTCAATGTTTTCCATCTTTCCTAATATTTCTGGAAAATTCTTAAGCCTATTACAATATGAAAGATCAAGTTTTTGAAGAGAGGGCAACTGAATTGCTGGAAAACTCTCGAGCTTCTTACAACCATGGGCATTCAAGATTTTGAGTTTATTCAGAAACCCAACAGAATCATGAATTGTAAGTAAATTCTCACAACATAGAAATGAAAATTCTTCTAGATTTCTGAGACCAGATATGTCACTTATGTGTATTATACTTTGAGAAAAGTTTAAAAGTAAAACTTTCAAACTCAAGAAAATCTGCAACAAATAGAAAAAAATGAGTAGTCAGATTAAAGAGTTTGCCAAATTACCCAAAATGAGGGAGGTGAATTAAATGAGTGAGCCAAATTACCATTTTGTTCAATGAGTTAGCCAAATTAAATGATGTAAGGCCACTGTTTGGTAACTTGCATATTGACAGAAATTTTGGACGAAAACCAGAAGCTATGGGCTTGTTTGAAACACTTCTTAAAAACTCTTTTTTAGTTTTTAAAAATTTCAAAATAAAAAATCTGCTTGAAAATGTTGTTTCTAAAAACAATTTCTAAAAACTGTTTTCAATTTTCTAGTTTTTAAAACAAAAAAACCAAAACAGGTTTTACATGTTTTGGTTTCCAATTTTGCTTTTCACTTTTTAATATATAACTTTGATGATAAATATCTTTAATTGTATGATAATAAAAATTATAAAAAAATAATATTTTGAAAATACTTTTCGAGACGAATCCAAAAACATCTTATAATAAAGAAATTGAGATTTTGAGGTCATTCAATTGTAAGATAATATCTTTGACAATTAATATCTTTAATTGTATAATAATAAAAATTATAAAAAAAAATGATATTTTAAAATAGTCTCCGATACGAATCTAAAAACATCTTATAATAAGAAAATGGAGATACTAATCTAATTCAAATACATATAACTTTAACGATTAATATCTTTAATTTTATGATAATAAAAATTATAAAAAAATGATATCTTGAAAATACTCTTCGAGTCGAATCCAAAAACATCTTATAATAAGAAAATGGAGATACCGATTTAATTCAAATATATAACTTTAACGATTAATATCTTTAATTGTATGATAATAAAAATTATAAAAAAAATGATATTTTAAAATACTCTCGGATACGAATCCAAAAACATTTTATAATAAGAAAATGGAGATACTGATCTAATTCAAATACATAACTTTAACGATTAATATCCTTAATTGTATGATAATAAAAATTATAAAAAAATGATATCTTAAAAATACTCTTCGAGACGAATCCAAAAAGATCTTATAATAAGAAAACAGAGATACTGATCTAATTGGAATCATACTATCCATGTACTAATATTTAGTGGTATTGTCATCATCTAATTTTATAAAATAAAATAAAAAAAATGGTTGCTAAAAATAAAGATATACAGTAAATTTTTTGGTTAATTAAACATTTGAAAAATAATACAATTTTAATAAGCATGCCTTCAAATCCATATAAAGATATAAATTTTTTGCGGGCATTCGGGAAAGGATCAGAAAGTTTTTCGCAAAAAAAGATCAGAAACTTTTTTTTTACCTTACCGAAAAAAATTCCGAAATTATTTTTATTTGAAATCGAAACTTTTTTCCAAGAAAAAATCTGTAACTTTTTTTCCAAACTTTTCTTGTCTCTAAAACTGTTTTTAAAAATTAGGTAATCAAACAAATTTTCTCATTTTTTCATTTGTAAAATAGTTTTGAAAATTACGTTACCAAATATTTTTTTTTTCTTTTCTCTTCTTAAAAATAGTTCTCTAAAACACTTTTAAAAGACACATTTTAAAAACTAAAAATCAAAACTGTTTCAAACATGCCCTATATCTTTGAAACTTTGCCATTCTAGTACTCTTAAACTATTAGGAAAATGTACTTCAGGCTTGAGATAAAAACTAGTTTTAACAACAAGTGTCTTGAGGTTTTCCATCTTCTTGAGCTCATCTCCTGTCCACTCTATTATTTCTTCGGCTTGTGGAAAATTCAAATGTATAATTTTAATTTGACTTGTTCCCTACAAAAAGCATAAATAAACCAAAACACATGTTATAAGAGAATTAAATGTTTAATACAAATTTAGAGAAATATATAAGGGAATTAATGTTTAACATTGAAAATGGAAAAATAAAATATTTATATTAAACTTACTGAATTTGTTTCTAAAACTTGAAATATATCTTTATGGAACCACAACCTGCTACGTTTCCCCGGCTCATTTGGTGATTCTTGTCTTACAATTTCTTTACCCATGACTTCTATCAAGTCATGTAATATCACCCGGGGTTTAGTATTAACCATATGTTTAATAATCTTTACAAGAGATTTTTCAACCAACAATCGAATATGATATTTCATCTCTCGACTGTAGTGAGCACAAAGAATATCTTCCACCTCTTTCAAATGATACCCTTTAAAGCAACAAGCAATGTCGAGAAAAACACTCCGCTCTTCTTCCTCTAAAGCATCAAAACTTACTTTAAGTATGTTTTGAATCTTTCTATGAGGAATCTTTTCATACTGATCCAACAAAGAATTCCATTCTTCTACAGGCTTTCCAAACAAGTTGGAACCTAGTACTTCTAATGCCAATGGAAAACCAGAAGCATAATTTACAGCACGGTTTAAACTGTTTTCGTAACTTGAGTCAACTGGTTTACTTTTAAAAGTCTGCCACCTAAGCAATTCAAGAGCTTCTTCCTTATCAAACTCATCAATTTCATATGTAACTTCAATCCCATGATTTTCTAGCAAGTGTTTGTCCCGAGTGGTAACAATCACTCTACTGCCAACACCAAACCAATCAAGCCCTCCAGCCAAAGCCTGCATCTGCTTCAATTCGTCAATGTCATCGAGAATCAATAAAACCTTCTTTCGGTTTAGCCTTTTCCTTATGATTGGAATTCCCGCACTACTATCTCCTATTTTAATGTCCAATCCAACAGTTTCTTTAAGAAATTCCTTTTGGAGATGCTCTAAACCATGTTTTGCTGATTTTTCTCTCACATTGTGAAGAAAACACAAACATTCAAATTGATCAGCAATGATATTATAAATTGCCTTAGCAAGAGTTGTCTTACCCAATCCACCAGGTCCATAGATCCCTAGCATTTTGAATTCATCATTAGATCTGACTTTTAGAAGGGAATTTACTTTTAGGATTCGACGTTGCAGGCCAACGGGGTAATCAGCAATGTGTAAAGGAACTCGACTAACCTTGTTGGATACATATTTGACTATTTCATGAGTAAACTGGTATTCATATCCATTCCTGCCGAATTTGATAAGTTTGAGTAAATAGATGATATTCATATCAATGTATTGATAATTATATTATATTTTTACTACAGTTCATATTCTTAAAAGCATTTGATTTCTTTCCTAGTTAATCTTTAAGATTAAATTATTAACTAGAGGAAAATAAAAGAAACCTAAAATACATATTTATATTGCATAATAGGAGTGCAGTAGGGTACCTTGGATTGAAATGGTGGCCGGACAAGTTAGCTGCTTGGTTAAGAGCTATCTTCCATTTCCGTATTCGCTCCATGTTATCATCATACTTTCCTTTGTTATTTTGAAACCTCTCCATATGGATAGATATTGCTTCACCATAACTCCCAGTCTGATGTCGCACGTGAGTAGGTTCCACGTCATAGAAAATAGGCAAAACCAAGCAACCCTTTGTTTGGTTGCATTTCATGATGTGGACAAGTTCGTCCAAACAAAACGAAGAAGAAGCATAATTGACAGAGAAGACTGGAATGAAAATTCTGGACTCTTCGATGGCCGTGACAAGTGATGGTGTGATTTCGTCACCTCCATGAAGCTCTCTATCATCAATGAAGGTGTGGACTCCGCCGTCACATAGAGCTCTATAGAGATTTCCAATAAAACCATATCGAGTGTCGGTTCCCCTAAAACTAAGGAACACATCGTAAGTGAATCCATAAGAAAACGAAGAGGTAGATTGAATTATAGCCATGAGAATAGAAAAGCAATGGAAAAGTAAGAAGAATATGAGAAGTATGTTAAAATGTGGATGAGTGTAGGTATATAATGGCAAAGACCATATTCAGTGAAATTTCATTCCCACTGGCCAGAAGACCATTGACCAAAGACATATATAGTGAGTGCAAAAGAAAAGATAAATCAAATCTAAAAACACAACTGAAAAATCAATAAATAGAAGGAGTAAAAGTAGAAGACAAATAAAAAGATAATGGCTACTATTACAGTCAACAAACCTCGTTCCCCTACTTAAAAGTTAAAGCACTTCTAGAGAAGACAAATAAAAAAGTAAAAGTAGTTTTTGAATCACGTGAAAAAAAAAAAAAGATAATTGCTACTAACCTGCTTCAGTTACAGTATTTTGTTATAATTTTTCCACCCCGAGTCACTCAAAACCGTGTTAGTATTTTCTTTTAATCATTGAAGGCACTGTGTAATCCGAAAGTAAGAAGAACCTTCCTTTAGTGGAGGAGTTAGACTCGCCAGTCTTCATGGTGATCCAATTAGAACATTATTATTATATTTTATTCCGCTCCGCTCCATTCCATTATATTCCATCAATCTAAACGGAGCCTAAGGGTTCACATGCACTGACTGCATGACTGTAGCATGCTTTGACTGCATGGGATCCAGATCCTATTTTATAAGAATTATTTTGACTAAATGCACTACTTATATGACCGTATTTTATTAAAAAAAAATAGCTGTAAATATTATCATATAAAATCTCGTTTGATTTGTTTCGATGAACATTTTCAAAATATCAAATTTTTATAATTTTTACTAATAGACAATTAAAAATATTTGTAATTAAAATTATGCATTGACATATGTGTAATGATCAATGAATTCATATATTTTGGGACAAAGATAGTGTTGGATATTGTCTTGAAAATGATGTTGTTGCATGAAGCTAGTGTGTCCTAATGATCACCACTAAACCAACTAAGATCATTATTAAATGTATGGCTTGGAAATGGCTTTTGGCGAGAAAGTCTAACTCATTTTCTTTGTTTTATGAGTGGCTTGCTAATCCATTAGATTGTATTGTTAGGTGATTTTTGTTTGGGGTTTTGTTTCTTGCACCGTCTTTGGTTTTTTTGGTTTCGGCTTAGGTCTTAGTACGTTTGTGTACTTTGTCCCCCGTTTGTGGGTGGAGTACGTCTTGTACTTTCTCCTCAAGTTTTATAATATATTCGCCGTTTAAAAAAAATATATCATTATTAAATAGGCTTTTAATTGCTATGGAGTTGCAACTTACTATATAGGAAAGAGTAAATATTTTAGATGATTGATAAATAAATAAAGGCTTAATAGATCTTTTGGTCCCTGTATGTTCGTGAATTTTTGGTTTTAGTCCATGTATCTTGTTTTGTTGCAAATAAATCCCTCAATGTACAAATTTTTTTGATTTTAGTCCCTAAAGTCAAAATCCGCAGAAAAATCTGAAGAAATCTCCACAAAAACTGCAAATTTTCCTGCGGATTTTGACTTTATGGACTAAAACAAAAACAATCTATACATTCAGGGACTTATTTACAACAAAACAAAATACAGAGACTAAAACCAAAAATTCGAGAACATACAGAGACCTAAAGATCTATTAAGCCATAAATAAATGGTTACTTTTCCTTTTCTATAGCACCGACAATTCTGATGGAAGGCGTGTGTGGTGTCCAATACTGACAGATGTGATTACGTTCGATCAATTCATTTTTTTCATATTTTTACCAATGTTGCGTTCGTGTCAATGTCATGTATGTGTTTGTGTCAATACTTTTTTTTTTTTGAACGGCGAAATAATATATATATAAATATGAGAAAAGGGAATAGAACGAAGTACAAGAGGTATTCAACCCACTCGAGTAAGAAAAGTACAGATAGGACTCCACCCAACCCGCAAGACTATCTAACTATACAATCGAATGGGTCAATACACCACTCATAAAACAAACATGGCATGCTAATCTTCTTAGCCAATAACCACTTCCAAGAAACAAGTCTAATCCAATCAAAAATCTCATCAAGAGTTACTATTTTGCTAGAAAAAAATCTATCATTTCTAGACCTCCACAAAGCCCAAATAACCGCGTGCCAAACCATGATAACTCCTTGACATGCGAGCTTCCTCCTCGCACCCCACACACAAAAAGTCTCATAAATGGATGACATAGAATGCGGTAAAAACGGTGTCATCCCGAACCAATTAAAAACTTTAAGCCACACCGACCACGCCATCGGACAAGAAGCAAAAAGATGATTTTCCGATTCCCCAACCGAGCCACAAAAAATGCAAGAGGAATCCTCCACCAAAAGAACCCGACGATGAGCAAGATTAGAACGCGTCGGAAGGCGACCTAAAAGGGCTTGCCAAGAAAAGACAATAACCTTAGATGGAGCCCAACTCCTCCACACCTTAGCTAAAGAACCGGCGGACGCCAAAACAAGAGGTGAAGAGGGGGAGAAGCGCTTATAGAGAAAATGATACATTTGGCTAACCGTGAAAGGCCCACCAAGAAGGAAAGACCAAGAATCTTCTTTATGAGCAATAGCGGCCAAATCAATTTTATCAAGAAGCTTCAAGTAAAGATCCTCCTCCCACCCCCAAAACCTCCTTCTCCACTTAAGCCTCCAACACCAAATGCCATTCACCCATTCCCCCATATCCTTAACATTAAGCTCCGGATGGAGTGCTACTTTAAAAAGGCGAGGAAAAGAGGAACAAAGAGGATCCCTCCCAACCCAAGGGTCCAACCAAAATCTTGTAGCACCCCCATCACCCACCTCCTTAGCAAACACCTCAATAATCCAATCACCCTCCACCCCTTTTAACACCCCTAGCCCAAGCAAGTCTTTCCACCAAAGAGAAGGTTTGCTACCTCTAGCCAAAGTCATGTTAAGCCTACTCACATTACCATATTTAGCCTCCAACACCTTTTTCCACAAGGGCCCATTCTCCATCAACAACCGCCACCTCCACTTAGCTAGCAAAGCCAAATTAAACCACCCAAGATCCTTCACGCCCAATCCCCCCTCATCCTTGGGGCGACAAACATCCTTCCAACTCACCCAAGGTATTTTGTCATTATCTCCCAAAGCACCACCCCACAAGAAATTGCGTTGGAGCCTAACAATATTCTTCCTAATTGTAGCGGGCTGGAAAATCACTTCCATTTTTCATACAATGAAGTCGCCATTGACGTTTATTTATCCCGGAAGGGGAAAGGAAAATATCACGAAAACCTTGGTTTAGGTTCGGGAGTTGGTTATGCGAGAGGAAGGTATTAGCACCCCTCGCATCCATCGTACTCGATGGGAACCGTTTAGGTGGTTTAGGTTTGTCTGCGCAGGTTTGAATTACATTACTCTATCACTTGGCTATTTCTACTTCGTTTCCAAATAAATTAAAAAAAAAGTTTTTTATTAGTTGAGTTTGACGGTTGTAGGAGCCCGCTCCTACGTATTCCCCGGTGCAATGGGAAACTCAAAACTCACGTAGTTCTGATAAAAAAAAAAGTTGTGTGGTTGGTTGGTTTTAGTGGATAACGTTTATTTCGTATTCCGCTGACACAACGACGCTTGTATGCCCTAATCAGAGGCTTAAGCTGTGTATGTGTCAGGGGAATAGATAAAACGTGTATCCATTGTAAAAAGAGTTGAATAACGGATGTTGCTTATTTCGCATTCCGCTGATACAACGGCGCTTGTATGCTCTGAGAGAGGCTTAAGCTCGTATGTGTCAGAGGAATGGATAAAGCGTATATCCATGTTTTATGAAAAGAAGTTTGAGTGTGTTGATTTGATTTTAGAGCCTGTTTTGGTTTTAGAATGAGAGCTAACTCACGAGCACTAGTCAAATGTCTAGCGACCAAGTCAACCCGGGGGGAAAGAATCAAATGACAGATTCCCCCTTTTTCATCCTTTTATTATGAAAGTCTTTATTAATTTGATTAAGGAAAAAGTGTTCAAAAGAAAAAGACGAGTGTTGGTTGATTTTAACGCTTGTTTTAGTTTTAGAATGAGAGCTAACCCACGAGCACTAGTCAAATGTCTAGCGACCAAGTCAACCCGGGGGGAAAGAATCAAATGACAGATTCCCCCTTTTTCATCCTTTTATTATTGCAAAAAGAGTTTGATTAAGTTAGATTATGAAAACTCAAGTTCAAGGATGTAAAATAGTGTGCAAAATTAAATAACGATGACAATCGATATAATAACAATGCGACAATTAAATGTGAATGAATGCAAGTATTCAAATGAGGATGCATGAATCAACATGATATAAACAAATATGCATGAACATAAATGGGAATGGATAAGTATGCATGAATCAAGAATGAATGAGAGTTGATGCATAATTAAATAAAAATGCATAAGCTAAAGTAGCGTACAATGAATTAAATAACATAAACATGCTAAATTAAATCAAAGTAAATGATATGAGTTAGAATGAATTGAAGTAAAGCTAAAGAGCTGAAGACAAGCATAAGAAATAAAAATAAGCAATTAATCATAATTAAGCACTTAAGTAAATAAGCTACACATTAGAAAAGTGATTAAATAATAAGCTAAGAGAAGCAAAAGTATGATCTGAAATCAAACATGATTTAAGCAAAGCAAAATGGTCCAATAAGCTAAAAAGCTTAAGCACCAAATAAGTGCTTATGAAAATAAGCTAAAAAGTGATTAAATAAGCTAAAAAGCAATTAAGTTGGAAAATGACTTATGAAAATAAGCCAACAAATTTAGATTAAAGAATCTGGAAAATTAATTATTTTAGTGCTAAAAAGTGATCCAAATAAGCTAAAGAGCTTTTGGTTCAAATAAGCACTTATTGAAATAAGCTAAAAAGCACTTAAGTTAAAAATGACTTATGAAAATAAGTTGAAAAAGTTTGGAAAAGTTTGTACACAGTGACTACTGTGTATGAATTGATCTTGTGCAAAAATTTGGATCAAATAAGCTAAAGAGCTCAATGGAATCTCAAATAAGCACTTATGAACAAAACAACTTAATTGAGAATCACTTATGAAAATAAGTTGAAAAAGTTTGGAAATGATTTGTATACAGTGACTACTGTGTTTAAATCATTGTTGTGCAAGAATTAGGGTCAAATAAGCTAAAGAGCTTTTTGAAACCCTAAATAAGCACTTATTTGCAAAACAACTTAATTGAAAATCACTTATGAAAATAAGTTGAAAAAGTTTGGAAATGATTTGTATACAGTGACTACTGTGTTTAAATCAATGTTGTGCAAGAATTAGGGTCAAATAAGCTAAAGAGCTTTTTGAAACCCTAAATAAGCACTTATTCACTTTTAGGTTTAAAATCAATTAACAAAAATAATCACTTAAACAAGTTAGAAAAGTTCAAAAATGAAGTTAACATGATATAAGCATAAACAGTGACTTAACAAGCTTAAATAAGCTAATAAGTCACATAAGTGCTTTTGCAAATAAGCTAAAAATCACTTAAAATAATAATCAGGGGGGGTGCAAATTATTCAGACATAGCAAAATACATGGGGTGTAGATAGCAACTCTGTGACCCAGAGCCCAGTCAAACAAAAAAATGGAAAGTCAAAATAAAAATAATCCTGTGTGGAGACGTGATAAGGTGCATGGTAAGGATTTAAAACCTGGGTGGACGGATGAATCTGACGCGCGTGATTTAAAAATCACGATCTAATCTGGTCCGTTCATCTTCACGCGCGCTATCCAACGGCTGGGATTCAATCTGGGCGAGAGATGAAGATCTTCATCTTCTCCGGCGAAGCTTGCCGGTTCTTCACGGTGGTCCGGTCGCCGGAGACGTCAAACGGCGTCGATTCAGGCAAGGGGGTAGTCTATCTCGCTCGATTTTTCGCAAGGATCACGAATATCACCTTGGTTTTTATTGGAACTGTCTGAAAAGACGAATACGAAGCAAAAACGAAATGGAACCAAAAATGGTAAAACGTGATACAGCTAAAATTAAATCAAATTGGCCATGGATTAAGCTTCTAAGGTCATGTACGAACACGAAGAAGGTGAAATCAAGTCAAATGGTGCTCTAATCTCTCTACCCATTACCTTTGGTTTCCAACTTTTTTGAGGTTTGGTTATGGTATTTCTGGATGGTTTTGATTGCAATTTGGAGCTGGTATAATCTACTGGGAGTGTTTGGAAGCTTATTTGATGAAGAAATTGAAGTTTGAAAGTGGTTTTAATGGATTTTGAATTTTGAGAAAAGAGAGGAAAAGTTGATGAATTTTTATGAATTGGTTCTGATTTTTTCCTCTAGGGTTCTGTGGCTGCGCCTCTGAGGTTTTGTCAAGGTTTATATATGATTGGAATTAGGTTAGAATCAATGAGAATGAGGGTAGAAATGGTATAGTACAAATGATTGATTTTTTGTGATTTTTTTGGTATGGATAATGTGGAATTTTGAGTTGTACTATGGTGAGGTGTAAGAAAAAGAAGGTTCTAGGCCTCTAATGATAAGGATGATGATGTGTTAATGATTGGGGATTTTTTGGCATTTCTTTTGATTTTTTTTTTTGGAATAAAACAAATTAAAAATAATACATAAAATAAAATAAATATGTCAAGAAATAAAAATATGCATGATGAAATATGATTATGTAGCATGTTTATGGACTAAAAATGAAAGAAAAAGGATTTAAATTTGATGTATAAAAAGGTTTCTTGCAATGCAAGTAACTAATAAAAAAATAATTAATAAAATAAGAAATAAATTTAATGGAAGGGCAAAATGGTAAAAATTCACCATTTATGACCATGCCATGCAAAACCATGCAAGAAAAATAATTCTATGTGTTTTTTTGTGTCAACATTGATTTTTCAATTAAAAATTGACTTGGTTGACTTTTTAGTCAAAGTGTTGACTTTGTTGACTTTTTTTTAATAAATGCAAAAGTGTGAAAAATATCATGGGGCAAAATTAGGGTATGACAGCTGCCCCTATTTAATTAGCTTAAACCGTAAGAATGCGAATATCCCTGATATTCGTATTCTTTTGGTGGAAGATAATTAAATACAGAATGCCCTAATTTTGCTAAGGAGTGAATGTTGATGAGAGATAAGTGGATCGAGTATACCTGTTTTAGTTTTCCTATTGGGAAAATATACCTGTTGTCATTCCTTTTGGGGAACCGGACAAGGTTGAGGGGGTTTGCTTGTCATTCCTTTTGGGGGAACCGGACAACTTGAAGATGTTTGCTGTCATTTCTTTTGGGGAACCGGACAACTTGAAGATGTTTGCTGTCATTCCTTTTGGGGGAACCGGACAACTTGCAGATGTCTGCTGTCATTCCTTTTGGGGAACCGGACAAAGCTGAAGATTTTTGCTGTCATTCCTTTTGGGGAACCGGACAAGGTTGCTTGTCATTCCTTTTGGGGAACCGGACAAGGTTGTTGTCATTCCTGTTGGGGAACCGAACAAAGTTGAAGATACTCGTTGTCATTCCTATTGGGGAACCGGACAAACTGATGTCATTCCTGTTGGGGAACCGGACAAAGTTGAAGATGCTCGTTGTCATTCCTATTGGGGAACCGGACAAACTGATGTCATTCCTGTTGGGGAACCGGACAAACTGATGTCATTCCTGTTGGGGAACCGGACAAACTGATGTCATTCCTGTTGGGGAACCGAACAAAGTTGAAGATGCTCTTTGTCATTCCTATTGGGGAACCGGACAAACTGATGTCATTCCTGTTGGGGAACCGGACAAACTGATGTCATTCCTGTTGGGGAACCGAACAAACTGATGTCATTCCTGTTGAGGAACCGGACAAACTGATGTCATTCCTGTTGGGGAACCGGACAAGGTTGCAGATGCTCGTTTGTCATTCCTGTTGGGGAACCGGACAAACTGATGTCATTCCTGTTGGGGAACCAGACAAGGTTGTAGATGCTTGTTGTCATTCCTATTGGGGAACCGGACAAAATGATGTCTTGTAGAAGAATTTTTCCAGAAAATCTGCCATTCACTGGGGAGGAGACTTTTCCAACTAATCTGCTGAGGAGACAGTTTATCAACCGACTCGCCGGGGAAGAAGGTCAGACTGCCTTTCTTGTGATTAAGTGACCAAAGCCCGTATTCTGCAAGGAGAAACCTTTGAACTTGCTTTATGTATGCATGCTTGCAATGAATTCTTGTTAATGAAGTGCATGATTAATGATGACATGAAATAACTGTGTGCTATTGGAAATCGGTTTTCAACATGGGTGTTTATGAACACTGGGTTTTACTTGGGTTCCATTGGATATTGGATTTTGAGTGGATGCCAATAATGATTGGTCTTTGAGGGTGTTTGCCAATAATGATTGGACTTTGAAGGTGTGCCAATAATCATTGGACTTTGAGTGGTGTTTGCCAATAATCATTGGACTTTGAAGGTCTGCCAATAATGACTGGACTTTGAAATTGTCAATGCAAGGTTAGGTTCTTGATTGTGGATGTTTGATTTGGCTATTTGATTTTTTCTGAGTTATTGGTCTTGTGGTATGGGGCATACCTGATGCTTGAATGAAATGACGTGATCAATGCATTCTAATGATTTACATGAATGAAATGACATGACTAATGCATGACGCTTATTTGCGTGAATGAAATGACATGACTAATGCATGACGATGACTGATGCCCCTATTGAGGGTGGGAGTGTTTCGGGTATCAAGGCTTTTTGTGGAATGATGGCTTGATGTTGATCCCCGACACCAATTCCGGACTTAATGGTTGCAGACGTCTACCAGACTTTGCTTGAGTAGCTTGAAGATATAGGGAGAACCTGCCCCTGTGTACATTGTCTTGCCCCAGTCTGTTGGGCATTTGAAGTATTTTGCTTTTACCCTTGATTCTTGCCAACTTACTGATATTGGTTCTCCCTCTCATAGAGGTTTGCCCCTAGATTGATCCATTCTTGGAACATGTTTGGCCGGGCCAACAAGATCTTCACGTGATCTGCCCCTAGTCATCAGAGTTTGCTTTTGATTGGCAGAACCCCAAGGTGGCTTGCCCCTGATCAAGAGTGTCTTCAACTGATTCATTAGGTCCTTGCAATCTGGGTTTTGATACCGCTTTCCATGATGCGATCTTAGAACACTCTATCCGTGTTGAATGACCTTTCTAGGGAATGTGTCTCATGGTTAAATGAAGTTCTGAGACGATTGCCCCAGATTGGTCCAAGGTTCTTCTCGAAAACTTGGTAACAGCTCAGAGTCGGAACTTCCTTGTTGTCAAGTGCTGACTTGCCGATAAACCTGTTTGCTTGAAATAGTAATTGTAATGCCATTTTAATGCAAGTTTTGAAGTTGAGATTGAGATGGTATTTATGTACAATAGATGTATATTGTGGAAGAAGGTGTGAGAGTAAGATATTAACAAAAGATTTTTGGGAGTCAGGTTAACGCAACCTTGCTACCGTATGCTTCCAAGCTAAACCTTGCTTCAATTAGGTCTTTTAGGGTTATAACGTGGCCTGGTTCACGGTTTATGAATAAAAGGATATAAGGCTCAAAGTTTGATTTTAACCCACCCCATTCTTCGTGATGATCTTCAGTCCTAAGTTCAATTAACTCCACTCATGTGTTCAAGTCCCAATTGGTTTTTGAGATTGTGATGGTGAGAATATGATGGTTCCGGAACCGAGGATGTGTTTCCTTTTTGTGTGGCAGTCACATTGCCTTTTGTTTTGATCACATGATTTTGTTTTGTCGTGAATCTTGATGACTTTTGCTTTTTTGCATTTTTTTTTCAATTTTCTCAATCCCTAACTTTTGCCTAGACTATTCTTTTGCATTTTAGTCTAGCGGGATACCCTAATTTTTGCCTAAGCCATTTTGAGGTTTTGACTAAGCGGGCTTTTCTTTCTCTCTCTTTTTTTTTTTGTATTTTGTTTGGCGAATTGTGACTGCCTTGGTAATGGGTGATGAGGAACACCTTATTGATTTTTTTCCCTTGAAACTCGAGCGCATGGTCGAGTTAACTGAACACTACCCTGCCCCGGGTTAAAATTGCGGGTTTTTCGTACAGAAAGAAACACCAACTTCTAGGCTCAAAGGGGGTGACTACGGATTATCTCCCGTATTTCTCCGGTGTTTGGGGATTTGAAACAATGCCTTACATCATCAACAAAGTTTTATTCGGAAGCATACTGTAGCAACTTGGTTATTTCGTTTTTCATCATCCTCTCTCCAATCTTTGTTCAAACAGAAATGATAAAGAAAGAAATGAAATGAGGCGTATTAACATACATTTTTTGCTTTTGTGAAGTAGAAGAGAGAAAAGTGAATGGACATGAAAGAATGGATTCAAGGCATGCATTATTATTTCATTAAGATTACTATTGCAAACAAACAAAGTTAAAATGCTAATAAAACTTAACAAACGAGGAAGTAAAAATAGGACAGCCTAAAGATAGTTTCATGGCTTGATTCAATCCTTGAACTCTTCAACTAGCATTCCAAGATGGGTCTACACGACCGGACAACAAACTATCCTTCACAATTGGGCTCTCCCTCTTTGAAAGTTAACAGTTTCTGATCCATGAGCTCTTGAACCTTGTGTTTGAAAGCCTTGCAGTTATCAATAGTATGTCCTTCTGCCCCAAGATGGAACTCACATTTCGCTTTGGGATCATACCAATTAGGGAATGGCGCAATCATTGGCTTTAAAGCTCTTGGGGTTATCATTCCATTGTGCACTAAATATGATAAGAGCTGACTGCATGGCATTGGGATTGGATCAATAACTTTCTTTTCCCGAGTGGCCTTTGGCAGATTCAGTTGTTGTCTTGGGTTCTGTGCGAACTGTCTTGACTGGGAATGATTCAAAGGCGTCTGTATTGCCTGCTTTGGAAACCCTTGGAATTGTTGAGGTTGAACAACTGTTGGATACTGATGATTGAAGCATGGGGTGCGAGCAAACACCATTGAGTGAGAGTGAGGTGGACTGACATTGTTGGGCAAGAATGATTCCATCATCCTTAGCTTGTCCTCTATTGCCTTGAACCTTTGGTGAGTCTCCTCACTCGGGGATTCAGCAGACTTTCCTTTATAGCTATCGCCTTGATGAACAAACTTGGGTTGAACCTGATGAGTTCTTCGTTGACCAACCAGAAATTCAGTGTCAGTACCCATTGGCTGTTGGGTGACTTTACCAACTGCAGAAGTACGTCCGGATGATGAACCGAATGAAGGCCATACCACATCTGACAATGGGGAATCAATTGGAGGATTTGCCCCTACTGTTGCAGCGTCTACTCTTGAAGGCAGAATGAGACTAGCTAGTATTTCCAAAACACGGTCCAACTTGTCAGTCACTTGGTCCACATCGCCTCTCAAGGCATCAATCTGCTTCTGCATGTTTTCCATGGTTTTCTTGAAATGCTTGGAGTCCGGTATCAGTGTCGGGAATGAAGCTGTTAATGTGAATGGGCGAGGGTGAGATAATGATCTTTTGTATGAATGCAAATGCATGTAAAAGGTTTTTATGCTTTATCATTTTATTTTTTATGCAAATGTTATGCAAAAAGGTTTTTATCATGAATTTTTTCTGAATGAATGCATGGATGCATGAATGCACTTTTGTAGCAGATTCTGTTACGGTGAAGCAGAGGTTTAAGTATTATTTCTGAGGTTTGAAAGGCTCAAAGTTACCTGCAACTCATCCCTCTCACATGTTGTTCTAAGTTTGATATGGTTAAATCACGGATCACCTCTTTGGAAACGATGCCGTTATTGCACGGCAAACGCGTCCAAAGAGGAATCTCTCGGGTTCTAAACAGAGGTCCCTAATAACAAGGTTTGGTTCTAGACCGGTCAACCAAAGGTCCCTAGAGTCACTGACCCAACAAGGAAACATCGACGAGCACTGGTCAAATGTCCAGCGACCCGACATCTCCAAGAGGATCTACTCTAGGCGAGGTGATTATGCCGACGAGCACTAGTCAAATGTCTAGCGACCCGACATAACGACCCCTAGCTTAGCCTAAGCTTTTCTCAAGCTCGGGTGCAGAGCTGCTCAAAGTAACCACGCCGCAAGGGCAAAAAGGAAAAAAAGAAGGAGCAGAAGAAGAGAAACAACCAACCAAGCATATAATTGACAGAAAAATAAAAGATAGAGTAAGATACTGCAAACCTGGAAATAGCAGACAAATAATAAACCGCCTAAACTAGGCTTAACTCTCAAGAGTCCCCAGTGAAGTCGCCAGCTGTAGCGGGCTGGAAAATCACTTCCATTTTTCATACAATGAAGTCGCCATTGACGTTTATTTATCCCGGAAGGGGAAAGGAAAATATCACGAAAGCCTTGGTTTAGGTTCGGGAGTTGGTTATGCGAGAGGAAGGTATTAGCACCCCTCGCATCCATCGTACTCGATGGGAACCGTTTAGGTGGTTTAGGTTTGTCTGCGCAGGTTTGAATTACATTACTCTATCACTTGGCTATTTCTACTTCGTTTCCAAATAAATTAAAAAAAAAGTTTTTTATTAGTTGAGTTTGACGGTTGTAGGAGCCCGCTCCTACGTATTCCCCGGTGCAATGGGAAACTCAAAACTCACGTAGTTCTGATAAAAAAAAAAAGTTGTGTGGTTGGTTGGTTTTAGTGGATAACGTTTATTTCGTATTCCGCTGACACAACGACGCTTGTATGCCCTAATCAGAGGCTTAAGCTGTGTATGTGTCAGGGGAATAGATAAAACGCGTATCCATTGTAAAAAGAGTTGAATAACGGATGTTGCTTATTTCGCATTCCGCTGATACAACGGCGCTTGTATGCTCTGAGAGAGGCTTAAGCTCGTATGTGTCAGAGGAATGGATAAAGCGTATATCCATGTTTTCTGAAAAGAAGTTTGAGTGTGTTGATTTGATTTTAGAGCCTGTTTTGGTTTTAGAATGAGAGCTAACTCACGAGCACTAGTCAAATGTCTAGCGACCAAGTCAACCCGGGGGGAAAGAATCAAATGACAGATTCCCCCTTTTTCATCCTTTTATTATGAAAGTCTTTATTAATTTGATTAAGGAAAAAGTGTTCAAAAGAAAAAGACGAGTGTTGGTTGATTTTAACGCTTGTTTTAGTTTTAGAATGAGAGCTAACCCACGAGCACTAGTCAAATGTCTAGCGACCAAGTCAACCCGGGGGGAAAGAATCAAATGACAGATTCCCCCTTTTTCATCCTTTTATTATTGCAAAAAGAGTTTGATTAAGTTAGATTATGAAAACTCAAGTTCAAGGATGTAAAATAGTGTGCAAAATTAAATAACGATGACAATCGATATAATAACAATGCGACAATTAAATGTGAATGAATGCAAGTATTCAAATGAGGATGCATGAATCAACATGATATAAACAAATATGCATGAACATAAATGGGAATGGATAAGTATGCATGAATCAAGAATGAATGAGAGTTGATGCATAATTAAATAAAAATGCATAAGCTAAAGTAGCGTACAATGAATTAAATAACATAAACATGCTAAATTAAATCAAAGTAAATGATATGAGTTAGAATGAATTGAAGTAAAGCTAAAGAGCTGAAGACAAGCATAAGAAATAAAAATAAGCAATTAATCATAATTAAGCACTTAAGTAAATAAGCTACACATTAGAAAAGTGATTAAATAATAAGCTAAGAGAAGCAAAAGTATGATCTGAAATCAAACATGATTTAAGCAAAGCAAAATGGTCCAATAAGCTAAAAAGCTTAAGCACCAAATAAGTGCTTATGAAAATAAGCTAAAAAGTGATTAAATAAGCTAAAAAGCAATTAAGTTGGAAAATGACTTATGAAAATAAGCCAACAAATTTAGATTAAAGAATCTGGAAAATTAATTATTTTAGTGCTAAAAAGTGATCCAAATAAGCTAAAGAGCTTTTGGTTCAAATAAGCACTTATTGAAATAAGCTAAAAAGCACTTAAGTTAAAAATGACTTATGAAAATAAGTTGAAAAAGTTTGGAAAAGTTTGTACACAGTGACTACTGTGTATGAATTGATCTTGTGCAAAAATTTGGATCAAATAAGCTAAAGAGCTCAATGGAATCTCAAATAAGCACTTATGAACAAAACAACTTAATTGAGAATCACTTATGAAAATAAGTTGAAAAAGTTTGGAAATGATTTGTATACAGTGACTACTGTGTTTAAATCATTGTTGTGCAAGAATTAGGGTCAAATAAGCTAAAGAGCTTTTTGAAACCCTAAATAAGCACTTATTTGCAAAACAACTTAATTGAAAATCACTTATGAAAATAAGTTGAAAAAGTTTGGAAATGATTTGTATACAGTGACTACTGTGTTTAAATCAATGTTGTGCAAGAATTAGGGTCAAATAAGCTAAAGAGCTTTTTGAAACCCTAAATAAGCACTTATTCACTTTTAGGTTTAAAATCAATTAACAAAAATAATCACTTAAACAAGTTAGAAAAGTTCAAAAATGAAGTTAACATGATATAAGCATAAACAGTGACTTAACAAGCTTAAATAAGCTAATAAGTCACATAAGTGCTTTTGCAAATAAGCTAAAAATCACTTAAAATAATAATCAGGGGGGGTGCAAATTATTCAGACATAGCAAAATACATGGGGTGTAGATAGCAACTCTGTGACCCAGAGCCCAGTCAAACAAAAAAATGGAAAGTCAAAATAAAAATAATCCTGTGTGGAGACGTGATAAGGTGCATGGTAAGGATTTAAAACCTGGGTGGACGGATGAATCTGACGCGCGTGATTTAAAAATCACGATCTAATCTGGTCCGTTCATCTTCACGCGCGCTATCCAACGGCTGGGATTCAATCTGGGCGAGAGATGAAGATCTTCATCTTCTCCGGCGAAGCTTGCCGGTTCTTCACGGTGGTCCGGTCGCCGGAGACGTCAAACGGCGTCGATTCAGGCAAGGGGGTAGTCTATCTCGCTCGATTTTTCGCAAGGATCACGAATATCACCTTTGTTTTTATTGGAACTGTCTGAAAAGACGAATACGAAGCAAAAACGAAATGGAACCAAAAATGGTAAAACGTGATACAGCTAAAATTAAATCAAATTGGCCATGGATTAAGCTTCTAAGGTCATTTACGAACACGAAGAAGGTGAAATAAAGTCAAATGGTGCTCTGAATCTCTCTACCCATTACCTTTGGTTTCCAACTTTTTTGAGGTTTGGTTATGGTATTTCTGGATGGTTTTGATTGCAATTTGTAGCTGGTATAATCTACTGGGAGTTTTTGGAAGCTTATTTGATGAAGAAATTGAAGTTTGAAAGTGGTTTTAATGGATTTTGAATTTTGAGAAAAGAGAGGAAAAGTTGATGAATTTTTATGAATTGGTTCTGATTTTTTCCTCTAGGGTTCTGTGGCTGCGCCTCTGAGGTTTTGTCAAGGTTTATATATGATTGGAATTAGGTTAGAATCAATGAGAATGAGGGTAGAAATGGTATAGTACAAATGATTGATTTTTTGTGATTTTTTTGGTATGGATAATGTGGAATTTTGAGTTGTACTATGGTGAGGTGTAAGAAAAAGAAGGTTCTAGGCCTCTAATGATAAGGATGATGATGTGTTAATGATTGGGGATTTTTTGGCATTTCTTTTGATTTTTTTTTTTGGAATAAAACAAATTAAAAATAATACATAAAATAAAATAAATAAAATAAATATGTCAAGAAATAAAAATATGCATGATGAAATATGATTATGTAGCATGTTTATGGACTAAAAATGAAAGAAAAAAGATTTAAATTTGATGTATAAAAAGGTTTCTTGCAATGCAAGTAACTAATAAAAAAATTAATTAATAAAATAAGAAATAAATTTAATGGAAGGGCAAAATGGTAAAAATTCACCATTTATGACCATGCCATGCAAAACCATGCAAGAAAAATAATTCTATGTGTTTTTTTGTGTCAACATTGATTTTTCAATTAAAAATTGACTTGGTTGACTTTTTACTCAAAGTGTTGACTTTGTTGACTTTTTTTTAATAAATGCAAAAGTGTGAAAAATATCATGGGGCAAAATTAGGGTATGACACTAACCTTTACCGGCATTTTGAGAAAGGAAATAAAGAAGACCGGTATCGAAGCCAAAACCGAATTGATTAGAACCACTCTCCCACCCAAACTAACATAACGGTGTTTCCAAGAAAGAAGCCGTTTTTCAATTGTTTTAATAACCGGATCCCAAGTAGAGGAGAGACGTGGATTTGCACCCACTGGAAGACCCAAATAAGTAAAAGGAAGAGAACCTAACTTACAATGGAGGAAATTCGCCGCCACGTGAAGGAAGTTGGAAGGAACATTTACTCCTATGAGACTACTCTTGGAGAAGTTGACTTTTAAACCGGACACTAATTCGAACCATCTCAAAATAGCCTTCATCGCCCAAAGATTCTCCACACGAGCCTTACCGATAAAAAGCGTGTCATCCGCATATTGGAGTAAGGACACCGAAACCTCCGGATTCACCTCAAAACCTTTAAAGAAGCCCAATGAGACCGCACTTTGAGTAAGAGCATTTAAGCCTTCCGCTACAAGAAGAAACAAGAAAGGGGCAAGAGGGTCCCCTTGCTTGAGACCTCTCTTGATATTAACTTGTTCCGTCAGAGATCCGTTCACTAAGACCGAGAGCTTCCCATTAAAAACACACGCCTTCATCCAAGCCCGCCCAAGAGGGTCCCCTTGTTTGTGTCAATACTTCGTGGTATTCTAGCAAATTCATAATTTGTTGCGTATGTGCACTTAAAATCAACAGTTGATTTATTGAGAAACAATTGAAAATATTCACAGCGACCAAACTTTGTGCTTGTTGACAATGAATTTAACAAAGATTACCGTGACACAATTTCTTTGAAGCAAATTCAACTTCAATTTAAACATGCATTAATTCGGCCTAGAAAAGGAAAAAAAAAATCCATAAGGAAAAGAGGAAGAGGAGAAGATCTTAACTTGAGGAAGAGGCAATATTACAACAAACAAATCAATAAGAAAATAACACTTCAGATAATAGACAGCAATTTTCTTTGGTACAACAACTAAATCTCCAGCGCCGACCACCCTTGACTCTGGAGAAACATAAGCTAACCTAAACTGCAAAAGGAAAATTAAATAAAGTTGTTAAAAACTCAACAATCTTATTCAAGATTCAGTGTGCATAAATTTTTCTATTTTTTTTTCGTCATTTTTGCCTTAACTTATAAAAAACATTTATGTTCGAAGCGTATACGTTCATAGCTACTTAGAAATTACCTGGAGAAGAATGTTTAAGAAATAGACAAAATCATTCATGCTTAAACTATTGAAAGAGTGTCACACATATGCGCCACATTTGCTTAAACTATTGAAAAAATCATACTTGTGTGGTTGATCTTAAATCAATGTATTGATCCAACTAGTGCGACTTCCCTTCATGATCCAAATTTAGGTTGAAAATTAAATATTATTTTCATTCCAAATTTGAAAATCTCTAAACATCTAAAACTAATCAATACTTTCACAGGTACATGTTTGTAATTTGCAAAATATGACATGTAAATTCTTTGTAACTTCAAAATGATACAATAAAAGGCCCACTTTGAATTAGAGCTGTCAAAACGGGCGGCCCGGCCCGTTTCGGGCCGGCCCATTCGGGCTTCGTCGGGTCGGGCTTAAAAAGCCCGGATAAAAAATGGGCTACAAAATCAAGGCCCGAGTCCGGCCCGGTACGGGCTTTCGGGCCGGCCCGTTTTTTTTTAAAAAAAACATTTTTAAAGCAATAGATGAAGGGTAATTAAAAAAAATAAATTTAAGTGCTCAATAAATTTGACAAAGAGATCACAACATTAATTCATTACAAATAGGTTGAAATTTGTTAGTATTAATGTAAAGTTATTTAAGCTAGTTACAGTTTACGAGTAATTACGTAGAGAAATATTTCACAATTGTGGTTTTATATTTTTAGCTTATTTATTTATTTATTTATTTTAATGACACGATAAGTTATTTTTACTTTTAGCTTCTTTTCATTTCCTTATGTATATAATTTGCGTTATTAGTGCATGTATATAATTTGCGTTACTAGCGCATATTTATTCTCTTAAATGCGCGTTTGATGGAATTGGAAGGTGTGTGTGACGTGTGTGTTGTGTTGTTGCCGTGTTGTTAACTTATTATGTTTGTGTGGACTTTTAGATTGGTGGCCCAAGCAAAAATATTATAAATATCCTTCCTTGTTTACTTATATTTTTTATTTTTATTTTTTTTATTATAATTTAATCGGGCTTACGGGCGGCCCGCGGCCCATTCGGGCCGGCCCATATTTTTTGCGGACGTTATCGGGCCGGGCTAAAAATCCCGGATGCTAATTCGGGCTAGATTTTTAAGGCCCAAACCCGGAAAAAAAACGGGCTATTCGGGCCGCCCATTCGGGCCGGCCCATTTTGACAGCTCTACTTTGAATACCCTACTTTGGTATCACTATCTGTGCATTCATATGCTTGATTCATTTTTTCTATGATACAATAAATATTGTTAAGATGGAGGCAAAAGAATTAGAGAAAAAATAGCAGATAAAAAATCCTCCAAGACAAAATAACAAAATAGAAAGCAAAAAAGAAGACAGAAATTTAATGGAAGAAACAAAACCGCCCTTAATTGTAAACTCCTCAATAAAGAGGCCACTCGCTCCAACCGGTTTAGCATCAATGATATCGAAGTCATACGAATACGATAATTCTGCTGAACAAATTCTGCATCCGAATAACCAAAACACTAACATATAAATAATACTATGGATACTTGATATTGGCTGAAGGGGAAAATATACAACATGATAAATATGAGCACAAAATTACATTTTATATGACTACATGAACGATTGATTGAATAAAATCCAATGTGGTATCAACAAGATAAAATAGCACATCCAAAATAACATTATACATCAGAAATAATTTCATAGAATTCTCCCAACAAAGATATGTATGCTTTATTGTCTTATGAATAATAATCAAGGATAAAAAATTATCATCTAATTCAGAACATAGGATTACTTTCAATCACATGACCAAACACAGCTCAATAGCTCTGCTACCTGTTTTCTATTTATGCACAACAGACCAAAAACAAATACAGGGAAACTAAAATTGCATTCAATGCTTTTGCACCAATGGGTGGTTTTGTGATTGTCTTGAACTATTTTGAATGGTGATCGTCATCATTTTCTTCATCAACATCATCTTCAAGAGCATCATTAACATCGTAAAAGACATCACCATCATCTTCAAGAACATTATCAACATCATAAAAAACATCACCATTAACATTATCAATACCATCATATAATTCTCTCTTTTTATAAGGATTGGTGAATTGAAAATCCTCAATGCTACTCTCTTGTTCTAATATGTGCAATCGACATTCCTTAATGAGTGATTTCATTCTCGAACCCTCAGATGTAAGCTTCGCATGGTTCCATTCACGTTTTAAAATCACTTCATCCAATTTTACCATGTCTTGTAGTTGTATATCAAATAGATATGTATGATCTGGTTGTATCGGGAAACCATACAATGAATTGCCAAGAGTGCATTTACAACCATTGATGATTAGTTTGAGAAAGGTTGTATAAAATCCATTGTCATTTATCCATTCAGCAGTAGTAAAGAAGAGAGCAATGGAAGGGAGCTTTTTACGAAACCAAAACGAAATTGACAATTCCATGTAACAATCATACTCAAACCACTCTGGAATCAATTCAGTTCCTGGCAAACGAAACATAGTCCCTCCGCCTTCATGCAATTCCTATTAGTCATAAATAACTTGTAAGTTTAGAAAGATAAAGTAGAATACCAAATACGAAGTCAAATACAAGAAAAAACAAAACCTCATTCAGTAGCATGCTTCTACTTGCGGAACTCAAAGAATCACAATTCTCTAAAGACAAGTATTTTAAATTTGGCGGAATCCCTCTAATTTCTTGAAGACACTTGCAATTATTCAGATTAAGGGATCCTAAAGAGCCATGTTCTTTGATGCACAATGGAAGAATTGTGAAATTATTCCCCGACAAGTCTAAGTGTGTGACATTAGCAAACCACTTGAGAGCTATTGGAAGAGATTCATCATTTAGGTTGCAATCTACTAGCTCAATTGATTGTACATTTGAGCACACCATGGAATTTGGTTTATCACACTGTATTGGCAATAGATGACAATTTTCAACGTAAATGGTTAATAATTCTAGCATCATGAAAATACTACTTGGTAACCTAAGCAACTCACCTCCATATAGTCGTAAATCATGAAGCCCAGTAAGATTTTGAAATGAATCAGGCAATTCTTCAATGCAAGTTTTATACAAATAAATGGTTTCAATGTTTTCCATCTTTCCTAATATTTCTGGAAAATTCTTAAGACTATAACAAAATGAAAGTGCAAGTTGTTGAAGAGAGGGCAACTGAATTGCTGGAAAACTCTCGAGCTTCGTACAACCTTCAGCTTTCAAGATTTTGAGTTTATTCAGAAACCCAACAGAATCATGAATTGTAAGTAAATTCTCACAATTTTGAAACGAAAATTCTTCTAGATTTGGGAGACCAGATATGTCACTTATTTGTATTAAACTTTGAGAATAGTTTAAACGTAAAACTTTCAAACTCAAGTAAATCTGCAGGAAATATAAAAGGAAAAAAAAAAAGAGTAGTCAGATTAAAGAGTTTGCCAAAATACCCAAAATGAGTAGTCAGATCATTACCATTCTGTTCGATGAGTTAGCCAAATTAAATGATGTAAGGCCACTGTTGGGTAACTTGCATATTGAAAAATTCTTCGGACGAAAATCAGAAGGTATATCTTGTAAATTTGGCCATTCCAGTACTCTTAAACTATTAGGAAAATGTACTTGAGGTTTGAGATAAAAACTAGTTTTAACAACAAGTGTTTTGAGGTTTTCCATCTTTTTGAGCTCATCTCCTGTCCACTCTACTATTTCTTTTGCTAGTGGAAAATTCAAATGTATAATTTCAATTTGACATGTTCCCTACGTACAAAAAGCATAAATAAACCAAAACACATGTTATAAGAGAATTAAATGCTTAATATAAATTTAGAGAATTATATATAAGGGATTTATATTAGACTTACTGAATTTTTTTCTAAAACTTGAAATATATCTTCATGGAACCACAACCTGCTACGTTTCCCGGGCTCATTGGGTGATTCTTGTCTTACAATTGCTTTACCCATGTCTTCTATCAAGTCATGTAATATCACACAGTCCCGTTCAGTATGAAAATGATCAGTAATCTTTACAAGAGATTTTTCAACCAACACTCGAATATGATATTTCATCTCTCGACCGTAGTGAGCACAAAGAATATCCTCCACCTCTTTTAATTTATACCCTTTAAAGCAACAAGCAATGTCGAGAAAAACACTCTGCTCTTCTTCCTCTAAAGCATCAAAACTCACTTTAAGTATCTTTTGTATCTTTCTATTAGGAATCTTTTCATACTGATCCAACAATGAATTCCATTCTTCTACAGGCTTTCCAAACAAGTTGGAACCAAGTACTTCTAATGCCAATGGAAAACCAGAAGCATAATTTACAGCACGGCTTAAAATATTTCCATAACTTGAATCAACTTGTTTACTTTTAAAAGCCTGCCACCTAAGCAATTCAAGAGCTTCTCCTTTATCAAGCACATCAATTTCATATGTCACTTCAATCCCATGATTTTCTAGCAAGTGTTTGTCCCGGGTGGTAACAATCACTCTACTGCCAACACCAAACCAATCAAGCCCTCCAGCCAAAGCCTGCAACTGCTTCAATTCGTCAATGTCATCGAGAATCAATAAAACCTTCTTTCGGTTTAGCCTTTTCCTTATGATTGGAATTCCCTCACTACTATCTCCTATTTTAATGTCCAATCCAACAGTTTCCTTAAGAAATTCCTTTTGGAGATGCTCTATACCATGTTTTGCTGATTTTTCTCTCACATTGTGAAGAAAACACAAACATTCAAATTGATCAGCAATGATATTATAAATTGCCTTTGCAAGAGTTGTCTTACCCAATCCACCGGGTCCATAGATCCCTAGCATGTTGAATTCATCATTAAATCTGACTTTTAGAAGTGAATTTACTTTTAGCATTCGACGTTGCAGGCCAACGGGGTAATCAGCAATATGTAAAGGAACTCGACTAATCTTGTTGGATACATATTTGACTATTTCCTGAGTAAACTGGTATTCATATCCATTCCTGCCGAATTCGATAAGTTTGAGTAAATATAAGATATTCATATCAATGTATTGATAATTATATTTTATTATTACTACAGTTCATATTAAAAAAACCATTTGGTTTCTTTCCTAGTGAATCTTTAAGATTAAATTATTAGCTAGAGGAAAATAAAAGAATCCTAAAATACATATTTATATTGCATAACAGGAGTGCAGTAGGGTACCTGGGATTGAAATGGTGGCCGGACAAGTTAGCTGCTTGGTTAAGAGCTATCTTCCATTTATGCAGCCGCTCCATGTAATCATCATACTTTTCTTTGTTATTTTGAAACCTCTCCATATGCTTAGCTATTGCTTCACCATAACTCCCAGTCTGATGTCGCACATGAGTAGGTTCCACGTCATAGAAAATAGGCAAAACCAAGCAACCCTTTGTTTTATTGCATTTCATGATGTGGACAAGTTCGTCCAAACAAAACGAAGAAGAAGCATAATTGACAGAGAAGACCGGAATGAAAATTCTGGACTCTTCGATGGCTGTGACAAGTGATGGTGTGATTTCGTCACCTCCATGAAGCTCTCTATCATCAATGAAGGTGTGGACTCCACCTTCACATAAAGCTCTATAGAGATTTCCAGTAAAACCATATCGAGTGTCGGTGCCCCTAAAACTAAGGAACACATCGTAAGTGAATCTATAAGAGAACGAAGAGGTAGATGATGAAGATTGGATTATAGCCATGAGAATTGAAAAGCAATGGAAAAGTAAGAAGAATATGAGAAGTATGTTAAAATGTGGATGAGTGTAGTAGGTATATATTGAGTGAAATTTCATTCCCACTGGACAGAAGACCATTGACCAAAGACATATATAGTGAGTGCAAAAGAAAAGATAAATCAAATAGAAGACGTGTAACAACTGCAACCGTGTTTTGTTTAGCATTATGAAGGAGAAGGAGTAAAAGTAGAAGACAAATAAAAAGATAATGGCTACTTAAAAGTTACAAACACTTCTAGAGAAGACAAATAAAAAAGTAAAAGTAGTTTTTGAATCACGTGAAAAAAAAAAAAAGATAATTGCTACTAACCTGCTTCAATTACAGTATTATGTTATAATTTTTCCACCCTGAATCACTCAAAACCGTGTTAGTATTTTCTTTTAATCATTGAAGGCACTGTGTAATCCGAAAGTAAGAAGAACCTTCCTTTAGTGGCATCTCCATAAAGTGCACTTTGGAACTGTAAACATTCAAAGCATGGACAAAATTATGATTGGTAATTATGTGAAAAAGGAATTGGAAACACCACACAGCCTATGAAACACTGATACAAGATATAGACAACGAGCATGACAATGTATGTCGAAACCAATAATTATTTAAGAAAATAAATTGAATTTAATCACATGTTTCGGTGTTGTGTGAAAGTTCCAGACACTAGACACATCTTCTATCTAAAATGTGAATGCTACTTGAGTCACAACCAGATCAAATACAATAATGATGCATAAACTTTGTTATAGTGGAGTTTGAAACCAAATTATTTTCATAGAAATACACCATTCAATATGATTATGATTAGATTCAATGATGTAGAAATGCAAAAGGCCAAAGTTATATAAACCATATTTATGCTTACATATGTAAATTGTAGGCCACATAGGAAGCACATGTACAATATAATATAGTTTACTTAGAAATCCCCAAATATTATATTAATTCAAAAATATGGTGATGCCGTGATTTTGTTGAAGCTCTAAAGTATAGCATTTGTCTAAATCATAATGGCACACTATGATTCCGACAAACTCATCGTTAGAGTTGGGAATAGGTTAGGCCGAGTTAGGCTTTGTCAAGCCTAAGCCTGACCTGCAAAAAAATTGAAGGCATGTGGCATGTCATAGGCTTATTTTTAAGGTCTGAGTCTGACCTTTTGAAAGCCTGACATGGCCTATTAGCCTGTTTAAAAGCATATTTCACATGAATATATTTAAATAAATAATTATATTTATTTTTAAATATACTAATGAACTAATAAATCAATGATATTAAACTTTCTTTTGGTATTTAACATGATATTTTAGAGAATTTGACTATATATGACATCGTATTTCAATTTTAGTTTATTATAATACATTTATATATATGAAAAGTTAATGTAGATTAATAAACTTAAACTACTGAAAAATTTAATAGATTTATAATTTAATTAAAGTACAAATTTTAATATATAATAATAATAAATGTAAAAATATTATTCATATTTACTTAAATAGGCCGGCCTAGTAGGCCTAGAAGGCTTTTTTCATGGCCTAAAGCCTGACCTTTTTAGCTCAATAGGCTTATAGCAAAGCCTTGGTCTGCTCTATTTAAATAAATAAGCCGGCCTAGCCTGAGCCTATGTAGGCTAGGCCGTAGGCCCCTGTAGGCCGGCCTGTCATATTCCCAACCCTACTCACCGTTAATCCAAACTATCTACTATATTAAGTAAACTTCAAAATATGAAAGGAAACTATTTCTAAATTTAAGAAGAAATAATGATATATTTTTAGGAAGAAAAATACCTCTTGATCATATTCAATTGAATCTTTTGGATTTCCTTGTTGAGAAGCTTTGAAGTAAGTGGACAAGTAGTACAATAAGGATCATATTCCAACTAGACCAAGATCAACCAAAAATTTATGAAACTCTCTTTTTCATGTTCATTTTCACATAGCTGGAATTTAATGTCCGAACAATTTTTGCTGTCTGAAGTATAACCTGATGTTTGTTTTTAAGAAGGTCAAATTGCTCTATTAGTCCGTTAAAGAAATTTTTTGTTTCACTTTGGGTCCTTAATGAATAAACGTTACATCTGAGTCTTTAATGATAACTCCGTTGGCCAAAAAGGTCCCTTTGTGGGCTGGAAATTAATTTCCGAACAATTTTTGCTTTCTGAAGTATAATCTGATGTTTGTTTTTAAGTATTGTAAATATTGTTATATACTTATATTAATCTTGAAATATAGCATGTACTAATTCTATACAAAAGGATTAATATAACAGCTGTTTATAATTCTTAAAATCTAGATTTTCTTTTCATTTCTTAAATCAAAACGTTCGTGGATATATTTACCATGATGAATTTAAGGATTTACTTACTTATACACTAAATTTCATTATATGGTATCTACTTCATAACTCCCTATAAGCATATACCACTATTCTATTCCAAGGATTCAATGTAGTGAAAGTGAATCAATCAAACTTTAAAGTTCAGCTAGCCTATGATTTAAATGTTTGATAATCTGTTTGCTGCTAGTGATCTCCAATATGGTGATTCATACCTAACATAATACAATCATCAAATTATTTAGTCTTTATTGAAAATGAAGCATGGAGCCATAGACATAATGAAACAAAATTCTTCATGAAAGATAATGCATTTAATCATAAAAGGGTGATGATATTCTAGAGCAAATGAATGAACAAATGACCTTATGACTCCTTTTATCTTTTTTATTGCTACTTCTTCTGAGGCATGTTATCAGTATATGAAGTATAGTTGTATTTACCTTTGTTTTCAGAAGACTGTTCAAGATACCATCTTAGAAGTTCTTCGCCACAAGCATCCCCTTCGGATAAGGGAACCGGAATCCCATCTTCTCCAATGCTCTCCAATTTTCCACGCACAATAAACACCATCTTCTGTACAAGACCACCCTGACTCAAAAAATTTACTTCCTTTCATGTATGTTGTCTGTATTAGTCGTGCACGAATGGCATCTAAGATAGGCTCCTCCTCATCCATCAGGGAAAATATTCGAACCTGTGGATAAAGCATTCGGACTTGTTTAATATAATTGCCTTTTGATGTGCCATTGTTTTAGTTTCACACGATGATTATGCATAATGTTTTGTCTTCTAAATTGTTTTCTCGTTCAACTTCTATTGGATTCCAGCAAGTTACAGGGAAACACATAGGGAAAAGAGAATTTTATTTAAAATATCTTAGACGAGATTTTGAAGTTCATATAACATCTGAACCAGATATATAAAATCCGTTTAAAAGAGAAATCACGGACTTTTTCTAATTGTTCAAATGCATACTTTTTTAACAAATTTGAAGAGATGACGTTGTATGTCTGTCTGGAGATCTTCTTCAAATTCTCGAGAACCATTTTCTCAGGAAAACCCCTTGTTGCAGCCCAACTATACCGTTCAGCCTGCCGTACTCTCCTGCATGACAGACAAAGTATCCATCATTTATACATTATGCGTGACAGACATAGTATCAGTCATTTGGCAGTGTTGATGTGATTTATTAAAAGAGTTAGAACATTTCATACTTTTTGAGATCTTCTGGTAAGCGACGATGGCTCATCCATTGCTCAACATCACGACCTCTAAGTTGCATTTCTAACCTCCTGTAAGAAACAAGGAACAAAATATATATCAAGTTTGTTGCAACCCTAGTAGTTGTAGTTCCTTTATTATTCAAAATTTGTAGCTTTAGAATCTTTAACTGGCCAACCTATTGTTCAAACTTAAGAGGCATGCTGATGTTATGAATTTACACCGTATAGTTTGATAAAATTACACAATCATCCTTCTACATTGTTTTTAGCTTTTCAAATTAATTTAGAAGGAAGTAAATGACATGTGTTTGATTTCATGGTAAGGAGAGCCAAAAGTGATTCCAATCAAAATCAATTATTTTGGGGAAAGAATCAAACAGACACAACAAAGGAGCACCATGTCACCAACATTTAATGTGCACATTATGTAAGAGATAAAAATTCTACCTCCGTCCAAGAGCCTGAAGAAAGTTATGTGTGTTTCCAATGAGAAGCGCAAAAAGCAAGAGCCCCAATCCTATGATGGACATTGTAAAGACGACTTCCCACACAAAATAGCTTGGGATTTGATTATCAGAAATCACAGAGGTATACTAAGTGGCAAGTAATATCAAACCAAGATGTCCCGGATTCCGGAAACCAACATAATCACTTAATATTCCGGAATCTGGAACCTCCTGCTTCAAACTCCTTGTTAATTTTGTTGTTCCATTTTTATGACAAAAAAAAAAAAACCTAATTTATCTATCATCTAGTATAATCTACTACGCTAAATTGCACTTTTTGCCCCCTAAATTTTAGAAAGTTGCGATTTTGGCTCCTTATGTTTTAAAATAGCATTTTTGGTCCCCTAAGTTTTAGAAAGTTGTGAATTTGACCCCTATATTTTAAAATAGCAATTTTGACCCCTTATCTTTACCCCATTTTGCAAAAGGTCAATTTTGACCAAATTAACGCTGATGTGGCACGTCACTTAAGTGCCTCGACTGTCACGCCAGCTTTTTTTCATCTACTAATAAAAATAAAAAATAAATAAAGGAATGGGAAGAGATGGTCACGTGAGAATATTTATTTTGAGGCTTTTTGCTATGCGATTTTTCAGTCCTGCTCTAGTTTTCTTCACGCCTATTTTGCTAGTACCTGGGCTGTTGGTTTTTATGGCTGTATGCTCTCTGCCTTGGTTTTTAGTGCTTTCTTATTTTCACTATCTGTTGCTATATACATACTCCTATCTTTTAACTATAAAATAATGTGGACTATATAAGGTGAGGTATAAATATTTTACTCCGTTTACAATTTCATGTGTGATAATTAAGTAGATCTTCGGAAAGTTTGCTCACATTTTGTGTTTGCAGATCAATCTTTTGACTGATGATATCTCTGCTATTATAGTTAAGTTGATAGTCCATTTGTTAGCAATGGAAGTTGATTAAAATAACAGCCATATGCTATTCTTTTGGGAAGAAATTAAGTCTTTGCTCGATCGACAATCTACGTATGTGATTCATCACTCATAAATGAAACTCAAATGTGTAGCTAAATGTGCTTAATTGTTAACACAAACAAACTTTCTCTTATTCGAAATGGTTTTTCTATTTCTCTTTGTGAGAAAGAATGAGTTTGAAAATGAAGATTTGTTGGGTTTTAACATCAAAGATGGAAAAAGAATTGTTGGATTTTAACATGAAGATTTGTTAGTTTAAATCTCGAAAATTAAATTTCCCAGTATATGTGTGAAAGTGAAATACTGAAATATACTCTCGACTGATGTTGTAGCTTTCAATCATTTTTTTTTATTTTTTTTAAGATAACAAAATAAAAATAGCTGATGTGGCAGCCGAGTCACTTAAGTGACTTGTCACATCAGCGTTGACTTGGTCAAAATTGACCTTTTGCAAAATGGGGTAAAGATAGGGGTTGGGGGGTTAAAATCGCAACTTTCTAAAACTTAGGGGTCCAAAAATGCTACTTTGAAACATAGGGGGCTAAAATCGCAACTTTCTAAAACTTAGGGGGTCAAAAGTGCAATTTAGCCTATAATGTAATATCCCAAAATTTAGTAAAAAGAAATGCTCTCCTCGTACCAAAATATAAGTTACTTTGGTCATTTCACACAAATTTTAAAAAATAATTATTGTTGTATAGAAAAGAGAAATTATGAGTTAGTTTATAAAATTGTCTCTCATTAATGTTATGAAAAAGATAAATTGAAGAATTAAAAGAAGAAAGATAAATACATAGATAAGGATATAATAAAAAAAATAGCATTAAATACTTCATGGGTAAAGTGACATATAATTTGGTACAAATTTTTTTGTCAAAGTGACTTATATTTTGGTACGGAGGGAGTACACATTTACTAGTATAACCATAGGCAAATGCTAACTAGTGCCCCGGGGCACTAGTTAAGGTAACCAAAGATACTAATATTATCTTGGAACTTGTGAAGTCAACATATTAAAGGTTTAAATTTTTGTGTTTTCAATGCATAATTTTGCTTTTTTTTTTTCCCTTTTTAGTTTTAGCAAGACCGATAACCATATATTGGATTAGTAAACCCGTAAAACTAGCAAGGGCAAATTAGAAATTTCGTTAACATATTACCAATTAAGCAATTTAAGGGTGTGTTTGGTAAGTCCAATAAGCTAGCTTATTGCTTACTGAACTAGCTTATAAGCTTGTTTGAAAAAAATTTGTGTTTGGTAAAAAGCTTTTCACATTAGCTTATAGCTTTTTTTGAGATGTTATTTCAAGTAGCGTTTGAGTTTATAGCTTATAGCTTTTTATAGTTATTTTCCTTTTTAACCTTTAATTTTATTATTTTTTATAAAATAAAAAACCATCCACTAAAGAAAATAACAACCCACTATATATCCTTTTATGTAATTTTATATTTATTAACCACTTTAAAAGCTAATTTTACCAAACACTTTAATTTCAATCCGCTAATTTTTCAACTATCAGCTATAAACTAGCTTTTCATCTATTAACTAATTTTTCAGCTATAAGCTTATAGCTTAACCCTAAATTGAGTTGTAATGCACTAATGAGATAGAGTTGTAATGCACTAATGCACTAAATTGAGTTGGAAATTTAAGAGTGAGATGTATTTAGTGAGATAAGGTGTACAAAAAAAAATGATGGTATGAGTTTTGGAAAATGATATAAATAAATAAAAACAAAAAAAAGAGAAGCTTCAAAATCCTTTCCCCTTTGTCTCTTTCTCTCTCTCGGCACTGATCATTTACCAAGTCCCTCCATTGTTGCTTTCTTTCATTAAAAAAAGGTTACAAGTGCTAGGGATTTATCTTTTCTTCACCATCTCCATTTTTCTATCAAGAATCGCCTTCAAAAAGACAAGGTGAGTTCTTATTATGATTGATAGTTAGTGTAATAGAACCTAAATGGTAGTGTTATGTGAATGAAGTACATATAAAAGGATTGAGGGATTTCAATACCAATTTCATTTAGAAATATAGTTAGAAAGATAAGTACTCAAATTTGAAATGTTAGGGGCTAGAATTTTGTTCATCTCAATTCATGAGTTAAATAGTGTTCCATATATATATATATATATATGAGAAATTTGGGGCTGATATGAAATTGTTAGTTTTAAAATTAAAATGTTAGAAAAGAAAATCGATTCTTGGAAAGTTAATTGAGAAGTTGCTTATAAATGAGAATTTGAACTCTACCATTGCAATTTATGTTTAAAAATGGAGCTGCTATGTATTGGCTTGAAAATATTAGAAAACATGAACCTGATGTTGTTAATTGTGTGCAGGATTTTAGAGGTTTAGTCCCTTGGTCTTGTAATCTGAAACATGCACTTGGGGATAATTGGAATGGCTGGAAGAAATTAAGCTTGAGAATTTAAAGGATAAACTAGTGTTAGTTTACAAATTTAGAATGATAAAAAATTGTGAGTAGATATTTTACCATGTGATAAGTTTTCTAAATTATTATTTTTATGGGAGAAACAAAATTGTTTAACGAGAAGCTCATCTCATTCAAATTTAGTTACACTATTTTATTTACTTTAAAGATTTGGTGTTAATGATGCAAACTAGTAAGGATTAGTGGTTAATATATGTTCGTTCGCCACAACGATGAGATAATGTGATCTATGTGCACATAATGATACAAGATAGTTTTATATATTTTGTTTTGTTGATAGCTAACCAACATTTAGAGAACTATGTGGCTCTGATTCCCTAATCGTTTGGGATACGTAGGACCAGGGTTCATCCCTGTCGAGCTATAATTTCAGTCTCTATTTAGATTACTTATGAGCTATTTAGCATAAGATTAATTGAGTTTTGATTTATATGCTTTGGCATACGTTTGATGTGTTGAGAAATATGGTTGTGAGATGTATGTATGTTCTTGGAAAAATGTCGACAAAAGTTTTGGAAATGTGCTGAAACATGGTTTTAAGAACCACACTTATAATGACGACGACTTAGGTGCACCTAGTAATATAATTCTGGTTAGGGAGAATTATCCGTTAGATGGAGCCACCCCTATGGAAAGGCCGCCATTAGGTGGAGAGGGCTATAAACAAGTATGATTAAGTGTATACGATATTCTAATTGAGATTTACCTTAAGAATTATATATCAAGAATTCTTGTCAATATTTATGACATTTATTATGAACTTATAAATGATACCACTATACTTAAATGGTCTCATTATAGCTTAAGATTTTCATAGCCTGTGTTGTTGAAGAGGAGAGATGACTTGTGTGGATGAAATTGGTTGGGCTTTTACATAGTATATTGAAGATCATGATATTACTTGATATTTTATATTCGGTTCCATTGACAGATTGTTAGTTCTTGGTAGCATACAACATCTTCTTGTGCTATAGCCTTTGCACTTGTTATATGTATACATATATCCTAAGGTAAAAGTTAAGTGAGGAGGTCACTTGGAATGTGTTGTGTTTGGTAAAATTTGGCAAAGTCCGGCTCCGTCAAAAAATTAATATTGAGTGATTTCTTCAAGAGATTCAAATAATTGTGTGTTTTAGATTGTAACTCCTATTTACCTTCTTTTGCATTGTAGTTTTGTCTCCAAAACTTTGGTATGATGTGTTCTGATGGATGGGTGATGTTATGACCAATTCCAATGCTAGTACCTAAGGTTAAAGAGTATGAACGCCTTATCACCATATCAGGTATATTCAATGCCTCTATTATCATCTTATGATTCATATCATTAAAACTAGATTGGTTTACATATTACAGAGAATAGTTAGCATGTGTAAGGGCTCCCATTGTAGAATAAATCATCTATATCTTGAAGTGTTTTCTTTAGTGAGAAATTGTTCCAAGCTTTTTCAATTTACATCATGCAGAGCATGCATGTATTCTAACTTTAGTATGGTTTCATGTTTTTTATAGTATTTTAAAGGTAAGTTAGAGAAAGCAAAAATGAAAAGAAAATTTGATTATTAAGAATTGTTATGGCTTCTTGGGTCTGATTATAGATCATGCAAAATTATACAAAATTTGTGTCCATAGATGAGTATGGTCAATATTTTAGAACATAGGATCAAATAGAATGAGAAGATAAGCATTTGGCTTGTGAAGTTGTCTTTGAGAAGTGAAGTTGGATTACATTGAGTTTAGTCATATAGTTTTTATTTCAAAAATTTAAAAATCATGTCTATAGAGCTTGCGTAGGATCTCGACTCTGACTACCTTGAAAACTCAAAAATCATTACCTAGCAAAGACATTGACCATTTTCATAAATCCTAGTAAAGTTGTTCACCAAAGTTAGAATGACCCAATTTAGATAGAAAACTCAAAAATCATTACCTAGGATTCATGTGCATCTGTTTCTTGTGCTTATTATATTTCTTTTGTTTGTGGCATTTACTCTATGCATATGTTTCTATATTGGTATCATGTGAAATCAATTAAATATGCAAGTAGCATAAAGCTTATGCACAGTTTATGATGAAGTTAAGTAAGTTATAATGTAGAGATTGCATATTGTAGGGAGTTAATTTAATGATTTAAATAGTTGAAAAATACATTCGTATATTGAGAATGGTAATTGATTTTTGGTTCACTGCTAAAGAGTTTATTTTATTCTGTTGTATTTGAATTGTTTTACCAAGATTCGATATTAATGTTTGCCTTCATAAATCATTTAGTGATTTCTATTATTGACTCTTATTAGTTTTGTTTCTTTTCATAAGTTCACACTTAAGTTATTAATTTATATGTTGTATATAGCTGATGTCAGAGTGCGCAACGGAAGAGTGACTTTATTCTTATATGGCCAGCTGTCAACTCTAAAATGATGTATTTGACTTTACATAGAAAATTTTCTTATGAATTAGAAAGACATACAAGTGGAACTTTTATCAATATAAAAGTAATGAATACCCTTATCTTAATTGAACTAAACTAACTATATAATTGTTGAAATGCAACCACCGTGCCATCGAATTCGAACCTGCATCTACAAAGTATCAGTACTTGCAGTGTAACGAGGCCCCGACACTCGTTACAGTTTTACTGGAAATCTCTACAAAGCTCTATGTGATAGAGGAATCCGCACCTTCATTGATGACAAGGAGCTTCAGCGAGGGTATGAAATCACACCATCACTTGTCAAGGCCATTGACGATTCCAGGATTTTGATTCCTATATTGTCTATCAACTATGCTTCTTCTTCATTTTGTTTGGATGAACTTGTCTGCATCATTCACTGTTTGGCGTCGTCTGGTTCTGCCTGTCTTCTATGGGGTGGAACCTTCTGACATCCGACATCAGACTGGTGTTTATGGTAAAGATATAGCCAAGCATAAAAAGAGGTTCCAAAGTAACAAGGAAAAGTACACAGATAACATGGAGAGGTTGCTAAAATGGAAGGCGGCTCTTACTCAAACAGCTAACTTGTCTGGCTATCACTTCAATTTTAGGTACCTTACTTTATTCCTATTTCACTTTCTTATATACCGTTTCTTTAACTTAGAATTGCCTAATCATTTCATCTTAAAGCCTAAATAGGAAAAATGATATTGTTTTCTTCTCAAACAAGTATTAGTTATTTGTATATCAAAACATCTTGAATTGTAATAATATTTATTGTTATCAATACATTGATGTGATTTTTATACTGATGCATTTTCTCAAACTTATCTGATAGGAATGAATATGAATATGAGGTTATTGGAAAGATAGTAGATGAGGTCTCCAATAAGATCAATCGTGATCGTTTACATGTTGGGATGATGAATGATGATGATGATGATGATGATGATGATGATGATGATGATGTTAAAAATGATTATGATTATGATGATGACTATGATTATGATGATGAATGATTATGATTATGTTAAAAATGATTATGATTATGATGATGACTATGACTATGATTATCATGGTTATGAATATAACCATGATTCAATGCTGTTTAAAAAAAGAAAAAAGTAACCATGACTCAATCCATCCTTCCTTCCATGTAATTTCTTTTAAGCAATGAAAATATCGAAGTGTATGAAAAAAATTAATTTGAAGTGAATGGATTATTATATTGAATTGATTCTGATTAAATTTAAGTTGCCGTAAAAATCAATTTTATTCTAGAGAAATCATTTATACATTTAAGTAAAATTAAATTAAATTAAACATAAATTTGAGTGTAAAAATCAATTCTAGATCTAAAAACTACAATTTCTAAATGTAAAATCAATTTTATTTTAGAGAAATCATACATGTCAAAATCAATTATACACCTCTAAAATCAATTTCTAGTCTTTAAAAGTGGAACCAAACATACATAAATGTCCGACATTTGTTAAGCACTTTACTGTCCTGGAAGCCTTACTTTTTTACCATCTTCAGTAGAGAAAAAAGGTCAATGAAGAACTCAGTTTGGAGCAAATATTCTGGCACATTCCTAGTTTCACTCTCTTGAACTGAAGAACTCAGTGACACCTCTCTTGTATTCTCAAAGCGCCGAACAACAACAATGACATATTCATGCCTAAAAGGTAAGATGTTGTACCTAATTGAGACGGGAATTTGGATTCTAAGGATGATTCCGGTAAAACCTAGTTCTCATGAGCAGAGACTCTGACGATTTAGAATAAAGTCTCGTGATAAGAGAAGATAACTATAGAGATAACTCTGACGATTCCTAAATAGGCATGAGGCATTACAGTAGAGAGGACGATTCCTAGAAACTGCAAATTCAGCAATGACAAAACAAAAATGGGAATTAACGTGTTAAAATGCAAATTATATAATAGTCTAATGACTATTATAATATGTAAATACTGCAGAATCATGGCACACAATGCATAAATATTTTGCATAATTTCAACCAACAAAGTGCAGCTTTTTCTGCCATGCTTTGATCACAAAAATGCAGTATATATTAAAGCACGACTGTCGATGGGAACCTTTCAGCTGTAAATAGGAACACATAATTACATATTATATGCCTAAATGAAAAATCGATTGAATAAAATCCAATGTGGTATCAACAAGATGAAATAGAACATCCAAAATAACATTATATACATCAGAAATAATTTCATAGAATTCTGCCAACAAAAATATCTATGCTTTATTGTCTTAAGAATAATAATCAAGGATAAAAAAAATTATCAACTAATTCAGAATATAGGATTAATTTCAATCACATGACCAAACACAGCTCAATAGCTCTGCTACCTGTTTTCTATCTATGCACAGGGAAACTAAAATTGCATTCAGTTTTGCTGCCACTTATCTTCATTGAAAGTATGCCTGTGAATCTTCTCCTTCTCCATCATCATCATCATCATCATCAAGAACATCATCAACATCATAAAAACATTCACCATCATCAACACCACCACCACCACCATCATCATCATCATCATCATCATCATCATCATCATCATCATCATCATCATCATCATCATCATCATCATCATCTTCATCATCATCTTCATCATCATCATAATAAACATCATAATAATCATCAACACAATCATATAATTCTCTCTTTTTATAAGGATTGGTGAATTGAAAATCCTCCATGCTACTTTCTTGTTTGAATATGTGCAATCGACATTCCGTAAGGTTTGATTTCATTTTCGAATCCTCATATGTAAGTTTTGCATGGTTCCATTCACGTTTTGAAATCACTTCATCCAATTTTACCATGTCTTGTAGTTTTATATCAAATAGATATGTATGACCTGGTTGTATCAGGGAATAATCCGATGGATAACCAAGAGAGTATTCACGACCATCGATGATTAGTTTGAGAATGGATATATCAAATTTCTTGTAGATTCTCTTGTTAATTATCCAATCAGCAGTAGTAAAGAAGAGAGCAATGGAAGGGAGCTTTTTACGAAACCAAAACGAAAATGACAATTCCCTGTAATCATACTCAAACCACTCTGGAATCAATTCATTTCCTGGCAAACGAAGCATAGTCCCTCCACCTTCATGCAATTCCTATTAGTCATAAATAACTTGTAAGTTTAGAAAGATAAAGTAGAATACCAAATACAAAGTCAAATACAAGAAAAAACAAAACCTGATTCAGTAGCATGCTTCTACATGAGGAACTCAAAGAATAACATTTCTCTAAAGACAAGTATTTTAAATTTGGCAGAATCCCTCTAATTTCTTGAAGAAACTTGCAATCATCCAGATCGAGGTATTCTAAAGAGCAATGTTCTTTGATGCACAATGGAAGAACTGTGAAATTATTCCCCGACAAGTCTAAGTGTTTGACATTAGGAAACCACTTGAGAGCTATTGGAAGAGTTTCATCGTTTAGGTTGCAATTTGATAGCTTAATTGATCGTACATTTGAGCACACCATGGAATTTGGTTTATCACGGAAATGGTTAATAATTCTGGCATCATGAAAATACTACTTGGTAACCTAAGCAACAAACCTCCATTTAGTGATAAATGATCAAGCCCAGTAAGATTTTGAAATGAATCAGGCAATTCTTCAATGCAAGTGTGAAACAAATAAATGGTTTCAATGTTTTCCATCTTTCCTAATATTTCTGGAAAATTCTTAAGGCTATAACAAAATGAAAGTTTAAGTTGTTGAAGAGAGGGCAACTGAATTGGTGGGAAACTCTTGAGCTTCTTACAACCTTCGGCATTCAAGATTTTGAGTTTATTCAGAAACCCAACAGAATCATGAATTGTAAGTAAATTCTCACAATTTTGAAATGAAAATTCTTCTAGATTTGTGAGATCAGATATGTCATTTATTTGTATTAAATTTTCAGAATTGTCTAAATGTAAAACTTTCAAACTCAAGAAAATCTGCAACAAATAGAAAAAAATGAGTAGTCAGATTAAAGAGTTGGCCAAATTACCCAAAATGAGGGAGGTGAAATCATTACCATTTTGTTCAATGAGTTATCCAAATTAATTGATGTAAGGCCACTGTTTGGTAACTTGCATATTGACAAAATTTTTGGACGAAAATCAGAAGGTATATCTTGTAAACTTGGCCATTCCAGTACTCTTAAACTATTAGGAAAATGTACTTTAGGTTTGAGATAAAAACTAGTTTTAACAACAAGTGTTTTGAGGTTTTCCATCTTCTTGAGTTCATCTCCTGTCCACTCTACTATTTCTTTGGCTAGTGGAAAATTCAAATGTATAATTTTAATTTGACTTGTTCCCTACAAAAAGCATAAATCAACCAAAACACATGTTATAGGGGAATTAAATGTTTGACACAAATTTAGAGAAATGTATAAGAGATTTATATTAGACTTACTGAATTTTTTTCTAAAACTTGAAATATATCTTCATGGAACCACAACCTGCTACGTTTCCCGGGCTCATTTGGTGATTCTTGTCTTACAATTTCTTTACCCATGTCTTCTATCAAGTCATGTAATATCACACGGGGTTTAGTATCTTCAATAATCTTTACAAGAGATTTTTCAACCAACACTCCAATATGATATTTCATGTATCGACCATAGTGAGCACAAAGAATATCTTTCACCTCTTCCAAATGATACCCTTTAAAGCAACAAGCAATGTCGAGAAAAACACTCTGCTCTTCATCCTCTAAAGCATCAAAACTCACTTTAAGTATCTTTTGAATCTTTCTATTAGGAATCTTTTCATACTGATCCAACAATGAATTCCATTCTTCTACAGGCTTTCCAAACAAGTTGGAACCTAGTACTTCTAATGCCAATGGAAAACCAGAAGCATAATTTACAGCACGGCTTAAAATATTTTCGTAACTTGAATCAACTTGTTTACTTTTAAAAGCCTGCCACCTAAGCAATTCAAGAGCTTCACCCTTATTTAACTCATCTATTTCATATGTCTTTTCAATCCCATGATTTTCTAGCAATTGTTTGTCCCGAGTGGTAACAATCATTCTACTGCCAACACCAAACCAATCAACCCCTCCAGCCACTTCAATTCGTCAATGTCATCGAGAATCAATAAAACCTTCTTTCGGTGTAGCCTTTTCCTTATGATTGGAATTCCCTCACTACTATCTTCTATTTGAATATCCAATCCAATAGTTTTGAAAAGAAAATCCTTTTGGAGATGCTCTAAACCATGTTTTGCTGATTTTTCTCTCACATTGTGAAGAAAACACAAACATTCAAATTGATCAGCAATGATATTATAAATTGCCTTTGCAAGAGTTGTCTTACCCAATCCACCAGGTCCATAGATCCCTAGCATGTTGCATTCATCATTAGATCTGACTTTTAGAAGTGAATTTACTTTTAGCATTCGACGTTGCAGGCCAACGGGGTAATCAGCAATATGTAAAGGAACTCGACTAATCTTGTTGGATACATATTTGACTATTTCCTGAGTAAACTGGTATTCATATGCATTCCTGCCGAATTCGATAAGTTTGATTAAATATATGATATTCATATCAATGTATTGATAATTATATTATATTATTACTACAGTTCATATTCAAAAAAGCATTTGGTTTCGTTCCTAGTTAATCTTTAAGATTAAATTATTAGCTAGAGGAAAATAAAAGAGTCCTAAAATACATATTTATATTGCATAACAGGAGTGCAGTAGGGTACCTGGGATTGAAATGGTGGCCGGACAAGTTAGCTGCTTGGTTAAGAGCTATCTTCCATTTATGCAGCCGCTCCATGTTATCATCATACTTTTCTTTGTTATTTTGAAACCTCTCCATATGGATAGATATTGCTTCACCATAACTCCTGGTCTGATGTCGCACATGAGTAGGTTCCACGACATAGAAAATAGGCAAAACCAAGCAACCGTTTGTTTTGTTGCATTTCATGATTTGGACAAGTTCGTCCAAACAAAACGAAGAAGAAGCATAATTGACAGAGAAGACTGGAATGAAAATTCTGGACTCTTCGATGGCTGTGACAAGTGATGGTGTGATTTTGTCACCTCCATGAAGCTCTCTATCATCAATGAAGGTGTGGACTCCACTGTCACATAGTGATCTATAGAGATTTCCGGTAAAACCATAGCGAGTGTCAGTGCCCCTGAAACTGAGGAACACATCATACGTGAATCCATAAGAAAACGAAGAGGAAGGTTGGATCATAGCCATGAGAACAGAAAAGAAATGGAAGTAAGAAGAATATGAGAAGTAAGAACAAGGATGAGTGTCTTGGATATGGCAACACGGTTGTATTTAAGATGATCCATTGGCCAAAGACCATTGTGAGTGAAGCCTCTTTCCCATTTCCTATCTACCAAATACAAAAGAAAAGACAATTAACTTTCTTAATTAAAAACATAAGTGAGAAACCAAAGAATTCAACCAAGAGTTTAATTGATGGAAACACACGGACATTTAATAATAAGAAAAGATAAAGTACGGCAGCAGAAATTGGACAGCAACAGAAAGTAAAAGACAGCAGCATATATAATAGAATTTGGGGCTGTAAGTGGTTAATAAAGTCAAGAAATTTATTATTCTAATTCAAAATTTTCAAAAAAGGCATGCTTTAGTTAGTATATATATATGAAACAAAACAAAATTGCCACACCTGTGCGTCACTCGAAACCGTGTTTTGGTAGAAACATTTCATTGTCAAGGATGATTCCAAAGCTTATAAATCAAACAAAAACTCCACCAAATAGTGTTTCAATGGATATGGCTTGGTTCATGCAATAAATGCACCAGTTGGACCCTCCTATGGCCCTTATCAAACTGAATCTTGATTAGTATTATAACTCAGAAGATTCTTGTCATTTTAGGAATATAAAGGACAAATAAAAGCATACTCTTCTAAAATAATATCACATATTTTCTGCTAATGTTAAAATTTTATCTAGTAACTAAGGTTTATGAACTGGTAGAACAAAAAAGATAAATAAAAACACACTAGAACACAAGCAGTTGATCATAGAGTTCAGCTAATTTCAGAGTAGCTGCTGTATTTTTTATTATTCAATCTTAAGGTCCAATTTCCATGTTTACATTTGAACCACACTATGCTTGAGCTACTGCGCACTTATGCGTCAATATGAGACATACTTACCATGAATTATTTTTATTCGATATTCATAAAAATAATAATATCAAATAGCATCCATAAGAATCAAAAACCATGTAGTAAAGCTTGCGTAAATATCAAAGTAACCAATGGTTCAAATTAGACTATATAAACTAAAATCTTTTCAGAACATATCAACATGCTTCTCAACCACACCACCTTGACTCATAATTCTACTTCCATTTATGTATGTCTTCTGTCTTAGTCTCTCACAAATTGCATCTAAAATAGGCTCATCCATCAGAGAGAAAACCCGAATCTGCAAAGTATTGTTTCGTTATGCGCCAATTGAATAAGGGAAGTAAGACGAGGTTTAAGAAGGAAACGTAACACTTAAGTTACCGACATTTTTCTATCCTAAAACTTGAATAAAAATTGATATTCAGTAATCATAAGAGTAATAAAAATTAATTTTATTGCATACTTTCTTGATAAAATTGAAAAGATGACGCCTAATGTCAATCTGAAGATCTTCCGGCAAATTTACAAGAGCTTCACTATATTTCCTTTTATATTTCCGGCAAATTGAAAAATATATCATTTTCATTGTTACACCACCAAGGACTAAAAACATCAGAGCTTCACTATCAAAATTCAATAATAAGTTAAAACTTGCAGCATCATAAATGTTATAGAGTATACTGTAGAAGCTAACTAGAGAGAATCATTTTCAAAATAACGAAAACAACATTTTGAAATGTTTTTACCTTCTTCCAAGACCTTGAAGAAAGTTTTGTATGTTTCCAATAAGAAGTGCAAAAAGCAAGAGTCCCAATCCTATGATGGAAATTGCGAAAACGACTTCCCACACGAAATTGAGAATCATTTTCGGTGTAGTGTGACACGTGTCAGATACCTGACACACCTTCAATCTAAACTGTCAGTGCTACTTGACTCACAACCGGATCAAATACAATAACGATGCAGTATACTATGTCATAGTGGCCTTTGAAACAGAATATTTTAGGAAGAAAGATACCGTGGAATCATATTCAGTTGAATCTTTTGGATTACTTTGTTGATAAGCCTTGAAGTAAGTAGGACAAGTAGTACAATAAGGATCATCACACATTCCTAATGCTCCAGACTTCCCTAAATGTTCATTTTCTCCATCACATGTGACATGAAAAGGATAAACTTTTTCTTTCTTGAAATTCTCTACTTTGTTTCCTATCACAACTACACTACAGAGTGCACCAACATGTTCTTTTTTTAGACTAGTTTCTTTCTCATATGACTCCATGGAGATGAAGGGAATAGAAATTGATGCACTTTTGTTCTTGATATAGGCCTATGAGAAAATGCAAGGGAAGAACGTAATTTATGAAACAATAAACATTACTAACCAATGTGATATGAATATTGAAAAGCCAATGAATATGCATTGATCATTTTAGTAATGCATCATATGAAGTTTTGACATAGACACAGACAACAGATAGGACACAAATACTAGCACATTGACACTAGTACTATATGAGAAATATTTGAAATTATTAGATGTAACCACATGTGTCAAATGTCAACATCGGCCGCACCTTTATAATTTAAATAGTTGGTGTTAGAATTGCGTATCTCATAAGAAAGTAGTGAAACTTAAAAACATTAAGAAATTAGTTTTTTCTTACTACATATACTAGTACTTTCAATATGAAGTGTCAGTGTTAAGTTGGCGAGTTTTACTTCATTGACAATGCATGAACAACTAGTTATAGTGAGAAAAAATAAACTTAAAATTAAAGAGTAAGACCTGGTTGAAGAGAAAAATCTCTAATCAAGTTAAAGCATGCATTCTTTGGAGCTTGTTGATCATTGTAAGATTGAAGAAGAGTGTGTATAAATAAATCATAAATATGAACAGACTCAGAAAGAGAGAGTTGTTAAGGAGAAGAAATGGACAAAGACAACTGTGACTTTGTTATTATGCAGTGTACAATGAAAGACCAACAAAGATTGTTTGAAGTCATCATATGTGATATGTTATATTATTAATGTTGCCTGCTTACTTTGTTATGAACGGTACGGCAAATTCAAAGTTTGTGTTAGTTTTGACTAATAATTGTGCCATATTTCTATATCTTTCTAACTTTTTAATTTAATTTCTACATATAAAATAGAAGATTCTTTAAGCCAAACTTGCTACTTTTTAGGTTCACAATTAAGTGATTCGATTCATATACTCAAAACTCTAATGACTAATATGCTTACATGAAAAGAGAATGGATTTCTATTGCATGATGATGTAAAATTAGTTTACGACGCCATCACAGCATAGCCATTAAATATACACCAATCATACATTAGGCCACCGTTGCTCCAACTTTGGCCGCTATAAAAGAATTAAAAATTTGCTTAATCACCACATTAGGCCTCTAAAACAGAGAAAACTTAACATCAGCCAGCATATATTGAATGATTAGATTATACAAATTCAAATAGTGATTCTAGTTACTCATTGATAAGTCTAAGTGTGTCACATCAGCAAACAACTTGAGAATTATTGAAAGAGACTCATCTGTTAGATTGCATTTTCTAAGCCCAAAGGATTTTACTTTTGAGGACACCATGGAACTTTGTTTATCAATCTGGTTTGGCAATAGAAGATAGCCATAAAGACAATTGTGAGATAATTTTGGCATAATGAGAATTGAGAATGCAGCTTGGTAACCTAATAGAATCATGAATTGTAAGTAAATTCTCACACCTTTGAAATGAAAATTCTTCTAAATTTTGGAGACTAGATACATCAATTATTTCTGTTAAACATTTAGTATTTGATTTAATTGATGCTCCTGCCACAATCAATGTTTACCTTTGTAACTGAATATGGAAGTAATGTAACTAAAGGTGAGAAAATGAAAAAAAAAAGGCACAGAAACTAGAGACAAAAGGAACAAAAATAATATGACATGGAAATTCTTTGTAACTTCAAAATGATACAATAAAGAGGGCTACTTTGGTATCACTATCTATGCACTCATATGCTTGATTCATTTTTTCTATGATAAAATAAACATTGTTAAGATGGAGGCAAAAGAATTAGAGAAAAAAATAGCAGATAAAGAATCCTCCAAGACAAAATAACAAAATAGAAAGCAAAAAAGAAGACAGAGAAATTTAATGGAAGAAACAAAACCGCCCTTAATTGTAAACTCCTCAATAAAGAGGCCACTCGCTCCAACCGGTTTAGCATCAATGATATCGAAGTCATACGAATACGATAATTCTGCTGAACAAATTCTGCATCCGAATAACCAAAACACTAACATATAAATAATACTATGGATACTTGATATTGGCTGAAGGGGAAAATATACAACATGATAAATATGAGCACAAAATTACATTTTATATGACTACATGAACGATTGATTGAATAAAATCCAATGTGGTATCAACAAGATAAAATAGCACATCCAAAATAACATTATACATCAGAAATAATTTCATAGAATTCTCCCAACAAAGATATGTATGCTTTATTGTCTTATGAATAATAATCAAGGATAAAAAATTATCATCTAATTCAGAACATAGGATTACTTTCAATCACATGACCAAACACAGCTCAATAGCTCTGCTACCTGTTTTCTATTTATGCACAACAGACCAAAAACAAATACAGGGAAACTAAAATTGCATTCAATGCTTTTGCACCAATGGGTGGTTTTGTGATTGTCTTGAACTATTTTGAATGGTGATCGTCATCATTTTCTTCATCAACATCATCTTCAAGAGCATCATTAACATCGTAAAAGACATCACCATCATCTTCAAGAACATTATCAACATCATAAAAAACATCACCATTAACATTATCAATACCATCATATAATTCTCTCTTTTTATAAGGATTGGTGAATTGAAAATCCTCAATGCTACTCTCTTGTTCTAATATGTGCAATCGACATTCCTTAATGAGTGATTTCATTCTCGAACCCTCAGATGTAAGCTTCGCATGGTTCCATTCACGTTTTAAAATCACTTCATCCAATTTTACCATGTCTTGTAGTTGTATATCAAATAGATATGTATGATCTGGTTGTATCGGGAAACCATACAATGAATTGCCAAGAGTGCATTTACAACCATTGATGATTAGTTTGAGAAAGGTTGTATAAAATCCATTGTCATTTATCCATTCAGCAGTAGTAAAGAAGAGAGCAATGGAAGGGAGCTTTTTACGAAACCAAAACGAAATTGACAATTCCATGTAACAATCATACTCAAACCACTCTGGAATCAATTCAGTTCCTGGCAAACGAAACATAGTCCCTCCGCCTTCATGCAATTCCTATTAGTCATAAATAACTTGTAAGTTTAGAAAGATAAAGTAGAATACGAAATACGAAGTCAAATACAAGAAAAAACAAAACCTCATTCAGTAGCATGCTTCTACTTGCGGAACTCAAAGAATCACAATTCTCTAAAGACAAGTATTTTAAATTTGGCGGAATCCCTCTAATTTCTTGAAGACACTTGCAATTATTCAGATTAAGGGATCCTAAAGAGCCATGTTCTTTGATGCACAATGGAAGAATTGTGAAATTATTCCCCGACAAGTCTAAGTGTGTGACATTAGCAAACCACTTGAGAGCTATTGGAAGAGATTCATCATTTAGGTTGCAATCTACTAGCTCAATTGATTGTACATTTGAGCACACCATGGAATTTGGTTTATCACACTGTATTGGCAATAGATGACAATTTTCAACGTAAATGGTTAATAATTCTAGCATCATGAAAATACTACTTGGTAACCTAAGCAACTCACCTCCATATAGTCGTAAATCATGAAGCCCAGTAAGATTTTGAAATGAATCAGGCAATTCTTCAATGCAAGTTTTATACAAATAAATGGTTTCAATGTTTTCCATCTTTCCTAATATTTCTGGAAAATTCTTAAGACTATAACAAAATGAAAGTGCAAGTTGTTGAAGAGAGGGCAACTGAATTGCTGGAAAACTCTCGAGCTTCGTACAACCTTCAGCTTTCAAGATTTTGAGTTTATTCAGAAACCCAACAGAATCATGAATTGTAAGTAAATTCTCACAATTTTGAAACGAAAATTCTTCTAGATTTGGGAGACCAGATATGTCACTTATTTGTATTAAACTTTGAGAATAGTTTAAACGTAAAACTTTCAAACTCAAGTAAATCTGCAGGAAATATAAAAGGAAAAAAAAAAAGAGTAGTCAGATTAAAGAGTTTGCCAAAATACCCAAAATGAGTAGTCAGATCATTACCATTCTGTTAGATGAGTTAGCCAAATTAAATGATGTAAGGCCACTGTTGGGTAACTTGCATATTGAAAAATTCTTCGGACGAAAATCAGAAGGTATATCTTGTAAATTTGGCCATTCCAGTACTCTTAAACTATTAGGAAAATGTACTTGAGGTTTGAGATAAAAACTAGTTTTAACAACAAGTGTTTTGAGGTTTTCCATCTTTTTGAGCTCATCTCCTGTCCACTCTACTATTTCTTTTGCTAGTGGAAAATTCAAATGTATAATTTCAATTTGACATGTTCCCTACGTACAAAAAGCATAAATAAACCAAAACACATGTTATAAGAGAATTAAATGCTTAATATAAATTTAGAGAATTATATATAAGGGATTTATATTAGACTTACTGAATTTTTTTCTAAAACTTGAAATATATCTTCATGGAACCACAACCTGCTACGTTTCCCGGGCTCATTGGGTGATTCTTGTCTTACAATTGCTTTACCCATGTCTTCTATCAAGTCATGTAATATCACACAGTCCCGTTCAGTATGAAAATGATCAGTAATCTTTACAAGAGATTTTTCAACCAACACTCGAATATGATATTTCATCTCTCGACCGTAGTGAGCACAAAGAATATCCTCCACCTCTTTTAATTTATACCCTTTAAAGCAACAAGCAATGTCGAGAAAAACACTTTGCTCTTCTTCCTCTAAAGCATCAAAACTCACTTTAAGTATCTTTTGTATCTTTCTATTAGGAATCTTTTCATACTGATCCAACAATGAATTCCATTCTTCTACAGGCTTTCCAAACAAGTTGGAACCAAGTACTTCTAATGCCAATGGAAAACCAGAAGCATAATTTACAGCACGGCTTAAAATATTTTCATAACTTGAATCAACTTGTTTACTTTTAAAAGCCTGCCACCTAAGCAATTCAAGAGCTTCTCCTTTATCAAGCACATCAATTTCATATGTCACTTCAATCCCATGATTTTCTAGCAAGTGTTTGTCCCGGGTGGTAAGAATCACTCTACTGCCAACACCAAACCAATCAAGCCCTCCAGCCAAAGCCTGCAACTGCTTCAATTCGTCAATGTCATCGAGAATCAATAAAACCTTCTTTCGGTTTAGCCTTTTCCTTATGATTGGAATTCCCTCACTACTATCTCCTATTTTAATGTCCAGTCCAACAGTTTCCTTAAGAAATTCCTTTTGGAGATGCTCTATACCATGTTTAGCTGATTTTTCTCTCACATTGTGAAGAAAACACAAACATTCAAATTGATCAGCAATGATATTATAAATTGCCTTTGCAAGAGTTGTCTTACCCAATCCACCGGGTCCATAGATCCCTAGCATGTTGAATTCATCATTAAATCTGAATTTTAGAATTGAATTTACTTTTAGCATTCGACGTTGCAGGCCAACGGGGTAATCAGCAATATGTAAAGGAACTCGACTAATCTTGTTGGATACATATTTGACTATTTCCTGAGTAAACTGGTATTCATATCCATTCCTGCCGAATTCGATAAGTTTGAGTAAATATAAGATATTCATATCAATGTATTGATAATTATATTTTATTATTACTACAGTTCATATTAAAAAAACCATTTGGTTTCTTTCCTAGTGAATCTTTAAGATTAAATTATTAGCTAGAGGAAAATAAAAGAATCCTAAAATACATATTTATATTGCATAACAGGAGTGCAGTAGGGTACCTGGGATTGAAATGGTGGCCGGACAAGTTAGCTGCTTGGTTAAGAGCTATCTTCCATTTCCGTATTCGCTCCATGTTATCATCATACTTTTCTTTGTTATTTTGAAACCTCTCCATATGCTTAGCTATTGCTTCACCATAACTCCCAGTCTGATGTCGCACATGAGTAGGTTCCACGTCATAGAAAATTGGCAAAACCGAGCAACCCTTTGTTTTATTGCATTTCATGATGTGGACAAGTTCGTCCAAACAAAACGAAGAAGAAGCATAATTGACAGAGAAGACCGGAATGAAAATTCTGGACTCTTCGATGGCTGTGACAAGTGATGGTGTGATTTCGTCACCTCCATGAAGCTCTCTATCATCAATGAAGGTGTGGACTCCACCTTCACATAAAGCTCTATATAGATTTCCAGTAATACCATATCGAGTGTCGGTGCCCCTAAAACTAAGGAAGACATCGTAAGTGAATCCATAAGAAAACGAAGAGGTAGATAATGAAGATTGGAGTATAGCCATGAGAATAGAAAAGCAATGGGAAAGTAAGAAGAATATGAGAAGTATGTTAAAATGTGGATGAGTGTAGTAGGTATATAATGGCAAAGACTATATTGAGTGAAATTTCATTCCCACTGGACAGAAGACCATTGACCAAAGACATATACAGTGAGTGGCTTCATAGGTGAGTGCAAAAGAAAAGATAAATCAAATAGAATACGTGTAACAACTGTTAGAATATGATGCACATTTCTAAAAGTTTCTAGAATATATTAGTAATTTATAGAATATATAACTATTAGTTATTAAGTGATGATGTAAACTTGTAGAACTTTCTAGATTACTTGAGTAGTTATTAGAATAAGTAAGTACTAGATTTATACTAGGACATATCATGAAAGATCTAGAATAAAGGATCTAGAATATGCTATCCACACCTATAAATATGTAACAGTGGCTCATTTGTAAAGTATCAAAGTGAAGAGCAATACAAACTATTCTTGCTCTAAGTCCTCACACTACTTGTCACTACTATATTTCAACTATCAACTAAAACCATATACACTATTCAACTATATTCTAAACTATATCACTACCCTCAACTACTAACAGTGGCATCAGAGCTACGTTCGATCTTATATTGGGCGTAGAAACTCCATTCATATATTTTCAATCAAACCCTCCTTATATCCTACATCTTTTCTAAAAAATTTCCCCTAAGACATGGCTAATACCATTCAACCATCATCTATGACTATCCCTATTTTCAATGGTGAAAACTATGACTTTTGGAGCATTAAAATGAAGACATTTTTGTGCTCTCAAGATTTATGGGACATTGTAGATGAAGGATTTACTATTCCTCAAGACACTTCAACTCTCAATACTAATCAAAAGAAGGAGTTGAAGGAAAATAAACAAAAAGATTCAAAGGCGCTATTCTTTCTACAACAAGCTGTAGAAGATAGTATCTTTCCAAGAATAATGGGAGCTACAAGTGCCAAAGATGCATGGGGTACATTGAAGGAGGAGTTTCAAGGAAGTGACAAGGTACGTGCCATTAAACTTCAAACTTTAAGGCGTGAGTTCGAGTTGATACAAATGAAAGAGTCTGAGACCATAAAAGACTACTATACCAAGATAAAAGAATTAGTGAGTCAAATGAGATCTTACGGGGATAATATTCTCGACAAAAGAATTGTTGAGAAAATTCTAATTTCCATTCCTCGTAAGTATGATGCAATCGTGACTACGATTGAGCAAACCAAAGATCTATCTTCTCTGTCGGTGACAGAATTAATTGGCTCACTAGAAGCTTATGAGCAAAGATTGAGTAGGCATGATGAAGATACAATTGAAAATGCCTTTCAATCAAGACTCAAATTAAGGTCTCATGACAAAAGATTTGAAGGAAAGGAAAATGGTCTAGAAAATTCTAAAAACGGAGAGAATTCTAGAAATTTCTCAAAGAAAAATCATGATGAGTATCCTCCATGTGGCATATGCAAGAGGACAAATCACGCCGAGAAATATTGTCGATGGCGCGGGGAAGAAAAATGTCGATACTGTAAGAAATTTGGACATGAGGAGAAAAATTGTTACAGCAAAAATAAGCATCAAGCAAATTTCGTTGAAGAACATGAGTGTGAGAATGATCAACATGACTATGAGCAATATCTTTTCTATGCTACACAAGATTCCAATGATGAATTGAGCAGCAATTGGTACTTGGATAGTGGTTGCAGCAATCATATGGCCAAAGATGAGAGCATCTTCAAGGATATTGATGACTTAGTCAAAGTAAAAGTTCGTCTGACAAATGGCACTGTCGTAGAATCTAGAGGCAAAGGCACTGTGATGGTGGAGACTAAGAAAGGTATGAGATTCATCAAAAATGTATTGCTAGTTCCCAATCTCAAAGAAAATCTTTTGAGTATTGGTCAAATGATGGAGAAAGGCTATATTCTTCACTTTGAAGGACACACATGTTCAATATACGATAATAGTCACAAAAGACATGAGATAGCCAAAGTAAAAATGGAGAAAAGAAATAGAAGCTTTCCAATAAACTTCAAATATACTCCAATACCACAATCAAACATAGAAAATATGGAAGAAGCAAAAGAAGAACCAGGTACGCCACCTTCACCTCCTCAACAAGAAATTTCGCCACCAGAATCTACTCCAACAAGAGCAAAATCATTGCTAAATATATATGAAACTTGCAATTTTTCCATGCTTGATTCTAAAAGCTATCAAGTGGTGTCAAAACAACAACTATGGACGAAAGGTAATACTGAAAAAGTTCCAAGACTAAGAAAAACTTTATATGGACTCAAAAAAGATCAACGAGCATGGTACAATGGAATGAATCAATGTTTCATCGATCGAGGAATCGAATAGAACAAAATTTGAGCAAATACGGACTATGCTTGGAGTTACCGAAATATGCATCAAGGAGAAGTGTTAGAATATGATGCACATTTCTAAAAGTTTCTAGAATATATTAGTAATTTATAGAATATATAACTATTAGTTATTAAGTGATGATGTAAACTTGTAGAACTTTCTAGATTACTTGAGTAGTTATTAGAATAAGTAAGTACTAGATTTATACTAGGACATATCATGAAAGATCTAGAATAAAGGATCTAGAATATGCTATCCACACCTATAAATATGTAACAGTGGCTCATTTGTAAAGTATCAAAGTGAAGAGCAATACAAACTATTCTTGCTCTAAGTCCTCACACTACTTGTCACTACTATATTTCAACTATCAACTAAAACCATATACACTATTCAACTATATTCTAAACTATATCACTACCCTCAACTACTAACAGTGGCATCAGAGCTACGTTCGATCTTATATTGGGCGTAGAAACTCCATTCATATATTTTCAATCAAACCCTCCTTATATCCTACATCTTTTCTAAAAAATTTCCCCTAAGACATGGCTAATACCATTCAACCATCATCTATGACTATCCCTATTTTCAATGGTGAAAACTATGACTTTTGGAGCATTAAAATGAAGACATTTTTTTGCTCTCAAGATTTATGGGACATTGTAGATGAAGGATTTACTATTCCTCAAGACACTTCAACTCTCAATACTAATCAAAAGAAGGAGTTGAAGGAAAATAAACAAAAAGATTCAAAGGCGCTATTCTTTCTACAACAAGCTGTAGAAGATAGTATCTTTCCAAGAATAATGGGAGCTACAAGTGCCAAAGATGCATGGGGTACATTGAAGGAGGAGTTTCAAGGAAGTGACAAGGTACGTGCCATTAAACTTCAAACTTTAAGGCGTGAGTTCGAGTTGATACAAATGAAAGAGTCTGAGACCATAAAAGACTACTATACCAAGATAAAAGAATTAGTGAGTCAAATGAGATCTTACGGGGATAATATTCTCGACAAAAGAATTGTTGAGAAAATTCTAATTTCCATTCCTCGTAAGTATGATGCAATCGTGACTACGATTGAGCAAACCAAAGATCTATCTTCTCTGTCGGTGACAGAATTAATTGGCTCACTAGAAGCTTATGAGCAAAGATTGAGTAGGCATGATGAAGATACAATTGAAAATGCCTTTCAATCAAGACTCAAATTAAGGTCTCATGACAAAAGATTTGAAGGAAAGGAAAATGGTCTAGAAAATTCTAAAAACGGAGAGAATTCTAGAAATTTCTCAAAGAAAAATCATGATGAGTATCCTCCATGTGGCATATGCAAGAGGACAAATCACGCCGAGAAATATTGTCGATGGCGCGGGGAAGAAAAATGTCGATACTGTAAGAAATTTGGACATGAGGAGAAAAATTGTTACAGCAAAAATAAGCATCAAGCAAATTTCGTTGAAGAACATGAGTGTGAGAATGATCAACATGACTATGAGCAATATCTTTTCTATGCTACACAAGATTCCAATGATGAATTGAGCAGCAATTGGTACTTGGATAGTGGTTGCAGCAATCATATGGCCAAAGATGAGAGCATCTTCAAGGATATTGATGACTTAGTCAAAGTAAAAGTTCGTCTGACAAATGGCACTGTCGTAGAATCTAGAGGCAAAGGCACTGTGATGGTGGAGACTAAGAAAGGTATGAGATTCATCAAAAATGTATTGCTAGTTCCCAATCTCAAAGAAAATCTTTTGAGTATTGGTCAAATGATGGAGAAAGGCTATATTCTTCACTTTGAAGGACACACATGTTCAATATACGATAATAGTCACAAAAGACATGAGATAGCCAAAGTAAAAATGGAGAAAAGAAATAGAAGCTTTCCAATAAACTTCAAATATACTCCAATACCACAATCAAACATAGAAAATATGGAAGAAGCAAAAGAAGAACCAGGTACGCCACCTTCACCTCCTCAACAAGAAATTTCGCCACCAGAATCTACTCCAACAAGAGCAAAATCATTGCTAAATATATATGAAACTTGCAATTTTTCCATGCTTGATTCTAAAAGCTATCAAGTGGTGTCAAAACAACAACTATGGACGAAAGGTAATACTGAAAAAGTTCCAAGACTAAGAAAAACTTTATATGGACTCAAAAAAGATCAACGAGCATGGTACAATGGAATGAATCAATGTTTCATCGATCGAGGAATCGAATAGAACAAAATTTGAGCAAATACGGACTATGCTTGGAGTTACCGAAATATGCATCAAGGAGAAGTGTTAGAATATGATGCACATTTCTAAAAGTTTCTAGAATATATTAGTAATTTATAGAATATATAACTATTAGTTATTAAGTGATGATGTAAACTTGTAGAACTTTCTAGATTACTTGAGTAGTTATTAGAATAAGTAAGTACTAGATTTATACTAGGACATATCATGAAAGATCTAGAATAAAGGATCTAGAATATGCTATCCACACCTATAAATATGTAACAGTGGCTCATTTGTAAAGTATCAAAGTGAAGAGCAATACAAACTATTCTTGCTCTAAGTCCTCACACTACTTGTCACTACTATATTTCAACTATCAACTAAAACCATATACACTATTCAACTATATTCTAAACTATATCACTACCCTCAACTACTAACAGTGGCATCAGAGCTACGTTCGATCTTATATTGGGCGTAGAAACTCCATTCATATATTTTCAATCAAACCCTCCTTATATCCTACATCTTTTCTAAAAAATTTCCCCTAAGACATGGCTAATACCATTCAACCATCATCTATGACTATCCCTATTTTCAATGGTGAAAACTATGACTTTTGGAGCATTAAAATGAAGACATTTTTTTGCTCTCAAGATTTATGGGACATTGTAGATGAAGGATTTACTATTCCTCAAGACACTTCAACTCTCAATACTAATCAAAAGAAGGAGTTGAAGGAAAATAAACAAAAAGATTCAAAAGCGCTATTCTTTCTACAACAAGCTGTAGAAGATAGTATCTTTCCAAGAATAATGGGAGCTACAAGTGCCAAAGATGCATGGGGTACATTGAAGGAGGAGTTTCAAGGAAGTGACAAGGTACGTGCCATTAAACTTCAAACTTTAAGGCGTGAGTTCGAGTTGATACAAATGAAAGAGTCTGAGACCATAAAAGACTACTATACCAAGATAAAAGAATTAGTGAGTCAAATGAGATCTTACGGGGATAATATTCTCGACAAAAGAATTGTTGAGAAAATTCTAATTTCCATTCCTCGTAAGTATGATGCAATCGTGACTACGATTGAGCAAACCAAAGATCTATCTTCTCTGTCGGTGACAGAATTAATTGGCTCACTAGAAGCTTATGAGCAAAGATTGAGTAGGCATGATGAAGATACAATTGAAAATGCCTTTCAATCAAGACTCAAATTAAGGTCTCATGACAAAAGATTTGAAGGAAAGGAAAATGGTCTAGAAAATTCTAAAAACGGAGAGAATTCTAGAAATTTCTCAAAGAAAAATCATGATGAGTATCCTCCATGTGGCATATGCAAGAGGACAAATCACGCCGAGAAATATTGTCGATGGCGCGGGGAAGAGAAATGTCGATACTGTAAGAAATTTGGACATGAGGAGAAAAATTGTTACAGCAAAAATAAGCATCAAGCAAATTTCGTTGAAGAACATGAGTGTGAGAATGATCAACATGACTATGAGCAATATCTTTTCTATGCTACACAAGATTCCAATGATGAATTGAGCAGCAATTGGTACTTGGATAGTGGTTGCAGCAATCATATGGCCAAAGATGAGAGCATCTTCAAGGATATTGATGACTTAGTCAAAGTAAAAGTTCGTCTGACAAATGGCACTGTCGTAGAATCTAGAGGCAAAGGCACTGTGATGGTGGAGACTAAGAAAGGTATGAGATTCATCAAAAATGTATTGCTAGTTCCCAATCTCAAAGAAAATCTTTTGAGTATTGGTCAAATGATGGAGAAAGGCTATATTCTTCACTTTGAAGGACACACATGTTCAATATACGATAATAGTCACAAAAGACATGAGATAGCCAAAGTAAAAATGGAGAAAAGAAATAGAAGCTTTCCAATAAACTTCAAATATACTCCAATACCACAATCAAACATAGAAAATATGGAAGAAGCAAAAGAAGAACCAGGTACGCCACCTTCACCTCCTCAACAAGAAATTTCGCCACCAGAATCTACTCCAACAAGAGCAAAATCATTGCTAAATATATATGAAACTTGCAATTTTTCCATGCTTGATTCTAAAAGCTATCAAGTGGTGTCAAAACAACAACTATGGACGAAAGGTAATACTGAAAAAGTTCCAAGACTAAGAAAAACTTTATATGGACTCAAAAAAGATCAACGAGCATGGTACAATGGAATGAATCAATGTTTCATCGATCGAGGAATCGAATAGAACAAAATTTGAGCAAATACGGACTATGCTTGGAGTTACCGAAATATGCATCAAGGAGAAGTGTTAGAATATGATGCACATTTCTAAAAGTTTCTAGAATATATTAGTAATTTATAGAATATATAACTATTAGTTATTAAGTGATGATGTAAACTTGTAGAACTTTCTAGATTACTTGAGTAGTTATTAGAATAAGTAAGTACTAGATTTATACTAGGACATATCATGAAAGATCTAGAATAAAGGATCTAGAATATGCTATCCACACCTATAAATATGTAACAATGGCTCATTTGTAAAGTATCAAAGTGAAGAGCAATACAAACTATTCTTGCTCTAAGTCCTCACACTACTTGTCACTACTATATTTCAACTATCAACTAAAACCATATACACTATTCAACTATATTCTAAACTATATCACTACCCTCAACTACTAACAACAACTGCAACCGTTTTGTTTAGCATTATGAAGGAGTAAAAGTAGAAGACAAATAAAAAGATAATGGCTACTTAAAAGTTACAAACACTTCTAGAGAAGACAAATAAAAAAGTAAAAGTAGTTTTTGAATCACGTGAAAAAAAAAAAAAAAAAGATAATTGCTACTAACCTGCTTCAATTACAGTATTATGTTATAATTTTTCCACCCTGAATCACTCAAAACCGTGTTAGTATTTTCTTTTAATCATTGAAGGCACTGTGTAATCCGAAAGTAAGAAGAACCTTCCTTTAGTGGCATCTCCATAAAGTGCACTTTGGAACTGTAAACATTCAAAGCATGGACAAAATTATGATTGGTAATTATGTGAAAAAGGAATTGGAAACACCACACAGCCTATGAAACACTGATACAAGATATAGACAACGAGCATGACAATGTATGTCGAAACCAATAATTATTTAAGAAAATAAATTGAATTTAATCACATGTTTCGGTGTTGTGTGAAAGTTCCAGACACTAGACACATCTTCTATCTAAAATGTGAATGCTACTTGAGTCACAACCAGATCAAATACAATAATGATGCATAAACTTTGTTATAGTGGAGTTTGAAACCAAATTATTTTCATAGAAATACACCATTCAATATGATTATGATTAGATTCAATGATGTAGAAATGCAAAAGGCCAAAGTTATATAAACCATATTTATGCTTAAATATGTAAATTGTAGGCCGCATAGGAAGCACATGTACAATATAATATAGTTCACTTAGAAATCCCCAAATATTATATTAATTCAAAAATATGGTGATGCCGTGATTTTGTTGAAGCTCTAAAGTATAGCATTTGTCTAAATCATAATGGCACACTATGATTCTGACAAACTCATCGTTAGAGTTGAGAATAGGTTAGGCCGAGCTAGGCTTTGTCAAGCCTAAGCCTGGCCTGCAAAAAAATTGAAGGCATGTGGCATGTCATAGGCTTATTTTTAAGGTCTGAGTCTGGCCTTTTGAAAGCCTGACATGGCCTATTAGCCTGTTTAAAAGCATATTTCACATGAATATATTTAAATAAATAATTATATTTATTTTTAAATATACTAATGAACTAATAAATCAATGATATTAAACTTCCTTTTGGTATTTAACATGATATTTTAAAGAATTTGACTATATATAACATCCTATTTCAATTTTAGTTTATTATAATACATTTATATATATGAAAAGTTAATGTAGATTAATAAACTTAAACTACTGAAAAATTTAATAGATTTATAATTTAATTAAAGTACAAATTTTAATATATAATAATAATAAATGTAAAAATATTATTCATATTTACTTAAATAGGACGGCCTAGTAGGCCTAGAAGGCTTTTTTCATGACCTAAAGCCTGACCTTTTTAGCTCAATAGGCTTATAGCAAAGCCTTGGTCTACTCTATTTAAATAAATAAGCCGGCCTAACCTGAGCCTATGTAGGCTAGGCCGTAGGCCCCTGTAGGTCGGCCTGTCATATTCCCAACCCTACTCACCGTTAATCCAAACTATCTACTATATTAAGTAAACTTCAAAATATGAAAGGAAACTATTTCTAAATTTAAGAAGAAATAATGATATATTTTTAGGAAGAAAAATACCTCTTGATCATATTCAATTGAATCTTTTGGATTTCCTTGTTGAGAAGCTTTGAAGTAAGTGGACAAGTAGTACAATAAGGATCATATTCCAACTAGACCAAGATCAACCAAAAATTTATGAAACTCTCTTTTTCATGTTCATTTTCACATAGCTGGAATTTAATGTCCGAACAATTTTTGCTGTCTGAAGTATTACCTGATGTTTGTTTTTAAGAAGGTCAAATTGCTCTATTAGTCCGTGTTAAATATGCCTTCAAATCTCAATTACAAGAAATCGGAAATTCTGAAGAACATCTGCCAGTTGGCGCCAGGCGCCAGGAGAGGCCTCGTTTGGCCTGTGGCTTCTGTTTTTTGGCGCGGGGCGCGAACGGGCTGGCGCCAGGCGCAGCTCGTGTTGTTTTGCAGATTTTCGCGGAAAATTTGTTTCGGAGGATATCTGATTTGGATTCTGTTTTATTTTATAAGATAGATTTGTTTCTGATTTTTTAGGCATGTATTTTTCTATAAATAGGGAACTCTTTATTCATAGAAAAATAAGGTTGAAAGCAATTAGGATTAGGGTTTGCCACACTAGAGCTTTAGAGAATTCATTCTTGGTATAATTCTAGGGGTTTGGGCGAATCATCCTTGGTTCACCTTGGGTAGCTAGGTCAAAATTGAGTCTCTTCATCACGGAAGAAGGGATTCGGGATTTGGGTAGAATTAGGATTAATTCTTGTAACCCAATTGAGAATTCCTTGTGTAAAGTTTCTCATTGATCATAGTGGAACGGAAGGGTTGCTCCCTCCCCTAGACGTAGGTCTTTATTTGGCCGAACTGGGTAAACAATATCTTGTGTTCTTCTCTTTCTCTTGGATTATTTACTTTCATCATCTCTATCACTTTATTATTGGTTACTTGGTTAATTTGCTCCACACATCAAATTTCATTGGTGTGACTTTGCAAGCGAATTCACAACAATTGGCGTCCACCGTGGGGCAAGGATCAAATCAATAATCAGGTACCATGAGTTCTAAGTTTGATATTGAGAAGTTTACCGGTAGTAACGACTTCGGGTTGTGGAAGGTAAAGATGAAGGCGGTGTTAGTCCATAACAATTGTGCTGAGGCTTTGAAGGGTGCAGAGATGCCGGCGAGTCTTTCCGATGCGGAGAAGGCTGTTCTGAATGAAAAGGCAGTCAGTTGCATTACCTTGTGCCTCGCAGACAAGGTGTTGAGAGAAGTAGCAAAGGAGACCAACGCTGCGGGAATGTGGGCCAAACTTGAATCATTGTACATGACCAAGTCGGTGGCACATAAACAGTTTCTGAAACAAAAACTCTACTTTTATCGAATGGTGGAGTCGAAATCCATAACGGAGCAACTGGCGGAATTCAACAAAATTATTGATGATTTGGCCAATATTGATGTGAAACTAGAAGATGAAGACAAAGTCTTACATCTACTTTGTACGTTACCAAAGTCCTATGAAAGTTTCAAGGATACCATGCTCTACGGCAAGGAAACAGCGGTTACCTTGGAGGAAGTTCAATCGGCCTTGACGACGAAAGAACTCACTAAGTTTAAAGACTTGAAGGTGGAGGATGGTGTTAACGCTTTAAATGTTTCAGGTGGAAAAGGTGGAAGTAGAGGTAAGAAGGCTAGGGCTAAGGGTGGTGACAAGTGGAGTTGTTTCCATTGTCAAAAGAAAGGTCACTTCAAGAGAGATTGTCCGGAGTTGAAGGACAAGAATGGTTCCGCGCATGTTGTGGATGGTTCATCCGGTGATGAGAATTATGAATCAGCGGAGGCACTTGTGGTGTCGAGTTGGGAGTCAGAAGAGAGTAAGTCTCTAGATTCTGGTGGTTCTCATGATGTTCTAGAGTTGTGGGATGTCGGGGTTGTTTCAGATCAGGTGGAGTGGTTTTGCAAATTGCAAGGTGGGGTTCATAGGGGAAGTACCGAGTTCGAGACTTTGGTGGAGGGGTTTCATCTTAAGGTGGAGGATTTTCAACTTGAGGTGGAGGCTTCCAATAGTGATACTAAAGGAGAAGAAACAACACTAACTCTTGGCTATCAAGAAGGAGATAGAGAGGAGAGTGGTAGTGCTGCACCGAAGTGGTACGACTGTGAAGACCTTGTGGGGTATGTTCCAATTGAGGCTGAAGAAGTGCAAGACCTATTGAAGAACTTCAGGGAAGCAATTGGGAACACCGACAGTAGGACTTGGGAACTTGTAGGGCTACTTGAGGTAGTGGGGCACAAGGAGAGTCCATTGTTGGAGCTTGAACAACAACCTAAAATTCCAAGGTTGGTTGAGGACAAGCAAGTCTTCGAGAGTACGGGAGGCATTCCGGGGTTCGAAGAGGGGGTGGTGAAGCTTGTAGGACTATCCAAAAGGCCGATGATAGTTGGATGCAAGCGTATCTTCAGGAGGACGGGTTTGATCACTCCGGGGGCTGAAGAGGTTGCGGTGAGTCTTATGGGTGCTACCAAAAATCCAATGGTAGTGGGAGGCAAGACCTTCATGAGGGAGGAAGGCATTCCGAGGGATGAAGAGGTAGAGGTACAGCTTGTGATTCTAGCAAGAGTTGTTGGAAGCAAGTGGAAGAGGTCAAGGTTCAAGTGGGACTTGGACTTGGCCAATGATCTTGAATAGTAGTTCAAGATGGAGGGAGCAACACGGTGGTTGAGTGGATCACCATCGATTTAAAGGCAAGGTGGAGAATTGTTGAATATGCCTTCAAATCTCAGTTACAAGAAATCGGAAATTCTGAAGAACATCTGCCAGTTGGCGCCAGGCGCCAGGAGAGGCCTCGTTTGGCCTGTGGCTTCTGTTTTTTGGCGCGGGGCGCGAACGGGCTGGCGCCAGGCGCAGCTCGTGTTGTTTTGGAGATTTTCGCGGAAAATTTGTTTCGGAGGATATCTGATTTGGATTCTGTTTTATTTTATAAGATAGATTTGTTTCTGATTTTTTTCGGCATGTATTTTTCTATAAATAGGGAACTCTTTATTCATAGAAAAATAAGGTTGAAAGCAATTAGGATTAGGGTTTGCCACACTAGAGTTTTAGAGAATTCATTCTTGGTATAATTCTAGGGGTTTCACTACTGGAAAACAGGAAATTAGCGGCGGTTTGGAAAGGTGAAGCGGCGGCGGTTTTAACCGCCTCTAATTGCATGTAGTGGCGGTTCTTCAAATGTCGGAAATTACGGCGTCGGCAGGTCATTTTGCGGCGGTTCTAGCAACCGCTGGAATAACCGCCGGACTGTCATTAGCGGCAGTTTTATGGCTATTATATAGCGGCGGTTTCAATGAACAATATTTTTGAAAAACTGTGTGCATAATAGCGGCGGTTTATAACCGCCGTAAAATTGGTAATATTTAAAAAATATAGAGGCAGTCCATAACCGCCGCAAAAAGCCACAAAATAGAAAGAAAAAAAACAACGTATATTCAGCACTCCTTATTCCTAGTTTCCCACTAGTGTTTATATATCAAAATCTAAACCTGAAAGCAGCATCTCCACACTTAATTTTAGTAATACTTCACCAATAGATTGCATATTTGCAAGTTTAATAATATTAATTAAGAACAAAACAACATACAATCCAAACATTTTAAGTATTTGAAAACCTTCCAACAATAATAAACATCTGACACCACAGCATAGATAAAGAGGATCTAAATACAAACAAAATTCTATTATTCTATCATGTGACGGCATAAACGTTTTCATCAAAATTTGAAATTTGCCAAAATGCTGCATATAAATTCAAAAACTATGCCAATCAGGTCCAAAACACATCAAAGTATGCTCCACTCCAAACAAGAAGGCTCTTTGACCAAATAAACCAAAAAGCAACACGCAATCCTGCAGCAAAACAATTCCAACAAGTACCTGCATATGATAGTGGCGTATGATCTCAGCACCAAGTCAAATTTTTGTCTCATAATGCCTTCATTATTATACCATGGGACACAACCGTAAAAAAAACAAACCACTATGATCACAAATCTCACTTAAGTCCCTAATATTACTCTATTGGTAATTATATCAACCTAATCTAACAAAACCACTATGATAAAGATAGAAAGTTTTTAATACACAGAAGTCAAGCTCAAGGTTCACCAAAACCATACCAAAAGAATATGTGTTGGCCACGTAAACAGAGATCTAGCAGACGTAACCTGACAGTCCAAATTTGCGTTTTACTACATATATCCCTGACATGAAAATTAAGTACCACCAAAGATTAATTATGACATTTCTACTTCCTTAATAACAAATGTAATAATTATTGGGAATTAACTCTTGTAAATAAAAATAAAACCATTGAATTTCAATTAGATATGAATTTTAGTTAGTAATATGGTCTGAGAAAATCTATGTAGAAAAAAAAAAAAGCTAACCATTTGCAACTCAGAGTCAAGCTTTAATAATGCTTCAATTTAAGGCGAAGAGCTTCCGGCGGGATGAACTTGAACTCTAACCAAGCAGGAAGTAACACAAGCAATTAAGTATACATGTCTACACAAGAGCTAAAGATTACTATTTTTGATTAAATATAGAACACATGAAAACTAGCATGTAACATTGATAGAATTTATAAAGTAGAAGACGCATTAAAAAAATAATAGATGCTGCTAGTTGGTGTTAGGAACCCAATTTGTTAAAAAATAATACACCTATGAACAGTTGGAAAGCGGTGACGGTTGAGGGTCAGCCGCTGCTATTTGCCTGATGCAATTAACCACTTACTAATCACAATGAGAATAGGGTACTCTTCCTAGCACCTTAATCACTGCCAATCAAAGTCAATAAGTCTTGAAAACACAATATCCTACATAAACAAAGTTAACCTCCAAGCATGAAACCTTGTCCTCTCACATCACCAATTACTATAAAAGAAAAAAAAAAAAAAGTATAATTAGAGGCATTGAAAGAAAAACAAATTTTAGTATTTAACTATTCAACAATCTGCACAGATCTTACATCAAAACATTGTTGGTATCACAAAAAATCATACATACATAACCTAACAAACTAGAAAACTAAAATCACAAAAAAAAAAATCAATACAAATCTAAGGCAGATGCAACAACAATACAAAAACACTAATAATCAGAAGTGGAAACATTACCACACACTTCTGGAAAAAAGTTGTGAAGCGAAAGCAACGATTCAGTTTCTTCATTTGTAAGGTGATAACTGGGATCTGTATATTCGGTTACATTACAATAATTATTAGATTCAACAATTGAAAAAGTTTTTTTCAATCAACAATTGAAAAAGTTAAACACTTAAGCAGGGAATTTTGTAAAAAAGCACCAAAAGAAACAAAGGAAAAAGAAAAGAAGAGGAAGTAGTTATTGGATATTGCAAATGAAGGCAATAAACAATTTTCATGTAAGTGTGCATAAGGACACAAGAATTGAAACAAGAAATAGGTACCTTAAGGCCAAGTAATTGAATTAGTTAGCTGGCCAAGTATGATGAATTGAGGACCAGCTGCTTCCACTATAACCTAATCACCCAAACATCAAAGACCTAGTTCATTATGATTCAGTGGAATTCAAATGCTAAAACAATTCAACTACACTACTAGCATAAGTAGATCAAATGCCAACATGAAAAACTTGAATGCCAACATGAAAAATTAAGTTAACTTGCACGATTTAATGCTTAAATAGTCTGAATCTAAAGTAACCGCTAATGAGGACCATACGTGAATTGAATTAACCACTGAATTTATTGATAGAAATTCAACAAAGACAAAAATATTATTCCTGCTACAAAGCCAAAAAAGTATTCCTGGTACTGCAAAGACAAACACAAATAGTTTCCAAAAAAGAAAAACTTAATTAGGAATGAAGAAACAACATAAATAATACTTTAAAGGTTTTATTCAAGGGATAATTTGGAATGTAAATGGAGTATCCTCTCAACTATTAAGGATAGGACACATTAATTAGAGATGAAATGTAAACACGCGGCGAATATAGGTAACACGACACAAAATGATTACGCACAACCGATCACTACATGGCCGCGGGGCAGTGGCTGGGTAGATTAAGCAACTCTCAACATGGAGTAAGGTATCAATCATAAATTAAATAGATTTTTATAGAGAATTTGCAATCTGCGGGAAAGGCAAACAAATTCAACATAGATATACAAAGTCTTTCACACTTTACATGACATTTTCTTATTAATTAGAACCGCAAAAACCTTGTTTCTACCTAAGAACGAAAGCGTTTCCTGCAACTTACTAGTACATAGAAATTGCAATAATTTCTACCTAGAGAAATCAATTTGAGGGAAAGGCAAACAATATACATAGATATAAATACAAATTTCAATTTTTACACTACAAATGCTGCATATTAGAGCCAAATCTGGAGATATGGAAACAAATTTCGAACCTATGCGAAGGGAGCAGGAAAATTAAACTGAAACTTTAAAGAAGAAATAAAATTTGGGCACAAAAAAGGAAAATCAGAAAAGAAACCATACTTTTGCGAACGACGAACAACTCGGGGAATCTTTCTGACGGCGAGAACGACGAATGGCTGAAGCGGTGGTTGAAGCAACAATTGCAAGAAGAAATTGAGGAATCAACATGTTGCAAGAGGAAATTTGAGAAATCGAATGAAACCGAAAGATATTGATGACGATTTTCATATGTTTCTTCACGGAAATTGATAGAAACCGAGGGAAATCGATATAAATTGATGGAAACTGAGTGAAATTGGTGGAAATTGATAGAAGCTGAGGGAAATCGACGAAAACTGAAGGAAAGTAACGTTCCTGTGAAATGAGAATTGGGATAATTAGCTTCCTTTAATGTTTTTCTAAAATCATCCATACAACAAAGCAAGACAATCAATAAAAACAATCAAACTATAGAATCAAAACAGCACAAACAGCAAAAATATAAGAAACCCTTACGTGAAAGCCAAATTAATGTTGTGATAATAACAACTTAAAAATAAAACAACAATTGAAATCAAATTGAACACAATACCACTGAACTCAAAAACCAAACTAAAAAAAAATCATAATTCATGATATATCACTCATCAATACCATTGAAATCAAAAACCAAACAAACAATTAACTCAAAAAACCATGAATAAACCCTAAAAGGAAGAATACAGAAATTGAACACATAAACTTAAAATCCTAAATCATCATAATCAAAGTATCAAGAAGTTAATTAACAAGACAAAACCAAGAAATTGCGAGATACATGTAGAAATTGTGACATACACACACAGAGGGAGGGAGAGAGGGGGTGAAACCTGCAATGAGGAGAAGCTACGGCGGGCGATGAGATGAGCTACGGCAGTGATGAGAAGCTAAGAGAGTGAAAGTTTCAATTTGGAGAGGTAAAGGTGAAACCTCTACGAGAGAGTGAAAGTTTTGATTGAAAAATCAAATTAAGTAGGGAAAATAAGTGAGGGAATGAAAGCCCTTGGGAGATTCTATTAAGAATGCAGCGGCGAGTACATGTGTAAAGTGGCGGCAGTTGGAAACCGCCGGTCTAATGGGAAGCGGCGGCGGTTACTATTCATCCGCCCTAGTGGGACTGTCGCGATATTCTATTTTCCTTGTAGTGTTTGGGCGAATCATCCTTGGTTCACCTTGGGTAGCTAGGTCAAAATTGAGTCTCTTCATCACGGAAGAAGGGATTCGGGATTTGGGTAGAATTAGGATTAATGCTTGTAACCCAATTGGGAATTCCTTGTGTAAAGTTTCTCATTGATCATAGTGGAACGGAAGAGTTGCTCCCTCCCCCAGACGTAGGTCTTTATTTGGCCGAACTGGGTAAACAATATCTTGTGTTCTTCTCTTTCTATTAGATTATTTACTTTCATCATCTCTATCACTTTATTATTGGTTACTTGGTTAATTTGCTCCACACATCAAATTTCATTGGTGTGACTTTGCAAGCGAATTCACAACAGTCCGTTAAAGAAATTTTTTGTTTCACTTTGGATCTTTAATGAATAAACGTTACATCTGAGTCTTTAATGATAACTCCGTTGGCCAAAAAGGTCCCTTTGTGGGCTGGAAATTAATTTCCGAACAATTTTTGCTTTCTGAAGTATAATCTAATGTTTGTTTTTAAGTATTGTAAATATTGTTATATACTTATATTAATCTTGAAATATAGCATGTACTAATTCTATACAAAAGGATTAATATAACAGCTGTTTATAATTCTTAAAATCTAGATTTTCTTTTCATTTCTTAAATCAAAACGTTCGTGGATATATTTACCATGATGAATTTAAGGATTTACTTACTTATACACTAAATTTCATTATATGGTATCTACTTCATAACTCCCTATAAGCATATACCACTATTCTATTCCAAGGATTCAATGTAGTGAAAGTGAATCAATCAAACTTTAAAGTTCAGCTAGCCTATGATTTAAATGTTTGATAATCTGTTTGCTGCTAGTGATCTCCAATATGGTGATTCATACCTAACATAATACAATCATCAAATTATTTAGTCTTTATTGAAAATGAAGCATGGAGCCATAGACATAATGAAACAAAATTCTTCATGAAAGATAATGCATTTAATCATAAAAGGGTGATGATATTCTAGAGCAAATGAATGAACAAATGACCTTATGACTCCTTTTATCTTTTTTATTGCTACTTCTTCTGAGGCATGTTATCAGTATATGAAGTATAGTTGTATTTACCTTTGTTTTCAGAAGACTGTTCAAGATACCATCTTAGAAGTTCTTCGCCACAAGCATCCCCTTCGGATAAGGGAACCGGAATCCCATCTTCTCCAATGCTCTCCAATTTTCCACGCACAATAAACACCATCTTCTGTACAAGACCACCCTGACTCAAAAAATTTACTTCCTTTCATGTATGTTGTCTGTATTAGTCGTGCACGAATGGCATCTAAGATAGGCTCCTCCTCATCCATCAGGGAAAATATTCGAACCTGTGGATAAAGCATTCGGACTTGTTTAATATAATTGCCTTTTGATGTGCCATTGTTTTAGTTTCACACGATGATTATGCATAATGTTTTGTCTTCTAAATTGTTTTCTCGTTCAACTTCTATTGGATTCCAGCAAGTTACAGGGAAACACATAGGGAAAAGAGAATTTTATTTAAAATATCTTAGACGAGATTTTGAAGTTCATATAACATCTGAACCAGATATATAAAATCCGTTTAAAAGAGAAATCACGGACTTTTTCTAATTGTTCAAATGCATACTTTTTTAACAAATTTGAAGAGATGACGTTGTATGTCTGTCTGGAGATCTTCTTCAAATTCTCGAGAACCATTTTCTCAGGAAAACCCCTTGTTGCAGCCCAACTATACCGTTCAGCCTGCCGTACTCTCCTGCATGACAGACAAAGTATCCATCATTTATACATTATGCGTGACAGACATAGTATCAGTCATTTGGCAGTGTTGATGTGATTTATTAAAAGAGTTAGAACATTTCATACTTTTTGAGATCTTCTGGTAAGCGACGATGGCTCATCCATTGCTCAACATCACGACCTCTAAGTTGCATTTCTAACCTCCTGTAAGAAACAAGGAACAAAATATATATCAAGTTTGTTGCAACCCTAGTAGTTGTAGTTCCTTTATTATTCAAAATTTGTAGCTTTAGAATCTTTAACTGGCCAACCTATTGTTCAAACTTAAGAGGCATGCTGATGTTATGAATTTACACCGTATAGTTTGATAAAATTACACAATCATCCTTCTACATTGTTTTTAGCTTTTCAAATTAATTTAGAAGGAAGTAAATGACATGTGTTTGATTTCATGGTAAGGAGAGCCAAAAGTGATTCCAATCAAAATCAATTATTTTGGGGAAAGAATCAAACAGACACAACAAAGGAGCACCATGTCACCAACATTTAATGTGCACATTATGTAAGAGATAAAAATTCTACCTCCGTCCAAGAGCCTGAAGAAAGTTATGTGTGTTTCCAATGAGAAGCGCAAAAAGCAAGAGCCCCAATCCTATGATGGACATTGTAAAGACGACTTCCCACACAAAATAGCTTGGGATTTGATTATCAGAAATCACAGAGGTATACTAAGTGGGTGGAGTTTAACATGGAAAAGTGTTAAACTTGTGCAGCATGGGTCAATGGGAAAGTCCACTTTTTACCTACATCTTTAGGTTATGACCTGCTATGTTAAAAAATAATTAATTAATGAAAACATATTATAATGGCAAATATTAGCAAAGTCTTTCTCTTTCATAAAAAATTTACTGCAACACAGTGATGGGGAATTAACACGCAATAATAATAATAGAGCAATATGCAGCGGAAATAAAATTCCCCAAACTCGTAAGAATTTTCGAGGATCAACACACAAATAAAAGACAGCCAATAAAGCAAAATAAAGACACCGAAATTTTAACGTGAAAAACCCTCGATGTGAGAGTAAAAAACCACAGGTCGTCCAGACCAAAGAAATAGCTCCACTATAATCAAATATGGGTACAAGAGAGTCTCAAAGTGATGCACAAACAAGTGCTAACAAACAATTAAACAACAAAGCACTAAAGCTTACAAACCAAGAACAAGAAGTTGAAAATTCTCCCCCTAAAACCTGATGCACTGCAGACACGATTTCTCCCAAACTAGAACTGATTTCGACGATCCGAACGGTGAAACTGTAGCCCCTGGAGCTGCGAATCTGCCCTCAAAATTTTGACAAAATCCGACGGTTAAGGAATCGGGAAACTGCGTTTTAGTGACGCTGCTGTGTGGAATACGGGATTTTCTTTCTCTCTTCTTTTCTCACTTTTTGAAAGGTTGTTCTCTGTAACAGCCGTATTTAAATAAATAGGATTTTTATGTGATTATTTATTTATTTACTTAATTTATTGAATATGTGTGCTTTCAAGATTTTTATGAATAGTTATGTGGTATCTAAGTAGAGGGCATTTTAGTAATCCACTAGAATTATTATTTAATTGAGAGCATTTGATTAAGATTAGATGGATTAATTGGTTAATTATGAGAAGTAGTAGGATAGTAGTCTTTGTCACTTATTAGAATAATAAGTATTTGGACTTATGGTGAGAATGGGCTAAGCCCAATAGAAAATAAGAAGATAAGAAGGGTATTAGAGACTTTCTAATATTATCTAGGGTTTAAGTTAGAAAGATAGAAAAATAGAAATCATATTTTGAGAAGAGAAAAAGAGGTAGAAAGAGAATAACAAGAGAACCCATTTTTGAAGAAGAAGAGAGCAAGAGGAGAACCTATAGATTGAAGGAAGGACTAAAGAATCAAGAATTCCACAAGGTATGAGAGTAGTATGGGGTTCTAGAGTGATCAAGAGAGGGGGAGAAAGTCTATCTCTCTCCATCCCAATCCTCTCTCACTCTTTTCTTTTGGGTTTTTGGGGGAGATAATTGGGAATGTGTTTATCTACGTGATTGATGTTGATTATATGTCTATTCATGCTTAATAAATAAATTGATATGAGTAGAATCAGTTATTTATGAGTTAATTGTGTTATTGATGAGAAAAATGGGTTTTTATATAAAGTGATAAGATTAATGATTTATAGCATGAAATGTTGTTAATACTTGTTATAAGTTATCCTTCCATGCTTATTATGTTTATATATGTTTAAAGTTATCACATTTATGAATTGGTATGTTGGAATTTCGAGATTTGAGGGTTTTTCACCAAAAACCCGAAAATGAGGTTTTGCTGTCCTGAGCAACTCGCCAGAGCGAGTGACTGTGCGCTAGGGCGAGTTGTGCTGTCATGAGCAACTCGCCAGGGCGAGTGATTGCACGCCAGAGCGAGTTGGACCTGATGGGTTATGACTTTGCTCGCTCTGAGCTCGCCCCGAGCTCGCCGGGCCAGTTTATCAGTGCAGAAAATTGTGATTTTGTTGAATAAATGATGTTTATGCTTATATTATGATTGTATTATGATCCTATGATGATTATATGGTATATATGACTTTAAATTGAGTCGTGGATGATGAATTGAGTTATGATATCATACATGTTGATTAAATGATGATTATGTATGTTGAGATGATGTTATAATTCATGATATCCTATATGTGAGTGGATTATGATAATGAATTATGTGATAATGATATTCTTGTATATGTGTAATGACTTGAGAAGATTAATTAATGTGATTTAATTAATAAATGACATGTATTTCTAACTATGTAGTTGAAATATATATGTGGATTATGTTATCCTTTTATGATGAGCAGATACTTTAGATGAGCCATAAAGTATAGTAGATATTTTAGTAGCTGCGGTTGACTAAAATATGTATAAACCATATGTTTTGTATTTTGACATTCATGCATCCATTATGTATGATGAGCAGATGCTTTGGATGAGCCCCAAATGCATAGTAGATGTTTTAGTAGCTGCGGTTGACTAAAACATAATTGGAATAAGTTTTCCAATGGTTGGATAAGGTACCTCATGCATTAGTAAATGCTAGGGAGCATTTCATGAATATGTTGCATTAGATTGCATTAGGAGATGAAGGTGGAATCATTATGTGAACTACTTGGTAATTGATAATATTGTTGTGCATTAATTGATATTTGTGTATCAATTGTATGTAACTTGATTTTGATAATACATGATGGCTATTTGTATGTCAATTATGATTAATTTGATGATACGTGGATTATATGATTTACTTGATACTTGGTTAATGAATTATAAATGTATCTTAATTGTATAATCTCGCATCTTTATGATGCGAATGTTAGTAGAATTTATTATGTTATTATTAAGTGTATAGTATTCGATATACTTACATTTATTTTGGGATTCCTTACTAACTCTCTGTTTTGTGTACTTGCTGGACCTTTGGGGGTCCAGGTTATCAGGTGTTGGTTATGACCAAGTTGTCGGTGATGCTCTGCTCTGATTAGGACACGGGAAAGGGTTCACCTTTTTATGTATACTTAGAGTCTTTTATTTCTCATTTTGATTTGTTAAGGTTGTATTATAATCAAAGGATTTTGTATAAGATGTTATCTTATCGTTTAAGCTAATTGGTAATGTTTTGTTGAAGCATGTAATACTCAAACCTTTGTTGTTTTTATAATTCAAACTTTATCTTCCGTTTGTGCATTTTGGAAAAGAATTTTTATAAAACTAGAAATAGTTAGATAATTAGTTTGGGTGTTACATTCTCTCACAAAATTTACTCACTTGGTAACCCTAGTATGACCACTCTCCACTTATATAAGTGAGACCTAATGGGCTATCAATCTTGGACTTTTATCCATATAGGAAGGGAGCCCAAAATCCAACAAATCTCCCCCTCACAACTATGTGGAGGAAATCGCCAAACCGGCGATATCACAACATGCTTCAAATTTCCCTCTTGGTAACGCTTTGGTCATCATATCCGAACCATTATCATCCGTATGAACCTTAGCTAGCTCCAACAACTTAGCATCCAAAACATCACGTATCCAATGATACGTCACATCAATATGTTTGGACCTATAATGAAAAGTTGGATTCTTACCAAGATGAATGACACTTTGACTATCAACAAATAACACATATTTGTCTTGAACAAAACCAAGCTCATGCAAAAATTTCTTCAACCATAGCAACTCTTTGCATGCTTCGGTAATGGCAATGAACTCTGCCTCTGTGGTAGACAGTGCTACACACTTTTGCAATCTGGATTGCCAAGCGACAGCTCCACCTGCAAATTTAATCATGTAGCCCGAAGTAGACTTCCTGGAATCAATGTCACCAGCCATATCTGAGTCAGAGTATCCTTCTAAAGTAGACTTATCTCCTCCAAAGCAAAGCCTCATACAAGTAGTACCACGAAGATACCTTAAAACTCATTTTACAGCATTCCAATGCTCTCTACCTGGATTTGACAAAAATCTACTGACTGTACCAACAACATGTGCTATATCTGGTCTTGTACACACCATTGCATACATCAAACTACCCACGTTTCATATCAAATGTTTCATCTTCACTTGAAGGACTTTGTTTAGAACTCAACTTGAAATGAGTAGCAAGAGGAGTGCTTACCGCCTTAGAATTTTCCATCTGGAATCTCTGCAACACTCTTTCAATATAGTGCTCTTGTGACATCCAAAGTTTCCTCTCCTTTCTGTCACGTATGATTCTTATGCCAAGAATCTGTTTAGCTGCTCCCATGTCTTTCATGGCAAATGACTCGCCCAACTGCTTCTTTAACATGTCAATGTTAGAAATATTTTTTCCTACAATAAGCATATCATCAACATATAACAACAGGATAATGAAATCATCGTTAGAAAATTTTCTAACAAAGACGCAATGATATGAAGTAGTCTTCTTGTACCCTTGATCAGACATAACAGACTCAAACTTCTTGTACCACTGCCTTGGAGCTTGCTTCAACCCATACAGACTCTTTCTCAATCTACACACATAGTCTTCTTGACCTTTAACTTGAAAACCACCGAGTTGCTTCATGTAGATCTCTTCCTCCAAATCACCATGAAGGAAAGCTGTTTTCACATCCATTTGCTCAACCTCTAAATCAAGAGTAGCAGCCAAACCCAACACAGTTCTAATTTATGACATCTTTACAACAGGTGAGAAAATTTCATTAAAATCAACACCCTTTCTTTGACGAAAACCTTTCACCACTAATCTGGCTTTATACCTTGGAGACTCAGAGTTACTCTCATGTTTGACTCTATATATCCATATATTTTCCAAAGCCCTTTTGCCTTCAGGCAACGTCACTAAATCATAAGTGTGATTATCATGCAATGATTTCATCTCATCATTCATTGCATCTAACCACTTTTGATTTTCATCACTTTCCATGGCCTCTTGAAAACACTCAGGTTCACCCTCATCAGTCAAAGTCACAAACTCATCAGAATTATACCTTGTAGAAGGTTGTCTCTGTCTGTTGGACCTCCTAAGTTGAACTTGAGATGATTCTGGAGCTTCACCAAGATTCTCATCTTGTGACATATCATTCTCCTCATCATTATCAGCTGGAATATTTATCTCTTCTCCAAGTTGTTGATTATCAACATAATTATGTGGCTCATCATTCTGAACATCACCACCAGTAGTATCCATATTACGAACAGGCAACCGAACCAGATAAATATTAGACAAACTGATATCTTTCTCGGGTGTAGTCTTCTCCACCTTATCAATGTCTTCAATAGTTTGGTCTTCCATAAACACCACATCGCGGCTTCTGATAAGCTTCTTCCCTATAGGATCATACAACTTGTAACCAAACTCATCCTGCCCATAGCCGATGAAGATACATTGTTTTGACTTTGCATCCAACTTGGATCTTTCATCCCTTGGAACATGCATAAAAGCCTTACAACCAAAGACTCTCAAATGATCATACTTGACATTCTTTCCAAACCAAATTTTGTCTGGAACTTTACTGTTCAGAGCAATAGTAGGAGTGAGATTAAGAACATGCACCGCCGTGTACAGTGCCTCACCCCAATAATGTTTAGGCAACTTAGCTTCAGAGAGCATACATCTAACTCTCTCAAGAAGTGTTCGATTCATCCTCTCTGCTAAACCATTCAACTGAGGAGTTTTAGGATAAGTCTTTTCATGTGAAATACCATGCTGCTTGCAATAGACATCAAATGGACCACAATACTCACCACCATTGTCAGAACGAACACATTTCAGCTTCTTGCCTGTCTGTCTCTCAACCAAAGCATGGAATTCTTTAAACTTCTCCAACACTTGGTCTTTCGTCTTCAAAGCATATACCCATAGTTTCCTGGAACAATCATCAATAAAAGTAACAAAATAAAGTGCACTACTAAAAGATTTTAGCTTTAATGGACCACAAACATCAGAATGCACCAATTGAAGCAACTCTGACTTCCTTGAGGGAGGATGCTTCTTGAAGGATACTCTGGTCTATTTACCAGCAATGCAATGAGAACATTTCTCCAAATCTACATTCTTTAATCCTGGAAGCACATCCTTTTTGGCTAAAACATTCAGCCCCTTTTCACTGATATGACTAAGCCTTCGGTGCCACAAAGATGCTTCCATGTCGATAGCATTCACACTGTCTCTAGCAACCAAAGCTTTTGTCCAATACAATTTAGAATTTTTCTCCCCTCTAGCCACAACCAAGTTACCTTTGCTGAGTTTCCACTTTCCAGAACCAAAGTGATTATCATAACCACAATCATCAAGCATATGCACAGAAATCAAATTAAAACGGACATCAGGAGCATGTTTGACATCTCTAAGCAACAATTGCATTCCCATGTGGGTTTGCAAGCAAACATCACCAACACCAATTATCTTAGATAGACCATCATTACCCATCTTCAACACTCCAAAATCACCAGGAGTATAAGATGTGAAGAACTCCTTCCTCGGTGTAACATGCAATGTAGCACCACTGTCAACAACCCACATGCTCTCATCAGATACAAGATTAACAGACTCATGATCACGAAGAAGAACAAGATCATCATTGGTAGCAGTAGTAACACGGTCATCATCATCATGATTTCTTTGTTTATTCTTATTCTTCTTGCCTTTGTTATCCATTTTCCACTTAAAACAATTCTTCTGTATATGTCCTGTCATATGACAATAATGACAATCCACATTCTTGTATCGTCCTTTGGACTTGCTTCTGCTATTCTCTCTACCACCCTTCGGTTCCTTTTTCTGACTTCTCCCCCTATTTTCAGTGACAAGTACCTCAGATTGAGATGAAGTACCTTGTGCCTTCCTTCTCATCTCCTCATTAAGAATACCACCCTTAGCCGTTTCCAAAGAAACAACACCTTTAGGAGCAGGACTTGTAATAGAAACCTGAAACGTCTCCCAAGACTCTGGTAAAGATAGCAATAAAAATAGTCCCAACAGTTCATCCTCAAATTTGATACCCATTCCTGACATCTGATCAAGGAGCCCTTGAAATTCACTCAAGTGGTCTGAAATAGAATTACCCTCCTTATACTTCAAACTTATGAAGTTATTCAACAAGAACAATTTATTATTCCCTGATTTAGAGGCATACAAGGACTCTATCTTCTCCCACAAAGTTTTTGCATGAGTCTCATTAGCAATATGATTGTAAACATTATCTTCTACATATTGCCTAATAAAACCACATACCTGTAGATGTTCAAACTCCCATTCTTTATCAGACATAGAATCCGGCTTTGTGGAACTGAATACCGGTAGATGCAATTTCTTCACAAATAGTAAGTCTTTCATCTTGCCCTTCCACAAATGGTAATTAGAACCATTCAACAACATCATTTTCATATTTGTAATTGACTCCATCATTCAAACAAGTAATAATGCCCTTAACCAAGAGCTCTGATACCACTCTGATGAGAAATTAACACACAATAATAATAATAGAGCAATATGCAGCGGAAATAAAATTCCCCAAACTCGTAAGAATCTTCGAGGATCAACACACAAATAAAAGACAGTCAATAAAGCAAAATAAAGACACCAAAATTTTAACGTGGAAAACCCTCGATGTGAGAGTAAAAAACCACGGGTCGTCCAGACCAAAGAAATAGCTCCACTATAATCAAATATGGGTACAAGAGAGTCTCAAAGTGATGCACAAACAAGTGCTAACAACCAATTAAACAACAAAGCATTAAAGCTTACAAACCAAGAACAAGAAGTTGAAAATTCTCCCCATAAAACTTGATGCACTGCAGACACGATTTCTCCCAAACTAGAACTGATTTCGACGATCCGAACGGTGAAACTGTATCCCCTGGAGCTGCGAACCTGCCCTCAAAATTTCGACAAAATTCAACGGTTAACGAATCGGGAAACTGCGTTTTAGTGAGGCTGCTGTGTGGAATACGAGATTTTCTTTCTCTCTTCTTTTCTCACTTTTTGAAAGGTTGTTCTCTCACAAAATTTACTCACTTGGTAACCCTAGTATGACCACTCTCCACTTATATAAGTGAGACCTAATGGGCTATCAATCTTGGACTTTTATCCACATAGGAAGGGAGCCCAAAACCCAACACACAGAACCACTATCTCCTCGATCTATAACTTCCTCTCTCCTCTGCCACTATTTGTTTCTACCCCAGCTGCAGCTCCTTCCTCATTTCCTAGAAAGAACAATTTCATTGATTTTTCACAATTCATTACTTGTTTGTCTTTGAAGTTCCTACGTGTATACATTTTATCTTTTCTTAAAAAATTCATTCATTAAACCAAATGATAAAGAAAGAAAAAAAAAAACTCGTGATTCACTGTTTCTTGTTTTAAGATTAATCTCCATAGTACAACAAATTGATTCTAGATCAATATTATTCAGGAAATTGAATTTTGTTATCAAAATACAAAATGAATCTGAAGGCAATTAGCGACTGCATTTTCAGTTTTTAATTTCTTATTGTTGGTGTTAAATATAAAGGGTTTTGCTATAACACACCCATTCATTTTCATGAAGGTGTGTGTTAGCATGCTACACCTTATCAATTGAACACTAAAAACCTTTTTCTCTCTCTTCAATTGTAATTTTTTTATTGCTTCTCTTAGAGTACTCTTACTCCCAAGCAATCATTTATCATTCTACTACATTTGCAATAAAAGAAAGAAAACAAAAGGTGTTACAAAAAAAAAGCTGTTAAAAAAAATCTTGTTCCCAGATATATATGGCTCCTTGGTATTTTAATGATCTAATTTTTTTAGCAAAAACATTTTAATAATCAAGTTAGCATTCTTTCTTTGCAATATAAAAGAAACATTTTTTTTCCATTTTGTTAACTAAACAACGTTATACATATGAGATCATGATATTAATTTTTTTACTCAACACATATTAGATTTTGATGGGCACCAATGTTTTAATGTGTTAATTTGAAGTGAATGGATTATTATATTGAATTGATTCTGATTAAATTTAAGTTGCCGTAAAAATCAATTTTATTCTAGAGAAATCATTTATACATTTAAGTAAAATTAAATTAAATTAAACATAAATTTGAGTGTAAAAATCAATTCTAGATCTAAAAACTACAATTTCTAAATGTAAAATCAATTTTATTTTAGAGAAATCATACATGTCAAAATCAATTATACACCTCTAAAATCAATTTCTAGTCTTTAAAAGTGGAACCAAACATACATAAATGTCCGACATTTGTTAAGCACTTTACTGTCCTGGAAGCCTTACTTTTTTACCATCTTCAGTAGAGAAAAAAGGTCAATGAAGAACTCAGTTTGGAGCAAATATTCTGGCACATTCCTAGTTTCACTCTCTTGAACTGAAGAACTCAGTGACACCTCTCTTGTATTCTCAAAGCGCCGAACAACAACAATGACATATTCATGCCTAAAAGGTAAGATGTTGTACCTAATTGAGACGGGAATTTGGATTCTAAGGATGATTCCGGTAAAACCTAGTTCTCATGAGCAGAGACTCTGACGATTTAGAATAAAGTCTCGTGATAAGAGAAGATAACTATAGAGATAACTCTGACGATTCCTAAATAGGCATGAGGCATTACAGTAGAGAGGACGATTCCTAGAAACTGCAAATTCAGCAATGACAAAACAAAAATGGGAATTAACGTGTTAAAATGCAAATTATATAATAGTCTAATGACTATTATAATATGTAAATACTGCAGAATCATGGCACACAATGCATAAATATTTTGCATAATTTCAACCAACAAAGTGCAGCTTTTTCTGCCATGCTTTGATCACAAAAATGCAGTATATATTAAAGCACGACTGTCGATGGGAACCTTTCAGCTGTAAATAGGAACACATAATTACATATTATATGCCTAAATGAAAAATCGATTGAATAAAATCCAATGTGGTATCAACAAGATGAAATAGAACATCCAAAATAACATTATATACATCAGAAATAATTTCATAGAATTCTGCCAACAAAAATATCTATGCTTTATTGTCTTAAGAATAATAATCAAGGATAAAAAAAATTATCAACTAATTCAGAATATAGGATTAATTTCAATCACATGACCAAACACAGCTCAATAGCTCTGCTACCTGTTTTCTATCTATGCACAGGGAAACTAAAATTGCATTCAGTTTTGCTGCCACTTATCTTCATTGAAAGTATGCCTGTGAATCTTCTCCTTCTCCATCATCATCATCATCATCATCAAGAACATCATCAACATCATAAAAACATTCACCATCATCAACACCACCACCACCACCATCATCATCATCATCATCATCATCATCATCATCATCATCATCATCATCATCATCATCATCATCATCATCATCATCTTCATCATCATCTTCATCATCATCATAATAAACATCATAATAATCATCAACACAATCATATAATTCTCTCTTTTTATAAGGATTGGTGAATTGAAAATCCTCCATGCTACTTTCTTGTTTGAATATGTGCAATCGACATTCCGTAAGGTTTGATTTCATTTTCGAATCCTCATATGTAAGTTTTGCATGGTTCCATTCACGTTTTGAAATCACTTCATCCAATTTTACCATGTCTTGTAGTTTTATATCAAATAGATATGTATGACCTGGTTGTATCAGGGAATAATCCGATGGATAACCAAGAGAGTATTCACGACCATCGATGATTAGTTTGAGAATGGATATATCAAATTTCTTGTAGATTCTCTTGTTAATTATCCAATCAGCAGTAGTAAAGAAGAGAGCAATGGAAGGGAGCTTTTTACGAAACCAAAACGAAAATGACAATTCCCTGTAATCATACTCAAACCACTCTGGAATCAATTCATTTCCTGGCAAACGAAGCATAGTCCCTCCACCTTCATGCAATTCCTATTAGTCATAAATAACTTGTAAGTTTAGAAAGATAAAGTAGAATACCAAATACAAAGTCAAATACAAGAAAAAACAAAACCTGATTCAGTAGCATGCTTCTACATGAGGAACTCAAAGAATAACATTTCTCTAAAGACAAGTATTTTAAATTTGGCAGAATCCCTCTAATTTCTTGAAGAAACTTGCAATCATCCAGATCGAGGTATTCTAAAGAGCAATGTTCTTTGATGCACAATGGAAGAACTGTGAAATTATTCCCCGACAAGTCTAAGTGTTTGACATTAGGAAACCACTTGAGAGCTATTGGAAGAGTTTCATCGTTTAGGTTGCAATTTGATAGCTTAATTGATCGTACATTTGAGCACACCATGGAATTTGGTTTATCACGGAAATGGTTAATAATTCTGGCATCATGAAAATACTACTTGGTAACCTAAGCAACAAACCTCCATTTAGTGATAAATGATCAAGCCCAGTAAGATTTTGAAATGAATCAGGCAATTCTTCAATGCAAGTGTGAAACAAATAAATGGTTTCAATGTTTTCCATCTTTCCTAATATTTCTGGAAAATTCTTAAGGCTATAACAAAATGAAAGTTTAAGTTGTTGAAGAGAGGGCAACTGAATTGGTGGGAAACTCTTGAGCTTCTTACAACCTTCGGCATTCAAGATTTTGAGTTTATTCAGAAACCCAACAGAATCATGAATTGTAAGTAAATTCTCACAATTTTGAAATGAAAATTCTTCTAGATTTGTGAGATCAGATATGTCATTTATTTGTATTAAATTTTCAGAATTGTCTAAATGTAAAACTTTCAAACTCAAGAAAATCTGCAACAAATAGAAAAAAATGAGTAGTCAGATTAAAGAGTTGGCCAAATTACCCAAAATGAGGGAGGTGAAATCATTACCATTTTGTTCAATGAGTTATCCAAATTAATTGATGTAAGGCCACTGTTTGGTAACTTGCATATTGACAAAATTTTTGGACGAAAATCAGAAGGTATATCTTGTAAACTTGGCCATTCCAGTACTCTTAAACTATTAGGAAAATGTACTTTAGGTTTGAGATAAAAACTAGTTTTAACAACAAGTGTTTTGAGGTTTTCCATCTTCTTGAGTTCATCTCCTGTCCACTCTACTATTTCTTTGGCTAGTGGAAAATTCAAATGTATAATTTTAATTTGACTTGTTCCCTACAAAAAGCATAAATCAACCAAAACACATGTTATAGGGGAATTAAATGTTTGACACAAATTTAGAGAAATGTATAAGAGATTTATATTAGACTTACTGAATTTTTTTCTAAAACTTGAAATATATCTTCATGGAACCACAACCTGCTACGTTTCCCGGGCTCATTTGGTGATTCTTGTCTTACAATTTCTTTACCCATGTCTTCTATCAAGTCATGTAATATCACACGGGGTTTAGTATCTTCAATAATCTTTACAAGAGATTTTTCAACCAACACTCCAATATGATATTTCATGTATCGACCATAGTGAGCACAAAGAATATCTTTCACCTCTTCCAAATGATACCCTTTAAAGCAACAAGCAATGTCGAGAAAAACACTCTGCTCTTCATCCTCTAAAGCATCAAAACTCACTTTAAGTATCTTTTGAATCTTTCTATTAGGAATCTTTTCATACTGATCCAACAATGAATTCCATTCTTCTACAGGCTTTCCAAACAAGTTGGAACCTAGTACTTCTAATGCCAATGGAAAACCAGAAGCATAATTTACAGCACGGCTTAAAATATTTTCGTAACTTGAATCAACTTGTTTACTTTTAAAAGCCTGCCACCTAAGCAATTCAAGAGCTTCACCCTTATTTAACTCATCTATTTCATATGTCTTTTCAATCCCATGATTTTCTAGCAATTGTTTGTCCCGAGTGGTAACAATCATTCTACTGCCAACACCAAACCAATCAACCCCTCCAGCCACTTCAATTCGTCAATGTCATCGAGAATCAATAAAACCTTCTTTCGGTGTAGCCTTTTCCTTATGATTGGAATTCCCTCACTACTATCTTCTATTTGAATATCCAATCCAATAGTTTTGAAAAGAAAATCCTTTTGGAGATGCTCTAAACCATGTTTTGCTGATTTTTCTCTCACATTGTGAAGAAAACACAAACATTCAAATTGATCAGCAATGATATTATAAATTGCCTTTGCAAGAGTTGTCTTACCCAATCCACCAGGTCCATAGATCCCTAGCATGTTGCATTCATCATTAGATCTGACTTTTAGAAGTGAATTTACTTTTAGCATTCGACGTTGCAGGCCAACGGGGTAATCAGCAATATGTAAAGGAACTCGACTAATCTTGTTGGATACATATTTGACTATTTCCTGAGTAAACTGGTATTCATATGCATTCCTGCCGAATTCGATAAGTTTGATTAAATATATGATATTCATATCAATGTATTGATAATTATATTATATTATTACTACAGTTCATATTCAAAAAAGCATTTGGTTTCGTTCCTAGTTAATCTTTAAGATTAAATTATTAGCTAGAGGAAAATAAAAGAGTCCTAAAATACATATTTATATTGCATAACAGGAGTGCAGTAGGGTACCTGGGATTGAAATGGTGGCCGGACAAGTTAGCTGCTTGGTTAAGAGCTATCTTCCATTTATGCAGCCGCTCCATGTTATCATCATACTTTTCTTTGTTATTTTGAAACCTCTCCATATGGATAGATATTGCTTCACCATAACTCCTGGTCTGATGTCGCACATGAGTAGGTTCCACGACATAGAAAATAGGCAAAACCAAGCAACCGTTTGTTTTGTTGCATTTCATGATTTGGACAAGTTCGTCCAAACAAAACGAAGAAGAAGCATAATTGACAGAGAAGACTGGAATGAAAATTCTGGACTCTTCGATGGCTGTGACAAGTGATGGTGTGATTTTGTCACCTCCATGAAGCTCTCTATCATCAATGAAGGTGTGGACTCCACTGTCACATAGTGATCTATAGAGATTTCCGGTAAAACCATAGCGAGTGTCAGTGCCCCTGAAACTGAGGAACACATCATACGTGAATCCATAAGAAAACGAAGAGGAAGGTTGGATCATAGCCATGAGAACAGAAAAGAAATGGAAGTAAGAAGAATATGAGAAGTAAGAACAAGGATGAGTGTCTTGGATATGGCAACACGGTTGTATTTAAGATGATCCATTGGCCAAAGACCATTGTGAGTGAAGCCTCTTTCCCATTTCCTATCTACCAAATACAAAAGAAAAGACAATTAACTTTCTTAATTAAAAACATAAGTGAGAAACCAAAGAATTCAACCAAGAGTTTAATTGATGGAAACACACGGACATTTAATAATAAGAAAAGATAAAGTACGGCAGCAGAAATTGGACAGCAACAGAAAGTAAAAGACAGCAGCATATATAATAGAATTTGGGGCTGTAAGTGGTTAATAAAGTCAAGAAATTTATTATTCTAATTCAAAATTTTCAAAAAAGGCATGCTTTAGTTAGTATATATATATGAAACAAAACAAAATTGCCACACCTGTGCGTCACTCGAAACCGTGTTTTGGTAGAAACATTTCATTGTCAAGGATGATTCCAAAGCTTATAAATCAAACAAAAACTCCACCAAATAGTGTTTCAATGGATATGGCTTGGTTCATGCAATAAATGCACCAGTTGGACCCTCCTATGGCCCTTATCAAACTGAATCTTGATTAGTATTATAACTCAGAAGATTCTTGTCATTTTAGGAATATAAAGGACAAATAAAAGCATACTCTTCTAAAATAATATCACATATTTTCTGCTAATGTTAAAATTTTATCTAGTAACTAAGGTTTATGAACTGGTAGAACAAAAAAGATAAATAAAAACACACTAGAACACAAGCAGTTGATCATAGAGTTCAGCTAATTTCAGAGTAGCTGCTGTATTTTTTATTATTCAATCTTAAGGTCCAATTTCCATGTTTACATTTGAACCACACTATGCTTGAGCTACTGCGCACTTATGCGTCAATATGAGACATACTTACCATGAATTATTTTTATTCGATATTCATAAAAATAATAATATCAAATAGCATCCATAAGAATCAAAAACCATGTAGTAAAGCTTGCGTAAATATCAAAGTAACCAATGGTTCAAATTAGACTATATAAACTAAAATCTTTTCAGAACATACCAACATGCTTCTCAACCACACCACCTTGACTCATAATTCTACTTCCATTTATGTATGTCTTTCTGTCTTAGTCTCTCACAAATTGCATCTAAAATAGGTTCATCCATCAGAGAGAAAACCCGAATCTGCAAAGTATTGTTTCGTTATGCGCCAATTGAATAAGGGAAGTAAGACGAGGTTTAAGAAGGAAACGTAACACTTAAGTTACCGACATTTTTCTATCCTAAAACTTGAATAAAAATTGATATTCAGTAATCATAAGAGTAATAAAAATTAATTTTATTGCATACTTTCTTAATAAAATTGAAAAGATGACGCCTAATGTCAATCTGAAGATCTTCCGGCAAATTTACAAGAGCTTCACTATATTTCCTTTTATATTTCCGGCAAATTGAAAAATATATCATTTTCATTGTTACACCACCAAGGACTAAAAACATCAGAGCTTCACTATCAAAATTCAATAATAAGTTAAAACTTGCAGCATCATAAATGTTATAGAGTATACTGTAGAAGCTAACTAGAGAGAATCATTTTCAAAATAACGAAAACAACATTTTGAAATGTTTTTACCTTCTTCCAAGACCTTGAAGAAAGTTTTGTATGTTTCCAATAAGAAGTGCAAAAAGCAAGAGTCCCAATCCTATGATGGAAATTGCGAAAACGACTTCCCACACGAAATTGAGAATCATTTTCGGTGTAGTGTGACACGTGTCAGATACCTGACACACCTTCAATCTAAACTGTCAGTGCTACTTGACTCACAACCGGATCAAATACAATAACGATGCAGTATACTATGTCATAGTGGCCTTTGAAACAGAATATTTTAGGAAGAAAGATACCGTGGAATCATATTCAGTTGAATCTTTTGGATTACTTTGTTGATAAGCCTTGAAGTAAGTAGGACAAGTAGTACAATAAGGATCATCACACATTCCTAATGCTCCAGACTTCCCTAAATGTTCATTTTCTCCATCACATGTGACATGAAAAGGATAAACTTTTTCTTTCTTGAAATTCTCTACTTTGTTTCCTATCACAACTACACTACAGAGTGCACCAACATGTTCTTTTTTTAGACTAGTTTCTTTCTCATATGACTCCATGGAGATGAAGGGAATAGAAATTGATGCACTTTTGTTCTTGATATAGGCCTATGAGAAAATGCAAGGGAAGAACGTAATTTATGAAACAATAAACATTACTAACCAATGTGATATGAATATTGAAAAGCCAATGAATATGCATTGATCATTTTAGTAATGCATCATATGAAGTTTTGACATAGACACAGACAACAGATAGGACACAAATACTAGCACATTGACACTAGTACTATATGAGAAATATTTGAAATTATTAGATGTAACCACATGTGTCAAATGTCAACATCGGCCGCACCTTTATAATTTAAATAGTTGGTGTTAAAATTGCGTATCTCATAAGAAAGTAGTGAAACTTAAAAACATTAAGAAATTAGTTTTTTCTTACTACATATACTAGTACTTTCAATATGAAGTGTCAGTGTTAAGTTGGCGAGTTTTACTTCATTGACAATGCATGAACAACTAGTTATAGTGAGAAAAAATAAACTTAAAATTAAAGAGTAAGACCTGGTTGAAGAGAAAAATCTCTAATCAAATTAAAGCATGCATTCTTTGGAGCTTGTTGATCATTGTAAGATTGAAGAAGAGTGTGTATAAATAAATCATAAATATGAACAGACTCAGAAAGAGAGAGTTGTTAAGGAGAAGAAATGGACAAAGACAACTGTGACTTTGTTATTATGCAGTGTACAATGAAAGACCAACAAAGATTGTTTGAAGTCATCATATGTGATATGTTATATTATTAATGTTGCCTGCTTACTTTGTTATGAACGGTACGGCAAATTCAAAGTTTGTGTTAGTTTTGACTAATAATTGTGCCATATTTCTATATCTTTCTAACTTTTTAATTTAATTTCTACATATAAAATAGAAGATTCTTTAAGCCAAACTTGCTACTTTTTAGGTTCACAATTAAGTGATTCGATTCATATACTCAAAACTCTAATGACTAATATGCTTACATGAAAAGAGAATGGATTTCTATTGCATGATGATGTAAAATTAGTTTACGACGCCATCACAGCATAGCCATTAAATATACACCAATCATACATTAGGCCACCGTTGCTCCAACTTTGGCCGCTATAAAAGAATTAAAAATTTGCTTAATCACCACATTAGGCCTCTAAAACAGAGAAAACTTAACATCAGCCAGCATATATTGAATGATTAGATTATACAAATTCAAATAGTGATTCTAGTTACTCATTGATAAGTCTAAGTGTGTCACATCAGCAAACAACTTGAGAATTATTGAAAGAGACTCATCTGTTAGATTGCATTTTCTAAGCCCAAAGGATTTTACTTTTGAGGACACCATGGAACTTTGTTTATCAATCTGGTTTGGCAATAGAAGATAGCCATAAAGACAATTGTGAGATAATTTTGGCATAATGAGAATTGAGAATGCAGCTTGGTAACCTAATAGAATCATGAATTGTAAGTAAATTCTCACACCTTTGAAATGAAAATTCTTCTAAATTTTGGAGACTAGATACATCAATTATTTCTGTTAAACATTTAGTATTTGATTTAATTGATGCTCCTGCCACAATCAATGTTTACCTTTGTAACTGAATATGGAAGTAATGTAACTAAAGGTGAGAAAATGAAATAAAAAAGGCACAGAAACTAGAGACAAAAGGAACAAAAATAATATGACATGGAAATTCTTTGTAACTTCAAAATGATACAATAAAGAGGGCTACTTTGGTATCACTATCTATGCACTCATATGCTTGATTCATTTTTTCTATGATAAAATAAACATTGTTAAGATGGAGGCAAAAGAATTAGAGAAAAAAATAGCAGATAAAGAATCCTCCAAGACAAAATAACAAAATAGAAAGCAAAAAAGAAGACAGAGAAATTTAATGGAAGAAACAAAACCGCCCTTAATTGTAAACTCCTCAATAAAGAGGCCACTCGCTCCAACCGGTTTAGCATCAATGATATCGAAGTCATACGATAATTCTGCTGAACAAATTCTGCATCCGAATAACCAAAACACTAACATATAAATAATACTATGGATACTTGATATTGGCTGAAGGAGAAAATATACAACATGATAAATATGAGCACAAAATTACATTTTATATGACTAAATGAACGATTGATTGAATAAAATCCAATGTGGTATCAACAAGATAAAATAGCACATCCAAAATAACATTATACATCAGAAATAATTTCATAGAATTCTCCCAACAAAGATATGTATGCTTTATTGTCTTATGAATAATAATCAAGGATAAAAAATTATCATCTAATTCAGAACATAGGATTACTTTCAATCACATGACCAAACACAGCTCAATAGCTCTGCTACCTGTTTTCTATTTATGCACAACAGACCAAAAACAAATACAGGGAAACTAAAATTGCATTCAATGCTTTTGCACCAATGGGTGGTTTTGTGATTGTCTTGAACTATTTTGAATGGTGATCGTCATCATTTTCTTCATCAACATCATCTTCAAGAGCATCATTAACATCGTAAAAGACATCACCATCATCTTCAAGAACATTATCAACATCATAAAAAACATCACCATTAACATTATCAATACCATCATATAATTCTCTCTTTTTATAAGGATTGGTGAATTGAAAATCCTCAATGCTACTCTCTTGTTCTAATATGTGCAATCGACATTCCTTAATGAGTGATTTCATTCTCGAACCCTCAGATGTAAGCTTCGCATGGTTCCATTCACGTTTTAAAATCACTTCATCCAATTTTACCATGTCTTGTAGTTGTATATCAAATAGATATGTATGATCTGGTTGTATCGGGAAACCATACAATGAATTGCCAAGAGTGCATTTACAACCATTGATGATTAGTTTGAGAAAGGTTGTATAAAATCCATTGTCATTTATCCATTCAGCAGTAGTAAAGAAGAGAGCAATGGAAGGGAGCTTTTTACGAAACCAAAACGAAATTGACAATTCCATGTAACAATCATACTCAAACCACTCTGGAATCAATTCAGTTCCTGGCAAACGAAACATAGTCCCTCCGCCTTCATGCAATTCCTATTAGTCATAAATAACTTGTAAGTTTAGAAAGATAAAGTAGAATACGAAATACGAAGTCAAATACAAGAAAAAACAAAACCTCATTCAGTAGCATGCTTCTACTTGCGGAACTCAAAGAATCACAATTCTCTAAAGACAAGTATTTTAAATTTGGCGGAATCCCTCTAATTTCTTGAAGACACTTGCAATTATTCAGATTAAGGGATCCTAAAGAGCCATGTTCTTTGATGCACAATGGAAGAATTGTGAAATTATTCCCCGACAAGTCTAAGTGTGTGACATTAGCAAACCACTTGAGAGCTATTGGAAGAGATTCATCATTTAGGTTGCAATCTACTAGCTCAATTGATTGTACATTTGAGCACACCATGGAATTTGGTTTATCACACTGTATTGGCAATAGATGACAATTTTCAACGTAAATGGTTAATAATTCTAGCATCATGAAAATACTACTTGGTAACCTAAGCAACTCACCTCCATATAGTCGTAAATCATGAAGCCCAGTAAGATTTTGAAATGAATCAGGCAATTCTTCAATGCAAGTTTTATACAAATAAATGGTTTCAATGTTTTCCATCTTTCCTAATATTTCTGGAAAATTCTTAAGACTATAACAAAATGAAAGTGCAAGTTGTTGAAGAGAGGGCAACTGAATTGCTGGAAAACTCTCGAGCTTCGTACAACCTTCAGCTTTCAAGATTTTGAGTTTATTCAGAAACCCAACAGAATCATGAATTGTAAGTAAATTCTCACAATTTTGAAACGAAAATTCTTCTAGATTTGGGAGACCAGATATGTCACTTATTTGTATTAAACTTTGAGAATAGTTTAAACGTAAAACTTTCAAACTCAAGTAAATCTGCAGGAAATATAAAAGGAAAAAAAAAAGAGTAGTCAGATTAAAGAGTTTGCCAAAATACCCAAAATGAGTAGTCAGATCATTACCATTCTGTTCGATGAGTTAGCCAAATTAAATGATGTAAGGCCACTGTTGGGTAACTTGCATATTGAAAAATTCTTCGGACGAAAATCAGAAGGTATATCTTGTAAATTTGGCCATTCCAGTACTCTTAAACTATTAGGAAAATGTACTTGAGGTTTGAGATAAAAACTAGTTTTAACAACAAGTGTTTTGAGGTTTTCCATCTTTTTGAGCTCATCTCCTGTCCACTCTACTATTTCTTTTGCTAGTGGAAAATTCAAATGTATAATTTCAATTTGACATGTTCCCTACGTACAAAAAGCATAAATAAACCAAAACACATGTTATAAGAGAATTAAATGCTTAATATAAATTTAGAGAATTATATATAAGGGATTTATATTAGACTTACTGAATTTTTTTCTAAAACTTGAAATATATCTTCATGGAACCACAACCTGCTACGTTTCCCGGGCTCATTGGGTGATTCTTGTCTTACAATTGCTTTACCCATGTCTTCTATCAAGTCATGTAATATCACACAGTCCCGTTCAGTATGAAAATGATCAGTAATCTTTACAAGAGATTTTTCAACCAACACTCGAATATGATATTTCATCTCTCGACCGTAGTGAGCACAAAGAATATCCTCCACCTCTTTTAATTTATACCCTTTAAAGCAACAAGCAATGTCGAGAAAAACACTTTGCTCTTCTTCCTCTAAAGCATCAAAACTCACTTTAAGTATCTTTTGTATCTTTCTATTAGGAATCTTTTCATACTGATCCAACAATGAATTCCATTCTTCTACAGGCTTTCCAAACAAGTTGGAACCAAGTACTTCTAATGCCAATGGAAAACCAGAAGCATAATTTACAGCACGGCTTAAAATATTTTCATAACTTGAATCAACTTGTTTACTTTTAAAAGCCTGCCACCTAAGCAATTCAAGAGCTTCTCCTTTATCAAGCACATCAATTTCATATGTCACTTCAATCCCATGATTTTCTAGCAAGTGTTTGTCCCGGGTGGTAAGAATCACTCTACTGCCAACACCAAACCAATCAAGCCCTCCAGCCAAAGCCTGCAACTGCTTCAATTCGTCAATGTCATCGAGAATCAATAAAACCTTCTTTCGGTTTAGCCTTTTCCTTATGATTGGAATTCCCTCACTACTATCTCCTATTTTAATGTCCAGTCCAACAGTTTCCTTAAGAAATTCCTTTTGGAGATGCTCTATACCATGTTTAGCTGATTTTTCTCTCACATTGTGAAGAAAACACAAACATTCAAATTGATCAGCAATGATATTATAAATTGCCTTTGCAAGAGTTGTCTTACCCAATCCACCGGGTCCATAGATCCCTAGCATGTTGAATTCATCATTAAATCTGAATTTTAGAATTGAATTTACTTTTAGCATTCGACGTTGCAGGCCAACGGGGTAATCAGCAATATGTAAAGGAACTCGACTAATCTTGTTGGATACATATTTGACTATTTCCTGAGTAAACTGGTATTCATATCCATTCCTGCCGAATTCGATAAGTTTGAGTAAATATAAGATATTCATATCAATGTATTGATAATTATATTTTATTATTACTACAGTTCATATTAAAAAAACCATTTGGTTTCTTTCCTAGTGAATCTTTAAGATTAAATTATTAGCTAGAGGAAAATAAAAGAATCCTAAAATACATATTTATATTGCATAACAGGAGTGCAGTAGGGTACCTGGGATTGAAATGGTGGCCGGACAAGTTAGCTGCTTGGTTAAGAGCTATCTTCCATTTCCGTATTCGCTCCATGTTATCATCATACTTTTCTTTGTTATTTTGAAACCTCTCCATATGCTTAGCTATTGCTTCACCATAACTCCCAGTCTGATGTCGCACATGAGTAGGTTCCACGTCATAGAAAATTGGCAAAACCGAGCAACCCTTTGTTTTATTGCATTTCATGATGTGGACAAGTTCGTCCAAACAAAACGAAGAAGAAGCATAATTGACAGAGAAGACCGGAATGAAAATTCTGGACTCTTCGATGGCTGTGACAAGTGATGGTGTGATTTCGTCACCTCCATGAAGCTCTCTATCATCAATGAAGGTGTGGACTCCACCTTCACATAAAGCTCTATATAGATTTCCAGTAATACCATATCGAGTGTCGGTGCCCCTAAAACTAAGGAAGACATCGTAAGTGAATCCATAAGAAAACGAAGAGGTAGATAATGAAGATTGGAGTATAGCCATGAGAATAGAAAAGCAATGGGAAAGTAAGAAGAATATGAGAAGTATGTTAAAATGTGGATGAGTGTAGTAGGTATATAATGGCAAAGACTATATTGAGTGAAATTTCATTCCCACTGGACAGAAGACCATTGACCAAAGACATATACAGTGAGTGGCTTCATAGGTGAGTGCAAAAGAAAAGATAAATCAAATAGAATACGTGTAACAACTGTTAGAATATGATGCACATTTCTAAAAGTTTCTAGAATATATTAGTAATTTATAGAATATATAACTATTAGTTATTAAGTGATGATGTAAACTTGTAGAACTTTCTAGATTACTTGAGTAGTTATTAGAATAAGTAAGTACTAGATTTATACTAGGACATATCATGAAAGATCTAGAATAAAGGATCTAGAATATGCTATCCACACCTATAAATATGTAACAGTGGCTCATTTGTAAAGTATCAAAGTGAAGAGCAATACAAACTATTCTTGCTCTAAGTCCTCACACTACTTGTCACTACTATATTTCAACTATCAACTAAAACCATATACACTATTCAACTATATTCTAAACTATATCACTACCCTCAACTACTAACAGTGGCATCAGAGCTACGTTCGATCTTATATTGGGCGTAGAAACTCCATTCATATATTTTCAATCAAACCCTCCTTATATCCTACATCTTTTCTAAAAAATTTCCCCTAAGACATGGCTAATACCATTCAACCATCATCTATGACTATCCCTATTTTCAATGGTGAAAACTATGACTTTTGGAGCATTAAAATGAAGACATTTTTTTGCTCTCAAGATTTATGGGACATTGTAGATGAAGGATTTACTATTCCTCAAGACACTTCAACTCTCAATACTAATCAAAAGAAGGAGTTGAAGGAAAATAAACAAAAAGATTCAAAGGCGCTATTCTTTCTACAACAAGCTGTAGAAGATAGTATCTTTCCAAGAATAATGGGAGCTACAAGTGCCAAAGATGCATGGGGTACATTGAAGGAGGAGTTTCAAGGAAGTGACAAGGTACGTGCCATTAAACTTCAAACTTTAAGGCGTGAGTTCGAGTTGATACAAATGAAAGAGTCTGAGACCATAAAAGACTACTATACCAAGATAAAAGAATTAGTGAGTCAAATGAGATCCTACGGGGATAATATTCTCGACAAAAGAATTGTTGAGAAAATTCTAATTTCCATTCCTCGTAAGTATGATGCAATCGTGACTACGATTGAGCAAACCAAAGATCTATCTTCTCTGTCGGTGACAGAATTAATTGGCTCACTAGAAGCTTATGAGCAAAGATTGAGTAGGCATGATGAAGATACAATTGAAAATGCCTTTCAATCAAGACTCAAATTAAGGTCTCATGACAAAAGATTTGAAGGAAAGGAAAATGGTCTAGAAAATTCTAAAAACGGAGAGAATTCTAGAAATTTCTCAAAGAAAAATCATGATGAGTATCCTCCATGTGGCATATGCAAGAGGACAAATCACGCCGAGAAATATTGTCGATGGCGCGGGGAAGAGAAATGTCGATACTGTAAGAAATTTGGACATGAGGAGAAAAATTGTTACAGCAAAAATAAGCATCAAGCAAATTTCGTTGAAGAACATGAGTGTGAGAATGATCAACATGACTATGAGCAATATCTTTTCTATGCTACACAAGATTCCAATGATGAATTGAGCAGCAATTGGTACTTGGATAGTGGTTGCAGCAATCATATGGCCAAAGATGAGAGCATCTTCAAGGATATTGATGACTTAGTCAAAGTAAAAGTTCGTCTAACAAATGGCACTGTCGTAGAATCTAAAGGCAAAGGCACTGTGATGGTGGAGACTAAGAAAGGTATGAGATTCATCAAAAATGTATTGCTAGTTCCCAATCTCAAAGAAAATCTTTTGAGTATTGGTCAAATGATGGAGAAAGGCTATATTCTTCACTTTGAAGGACACACATGTTCAATATACGATAATAGTCACAAAAGACATGAGATAGCCAAAGTAAAAATGGAGAAAAGAAATAGAAGCTTTCCAATAAACTTCAAATATACTCCAATACCACAATCAAACATAGAAAATATGGAAGAAGCAAAAGAAGAACCAGGTACGCCACCTTCACCTCCTCAACAAGAAATTTCGCCACCAGAATCTACTCCAACAAGAGCAAAATCATTGCTAAATATATATGAAACTTGCAATTTTTCCATGCTTGATTCTAAAAGCTATCAAGTGGTGTCAAAACAACAACTATGGACGAAAGGTAATACTGAAAAAGTTCCAAGACTAAGAAAAACTTTATATGGACTCAAAAAAGATCAACGAGCATGGTACAATGGAATGAATCAATGTTTCATCGATCGAGGAATCGAATAGAACAAAATTTGAGCAAATACGGACTATGCTTGGAGTTACCGAAATATGCATCAAGGAGAAGTGTTAGAATATGATGCACATTTCTAAAAGTTTCTAGAATATATTAGTAATTTATAGAATATATAACTATTAGTTATTAAGTGATGATGTAAACTTGTAGAACTTTCTAGATTACTTGAGTAGTTATTAGAATAAGTAAGTACTAGATTTATACTAGGACATATCATGAAAGATCTAGAATAAAGGATCTAGAATATGCTATCCACACCTATAAATATGTAACAATGGCTCATTTGTAAAGTATCAAAGTGAAGAGCAATACAAACTATTCTTGCTCTAAGTCCTCACACTACTTGTCACTACTATATTTCAACTATCAACTAAAACCATATACACTATTCAACTATATTCTAAACTATATCACTACCCTCAACTACTAACAACAACTGCAACCGTTTTGTTTAGCATTATGAAGGAGTAAAAGTAGAAGACAAATAAAAAGATAATGGCTACTTAAAAGTTACAAACACTTCTAGAGAAGACAAATAAAAAAGTAAAAGTAGTTTTTGAATCACGTGAAAAAAAAAAAAAAAAAGATAATTGCTACTAACCTGCTTCAATTACAGTATTATGTTATAATTTTTCCACCCTGAATCACTCAAAACCGTGTTAGTATTTTCTTTTAATCATTGAAGGCACTGTGTAATCCGAAAGTAAGAAGAACCTTCCTTTAGTGGCATCTCCATAAAGTGCACTTTGGAACTGTAAACATTCAAAGCATGGACAAAATTATGATTGGTAATTATGTGAAAAAGGAATTGGAAACACCACACAGCCTATGAAACACTGATACAAGATATAGACAACGAGCATGACAATGTATGTCGAAACCAATAATTATTTAAGAAAATAAATTGAATTTAATCACATGTTTCGGTGTTGTGTGAAAGTTCCAGACACTAGACACATCTTCTATCTAAAATGTGAATGCTACTTGAGTCACAACCAGATCAAATACAATAATGATGCATAAACTTTGTTATAGTGGAGTTTGAAACCAAATTATTTTCATAGAAATACACCATTCAATATGATTATGATTAGATTCAATGATGTAGAAATGCAAAAGGCCAAAGTTATATAAACCATATTTATGCTTAAATATGTAAATTGTAGGCCGCATAGGAAGCACATGTACAATATAATATAGTTCACTTAGAAATCCCCAAATATTATATTAATTCAAAAATATGGTGATGCCGTGATTTTGTTGAAGCTCTAAAGTATAGCATTTGTCTAAATCATAATGGCACACTATGATTCTGACAAACTCATCGTTAGAGTTGAGAATAGGTTAGGCCGAGCTAGGCTTTGTCAAGCCTAAGCCTGGCCTGCAAAAAAATTGAAGGCATGTGGCATGTCATAGGCTTATTTTTAAGGTCTGAGTCTGGCCTTTTGAAAGCCTGACATGGCCTATTAGCCTGTTTAAAAGCATATTTCACATGAATATATTTAAATAAATAATTATATTTATTTTTAAATATACTAATGAACTAATAAATCAATGATATTAAACTTCCTTTTGGTATTTAACATGATATTTTAAAGAATTTGACTATATATAACATCCTATTTCAATTTTAGTTTATTATAATACATTTATATATATGAAAAGTTAATGTAGATTAATAAACTTAAACTACTGAAAAATTTAATAGATTTATAATTTAATTAAAGTACAAATTTTAATATATAATAATAATAAATGTAAAAATATTATTCATATTTACTTAAATAGGACGGCCTAGTAGGCCTAGAAGGCTTTTTTCATGACCTAAAGCCTGACCTTTTTAGCTCAATAGGCTTATAGCAAAGCCTTGGTCTACTCTATTTAAATAAATAAGCCGGCCTAACCTGAGCCTATGTAGGCTAGGCCGTAGGCCCCTGTAGGTCGGCCTGTCATATTCCCAACCCTACTCACCGTTAATCCAAACTATCTACTATATTAAGTAAACTTCAAAATATGAAAGGAAACTATTTCTAAATTTAAGAAGAAATAATGATATATTTTTAGGAAGAAAAATACCTCTTGATCATATTCAATTGAATCTTTTGGATTTCCTTGTTGAGAAGCTTTGAAGTAAGTGGACAAGTAGTACAATAAGGATCATATTCCAACTAGACCAAGATCAACCAAAAATTTATGAAACTCTCTTTTTCATGTTCATTTTCACATAGCTGGAATTTAATGTCCGAACAATTTTTGCTGTCTGAAGTATTACCTGATGTTTGTTTTTAAGAAGGTCAAATTGCTCTATTAGTCCGTGTTAAATATGCCTTCAAATCTCAATTACAAGAAATCGGAAATTCTGAAGAACATCTGCCAGTTGGCGCCAGGCGCCAGGAGAGGCCTCGTTTGGCCTGTGGCTTCTGTTTTTTGGCGCGGGGCGCGAACGGGCTGGCGCCAGGCGCAGCTCGTGTTGTTTTGCAGATTTTCGCGGAAAATTTGTTTCGGAGGATATCTGATTTGGATTCTGTTTTATTTTATAAGATAGATTTGTTTCTGATTTTTTAGGCATGTATTTTTCTATAAATAGGGAACTCTTTATTCATAGAAAAATAAGGTTGAAAGCAATTAGGATTAGGGTTTGCCACACTAGAGCTTTAGAGAATTCATTCTTGGTATAATTCTAGGGGTTTGGGCGAATCATCCTTGGTTCACCTTGGGTAGCTAGGTCAAAATTGAGTCTCTTCATCACGGAAGAAGGGATTCGGGATTTGGGTAGAATTAGGATTAATTCTTGTAACCCAATTGAGAATTCCTTGTGTAAAGTTTCTCATTGATCATAGTGGAACGGAAGGGTTGCTCCCTCCCCTAGACGTAGGTCTTTATTTGGCCGAACTGGGTAAACAATATCTTGTGTTCTTCTCTTTCTCTTGGATTATTTACTTTCATCATCTCTATCACTTTATTATTGGTTACTTGGTTAATTTGCTCCACACATCAAATTTCATTGGTGTGACTTTGCAAGCGAATTCACAACAATTGGCGTCCACCGTGGGGCAAGGATCAAATCAATAATCAGGTACCATGGGTTCTAAGTTTGATATTGAGAAGTTTACCGGTAGTAACGACTTCGGGTTGTGGAAGGTAAAGATGAAGGCGGTGTTTGTCCATAACAATTGTGCTGAGGCTTTGAAGGGTGCAGAGATGCCGGCGAGTCTTTCCGATGCGGAGAAGGCTGTTCTGAATGAAAAGGCAGTCAGTTGCATTACCTTGTGCCTCGCAGACAAGGTGTTGAGAGAAGTAGCAAAGGAGACCAACGCTGCGGGAATGTGGGCCAAACTTGAATCATTGTACATGACCAAGTCGGTGGCACATAAACAGTTTCTGAAACAAAAACTCTACTTTTATCGAATGGTGGAGTCGAAATCCATAACGGAGCAACTGGCGGAATTCAACAAAATTATTGATGATTTGGCCAATATTGATGTGAAACTAGAAGATGAAGACAAAGCCTTACATCTACTTTGTACGTTACCAAAGTCCTATGAAAGTTTCAAGGATACCATGCTCTACGGCAAGGAAACAGCGGTTACCTTGGAGGAAGTTCAATCGGCCTTGACGACGAAAGAACTCACTAAGTTTAAAGACTTGAAGGTGGAGGATGGTGCTAACGCTTTAAATGTTTCAGGTGGAAAAGGTGGAAGTAGAGGTAAGAAGGCTAGGGCTAAGGGTGGTGACAAGTGGAGTTGTTTCCATTGTCAAAAGAAAGGTCACTTCAAGAGAGATTGTCCGGAGTTGAAGGACAAGAATGGTTCCGCGCATGTTGTGGATGGTTCATCCGGTGATGAGAATTATGAATCAGCGGAGGCACTTGTAGTGTCGAGTTGGGAGTCAGAAGAGAGTAAGTCTCTAGATTCTGGTGGTTCTCATGATGTTCTAGAGTTGTGGGATGTCGGGGTTGTTTCAGATCAGGTGGAGTGGTTTTGCAAATTGCAAGGTGGGGTTCATAGGGGAAGTACCGAGTTCGAGACTTTGGTGGAGGGGTTTCATCTTAAGGTGGAGGATTTTCAACTTGAGGTGGAGGCTTCCAATAGTGATACTAAAGGAGAAGAAACAACACTAACTCTTGGCTATCAAGAAGGAGATAGAGAGGAGAGTGGTAGTGCTGCACCGAAGTGGTACGACTGTGAAGACCTTGTGGGGTATGTTCCAATTGAGGCTGAAGAAGTGCAAGACCTATTGAAGAACTTCAGGGAAGCAATTGGGAACACCGACAGTAGGACTTGGGAACTTGTAGGGCTACTTGAGGTAGTGGGGCACAAGGAGAGTCCATTGTTGGAGCTTGAACAACAACCTAAAATTCCAAGGTTGGTTGAGGACAAGCAAGTCTTCGAGAGTACGGAAGGCATTCCGGGGTTCGAAGAGGGGGTGGTGAAGCTTGTAGGACTATCCAAAAGGCCGATGATAGTTGGATGCAAGCGTATCTTCAGGAGGACGGGTTTGATCACTCCGGGGGCTGAAGAGGTTGCGGTGAGTCTTGTGGGTGCTACCAAAAATCCAATGGTAGTGGGAGGCAAGACCTTCATGAGGGAGGAAGGCATTCCGAGGGATGAAGAGGTAGAGGTACAGCTTGTGATTCTAGCAAGAGTTGTTGGAAGCAAGTGGAAGAGGTCAAGGTTCAAGTGGGACTTGGACTTGGCCAATGATCTTGAATAGTAGTTCAAGATGGAGGGAGCAACACGGTGGTTGAGTGGATCACCATCGATTTAAAGGCAAGGTGGAGAATTGTTGAATATGCCTTCAAATCTCAGTTACAAGAAATCGGAAATTCTGAAGAACATCTGCCAGTTGGCGCCAGGCGCCAGGAGAGGCCTCGTTTGGCCTGTGGCTTCTGTTTTTTGGCGCGGGGCGCGAACGGGCTGGCGCCAGGCGCAGCTCGTGTTGTTTTGGAGATTTTCGCGGAAAATTTGTTTCGGAGGATATCTGATTTGGATTCTGTTTTATTTTATAAGATAGATTTGTTTCTGATTTTTTTCAGCATGTATTTTTCTATAAATAGGGAACTCTTTATTCATAGAAAAATAAGGTTGAAAGCAATTAGGATTAGGGTTTGCCACACTAGAGTTTTAGAGAATTCATTCTTGGTATAATTCTAGGGGTTTCACTACTGGAAAACAGGAAATTAGCGGCGGTTTGGAAAGGTGAAGCGGCGACGGTTTTAACCGCCTCTAATTGCATGTAGTGGCGGTTCTTCAAATGTCGGAAATTACGGCGTCGGCATGTCATTTTGCGGCGGTTCTAGCAACCGCTGGAATAACCGCCGGACTGTCATTAGCGGCAGTTTTATGGCTATTATATAGCGGCGGTTTCAATGAACAATATTTTTGAAAAACTGTGTGCATAATAGCGGCGGTTTATAACCGCCGTAAAATTGGTAATATTTAAAAAATATAGAGGCAGTCCATAACCGCCGCAAAAAGCCACAAAATAGAAAGAAAAAAAAAAAAAACAACGTATATTCAGCACTCCTTATTCCTAGTTTCCCACTAGTGTTTATATATCAAAATCTAAACCTGAAAGCAGCATCTCCACACTTAATTTTAGTAATACTTCACCAATAGATTGCATATTTGCAAGTTTAATAATATTAATTAAGAACAAAACAACATACAATCCAAACATTTTATTTTAAGTATTTGAAAACCTTCCAACAATAATAAACATCTGACACCACAACATAGATAAAGAGGATCTAAATACAAACAAAATTCTATTATTCTATCATGTGACGGCATAAACGTTTTCATCAAAATTTGAAATTTGCCAAAATGCTGCATATAAATTCAAAAACTATGCCAATCAGGTCCAAAACACATCAAAGTATGCTCCACTCCAAACAAGAAGGCTCTTTGACCAAATAAACCAAAAAGCAACACGCAATCCTGCAGCAAAACAATTCCAACAAGTACCTGCATATGATAGTGGCGTATGATCTCAGCACCAAGTCAAATTTTTGTCTCATAATGCCTTCATTATTATACCATGGGACACAACCGTAAAAAAAACAAACCACTATGATCACAAATCTCACTTAAGTCCCTAATATTACTCTATTGGTAATTATATCAACCTAATCTAACAAAACCACTATGATAAAGATAGAAAGTTTTTAATACACAGAAGTCAAGCTCAAGGTTCACCAAAACCATACCAAAAGAATATGTGTTGGCCACGTAAACAGAGATCTAGCAGACGTAACCTGACAGTCCAAATTTGCGTTTTACTACATATATCCCTGACATGAAAATTAAGTACCACCAAAGATTAATTATGACATTTCTACTTCCTTAATAACAAATGTAATAATTATTGGGAATTAACTCTTGTAAATAAAAATAAAACCATTGAATTTCAATTAGATATGAATTTTAGTTAGTAATATGGTCTGAGAAAATCTATGTAGAAAAAAAAAAAAGCTAACCATTTGCAACTCAGAGTCAAGCTTTAATAATGCTTCAATTTAAGGCGAAGAGCTTCCGGCGGGATGAACTTGAACTCTAACCAAGCAGGAAGTAACACAAGCAATTAAGTATACATGTCTACACAAGAGCTAAAGATTACTATTTTTGATTAAATATAGAACACATGAAAACTAGCATGTAACATTGATAGAATTTATAAAGTAGAAGACGCATTAAAAAAATAATAGATGCTGCTAGTTGGTGTTAGGAACCCAATTTGTTAAAAAATAATACACCTATGAACAGTTGGAAAGCGGTGACGGTTGAGGGTCAGCCGCTGCTATTTGCCTGATGCAATTAACCACTTACTAATCACAATGAGAATAGGGTACTCTTCCTAGCACCTTAATCACTGCCAATCAAAGTCAATAAGTCTTGAAAACACAATATCCTACATAAACAAAGTTAACCTCCAAGCATGAAACCTTGTCCTCTCACATCACCAATTACTATAAAAGAAAAAAAAAAAAAAAGTATAATTAGAGGCATTGAAAGAAAAACAAATTTTAGTATTTAACTATTCAACAATCTGCACAGATCTTACATCAAAACATTGTTGGTATCACAAAAAATCATACATACATAACCTAACAAACTAGAAAACTAAAATCACAAAAAAAAAAATCAATACAAATCTAAGGCAGATGCAACAACAATACAAAAACACTAATAATCAGAAGTGGAAACATTACCACACACTTCTGGAAAAAAGTTGTGAAGCGAAAGCAACGATTCAGTTTCTTCATTTGTAAGGTGATAACTGGGATCTGTATATTCGGTTACATTACAATAATTATTAGATTCAACAATTGAAAAAGTTTTTTTCAATCAACAATTGAAAAAGTTAAACACTTAAGCAGGGAATTTTGTAAAAAAGCACCAAAAGAAACAAAGGAAAAAGAAAAGAAGAGGAAGTAGTTATTGGATATTGCAAATGAAGGCAATAAACAATTTTCATGTAAGTGTGCATAAGGACACAAGAATTGAAACAAGAAATAGGTACCTTAAGGCCAAGTAATTGAATTAGTTAGCTGGCCAAGTATGATGAATTGAGGACCAGCTGCTTCCACTATAACCTAATCACCCAAACATCAAAGACCTAGTTCATTATGATTCAGTGGAATTCAAATGCTAAAACAATTCAACTACACTACTAGCATAAGTAGATCAAATGCCAACATGAAAAACTTGAATGCCAACATGAAAAATTAAGTTAACTTGCACGATTTAATGCTTAAATAGTCTGAATCTAAAGTAACCGCTAATGAGGACCATACGTGAATTGAATTAACCACTGAATTTATTGATAGAAATTCAACAAAGACAAAAATATTATTCCTGCTACAAAGCCAAAAAAGTATTCCTGGTACTGCAAAGACATACACAAATAGTTTCCAAAAAAGAAAAACTTAATTAGGAATGAAGAAACAACATAAATAATACTTTAAAGGTTTTATTCAAGGGATAATTTGGAATGTAAATGGAGTATCCTCTCAACTATTAAGGATAGGACACATTAATTAGAGATGAAATGTAAACACGCGGCGAATATAGGTAACACGACACAAAATGATTACGCACAACCGATCACTACATGGCCGCGGGGCAGTGGCTGGGTAGATTAAGCAACTCTCAACATGGAGTAAGGTATCAATCATAAATTAAATAGATTTTTATAGAGAATTTGCAATCTGCGGGAAAGGCAAACAAATTCAACATAGATATACAAAGACTTTCACACTTTACATGACATTTTCTTATTAATTAGAACCGCAAAAACCTTGTTTCTACCTAAGAACGAAAGCGTTTCCTGCAACTTACTAGTACATAGAAATTGCAATAATTTCTACCTAGAGAAATCAATTTGAGGGAAAGGCAAACAATATACATAGATATAAATACAAATTTCAATTTTTACACTACAAATGCTGCATATTAGAGCCAAATCTGGAGATATGGAAACAAATTTCGAACCTATGCGAAGGGAGCAGGAAAATTAAACTGAAACTTTAAAGAAGAAATAAAATTTGGGCACAAAAAAGGAAAATCAAAAAAGAAACCATACTTTTGCGAACGACGAACAACTCGGGGAATCTTTCTGACGGCGAGAACGACGAATGGCTGAAGCGGTGGTTGAAGCAACAATTGCAAGAAGAAATTGAGGAATCAACATGTTGCAAGAGGAAATTTGAGAAATCGAATGAAACCGAAAGATATTGATGACGATTTTCATATGTTTCTTCACGGAAATTGATAGAAACCGAGGGAAATCGATATAAATTGATGGAAACTGAGTGAAATTGGTGGAAATTGATAGAAGCTGAGGGAAATCGACGAAAACTGAAGGAAAGTAACGTTCCTGTGAAATGAGAATTGGGATAATTAGCTTCCTTTAATGTTTTTCTAAAATCATCCATACAACAAAGCAAGACAATCAATAAAAACAATCAAACTATAGAATCAAAACAGCACAAACAGCAAAAATATAAGAAACCCTTACGTGAAAGCCAAATTAATGTTGTGATAATAACAACTTAAAAATAAAACAACAATTGAAATCAAATTGAACACAATACCACTGAACTCAAAAACCAAACTAAAAAAAAATCATAATTCATGATATATCACTCATCAATACCATTGAAATAAAAAACCAAACAAACAATTAACTCAAAAAACCATGAATAAACCCTAAAAGGAAGAATACAGAAATTGAACACATAAACTTAAAATCCTAAATCATCATAATCAAAGTATCAAGAAGTTAATTAACAAGACAAAACCAAGAAATTGCGAGATACATGTAGAAATTGTGACATACACACACAGAGGGAGGGAGAGAGGGGGTGAAACCTGCGATGAGGAGAAGCTACGGCGGGCGATGAGATGAGCTACGGCAGTGATGAGAAGCTAAGAGAGTGAAAGTTTCAATTTGGAGAGGTAAAGGTGAAACCTCTACGAGAGAGTGAAAGTTTTGATTGAAAAATCAAATTAAGTAGGGAAAATAAGTGAGGGAATGAAAGCCCTTGGGAGATTCTATTAAGAATGCAGCGGCGACTACATGTGTAAAGTGGCGGCAGTTGGAAACCGCCGGTCTAATGGGAAGCGGCGGCGGTTACTATTCATCCGCCCTAGTGGGACTGTCGCGATATTCTATTTTCCTTGTAGTGTTTGGGCGAATCATCCTTGGTTCACCTTGGGTAGCTAGGTCAAAATTGAGTCTCTTCATCACGGAAGAAGGGATTCGGGATTTGGGTAGAATTAGGATTAATGCTTGTAACCCAATTGGGAATTCCTTGTGTAAAGTTTCTCATTGATCATAGTGGAACGGAAGAGTTGCTCCCTCCCCCAGACGTAGGTCTTTATTTGGCCGAACTGGGTAAACAATATCTTGTGTTCTTCTCTTTCTATTAGATTATTTACTTTCATCATCTCTATCACTTTATTATTGGTTACTTGGTTAATTTGCTCCACACATCAAATTTCATTGGTGTGACTTTGCAAGCGAATTCACAACAGTCCGTTAAAGAAATTTTTTGTTTCACTTTGGATCTTTAATGAATAAACGTTACATCTGAGTCTTTAATGATAACTCCGTTGGCCAAAAAGGTCCCTTTGTGGGCTGGAAATTAATTTCCGAACAATTTTTGCTTTCTGAAGTATAATCTAATGTTTGTTTTTAAGTATTGTAAATATTGTTATATACTTATATTAATCTTGAAATATAGCATGTACTAATTCTATACAAAAGGATTAATATAACAGCTGTTTATAATTCTTAAAATCTAGATTTTCTTTTCATTTCTTAAATCAAAACGTTCGTGGATATATTTACCATGATGAATTTAAGGATTTACTTACTTATACACTAAATTTCATTATATGGTATCTACTTCATAACTCCCTATAAGCATATACCACTATTCTATTCCAAGGATTCAATGTAGTGAAAGTGAATCAATCAAACTTTAAAGTTCAGCTAGCCTATGATTTAAATGTTTGATAATCTGTTTGCTGCTAGTGATCTCCAATATGGTGATTCATACCTAACATAATACAATCATCAAATTATTTAGTCTTTATTGAAAATGAAGCATGGAGCCATAGACATAATGAAACAAAATTCTTCATGAAAGATAATGCATTTAATCATAAAAGGGTGATGATATTCTAGAGCAAATGAATGAACAAATGACCTTATGACTCCTTTTATCTTTTTTATTGCTACTTCTTCTGAGGCATGTTATCAGTATATGAAGTATAGTTGTATTTACCTTTGTTTTCAGAAGACTGTTCAAGATACCATCTTAGAAGTTCTTCGCCACAAGCATCCCCTTCGGATAAGGGAACCGGAATCCCATCTTCTCCAATGCTCTCCAATTTTCCACGCACAATAAACACCATCTTCTGTACAAGACCACCCTGACTCAAAAAATTTACTTCCTTTCATGTATGTTGTCTGTATTAGTCGTGCACGAATGGCATCTAAGATAGGCTCCTCCTCATCCATCAGGGAAAATATTCGAACCTGTGGATAAAGCATTCGGACTTGTTTAATATAATTGCCTTTTGATGTGCCATTGTTTTAGTTTCACACGATGATTATGCATAATGTTTTGTCTTCTAAATTGTTTTCTCGTTCAACTTCTATTGGATTCCAGCAAGTTACAGGGAAACACATAGGGAAAAGAGAATTTTATTTAAAATATCTTAGACGAGATTTTGAAGTTCATATAACATCTGAACCAGATATATAAAATCCGTTTAAAAGAGAAATCACGGACTTTTTCTAATTGTTCAAATGCATACTTTTTTAACAAATTTGAAGAGATGACGTTGTATGTCTGTCTGGAGATCTTCTTCAAATTCTCGAGAACCATTTTCTCAGGAAAACCCCTTGTTGCAGCCCAACTATACCGTTCAGCCTGCCGTACTCTCCTGCATGACAGACAAAGTATCCATCATTTATACATTATGCGTGACAGACATAGTATCAGTCATTTGGCAGTGTTGATGTGATTTATTAAAAGAGTTAGAACATTTCATACTTTTTGAGATCTTCTGGTAAGCGACGATGGCTCATCCATTGCTCAACATCACGACCTCTAAGTTGCATTTCTAACCTCCTGTAAGAAACAAGGAACAAAATATATATCAAGTTTGTTGCAACCCTAGTAGTTGTAGTTCCTTTATTATTCAAAATTTGTAGCTTTAGAATCTTTAACTGGCCAACCTATTGTTCAAACTTAAGAGGCATGCTGATGTTATGAATTTACACCGTATAGTTTGATAAAATTACACAATCATCCTTCTACATTGTTTTTAGCTTTTCAAATTAATTTAGAAGGAAGTAAATGACATGTGTTTGATTTCATGGTAAGGAGAGCCAAAAGTGATTCCAATCAAAATCAATTATTTTGGGGAAAGAATCAAACAGACACAACAAAGGAGCACCATGTCACCAACATTTAATGTGCACATTATGTAAGAGATAAAAATTCTACCTCCGTCCAAGAGCCTGAAGAAAGTTATGTGTGTTTCCAATGAGAAGCGCAAAAAGCAAGAGCCCCAATCCTATGATGGACATTGTAAAGACGACTTCCCACACAAAATAGCTTGGGATTTGATTATCAGAAATCACAGAGGTATACTAAGTGGGTGGAGTTTAACATGGAAAAGTGTTAAACTTGTGCAGCATGGGTCAATGGGAAAGTCCACTTTTTACCTACATCTTTAGGTTATGACCTGCTATGTTAAAAAATAATTAATTAATGAAAACATATTATAATGGCAAATATTAGCAAAGTCTTTCTCTTTCATAAAAAATTTACTGCAACACAGTGATGGGGAATTAACACGCAATAATAATAATAGAGCAATATGCAGCGGAAATAAAATTCCCCAAACTCGTAAGAATCTTCGAGGATCAACACACAAATAAAAGACAGCCAATAAAGCAAAATAAAGACACCGAAATTTTAACGTGGAAAACCCTCGATGTGAGAGTAAAAAACCACAGGTCGTCCAGACCAAAGAAATAGCTCCACTATAATCAAATATGGGTACAAGAGAGTCTCAAAGTGATGCACAAACAAGTGCTAACAAACAATTAAACAACAAAGCACTAAAGCTTACAAACCAAGAACAAGAAGTTGAAAATTCTCCCCCTAAAACCTGATGCACTGCAGACACGATTTCTCCCAAACTAGAACTGATTTCGACGATCCGAACGGTGAAACTGTAGCCCCTGGAGCTGCGAACCTGCCCTCAAAATTTTGACAAAATCCGACGGTTAAGGAATCGGGAAACTGCGTTTTAGTGACGCTGCTGTGTGGAATACGGGATTTTCTTTCTCTCTTCTTTTCTCACTTTTTGAAAGGTTGTTCTCTGTAACAGCCGTATTTAAATAAATAGGATTTTTATGTGATTATTTATTTATTTACTTAATTTATTGAATATGTGTGCTTTCAAGATTTTTATGAATAGTTATGTGGTATCTAAGTAGAGGGCATTTTAGTAATCCACTAGAATTATTATTTAATTGAGAGCATTTGATTAAGATTAGATGGATTAATTGGTTAATTATGAGAAGTAGTAGGATAGTAGTCTTTGTCACTTATTAGAATAATAAGTATTTGGACTTATGGTGAGAATGGGCTAAGCCCAATAGAAAATAAGAAGATAAGAAGGGTATTAGAGACTTTCTAATATTATCTAGGGTTTAAGTTAGAAAGATAGAAAAATAGAAATCATATTTTGAGAAGAGAAAAAGAGGTAGAAAGAGAATAACAAGAGAACCCTTTTTTGAAGAAGAAGAGAGCAAGAGGAGAACCTATAGATTGAAGGAAGGACTAAAGAATCAAGAATTCCACAAGGTATGAGAGTAGTATGGGGTTCTAGAGTGATCAAGAGAGGGGGAGAAAGTCTATCTCTCTCCATCCCAATCCTCTCTCACTCTGTTCTTTTGGGTTTTTGGGGGAGATAATTGGGAATGTGTTTATCTACGTGATTGATGTTGATTATATGTCTATTCATGCTTAATAAATAAATTGATATGAGTAGAATCAGTTATTTATGAGTTAATTGTGTTATTGATGAGAAAAATGGGTTTTTATATAAAGTGATAAGATTAATGATTTATAGCATGAAATGTTGTTAATACTTGTTATATGTTATCCTTCCATGCTTATTATGTTTATATATGTTTAAAGTTATCACATTTATGAATTGGTATGTTGGAATTTCGAGATTTGAGGGTTTTTCACCAAAAACCCGAAAATGAGGTTTTGCTGTCCTGAGCAACTCGCCAGAGCGAGTGACTGTGCGCTAGGGCGAGTTGTGCTGTCATGAGCAACTCGCCAGGGCGAGTGATTGCACGCCAGAGCGAGTTGGACCTGATGGGTTATGACTTTGCTCGCTCTGAGCTCGCCCCGAGCTCGCCGGGCGAGTTTATCAGTGCAGAAAATTGTGATTTTGTTGAATAAATGATGTTTATGCTTATATTATGATTGTATTATGATCCTATGATGATTATATGGTATATATGACTTTAAATTGAGTCGTGGATGATGAATTGAGTTATGATATCATACATGTTGATTAAATGATGATTATGTATGTTGAGATGATGTTATAATTCATGATATCCTATATGTGAGTGGATTATGATAATGAATTATGTGATAATGATATTCTTGTATATGTGTAATGACTTGAGAAGATTAATTAATGTGATTTAATTAATAAATGACATGTATTTCTAACTATGTAGTTGAAATATATATGTGGATTATGTTATCCTTTTATGATGAGCAGATACTTTAGATGAGCCATAAAGTATAGTAGATATTTTAGTAGCTGCGGTTGACTAAAATATGTATAAACCATATGTTTGGTATTTTGACATTCATGCATCCATTATGTATGATGAGCAGATGCTTTGGATGAGCCCCAAATGCATAGTAGATGTTTTAGTAGCTGCGGTTGACTAAAACATAATTGGAATAAGTTTTCCAATGGTTGGATAAGGTACCTCATGCATTAGTAAATGCTAGGGAGCATTTCATGAATATGTTGCATTAGATTGCATTAGGAGATGAAGGTGGAATCATTATGTGAACTACTTGGTAATTGATAATATTGTTGTGCATTAATTGATATTTGTGTATCAATTGTATGTAACTTGATTTTGATAATACATGATGGCTATTTGTATGTCAATTATGATTAATTTGATGATACGTGGATTATATGATTTACTTGATACTTGGTTAATGAATTATAAATGTATCTTAATTGTATAATCTCGCATCTTTATGATGCAAATGTTAGTAGAATTTATTATGTTATTATTAAGTGTATAGTATTCGATATACTTACATTTATTTTGGGATTCCTTACTAACTCTCTGTTTTGTGTACTTGCTGGACCTTTGGGGGTCCAGGTTATCAGGTGTTGGTTATGACCAAGTTGTCGGTGATGCTCTGCTCTGATTAGGACACGGGAAAGGGTTCACCTTTTTATGTATACTTAGAGTCTTTTATTTCTCATTTTGATTTGTTAAGGTTGTATTATAATCAAAGGATTTTGTATAAGATGTTATCTTATCGTTTAAGCTAATTGGTAATGTTTTGTTGAAGCATGTAATACTCAAACCTTTGTTGTTTTTATAATTCAAACTTTATCTTCCGTTTGTGCATTTTGGAAAAGAATTTTTATAAAACTAGAAATAGTTAGATAATTAGTTTGGGTGTTACATTCTCTCACAAAATTTACTCACTTGGTAACCCTAGTATGACCACTCTCCACTTATATAAGTGAGACCTAATGGGCTATCAATCTTGGACTTTTATCCATATAGGAAGGGAGCCCAAAATCCAACAAATCTCCCCCTCACAACTATGTGGAGGAAATCGCCAAACCGGCGATATCACAACATGCTTCAAATTTCCCTCTTGGTAACGCTTTGGTCATCATATCCGAACCATTATCATCCGTATGAACCTTAGCTAGCTCCAACAACTTAGCATCCAAAACATCACGTATCCAATGATACGTCACATCAATATGTTTGGACCTATAATGAAAAGTTGGATTCTTACCAAGATGAATGACACTTTGACTATCAACAAATAACACATATTTGTCTTGAACAAAACCAAGCTCATGCAAAAATTTCTTCAACCATAGCAACTCTTTGCATGCTTCGGTAATGGCAATGAACTCTGCCTCTGTGGTAGACAGTGCTACACACTTTTGCAATCTGGATTGCCAAGCGACAGCTCCACCTGCAAATTTAATCATGTAGCCCGAAGTAGACTTCCTGGAATCAATGTCACCAGCCATATCTGAGTCAGAGTATCCTTCTAAAGTAGACTTATCTCCTCCAAAGCAAAGCCTCATACAAGTAGTACCACGAAGATACCTTAAAACTCATTTTACAGCATTCCAATGCTCTCTACCTGGATTTGACAAAAATCTACTGACTGTACCAACAACATGTGCTATATCTGGTCTTGTACACACCATTGCATACATCAAACTACCCACGTTTCATATCAAATGTTTCATCTTCACTTAAAGGACTTTGTTTAGAACTCAACTTGAAATGAGTAGCAAGAGGAGTGCTTACCGCCTTAGAATTTTCCATCTGGAATCTCTGCAACACTCTTTCAATATAGTGCTCTTGTGACATCCAAAGTTTCCTCTCCTTTCTGTCACGTATGATTCTTATGCCAAGAATCTGTTTAGCTGCTCCCATGTCTTTCATGGCAAATGACTCGCCCAACTGCTTCTTTAACATGTCAATGTTAGAAATATTTTTTCCTACAATAAGCATATCATCAACATATAACAACAGGATAATGAAATCATCGTTAGAAAATTTTCTAACAAAGACGCAATGATATGAAGTAGTCTTCTTGTACCCTTGATCAGACATAACAGACTCAAACTTCTTGTACCACTGCCTTGGAGCTTGCTTCAACCCATACAGACTCTTTCTCAATCTACACACATAGTCTTCTTGACCTTTAACTTGAAAACCATCGAGTTGCTTCATGTAGATCTCTTCCTCCAAATCACCATGAAGGAAAGCTGTTTTCACATCCATTTGCTCAACCTCTAAATCAAGAGTAGCAGCCAAACCCAACACAGTTCTAATTTATGACATCTTTACAACAGGTGAGAAAATTTCATTAAAATCAACACCCTTTCTTTGACGAAAACCTTTCACCACTAATCTGGCTTTATACCTTGGAGACTCAGAGTTACTCTCATGTTTGACTCTATATATCCATATATTTTCCAAAGCCCTTTTGCCTTCAGGCAACGTCACTAAATCATAAGTGTGATTATCATGCAATGATTTCATCTCATCATTCATTGCATCTAACCACTTTTGATTTTCATCACTTTCCATGGCCTCTTGAAAACACTCAGGTTCACCCTCATCAGTCAAAGTCACAAACTCATCAGAATTATACCTTGTAGAAGGTTGTCTCTGTCTGTTGGACCTCCTAAGTTGAACTTGAGATGATTCTGGAGCTTCACCAAGATTCTCATCTTGTGACATATCATTCTCCTCATCATTATCAGCTGGAATATTTATCTCTTCTCCAAGTTGTTGATTATCAATATAATTATGTGGCTCATCATTCTGAACATCACCACCAGTAGTATCCATATTACGAACAGGCAACCGAACCAGATAAATATTAGACAAACTGATATCTTTCTCGGGTGTAGTCTTCTCCACCTTATCAATGTCTTCAATAGTTTGGTCTTCCATAAACACCACATCGCGGCTTCTGATAAGCTTCTTCCCTATAGGATCATACAACTTGTAACCAAACTCATCCTGCCCATAGCCGATGAAGATACATTGTTTTGACTTTGCATCCAACTTGGATCTTTCATCCCTTGGAACATGCATAAAAGCCTTACAACCAAAGACTCTCAAATGATCATACTTGACATTCTTTCCAAACCAAATTTTGTCTGGAACTTTACTGTTCAAAGCAATAGTAGGAGTGAGATTAAGAACATGCACCGCCGTGTACAGTGCCTCACCCCAATAATGTTTAGGCAACTTAGCTTCAGAGAGCATACATCTAACTCTCTCAAGAAGTGTTCGATTCATCCTCTCTGCTAAACCATTCAACTGAGGAGTTTTAGGAGAAGTCTTTTCATGTGAAATACCATGCTGCTTGCAATAGACATCAAATGGACCACAATACTCACCACCATTGTCAGAACGAACACATTTCAGCTTCTTGCCTGTCTGTCTCTCAACCAAAGCATGGAATTCTTTAAACTTCTCCAACACTTGGTCTTTCGTCTTCAAAGCATATACCCATAGTTTCCTGGAACAATCATCAATAAAAGTAACAAAATAAAGTGCACCACTAAAAGATTTTAGCTTTAATGGACCACAAACATCAGAATGCACCAATTGAAGCAACTCTGACTTCCTTGAGGGAGGATGCTTCTTGAAGGATACTCTGGTCTATTTACCAGCAATGCAACGAGAACATTTCTCCAAATCTACATTCTTTAATCCTGGAAGCACATCCTTTTTGGCTAAAACATTCAGCCCCTTTTCACTGATATGACTAAGCCTTCGGTGCCACAAAGATGCTTCCATGTCGATAGCATTCACACTGTCTCTAGCAACCAAAGCTTTTGTCCAATACAATTTAGAATTTTTCTCCCCTCTAGCCACAACCAAGTTACCTTTGCTGAGTTTCCACTTTCCAGAACCAAAGTGATTATCATAACCACAATCATCAAGCATATGCACAGAAATCAAATTAAAACGGACATCAGGAGCATGTTTGACATCTCTAAGCAACAATTGCATTCCCATGTGGGTTTGCAAGCAAACATCACCAACACCAATTATCTTAGATAGACCATCATTACCCATCTTCAACACTCCAAAATCACCAGGAGTATAAGATGTGAAGAACTCCTTCCTCGGTGTAACATGCAATGTAGCACCACTGTCAACAACCCACATGCTCTCATCAGATACAAGATTAACAGACTCATGATCACGAAGAAGAACAAGATCATCATTGGTAGCAGTAGTAACACGGTCATCATCATCATGATTTCTTTGTTTATTCTTATTCTTCTTGCCTTTGTTATCCATTTTCCACTTAAAACAATTCTTCTGTATATGTCCTGTCATATGACAATAATGACAATCCACATTCTTGTATCGTCCTTTGGACTTGCTTCTGCTATTCTCTCTACCACCCTTCGGTTCCTTTTTCTGACTTCTCCCCCTATTTTCAGTGACAAGTACCTCAGATTGAGATGAAGTACCTTGTGCCTTCCTTCTCATCTCCTCATTAAGAATACCACCCTTAGCTGTTTCCAAAGAAACAACACCTTTAGGAGCAGGACTTGTAATAGAAACCTGAAACGTCTCCCAAGACTCTGGTAAAGATAGCAATAAAAATAGTCCCAACAGTTCATCCTCAAATTTGATACCCATTCCTGACATCTGATCAAGGAGCCCTTGAAATTCACTCAAGTGGTCTGAAATAGAATTACCCTCCTTATACTTCAAACTTATGAAGTTATTCAACAAAAACAATTTATTATTCCCTGATTTAGAGGCATACAAGGACTCTATCTTCTCCCACAAAGTTTTTGCATGAGTCTCATTAGCAATATGATTGTAAACATTATCTTCTACATATTGCCTAATAAAACCACATACCTGTAGATGTTCAAACTCCCATTCTTTATCAGACATAGAATCCGGCTTTGTGGAACTGAATACCGGTAGATGCAATTTCTTCACAAATAGTAAGTCTTTCATCTTGCCCTTCCACAAATGGTAATTAGAACCATTCAACAACATCATTTTCATATTTGTAATTGACTCCATCATTCAAACAAGTAATAATGCCCTTAACCAAGAGCTCTGATACCACTCTGATGAGGAATTAACACACAATAATAATAATAGAGCAATATGCAGCGGAAATAAAATTCCCCAAACTCGTAAGAATCTTCGAGGATCAACACACAAATAAAAGACAGTCAATAAAGCAAAATAAAGACACCAAAATTTTAACGTGGAAAACCCTCGATGTGAGAGTAAAAAACCACGGGTCGTCCAGACCAAAGAAATAGCTCCACTATAATCAAATATGGGTACAAGAGAGTCTCAAAGTGATGCACAAACAAGTGCTAACAACCAATTAAACAACAAAGCATTAAAGCTTACAAACCAAGAACAAGAAGTTGAAAATTCTCCCCATAAAACTTGATGCACTGCAGACACGATTTCTCCCAAACTAGAACTGATTTCGACGATCCGAACGGTGAAACTGTATCCCCTGGAGCTGCGAACCTGCCCTCAAAATTTCGACAAAATTCAACGGTTAACGAATCGGGAAACTGCGTTTTAGTGAGGCTGCTGTGTGGAATACGAGATTTTCTTTCTCTCTTCTTTTCTCACTTTTTGAAAGGTTGTTCTCTCACAAAATTTACTCACTTGGTAACCCTAGTATGACCACTCTCCACTTATATAAGTGAGACCTAATGGGCTATCAATCTTGGACTTTTATCCACATAGGAAGGGAGCCCAAAACCCAACACACAGAACCACTATCTCCTCGATCTATAACTTCCTCTCTCCTCTGCCACTATTTGTTTCTACCCCAGCTGCAGCTCCTTCCTCATTTCCTAGAAAGAACAATTTCATTGATTTTTCACAATTCATTACTTGTTTGTCTTTGAAGTTCCTACGTGTATACATTTTATCTTTTCTTAAAAAATTCATTCATTAAACCAAATGATAAAGAAAGTAAAAAAAAAACTCGTGATTCACTGTTTCTTGTTTTAAGATTAATCTCCATAGTACAACAAATTGATTCTAGATCAATATTATTCAGGAAATTGAATTTTGTTATCAAAATACAAAATGAATCTGAAGGCAATTAGCGACTGCATTTTCAGTTTTTAATTTCTTATTGTTGGTGTTAAATATAAAGGGTTTTGCTATAACACACTCATTCATTTTCATGAAGGTGTGTGTTAGCATGCTACACCTTATCAATTGAACACTAAAAACCTTTTTCTCTCTCTTCAATTGTAATTTTTTTATTGCTTCTCTTAGAGTACTCTTACTCCCAAGCAATCATTTATCATTCTACTACATTTGCAATAAAAGAAAGAAAACAAAAGGTGTTACAAAAAAAAAGCTGTTAAAAAAAATCTTGTTCCCAGATATATATGGCTCCTTGGTATTTTAATGATCTAATTTTTTTAGCAAAAACATTTTAATAATCAAGTTAGCATTCTTTCTTTGCAATATAAAAGAAACATTTTTTTTCCATTTTGTTAACTAAACAACGTTATACATATGAGATCATGATATTAATTTTTTTACTCAACACATATTAGATTTTGATGGGCACCAATGTTTTAATGTGTTAAAAACTATAAATAAAAGAGAAATCGGAATGGAAATACATTTCCACTTCCACGGCAAGCTAGCTCTCAATCCCACGAGAAAAATGATGAAGATATATAAAACTGGAGTTGAATGCTGTGGATTTTGGTTAGAAGCATCCAAGGTCGGAGCATGGGAAAGGGGTAAAACTGTAAAAGGAATTAAAGAGTTTCTTTAAGAATTAAATTCAAATTACAATTATGTCCTTTTGTTTACACTAATTTTAAAATAAAAATAAAGGTTTTCAATGTCAAATTGAAAAGGTGTAGCATGCTAACACGCACCTTCATGAGAAGCAATAAAAAAATTACAATTGAAGAGAGAGAGAGAAAAATGGTTTTAGTGTTCAATTGATAAGGTGTAGCATGCTAACACACACCTTCATGAAAATGAATGGGTGTGTTATAGCAAAACCCACATATAAATTATCTTGATTGATTATATATGATTATATATAACTTAGTAGTTGATTATTTATTTGGATACATATATTAAAAGGAAATAAATAAAATTCTAAATTCTACCAACAAAAAAAACTGCAATAGTAATAAAAAAGCAGCAATTACTGTTGTGGGGCCTCCTTTTTTTTCTTCAAAAAGTCATAAACAAGTTACCAATACATGATCTTGTCCATCAAATTAAAAAAATATTAAATCTATGGCTAAAAGATCAACTTGTGCATGATGGGAAAGTATTGAACTTTCCCATGTTAAATCCCACCTACTAAGTGGCAAGTAATATCAAACCAAGATGTCCCGGATTCCGGAAACCAACATAATCACTTAGTATTTCGGAATCTGGGACCTCCTGCTTCAAACTCCTTGTTAATTTTGTTGTTCCATTTTTATGACAAAAAAACAAAGCTCGTACTTTAAAAACCTAATTTATCTATCATCTAGTATAAAAATGTAGGCTAAATTGCACTTTTTGCCCCCTAAATTTTAGAAAGTTGCGATTTTGGCACCTCATGTTTCAAAATAACACTTTTGGTCCCCTAAGTTTTAGAAAGTTGTGAATTTGGCCCCATATATACTAAAATAGCAATTTTGGCCCCTTATCTTTACCCCATTTTGCAAAAGGTCAATTTTGCTGATGTGGCATCCGAGTCACTTAAGTGACTTGCCACATCAGCGTTGACTTGGTCAAAATTGACCTTTTGCAAAATGGGGTAAAGATAGGGGTTCAGGGGGTTAAAATCGTAACTTTCTAAAATTTAGGGGGCCAAAAATGCTACTTTGAAACATAGGGGGTTAAAATTGCAACTTTCTAAAACTTAGGGGCCAAAAGTGCAATTTAGGCTATAATGTAATATCCCAAAATTTAGTAAAAAGAAATACTCTCCCCGTACCAAAATATAAGTTACTTTGGTCATTTCATACAAATTAAGAAAAATAATTATTGTTGTATAGAAAAGAGAAATTATGAGTTAGTTTATAAAATTGTCTCTCATTAATGGTATGAAAAAGATAAATTGATGAATTAAAAGAAGAAAAAGAAATACATAGATAAGGATATAATAAAAAAAAAGCATTAAATGCTTGATTGGTATTGTTAAGTGACATATAATTTGGTACAAATTTTTTTGTCAAAGTAACGTATATTTTGGTACGGAGGGAGTACACATTTACTAGTATAACCATATACTGGATTAGTAAACCCGTAAAACTAGCAAGGGAAAATTAGAAATTTCGTTAACATATTACCAATTAAGCAATTTAAGGGTGTGTTTGGTAAGTCCAATAAGTTAGCTTATAGCTTATTGGACTAGTTTATAAGCTTGTTTGAAAAAGATAGATGTGTTTGGTAAAAAGTTTTTCACATTAGCTTATAGCTTTTTTTGAGATATTTCAAGTAGCGTTTGAGTTTATAGCTTATAGCTTCTTATAGTTATTTTCATTTTTAACCTTTAATTTTATTATTTTTTATAAAATAAAAAACCATCCACTAAAGAAAATAACTACCACTACATGTCCTTTTATGTAATTTTATATTTATTAACCACTTTAAAAGATAATTTTACCAAACAGTTTAATTTTAATCAGGTAGTTTTTCAACTATCAGCTATAAACTAGCTTTTCAGCTATTAGCTAGTTTTTCAGCTATAAGCTTATAGTTTAATTTTAACAAACAGACCCTAAATTGAGTTGTAATGCACTAATGAGATAGAGGCAATTAGTTGGAAATTTAAGAGTGAGATGTATTTAGTGAGATAAGGTGTAAAAAAAAAATTATGGTATGAGTTTTGGAAAATATATAAATAAATAAAAACAAGAAAAAGAGAAGCTTCAAAATCCTTCCCCTTTGTCTCTTTCTCTCTCTCGGCACTGATCATTTACGAAGCCCCTCCATTGTTGCTTTCTTTCATTAAAAAAAGTTACAAGTGCTAGGGATTTATCTTTTCTTCACCATCTCCATTTTTCTATCAAGAATCGCCTTCAAAAAGACAAGGTGAGTTCTTATTATGATTGATAATTAGTGTAATAGAACCTAAATGTTAGTGTTATGTGAATGAAGTGCATGTAAAAGGATTGAGGGATTTCATTACCAATTTCATTTAGAAATATAGTTAGAAAGGTAAGTACTCAAATTTGAACTGTTAGGGGCTAGAATTTTGTTCATCTCAATTCATGAGTTAAATAGTGTTCCATATATATATATATATATATATATATATATATATATATATATATATATATATATATATATATATATATATATAGGGGAACTTTCAAGTGAGAGGAGTGTTTATTGTGAGAGATGAGAGGATTAACTATTGGCCAATGGATCAAATTGTACGGTTTAGATTGAAAGGTCCCACAAAAAAGTTATTGCACCTGATTTCTTTATGCGCGTCTTCTTCCTCAGTACCCGGTTACCCCTTTTTCTTCATCGTTCTCTATCGGAAACGCAGCAAAGATACATTTACTACTTGATTCTTCCTAGTTCTTTCTCACAATAAACTGGGTAAATCCATATTAAATCTGGCTAAGATATATCATTTTAAGATCCTCTTATTTTTTTCAACTTTAGATCTGGCCAAGATTTACTCAAATTCCAGAAAGCCATGGCTTTTTCAACTCCAGATTTCAAAACCTTATTCATTTCCAAAGAATCAAAGCCATGTATATCAATTGCTGAGAGAACAAATGACGTATTTTGATGACTGTAATTCCAAGCTATGGGAGAAATCACAGATTGGGTATTAAAGTGGAATTTGTTAATTAAAAGGGAAAATTGATTCACCAAAAATTAATTAGATTAGTCAACATTCAAAAAATTAACAACTGATAATGGATTTAAGTGGGAAAGAGCGCATGATATTTTTAGGCGACGAGGCGAGGAAGATGAAGAGGGTAACTTACTATAGAATGAGAGTGCATTGTTTTGTGATGTGTGTGACTTGCTGCAAAAAAAATAAAAGCATTAAATTTGATATAAGGGTTGTGATTTAACCCTCTCATCTCTCATTTTAAGAACCCCTCTCACTTGAAACGCCCTATATATATATATATATATATATATATATATATATATATATATATATATATATATATATATATATATATATACTGATAAAAATTGTCAATGTGATTATTATAAATCCATTGTTGATATGAATGGATTAAATGTTCTTACTAAAGAACAAGATGAAGCTTTAAAAGCTTTAGAGACTATTGAAAATGGTCCTATAAAAAGAAAAATGATAGAAATTCTTATGAAAGAATATTCTGATTCTCAGAAGATACAAAAACCTTTAATTATGGAAACACCTTACAAATTAAGTGAGGTTATGGAAAGATTCCATAACTCAAATATCAAAGAAAAACCAATTTCTCTAAATGACCTCCGTATGGAAATGAACAATTTGAAAATTGAGATTTCCAATATCAAGAAAGAAAATGTTCTGTTAAATCATAGAGTTTCTATTCTTGAAAATCCAGGTATTGAAGACAACCCTTTTTCTAAACCTGAATCTTCTATAAAGGAAAATGATTACCTTTCAATTCTGGATAGAATTACTTCACAGAAATGGTTTGTGAAAATTACTTTAATTATTAACAGAGATTTTATTCTAAAAGATGAAATTGCTCTTGTTGATAGTGGTGCAGATTTAAACTGTATCCAAGAAGGTATTATTCCAACAAAATATTTTGTTAAAACTACCCAGACTCTTTCCCAAGCTGGTGGTGATAAATTAAAAGTTAATTTCAAAATACCCAAAGCTCAGGTTTGTAATAAACAAATTTGCATTCCCACTCCTTTTATTTTAGTGAAAAATTTAACCCATAGAATCATCCTGGGAACACCTTTTCTAAACAACATTATGCCTATTATCAATATTGATCAAAATGGCATAACAACTATTCTAGAAAATAAGAAAATAACTTTTGAATTTATTACTGATCCTCAAACTAGGATGATTAATAATGTAAAAAATATTTTGATCAACAAGGAAAAACAAATATGTTTTCTTAAAGAAGAAATAAAAATTTTAAACATGGATGAGCAGCTTAATAAGTTGAATATCCAAAACAATATCAAAACTTTACATGATCAGTTTATAACTGAGGTTTGCAGTGATATCCCTAATGCATTCTGGGGAAGGAAGAAACATATTGTTTCTTTACCTTATGTAGATGACTTTAATGAAAGCCAAATACCTACAAAGGCCAGACCTGCTCAAATGAACCAAGAATATCTTGATTTATGTAAAAAAGAAATTAATTCTCTTATAAACAAGAATCTTGTCAGACCTTCAAAATCTCCATGGAGTTGTACTGCTTTCTATGTTAATAAAAATGCAGAACAGGAACGAGGAGTTCCTAGATTAGTTATTAATTATAAGCCTCTTAATAAGGTGCTTAAGTGGATTAGATATCCAATCCCTAATAAAAGAGATCTTTTAAATAGACTGAATGGAGCCCTAATCTTTTCAAAATTTGATATGAAATCAGGGTTTTGGCAGATTCAAATTAATGAATCCGATAAATATAAAACAGCTTTTACAGTTCCATTCGGTCACTATGAATGGAATGTAATGCCCTTTGGACTCAAGAATGCTCCTTCAGAATTTCAGAATATTATGAATGACATTTTCAATCCTTATTCAGATTATTTAATTGTTTATATTGATGATGTTTTGATATTTTCCAAAAGTATTGATCAACACTTTAAACATCTTAAAAATTTTAAGAACGTTGTTAAGGCTAATGGTTTAGTCCTATCTGCTTCTAAGATGAAGCTTTTTCAGACTAAAATCAGATTTTTAGGTCATGAGATTGATCAGGGAAAAATTATTCCTATCAGTAGAAGTATTGATTTTGCCTCTAAATTTCCTGATGAAATTTTAGAGAAAAAACAACTTCAAAGATTTCTAGGAAGTCTGAATTATATCTCAGATTTTTATAGAAATTTAGCTCAGGATACAGCTGTCCTTTATAACAGACTCAGGAAAAATGCTAGTCCCTGGTCTGAAATTCATACTAAGGCAGTTCAGACCATTAAACATAGAGTCAAAGCTCTTCCTTGCCTTAACCTGGCAAATCCAGATTATTTTAAAATTGTTGAGACTGATGCTTCTGATATCGGTTATGGAGGTATTCTTAAACAAATTATTCCTAATACTTCTAAAGAAGTCTTAGTCAGATTTACCTCTGGGAAATGGAATCCAACCCAATTAAAATATTCTACTATCAAGAAAGAAATGCTTTCTATAGTTAAATGCATCTCTAAATTTCAAGATGATTTACTTAATAAGAAATTTTTATTAAGAATTGATTGCAAAAGTGCTAAACACATCATTGAAAAAGATGTCAAAAATCTTGTGTCAAAACAAATTTTTGCTAATTGGCAGGCTCAGTTATCTGTATTTGATTTTGATATTGAATATATTAAAGGAGAAAATAATTCTCTTGCTGATTTTCTAACTCGTGAATTTTTACAGGATAGATAAATGATCCCTTATAGGGGAAGAGGCCGAGGAAGAGGAGGCAGGAGTAACAATATGTTACCTTAGAAGTTTTTATTGATGAAAGTAAGAAATGTTACAAGAGGGAGAGAGTACTTAAGAGTAGTGGTAGTAGTGGTTGTAAGCCTGCCTTTCGAATGAAGAGGAAGGCTCTATTTAAACTAAAATTTGTTCACTATTTGAACAGGTAAAAAGGCTACTGTTATATTAGGTAGCCGGTAAAAGAGAAAATGACAAAATATCATTATGATGCCGAGTACACATGTGGGCCCCATCGGCGCATTATAATGACAGATTACAAGATAAATAGTAAATAAATAGTAAAAGCTATTGCTTTATTTTCTGTAAAGTAGATACTTTACAGATTTTTTGTCTTTTTCTGCCGACACTCTAGATTCGTTATTATCTGCCGACAAATACTGTTTCAGAAAACTAATCTATTCCCTTATGCACTTTCATGGTATGGATCATTGCATCCCAAAAATCTTCTGGAGAAGGACCATCTATTGGTTGGGAATCTTCAAAATTTGCAGATCCTCTAGAACTGGTATCCATTGATACTGTGTCTGATGATTGACTAAATTTGAAGGTCTTGAAGAATTGGTTCTTCATGTGATCTAAAACATGGACCATAATCTGATCTTCGTCTTCATCTGGATAGATTTTTTGATAATAGTCTTTTAGACTGTCCATGAAGAATTCTTCTGATTTTTGTTTTAATGGTCTTAATTTATCTTTTTCAATCTCTGACTTGATTTCAGAAATTCTATGTTGAAGTTCCTCTTGTGGAATTTTATTCCACCATTTATAGAAGAATTGTCTTCTGAGAACAGGAATATCCTGTTTGTCTCTAGTGATGGTAATTGTCCATCGCCAAATCCAAGGGATCTGGAATTTTGTAAAGAATAAGCAGGTACTTTGTCCAAAAACCATTCTTGTTTTCCTGCTTAATAACAGAGAGAATTCTATCCATTCTTTATAAAGGTTTTCTAGTTCTTTTGGTAGAATATCTAAACCAAAAGGTCCAATTTTATTCCACCAAGCATAAAACCAATTTGGAATTTGTTTGCCAGAAATTTCTGGATTAATACTGAAAAACCAAGAATGCTTGTTTTTGGGATTTTGGTAGTAAAATGCTAAAGTAAAGGCTTGGATGTAATCCCAATAGTTGAAGAAAAAATATTTTCCTTCAGCTGTTTTGATAGCCTTTTCAGAATTAGGATTTAAACCCCATTCTCTTGGTGTCAATATTTTATTAATATGACATTTGCTAAAGCTTATGAAACTTTGTGGATTATTATTATGATAATTATGTGTTATTGTTACTGATTCAGTGGATAATAACAACATTTCATAGAGTGGTCTGGATTTTCCATAAAGACCTGGGTATCCTCTTGATTCAAGATACCTTGTTTTGATGTTCCAACCATCATTTGGTGAGATTGAGATATCTTCTTCTTCGATATACATTATATCTTCGAAAACAGGATTTTCATAATAATCTGCCACCTCATTTGGTGGTTCTTTATCAATAATATCTTTAAAAGATGTGGTTTTAGACGAAGAAGGTATATCTTCATTCGTTTTAGGTTTCGGAGCAGGTAGCTGCTGCAACTTACCAGCAGAATTTCTGGTAATGGTTGTCCAATCTCCTATTATATATATATATGAGAAATTTGGGGCTGATATGAAATTGTTAGTTTTAAAATTAAAATGTTAGAAAAGAAAATCGATTCTTGGAAAGTTAATTGAGAAGTTGCTTATAAATGAGAATTTGAACTCTATCATTGCAATTCATGTGTCAAATAGAATCTTGTATATGTTTAAAAATGGAGCTGCTGTGTATTGGCTTGAAAATATTAGAAAACATGAACCTGATGTTGTTAATTGTGTGCAGGATGTTTAGTCTCTTGGTCTTGTAATCTGAAACATGCACTTGGGGATAATTGGAATGGCTAGAAGAAATTAAGCTTGAGAATTTAAAGGATAAACTAGTGTTAGTTTACAAATTTAGAATGATAAAAAATTGTGAGTAGATATTTTACCATGTGATAAGTTTTCTAAATTATTATTTTTATGGGAGAAACAAAATTGTTTAACGAGAAGTTCATCTCATTCAAATTTAGTTTCACTATTTTATTTACTTTAAAGATTTGGTGTTAATGATGCATACTAGTAAGGATTAGTGGTTAATATATGTTCGCCGCAACGATGAGATAATGTGATCTATGTGCACATAATGATACAAGATAATTTTATATATTTTGTTTTGTTGATAGCTAACCAACATTTAGAGAACTATGTGGCTCTGATTCCCTAATCATTTGGGATACGTAGGACCAGGGTTCATCCCTGTCGAGCTATAATTTCAGTCTCTATTTAGATTACTTATGAGCTATTTAGCATAAGATTAATTGAGTTTTGATTTATATACTTTGGCATACGTTTGATGTGTTGAGAAATATGGTTGTGAGATGTATGTATGTTCTTGGAAAAATGTCGACAAAAGTTTTGGAAATGTGCTGAAACATGGTTTTAAGAACCACACTTATAATGACGACGACTTAGGTGCAACTAGTAATATAATTCTGGTTAGGGAGAATTATCCGTTAGATGGAGCCACCCCTATGGAAAGGCCGCCATTAGGTGGAGAGGGCTATAAACAAGTATGATTAAGTGTATACGATATTCTAATTGAGATTTACCTTAAGAATTATATATGTCAATATTTATGACATTTATTATGAACTTATAAATGATACCACTATACTTAAATGGTCTCATTATAGCTTAAGATTTTCATAGCCTGTGTTGTTGAAGAGGAGAGATGACTTGTGTGGATGAAATTGGTTGGGCTTTTACATAGTATATTGAAGATCATGATATTACTTGATATTTTATATTCGGTTCCATTGACAGATTGTTAGTTCTTGGTAGCATACAACATCTTCTTGTGCTATAGCCTTTGCACTTGTTATATGTATACATATATCCTAAGGTAAAAGTTAAGTGAGGAGGTCACTTGGAATGTGTTGTGTTTGGTAAAATTTGGCAAAGTCCGGCTCCGTCAAAAAATTAATATTGAGTGATTTCTTCAAGAGATTCAAATAATTGTGTGTTTTAGATTGTAACTCCTATTTACCTTCTTTTGCATTGTAGTTTTGTCTCCAAAACTTTGGTATGATGTGTTCTGATGGATAGGTGATGTTATGACCAATTCCAATGCTAGTACCTAAGGTTAAAGAGTATGAACGCCTTATCACCATATCAGGTATATTCAATGCCTCTATTATCATCTTATGATTCATATCATTTAAACTAGATTGGTTTACATATTACAGAGAATAGTTAGCATGTGTAAGGGCTCCCATTGTAGAATAAATCATCTATATCTTGAAGTGTTTTCTTTAGTGAGAAATTGTTCCAAGCTTTTTCAATTTACATCATGCAGAGCTTGCATGTATTCTAACTTTAGTATGGTTTCATTTTTTTTATTGTATCTTAAAGGTAAGTTAGAGAAAGCAAAAATGAAAAGAAAATTTGATTATTAAGATTTGTTATGGCTTTTTGGGTCTGATTATAGATCATGCAAAATTATACAAAATTGGTGTCCATTGTTGAGTATTGTCATTATTTTAGAACATAAGATCAAATAGAATGAGAAGATAAGCATTTGGCTTGTGAAGTTGTCTTTGAGAAGTGAAGTTGGATTACCTTGAGTTTAGTCTTATAGTTTTTATTTCAAAAATTTAAAACATTAAACATACGTGTGTGCAATATTGTTATGCAGCTCAAATAAATTCTAGTAAAGTTGTTGACCAAAGTTAGAATGACCCAATTTAGATAGAAAACTCAAAAATCATTACCTAGGATTCATGTCCATCTGTTTCTTGTGCTTATTATATTTCTTTTGTTTGTGGCATTTACTCTATGCATATGTTTCTATATTGGTATCATGTGAAATCAATTAAATATGCAAGTAGCATAAAGCTTATGCACAGTTTATGATGAAGTTAAGTAAGTTATAATGTGGAGATTGCATATTGTAGGGAGTTAATTTAATGATTTAAATAGTTGAAAAATACATTTGTATATTGAGAATGGTAATTGAATTTTGGTTCACTGCTAAAGAGTTTATTTTATTCTGTTGTATTTGAATTGTTTTACCAAGATTCGATATTAATGTTTGCCTTCATAAATCATTTAGTGATTTCTATTATTGACTCTTATTAGTTTTGTTTCTTTTCATAAGTTCACACTTAAGTTATTAATTTATATGTTGTATATAGCTGATGTCAGAGTGCGCAACGGAAGAGTGACTTTATTCTTATATGGCCGGCGGTCAACTCTAAAATGATGTATTTGACTTTACATAGAAAATTTTCTTATGAATTAGAAAGACATACAAGTGGAACTTTTATCAATATAAAAGTAATGAATACCCTTATCTTAAACCTTTTGTAGCTTGGAAGAAAACAGAACATATCAATTAGACATTCATTGAACTAAACTAACTATATAATTGTTGAAATGCAACCACCGTGCCATCGAATTCGAACCTGCATCTACAAAGTATCAGTACTTGGTTAATACTTCAAAGCTAACACTCAACACATAGTACTTCAATCTCAACTATAAACAAAATACAAGTTCAATAGTCCAAAATGATATTATTCCTTCTAAAAAAGAAAAAGAAAATCATAAATGATTTTTCATTAATTTAAATTTCTTTTTTCATAATCGCGTTTATTTGTATAAAATAACCATCGTGGTTTAGCAGTGACAAAATAACCAACTGTCTTTTTCTTCTCAAGGCATGCTATGGAGGTTGATGCTAGGAAGAAGAGGTGGTCCCTATTATATTACATTATCTTCTATTAGGAAATAAATACAAAGTTTTGTGCAAATGGTCAATGTCTTTGCTACTATACGTAACCGTGTTTGCCATTATTATATCTGTATCTGCTCTTGTTGATTCTTCTTACCTTCATTTCTTCTCTATTCTCATGGCTATGCTGCAATCACCATCCTCTTCCAACTCTAATGGATATGATGTCTTTCTCAGTTTCAGAGGCCCCGACACTCGTTACAGTTTTACTGGAAATCTCTACAAAGCTCTATGTGATAGAGGAATCCGCACCTTCATTGATGACAAGGAGCTTCAGCGAGGGTATGAAATCACACCATCACTTGTCAAGGCCATTGAAGATTCCAGGATTTTGATTCCTATATTGTCTATCAACTATGCTTCTTCTTCATTTTGTTTGGATGAACTTGTCTGCATCATTCACTGTTTGGCGTCAAAAGGTCGTCTGGTTCTGCCTGTCTTCTATGGGGTGGAACCTTCTGACATCCGACATCAGACTGGTGTTTATGGTAAAGATATAGCCAAGCATAAAAAGAGGTTCCAAAGTAACAAGGAAAAGTACACAGATAACATGGAGAGGTTGCTAAAATGGAAGGCGGCTCTTACTCAAACAGCTAACTTGTCTGGCTATCACTTCAATTTTAGGTACCTTACTTTATTCCGATTTCACTTTCTTATATACCGTTTCTTTAACTTAGAATTGCCTAATCATTTCATCTTAAAGCCTAAATAGGGAAAAATTATATTGTTTTCTTCTCAAACAAGTATTAGTTATTTGTATATCAAAATAACTTGAATTGGAATAATATTTATTGTTATCAATACATTGATGTGATTTTTATACTGATGCATTTTCTCAAACTTATCTGATAGGAATGAATATGAATATGAGGTTATTGAAAAGATAGTAGATGACGTCTCCAATAAGATCAATCGTGATCGTTTACATGTTGGGATGATGAATGATGATGATGATGATGTTAAAAATGATTATGATTATGATGATGACTATGATTATAATGATGAAGAATATGAATATAAATATTTTGTAGATTATCCTGTTGGACAGAAGTCGCGATTGTTAAAGATTTTCCAATCCTTCCTTGTATCCATCATCATCTATTTTTTCTGTTTTAAAAAGGTTTTTGGAAAGATAGTAGATGAGGTCTCGAATAAGATCAATCGTGTTCTTCTATATGTAGTTAAAGGGAAATTCAGTCTCAGTGTTTCCCTATATCATTGTTATCTTCTTTTTCTTTTTGGTATATTCATTGTTTTTATTACTTTTTATTGATATATTACTTTTTATCTTCAATGATATTAGATTGTGAATTTTATAAGGATATACTATGGTAAATTATGATCAAATAATTCAGATCATTCCTACATCAAAAACTTGGACTAACAGCAACAACTTAAGTTTCCTAATACATGAGAATGAGACAACTACCATAAACCTAATTGCATGCATGTCAAGCACACAGCAAAACAAGATCAGTCTCTTATCGCAGACAATGAGGGTTGATTGAGACATTACAAGTTTATGAATTGCAGGTTCTGTTTCTAAAATAAACCACTCTACAATTGCAGCTATCAAACCACCGAAGAAGACAGCAACCCAACCCGAAGAGACGCCACTAGACACTAACTCTCGATCTCGAATCAAAAGTGATCGGCCCATTAGAATCCAAAAAACAGCTCCTTAGGTCAAAAGTGACAATGTTTATGTTATTTGAACTGTTTTACATGAAACTTGCATAATTAATAATTGAGACTTATTGAAACTTGCATATTTGGAAATTTTTTACTCTTTAAATCACTTATTGATTTCAAAATTCTTAAAGGGTTCTTGTTTCAACTGAAGTACTTTTTAATAATGATTCGAGTCAAAATCAAATTTAACAACTTGAGAGTTAATTTTTAGTTTTCGACCTGTCGTGGCACTAGTTTCCAAAAACATGATATGAATACAAAAATATTTAAGCATAATTAATTATGCAATAGTCAATCTCTCAATTTGTTATCATTTCCTATCTTATCTAACGTGTAGTAACCATGATTCAATGCTGTTTAAAAAAAGAAAAAAGTAACCATGACTCAATCCATCCTTCCTTCCATGTAATTTCTTTAAGCAATGAAAATATCGAAGTGTATGAAAAAAATTAATTTTAAGTGAATGGATTATTATATTGAATTGATTCTGATTAAATTTAAGTTGCCGTAAAATAATTTATATTTAGATACATTTAAGTAAAATTAAATTAAATTAAATTAAACATTAAATTTGAGTGTAAAAATCAATTCTAGATCTAAAAACTACAATTTCTAAATGTAAAATCAATTTTATTTTAGAGAAATCATACATGTCAAAATCAATTATACACCTCTAAAATCAATTTCTAGTCTTTAAAAGTGGAACCAAACATACATAAATGTCCGACATTTGTTAAGCACTTTACTGTCCTGGAAGCCTTACTTTTTTACCATCTTCAGTAGAGAAAAAAGGTCAATGAAGAACTCAGTTTGGAGCAAATATTCTGGCACATTCCTAGTTTCACTCTCTTGAACTGAAGAACTCAGTGACACCTCTCTTGTATTCTCAAAGCGCCGAACAACAACAATGACATATTCATGCCTAAAAGGTAAGATGTTGTACCTAATTGAGACGGGAATTTGGATTCTAAGGATGATTCCGGTAAAACCTAGTTCTCATGAGCAGAGACTCTGACGATTTAGAATAAAGTCTCGTGATAAGAGAAGATAACTATAGAGATAATTTTGACGATTCCTAAATAGGCATGAGGCATTACAGTAGAGAGGATGTTCTTGGTTAAACTAGAAACTGCAAATTCAGCAATGACAAAACAAAAATGGGAATTAACGTGTTAAAATGCAAATTATATAATAGTCTAATGACTATTATAATATGTAAATACTGCAGAATCATGGCACACAATGCATAAATATTTTGCATAATTTCAACCAACAAAATGCAGCTTTTTCTGCCATGCTTTGATCACAAAAATGCAGTATATATTAAAGCACGACTGTCGATGGGAACCTTTCAGCTGTAAATAGGAACACATAATTACATATTATATGCCTAAATGAAAAATCGATTGAATAAAATCCAATGTGGTATCAACAAGATGAAATAGAACATCCAAAATAACATTATATACATCAGAAATAATTTCATAGAATTCTGCCAACAAAAATATCTATGCTTTATTGTCTTAAGAATAATAATCAAGGATAAAAAAAATTATCAACTAATTCAGAATATAGGATTAATTTCAATCACATGACCAAACATAGCTCAATAGCTCTTCTACCTGTTTTCTATTTATGCACAAGAGACCAAAAACAACTACAGGGAAACTAAAATTGCATTCAGTTTTGCCGCCACTTATCTTCATTGAAAGTATGCCTGTGAATCTATGCTTTTGCACCAATGAGTAGTCTTGATTGTCCTGAACTATTGCGAGTGGTGATCATCATCTTCTCCTTCTTCATCATCATCATCATCATCATCAAGAACATCATCAACATCATAAAAATATTCACCATCATCAACACCACCACCACCATCATCATCATCATCATCATCATCATCTTCATCATAATCTTCATCATCATCATCATCATCATCATCATCATCATCATCATCATCATAATAAACATCATTATCATCATCAACACAATCATATAATTCTCTCTTTTTATAAGGATTGGTGAATTGAAAATCCTCCATGCTACTTTCTTGTTTGAATATGTGCAATCGACATTCCGTAAGGTTTGATTTCATTTTCGAATCCTCATATGTAAGTTTTGCATGGTTCCATTCACGTTTTGAAATCACTTCATCCAATTTTACCATGTCTTGTAGTTTTATATCAAATAGATATGTATGACCTGGTTGTATCAGGGAATAATCCGATGGATAACCAAGAGAGTATTCACGACCATCGATGATTAGTTTGAGAATGGATATATCAAATTTCTTGTAGATTCTCTTGTTAATTATCCAATCAGCAGTAGTAAAGAAGAGAGCAATGGAAGGGAGCTTTTTACGAAACCAAAACGAAAATGACAATTCCCTGTAATCATACTCAAACCACTCCGGAATCAATTCATTTCCTGGCAAACGAAGCATAGTCCCTCCACCTTCATGCAATTCCTATTAGTCATAAATAACTTTTGTAAGTTTAGAAAGATAAAGTAGAATACCAAATACAAAGTCAAATACAAGAAAAAACAAAACCTGATTCAGTAGCATGCTTCTACATGAGGAACTCAAAGAATAACATTTCTCTAAAGACAAGTATTTTAAATTTGGCAGAATCCCTCTAATTTCTTGAAGAAACTTGCAATCATCCAGATAGAGGGATTTTAAAGAGCCATGTTCTTTGATGCACAATGGAAGAACTGTGAAATTATTCCCCGACAAATTTAAGTGTGTGACATTAGTAAACCGCTTGAGAGCTATTGGAAGAGTTTCATCGTTTAGGTTGCAATTTGATAGCTTAATTGATCGTACATTTGAGCACACCATGGAATTTGGTTTATCACGGAAATGGTTAATAATTCTGGCATCATGAAAATACTACTTGGTAACCTAAGCAACAAACCTCCATTTAGTGATAAATGATCAAGCCCAGTAAGATTTTGAAATGAATCAGGCAATTCTTCAATGCAAGTGTGAAACAAATAAATGGTTTCAATGTTTTCCATCTTTCCTAATATTTCGGGAAAATTCTTAAGACTATAACAAAATGAAAGTTTAAGTTGTTGAAGAGAGGGCAACTGAATTGGTGGGAAACTCTTGAGCTTCTTACAACCTTCGGCATTCAAGATTTTGAGTTTATTCAGAAACCCAACAGAATCATGAATTGTAAGTAAATTCTCACAATTTTGAAATGAAAATTCTTCTAGATTTGTGAGATCAGATATGTCATTTATTTGTATTAAATTTTCAGAATTGTCTAAATGTAAAACTTTCAAACTCAAGAAAATCTGCAACAAATAGAAAAAAATGAGTAGTCAGATTAAAGAGTTGGCCAAATTACCCAAAATGAGGGAGGTGAAATCATTACCATTCTGTTCAATGAGTTATCCAAATTAATTGATGTAAGGCCACTGTTTGGTAACTTGCATATTGACAAAATTTTTGGACGAAAATCAGAAGGTATATCTTGTAAACTTGGCCATTCCAGTACTCTTAAACTATTAGGAAAATGTACTTCAGGTTTGAGATAAAAACTAGTTTTAACAACAAGTGTTTTGAGGTTTTCCATCTTCTTGATTTCATCTCCTGTCCACTCTACTATTTCTTTGGCTCGTGGAAAACTCAAATGTATAATTTTAATTTGACTTGTTCCCTACAAAAAGCATAAATACACCAAAACACATGTTAACTCATTGAAGAGAAATATACAAGAGATTTAAGGCGAATTAAATGTTTAACACAAATTTAGAGAAATATATAAGGGAATTAATGTTTAACATTGAAAATGGGAAAATAAAAAATTTATATTAAACTTACTGAATTTTTTTCTAAAACTTGAAATATATCTTCATGGAACCACAACCTGCTACGTTTCCCGGGCTCATTTGGTGATTCTTGTCTTACAATTTCTTTACCCATGTCTTCTATCAAGTCATGTAATATCACACGGGGTTTAGTATCTTCAATAATCTTTACAAGAGATTTTTCAACCAACACTCCAATATGATATTTCATGTATCGACCATAGTGAGCACAAAGAATATCTTTCACCTCTTCCAAATGATACCCTTTAAAGCAACAAGCAATGTCGAGAAAAACACTCTGCTCTTCTTCCTCTAAAGCATCAAAACTCACTTTAAGTATCTTTTGAATCTTTCTATTAGGAATCTTTTCATACTGATCCAACAATGAATTCCATTCTTCTACAGGCTTTCCAAACAAGTTGGAACCTAGTACTTCTAATGCCAATGGAAAACCAGAAGCATAATTTACAGCACGGCTTAAAATATTTTCGTAACTTGAATCAACTTGTTTACTTTTAAAAGCCTGCCACCTAAGCAATTCAAGAGCTTCACCCTTATTTAACTCATCTATTTCATATGTCTTTTCAATCCCATGATTTTCTAGCAATTGTTTGTCCCGAGTGGTAACAATCATTCTACTGCCAACACCAAACCAATCAACCCCTCCAGCCAAAGCCTGCAACTGCTTCAATTCGTCAATGTCATCGAGAATCAATAAAACCTTCTTTCGGTGTAGCCTTTTCCTTATGATTGGAATTCCCTCACTGCTATCTTCTATTTGAATGTCCAATCCAATAGTTTTGAAAAGAAAATCCTTTTGGAGATGCTCTAAACCATGTTTTGCTGATTTTTCTCTCACATTGTGAAGAAAACACAAACATTCAAATTGATCAGCAATGATATTATAAATTGCCTTTGCAAGAGTTGTCTTACCCAATCCACCAGGTCCATAGATCCCTAGCATGTTGCATTCATCATTAGATCTGACTTTTAGAAGTGAATTTACTTTTAGCATTCGACGTTGCAGGCCAACGGGGTAATCAACAATATGTAAAGGAACTCGACTAATCTTGTTGGATACATATTTGACTATTTCCTGAGTAAACTGGTATTCATATGCATTCCTGCCTAATTCGATAAGTTTGATTAAATATATGATATTCATATCAATGTATTGATAATTATATTATATTATTACTACAGTTCATATTCAAAAAAGCATTTGGTTTCGTTCCTAGTTAATCTTTAAGATTAAATTATTAGCTAGAGGAAAATAAAAGAGTCCTAAAATACATATTTATATTGCATAACAGGAGTGCAGTAGGGTACCTGGGATTGAAATGGTGGCCGGACAAGTTAGCTGCTTGGTCAAGAGCTATCTTCCATTTATGCAGCCGCTCCATGTTATCATCATACTTTTCTTTGTTATTTTGAAACCGCTCCATATGGTTAGATATTGCTTCACCATAACTCCCGGTCTGATGTCGCACATGAGTAGGTTCCACGTCATAGAAAATAGGCAAAACCAAGCAACCCTTTGTTTTGTTGCATTTCATGATGTGGACAAGTTCGTCCAAACAAAACGAAGAAGAAGCATAATTGACAGAGAAGACTGGAATGAAAATTCTGGACTCTTCGATGGCTGTGACAAGTGATGGTGTGATTTCGTCACCTCCATGAAGCTCTCTATCATCAATGAAGGTGTGGACTCCACTGTCACATAGTGATCTATAGAGATTTCCGGTAAAACCATAGCGAGTGTCAGTGCCCCTGAAACTGAGGAACACATCATACGTGAATCCATAAGAAAACGAAGAGGAAGGTTGGATCATAGCCATGAGAACAGAAAAGAAATGGAAGTAAGAACAAGGATGAGTGTCTTGGATATGGCAACACGGTTGTATTTAAGATGATCCATTGGCCAAAGACCATTGTGAGTGAAACCTCTTTCCCATTTCCTATCTACCAAATACAAAAGAAAAGACAATTAACTTTCTTAATTAAAAACATAAGTGAGAAACCAAAGAATTCAACCAAGAGTTTAATTGATGGAAATACACGGACATTTAATAATAAGAAAAGATAAAGTACGGCAGCAGAAATTGGACAGCAACAGAAAGTAAAAGACAACAGCATATATAATAGAATTTGGGTTGGTAAGTGGTTAATAAAGTCAAGAAATTTATTATTCTAATTCAAAATTTTCAAAAAAGGCATGCTTTAGTTAGTATATATATATGAAACAAAACAAAATTGCCACACCTGTGCGTCACTCGAAACCGTGTTTTGGTAGAAACATTTTCATTGTCAAGGATGATTCCAAAGCTTATAAATCCAACAAAAACTCCACCAAATAGTGTTTCAATGGATATGGCTTGGTTCATGCAATAAATGCACCAGTTGGACCTTCCTATGGCCCTTATCAAACTGAATCTTGATTAGTATTATAACTCAGAAGATTCTTGTCATTTTAGGAATATAAAGGACAAATAAAAGCATACTCTTCTAAAATAATATCACATATTTTCTGCTAATGTTAAAATTTTATCTAGTAACTAAGGTAGAACAAAAAATCCAATTCTGAAGAAAAAAAATAAATAAAAACACACTAGAACACAAGCGGTTGATCATAGAGTTCAGCTAATTTCATCTTCGATAGTAGTAGCCGCTGTATTTTTTATTATTCAATCTTAAGGTTACAGATTACAAGTTACAACTTGAGTGTTGAAGTAGAGAAAATTTAGTTACAACCGTTTCTTATATACATGATCAACTAAGCTTGGAAAGAAAAATGGCGGGAAAAGTAGTTACTAATTAACTAGCTAATGTAAGTGTAATAACCCAATATTTCACATTTATAATTCTTCTTTATTAATTTGTTAGAATATACCCATGACATATTAATAGATAGATAGAATATTAAGGTTATGTCTATGAATTGTTTTAATTAAGAGGTTTACGGTAAAATAAATAAATAATTATATCTGTAAATGTTGTCAGTGGTCGTTTAAGAGGCAACAAGGGGACTGAGCGAGCAGATGTAATATAAAGTCATAGATATCTATATATTTATTTAGGATACTATTATTATTATTATTATTATTATTATTATTATTATTATTATTATTATAATATGTTTGTGAGTAAAGGGAATGGATGGCTAGGATCTAGTCTTGAAACATTGCACTATTCAATCCAAGGGCTAGGAATTAATGGAACCTTCTAGTCAAGCATAACTTTGCAAACCAAAGGATTTTTCCTTCCTCACTTCTCACACACGAGAACTCCCTTCTCCTTTGCTTCTCATTTTCTCTTGTGTTGGGATGAAACTAATTTCATTATTGAGACATTGAAGGAGAACTAAAGCAAATTCTTGGAAACAAAGATGTTCTTCTCATCTTGGTAGTGATTTCTATCTAGAAATTTGGTAAGAAAATTAACCCTTTCCATTCTATTTTTCTTGGTTGTGGCCATAGTTTTTGATAAAGGTAAAATTGTGAAACTTATTTATTAGAAAATCTTGTTCCTTTTAGAGATAAGAGTTCTAGAATAAATGTTGGAAAATTTAGAATTTCCACCCAAATCCCTAAGAAATGGTGAATAGGGACTTTATTGTAAGTTAGAGTACCAAATTTCTAGTAACATGATATTTGAGTAGTTTTGGGAAACCATGTTAGTAATGATTTTCCAGGTGCTGTATGCTTCAAACATTTGTATCTATTGAATTATCAAAGTTTAATTACTAGTAGACCAAATTTTAGTGAGAAAAGAAATAGACTGATAGCGGAAGTTTAAATCAGTCCCAGCGTACGAATTCTAATAAATCAAAATTGGCTTGATTCTAAAAGCTTTGGTTGACTGTTCGAAAAAATTTAGAAGAGATAATGTGGTTTATGTGCTCATAAAGAAATGAGATAGTTTTTATATACTTTGTTGGTAGTTAACCAATATTTAGAGAACTACGTGGCTCTGATTCTCCAATCGTTTGGGGATACGTAGGACCAGGGATCCTCCCTGTCGAGCTATAAGTCCAGTTTCTATTCAGATTACTTAGGAGCTATTTAGCATAATATTTGAAATTGAGTTCTATTTTATATAATTTGGCATACGTTTGATGTCTTGAAAAAAAAAAATTATGATTTTGGGATATATTTTAAGAATTGCGGTTATAATGACGATGACGTATGTGCACCTAGTAATCCGATGTCGGTTAGGGAGAAGTACCCGTTAGATGGAGCCACCCCTATGGAAAGTCCGCCATTAGGAGGAGAGGGCTATCAACGAGATTTAAACTCCCTAATCGATAGATTTGATGTTTCATTAGTCGAGAGAAAAGAGCTATCCGTTAGATGTAGCTACCACTAAGAGAGGCCACTCTTAGGAGGAAAGAGCTATCAACGAGATGAAGCTAGCTCTCAGTTTTAGCAATGTAATGATCGATATAACTTGATAACGTGTTTCCGAATCGATGAGAAAAGGGATATCCGTTAGATGGAGCCGCCACTAAGTGAGAGGCCACTCTTAGGAGGAAAGGGCTATCAACGAGATGGAGCCATCTCTCGATTCTCTCGCAACGTTTTATTTATTTTATGTTATTGAATTTTATTTAAAGTTGGTTATTTTGATTATACCTGATTTCTATATCTTCTATATTTTGAATTAATATTAATTGATGATACTATACTACTATTCTACTACTATACCACATCATATTATACTGATTTTGTTGGAGCTGTTATTGGTATATTACTTCCTCTGCATAACATGCCTTTCCTTTTGACTACTACTTTAAATTGGTTTAAAATTTTGGATTTTGAATTCTTTAAATGATTTTGCTATAACTGTTCATTCACATAATAGCAACAAGAGCTAAAAACAAAAGAAGTAAGAAAGATATGAGAAATGGTAAGATTGAGTTGAAAGGAATTGAAAAATTAAAGGACATGTTTGATATTTTTCTAAGTTTGGTTATTAGGCTTGCCGGACTAGTACTAGTTCGTGCGCCGGTCACGATTTGAGTTGGGTCGTGACAGTAAGAAGAGAAGCTTAACTACTCTTTTGCTTCTAGATCAAGCTACTAGTACATTATCATTTTTACTATAGTTTAATACCCTCCCATAAGTTGAATCTGAGTAGATGTTAATCATATTCAACTTAGAGATGAAGTATCCAAACTTTGGAGATGATAATGCCTTGGTGAGAAAATCTGCAAGCTGCTCATTTGTGGAGATAGGTAGTAGCTTCAAAACTCCCTTTTGCAGTTTCTCTCTGATCAAATGGCAATCAATCTCAAGGTGCTTGGTTCTTTCATGAAAAACCGGATTAGAAGCAATGTGTATAGCACTTTGGCTATCACAATACAAGACAGGTGGCCTGCTGCAAGTGGCATTCAAATCATGTAGAAGATATAATAACCATTGTAGCTCACAAACAGCTGAAGCTAGGGATCTGTATTCAGCTTCTGATGAAGATCTAGCTACAGTGTGTTGCTTCTTGGCCCTCCATGATATGAGTGATGTTCCAATGAAAAAACAATACCCTGAAGTTGATCTCTTTGTGTCAACACAACCTGCCCAGTCAGCATCTGCATACCCTAAAAGTTGTATCTCTGCATCTCTAGTGAATAAGAGACCATAGCCAGGATTAGATTTTAAGTACCTCAATACTCTACATGCTGCATTGTAATGAGTTACTGTGGGAGCATTCAAGAATTGGCTTAATTGTTGAGTGGCTAGTGTGATATCAGGTCTAGTAGTGGTCAAATACAGAAGCCTACCAATCAATCTTCTGTATTGTGTGATGTCTTCAAAAGGTTCCCCATTATCTTGGTGTAATTTGATAGAAGGATCAAGAGGTGTACTAACAGGTTTTGAGGCTAAGAGACCTGTGTCCTCTAGTAAATCTAAACAGTACTTCCTTTGAGAGATAGTAATGCCTTGAGTTGAATGTGCCACTTCTAAACCCAAGAAATACTTAAGTTTACCAAGATCTTTGATTTTGAAATTTGTATCTAAAATCTGTTTGATTCTATCTATCTCAGACAATGATGTACCAGTCACTATGATATCATCTACATAAACCAAGATAGCTATGAATTGATCATCAAACTTCTTAGTAAACAAAGAGTAGTCAGAAGTAGATTGTATGTATCCCTCTATTACCAGCAAAGTTGATAACTTTTCATACCATTTTCTGCTGGCTTGTTTTAAGCCATATAAGCTCTTTTGTAATTTACACACTTGATTCCTTTTATGACAAGTAACCCCTTCTGGAACCTGCATGTAGACATCTTCTTGCAATTCACCATGCAAAAATGCATTGTTAACATCTAACTGGTGAAGAAACCAGTTATTAATAGATGCTAAAGCAATAAGAACTCTGACTGTAGTTAGCTTAGCAACTGGTGAAAATGTGTCAAAGTAGTCAATGCCCTCAACCTGATTGTATCCCTTAGCAACTAGCCTGGCTTTATACCTCTCAATACTCCCATCTGCCTTATGCTTAATCTTATAGACCCATTTGCACCCAATAGGCTTCACATGAGGAGGCAGATCAACCAAAGACCAAGTTTGATTTTTAGCTAAAGCATCTAACTCAGTATTCATAGCATTAATCCAATCTTGAGACTTACATGCCTCATCATAGGTCTTAGGTTCAGTAGTATGTGAAAGAGACACAGAAAGCTTTATGTGAAGATGATAAATGATTTAGAGAATGAAAATGAGATATAGGATGAGCAGTACCTGAAGAGATTGGAGCATGTGAAATAGTAGAGGAAGTGCACACAAAATCTTTCAAATAAGCAGGTGCATGCCTGATTCTCTGAGGTCTAGAGTGAATGTTTTCAATGTGATCAATGGTTGGTTGAAGAATTGGTGTTGAAGGAGTGACAGATGTAGTGACATTGTCAGGAGTGTGATCTGTATTGGTTGGTGATTCAAGGTTAGGAGTAGTCTCAGAGTTAGACATGTCAAGGTTAGTATCTGATATGTTAGGAGTAGTGTCAGGGTTAGAAATGTTAGGGTGAGTATCAGAAATGATAGGAGTGTCTATATCTGGAGATATAGATGTAGGGTTGATAGGAGCTGAAGAAGAAGGAGTTTGATTAGAAGGGTAATAAAACCATGGAGTTATAGGATGTTGTGATTGATAAGGGAAAATATGTTCATGATGGGTGACATTCCTAGAGACTAGAATTTCTTTATTATTGATGTCAACAAGAATAACACCTTTCATGCCAGGTTTAAAACCCAAAAAAGCACGTTTTCTTGCTCTACAAGCAAGCTTAGTTCTAAGACTCTGAAGTGTAGAGGCATAAACCAAGGAACCAAAAACTTTAAGACTTTGTAAATCAGGATTTGTATTAAAAATAAGAAAATAAGGAGACTTATTTTGAAGAATAGGGCTAGGAATTCTATTGATTAAAAACACTGCATGTGTAACAGCATAACTCCAAAATTGTTTAGGTAAATGTGATTGAAATAAAAGTGCTCTAGCAATGTTCAAAATATGTTGATGCTTACGTTCAACTCTTGCATTTTGCTGGGGAGTCTCCACACAGCTAGTTTGGTGGATAATTCCTGTTTTAAGAAAGAAATCATGCATGAAAAATTCTGGACCATTGTCAGTCCTAATATATTTTGTTTTAGCATTAAATTGAGTTTCAAGGAACTTTATGAAATTTTGAACATGGGAAGATGTTTCACCCTTAGATTTCATCAAAATTAGCCATGTGTATCTACTAAAATCATCTACAGCAGTCAAAAAATAAGAATGGCCATGTATAGATTTAATGGCAATGGGACCCCAAATGTCAAAATGTAAGAGTTCAAAAGGTTTGGAAGCTTTATTAAAACTAGTATGAAATGGTAACTTTTTCTGTTTTGCATAGCGGCATACATCACAAGTTACCTTATTGTCAACATCAATAAAAGGAAATTCTGAGTGCATAGAAGACATTCTAGAGGTAGATAAATGCCCTAGTCTAAAGTGCCATAAAGCACTATTAGGTAATGAAGTAGTAGAGAGGCTTCCAGCATGCACATCCTTATTTGATTGATTAAGATAGTACAAGTCTTCTACTTGTTCAGCTGAACCAATCATCCTTTGTGACTCCTTGTCCTGTATCATACATGTGGAACCATCAAACAAGATAGTGCAGCCTAAGGCATTGCACATCTTAGAAACAGAAATCAAATTCAAAGAAAAATTTGAAACATATAAAACATTATGTAAAACTAGCTCTTTTGAAAATTTAATGGTTCCTGAAATCTTAGCAATTGAGATTTGACCATTTGGTAGTCTAATAGTTATAGGTGAGATTTGATTGTAAGAATCAAACCATTTAAGAGTGCCACAAATGTGATCACTAGCTCCTGAATCTAATATCCAAGAGCCTTGAGCAATATTGCAACAAAAAGAAGAAGAAATAGAAACACAACCTCCCCTATCATTTGATGAATGGCCAAATGATTGTGAGGAATTGACCTGATGTGAGGATGAAGTAGAAGATTGGTTGATGTTAGAAGCCTGAAGGAGCTGCATTAGCTGATCAAACTGAGCCTGAGTAATAGTAGGAGATTGTTGAACAACATTCTCACTAGCAGCAGTAGAAGATTCTCCATTATCAATTGATGCATTATTAGCATTAGAAGATCTCTGCATATGTGGTGGATAACCATGCTTTTTAAAGCATCCATCAACAGTGTGACCTGGCTTATCACAATAAGTGCAATGGCGATTGTTCTTGTTATTAGAAAACTAAGAATTAGGCTTGTAACCTTTGTTCTTACCAGCAGCATTCACAAGAACCTTAGATTCATCAATTGTACCAAAATTACCCTGCCTTTCATGCTGAAGGACCATGGAAAAGATCTTATTCATAGGAGGTAAAGGATCAATTAACAAGATCTGAGACTTAACCATGGCAAAATTCTCATTGAGGCCAGTCAGAAAACGAATAGCATACAAAACAAGGTGATTATATCGAGCAGAACGCATGGCAGCACATACACATCGAGCACTACAAGTACATTGAGGAATAGGCATATAGATCTCTAATTCCTCCCAAAGCACTTTCAATTCAGAATAAAATTCAGTTACAGTCTTTGAATCTTGACGCAAATTATAGATTTCTTGCATTAGTTCAGAAATTCTTACCAAATCGCCTTGAGCAAAACGTTCTTTGAGATCATTCCACACATCCACAGCATTTTCCATGAAAACGATGGATTGACCAATGGAATCAGAAACGGAATTGACGATCCAAGAGTGAATCAACATGTTGCAGCGGTTCCAAGCGCGGTATGTAGGATCGAAAGAATCAGTAACCACCGGAATGGTTCCATCAACAAACTCGAACTTCATCTTGCCGCCAAGTGCTCGACGCATTACGCGCGCCCAAGGATGATAGTTCGCACCGGTAAGCAAAGGTTTAACGATAACAGATGAGGGACCATCACTAGGATGAACAAAGTAAGGGCTAGATTGATCAAGAAGAGGATCGGTAACACCGGAAGGACCACCACGAGTCGCCGGCGCCATGGAAAACGAACAAAAGAGCTCTTAGAAGGCTCTAGATACCATGTTGAAGTAGAGAAAATAGGAAGAAAATCTCATGCATTCAATTATGAAAATCTAGTTCAAGTTAGTTACAACCGTTTCTTATATACATGATCAACTAAGCTTGAAAAGAAAAATGGCGGGAAAAGTAGTTACTAATTAACTAGCTAATGTAAGAAGAGAAGCTTAACTACTCTTTTGCTTCTAGATCAAGCTACTAGTACATTATCATTTTTTATTATTCAATCTTAAGGTTACAGATTACAAGTTACAACTTGAGATTAAATACTAGGGTCCAATTTCCATGTTTACATTTGAACCACACTATGCTCGAGCTACTGCACACTTATGCGTCAATATGAGACATACTTACCATGAATTATTTTTATTCAGTATTCATAAAAATAATAATATGAAATAGCATCCATAAGAATCAAAAACCATGTAGTAAAGCTTGCGTAAATATCAAAGTAACCAATGGTTCAAATTAGACTATATAAACTAAAATCTTTTCGGAACATATCAACAAGCTTTAACCAGCCACATCATTGGTAGTAGCATAATATTTTTAACTTGACCCTTGAATTCAATGCTCTTTACAACTATTACTGCTTCTTTGGCCACTATTGGAGTATCAAAACTTTGATTAATAACCACATTAGTCTTAACTGGGTAAACTTAAAATCAACCAGACTTAACAGCCCCTAACTGTTCCGTTGTTTACAATAGTTTAGAAACGACTCAAAAATGAAATTAAACTCACTTTTCAACTCTCCATTTACTAAATTAAATTGGAAATTACTTTACACATTCATTTACTGACTTAAATTCCTGATTTCCTTACATTCATTTACCGAATTAAATTTGAAACTGTATCGTACTATTCTTAAATATCGCCTCATGATTCCCTTATTTCCTATCGATGAGGCTTGGCGTGTCTAGATAACTTTGGGGAGCACGCAGTACATTGTAGAGAGCTTCCAGACTTCAAATACAGACACGACTTTGTCCGAGATGTCCTTTTTGATGTTTTTAGGCGCGCAGGAATATCTGCGGAAAAAGAGGTGCCTGTAAATTTTTTGACTGACCCACAGGAAGGACGGTCGACTCTTAGACCGACAAATGTTATGGTGTATGGGTGGGTAGGCGGAAAGCATGCATGTGTGAATTTGACTAGAGTTTCGCCACTTGTTGGATTGGGGGCTGAGACTTTTACTGTGGGACAAGCAGCCATCAAAGCTGCTTCAAGTAAGGTGGCCAAACATAAGAAAGCATGTTCTGACAATCAACATGCTTTCATACCATTTGCATTTGACACTTTCGGTTTCCTAGCATCAGAGGATGTGAGTCTTTTGCAAAGAGTTCAAAAGGTTATGAATAGCAATGTTGTGTCACCTAAAGCTATGAATGTTATTTTTAAGAGAATTGGTTTTGCCATTTAAAAATGGTTAGCGGCCCAGCTTATTGCCTGTTTTGCCTCAATTAGCAAAATAATAGTAATAATCAATATCTACTTACAATATATTAAAAGAAATTAATATTAAAAATTCAAATTTATCCTTATCACTTTTAACGGTCGCGCCCTTAAATGTATTTTTGACTCTAATTAATAATAAAAAAATACAAAACAAAAATAGGAAAGAAAGATAAGTATAAAATAAATCTTCCCATCAAAATAGCATCAGAAACCACATCTCTAAACAAAAAAAATACACAACAAAAATAGCAAAAAAAAAAAGATAAGCATAAAAGAAATTTTTCCATAAAAATAGAAACGGAAATCACCTCTAAAAAAGATATTGATCCAATCTATTTTAACTTCAAAAATAGGAAAAAAAAATTATTTAAAAGAAATTTACGCATAAAAATAGGAACACAAATAAAGATAAAAGATATGCGCCAAAATTAGTAATTTTGTTTTTACGAAAAAATAGTAATGCAATCTAACATATAAAAATTTATGTATAAAAAATTAAAACAGAAGAATCTAATAAAAGAAGACTCTTATTTATGAGCTTAAAAAAAAGAAAATAAAAAATAGAAACAAAATCACAATTAGCCTGTTTCGGTTGATATATTTATGAGCTTATGCGAAAAAACATATGCAAATAAATAAGCTTTCATGTATTATTTTATGTTTTTAAAGGTAGTTTATGAAAACAGTTTATAAAGATATAATTTTTGTTAGTGAAAACTTATGAATTAACATAAAAGTTTATTTATAAATCATAACCATAAACCATTTTCATAAGCTTAAAAATAAGCCAAATTCAAATGGGTCCAATATATTAAAAGGTATTACTACTAAAAATTCTAATTTGTATCAATTCTTAAAATATTTCAAATCTTCTATTTCATAAAAAAATATTTTTCAATTTACTATTTTTTTATATAATAATTAAATTCTACTATATTTTTATTATAAAAAAATTGACTCAATTTTTGTTTACTCTTATATAATAAATACAAGAGAAGTGTATTATTGATGAATATATATTATAATAATTACGGGGTAAATATTTATCATTATACTTAAAACATCACTGATACATAAAAGGAATTGAAGAAAAAAATCATACACGGGACAATTGCATTAATAAAAAAAGGAATTGAATAATAAATATTTGTTATTATTAATTATAATTTATTACACAAAAATCATACACGGGACAATCATTTTAATAAAAAAAAATTTAATCAAACACAAGACAACTACTTTAATAAAAAAAGGAACCGAATAATAAATATTTGTTATTATTAATTATAATTTGTTATTATTAATTACAATTTATCACACAAAATCATACACGTGACAATTGTTTTAATAAAAATAAATAAATTAATCATACACGGGAGAATTGCTTTAATAAAAAAAAGAAATTGAATAATAAATATTTATTATTATTAATTATAATTTATTGCAAAAAAATCATATACGAGACAATTGATTTAATAAAAAAATTACTTAATTTAATAAGTTTTAGAAGAAATAGAAGAATGACGTCACTTATATTTTAACAATATTTTATAAATAAAAGTCAATAGATCCGTGTAACATCCCAAATTTAATTAATAGAAAAATATTAATTAAAAGAGGATTGTTGGAGACTAATTGGATTAAGTGAGTAGAATTTGACACACAAATAAACACCCTATGGCTAGTGGGACCCACGTTTTTCTTTATTAAGAGCAAGGCTCTTGGGGAAAATCACTTATTTCATTTATTTTCCACTTTCCACAAAGACAAGTCAGGAAGCCTTCTCCCTCTTGCCCTCACTTTCTCTCTCACGCAAACAACACAACTCCTTCCCATAGATGAAGCTCCAAAAACTCAGCCCAATCTTAAATCTTGCATGCAACCTCATCGATGTTTCCCTAGAGCCAATTCCACTCATTATCTTTTCTCCAACTCTTGAAGAATTTCTAATTTGTAGCAAAAACCCCAAATCACCAATCTCTTGAAATTTCTCAACTCCAAACCCATGCATGTGTGAAATGCTACAGATGTTCCAGCTATGAGGTGCTAAGGAATTAAAAGAACTGTGAATTTATGGTTGAGGTTAAGGTTCAGAATCTTGAGGTAAGGATGAGAAACTCTTTCCCTTTTATAACTACATTTAAACCCTTTTTCTCTTAACAACAACTCATTCTCAATTCCTCACTAAAATCTCGTGTTGCATGTGTAGTTATTCCATTAAATTATGAGTTTGGAGACACTGGTATGGACATGGGTTCTGTGGAAAGACGGAATTTGGGGTCAAAGCCGCAGAAACGCGTCCTGCATCCTGTCACGCTCGCTGAGCGAGTAGGGTACTCGCTGCAGCGAGTTCTGCAGTTCAGCACCTGCTGCTGCATGTGATTTCTTGTTCCTGTGATCTTTTCTTTAACCTTGGTAAGTTATTCCTAACAATTCTTTTACCCTTCTCATTTTCCTTAATCTTAACAATTGTTAAAACTCATGAATCCATTCCTTTCCTCGTGAACACAAGTCTTGGGGTTTTCAAGTGAGTTCGGTGAAGAAAGTTTGTGGCTGTAGCTGAGCTTTGAAGCAGTGTTAAAGCTTCTGAGTTAATCTCAATACAGGTGGGTTCTTTAGGATAGTTTAGTTAGCTTCCCCCAAAATTGTGAATTGCATGTTAACTTAGGGAAAATTTAGGAAAAGTTGTGTGAGGGAAATTAACCCCAAATTTCCCTCCATTCTGTTTTGTATTATGCATGTTATTTTGCTGCACTGGCTTAAATGAGGGTTGTAGGTGTTTCCTATGAAAACTATGATTTTTGTAAAATAGGGTATTTTCTGTATGAACTCGCCACAGCGAGTAGCTGGCGAGTATTCATGGCGAGCTGGGTTCTGGGCTGATGATACACGCCATGGCGAGCTCCTTCTCGCCACAGCGAGTTGATTTAGGTCAGGACCTATAATCTCCCCATGGCGAGCTGGTGACTCGCCATAGCAAGCTTGTACAGAATTGGCCACATTTTCAATTTTTTTATAAAGTCTCATACACTCGTTTTAGATCCTCCTCAGAGCCAGATAGTTTGCAGTAATATAATTAATATAATGTCGAACAGAATGTTAATCACAGATTATCGCTAGGGCATAACTTAGAATAAAATTAGGTTTGTATGCTCCCCTGGGTTTTGGGAAATCATGGTAGCAAGAACTAAATTAGTATCAGTCAATCTTGAGCGATCTGTTATATCGCGCTATGGACTCCCAATGGGATAATCCATTAGGATAAGTTATTGTGAGCTGCATGCCGTGACCGAATCGGTTGACGGATATGATAGGCCTCTGAGACCTGCTCACCTCAGAGTGTCCTTGTGTATAAAATGAATAAGAGTTTGTTATCTGTGTTGCACCTTTAAATCTCTGTATTATGTTATTACGTTATATATGTTAGTAGGTTACGACTGATTAGGTACCCCGGTGTAGTCACCATTAGGAGGGTAGTAGGACTCACTGAGGCTTAGTAGTCTCACCCTACTCCAAACCAATTTTTTTAGGTAGACAGGTTAAATGGAGCAAGGACCAGGAGGGAGCTGATGATTGGAGCTGAGCTTGGATCATCGGACTAGAAGACTTTAGTCTTCTCCTATGTTTTAGTTTATCTGTTTATCTTAGAATCATGTTGTGTTTCCGCCGTATTCTTTAGATTCATCTGTTAATGTAAGGAATTCTCGTAATTCAGTTGTTTAAACTCATAAATTTATTGTACTCAGATTCAGTTATTTCCGTCTTGACTAAATATTCTAGATATTTTAGTTGGGGCGTTATAATTGGTATCAGAGCAGGTCGATCCAGTATCGGACCTTGCCATGAGTCATTCCAATCCTTCCCTAAGTAATACAGACCCTTTGGATCTGAACTGTTTACGCTTAAACTGTCGCGTGCTGAGCCTGATCAACTCAGTATTGTGTATGGTAGGCAGGGTATTATGGTTTAGGAACTGAAGTGAACTCTGGAACTCCAGCGTTAAACCCGTAGTGAAGCTGCAATTGAGGAGCATTTGTCGAAGAAGATTCTCATAAGTGGATATTGGGACAGTGGCAAATGGTGCCACAGAAGTAAGTTGTGGATGGCAAACGATGAATGCAAGTGTATCAGTATGCTGAGATGTGTAGTACACAACAGTATTCCACTGACACTATGTGTCAGCTAAACTTCCTGAACCTATAAGTCACCTTATTCTACCGAGAGCCTAAGTTCAGCCAAGTTAGTGGACCCATCAACACCATTGACAGTAGGCAGTAAACCAAAACTCATCCTAGATTCAAGTTGGTATAAGACCGGGAGTTATGAGTGTTGTGCAAAGTAGGGGATAGGACGAACCACAATATTACCTTTCTACACTCTGTCTAACTCGCTTAGCGAGTAGATGCACGCTGCAGCGAGCTTAGCAGGCTGCTGCTATTGCTTGTTGCAATCTGGTCCTCTGTTCAGTCATTTTAATCATGGTGAACAGTCTCAAGCCCTCCTTATGTTTCTTGTCATTCTACCTTTTAGAGCTTTGGTGTTATGATCCTAAGTTATCTTGTGTGCCTATGAGTTGTTGGGGAAAATACATTTAGAGATAATATTAGCATTTGGCTATAATAAGAAAATTTAACTGAGTATACCCCTTTCTATTAGAAACCAAACTAGAACAAAAGCACATTTCAATATCTTCTCAGGGTACCTTATTAGGTTACCACTTAGAATGCCCTTAACTAGGTTACCCTTACCTTTCAACTCGTGAGAACGTTTCTACCTCACCAGTGAGGGTCAAGCTACATTTAGTACAACAATTAGGAATTACCTTTAACTACATTAGCCGTTAGCAGTAAACTCAACAAATTTTAGAGACCCACATATAGACTAGGCTAACAGTTAGGAGCCCTTCTAGCATCTTGGGAACTCTCAGTCAAAATTCCTGGAATACCATCACCGAATAGTTTAGTGACCAATCCGATGATAGAACACGAGCACTTTCCAATATTCCATCAATATCACCATAATAGATTACCCTCTAGGACGCGTACATCTGAGTTACTTTAACCCTTCGACTTCCAACAGTATTCCATTTTGCCAGTAGGAGCCAGGTTTAAACTAAATGATTAGGAAAATCCTATTTAAACCACACCGGTCGTTAGCAGTGAACCCAAACGTTGATTTGCTTAGCAGTTAGGAACCACTTATAATTACAGTACACCTTTAAGTCAATTCGGGAAGCATCACTGCAAAAATAGTTAGTAACCAAGCCAGTGATAAGAAAACCTGGTCAGTTTCGTAATTAGTACTTGTTATCCATGCCTTACCCCAAGAATTCTAAATTACTAGTATACCATTTAGAAATATCAAAGTTTTAAAACCCGACATTTGGACAGACATGTTAAGTACCATCACTTAGTTACTATAAGTTGCCAACCCAGCGTTACCAAACAATTAGATAACTCTATAGGAGTAGCTGGATCAGAATACATATTTTAACATTTCCTTACCGTGAACTATCAAAGTAACATATGTGATGCTACCTTAGATGCCAACAGTGTAAGGTCCCTTATCAACTTGTACCAGGAACCACAACAAGCCAAAATGGGTTAAGTTTTGATTAGAATGACCATTAAGCATTACCCGTAACACAACCAGTCACCAAGATCAATCCGCTGGACCTACTATTAGATAGCTTTGAAATCAATAACTCAGACCAATATTAGTTGGACTTTAACCATACAACAATCATACCTATGAACCACTTAGCCAAGGAATCAATAGAGTCCGTTAACCATACTTTGAGAATTGTCTTTAAGTTAATAGTAGGCTAGTAGCCAGTACTAAAGACCATTGTTAGGACCCGGTTTGAGATGAGAAATTGACCAACCATAATTTGTCTTTACCTAAACGTCAACCAGTTAGAATACCATTTAGGACGTTGACATTTGACACCAAAGGATGTAGAACCCATATTCCAGTGTGGAACCAACCGTAAGTCAGGCGGTAGAAGACTCAACTTGATAAGGTTAACGAACAAGAGGCAATATCAATAGTACCAACCACCTAGATCAATCTGTTAGGTGTAAGTTAGCTACCCGGAAAACAAGTAACTAGGGTTAACCTTAGCTTCATCCAGCCGTTGACACTTTCTACATAGTCAAATCCATCAGATAAGAAGCCTTTAGAATCAGTTAGACCTACCGGTGAGAACTTGTCAGCAAGAAAACTGAGAGAACTAGAAGAAGTAGAGCTGTGGAATATGAGCCTGGACCCGATAAGAAACAAATCTTCAGTCACCTTTCATTCGTCTTGGATCCTCTTCCAGCCAACTCGTTGGATCAAGCGATATTCAATTCTACGTTCATAAGTCCTGGAACACTATGGACGTGTGTACTCTCTAACTTGTCTGATTACGCGTCAGATGAGGAACTTCTTATCCTGCCTTAATGACCTGGCAATCATGTGTAATGCTTAAATTCAATTAGGATGCAAACTTTTCAAATTCCTTGAAGCCAATTAGTTACATTAATAGTGATTAATGTCACACTTAAGTAACCGCATCAAGTGTTTTCAGTTTTCCCGTTGTGTCATCATTAGCTACAACCTATCAGCGGAAGTTAATTATCCTTGAGGAGGTCAAGAATAATTTCAGTTCCATTCCCTGCTCGTTGGTTGATTTGTCAATCATCATCCGTAACTGTTTTGATACAAATGACTTAGCTCAGTATCAGAAAATCATTTAAATTTCGTGCACTCGAGTCTGCTAAATCAATTCTTCAATATAATTAGTTGTCTATCTCTTCGTACCCTTTGCAATCAAATTCAGAATTAGGTTCGGAGTTATTTCCAATCCAGTGGAATTCAGTTGTTCTAGCGAAATCAGAGTTAAGGAATTCAAACCTGTCAGTTCCATCTTCTGAACTCATGTTAGATTAGCGTGCTAACCTTAAGTACCTCTGCCCGAACGTTTCAACCTTCTAGATTCATTTCCTGTAAATCTCGTGAGGTCTTGTACTGAAGCCCGAACCAGAACATTTCAATTCCAAGTCTAATTACCATTAACTAATTAGCATAAGTGTAAAAGTTACTTACTCGCTTAGAGTGATATACCAATCTCAGTTGGAAACCCTTTTCCTATCCTTAGTGATCTGTTAAGATAATTCAATCAACCGCCCTAAGCTAAACCATTCAATTTAGCCTCAGCTGTGCAAGTTTACACTTTACGTGTGCAATCAACCAAGTGGAGGATCTGGTTACCATATCCTAGTTTCACATACTAATTACCAGTAAAGGGAATCCTAACAAGATGGACCATTGACCTTGAGAGATAATCTGAACCTAAATGCACCTGCATGTTAGATGTGCAACTGCGATCACCGTGCTGTACCAGAATGGATTAAAATTGTAGGTGGGATTTTATCGGATAACTACAGGTTCGTCTGCTCATGAGTCCAACTCATTGGCAGAAGAATCAGTAGTGTGTAGACGATTTTCCACTCGTTTCATATTTCAATCGATTCTGGAGTATTTGGACAACACGTGGTACAGGTGTACATTTGACGTGTCATGCATGATAGTGTTCGGAAAGGGAACGATCTTGGAAAGAATGATTTAGAATTTGTTGTAATAACACTCGAGCTTATACCTCGGGTTTTAGATGTACCCAACCAGGCCAGATACCGACATCCAAGTCCGATGAAGTTGGAGTTACACTACAAGAAAAACAGGATTTACTGACGACCAAAAGCCCTCAAAAAGTGGGAAAATCCGTCACAAAGTCAAAATTTAGTGACGACTTTGTGACGGCCAAATTTCGTCAGTAAATAGCTCGTGGATAAGTTATTGACGGCTCAGGTCGTCACAAACTTAGTGACGAAACTTTGTGACGGCTCAGGTCGTCACTAAATTATATTATTATTTTTTTAAAAATGAAATCACAGATCTGCTCTATTTCATTATCCCTCTCGTCCGCTGCATCCTCTTCAGCCGTACCACAAATTTCCATGAATCATTGAAAGAATTTTTCACTTTCGCTGGGAAGAGGTAAAGGGGATTGTGGTTGTTCTCAGATTTGAGTTAATCGATTCATTATCCAATGTTCTTAATTGGGTTGTGAAGAGAAAAAAAAAGGAAGCAAGAAGAGGAAGAGGAAGAGGTGGCAACATCAACAACAATGGTGGCGATAGAAAGAGGATAAGAGAGACACCATCGTTATAACAGGATGAGAAGAAGAAACATGAGACAACTTATGTTCCTCTTTATTCTCTGATACAATACAACAATAACAATGTTCCCTCTTTTTTGCAATTAGTAGTAAAACATTAATTGTTGACTAATATCATCTTCATCGATCTTCTTAATTTTGAACAAGCTCAGAGATCCAAATAGTGAAATAGAACTTGAAGATGGTATGTTCTTTTTTTTCTCTCTATGGGTTGAATAAAATGGAAGAATAAAATGAAAGAATAGAATGAGTGGTTGTACGTGAAAGTGAAATGGAAGAATGAAATTAGATGAGCTACAAATTAAAACCCATTTCTATTGTGGCATGGAAATGAAAGTGAAATGGAATAGAACTGTAACTTAAAACTTTTAAGGAAGAGAAAGTGAATATGAAGATAGGAATGAAAATGAATGGTTGTAAGTGTTTCTCTTTCTATGTGTTGTTACTTTTTCAGAATTTTAGGCTGCCACTAAGTTATTGACGGCTTAAGTCGTCACTAAATTATATGTCTTTTAAAAAAAAAATTACTTTTAAATTTTGTGAGGACTTTTTCTCATTTACTAAGGGTTTGGGTTGTCAATAACATATTGACGGCTTAAACCCTAAATAAGTGTTATTTAAATCCGTCAATAAATTGAGGTATTCTTGTAGTGTTATATACCAGTGATAACGGAAGAAGACTGGCCGTAATTGAGGTGTCCAGGGAATCATAGACTAAGATAATGGCAACTCTGTCAGAAGATGACTGCAGGCAATTGAATCAGAGTGCGCAACACTGGAACTTTTGAGAATGTGAGGATAACCTTAGCCAGTAGCTTAAGAGGAAAGTTTTATTCCAAGGGATTTCATGTTATTAACTGGAGAATAGACGAAGCGTAGTTTCGCATGCAGGCATAAACAACCTACCCTGATGAGGAATGGAGAAGTTGGAATTTCGAGGACGAAATTTCTTTAAGGGGGGTAGATTGTAACATCCCAAATTTAATTAATAGAAAAATATTAATTAAAAGAGGATTGTTGGAGACTAATTGGATTAAGTGAGTAGAATTTGACACACAAAAACCCATAGATGATGCTCCAAAAACTCAGCCCAATCTTAAATCTTGCATGCAACCTCATCAATGTTTCCCTAGAGCCAATTCCACTCATTATCTTTTCTCCAACTCTTGAAGAATTTCTAATTTGTAGCAAAAACCCCAAATCACCAATCTCTTGAAATTTCTCAACTCCAAACCCATGCATGTGTGAAATGCTACAAATGTTCCAGCTTTGAGGTGGTAAGGAATTAAAGGAACTGTGAATTTATGGTTGAGGTTAAGGTTCAGAATCTTGAGGTAAGGATGAGAAACTCTTTCCCTTTTATAACTACATTTAAACCCTTTTTCTCTTAACAACAACTCATTCTCAATTCCTCACTAAAATCTCGTGTTGCATGTGTACTTATTCCATTAAATTATGAGTTTGGAGACACTAGTATGGACATGGGTGCTGTGGAAAGACGGAATTTGGGGTCAAAGCAGCAGAAACGCGTCCTGCATCCTGTCACGCTCGCTGAGCGAGTAGGGTACTCGCTGCAGCGAGTTCCGCAGTTCAGCACCTGCTGCTGCATGTGATTTCTTGTTCCTGTGATCTTTTCTTTAACCTTGGTAAGTTATTCCTAACAATTCTTTTACCCTTCTCAGAATGATATTGGCTACTTCATTTTCCTTAATCTTAACAATTGTTAAAACTCATGAATCCATTCCTTTCCTCGTGAACACAAGTCTTGGGGTTTTCAAGTGAGTTCGGTGAAGAAAGTTTGTGGCTGTAGCTGAGCTTTGAAGCAGTGTTAAAGCTTCTGAGTTAATCTCAATACAGGTGGGTTCTTTAGGATAGTTTAGTTAGCTTCCCCCAAAATTGTGAATTGCATGTTAACTTAGGGAAAATTTAGGAAAAGTTGTGTGAGGGAAATTAACCCCAAATTTCCCTCCATTCTGTTTTGTATTATGTATGTTATTTTGCTGCACTGGCTTAAATGAGGGTTGTAGGTGTTTCCTATGAAAACTATGATTTTTGTAAAATAGGGTATTTTCTGTATGAACTCGCCACAGCGAGTAGCTGGCGAGTATTCATGGCGCGCTGGGTTCTGGGCTGATGATACACGCCATGGCGAGCTCCTTCTCGCCACAGCGAGTTGATTTAGGTCAGGACCTATAATCTCCCCATGGCGAGCTGGTGACTCGCCATAGCAAGCTTGTACAGAATTGGCCACATTTTCAATTTTTTTTATAAAGTCTCATACACTCGTTTTAGATCCTCCTCAGAGCCAGATAGTTTGCAGTAATATAATTAATATAATGTCGAACAGAATGTTAATCACAGATTATCGCTAGGGCATAACTTAGAATAAAATTAGGTTTGTATGCTCCCCTGGGTTTTGGGAAATCATGGTAGCAAGAACTAAATTAGTATCAGTCAATCTTGAGCGATCTGTTATATCGCGCTATGGACTCCCAATGGGATAATCCATTAGGATAAGTTATTGTGAGCTGCATGCCGTGACCGAATCGGTTGACGGATATGATAGGCCTCTGAGACCTGCTCACCTCAGAGTGTCCTTGTGTATAAAATGAATAAGAGTTTGTTATCTGTGTTACACCTTTAAATCTCTGTATTATGTTATTACGTTATATATGTTAGTAGGTTACGACTGATTTGGTACCCCGGTGTAGTCACCATTAGGAGGGTAGTAGGACTCACTGAGGCTTAGTAGTCTCACCCCACTCCAAACCAATTTTTTTAGGTAGACAGGTTAAATGGAGCAAGGACCAGGAGGGAGCTGATGATTGGAGCTGAGCTTGGATCATCGGACTAGAAGACTTTAGTCTTCTCCTATGTTTTAGTTTATCTGTTTATCTTAGAATCATGCTGTGTTTCCGCCGTATTCTTTAGATTCATCTGTTAATGTAAGCAATTCTCGTAATTCAGTTGTTTAAACTCGTAAATTTATTGTACTCAGATTTAGTTATTTCCGTCTTGACTAAATATTCTAGATATTTTAGTTGGGGCGTTATAATCCGAATTCGCACGGGTCTCACTTAAAATTTTATACCCAAATATGAGTGAAATCCATATTTTTTTATTTTTTTATTCTTTTTTCACAACCAATTGAATTTGGTTCGTGGATCAGTTCTGTTGTCAAGTGGTTTCAGTACCCTCCCATTGCAGTTGTGGGGATCAAAGCGTGGTCCTCCATACCAAGTTTAGCGCCAATTACCACTGAACCAACTAATGATTGGTAAATCCATATTTTGTTTACTCAAACAAAGTGCAGTAGAAAATAAAGAAGACTGTAGAAAATACCTTGCTTTAATAACTTTGGCAGCCAATAAGTCCGGATTTTAAACAATGTTACATGCTTGTTTCGCCATCATATCCATGTTAAAGGCTTCGAAATTACTCCCTTAACCCTAAGACATGCAAGTTTCTCCCAAACTAACGAGCGTAGACTTTTCAATATTTAGTTCCAATGGAAATTTAAATTTTGATTTCATCACTATAATATTAAATTAAATTCTCCAAATTTTAGCTTTGTCATTAGAATTTAATGACATGGCAAGGTGACTTGATTTCACTACAAGAAAACAACAATATATTGACGGCCAAAAATCCCGATAACAAGTAAAAGTCGTCAGTATGTTTAAATTTATTGACGGCCAACTGACGGCCAAAATCCGTCAATAAATTGCTCACCGGTAAGTTTATTGATGACCAAAACCTTCAAAAAGTAGAAACCAAAATTTATAGACGGCCTAAGCCGTCAGAAAGTAATTGACTAAATTTTTTAACACTGACACGCGCCAGCTTGCCTAAAACCACTACTAATTTCTGTCAGTTATTATTATTATTATTATTCAATTTATTATTATTATTATTATTATTATTATTATTATTATTATTATTATTATTATGTTTGTTGTTTGATGAGAGTGTGGTGAGTGAAATAGTAAACTGTAAGTGATTTCCACCATTGTTGTAGAAGAGATAACAACCATGAACTTCTTTCACTCTTCAAGATCACATCTACCATCAACAATTTCTTTTCAGATCAATTCATGACGAAGCAAGAGGGAAAAATATATTTTTATGTTGAAACAAAGCAAGAAGCAAGAAGAAGAACCATCTCAATCTGGCAAGAAGAAATTGATGATGAAAGTTTGGTTCAAGAAGGAAAAAAAATGAATATGGTACTCAGATCTTCAACAAACACAAATCTAAAACCATAGATCTAAAAACATATGTTGTGGTTGGCCTTGTGGTAACTGCAAACTGCTCCAGAAAAAAAATTCGGTTGTGGTGGTGTGGATTTGGAGGGGTTACGGTGTGGATTTGGTGGTGGTGATGTGAATTTGGAAAGGAAAAAGGTTTGAGAAGAGAGAAATGAGAGCTTCTGTCATGGAGTGGTAGTGGTGTGGATGTGGAATGCTTAGGGAGAAATGAGAGAAATGAAACATTATGTCATAAGTTCACAACTCACGTGAAGTGAGAAAAATGACTTAATATTTTTTTAATTGTTTTAGACGGTTTGGGCCGTCAGTATGTGAGCAGGTTCTATAAATTACGGATGCCTTAAGCTGCCACTAAATTTAAGACGACTTAGGTCGTCACTAAGTCTTACGTTAGTTTAAAAAATATTATATTTTAATATTTTGAGGCTTTTTCTCACTTATTGACGGCTTCGGCCGTCAAAAATTTATTGAGGACTAAAACCGTCAATAAATATATATTAAATCCGTCAATAAAATCAAGTATTCTTGTAGTGTTATTTTTAAAATTTTGATGATGTAACATTTAAAATAGAATTAATTTAATTTAAAATGTAAGCTTATGTTGTACCAAAAAACAAAATGTAAGCTTATTTTCTTGAGTTAAATAAGTTTTTCGTCTTTCTAAATATAACAAATTTTATTTTTAGTCCCTCTAAAATTTCAGTTTTCAATTTCAGTCTCTGCTTTTTTTAAAAGTTCGTGTATCATGTTCTAAATGAAGTGTTTTGAAAATATATTATTATTAAGACCTTAAAATAATATTAGTTTGATTATTTAACTATTTAATCTTGAGTTTAAAATATATCATTATTAAGACTTCAAAAAAACCCGACCATAACCCTAAAATCAGCCTAAAATCCTAACATCGACCCTAAACCCAAGCAGGACCATAAAATCGGCAGAAAAATTTAAAATCGACCCTAAACCAGACCAAAACCCTAAAATCGTCCGAAAAACCTAAGGCTAAAATTATTTCTTCTACTCTCATGTTTTATTACTATTTTGCATCTTTTTTATTACGTTTTATTATTTCTTTTACTCTCATGTTTTTAAATAAGGGTAAAATTTGAATAAAAATGTTATAATTTATTTTATTCGGTTCACTTCCCCAACGATGGACTGATAATTTTGTTTCGTTCCATTACTGAATATTCAAACAATGAAATGAAATTTGTGTTTCATTCTATTCTACTTCATTCCATTATGACTCATTCTGCTTCGTTCTGTTCTATATATCATCGATTCAAACAGAGTTTAAGGAAAGTAAGTGTAATTTTATGTGTTCTATGGCACGAAGTGACACGGAACTTTGGAAGAAGGTTTGAGGAATTTTTTTTTACAGTAGAAACTTATAGCATTTCATTAATAATCAAATTATGGATACATGTAGGAATATCATTAAAGATATGGAAGCTAGCTAAGCATGGGGCTGCCTTTGCTAAACAGTGAGTGACCTCATTTGCTTGCCTCCTAATAAACTCAACATGAGAGTTTGTGAAAAAAGAATAAAAAACATTTTTACAATCTTTAATAATGTCTCCGAACACAAATTCATCTCGTCGATTGTGTTTGAAGCTGTCCACCACGCGTTTAGAGTCTAACTCAAAAACAACGTTATTGAGATGCATGTCTCTCATCCATTTCATCGCACTACATAGTCCTAGAGCCTCTCCGGTGTCAACATCAAGGATAGGTGAATGTCATTCTAGTTTTGCTAGTACAAACTGGCCTTGGTCGTCCCGAATACATACACCGATACCCACTTTATTGCGCGTTCTCGAAAAGGATGCATCGACATTGCACTTCAAGTAACCTTCGCCCGTACCTCTTTCGCATTTCTCCAACCTGTAAGGAGTGATATTCCACGTTCGCATACATCTGTCCTGGGCAATCTCTCATTCCGCCATACAACGTCATTTCTTTGTTTCCAAATTGACCACATGGTGCATGAGAACACAACCCTGCTATCCTCATTAAGTTGACCCGTAATCTTGAACACATTCTCATTAATTGAGACTGTCAAATCCCGTGCCTGCATTATGTTACTCCAAAGCCCAACCTATTGCCAACAAAGTATGCTATTTTGACAAGAGAAAAATAAATGCAGACTATCTTCATTACCTGCATCACAAAGAACACAGCTGTCCGGACAGTCTACACCTCGGTCATGTAATCGAACTCGTGTTGGCAAACAGTTCTGACAGACCCGCCAAAGATTTTTTTTTATCTTGGGTGGCACTTTGGATCGCCATATAAGTTGCCTTCTTCCGTCAACATGATGTTGTTCCCTATTAGAGTCATTATCTATACAAGCTCGGCATGCACTTTTTACCGTGTAAAGTCCATTCTTTTCATGTTTCCATGTAATCTTGTCAGTTTGGACTGACTCACGAAGTGGTGTTTGCAGAATCTTGTCAGCTGTAGTTTCGTCGACCAATCCATGGATCAAGTCTGAGTCTCATGCTTTTGCATTATGATGTAAAAGATCTGCTACTGTTAGGAGTGCTAGATTCGGATCAAGATTTTCCGGCTTATTCATGATTGTACCTTCGAATAGCCAATCATGGTCCCAAGCTGAGATGTTATGACCTGTACCTATACTCCAGTGATGTCCACCTTTGACCACAAATTTGGAACTCCATATGCTGCGCCAAACATAACTTGGGTTGTGACCTATGCTCGCCTCAAGAAAGTCACTACGCGGGAAATATTTAGCTTTGAAAAGTTTAGTAACTAAAGCATCTGGTTTTGTCAAAAAATTCCAGGCATTTGTTTCATTGTCATAGCCTCATTCTCTGCTGCTCTGAAGAAAAGGAAGCAGTCGTCTGCGAATAACAAATGAGACACAATTGGAGCAGTTCTACAAATTTTAACGTTGTGAATATCTCTTCTATTTTCAAACTGTCTAATTAAAGAGGACAGTCCTTCAACACAAATAATAAAAAGGTACGGTGACAACGGGTCACCTTGTCGAAGCCCTCTGCTCGGAATAATAGGGCCTACAACATTGCCATTAAGGAGAACTGAGTAATCCACCGTTTCAACACAAAGCATAATCCAACCAATCAATTGATGCGAGAATCCCATCTTACTCATGATGTTTCGAAGCTAATCCCACTCAATTCTGTCATATGCTTTACTTATGTCAAGCTTTAGAGCAACCTCTCCTTTTCTGCCTCTTGTCTTTGATTTCATGTAGTGCACAAGTTCAATGGCTGCCATGGCATTATCAAGTATAGATCTGTCCTGAACGAATGCTGACTGATTGTTTGAGATGCATTTGGAAAGAACCTTCTTCAATCTGTTGGCAAGAACTTTAGCAAGGAAATTGAAAGGAAGTTATGGCATTGTTCTAAGGAAATTGAAAGGAAGTACACTGACTAGCTACTGACTGTGTGTAAGGGTGTAAGTAAGTAACCGCGCTTTCATTTTTTTATTTTCACTTTCCCACATTTGTTTTTAATATATCATAGTCTTCTTCTCATCCATATCCTTACCGCATTTCTCATGGATTTTGGATCACCTACTTCATTCACCTACGATGTTTTCATCAGTTTCAGAGGCATAGACACTCGTTTTGGTTTTACTGGCTATCTCCACAAAAACCTTTCTGATAAAGGAATTCGCACACCATCACTTATTAAAGCCATTCAAGAGTCTATGATATTCATTCCTGTGTTCTCTATCAACTATGCTTCTTCTTCGTTTTGCCTTGACGAACTTGTCCACATCATTCATTGCTTCAAGGAAAAGAAAGGTCGGAAAATTTTGCCTGAAAGATCATGGCTACAGTAGCATGAGGTGAGGAAACTAATAGATATTCCAATGATGCAAGTCAAGTTTGGGCTCGATGAAACAGGACACAACCAACCCTAAGTATATTTAAATTTTTTTATATAATATTTCTAGCATCGATATCTCCGTCAAAAAGTTATAAATTTAACTTAAATAAAAATTCTTACTATATTGATTTTAATAAAATATATTTCTAGCATCGAAGTTTCCGTCAAATAAATATAAATTTCCTCAAAATCTCCGCCAGATATTTTAATCCATCCTAAATAAAATTTAAGCAAAAAGGAATAAAAAAGAAATATGAAAGTAAACTGTATTTAGTTCAAATGTTGGACAAAATTCATTTTATTATCATTTGAATATCAAGTTCTCGTGATGTCCGCCTGAAGATGTAGTATTTAAGAAAGTTGGATATGCAGAATAATCATACAAGTTTAAGAGTAGACGGAAGGAGCATTAGTTCTTATACATTCAAAATTCAAAACTATTCAAAATATATGAGAATATTTTTACCAACAAAAACGTTTGTGATTGTGCAGTTACATCAAAGAAGGTAAAGATTTGTTTATTTTTTATTTATCGATTTATATGAACTTATCATCCTTTTACAATTTTCAAATATTTTTATAATGATTTTTAAGTATAAGATGATGTTATACATATCAAACAATGTTTTATTTTGATGCACAATCTATTTAATATGATAAAACTCTGGAATTTTGCCAGGACACTATTACCTTTTCACCAAAAATATTTCACTTATGTCGATTTGCTTTCATACTACATTGATTTTGTATTAATTTTCAAGATTCTTTTCAACATATCTTTTGTTGATTTCAATTACAGTAATAATACATGTTTAAAGAAAACTGACTGTTATAAATATTTATTTTTCATGAGATAGATGTTCGATGGCCGATTCACAAGTTCAACATGGCATATTGAGATGTATGAAAAACAATGAGCAAAGAGTAAATCAAACAGCTATATCAATGCACCCTCAAAGATGCAACAACAAAACTCAAGTCCCTATCTATGCTACAAAGCATCTAGGTACATATACTGAAAATTATTTGTTATAGTTAATTTTAAATGTTTTTTTTTGTTTATAATTGTTATCGATAGGATCGATTCCTTTTAATTTTGATTTAATTTTATATAAGAACTATCAAACGAATCTAATAAAACATTCATATACTTAATTTAATATAATTTGAGTGTTGTTTATTATTTTATATGTAAAGAAAGTGATCTTGGTTTTTTTTTCTTTTGTAATAAAGTGATCTTATTTTATAATTTACTGATATGTTGGGCATGATGATTGAGATTGTTTATTTCTCTTTTAATTTTAATCTAACTTGAATAATATTGTGTTAATTATGATTGGCATAATTTTGGTATTTGGAAAGCATTATTCATTCTATCAAAAAAGAAAAATTTGATTATTATAAGTTATATGTAATTATCATTTTGTTTCATTTAAGGGGATGGAATAGGAATATATTTGTCCAAACGTCGACAACGGATCAAAGTGGCAAAAAAATTGCCAACAAAGTTGACTCACAAGTTGAGAGAAGGTGATTTTTATTATCATGTCTTTTGTGTTTAACTCTTGCAAATTAACTTCAAAAAAATTGATAACTTATCACAATTTTGGATTTTAGGAAAGAATATAAAAATGCCATTTATCACAAGAATTTTGATTGGCCTTTGGACATCCATCTTAGAAAATTCAAAGATCGATCCATCCTGTAATTACAATTCTCCAAAATACTATTTTTTTAGGAATTTTTATATAATTTTCTTATTGGTAGACAAAATTTCGATATTGTTCTAGTTCTAAAACCAAAATTTCTTGTTTTTGAGAAACTTAAATTGTTTGTTTTAAGATTACAACACTAAATAGAGTGTAATTTTTAAATTACAAGCCTTAAATGGTATATTTCTTCATGCAGGAAAGTAATCTGCCAAGCTAGCTTGAGGAGGAAATAACAATTACTTGATGGAAGTTATTAATTTTTATCAGTCATTAATGGTAATTCCTTATAAAGGCTATATATGTCATATCTCTAGTTAATGTGGGACTTCTAACACATCTCCTCACGTTCAGGACCGAATAAAGCTGGAATGTGGAATCATCAATAACGATTGCGAAAAGGAGATGCAGATCAATGAGTAAGAAAGTGAAATTGCATGCTTGCAAACTAGGGCTTCAGTTGCCTCCTCCTCGGTCTCAAGCTGAACAAAAGCCTGCTTTTTCCCATTCGTCTCAAAGACTTTGCAGTTGACAATGATTCCGTGCTCCACTAGAAGACTTGCAAGCTCACCCGCAATAATGTCTTGTGGGAGGGAGGACACGTGGATGATCCTTGTCAGGAAGCAACAATACCGGTAGTTTTTAGCAGCATTGTGATTGAATCGATTGGGATTCGAGTTCATGTATTCAATCATGTGTATTAGCACCTTGAATTATGCTTGGATACTTTGAGAAGTTCACATCCAATTGCTTTCCAAACAACATGGCACCCTACATTTGAAAATGAAAAGGTTTTAGTGATCGGTTATACACTTGAACATAAAAAATAATGATTAATCTGCACCCCACAATGTCATACATAATTAAAAAAAAACATACATAATTAAAATGTATGGCTTTTAAATAACTAAAAATTCCTTTACCATCAATAAACGAAAAAGAGCATAATTCATTGCTTGTAATTCAATGGCTCTTTTTGTGTATGTTAATCTCACTTTTCATTGCTTGTAATAAAATAACTATGATAGTTGAATTTCATTATCTATAAACGATTAATCTAAAAGTAATGTATAGATATACAAGATGAGAAAAATTGAACAATTAGTCGTACTTTCAAATGAGGAAGGAAAATCAAATGATTTAAGCAAATGAAACATATAGGATAGAACTCTTGTTAGAAGTGATGGATTATGCGCACAATCGATTCCGGAACCACAATGGCCTGAACGATTAATGCCTAGCCGCGTAGGTGGGTAACTTTCAAATTAAACCCTATCCAAACATCTATGAATGACTTCCTTCATGGCCTGCAAGAGAGCCCGTGCTTCGCCAATGACAGTGCTAAAATGCAAATTATATAATAGTCTAATGACTTATTATAATATGTAAATACTGCAGAATCATGGCACACAATGCATAAATATTTTGCATAATTTCAACCAACAAAATGCAGCTTTTTCTGCCATGCTTTGATCACAAAAATGCAGTATATATTAAAGCACGACTGTCGATGGGAACCTTTCAGCTGTAAATAGGAACACAGAATTACATATTATATGCCTAAATGAAAAATCGATTGAATAAAATCCAATGTGGTATCAACAAGATGAAATAGCACATCCAAAATATTATTGTACATCAGAAATAATTTGATAAAATTCTCCCAACAAAGATATGTATGCTTTATTGTCTTAAGAATAATAATCAAGGATAAAAAAAATTATCATCTAATTCAGTACATAGGATTACTTTCAATCACATGACCAAACACAGCTCAATAGCTCTGCTACCTGTTTTCTATTTATGCACAAGAGACCAAAAACAAACTGTCACGTCCAAATCTCTAATCATGACCGGCGCACATACCATCACCAACTAACCCTATACTTAGTCTGGCAAGCCTAATACACTATAGCAAATTTACTTATTTAAAAATATAGATTTACTGAAATCATAGCTCGACAGAGAGGATCTCTGGTGCTACGTATCCCTAAGCGATTTGGGAATCAGAGCCACATAGTTCTCTAAGGGTTGGTTATCTATCAACAAAGTATATAAAAACTATCTCGTTTAATTCTATGCACATATACCACATTATCTCTTCGTTGTGGCAAACGGCTATGCCACATTATCTATTCGCTTTTTTGTGATTGTCTAGAACTATTGTGAATGGTGATCGTCTTCTTCATCAACATCGTAAAAGACATCACCATCATCTTCAAGAACATCATCAACATCATAAAAAATATCACCATTAAGATTATCAATACCATCATATAATTCTCTCCTTTTATAAGGATTGGTGAATTGAAAATCCTCCGTGCTACTTTCTTGTTTGAATATGTGCAATCGACATTCCTTAGGGAGTGATTCGGATTCCATTCCCGCATCCTCATATGTAAGCTTTGCATGGTTCCATTCATGTTTTAAAATCACTTCATCCATATCTACCGTGTCTTGTGGTGTTAAACCAAATAGATATGTATGATCTGGTTGCATCGAGGTATAATCCAATGGATCATGAGTGCATTTACAACCATTGATGATTAGTTTGAGAAAGGATATAACATATCCATTGCTAATTTTCCTATCAGCAGTAGTAAAGAAGAGAGCAATGGAAGGGAGCTTTTTACGAAACCAGAACGATATTGACAATTCCCTGCAATCATACTCAAACCACTCTGGAATCAATTCAGTTCCTGGCAAACAAAACATAGTCGGAGCGCCTTCATGCAATTCCTATTAGTCATAAATAACTTGTAAGTTTGGAAAGATAAAGTAGAATACGAAATACAAAGTCAAATACAAGAAAAAACAAAACCTGCTTCAGTAGCATACTTCTACATGAGGAACTCAAAGAATCACAATTCTCTAAAGACAAGTATTTTAAATTTGGCGGAATCCCTCTAATTTCTTGAAGAAACTTGCAATCATCCAGAATGAGGGATTCTAAAGAGCCATGTTCTTTGATGCACAATGGAAGAATTGTGAAATTATTCCTCGACAAGATTAAGTATCGCTCATTAGCAAACCACTTGAGAGCTATTGGAAGAGATTCATCATTTAGGTTGCACTCTGCTAGCGTAATTGATTGTACATTTGAGCACACCATGGAATTTGGTTTATCACACTGTATTGGCAATAGATGACATTTATCAACGTAAATGGATAATAATTTTGGCATCATGAGAACGCTACATGGTAACCTAAGCAACACTTTACTTCCATTTAGTGTTAAATCCTCAAGCCCAGTAAGATTTTGAAATGAATCAGGCAATTCTTCAAGGCAAGGGCAATACAAATAAATGGTTTCAATGTTTTCCATCTTTCCTAATATTTCTGGAAACTTCTTAAGACTATTACAATGTGAAAGGTAAAGTTGTTGAAGAGAGGGCAACTGAATTGGTGGAAAACTCTTGAGCTTCGTACAACATAAAGCATTCAAGATTTTGAGTTTATTTAGAAACCCAACGGATTCATGAATTGTAAGTAAACTCTCACACCATTGAAATGATAATTCTTCTAGATTTCTGAGACCAGATATGTCACTTATTTGTATTAAACTTTGAGAATAGTCTAAACGTAAAACTTTCAAACTCAAGTAAATCTGCAAGAAATATAAAAGGAAAAAAAAAAGAGTAGTCAGATTATAGAGTTGGCCAAAATACCCAAAATGAGGGAAGTGAAATCATTACCATTCTGTTCAATGATGTAAGGCCACTGTTGGGTAACTTGCATATTGAAAAATTCTTCGGACGAAAATCAGAAGGTATATCTTGTAAATTTGGCCATTCAAGTACTCTTAAACTATTAGGAAAATTCTTCGGACGAAAATCAGAATGTATATCTTGTAAATCAGGTTTGGGATAAAAACTAGTTTTAACAACAAGTGTCTTGAGGTTTTCCATCTTCTTGAGTTCATCTCCTGTCCACTCTACTATTTCTTTGGATAGTGGAAAATTCAAATGTATAATTTGAATTTGACTTGTTCCCTACAAAAAGCAGAAATCAACCAAAACACATGTTATAGGGGAATGAATTTATTTTTTTTGGAAAAAGGGGAATTAAATGTTTAACACAAATTTAGAGAAATATATAAGGGAATTAATGTTTAACATTGAAAATGGGAAAATAAAAAATTTATATTAAACTTACTGAATTTTTTTCTAAAACTTGAAATATATCTTCATGGAACCACAACCTGCTACGTTTCCCGGGCTCATTTGGTGATTCTTGTCTTACAATTTCTTTACCCATGTCTTCTATCAAGTCATGTAATATCACAACGCCTGAATGATTGATCTTTACAAGAGATTTTTCAACCAATACTCCAATATGATATTCCATGTATCGACCATAGTGAGCACAAAGAATATCTTCTACCTCTTTCAAATCATACCATTTAAAGCAACAAGCAATATCGAGAAAAACACTCTGCTCTTCTTCCTCTAAAGCATCAAAACTCACTTTAAGTATCTTTTGTATCTTTCTATTAGGAATCTTTTCATACTGATCCAACAATGAATTCCATTGTTCTACAGGCTTTCCAAACAAGTTGGAACCTAGTACTTCTAATGCCAATGGAAAACCAGAAGCATAATTTACAGCACGGCTTAAAATATTTTCGTAACTTGAATCAACTTGTTTACTTTTAAAAGCCTGCCACCTAAGCAATTCAAGAGCTTCACCCTTATTTAACTCATCTATTTCATATGTCTTTTCAATCCCATGATTTTCTAGCAATTGTTTGTCCCGAGTGGTAACAATCATTCTACTGCCAACACCAAACCAATCAAGCCCTCCAGCCAAAGCCTGCAACTGCTTCAATTCGTCAATGTCATCGAGAATCAATAAAACCTTCTTTCGGTGTAGCCTTTTCCTTATGATTGGAATTCCCTCACTGCTATCTTCTATTTGAATGTCCAATCCAATAGTTTTGAAAAGAAAATCCTTTTGGAGATGCTCTAAACCATGTTTTGCTGATTTTTCTCTCACATTGTGAAGAAAACACAAACATTCAAATTGATCAGCAATGATATTATAAATTGCCTTTGCAAGAGTTGTCTTACCCAATCCACCAGGTCCATAGATCCCTAGCATGTTGAATTCATCATTAGATCCGACTTTTAGAAGTGAATCTACTTTTAGGATTCGACGTTTCAGGCCAACGGGGTAATCAGCAATATGTAAAGGAACTCGACTAATCTTGTTGGATACATATTTGACTATTTTCTGAATAAACTGGTACTCATATCCATTCCTGCCGAATTTGATAAGTTTGAGTAAATATATGATATTCATATCAATGTATTGATAATTGTATTATATTATATTATTACTACACTTCATATTGAAAAAAGCATTTGATTTCTTTCCTAGTTAATCTTTAAGATTAAATTACATATTTATATTGCATAACAGGAGTGCAGTAGGGTACCTGGGATTGAAATGGTGGCCGGACAAGTTAGCTGCTTGGTTAAGAGCTATCTTCCAATTATGCAGCCGCTCCATGTTATCATCATACTTTTCTTTGTTATTTTGAAACCTCTCCATATGGATAGATATTGCTTCACCATAACTCCCGGTCTGATGTCGCACATGAGTAGGTTCCCCGTCATAGAAAATAGGCAAAACCAAGCAACCCTTTGTTTTGTTGCATTTCATGATGTGGACAAGTTCGTCCAAACAAAACGAAGATGAAGCATAATTGACAGAGAAGACTGGAATGAAAATCCTGGACTCTTCAATGGCTGTGATGAGTGATGGTGTGATTTCGTCACCTCCATGAAGCTCTCTATCATCAATGAAGGTGTGGACTCCGCCGTCACATAGAGCTCTATAGAGATTTCCGGTAAAACCATATCGAGTATCGGTGCCCCTAAAACTAAGGAACACATCGTAAGTGAATCCATAAGAAAACGAAGAGGTAGATTGGATTATAGCCATGAGAATAGAAAAGCAATGGAAAAGTAAGAAGAATATGAGAAGTATGTTAAAATGTGGATGAGTGTAGGTATATAATGGCCAGAAGACCATTGACCAAAGACATATATAGTGAAAAATCAATATATAGAAGACGTGTAACAACTGCAACCATGTTTTGTTTAATAAAAACAACTCAACCCCACCACTTGCAACTTGACAGATAAAGCCATAACCAGAAAATTGACCAAAAAAATAAAAGACAAATCCATTTTAACGAAAACAAAGATTTTAAGACAAATAATCGTTGATCAAAGAAGACATGTACCAACATCAAAGTTTCACCAATTCAGATTTTAATGGATGACTTATGTTATTTTAAACACAAATTTTACATCAAATTTAACTATCAATTTAGAATATGCTTATTAAAATATTTTTATTGCATATTTTTAAATATTTGGACTTAATTCTTCTCCTACTTAAAAGTTAAAACACGTCTAGAGAAGACTAATAAAAAAATAAAAGTAGTTTTTGAATCACATGAAAAAAAGAAGAAAAAGATAATGGGTATTTCGTTGGTGTGTGTTGATATTACAGTCAACAAACCTGCTTCAATTATTATGTTATGATTTTTCCATCCTGAGTCACTCAAAACCGTGTTATTTTCTTTCGATCATTGAAGGCACCGTGTAAACCGAAAGTAAGAAGAATCTTCCTTTAGTGGAGTTGGACTCACCAGTCCATGTCAGTTCATATTGACTGTTCGTACATGTTAAGAAGTCCCACATCGGTTAGGAAAATGCATGAATATGTGTTTATAAACTAGAGACAATCCTCACCTTACAAGCCAGTATTCAAAAAGAATGATAAATCATATCAATAAATTGGGAGAATGTTACAATGATCCTAGTTTCTTTATTACCCTTCAAGTTAAGATATCATAATATTGGTAGACATAAACGACACAAGATTGTTATTTTCATCACTTGTATCAACACACAAATTTTTCAGTATTGAAAATTTGATTGCAATACACTTTTGAACATTCCTCAAAAAATATAATCATCATCCTTATTAAGTTATCATCAACATCACTAAAACTTAAATCATGCTTTACCATAGTATTTCCTTATTAACTCACAATCTGAATCTACTATCATTCTTTAATTGATTCAGGAACAATTGTCAAATTACTGCCTGATAGGTCTAAAGCTTTCATATTAGCAAACTGTGTGAGAATTATTAGAAGATGTTCATCTAAAATATTGCATCTTGGGAGCAAAAGAATATCTACATTTGAAGACACTGTAGAAATCAACTTATGGTTCTGATTTGGCAATAATAGGCAACCTGAAGCAACAATCTCTTACAAATTCTGTATCATGAGAATGCTACTTGGTAACTTACTAACAAAACCTTCTTTTGGTGTAGCCTTTCCTTTATGATTGGAATTCCCTCACTGACATCTCTTAAATTGACATCAAATCCAATTGCTTTGGAAAGGAGCTCCTTCTGGATATGATGTAAACCATGTTGAGCTGAGTTTTCTCTAACATTATGAAGAAAACATAAACATTCAAATTGATCTGCAATGAAATTATAAACTGCCCTTGCAAGTGTTGATTTACTCATTCCTCCAATCCCATGGACGCCTACCATGTGGACTCGACTATCAGATCCCATATCCAAAAGTGATTTCACTTCCAATACTCGAGCTGAAGTCGCACAGGATAATCAGCAACATACAAAGGAACACGATTGATTTTATTGGAGACGTCTGAAACTATCTTCGCAATAAAGTCGCGTTCATATTCATTTCTGCACAATTAAACAAGTTTGAGTAAATGAATCACGATCTCATCAAGAAATGGTTAGAAGAATTGAAAATTAATGAAAGACAATAATACAATAGGAGATGTAGGGTACCCAAGGTTGTAATGGTAGCCAGATAAACTAGATGCTTGGTTAAGAACCATTTTCCATTTTTGCAGCCTCTCCATGTTTCCTAAGTACTTTTCCTTGTTATTTTCGAACCTCACATCATGCTTAGCCATTGCCTCAGCATAACTATTTGTTTGATGTCGCACGTGAGAAGGATCAGCGCCATAGAAAACAGGCAAAATCAAATGACCTGTTGCCTTGAAGCAGTTAATGATGTGGACAAGTTCGTCCAAACAAAACAAAGAAGAAGCGTAGTTGATTGAGAAAACGAGTATGGCAATCCTGGACTCTTCAATGTTCTTGAATAGTGATGGAATTTCCCAAAAAAAAATTGAACTTGCTTGTCCCGGACAGATTCAACCCTCTTTTGGAGCGAATAACCTGGCACATTCCTAGTTTGACTCTCTTGAATTTAAGAGCTCAGTGAGACCTCCCTTGTATTCTCAAAGCGCCGAACAACAACAATGACATATTCATGCCAAAAAGGATAATATGCCTAAGTGAACCTTTGTATTCATGCCAACAACAATGACATATTCATGCCAAAATGACCTCCCTTGTATTTCTGCCATGCTTTGGTCACAAAAATGCAGTATATATTAAAGCACGAAGATGGGAACCTTTCAGCTGCAAATAAGAACACATAATTTCATATTATATGCCTAAATGAACAATCGATTGAATAAAATCCAATGTGGTATCAACAATATGAAGTAGCACATCCAAAATATTATTATACATCAGAAATAATTTGATAAAATTCTCCCAACAAAGATATGTATGCTTTATTGTCTTATGAATAATAATCAAGGATCAAAAATTATCATCTAATTCAGAACATAGGATTACTTTCAATCACATGACCAAACACAGCTCAATAGCTCTGCTACCTGTTTTCTATTTATGCACAAGAGACCAAAAACAAATACAGGGAAACTAAAATTGCATTCAATGCTTTTGCACCAATGGGTGGTTTTGTGATTGTCTTGAACTATTTTGAATGGTGATCGTCATCGTCATCATTTTCTTCATCAACATCATCTTCAAGAACATCATTAACATCGTAAAAGACATCACCATCATCTTCAAGAACATCATCAACATCATAAAAAACATCACCATTAACATTATCAATACCATCATATAATTCTCTCTTTTTATAAGGATTGGTGAATTGAAAATCCTCCATGCTACTTTCTTGTTCTAATATGTGCAATCGACATTCCTTAATGAATGATTGTAATCCCCTATCCTCAGATGTAAGCTTCGCATGGTTCCATTCACGTTTTAAAATCACTTCATCCCAGATTACCTTGTCTTGTAGTTTTAAATCAAATAGATATGTATGATCTCGGTGTATCGTGAAACCCATCCATGAATTAATAGTGCATTTACAACCATTGATGATTAGTTTGAGACAGGATATATCAAATCCAATGTCGGTGTCCTTGTCATTTATCCTATCAGCAGTAGTAAGGAAGAGAGTAATGAGAGGGAGCTTTTTGCGAAACCAAAACGAAATTGACAAATCCCTGTAATCATACTCAAACCACTCTGGAATCAATTCAGTTCCTGGCAAACAAAACATAGTGCTTCCACCTTCATGCAATTCCTATTAGTCATAAATGGCTTGTAAGTTTAGAAAGATAAAGTATAATACGAAATACAGAGTCAAATACAAGAAAAAACAAAACCTGGTTCAGTAGCATGCTTCTACATGAGGAACTCAAAGAATCACAATTCTCTAGAGACAATTCTTTTAAATTTGGCGGAATCCCTTTAATTTCTTGAAGAAATTTGCAATTATTCAGAATGAGGGATTCTAAAGAGCCATGTTCTTTGATGCACAATGGAAGAATTATGAAATTATTCTTCGACAAGATTAAGTTTCGCACATTAGCAAACCACTTGAGAGCTATTGGAAGAGATTCATCATTTAGGTTGCAGTTTGATAGCGTAATTGATTGTACATTTGAGCATACCATGGAATTTGGTTTATCACACTGTATTGACAATAGATGATAATTTCCAACGGAAATGCGTGATAATTTTGGCATCATGAGAACGCTAATTCGTAACCTATGCAACAGTTTACCTCCATTTAGATGTAAAAAAATAAGCCCACTAAGATTTTGAAATGAATCAGGAAATTCTTCAATGCAAGTTTGTTTCAAAGAAATGAATTTAATGTTTTCCATCTTTCCTAATATTTCTGGAAAATTCTTAAGCCTATTACAATTTGAAAGTTCAAGTTGTTGAAGAGAGGGCAACTGAATTGGTGGCAAACTCTTGAGCTTCGTACAACCTTTGGCATTCAAGATTTTGAGTTTATTTAGAAACCCAACAGAATCATGAATTGTAAGTAAATTCTTACAATTTTGAAATGAAAATTCTTCTAGATTTCTGAGATCAGATATGTCACTTATTTGTATTAAACTTTGAGAATAATCTAAACGTAAAATTTTCAAACTCAAGGAAATCTGCAATAAATAAAAAAGAAAAGAAAAAAAATGAGTAGTCAGATTAAAAAGTTGGCCAAATTACCCAAAATGAGAGAGGTGAAATCATTACCATTCTGTTCAATGAGATAGTCAAATTAAATGATGTAAGGCCACTGTTGGGTAACTTGCATATCGAAAAATTCTTTGGACGAAAATCAGAAGGTATATCTTGTAAACTTGGCCATTCCAGTACTCTTAAACTATTAGGAAAATGTACTTCAGGTTTGAGAAAATCAGAATGTATAACTTGTAAACCATTAGTTTTAACAACAAGTGTTTTGAGGTTTTCCATCTTCTTGAGTTCATCTCCTGTCCACTCTACTATTTCTTCGGCTAGTGGAAAATTCAAATGTATAACTTTAATTTGACTTGTTCCCTACAAAAAGTGTAAATCAACCAAAACACAAGTTATAGGGGAATTAAATGTTTAACACAAATTTAGAGAAATATTTAAGGGAGTTAATGTTTAACATTGAAAATGGGAAAATAAAAAATTTATATTAAACTTACTGAATTTTTTTCTAAAACTTGAAATATATCTTCATGGAACCACAACCTGCTACGTTTCCCGGGCTCATTTGGTGATTCTTGTCTTACAATTTCTTTACCCATGTGTTCTATCAAGTCATGTAATATCACAACGCCTGAATGGTTGATCTTTACAAGAGATTTTTCAACCAACACTCCAATATGATATTTCATCTCTCGACCATAGTGAGCACAAAGAATATCTTCCACCTCTTTCAAATCATACCATTTAAAGCAACAAGCAATGTCGAGAAAAACACTCTGCTCTTCTTCCTCTAAAGCATCAAAACTCACTTTAAGTATCTTTTGAATCTTTCTATTAGGAATCATTTCATACTGATCCAACAATGAATTCCATTCTTCTACAGGCTTTCCAAACAAGTTGGAACCTAGTACTTCTAATGCCAGTGGAAAACCCGAAGCATAATTTACAGCACGGTTTAAAATATTTTCGTAACTTGAGTCAACTTGTTTACTTTTAAAAGCCTGCCACCTAAGCAATTCAAGAGCTTCTCCCTTATCAAACACATCAATTTCATATGACACTTCAATCCCATGATTTTCTAGCAAGTGTTTGTCCCGAGTGGTAACAATCACTATACTGCCAACACCAAACCAATGAAGCCCTCCAGCCAAAGCCTGCAACTGCTTCAATTCGTCAATGTCATCGAGAATCAATAAAACCTTCTTTCGGTGTAGCCTTTTCCATATGATTGGAATTCCCTCACTACTATCTCCTATTTTAATGTCCAATCCAACAGTTTCTTTAAGAAATTCCTTTTGGAGATGCTCTAAACCATGTTTTGCTGATTTTTCTCTCACATTGTGAAGAAAACACAAACATTCAAATTGATCAGCAATGATATTATAAATTGCCTTAGCAAGAGTTGTCTTACCCAATCCACCAGGTCCATAGATCCCTAGCATGTTGAATTCATCATTAGATCTGACTTTTAGAAGGGAATCTACTTTTAGGATTCGACGTTGCAGGCCAACGGGGTAATCAGCAATGTGTAAAGGAACTCGACTAACCTTGTTGGATACATATTTGACTATTTCATGTGTAAACTGGTATTCATATCCATTCCTGCCGAATTTGATAAGTTTGAGTAAATAGATGATATTCATATCAATGTATTGATAATTATATTATATTTTTACTACAGTTCATATTCTTAAAAGCATTTGATTTCTTTCCTAGTTAATCTTTAAGATTAAATTATTAACTAGAGGAAAATAAAAGAAACCTAAAATACATATTTATATTGCATAATAGGAGTGCAGTAGGGTACCTTGGATTGAAATGGTGGCCGGACAAGTTAGCTGCTAGGTTAAGAGCTATCTTCCATTTCCGTATTCGCTCCATGTTATCATCATACTTTTCTTTGTTATTTTGAAACCTCTCCATATGGATAGATATTGCTTCACCATAACTCCCGGTCTGATGTCGCACATGAGTAGGTTCCACGTCATAGAAAATAGGCAAAACCAAGCAACCGTTTGTTTTGTTGCATTTCATGATGTGGACAAGTTCGTCCAAACAAAACGAAGAAGAAGCATAATTGACAGAGAAGACCGGAATGAAAATTCTGGACTCTTCGATGGCTGTGGCAAGTGATGGTGTGATTTCGTCACCTCCATGAAGCTCTCTATCATCAATGAAGGTGTGGACTCCACCTTCGCATAGAGCTCTATAGAGATTTCCAGTAAAACCATAGCGAGTGTCAGTGCCCCTGAAACTGAGGAACACATCATAGGTGAATCCATAAGAAAACGAAGAGAAAGAGGAAGATTGGATCATAGCCATGACTCAGGGAAGTAAGAACAAGGATGAGTGTGTTTAGGATATGGCAACACGGTTGTATTTAACAGGATCTATTGGCCAAAGACCATTGTGAGTTAAACTTCCTTCCCATTTCCTATCTACCAAATAAAAGCAAAAGACAATTCAACTTTCTTTATTAAAATTTTAAGTGAGAAACCGAAGAATTCAACTAAGAGTTTGATTGATAGAAATACACAGACATTTAATAATAAGAAAAGATAAAGGACAGCAACAGAAACTAAAAGACAACAGAAAATATAATAGAAATTTGGTTGGTGGTCAGTGGTTAATAAAATCAATAAATTTATTATTCTAATTCCAAATTGTCAAAAATGGCGTGCAGTTAGTAGATAGTATATATGAAACAAAACAAAATTTCCTTCCTTTAGTGGAGTTGGACTCACCAGTCCATGTCAGTTCATGGTGACTGTTCATATCCTTTCATATTGGTCCCATAACTAATTAATGTTACAGATTAATCTCTTAACTTTAATTATGTTTGCCATATTACTCCTTTCCGTTGGTTTTTCTAAAAAAAACATTAGCTTTGCTTACGTGGCTACTTATGTGGCCACGTAACACACTGAAAATAGGTGTTGTGCATAAACATGACACACAATGCAAAAACACTTTGCAGTATTTAATCATGACCGTAGTGAACCTTTCAGCTGCAAATGTTTGGCAGAATTAATGCACAAAATGCAGAATATTTAAAATGCAGAATCATTGCACACAATGCATAAATATTTTGCATAATTTCAACCAACAAAGTTCATCTTTTTCTGCCATACCTTGGTCACAAAAATGCAGTATTTAAGCACGACTGTAGCTCCTAAATGGGAACCTTTCAGCTGCAAATGTTTCTGCAGAATTATAGCACACATTATGACTTGTAACCCACAAATGCAGCGGTTTTGAACATCCTTGTTCAGAGTTTAATTCATATATACTTAGTGAAATCATGGAATCAAAACCAAGTATCAAGAAATATACTTAGTGAAATCATTGAATTCATGAATAAATGATTGCACAAAACAGAACATAATGTTCTCTTCAAGAACTCAGTGCCAAGATGTGAAAGTATTCACATCAATTTAACATTGAACCAAAAAGAAGGATAAATCATATCAATAAATTGGGAGAATGTTACAATGATCCTAGTTTCTTTATTACCCTTCAAGTTAAGATATCATAACATTGGGAGACATAAATAACACAAGATTGTTATTTTCATCACTTGTATCAAAACTAAAATTTGTCAGTATTGAATATTTGGTTGCATTACCTGTTTCAAATATTATATATATATATATATATATATATATATATATATATATATGAGGATGTATCTAGTGAGAAAGACTATTCTTATATGAGAGTGAGAGGGATATATCAACCGTTGGATAAAAATACACGGATGAGATTAGAAGATACTTTAGTGTGGATCATGTGTTCCACTTTCTTTTTCCCGTCTACCTAGTCGTCTTCTTCTGCGTCTCTTGCAACGTCTTTACTGTGCCTTTTGGTTTACCCACACGGCCACACTCCCCATTCAGTCCGCACCAGACCATAACGTTTCGAGAGGACAAGAACCATTATAGTTTCCCCTTTTCTATTTTTTCGTTGTTGCCTTACTAGAATGTTTATTCTCCTGCTCTCCCTGTCAAATCTATTTTTCTACAGTAGTTGATATTTAGCTTCCACTAGCTATTTCAATGAATTGAAATCCTATAATATTACCCACCACCACCATCACAACTTTGAATTATATATATATATATATATAAATTCAATTAGCTATTGAACATAATTTGGTGTTGGAAACCAAAACAGTTGGTGTCGGCACAGTTTCTTGAGATAATCGAATAACACATCATGGTGGTTGTTACTAGTGCAGCACCGATGCAGACAAGGGATTTTGAACGAAAACGGCAGTCCAATTTGTGAGGTTTATTTTTTGTTATTGATCTTCCCAAAATTGTGTGTTAATTAGAAAAGGTGGACCATGTGAACTATCTTCTAATCTCATCCGTGTATTTTTATTCAACGGTTGATATATCATCCTCTCACTCTCATATAAGAATAGTCTTTCTCACTAGATACATCCCCTATATATATATATATATATATATATATATATATATATATGTGTGTGTGTGTGTGTGTGTGTTATGATTTTTCCACCCCTGTGCGTCACTCGAAACCGTGTTTTGGTGGAAACATTACATTGCCAAGGATGATTTCAAAGCCTATGAATCCAACAACAACTCAATCAATTAGAATTTCAATGGATATGGTTTGGTTCATGCAATACATGCACCAAATAGACCCTCCTATGGCCCTTATCAACCTGAATCTAGTACGCAATCTTGATTTCTCCACTCAGCATATTAACCTGCCACCCTAGAGTAGTATTATAACTCAGCAGACCCTTGTCATACAAATAAAAAATAGATTTATAAACCTTGAGAAAGAAATCATACTCTGCTAAAATATTATCACAATTTTCTTACTAATGTTAACATGCAACTAATATAAGCTTCACTAATTTACCTGATGAAGTTAAATGATTGTGTTGATCCATTGACTCGAGCAAAACTTTATATCTTAAGGGTCCCACTCATCAAGTATCTGACAGTGCGAAGATCAAGACCTGAAATGAGAAGAGGTTTAAGAATTGGTAGAAAACCAAATCTGTTTAAATACATGATTGTGTGATTTTTGATCAATTCAATCTTAAGGTCACAGATTACAACTTGAAATTAAATACTATAGTCCAATTTACAAGTTTACCTTTGAACCACTACGCTTGAGTTACTGTGGACTTATCTGTAAATACGAGTCATATAGTTAACAAAAACTGTTTTTAATAAAAATGATATAATATCAAATAACATCCATAAGTATCAAAAAACATGCAGTAAATTCTTGCATAAATATCAAAGTAGCCAATAGTTCAAATTACAATATATATACTAAAATATTTTCGGAACATATCAACATGCCTTCACTAGCTACATCATTGGTAGAACTCAGAATATTTTTAACTTGATATTTGAATCCAATGCTCTTTACAACTGTTACTCCTTCTTTGGCCACTATAGGAGTATAAAAAACTTTGCTTAATAAATAATAACCACATTAGGCCTCTAAAACTGAGGAAACTTAACATAAACAAGGCTTACCAGCCCCTAAATAGTGATTCTACATACATTAGTAGCTACATAATCAAAATGAAAAAGAGTATAATTCCTTTACCATGAACTTAGCACACAAACTAACCGGGAATAAAGTTTGTAAACAAGTTCTGTTGTTTACAATACTTTAGAAACGACTCAAACGACTTGACTCAAAGATGAAATTAATCTCACTTTTCAACTATCCATTTATTGAATTAAATTGGAAATTACTTTCAAGATAAGAAAAATAGAATAATTAGTCGTACCTTCAAATGATTACATATAGAAAGTTTCTTGGGACAAAAATAGAGCAATTGTAGTAATCTCGCCTTCATTGAATCACCGAATGAAAGATTGAACTCTTGTTAGAAGTGATGGATTATGCGCACAATCGATTCCGGCATCGTAATGGTCTGAACAATGTTGTACACACCAACGATTAATGGGCGTAGCTAGTGTACTAATAATCAAAATCGGAAATGCTTAATGTCACGAAAACAATTTTCACGAAAAATTCACTAATTACATTTTCTATCAAAAATGTGAACAAGGTTTGGTAGCAGTACACTATCCACTTTAATTTTTTTTTATTTTATTGATATATGAAATTTATAGCGGAGGGGATGATACCCCACTCCAAGGCAGAGAAGATCTTAGGGCTCAAAGATCATTTACAAAGATAATTATATTTACCTCCCTCTAAAGACACAAGCGGATCTCGAACCCGAAACTTCTTGAATTTAAGACCTGTCTTTTTACTACTAGACCAAATCTTTGGAGTTCACTTTAATTTTATTTGGAGACTTACGTAAATCTAAAATAATATTAAGAATCTGGTTACCGAGGGGAGAGGACAGATTTTAATAGTGGTAAAGGAGGAGAGGTATTTTAATTAAATACATGTTTAATTCAAAAAAAAAATATAGTCACATCAATTAATATCATTTTAATTTTTTTTCAATGCGAGTATTCCTAAATACTTTATTTAGGTTTGTGCTTATATAAATATTGTTCATATATCACAAACAAAGTGTTCACCAATCATCACAAATGGTATATACTAACAAGATTAAAATCAAGCATCGCATGAGTCAAGTAAGCTCATACCACACTATCCACTTTTATCTCTCTTTGGTAAAAAATAGTGAATGGCTAATAAGTTAGCTTATAGTGGATAAATTTATAGCAAGTAAGTTTATCCTCTATAAGCTAGCTTTTAGCTTATAGTGAATAATTAGCTCAATCACAATGATCCATTTCCTATTATTGAAACTACCAATGCTACCCCTATTCCCTCAAATAATGGTGCAACCTTCATTTCATTGATAAGGAGACTGAGAGGGTTCAAGAGCTATTGATTATTGAAGAAGATACCGCTTTGAAAGATCAATGCTACGGTAGCATGAGGTGGGGAAACTATTAGATCCAATGATGCAAGTCAAGTTTGGGCTCGGTGAAACAGGACACAACCAACCCTAAATATATTTAAATTTTTTGATATAATATTTCTAGCATCGATATCTCCGTCAAAAAGTTATAAATTTAACTTAAAAAATTCTTACTATATTAATTTTAATAAAATATATTTCTAGCATCGAAGTTTTCGTCAAATAAATATAATTTTCCTCAAAATCTCCGCCAGATATTTTAATTCATCCTAAATAAAATATAAGCAAAAAGGAATAAAAAAGAAATATGAAAGTAAATTGTATTTAGTCCAAAAGTTGTGCAAAATACATTTTATTATTATCATTTGAATATCAAGTTCTCGTGATGTCCGCCTGAACATGTAGTATTTAAGAAAGTCTGATATGCAGAATAATGATACAAGTCTAAGAGTAGACGAAACAAGCATTAGTTCTTATACATTAAAAATTCAAAACTATTCAAAATATATGAGAATAGTTTTACCAACAAAAACGTTTGTGATTGTGCAATTACATGAAAGAAGGTATTGTTTGCTTATTTTTTATTTATCAATTTATATGAACTTATCATCCTTTTACAATTTTCAAATCTTTTTATAATGATTTTTAAGTATAAGATGGTGTTATACATATCAAACAATGTTTTAATTTGAAGCACAATTGATTTAACATGATAAAAATTTTGAATTTTGCCCGGCCACTATTACCTTTTCACCAAAAATTATTTCACTTATGTCGATTTGCTTACATATATTGTTGCTATAACGCCCCAACTAAAATATCTAGAATATTTAGTCAAGACATACATAATATGGATCTGAGTACAATTAAGATTTACTGAATAAATTAGCAAGATACAAATTGGTTAAAATACAAAAGGGATAACAAATAAAATACAGCGATAAATGCTAGTATTCCGAGTAAACAAGATAATAAACTAAAAGCAAGACGAAGAAAATAAAATCTTCAAGGCGGACAATCCAAGCTCAGCTCCAACTGTCAGCCTCCTACCTGGTCCTTGCTCCGATATCCTGTTTACCTAAAAAAAATTGTTTGGAGTGGGGTGAGACTACTAAGCCTCAGTGAGTCCTACTACCCTCCTAGAGGTGACTACACCGGGGCACCTAAAATCAGTCGTTTCAATACTAACATAATCATAACATAAAAGCATAAATATAGGTGTAACACAGAAATTAACTCTTATTCATTTTAACCGCAAGGATTCTCCGAGGTGAGCATATCTCGGAGGCCTGCCTTGTCCGTCGATCGGATCGATCACGGCATACAGCTCACAATACATAACCTGATGGATATTCCCATTGGGAGTCCATAATGCGATATAATAAATCGCTCATAAGTGACTGACACTAAATTCTGTTCTTACTACCATAATTCCCAAAATCCCGGGGAGCATACAATCCTAATTAATTTCTAGGTTATGCCCTACAGATTATCTGTGCTTAACATGCTATTCGACATTATGTCAATCACATCAATGCGAGTTATCTGACTCTGATGAGGGTATAAAACGAGTGTGTAAAGTTTCGAAAATAATTATGAAATTATAGGCCTTTCTGTTCAAGCTCGCTCTGGCGAGTCACTAGCTCGCTATGGCGAGATTATAGGTCCTGACCTAAATCAACTCGCTGTGGCGAGCAATAGCTCGCCATGGCGAGTTTCATCAGCCCAGAACCCAGCTCGCCATGAATGCTCGCCAACTACTCGCTGGAGCGAGTTCATGCAGAACTGCCCTGTTTTTACAGAAATTATGATTTTTCAACTAACACCTACAACCCTCATTTTAGACAGTGCATCAACATATATAAACATAATATAGAATAGAATGGAGAGGAATTTGGGATTTAATCCCTCTCACACAACATTTCCTAAAATCCTAGATTAACATGCAATTTATTTAATTTAGGGGAAACTAGCTAAACTAGCCTAAAGAACCCACCTGTATTGAGATTACTCAGAAGCTTTAACTTTGCTTCAACGCTCAGCTACAGCATCAAAGCTCTCTGCTCGAAACTCACTTTGAAATCCCCATCTTGGATGCTTGAATAACATGGGAATGGAAATGGTTTAAAGGGTGTTAGGGAGTTTACTGAGGTGGTAGGATTGGAATGGTAGTCTCCAGTACAGAGAAGGGAAAGAGTATCTTACCAAGAATTTTGGGATAGCTACAGCGGTGGAACATTATTTACACATCAGGCCTGCAGCCCTGTGAAACACGCTGCGGCGAGCACTAACTCGCCAAGCGAGTTGCCCGATCTGCAGCAAAACAACACAGGAGCCACTTCTATGCTTGCTGCTGTAACTTCCATCTTCCTCCTTTGATTCCCACTTGTTATTCCAGTCATCCATGAAGGTTTTCCCACACATGCAGTACCAGAACAGCAGTGAATTAGAATTTGAGGATTTGAGTAACCAAAAAGGGGTTTTGATCAAGATAGTAATAGGGAGAGAGGGATGATGAAATACTTACTTTACCTTTGTTTCTATCATCCATAAGCATGAACCCAGGACTCAACCCAGCCATGCATGCCTCTGATTTGGAGTATTTGAGAGAGTGATGTAATAGATTGACGATGAAGAGAACACGGGAAGGAAAAGAAAGAGTGGAGCAAGCTTCTGAATTTTACTTTCAATTTTCTAACCTTTAAGCATGTAAGAAAGTGTGGAGGAAGGGATTTGAAACTCTTGGAACTAGATGGTGTTGTTTGTGTTTGGCGTGAGATGAAGAGAGAAAAGAGGAAGTTACTGACTCCCTTCCCTTTGTCCAACTTGAGCTTAAATAGACTAGTTGGTAATTGATGGGGGCTTAATAAGAAATATAAGGGAGGTTTGGAAGAGATTAGAGTTAAAGGAATAAGACTTAACTTAATTTCCAATTAAGTTTCCATAAACACTAACTTAATTAATATTCTTTCATTAATTAAATTTGTGGGATATTACAATCTACCCCCCTTAAAGAAATTTCGTCCTCGAAATTCAAACTTCTCCTTTACGACACAGGGCAGGTTGTTTTATGTCTGCATCCAATTCTACGCTTCGTCTATTCTCCAGTTAATAGTATTCAATCCCTTGGAATAAAACTTTCCTCTCTACAGGTCTCTGGTTAAGGGTTCTCCTCACATTCTCAAGGTTATAGTGCTGCGTACTCTGATTCAACTCCTTACCACCATTACATTTCTTCCATTCCCAATAGAATTAGTTCCAGTTCCAACTGGTTTAGAGGGTCGGTATCTGGCCTGGTATAGATATAGTCATATCCACTCTCTCAGTCATTTGTCGTTCTCCTTTCTGAACACCACCATGCTTAACATGTTATAAGTACTTCTGTATCACGTGTTGTACAATTACTCCGGAATCGATCGAAATATAAAACGAGTGGAAAATTGTCTAAACACTACGGGTTCTTCTACCAACGAATTGGACTCATCCGTAGACGAACTTATAGTTATCCGATAAAATCCCACCTACAATCTCTATCCAGCCCGACACGACACGTTGATCAAGTTGCACTTTTAACACGCTGACGCACTTAGGTTCAGATCATTTCTCAGGGTCACAGGTCAAACTTGTTTGAAGCCCTTCACTGGTAACTAAGGTATGAAACTTGGTTAGCTGGAAACATAAGGTCCGATTTGGTAACGCTAAGGCTGATTTGAATGACTTGGCTTAGAACGGTTGACTGAATTATCTTAACAGATTACTAATGATGGGAAGAGGGTTTCCAAAAAGGAATTGATAAATTACTTCAAACGAGTGGTTAACTCTTACACTTATACTAACTAATTACTGGCACTCGACTTGGAATTGGAGTATTCTGGTTCAGGTGTTCAGACTTCAGTACTTGATCTCTCGGGACCTCCAGGAATCGAATCTTTGAGGGTTGAAATGTTCGGCAGAGACACTCAAGGTTAACACACTGATCTTACATGGTTAGGCGCACAGAGTTGGTAGGTTGTATCCTTAATACATGCTTTCACTGGTATAACTTAATTCCACTGAACTTGGAATTGATTCAAACTAAATTTTTGAATTTGACAGATAAGGCTACGAAGGATAGATAACTAACTTTATTGAAGAGCAGATTACTGGATTCGAGTGCATGAAGTTTAACCGATTTGTGGATACTGAGCTAGATAAGTTTTACCGAGGTGGTTTGAAGTACGTTGATTGACAGATCAACCGAGCGAGTAAGAAATGGAACTGAAATTATTCTTGACCTTCTCAAGAATAATTAACTTCTATAGATAGATCCTTGTTAATAAAAACACAACTGGAAAATTGGTAAACACTTAATGCGGTTACTTAAGTGTGACAATAATCCCTATTAATGTAACTAACTGGCTTCAAGGAATTTGAAAAGTTTGAATCCTACTTGAATTTAGGCATAACATGTGATTGACTAGTCACTTAAGGCACGAGGAGAATTTTCTCATCTGACACGTAATCAGACAAGTTATAGAGTACACACGTACATAGTGTCCCAGGACTTATGAACGCAGATTAGAACACGGTTTGGTTCAATGAGCTGGCTGAAAGAGGTTTTCAGAACGAATGAAATGTAATTGAAGATTGGTTTCTTATTGGATTCAGGCTAATGTTCTACATCTCCATCCCTGCTGCCAGAGCTCTCAGGTTAGGACTACTGGATTTCGCTCAATTTCCTACTGACGATTTCTCACCGGTATGTCTAACTGATTTCTAACAGTCTCCTAGCGGAAGAGGTCTGAATATACTGAGGAATGTCGGTGGTTAGACCTAAGGTCAAACTTAGTTACTTAAGTTTGGATAATTAACACATATACCTAAAGGAATGTTCCAAGAATTGGTGATATTGGCACAGTCTCTTATTTTGTCAACCTTAACTAGTTGTGTCCTCTATTGTCTGGTATTAATATTTGTTTTGTACTAAACTGTTGTCTCTACATCTTTGGTGTTTGATGTAAATCTCTAAAATGGTATTCTAACTGACTGGTATTTAGGTAGTGATCAAATACGGTTGGTCAATTCTAACCTTCAAACCGGGTTGCTAATTGGTCCTTATTACTAAGTTTCTAGTCTGATAATGACGGAACGGTAACTCTCAACGGATGGTTGACTAATCCTAAGGATTCCTTAACTAAATCGTTCAGATGTATGTATTCGTACTTTGAATGGTCAACCTAATCAGGGAACTGAGTTTCCGGTCTCTAAGCCATCTATCGGCAAGGCCACTACGGATTGACTTTAACGTCTGACTGTGCTAACGGTAATCCTTAACTGTTACACTAGTTAAAACTTAATCTACAAGGGTCTGGCGCGACTATTGGTATACTCTGATAGGCCGGTCCTTTTTACTGACATCTAAAGGTAGTTATCTTAGGCATTCACCCAATAGGTTTTGCGATAAGGAAGCATTAAGGCATAGGTGCTAGAATTCCACTATTCTTATCGAGGTAATTAACTGGTCAGAAGTGCTGAGTTTCAAGCTCTCGGATACTTAATTTAACGGTCTTAAACAATCCTATTTGAGTGACGGTGTCGCTAAGGAAGAATTTAGTTTTGATGTGAGACAAGGTCATATTATGGGTTTGGTTGCTAAACTACCCGATGATAACGTTCCAGGAATTTTGACCGAAGGGTTCCCATGAGGTTATAAGGATTCCTAACTATTGATCTAGTTTATGTGTCATGGTATTACTATTGGCTTCCAATCTATTATGTGCTACTGTTCCCCAACTGCCTTAGATGATTAATGGTGTCATAATGTTTCCTAATTGTTAATCTAGTCCTTATTGGGTCCCTAAAAGCTTGTCGGATTTATTGATAAAGGCTGGTGTGGTTGGAAAGGAATTTCCTAATTGTTGTACTAAATGAAGTTCAGCTCTTACTGGTGAATTAGGAACACTAACGCGAGGTGAAAGGTCGAAGTAACTTAGGGAAGGCATTCTAAACGGGTGCTTAATAAGGTAGCTTGAGGGAATATAGGAATGTGATTTGTCTCTAATTTGGTTTCTCTAATGCGAACGGTTCCGTTGAATTTCGATTATATCCATCAGGTTCACTATGTTGGTTTACTGGTTCGGAGTCCTAGAGGTGATTGGACTTAAATATGCTTTCTCAGGTACGGCTCACAAGGATTCTAATTGTCGATTGGTTATGGTTAAGTTCCTGATAATTCAACAGAGTCATTGGCTTCTAATAGGAAAGGTATACGTAATCTAATTTCTGGTTGCATCCAACTTCCAATATCATGTCCACTGCATCTCCTCAACAATTCTTATGCACACTGGGTAGTTTAGAATCTCCTACACTAAAACTAGAAAGGTAGAATGGTGAGATTATGGAAGGGGGCTGGAAGCTACTCACCATGATCAAAACAACTGAACAGGGAGTAAGGCAACAACAAGCAGTAGCAGCAGCATGCTAAGCTCGCTGCAGCGTGCGTTTACTCGCTAAGCGAGTTTGACAGAGTGTAGAGGAATAACTTTGTGGTTCGCCCAATTCTCTACTTTGCACAACACTCGTAACTCCCAGTCAAATACTAACTTGAATTTAGGATGAGTTTTGGTTTACTGCCTACTGTCATTGGGTGTTGATTTGATCCACGAACTTAGCTGAATTTAGATTCTCACTAGGATAAAGTTACTTATAGGTTCAGGAAGTTTACCTGACATACAGTGTCAGTCGTATACTGTTGTGTACCACACACTTCAGTATAAGGATTCACTGGCATATCTCCAACTACAGTTCTACTCCTGACTTGTTACTTCACAAAATTAGTATACCCATCAGACTGCGCTTACTCTGGTGGCACCATTTGCCATCGCTCCAAAAATTCACTTATAAGGACCTTCTTCGGCGACTGTTCTTCGATTGCAGCTTCGCTACGGATTTACCGCTGGAATTCCAGAGTTCACTTCAGTTCTAAACCATAATACCCTGCCTACCATATACAATACTGAGTTGATCAGGCTCAGCATGCGATGGTTTCAGCGTAAACAGTCCAGATCCAAAGGGTCTGTATTATTAGGAAGGATTGGAATGACTCATGGCAAGGTCCGATACTGGATCGACCTGCTCTGATACCAATTATAACGCCCCAACTAAAATATCTAGAATATTTAGTCAAGACATACATAATATGGATCTGAGTACAATTAAGATTTACTGAATAAATTAGCAAGATACAAATTGGTTAAAATACAAAAGGGATAACAAATAAAATACAGCGATAAATGCTAGTATTCCGAGTAAACAAGATAATAAACTAAAAGCAAGACGAAGAAAATAAAATCTTCAAGGCGGACAATCCAAGCTCAGCTCCAACTGTCAGCCTCCTACCTGGTCCTTGCTCCGAATATCCTGTTTACCTAAAAAAAATTGTTTGGAGTGGGGTGAGACTACTAAGCCTCAGTGAGTCCTACTACCCTCCTAGAGGTGACTACACCGGGGGCACCTAAAATCAGTCGTTTCAATACTAACATAATCATAACATAAAAGCATAAATATAGGTGTAACACAGAAATTAACTCTTATTCATTTTAACCGCAAGGATTCTCCGAGGTGAGCATATCTCGGAGGCCTGCCTTGTCCGTCGATCGGATCGATCACGGCATACAGCTCACAATACATAACCTGATGGATATTCCCATTGGGAGTCCATAATGCGATATAATAAATCGCTCATAAGTGACTGACACTAAATTCTGTTCTTACTACCATAATTCCCAAAATCCCGGGGAGCATACAATCCTAATTAATTTCTAGGTTATGCCCTACAGATTATCTGTGCTTAACATGCTATTCGACATTATGTCAATCACATCAATGCGAGTTATCTGACTCTGATGAGGGTATAAAACGAGTGTGTAAAGTTTCGAAAATAATTATGAAATTATAGGCCTTTCTGTTCAAGCTCGCTCTGGCGAGTCACTAGCTCGCTATGGCGAGATTATAGGTCCTGACCTAAATCAACTCGCTGTGGCGAGCAATAGCTCGCCATGGCGAGTTTCATCAGCCCAGAACCCAGCTCGCCATGAATGCTCGCCAACTACTCGCTGGAGCGAGTTCATGCAGAACTGCCCTGTTTTTACAGAAATTATGATTTTTCAACTAACACCTACAACCCTCATTTTAGATAGTGCATCAACATATATAAACATAATATAGAATAGAATGGAGAGGAATTTGGGATTTAATCCCTCTCACACAACATTTCCTAAAATCCTAGATTAACATGCAATTTATTTAATTTAGGGGAAACTAGCTAAACTAGCCTAAAGAACCCACCTGTATTGAGATTACTCAGAAGCTTTAACTTTGCTTCAACGCTCAGCTACAGCATCAAAGCTCTCTGCTCGAAACTCACTTTGAAATCCCCATCTTGGATGCTTGAATAACATGGGAATGGAAATGGTTTAAAGGGTGTTAGGGAGTTTACTGAGGTGGTAGGATTGGAATGGTAGTCTCCAGTACAGAGAAGGGAAAGAGTATCTTACCAAGAATTTTGGGATAGCTACAGCGGTGGAACATTATTTACACATCAGGCCTGCAGCCCTGTGAAACACGCTGCGGCGAGCACTAACTCGCCAAGCGAGTTGCCCGATCTGCAGCAAAACAACACAGGAGCCACTTCTATGCTTGCTGCTGTAACTTCCATCTTCCTCCTTTGATTCCCACTTGTTATTCCAGTCATCGATGAAGGTTTTCCCACACATGCAGTACCAGAACAGCAGTGAATTAGAATTTGAGGATTTGAGTAACCAAAAAGGGGTTTTGATCAAGATAGTAATAGGGAGAGAGGGATGATGAAATACTTACTTTACCTTTGTTTCTATCATCCATAAGCATGAACCCAGGACTCAACCCAGCCATGCATGCCTCTGATTTGGAGTATTTGAGAGAGTGATGTAATAGATTGACGATGAAGAGAACACGGGAAGGAAAAGAAAGAGTGGAGCAAGCTTCTGAATTTTACTTTCAATTTTCTAACCTTTAAGCATGTAAGAAAGTGTGGAGGAAGGGATTTGAAACTCTTGGAACTAGATGGTGTTGTTTGTGTTTGGCGTGAGATGAAGAGAGAAAAGAGGAAGTTACTGACTCCCTTCCCTTTGTCCAACTTGAGCTTAAATAGACTAGTTGGTAATTGATGGGGGCTTAATAAGAAATATAAGGGAGGTTTGGAAGAGATTAGAGTTAAAGGAATAAGACTTAACTTAATTTCCAATTAAGTTTCCATAAACACTAACTTAATTAATATTCTTTCATTAATTAAATTTGTGGGATATTACAGTTGCTTTGATTTTTGTATTAATTTTCAAGATTATTTTCAACATATCTTTTGTTGATTTCAATTACAGTAATAATATATGTTTAAAGAAAATTGACTGTTATAAATATTATTTTTCATGAGATAGATGTTCGATGGCCGATTCAAAAGTTCAACATGGCATATTGAGATGTATGCAAAACAATGAGCAAAGAGTGAATCAAACAGCTATATCAATGCACTTTCAAAGATGCAACAACAAAACTCAAGTCCCTATCTATGCTACAAAACATCTAGGTACATATACTGAAAATTATTTGTTATAGTTAATTTTAAATGATTTTTTTTATAATTGTTATCGATAGGATCGATTCCTTTTAATTTTGATTTAATTTTATATAAGAACTATCAAACGAATCTAATAAAACATTAATATACTTAATTTAATATAATTTGAGTGTTGTTTATTATTTTATATGTAAAGAAAGTGATATTGGTTTTTTTTTTGTCATTCTAATATCTAATAATTAATTGATTATGTAACTTATATGTAATAATCAATAATTATTACATATTATCACTTTATTAATTACCATTATTAAAGTGGATGGAATATGTAATTTAAAAATTATACTCTATTTAGTGTTGTAATCTTAAAACAAACTTTAAGTTTCTCAAAAACATGAAATTTTGGTTCTAGAACCAGAACACTATAGAAATTTTGTCTACGTACAAATAAGAAAATTATATATAAATTCCTAAAAAAATAGTATTTGGAGAATTGTAATTACCAGATGGATCTTTGAATCTTCTAAGATGGATGTCCAAAGGCCAATCAAAATTCTTGTGATAAATGACATTTTTATATTCTTTCCTAAAATCCAAAATTGTGATAAGTTATCAATTTTTTTGAAATTAATTTGCAAGAGTTAAACACAAAAGACATGATAATAAAAATCACCTTCTCTCAACTTGTGAGTCAACCTTGTTGGCAATTTTTTTGCCACTTTAATCCGTTGTCAAAGTTTGGACAAATATATTCCATTCTCTTAAATGAAACAAAATGATAATTAAAGGGGATGGAATATATATTTGTCCAAACATCAACAGACCAAAGTGGCAAAAAAATTGCCAACAAGGTTGACTCACAAGTTGAGAGAAGATGATTTTTATTATCATGTCTTTTGTGTTTAACTCTTGCAAATTAATTTCAAAAAAATTGATAACTTATCACAATTTTGAATTTTAGGAAAGAATACAAAAATGTCATTTATCACAAGAATTCTGATTGGCCTTTGGATTTAAAGATCCATCTGGTAATTACAATTCTCCAAATACTATTTTTTTAGGAATTTTTATATAATTTTCTTATTGGTAGACAAAATTTCGATAGTGTTCTAGTTCTAGAACCAAAATTTCTTGTTTTTAAGAAACTTAAATAGTTTGTTTTAAGACTAGTTTTTTTACCCGTGCGTTCGCACGGTTCAATTTTTTATTTTATTTAACTATATATCAAAATAAACAGGAAGAAATGAGACATATCAATATAAACTTAAAAAAAAATTAGAATCTAACACATGAATTATGATTAGATAAATATTGTTTCAATATAACATGAATGAGAGAACATATAAGAATTGAGTCCATTCATTTATATTAACAGCCCAAACAATAATTTCAACTGGACTGAAAAATGTATATAAACTATTTCCGCACGGAAGCATGAATTTTCCCACCCTTCATTAAAAAAAAAAGACAATACCAAATTATTCACAATACACGCTCTCAACTTACAAATAAACTACTAAATATAACACTAACCTTCTCATCTACCAACACCATCTCGAGCGAATTAACCTCAGTAGGATTCAAGAAACCAGCAACCTTCCACATTCCAATAACCCTTACTTTGATACACACATTTTCATTCCCAGGAACAATGTCAGCAACACAATCGAACTTGGAATCAACATTGGCCTCTCGTTAAAAACCATTGTTGTTGCTCAACAAACGAACTAACTCCAGTGGACACAATCAATAAGAAGTAACCCAATTTATAGACTTAAGAATTAACCAATACCCCAATTAAAAAAAAAGAATTAACCAATACCCATATACGACCTCCCCCATATGACTCGCACTTATAAATTCAAACTAAAACACCATTTGATTTGGGAGGGAAAATTCAACAACCACATATAACCTACCCCAAGTAATCTCCATAACTTCAATCTAAAAAGCAAATAACAAATGTCCGCCAAATAGAACGAATGACCCTGTAACAAATATTACTCAGCAACCATAAAAAATTGCACATTAGCTACTACAACCAAAACAACTTAGCTTAACCAATAATATACATCCACCAAAGCAAACAGATGTCACCATAAGTTATAATACGACAAAAACAAACAACCAATTAAACATAAAGATGTAACAAACGGATTATTATTACTACTATTATTAATAATAAGAAAAACTTTTAACCAAAATTGATTACGTGAATTAGCTGAAATCAATCTACAGTAACCATTTTAAGTCTCATCTATGTAAAGATTATAGATTACAACACTAAATAGAGTATAATTTTTAAATTACAAGCCTTAAATGGTATATTTAATTTCTTCATGCAGGTATGTAATCTGCCAAGCTAGCTTGAAGAGGAAATGACAATTACTTGATGGAAGTTCTTAATTTTTATCGGTCATTAATGATAATTCCTTATAAAGGCTATATATGTCATATTTCTAGTTAATATGGGACTTTTAACACACCTCCTCACGTTCGGGACTGAACAAAGCTGGAATATGGAATCATCAATAACAATTGCGAAAAGGAGATGCGGATCAATGAGTAAGAAAGTGAAATTGCATGTTTGCAAACAAGGGCTTCGAGTACATGTATTCAATCATATGTATCAACACCTTGAGTTATGCTTGGATACTTTGAGAAGTTCACATCCAATTTCTTTCCAAACAACATGGCACCCTACATTTGAAAGTGAAAAGGTTTTAGTGATATATAGGTACACACTTGAGCATAAAAAATATTGATTAATCTGCATGCCACAATGACAATAGAGGTAGAATAAAAAAACAAAACTTAAGATGGAAACTATGACACTTCAATCTGTTGATAGAGGTAGAATAAAAAAACAAAACTTAAGTTTACATCCGATGACATAATTTGGAGAATGTCAGTAACAATTAAGCTAAAATTTGATGAGCAACAAAATTGATTTTATCACCACCACTTATACTCCACCTACATCCAAGCAACAAAATTTAACAAGTTTTCCAAATACTACGCCAAACATAGCTCGAGTTATAATTCAAAGAGGCTTCAAACAAAGAAGACCGTGGAAAATACTTTGCTTTAATAACTTTAGCAGCTAATAAGTCCGGATTCTTTTTTGACAAACAATAAGTCCGGACTTTAAACAATATTTTCGCCACCATAGCCATGTTAAAGGCTTCGAAATTACAGAAGTCTAAACCTCTCCCATAACCTTAAGACATTCATGTTTCTCCCTAGCTAGCGAGCGTATACTTTTCCATATGTTTGATTGTTGTTACATATTAAAAAAATTAGTGATTTTGATGTTAAATAATTTAGAGATTAGTTTTTAATTAAAGATTTTATAGAAAAATCGAATTTACAATGTGTTTGTTTATTGTAATAAAAATTGTTTTTTTAATAAAATAATCTTTAGCTTGTTTGGATACAATATGTAAAAGTGATTTTTTTAGTTATAAAATAACCACACTTGTTTTCTCTCTCCTCTAAAAAAATATATTATTTGATAAGCTACTCTTAGCAGCTTCTCATTTTTAGATGTTTTTTTTCATTATTTTTAGATTTTGATTATTTTAAAAAGTTGTAACAAACTGACACAATATTTTTAAAAGTGATTATTTTTATAAAACATGTGATTTTTTCTATAAAAAAAGCTATAACAAACAACATCATATTCTAGTAAAAATTTAAATTTTGATTTCATCACTATAATATTAAATTAAACTCTCCAAATTGCATTGTTGATTTAGCTTTGTCATTAGAATCTAATGACATGGCAATGTGACTTGATTTATTTTTAAATTTTTTGATGATGTAACATTTGAAATAGAATTGATTTAATTCAAAATGTAAGCTTACGTTGTACCAAAAGATAATTTAGAGATTAGTTTTACAGATTTTATAGAAAAACCGAATTTACTATGTGTTTGTTTATTGTAATAAAAATCACTTTTTTTAATAAAACAATCTTTTGCTTTTTTGGATACAATATGTAAAAGTGATTTTTTTAGTTATAAAATAACCACACTTGTTTTCTCTCTCTCCTATAAAAAAATATATTATTTGATAAGCTACTCTTAACAGCTTTTCATTTTTAGCTGTTATTTGATTATTTTTAGATTTTGATTATTTTAAAAAGCTGTAACAAATGATTATTTTTATAAAAAAAGTGATGTTTTCTAAAGAAAAAAAAAAGCTATAACAAAAAACATCATATTCCAAGTAAAAATTTAAATTTTGATTTCATCACTATAATATTAAATTAAATTCTCCAAATTACATCGTTGATTTAGATTTGTTATTAGAATCTAATGACATGGCAATCTGACTTGATTTATTTTTAAATTTTTTGATGATGTAAGATTTGAAATAGAATTGATTCAATTTAAAATGTAAGCTTATGTTGTACCAAAAGATAACATATCAGCTTATTTTTTGGTTAAATAAGTTTTTCGTCTTTATAATTATATCAAATTTCATTTTTAGTTCTGTCGCACCGCGAAAAATGCCCGAGCGTATTGACACTCGGAATGACACAGAGTCGCCACCTAAGTTTTTTATTAAAAGGGAAACGTCGATAAAACCCTTGAAGGATGGAAAGGAATGGTCATCGCGACCATATCCGAGTTCGGGAGTTGATTATGCAAATGGAAGGTATTAGCACCCCTCACATCCGTTGTACTCAACGGGAACCTCGTAATTAGTTAAGGGTTAAAAAGTGTATTTTGAAGATTGCTTGCTTTTTGTTAATTATTAGAGTTATTTACAGGAGAAGAAAAAGTTAGTTTTTTTATTAGTGTGCTTGACGGTTGTTGGATCTCGCTCCTACGTATTCCCGAGTGCAATGGGAAAATCAAAGCTACGTAGTTCTTTGTAAAAAATGTTTGTTGGTTGGTTGATTTTATTTATGAAATGATTTGTTTTGGTTTGAATTGCACGGGGGCAAGAAAAAGGTTGATTTGATGAGTTGAGTTGATTTTATTTATAAAATGATTTGTTTTGGTTTGAATTGCACTGGGGCAAGAAAAAAAGTTGATTTGATGAGTTGATTTTATTCATGAAAATGATTTGTTTTGGTTTGAATTGCACGGGGGCAAGAAAAAAAGTTGATTTGAATGATTTGGGAAGACGAACGATTGCTTGACAAAGTGTACACTAAGCCCTCAATCTTTCGGGAGACATGCGAATGTACATTCGCCGATCTCTTTTTCATTCCAATTTGTTATGAAAAAAGTTGTTAATAAATTTAAGGAAATTTGAAACGATACTTTTTGTGTTTTATTTTATTATTTTTTAGACATTTTTTTATTAAGCATACTCAAGGGGTGTGAACAAACTTGGACTTTGAATCATGATACAACAAACAGTCAAGTGATAAAATAAATGAACAAATGAATTAACAAACAAATGAATTAATGAATACACAAATAAATAAATAAATAAATCAGCAAACAAAACACAAGAAAGAAACCGCAGAATGAACAATACGCAAACACGCAAGAGGGAAAGAGGTGACCTGAGAGAGAGAAGAAATCGACCGAGAAAGTGAGAGGTCGTGCTTGCCAGAGAGAGACAACCAGAGATATTGACGGCGGTGGTATTTCGGCAAGAGTTTGCGGCGGCAGCGGGAATCTCTATCTTCTTCTCTGTTTCGATCAATACTTGTTCATATGGGTTTGTTTGTGATTTCTTTGTTTTTGCTTTGATGATGAGTGAATGGTGGTATTTCTATGTTTTTTAATGATCTGCAAGTGATGGTTTATGATTTTGCTTATGTTTCTTTGGCTTTGCTCTCTATTATTTTTGTTATGGCTTGTTGTGGATTGATGATTTGGTATTGATGAATGTTGTGATGTTTGTGTTATTTGATGGTTGCTTGTGTGGTTGACGTGATGGTGATGATGATTGTTAATGGTTTTGATAAATGGTGGTGATGGAGGTTGAAGGAGGGATATGTAGTTTAATGGTGATGGTAGAGATTGAGTTTAATGGTGGTGATGATTTTTGTTTGATGATGGTGATGATATTGTTGTTGTTTAATGAAGGTGGTTATGAGTTTGTGATTGAAAATGTCAAGTGGTGGATCAAGGTTTGGTAGAGATGATTTGATGAATGGTGTGGTGATAGTGAAGATTATGATGGGTTATGGATTGAAGTGTTTATGGAGATGGTTGTTTAAATTGGAATTTGAAGAAAATTGTTTTGAGATGGTGAAAGGTTAATGGAGATGATGTTGTTATGTGATGTGGTTGAGTGGAGTTTTGGTGAATTGGAGGTTTTGAGGAAGAAGAAGAGGCTGCGCCTCTGGTCTTTCTTTTTCATATATCTATTTTATTATCAAGTTTTTGTGTGTGTCCCCCTTTGATGAGTGTAATGATCAAGCTTATATAGACTTAGGATTTAGGTTTAGAATTCAATTTTTTATTGATATTTTTTGGAAGGGAATTGTATGGTTTGAATATGATTTATGAATGGATGAAGAACTTCCCTTTTGATTTTGATTTGCCTTAATGTTCAGATCATTTTCCTCTTTATGTTTTGATTCACCATAATTATGAGATTCTTTCCTTTTTGCACTTGTTGACTTTTTTATGATTTTTTGTTCTTTTATGATTTTTTGGACAAAAAAAGGAAAAAATAGTAATAATAACAATAAAAAGCAAAATTGGTGAAAACAAATAAAAATTATGCAAGTGGGATTCGAAACCTTGACCTCGCACGCGTCACTCTTTGAATTCTCTCCTCACTACCAAATGGGCTAATTCACATATTCGAAAGAAAATGCGACAAAAGTCAATATGATAATAAAAAGTGCGGGCAAAATTTTGGGTACGACAGCTGCCCCTATTTAATTAGCTTTCACCCGAGGGCATGTATGACGACAGTCTTCGTGTATTCGTTGTGGGAGATAATTAAATACCAAAGGACCCAAAATTTTGTCCGAGGAGGTGAGAAGCTAAAAGATAGACCGATTGTCGCCAACTTGGGGTCAGGGCTTAAATAAGGAGATGAACAGATCATCGCCTCGTGAGGTGCTTAGGTCGGAAGATAAATAGGTTATCCCCTCAAGGGGGTGCTTAGACTAAAAGAGATGAGGAGTTTCGGGCACCAATGCTTAGTTTGAAAAGAGAAGCGCACTCAGGCGTTGTTTTCTTGGATTGAAAAGATGAGTAGACTCGGACGTCCGTGCTTAGATTGAAAAGATAAGCAGACTTATATTGCAAAGATGAGCAGACTCGAATGTCGTTGCTTTTATTGAAAGGAGAAGCAGACTCAGACGTCGTTGCTTATATTGGAAAGAGAAGCTGACTCGAGCGTCGTTTGCTTGAATTGGAAAAATAAGCAAACTCGGGCGTCGTTGCTTATACTGTAAAGAGAAGCGGACTCAGGCGTCGTTGCTTATATTGGAAAGATGAGCAGACTCGGGCGTCGTTTGCCTGGATAGAAAAGGTGAGCAGACTCGGGCGTCGATTGCTTGGATTGAAAAGATGAGCAGACTCGGGCGTCGTTTGCAAGGATAGGAAAAGTGAGCAGACTCGGGGGTCGTTGCTTATATTGGAAAGAGAAGTAGACTCAGGCGTCGTTGCTTAGATTAGAAAGTGAAGCAGACTCGGGCGTCATTGCTTACTAGAAGAGAGAAGCAGACTCGGGCGTCATTGCTTGTATTGGACAGAGAAGCAGACTCGGGCGTCGTTGCTTGGATTGGAACGAGAAGCAGACTCGGACATCGTTGCTTATATTGGATAGAGAAGCAGACTCGGGCGTCGTTGCTTACATTGGAAAGAGAAGCAGACTCGAGCGTCGTTACTTACATTGGGAACGTAAGCAGATTCGGGTACCGTTGCTTACGAGGAGATTAGAAAATAGTCGTTGGTTTGGGGTCCAGAACAAGGATAGAATGTCGCAGGCTCGAGGTCCGAACATTGATGGAAAGACAAATTGTCATACGTGTAAGAAACCTGGACAAAAACTAGAATTTTGCATGCTCGGGAGCCAGAACAAGGATAAAATGCTGCTGGCTCGGGGGCCGGATGAAGGATGGATTACCGCAGGCTCGAGGGTCGGACCTAGATTAAAAGTATAAGTTGCCGCATGCGTTAGAGCCGGGCAAAACTGGAAAGATAAATGTTGTAGGCGTGAGAGCCAGACAAAGGTGGAAATATAAATTGTGGTAGGTCTTAGAACCTTAATAAGAACCAGAATGTCACAGGCTCGGGGGCCAGACGAATTGCCGCGGGTGTAAGAACCGGGCAAATTGTCATTGGATTGCCATAGGCGTAAGAGCCGATAAGTGCCATAGGTGTAAGAACCAGACAAAATTGAAAAATTGTCACGACATAGGAACCAGATGAAATTGGAAAGATAAATTTCTATAGGTGTAAGAACCTGGACAAAACTTGATTGATAAATTGTCGCATAAGATCGACTTTTGATCGCCACATAAGATTGGACTTTTGACTTTGCTGCGTAATATCGGACCTTTGATTTGCCAATGAAGATTTGGCTTTGATTTGGTTTAGATCGTTTAAGACGACCACCAATAAGAAAGATTCCTCAAAGATCTTACTAGGGATTAAACTGGCTGCGGAGAGTTGACAAATAAGACTCCGCAGGGGAATCATCTAATGGGGAAACTAATGAGTCATCCCGTTGGGGTAAATTAGATCGTAGCTTGTTTAGCCGGACATTGATTTGGACCTCTTGAGTAGTCATTAAAATTTGATTATGCTATGTATGCATGCTTTGTGCGGTTGCATGATATTTTTTATGTTGATGCATTTGATGATGCGTGATGTGCATGATATGCCCCTGGTGCTGGGCGTAGTGTATGCTATGTGATGAGTGTGTACTGATGCATGATATGAAATGCATGTAGTGTATGTATGCTCGTGAAAATTGAGCTTCAAGGTGATTATGTTTAAGCGTGTCTTGGTCTTCTTTGGATGGGAAGGAACCAAGCAGAGTCGAGGTTTGAAATGCTAGCGAAGGCTGGACTTTGGGGATGTCAATGGTTGTTGGGCTTAGTTGAATGTCACTGGTTGAGATGTTGAATGCCAATGAAAATTGGGCTTTGAGCGTGAGTGAATATTGGACTCGGAATTCATTGGTATATGAGTTGGATGGTATTGAATGTTGGACGTAGGGAGATTGCAAAGGGATATTGGGCTTTGTGGATGATATTGAACATCGAGTTTAGGAGGATGACAATGGATATTGGGCTTTGGGTGAAAGCAGTTTCTCTTTTGTTGGATGATCTGGAGGCCTCGACACACAGGTATGATGCACGATGTATGAATGATATGTTATGATATGCCATAATGGATGAGTATCATGCGAGAGTGGTGCAAGTATGACTGATGCGAGATGCATGGTTATGATTTTCAATGATGGATACAATAAGATGCATAGTTTCATGGTAGAGTGAAGCGACATGATTAATGCATGGCAATAACTCGCTGGGTCGCTGGAATGTTTCTGAAAGTTCTCTTGTGGTGGGAAATGGAATGATTATGGATTGGAGGTGTCTTTTGCAGCAAGGTTTCGGGTCTAGAGGTCATAAGGTGTTTTGCTAGCATGGTTTCCCGACGCTCACGTAGAGCTTGACAGTTGCTGATGTGTAGTAGAGTTTGCTTGAGCAGCAAGAAGGGATGGAGAAGACTTGCCCCGATTGTAGCTGATTTTGCCCCTATCTGTTGGGTCTTTGAAGGAGTTGCCTGAAGAGGATAACTAGGTTGATCTCTTACGTCTCAATTTGTTATAAGCTCATGTGGCGCAGCCGTTTTGCCTTTTTGATTTGAAAATCCCTAACTTTTGCCTGGACTGCTCTTTCGAGTGTTTAGTCCATCGGGAGTATACCCTTTTTTGCCTAGGCTGCTCTTTTGAGTTTTCAACCTAGCGGGTTTTATTTCCTTTTTTGGTGCCCCTAATTTTTGCCTGGACCGCCTTTTCAGGTTTTCAGTCCACCGGGACGCTCTCTATTGCCTAAGACGCCCTTTCAGGTTTTCGACTTAGCGAGCTTCTTTTTATTTTTCTTTTTCTTTAGGCATAATACTTCTTGACTGCGCCGGAGTTCTCTGAGAGAGAAAGATCATTTCGATCCATGGTGCTGATATGACCTTAACACAGACTGCCCCAGTATTTGAATCCTTGAAAGGCATGCCCCTGATCAGCAGTATCTTCAGATGGTTGCCCCTGATTATATGGTTTAGCACCTAGTTGGGGAGGGTCTCTAGGAGATTTGTCCCTAGTTGAGAGCTTCTTGAACTGGTTCGCCCTTGATTAGACCTTTGTTGAGATTTCCTCGATGCCAAATGTTGTTTTGTTAGTAAAATTGTTCCTTTTGAAAAGTAGTTTTAATGTAATGCATATGCAAGTTTTTGAAATCAGAAACTGCTATGGTATGTACAATGAATAATATTTGGGCCATGATGTTGGCGCGAATGAAGGTGTGAAAGAGGGATAGAACAAAAATGGTGTCACGACCCGAATCTCCATCGTGACCGGCGCACGAACTAACACACTAGTCCGGCAAGCCTTATGACCAAACTTATCAAACGATAGATAAAATATTTCCAAAATGACTTTTATTTCAAAAATAATATTTACTGAAATTTCGACAAAGTATCCTCTGTATTTTCAACATTTCCAAATTCAAAATATATCCTGTTTAATATTACAAACGCATACTTTTCAGTCAGCAGTTCAAGGTTTACAAATTTCGTGTTCATACATCTGAAATTAAGACATTCCTAGACTCAAAATAGCTGCAGATACACTGACTCAACATAAACAAAGATTCTTCAACCAAAGGAAACCTACCGAAAGAATTAAAATCTGGAACTTTGAGTCTATTAGGAGCTTGCTACTCTTCTGAATCTGAAAAAAAAAATAGAATATGAAGGGGTAAGCCACGAGGACTTAGTGAGAGACAACAACCACCACCAACTAGAAGGGAAACACACAAAGGCACGAATAATTAGTTTTCTCAAATCTAATTTCAATTAACAAAGATAGTAGCCATGTAAAGATATAATTAATCCAGAATCAAGTATACACGTGAAAATTCACTAACTTGTAAATTTGTCCATAAAATAAGACTATTAAAAAAATCCAATATTAAAAAAAAAAAAAGTGAAAATCAAATCAACAACTCTATAGAAAAATATAAAACCTTGTATAATTAAAATAATCATCCTTGAAGAAAGTATATAAATCTGATACAATTTAATGGAATCAAAATAATCAACTTTAAAGAAAAATGTAGAAATCCAATAAAATAAAATAGAATAAAAAGATCGTTGAGAGAGAATCGAGAGATGGCTCCATCTCGTTGATAGCCCTTTCCTCCTAAGAGTGGCCTCTCACTTAGTGGCGGCTCCATCTAACGGATAGTCCTTTTCTCATCGATTCGGAAGACACGTCAAATCTATCGATCAGGAAGTCAACATCTCGTTGATAGCCCTCTCCACCTAATGGCGGCCTTTCCATAGGGGCGGCTCCATCTAACGGATAATCTCCCTAACCGAAATCACATTACTAGGTGCACCTAGGTCGTCTTCATTATAATCGCGACTCTTAAAATACACCGCCAAAAACCATGTTTCAATACCTTTCGAAAGCTTTTGTCGAAATACATACAGTCCAAAATTAGTTCACTTTATAAACCATAAGTAAAATCAAATCCAAACGGAGAATATCAACATTTTTCCAAAACATGTCTCAAAACCATATTTCTCAACATATCAAACTTATGCCCAAAGTATATAAAGCAAATCTCAATTTCAAATCTTATGCTCAATAAATCATAAGTAAATCCAAATAGAGACCGTATTAACATCGATAACTTTAAAAATTAAATAACCGATGATGAGAAAAAAAATGTTCAAAGGTTGTGTTTCCCCACTTTCAAAATTACTTTAACATAGAAAATAAGCAAAATATCAATAATAGCAATAATTAAAATATGTGATAATGATCATCATCAACTCACAGCTATGACGAATCAACTCCATTCCTCGCAATGTGTTCCGGAATGACCTCCGGAGTAATTCCCACCAAATCTGAACATCAAACAATAATTTCAGCTCTTGTGAAAACTTACTTAAGATCACACTACCAATAGATAAAAGAATTAGACAAAACCCCCAATTTGTTAGAGTTAAAGTTTGAAAGGAACTCATGAAAGTCTGAGATTTTACTAGTTCCACTACTAATCCAAGATAGATATCATCTATAAATTTCATGAATCATAAATTCTTATCTCCAAGAATATCAATGAGCAACTTTCAAGAAATGGGTTCTCTTCTTCTTGCCTATAGTACTAACCCTAACTCCAAAATCACACTCAATAGCATTTATAGAAGTATGAGGAGCTTATACTAGAGATGTGGTATCTTCCCTTTTAAGTGTATGGTGTATGATTAATATTTGTTATTGGAATGAGAAAAAGTGGTGAAATGGAAAAATAGAGAAATGGAAGAAAACGTGGGAACAGAGGAAAGAAGAGGAAGCAAGGTGGTAATGTCCAAAATGAAATGGTCGGTGAGCTTAAGTGGTATTATTTTTTTTTTTCTAGACCCTTCTTTCTTTTCTTTTTTTTTTATTTGGGTTTATGTTTAATGTTTTTATTTTTAAATTTTTTTTTTTTTAATTAAACGGTGTGTTACATTCTTCCCCCCCTTAAGAAAATTCGTCCTCGAATTTATTAACCTTGATCTTCGAATAAGTGTAGGTACTAGGTACTTTTCATGCATAATAATTTATTTATTTTTTCGGACTTCCAAATTTCTTCTTCACCTGACGGCCCTTTCTAAAGAACCTTCACTTAAACGACATCCTTTGATTGTAGTTGTCCAACCTCCTTATCTACTATTGCTATTGGATGTTCAATGTATGACAAATTCTCTTCTAATTGAACATCGTCATGACTAATAACAAAGTATCCATTAAAATATGAAAGACCGGATGAACTCCAGACAAATTCGGTGGAAGTGCTAAGCGATAAGCTACAAGTCCGACTCTCTCCAAAATCTTATACGGCCCAATGAACCTTGGACTTAGCTTACCCTTCTTATCGAGCCGCAAAACTCGTTTCATTATTTAAACACGTAAAAAAAAAAAAAATACTTGGTCGCCCACTGTGAATTTTGAGGAACGACACCTCTTGTCGGAATTTTCCTACTTCGAGTTGTCATTAACCACTCTTAGTTGATCTTAACTTTTTTTAATGATATCTTGAATTAACTCTAGGCCCACTAGTTTAGACTATCCAACTTCAACCCATCCTATCAAAGACATACATCGTCTATATACAATGTCTCAAAAGGCGCCACTTTAATACTAGATTGGTAACTATTTATATGAAACTCCCATCATTGAAAAATATTAGTCAATTTCCTCCAATATTAAGAACACAAGCACATAACATATATACTATGTTTGTATAATTTTGTCAAATTGACCATCTGTCGTAGGATAATAATTGTACTAAGATTCAAACGGAGCAGTCAACTGAGCCATGTTTCCAAGGATAGTAGAGATTGACACGTCATGTAAAGAAACAATCTCGTTTAAATAAATCTTAGCATACTAATCTACGGATGGTTTAAAATCCAATTTATCAAATCCATATAGATGTTGGAGCACTATTAAACCTAAAAGACATAACTAGAATTTCATAATGCCCGTAGCATGTGCAAAGAGTTTTCATTAAAATAAGATCCCTCTTAACCTTCAACTGGTGATGCCTAGACCGCAATTCAGTCTTAGAAAAAAAAATATTTTGCTCCTTGAAGTTGATCAAACAATTCGTCAGTTGAAAGTAAACAATATTCATTTGTTACTACCATCATATTCGATTCTCTATGTCACACCTAATCACATGGGTTCATCTCTTTTCTTTTAACACAATACTATTGCTTTCAAAGGAGAAGAATTTGGGCGAGTAAAGCTCTTATTAAGAAAACCTTGTAGTTGCACCCTTAACATCTAAAGTTTGGGTAGGCCAATCTATGAAGAGGTACAAATGTGAGTTGGAGGTTAGGAACCAAGACTATAAAGAATTCAGTATCCCTATCAGGTGGAAATCCAAGAAATTCTAACTCACGCTTTTAGAACTATTTATAGTTTTTATTCACTCACTTGTATATTCATAATCAAAACCAATCAGCCTTGACAACCTCTTTAAGTAAATTGTTAGCTCCTAAACATGAGATTAATTATATGGTACACAACTACATTTTCCTCGAAAGGCCAGAGAAAGTTACTACCCATTATCTAATATCTCACTACCCTGTTATAATAGACTAGGGTGCCATGACGGAAGAACAACCAATTCATACCCAACGTCTTGTCATATTCTATACTAAAGCTACTAGTGTTAATTTATGACTAGATAATAGTTGTGTTGTAACTGCCAAGGATGATCCCCCTTGTTATGTCATACTCGACCACATTGAAAGCACAATTTACCATCTTTGAAAAATTTCAGATTAAGACCAACTACTATAGAATCAAAATTACTCTAATGTAAAGTTAATTATCGATATGCCCCATGATCTAATCTACAACTATGCACTATGCTCAAAAGTTTGTCTACTAGAAATATCCCTCTTGCAATACTGATATTTGTTGTCCCTAGCGACCACATATAACTCACCACCACGATAAGAATTATTACAATATGATCATTCAACTCGTTTCTTGCAAGAATCTTGTTTACTACTTTACTTAACATTTTATTGTTGCTTAATCATAAGTGTCAATCTTGAACCCTCAGCAAAGTAGTACAATTAGACCAGACACATGTCCTTCTTGAAATAGGGTGAGGAATGTGGCTTGAAAGCTATGTGAAAATGGACATTATACTCTGTAACTGACATGTTCTAAGTTTGTTTAGATCGCTCATAATCGTAAGTTAATCTATCTCTAACAATTTCTAGAAGAAAACGGACCATAAACATTCAAGAGATCTCACTCACTACTCCATGCCAACGTCGGTTATCCTAATTGTTTTCCATGTGTAAGTATACTAAACTAGTCATATATCACGCCCTACAACTTAAATGATGTGAACTCCACTGTACTTATATTTGAGCATCTTGATGCCCTTCATAACCTCCCTAGACTGTCAATGTGACTTTCGGTGCATCCTCACGCACACTTGAATTGGAAAAGGTAAAAGATTAAGTTTCATGAATTTTGCTACAGTAACATCCACACCTCGAGATAGAATTAACGCATGTTGCTCACCCTTCCAAACTTCTTGTTCGCCATCAACATTTGTTTATCAAAGATTATCCTACTACTGCCCAACAACAACTGCAATAAGTTGTCGCAATACTCGTTGTAATCATTGTCTTCCTCTAGGAACCTCAACATTAACTACTATTGCAAATAAGCCACGTTCATCGACATGAACGCCACATCCTCCATCATTTGCTTTAACTCGTCAACGAATACGACCGAATCACAACCTCTTGGACTAGGGTCTTAAGGTTGGGAAGTAAACCCATACGGAAGAAATTTCCCTTCTAGTGGAGATTCTAGTGTTGGGTGGCATCCTCACCAAATTAAAGAAAATTGACCGAATATTCGACAAGACGACAGAGCGAGACAAATTAAAGACCAAAAGAGATCATAGAATCGGACAACAAGTGTGACTACCATAGAATTGGACAACAAGTGAGGCTGTCATAGAATGCTAATAACTTCTTGCAAGTAAATGGTGCCGCGGTTCACAATTTACTATCAAGAACCTATTCTCATTCTATGTCTGCAGCTATTAGGACCTACAACCGGAGCTCTGATACCAACTTTGTCACGACCCGAATCTCCATCGTGACTGGCGCACGAACTAACACACTACTCCGGCAAGCCTTATGACCAAACTTATCAAACGATAGATAAAATATTTACAAAATGACTTTTATTTCAAAAATAATATTTACTGAAATTTCGACAAAGTATCCTCTGTATTTTCAACATTTCCAAATTCAAAATATATCCTGTTTAATATTACAAACGCATACTTTTCAGTCAGCAGTTCAAGGTTTACAAATTTCGTGTTCATACATCTGAAATTAAGACATTCCTAGACTCAAAATAGCTGCAGATACACTGACTCAACATAAACAAAGATTCTTCAACCAAAGGAAACCTACCGAAAGAATTACAATCTGGAACTTTGAGTCTATTAGGAGCTTGCTACTCTTCTGAATCTGAAAAAAAAATAGAATATGAAGGGGTAAGCCACGAGGACTTAGTGAGAGACAACAACCACCACCAACTAGAAGGGAAACACACAAAGGCACGAATAATTAGTTTTCTCAAATCTAATTTCAATTAACAAAGATAGTAGCCATGTAAAGATATAATTAATCCAGAATCAAGTATACACGTGAAAATTCACTAACTTGTAAATTTGTCCATAAAATAAGACTATTAAAAAAATCCAATATTAAAAAAAAAAAAGTGAAAATCAAATCAACAACTCTATAGAAAAATATAAAACCTTGTATAATTAAAATAATCATCCTTGAAGAAAGTATATAAATCTCATACAATTTAATGGAATCAAAATAATCAACTTTAAAGAAAAATGTAGAAATCCAATAAAATAAAATAGAATAAAAAGATCGTTGAGAGAGAATCGAGAGATGGCTCCATCTCGTTGATAGCCCTTTCCTCCTAAGAGTGGCCTCTCACTTAGTGGCGGCTCCATCTAACGGATAGTCCTTTTCTCATCGATTTGGAAGACACGTCAAATCTATCGATCAGGAAGTCTACATCTCGTTGATTGCCCTCTCCACCTAATGGTGGCCTTTCCATAGGGGCGGCTCCATCTAACGGATAATCTCCCTAACCGAAATCACATTACTAGGTGCACCTAGGTCGTCTTCATTATAATCGCGACTCTTAAAATACACCGCCAAAAACCATGTTTCAATACCTTTCGAAAGCTTTTGTCGAAATACATACAGTCCAAAATTAGTTCACTTTATAAACCATAAGTAAAATCAAATCCAAACGGAGAATATCAACATTTTTCCAAAACATGTCTCAAAACCATATTTCTCAACATATCAAACTTATGCCCAAAGTATATAAAGCAAATCTCAATTTCAAATCTTATGCTCACTAAATCATAAGTAAATCCAAATAGAGACCGTATTAACATCGATAACTTTAAAAATTAAATAACCGATGATGAGAAAAAAAATGTTCAAAGGTTGTGTTTCCCCACTTTCAAAATTACTTTAACATAGAAAATAAGCAAAATATCAATAATAGCAATAATTAAAATATGTGATAATGATCATCATCAACTCACAGCTATGACAAATCAACTCCATTCCTCGCAATGTGTTCCGGAATGACCTCCGGAGTAATTCCCACCAAATCTGAACATCAAACAATAATTTCAGCTCTTGTGAAAACTTACTTAAGATCACACTACCAATAGATAAAAGAATTAGACAAAACCCCCAATTTGTTAGAGTTAAAGTTTGAAAGGAACTCATGAAAGTCTGAGATTTTACTAGTTCCACTACTAATCCAAGATAGATATCATCTATAAATTTCATGAATCATAAATTCTTATCTCCAAGAATATCAATGAGCAACTTTCAAGAAATGGGTTCTCTTCTTCTTGCCTATAGTACTAACCCTAACTCCAAAATCACACTCAATAGCATTTATAGAAGTATGAGGAGCTTATACTAGAGATGTGGTATCTTCCCTTTTAAGTGTATGGTGTATGATTAATATTTGTTATTGGAATGAGAAAAAGTGGTGAAATGGAAAAATAGAGAAATGGAAGAAAACGTGGGAACAGAGGAAAGAAGAGGAAGCAAGGTGGTAATGTCCAAAATGAAATGGTCGGTGAGCTTAAGTGGTATTATTTTTTTTTTCTAGACCCTTCTTTCTTTTCTTTTTTTTTTATTTGGGTTTATGTTTAATGTTTTTATTTTTAAATTTTTTTTTTTTTTAATTAAACGGTGTGTTACATTCTTCCCCCCCTTAAGAAAATTCGTCCTCGAATTTATTAACCTTGATCTTCGAATAAGTGTAGGTACTAGGTACTTTTCATGCATAATAATTTATTTATTTTTTCGGACTTCCAAATTTCTTCTTCACCTGACGGCCCTTTCTAAAGAACCTTCACTTAAACGACATCCTTTGATTGTAGTTGTCCAACCTCCTTATCTACTATTGCTATTGGATGTTCAATGTATGACAAATTCTCTTCTAATTGAACATCGTCATGACTAATAACAAAGTATCCATTAAAATATGAAAGACCGGATGAACTCCAGACAAATTCGGTGGAAGTGCTAAGCGATAAGCTACAAGTCCGACTCTCTCCAAAATCTTATACGGCCCAATGAACCTTGGACTTAGCTTACCCTTCTTATCGAGCCGCAAAACTCGTTTCATTATTTAAACACGTAAAAAAAAAAAAATACTTGGTCGCCCACTGTGAATTTTGAGGAACGACACCTCTTGTCGGAATTTTCCTACTTCGAGTTGTCATTAACCACTCTTAGTTGATCTTAACTTTTTTTAATGATATCTTGAATTAACTCTAGGCCCACTAGTTTAGACTATCCAACTTCAACCCATCCTATCAAAGACATACATCGTCTATATACAATGTCTCAAAAGGCGCCACTTTAATACTAGATTGGTAACTATTTATATGAAACTCCCATCATTGAAAAATATTAGTCAATTTCCTCCAATATTAAGAACACAAGCACATAACATATATACTATGTTTGTATAATTTTGTCAAATTGACCATCTGTCGTAGGATAATAATTGTACTAAGATTCAAACGGAGCAGTCAACTGAGCCATGTTTCCAAGGATAGTAGAGATTGACACGTCATGTAAAGAAACAATCTCGTTTAAATAAATCTTAGCATACTAATCTACGGATGGTTTAAAATCCAATTTATCAAATCCATATAGATGTTGGAGCACTATTAAACCTAAAAGACATAACTAGAATTTCATAATGCCCGTAGCATGTGCAAAGAGTTTTCATTAAAATAAGATCCCTCTTAACCTTCAACTGGTGATGCCTAGACCGCAATTCAGTCTTAGAAAAAAAAATATTTTGCTCCTTGAAGTTGATCAAACAATTCGTCAGTTGAAAGTAAACAATATTCATTTGTTACTACCATCATATTCGATTCTCTATGTCACACCTAATCACATGGGTTCATCTCTTTTCTTTTCACACAATACTATTGCTTTCAAAGGAGAAGAATTTGGGCGAGTAAAGCTCTTATTAAGAAAACCTTGTAGTTGCACCCTTAACATCTAAAGTTTGGGTAGGCCAATCTATGAAGAGGTACAAATGTGAGTTGGAGGTTAGGAACCAAGACTATAAAGAATTCAGTATCCCTATCAGGTGGAAATCCAAGAAATTCTAACTCACGCTTTTAGAACTATTTATAGTTTTTATTCACTCACTTGTATATTCATAATCAAAACCAATCAGCCTTGACAACCTCTTTAAGTAAATTGTTAGCTCCTAAACATGAGATTAATTATATGGTACACAACTACATTTTCCTCGAAAGGCCAGAGAAAGTTACTACCCATTATCTAATATCTCACTACCCTGTTATAATAGACTAGGGTGCCATGACGGAAGAACAACCAATTCATACCCAACGTCTTGTCATATTCTATACTAAAGCTACTAGTGTTAATTTATGACTAGATAATAGTTGTGTTGTAACTGCCAAGGATGATCCCCCTTGTTATGTCATACTCGACCACATTGAAAGCACAATTTACCATCTTTGAAAAATTTCAGATTAAGACCAACTACTATAGAATCAAAATTACTCTAATGTAAAGTTAATTATCGATATGCCCCATGATCTAATCTACAACTATGCACTATGCTCAAAAGTTTGTCTACTAGAAATATCCCTCTTGCAATACTGATATTTGTTGTCCCTAGCGACCACATATAACTCACCACCACGATAAGAATTATTACAATATGATCATTCAACTCGTTTCTTGCAAGAATCTTGTTTACTACTTTACTTAACATTTTATTGTTGCTTAATCATAAGTGTCAATCTTGAACCCTCAGCAAAGTAGTACAATTAGACCAGACACATGTCCTTCTTGAAATAGGGTGAGGAATGTGGCTTGAAAGCTATGTGAAAATGGACATTATACTCTGTAACTGACATGTTCTAAGTTTGTTTAGATCGCTCATAATCGTAAGTTAATCTATCTCTAACAATTTCTAGAAGAAAACGGACCATAAACATTCAAGAGATCTCACTCACTACTCCATGCCAACGTCGGTTATCCTAATTGTTTTCCATGTGTAAGTATACTAAACTAGTCATATATCACGCCCTACAACTTAAATGATGTGAACTCCACTGTACTTATATTTGAGCATCTTGATGCCCTTCATAACCTCCCTAGACTGTCAATGTGACTTTCGGTGCATCCTCACGCACACTTGAATTGGAAAAGGTAAAAGATTAAGTTTCATGAATTTTGCTACAGTAACATCCACACCTCGAGATAGAATTAACGCATGTTGCTCACCCTTCCAAACTTCTTGTTCGCCATCAACATTTGTTTATCAAAGATTATCCTACTACTGCCCAACAACAACTGCAATAAGTTGTCGCAATACTCGTTGTAATCATTGTCTTCCTCTAGGAACCTCAACATTAACTACTATTGCAAATAAGCCACGTTCATCGACATGAACGCCACATCCTCCATCATTTGCTTTAACTCGTCAACGAATACGACCGAATCACAACCTCTTGGACTAGGGTCTTAAGGTTGGGAAGTAAACCCATACGGAAGAAATTTCCCTTCTAGTGGAGATTCTAGTGTTGGGTGGCATCCTCACCAAATTAAAGAAAATTGACCGAATATTCGACAAGACGACAGAGCGAGACAAATTAAAGACCAAAAGAGATCATAGAATCGGACAACAAGTGTGACTACCATAGAATTGGACAACAAGTGAGGCTGTCATAGAATGCTAATAACTTCTTGCAAGTAAATGGTGCCGCAGTTCACAATTTACTATCAAGAACCTATTCTCATTCTATGTCTGCAGCTATTAGGACCTACAACCGGAGCTCTGATACCAACTTTGTCACGACCCGAATCTCCATCGTGACCGGCGCACGAACTAACACACTACTCCGGCAAGCCTTATGACCAAACTTATCAAACGATAGATAAAATATTTCCAAAATGACTTTTATTTCAAAAATAATATTTACTGAAATTTCGACAAAGTATCCTCTGTATTTTCAACATTTCCAAATTCAAAATATATCCTGTTTAATATTACAAACGCATACTTTTCAGTCAGCAGTTCAAGGTTTACAAATTTCGTGTTCATACATCTGAAATTAAGACATTCCTAGACTCAAAATAGCTGCAGATACACTGACTCAACATAAACAAAGATTCTTCAACCAAAGGAAACCTACCGAAAGAATTACAATCTGGAACTTTGAGTCTATTAAGAGCTTGCTACTCTTCTGAATCTGAAAAAAAATAGAATATGAAGGGGTAAGCCACGAGGACTTAGTGAGAGACAACAACCACCACCAACTAGAAGGGAAACACACAAAGGCACGAATAATTAGTTTTCTCAAATCTAATTTCAATTAACAAAGATAGTAGCCATGTAAAGATATAATTAATCCAGAATCAAGTATACACGTGAAAATTCACTAACTTGTAAATTTGTCCATAAAATAAGACTATTAAAAAAATCCAATATTAAAAAAAAAAAAAGTGAAAATCAAATCAACAACTCTATAGAAAAATATAAAACCTTGTATAATTAAAATAATCATCCTTGAAGAAAGTATATAAATCTGATACAATTTAATGGAATCAAAATAATCAACTTTAAAGAAAAATGTAGAAATCCAATAAAATAAAATAGAATAAAAAGGTCGTTGAGAGAGAATCGAGAGATGGCTCCATCTCATTGATAGCCCTTTCCTCCTAAGAGTGGCCTCTCACTTAGTGGCGGCTCCATCTAACGGATAGTCCTTTTCTTATCGATTTGGAAGACACGTCAAATCTATCGATCAGGAAGTCTACATCTCGTTGATTGCCCTCTCCACCTAATGGCGGCCTTTCCATAGGGGCGGCTCCATCTAACGGATAATCTCCCTAACCGAAATCACATTACTAGGTGCACCTAGGTCGTCTTCATTATAATCGCGACTCTTAAAATACACCGCCAAAAACCATGTTTCAATACCTTTCGAAAGCTTTTGTCGAAATACATACAGTCCAAAATTAGTTCACTTTATAAACCATAAGTAAAATCAAATCCAAACGGAGAATATCAACATTTTTCCAAAACATGTCTCAAAACCATATTTCTCAACATATCAAACTTATGCCCAAAGTATATAAAGCAAATCTCAATTTCAAATCTTATGCTCAATAAATCATAAGTAAATCCAAATAGAGACCGTGTTAACATCGATAACTTTAAAAATTAAATAACCGATGATGAGAAAAAAAATGTTCAAAGGTTGTGTTTCCCCACTTTCAAAATTACTTTAACATAGAAAATAAGCAAAATATCAATAATAGCAATAATTAAAATATGTGATAATGATCATCATCAACTCACAGCTATGACAAATCAACTCCATTCCTCGCAATGTGTTCCGGAATGACCTCCGGAGTAATTCCCACCAAATCTGAACATCAAACAATAATTTCAGCTCTTGTGAAAACTTACTTAAGATCACACTACCAATAGATAAAAGAATTAGACAAAACCCCCAATTTGTTAGAGTTAAAGTTTGAAAGGAACTCATGAAAGTCTGAGATTTTACTAGTTCCACTACTAATCCAAGATAGATATCATCTATAAATTTCATGAATCATAAATTCTTACCTCCAAGAATATCAATGAGCAACTTTCAAGAAATGGGTTCTCTTCTTCTTGCCTATAGTACTAACCCTAACTCCAAAATCACACTCAATAGCATTTATAGAAGTATGAGGAGCTTATACTAGAGATGTGGTATCTTCCCTTTTAAGTGTATGGTGTATGATTAATATTTGTTATTGGAATGAGAAAAAGTGGTGAAATGGAAAAATAGAGAAATGGAAGAAAACGTGGGAACAGAGGAAAGAAGAGGAAGCAAGGTGGTAATGTCCAAAATGAAATGGTCGGTGAGCTTAAGTGGTATTATTTTGTTTTTCTAGACCCTTCTTTCTTTTCTTTTTTTTTATTTGGGTTTATGTTTAATGCTTTTATTTTTAAATTTTTTTTTTTTTAATTAAACGGTGTGTTACAAATGGTTTAGTGATGCTTAACAGACATGTGGAGTTAGTTTAACAACGATTTGCTGAATATGCTTTCATAGTTAACCTAGCTTCAATTAGGTCTTTTGAAGGTTGTAACGTGGCCAGGATCATGGTTTTTGAAAAAAATGATTATAAGGCTCAAAATTGATTTTAACCCATTCATTCTCCTTTGATGATCTTCATTCCTAGATTCAATTAACTCAACGGATGTATTTGGTCAGCAAGACAATTTTGGTAGTTAGGATGATGGAGGTAGAAACAATGGTCGAAGCACTGATGAGATTTTAAGGTGGCAGTCGCCTCTTTTTGTTTACAAGCTTGTTTCCATTTCTTGTTTTTAATCCCTTATATTTTCATGGACCAATTATTTTGAATTTGTGGTCCATCGGGGATGCCCTAATTTTTGCCTAAGTCTCTTTTACTTAGCGGGCTCTTTTTTTTTTGAGCAATTCTTGTGAGATTTTGCTTTTGGCTTTGAAGGTCACGACTGCCATGTTAACTATTGTGAGCTTTATCTTCTCGTTGCTTCCTCCATGTTGGATGATGTGCGCAAGGAATATGATGTGCTTCAACCTTTTGATGGAGTAATGAGATGGACCGATTCTCTTGCATTGGGATGCATCAATGAGTTAATTGAAAGACTACCCTGCCCCGGGATAAGATTAAGGGTTTTTTTTGAAAAAAAGAAAAGAAAGAACAACGACTTCCAGCTCGAAGGGGTTGACTGCGGGTTATCTCCTTATCTCTCCAGTGTTTGGGAAGTGAAACAATGCCTTACATCATCAGCTAGGTTTTACTAATAAAAGCATAATTCAGCAAATTCAGTTATTTTATTTACATCATCCTCCCCCCAAGATTGTTAATATGAGAAGAAATGAAATGGAGAAGCGAGTGATGGCATGAGAAAAGAGTGAATACGAAATGATGGATTCCAAAAACATGCATGCTGATTTTATTAAAATTACTAGTCAAAAGGTACAACTTTAAGAACAAACAATCCTTAGCAAAAAGGAAATTACAATTTGAAATGACAAGTCTAATGATCCTAGGGATGTGCTTCTTTGTTGATCCACACACTTTGAGAGGTGCTTCTTGATGCTTTTGCACTTGTCAGGGTAAGGGGTGATCATTTATGATTGAGATTCCTCCTTCAAAAGTATTCTTCTTTCAGGCATACCTACTATAGTAGTAAGGACATTGCTGCTGAGAATGTTGTCATTGGTGTATGGGGGATCACCCATGGTTGTGGAATATGAAGTGCTAAGTAGGTCTATGGTTCGTACCACAAAGGGTTGCTTTTCCTTAATAGAGCTTGTGTAGTCGGGTGCACTTTAGCCTTCAACTTATTGATCTCCTCATTGAAACACTTTCTAGCTTCTCCTGATTTTCTCTACAGTTTCTTTAGGCAGGCTTGAAGATTGTCTATGAGTATCGGGAAACTTGCTAGCGGTTTGCGGTTAAAAGAGGGCGAAGGAGGAAGAGATATGCTTCATGTTATTTTTTGAAAATGCAGATGTATGTATGCAGATGCATGAGAATGCATGGGTATGCAAAAAGTTTTTTTTTTTTAAGGTATGCAAAAATAGTTTTAATGTCATGATGTGATGAAACCAAAAAAAGGTCCAGGTGTGACCTCGAAGACGGATTCAAAGGTTAATTGGAAATTGACAATACATAACCTAAATAGGGGGCTCCCTACGATAGGTCGGTTCTAGATGTTACTACCCAACCCCCTCACATGTAGGATCAATGGTTTTTGTTTGTTTAACGGTGACAACTAAGGTCACACACCCACATGAAATTTTCCACCAGATTGGGCTAGCCACCTCTTGGTGAAATCTCCCAAGGGTCTCCCTTATATGGGATTATTGGGTTCTAAAAGGTCCCTAGAGTCATCAACCATATCCCAAAATTTCGTCAAGCGTATGGGCTAGCCAATTCCAGACGAACTTTTGGACAGATCTACTCTAGGCGGAGTCTTCGTATACCACTCATTGGGATGTGCATCCCATAAGTCCATACTAACAACCCCTTACTTATGCTTATGTTTTTCTCAAGCTCGGGTATAAAGCTTCGCTCAAGTAGCAACCCACAATTGATATGCATAAATAAATTAAGGCAGAATAACAAAGTGTAAAAGAAAGAAACAATTAACAATAAAATAAAAATAGAAAAACAAGAAAAGCGAGCAAGCAAAAAGAAAACATTCAAACCCTAAAGCTAATGAGGATAGGCTTAACTCTCTTAGTTTGTCCCCAGCAGAGTCGCCAGCTGTCGCACCGCGAAAAATGCCCGAGCGTATTAATCCTCCACTTGACGAATCCTTGGTTGAATTGAACGGTTGAGTAGAGCAGCAAGCAGCAATATCACCAACAAAGGGAGGGGTTGTACCTGCAGGCGCTCCGATGCTTAAGTCAGAAAGTGCACAAGTACAGAAAAAGTGAGAGTAGAAAGTGAGAATAGAATACCTGACCCTCTAGTGAAGGAGGGTATTTATAGATCCCCCAGCGCTGGGCCAAGGTCCTCTTAATGGGCTGTGCACAACGGCCCAATAGGAGAGACTGCCAGGATTTCTCCGTTGTTGGAGCAAGGAACCGGCATTTAGTCCTTATCCTGGTGATGAGCTGTCCCGTATCGCGTGGGGAAGTCGTTAAGCTCATCTGAAACGTGCCCTGATTAATAGGAACACGTGGGAATTGTGGATGCGTGGCGATTCCGGGCAGGGGAGCTCACCAGCTGTCGAGCAGGAGCTCTAAGCTCCATATGTTGAGCAGAAGCTCTAAGCTCCCTATGACGAGCAGGAGCTCTAAGCTCCCTATGTCGAGCAGGAGCTCTAAGCTCCATATGTCGAGCAGAAGCTCTAAGCTCCCTATGACGAGCAGGAGCTCTAAGCTCCCTATGTCGAGCAGGAGCTCTAAGCTCCCTATGTCGCGCAGGAGCTCTAAGCTCCCTATGACGCGCAGGAGCTCTAAGCTCCCTATGACGCGCAGGAGCTCTAAGCTCCATATGTCGAGCAGGAGCTCTAAGCTCCATATGTCGAGCAGAAGCTCTAAGCTCCCTATGTCGAGCAGGAGCTCTAAGCTCCCTATGTCGCGCAGGAGCTCTAAGCTCCCTATGACGCGCAGGAGCTCTAAGCTCCATATGTCGAGCAGGAGCTCTAAGCTCCATATGTCGAGCAGAAGATGGATTGGGCCAGCTATAGGCCTAGTCCAGAACAGAAGCCCCCCTAAGTCTTTGCTCCTAGGTACAGGAGTAATGACTTAGAATCAGCTAATTTGTCGAGGATATCCTCGATGCGTTTTAATCATTCGCGAGGTTGTGCTCGAGATAACTATTTCGAATTTAGAGGAAATTTTATTCGCGGGAACATGCTCATGTGTTTTGTCCTCGCATAATTTGTACTTATGCTCAGGAACTTTGTGTCATTTAGTTTGTCCCCCGCGGATTTATTTGTGGAGAGATTATCTGTTTCTGCTCGCGAAGTTGTATTTGCGAAAATAAAGAGGAGATGACACAAATTTACCGAGGAGAGGAAGAAATTTGAGGGGAAAATTTGATCCCTGAAGTCGCCCATGGCTCCAGCGGAGGATGAGACTGAGAATACTAGGGAACTTTCTACCCGAGCGGAGTTTGTTGCCCGCGTGAGGAAGTTGGGCGACTCTGTGCTTGCCAGGGTGAAACATGGTTGGCAGAACGCACTTGCCCAAGTTAAAGTTGCCAACCCCGGCGTCGAGCTCAGCCTTGATGGTATGGGTGTCATCCACGAAGTTGTGGATGGGCACATTATCCTCCCCGAAAGGTACAAGGACGTGGAGGCCGCAGATTTGGCAGGTGAGGACGACATGGATGTCGAGGAGGGTGACGACGAGGAGGATGATAACGACGATGAAGGGGAGAGCAAGAAAACCATTATCCCCGAGGATGATGATTAAATCTAGGCATGCGCGCCGTCAAGTTGTAGTTTTTGTTTTGAAAATTCTGGGGGCCTGCGTGCCTGTTATATTGTATTTTTGGACAATTTTTGTTGGGGGCCTGTGTGCTCGTTCAATGTAATTTTCGAACAGGTGGGCTTCGTCCCCGTTAGCTAATGGATTTGTTTTCTTTGCTAAGTAGTGCCTTTTATTTCTGCTTTGAATTGTGCTAGTTTATGTATGCTTGTGATATCCTGCTCGTTTGGCTCTTTGCTTATAATATTTTTCACAAATTTTCAAAGTGTTTTTTGAGCAGGAGCGTTGAATCCGAGGCGATTTAGAACTTGGATCAGCGGGGAAAGGCTCGTCGGAGAGTCCTTTCTCCGCGGCTTGAACCTCCCATCGCGAGCTGGGTGTTAAGCCTGGCACGGTGACGATGAGCTCATCGTATGAGTTCTCTTCGTCAGAAGCAGTTTCCCCATCCCTTTCCCGGGAGAGGAGTTGTGCTTTCGATTGGGTTTTAGATGGATGCTTGTGCCTGAGCACCCTTCGTTGTCCAGGTGCGTCTGCCCTTTTGCTGGGGAAGGCACTACCTTGGCTTTGTACGCCCTGTTTGGCAATAATTTAGCTATAATATTGTTTTAGTTTTTGGGCGTTCCAGGGTCGGGGAAGTTCCTTTCCCTGAAGGTCCGTCCCTGTCGGAGGGCATCGGCCATCTCCTGCTCCTCGTACTGTATGTACGGCTCTGCTTTGGTGAGGAGCTGGGCCAGAGTTTTGGGTTTCACGATCCCCACAGCTTTGGCGAAGTCAGTGCGGGGACGGAGGCCACGTGCGAGCAAGTACCTCTACATCTCGTCGGTCGTTTCGACCTGCACGGCTTCCCTGTTGAACCTCTCAATGTATGCGCGGAGAGATTCTTTTGCTCCTTGGAATATGGCTTCCAAGGTGGCTACCGTCTTCGGCTGCTTCCGAGAGGCGGTGAAATTTTTCTTGAATTGATCCGTGAAATCCTGCCAGGAAAACACAGACCGGGGAGAAAGACTTGTATACCAGGTCAAAGCTCCTTTCCTTAGTGTGATGGGGAAGAGTCTGCACCTGATGGCTCCACTTGTTTTACGGAAGTTGAGGATGGTGTTGAAGTTGTTGATGTGATCGTCCGGGTCGTTCAATCCATCATAGAAGGGGAGATTGGGGAGCCTCTCCATTGCTGCGGGGATAGGTGCCCTCATGATGTCCCTTGAGAGAGCGCAGACACTGTCCTCCTCCTCGCTCCCGTTGGGGGAGAATTCAGTAGCATCGTCATACCGAGGAGCCGACGAGGGACTTCGGTATTCGCGGTTGTTGCGAGCATGGAGGCTGGAGGAGACTTCATGCCTTGCCATATTTCGCAGCCCTTGGGGGGAATGGGGAGGCTGCTCGACCGTCTTCCCCTTTTTTGTTGTCGGGGAGACTCTTTCCTCGCGTAGAGGTGGAGTTCGACCCCTTTTGTTGCTTGGTGGTTGGATCCTCTCGAGGGCAGGACGTCGTTGGTGAGCTGTTTCCTGTCGAGGAGGGGACCTAGACGGGCGATGTCTCTGCGGGGGAGAGTTGGCTGCCCGCTGGGGGCGCTGATTTTTCTCTAGCGCTTCAATCCTGCGATTATGTTGCGCCATTAACTCCGAATTTCTCTTGAGGGCGGCGAGAATCCTCTGAAAATCTGCCCTAGTTGGTTGGTCAACGGGTTGTGCGTTGGCCACCGGGATTTCCTGCGTGTTTTGCGGGCGTTTCCCTAATTGGCGAACCGTCAGAACCTGCATGTCGTCATCTTTCTCTGACGACAGCGCAGTTTCGTGACCGTCTCTGGGGTCAGATTCCGGTATCGGTTGCTCATGTTGGGGCACAGGACTGAGAACAGTGTTGTGCTCCTCAGGGGAGGAAGCCGTGGGGACGAAATCACAGTTGTCGTCGCCGTGATCAGCGTCGTTGCGAGTGTTAGATACACTGGCCATTGGAATGAGTTTGTAGAGGAAGAAGAGATCGGTTTTGAACTTTTACTTTGAAAGAAGGGGAAACCAGATCCCCACAGACGGCGCCACTGATCTAACCTGTTGATCAGAAAGGTGTTGGGCCAGCAAATCCTCCACTTGACGAATCCTTGGTTGAATTGAACGGTTGAGTAGAGCAGCAAGCAGCAATATCACCAACAAAGGGGGGGGTTGTACCTGCAGGCGCTCCGATGCTTAAGTCAGAAAGTGCACAAGTACAGAAAAAGTGAGAGTAGAAAGTGAGAATAGAATACCTGACCCTCCAGTGAAGGAGGGTATTTATAGATCCCCCAGCGCTGGGCCAAGGTCCTCTTAATGGGCTGTGCACAACGGCCCAATAGGAGAGACTGCCAGGATTTCTCCGTTGTTGGAGCAAGGAACCGGCATTTAGTCCTTATCCTGGTGATGAGCTGTCCCGTATCGCGTGGGGAAGTCGTTAAGCTCATCTGAAACGTGCCCTGATTAATAGGAACACGTGGGAATTATGGATGCGTGGCGATTCCGGGCAGGGGAGCTCACCAGCTGTCGAGCAGGAGCTCTAAGCTCCATATGTTGAGCAGAAGCTCTAAGCTCCCTATGACGAGCAGGAGCTCTAAGCTCCCTATGTCGAGCAGGAGCTCTAAGCTCCATATGTCGAGCAGAAGCTCTAAGCTCCCTATGACGAGCAGGAGCTCTAAGCTCCCTATGTCGAGCAGAAGCTCTAAGCTCCCTATGTCGTGCAGGAGCTCTAAGCTCCCTATGACGCGCAGGAGCTCTAAGCTCCATATGTCGAGCAGGAGCTCTAAGCTCCATATGTCGAGCAGAAGCTCTAAGCTCCCTATGTCGAGCAAGAGCTCTAAGCTCCCTATGTCGAGCAGAAGCTCTAAGCTCCCTATGACGAGCAGGAGCTCTAAGCTCCCTATGACGAGCAGGAGCTCTAAGCTCCCTATGTCGCGCAGGAGCTCTAAGCTCCATATGTCGAGCAGAAGATGGATTGGGCCAGCTCTAGGCCCAGTCCAGAACAATTAGAGTTATTTACAGGAGAAGAAAAAGTTAGTTTTTTTATTAGTGTGCTTGACGGTTGTTGGATCCCGCTCCTACGTATTCCCGAGTGCAATGGGAAAATCAAAGCTACGTAGTTCTTTGTAAAAAATGTTTGTTGGTTGGTTGATTTTATTTATGAAATGATTTGTTTTGGTTTGAATTGCACGGGGGCAAGAAAAAGGTTGATTTGATGAGTTGAGTTGATTTTATTTATAAAATGATTTGTTTTGGTTTGAATTGCACGGGGGCAAGAAAAAAAGTTGATTTGATGAGTTGAGTTGATTTTATTCATGAAAATGATTTGTTTTGGTTTGAATTGCACGGGGGCAAGAAAAAAAGTTGATTTGAATGATTTGGGAAGACGAACGATTGCTTGACAAAGTGTACACTAAGCCCTCAATCTTTCGGGAGACATGCGAATGTACATTCGCCGATCTCTTTTTCATTCCAATTTGTTATGAAAAAAGTTGTTAATAAATTTAAGGAAATTTGAAACGATACTTTTTGTGTTTTATTTTATTATTTTTTAGACATTTTTTTATTAAGCATACTCAAGGGATGTGAACAAACTTGGACTTTGAATCATGATACAACAAACAGTCAAGTGATAAAATAAATGAACAAATGAATTAACAAACAAATGAATTAATGAATACACAAATAAATAAATAAATAAATCAGCAAACAAAACACAAGAAAGAAACCGCAGAATGAACAATACGCAAACACGCAAGAGGGAAAGAGGTGACCTGAGAGAGAGAAGAAATCGACCGAGAAAGTGAAAGGTCGTGCTTGCCAGAGAGAGACAGCCAGAGATATTGACGGCGGTGGTATTTCGGCCAGAGTTTGTGGCGGCAGCGGGAATCTCTATCTTCTTCTCTGTTTCGATCAATACTTGCTCATATGGTTTTGTTTGTGATTTCTTTGTTTTTGCTTTGATGATGAGTGAATGGTGGTATTTCTATGTTTTTTAATGATCTGCAAGTGATGGTTTATGATTTTGCTTATGTTTCTTTGGCTTTGCTCTCTATTATTTTTGTTATGGCTTGTTGTGGATTGATGATTTGGTATTGATGAATGTTGTGATGTTTATGTTATTTGATGGTTGCTTGTGTGGTTGACGTGATGGTGATGATGATTGTTAATGGTTTTGATAAATGGTGGTGATGGAGGTTGAAGGAGGGATTTGTAGTTTAATGGTGATGGTAGAGATTGAGTTTAATGGTGGTGATGATTTTTGTTTGATGATGGTGATGATATTGTTGTTGTTTAATGAAGGTGGTTATGAGTTTGTGATTGAAAATGTCAAGTGGTGGATCAAGGTTTGGTAGAGATGATTTGATGAATGGTGTGGTGATAGTGAAGATTATGATGGGTTATGGATTGAAGTGTTTATGGAGATGGTTGTTTAAATTGGAATTTGAAGAAAATTGTTTTGAGATGGTGAAAGGTTAATGGAGATGATGTTGTTATGTGATGTGGTTGAGTGGAGTTTTGGTGAATTGGAGGTTTTGAGGAAGAAGAAGAGGCTGCGCCTCTGGTCTTTCTTTTTCTTATATCTATTTTATTATCAAGTTTTTGTGTGTGTCCCCCTTTGATGAGTGTAATGATCAAGCTTATATAGACTTAGGATTTAGGTTTAGAATTCAATTTTTGATTGATATTTTTTGGAAGGGAATTGTATGGTTTGAATATGATTTATGAATGGATGAAGAACTTCCCTTTTGATTTTGATTTGCCTTAATGTTCAGATCATTTTCCTCTTTATGTTTTGATTCACCATAATTATGAGATTCTTTCCTTTTTGCACTTGTTGCTTATATTGGATAGAGAAGCAGACTCGGGCGTCGTTGCTTACATTGGAAAGAGAAGCATACTCGAGCGTCGTTACTTACATTGGGAACGTAAGCAGACTCGGGCACCGTTGCTTACGAGGAGATTAGAAAATAGTCGTTGGTTTGGGGTCCAGAACAAGGATAGAATGTCGCAGGCTCGAGGTCCGAACATTGATGGAAAGACAAATTGTCATACGTGTAAGAAACCTGGACAAAAACTAGAATTTTGCATGCTCGGGAGCCAGAACAAGGATAAAATGCTGCTGGCTCGAGGGCCGGATGAAGGATTGATTACCGCAGGCTCGACGGTCGGACCTAGATTAAAAGTATAAGTTGCCGCATGCGTTAGAGCCGGGCAAAACTGGAAAGATAAATGTTGTAGGCGTGAGAGCCAGACAAAGGTGGAAATATAAATTGTCGTAGGTCTTAGAACCTTAATAAGAACCAGAATGTCACAGGCTCGGGGGCCAGACGAATTGCCGCGGGTGTAAGAACCGGGCAAATTGTCATTGGATTGCCGTAGGCGTAAGAGCCGATAAGTGCCATAGGTGTAAGAACCAGACAAAATTGAAAAATTGTCACGACATAGGAACCAGATGAAATTGGAAAGATAAATTTCTACAGGTGTAAGAACCTGGACAAAACTTGATTGATAAATTGTCGCATAAGATCGACTTTTGATCGCCACATAAGATTGGACTTTTGACTTTGCTGCGTAATATCGGACCTTTGATTTGCCAATGAAGATTTGGCTTTGATTTGGTTTAGATCGTTTAAGACGACCACCAATAGGAAAGATTCCTCAAAGATCTTACTAGGGAGTAAACTGGCCGGGGAGAGTTGACAAATAAGACTCCGCAGGGGGAATCATCTAATGGGGAAACTAATGAGTCATCCCGTTGGGGTAAATTAGATCGTAGCTTGTTTAGCCGGACATTGATTTGGACCTCTTGAGTAGTCATAAAAATTTGATTATGCTATGTATGCATGCTTTGTGCGGTTGCATGATATTTTTTATGTTGATGCATTTGATGATGCGTGATGTGCATGATATGCCCCTGGTGCTGGGCGTAGTGTATGCTATGTGATGAGTGTGTACTGATGCATGATATGAAATGCATGTAGTGTATGTATGCTAGTGAAAATTGAGCTTCAAGGTGATTATGTTTAAGCGTGTCTTGGTCTTCTTTGGATGGGAAGGAACCAAGCAGAGTCGAGGTTTGAAATGCTAGCGAAGGCTGGACTTTGGGGATGTCAATGGTTGTTGGGCTTAGTTGAATGTCACTGGTTGAGATGTTGAATGCCAATGAAAATTGGGCTTTGAGCGTGAGTGAATATTAGACTCGGAATTCATTGGTATATGAGTTGGATGGTATTGAATGTTGGAAGTAGGGAGAATGCAAAGGGACATTGGGCTTTGTGGATGATATTGAACATCGAGTTTAGGAGGATGACAATGGATATTGGGCTTTGGGTGAAAGCAGTTTCTCTTTTGTTGGATGATCTGGAGGCCTCGACACACAGGTATGATGCACGATGTATGAATGATATGTTATGATATGCCATAATGGATGAGTATCATGCGAGAGTGGTGCAAGTATGACTGATGCGAGATGCATGGTTATGATTTTCAATGATGGATACAATAAGATGCATAGTTTCATGGTAGAGTGAAGCGACATGATTAATGCATGGCAATAACTCGCTGGGTCGCTGGAATGTTTCTGAAAGTTCTCTTGTGGTGGGAAATGGAATGATTATGGATTGGAGGTGTCTTTTGCAGCAAGGTTTCGGGTCTAGAGGTCATAAGGTGTTTTGCTAGCATGGTTTCCCGACGCTCACGTTGAGCTTGACAGTTGCTGATGTGTAGTAGAGTTTGCTTGAGCAGCAAGAAGGGATGGAGAAGACTTGCCCCGATTGTAGCTGATTTTGCCCCTATCTGTTGGGTCTTTGAAGGAGTTGCCTGAAGAGGATAACTAGGTTGATCTCTTACGTCTCAATTTGTTATAAGCTCATGTGGCGCAGCCGTTTTGCCTTTTTGATTTGAAAATCCCTAACTTTTGCCTGGACTGCTCTTTCGAGTGTTTAGTCCATCGGGAGTATACCCTTTTTTGCCTAGGCTGCTCTTTTGAGTTTTCAACCTAGCGGGTTTTATTTCCTTTTTTGGTGCCCCTAATTTTTGCCTGGACCGCCTTTTCAGGTTTTCAGTCCACCGGGACGCTCTCTATTGCCTAAGACGCCCTTTCAGGTTTTCGACTTAGCGAGCTTCTTTTTATTTTTCTTTTTCTTTAGGCATAATACTTCTTGACTGCGCCGGAGTTCTCTGAGAGAGAAAGATCATTTCGATCCATGGTGCTGATATGACCTTAACACAGACTGCCCCAGTATTTGAATCCTTGAAAGGCATGCCCCTGATCAGCAGTATCTTCAGATGGTTGCCCCTGATTATATGGTTTAGCACCTAGTTGGGGAGGGTCTCTAGGAGATTTGTCCCTAGTTGAGAGCTTCTTGAACTGGTTCGCCCTTGATCAGACCTTTGTTGAGATTTCCTCGATGCCAAATGTTGTTTTGTTAGTAAAATTGTTCTTTTTGAAAAGTAGTTTTGATGTAATGCACATGCAAGTTTTTGAAATCAGAAACTGCTATGGTATGTACAATGAATAATATTTGGGCCATGATGTTGGCGCGAATGAAGGTGTGAAAGAGGGATAGAACAAAAATGGTTTAGTGATGCTTAACAGACATGTGGAGTTAGTTTAACAACGATTTGCTGAATATGCTTTCATAGTTAACCTAGCTTCAATTAGGTCTTTTGAAGGTTGTAACGTGGCCAGGATCATGGTTTTTGAAAAAAATGATTATAAGGCTCAAAATTGATTTTAACCCACCCATTCTCCTTTGATGATCTTCATTCCTAGATTCAATTAACTCAACGGATGTATTTGGTCAGCAAGACAATTTTGGTAGTTAGGATGATGGAGGTAGAAATAATGGTCGAAGCACTGATGAGATTTTAAGGTGGCAGTCGCCTCTTTTTGTTTACAAGCTTGTTTCCATTTCTTGTTTTTAATCCCTTATATTTTCATGGACCAATTATTTTGAATTTGTGGTCCATCGGGGATGCCCTAATTTTTGCCTAAGTCTCTTTTACTTAGCGGGCTCTTTTTTTTTTGAGCAATTCTTGTGAGATTTTGCTTTTGGCTTTGAAGGTCACGACTGCCATGTTAACTATTGTGAGCTTTATCTTCTCGTTGCTTCCTCCATGTTGGATGATGTGCGCAAGGAAGATGATGTGCTTCAACCATTTGATGGAGTAATGAGATGGACTGATTCTCTTGCATTGGGATGCATCAATGAGTTAATTGAAAGACTACCCTGCCCCGGGATAAGATTAAGGGTTTTTTTTGAAAAAAAAAAAGAAAGAACAACGACTTCCAGCTCGAAGGGGTTGACTGCGGGTTATCTCCTTATCTCTCCAGTGTTTGGGAAGTGAAACAATGCCTTACATCATCAGCTAGGTTTTACTAATAAAAGCTTAATTCAGCAAATTCAGTTATTTTATTTACATCATCCTCCCCCCCAAGATTGTTAATATGAGAAGAAATGAAATGGAGAAGCGAGTGATGGCATGAGAAAAGAGTGAATACGAAATGATGGATTCCAAAAACATGCATGCTGATTTTATTAAAATTACTAGTCAAAAGGTACAACTTTAAGAACAAACAATCCTTAGCAAAAAGGAAATTACAATTTGAAATGACAAGTCTAATGATCCTAGGGATGTGCTTCTTTGTTGATCCACACACTTTGAGAGGTGCTTCTTGATGCTTTTGCACTTGTCATGGTAAGGGGTGATCATTTATGATTGAGATTCCTCCTTCAAAAGTATTCTTCTTTCAGGCATACCTACTCTAGTAGTAAGGACATTGCTGCTGAGAATGTTGTTGTTGGTGTATGGGGGATCACCCATGGTTGTGGAATATGAAGTGCTAAGTAGGTCTATGGTTCGTACCACAAAGGGTTGCTTTTCCTTAATAGAGCTTGTGTAGTCGGGTGCACTTTAGCCTTCAACTGATTGATCTCCTCATTGAAACACTTTCTAGCTTCTCCTGATTTTCTCTACAGTTTCTTGAGGAAGGCTTGAAGATTGTCTATGAGTATCGGGAAACTTGCTAGCGGTTTGCGGTTAAAAGAGGGCGAAGGTGGAAGAGATATGCTTCATGTTATTTTTTTGAAAATGCAGATGTATGTATGCAGATGCATGAGAATGCATGGGTATGCAAAAAGTTTTTTTTTTTTAAGGTATGCAAAAATAGTTTTAATGTCATGATGTGATGAAACCAAAAAAAGGTCCAGGTGTGACCTCGAAGACGGATTCAAAGGTTAATTGGAAATTGACAATACATAACCTAAATAGGGGGCTCCCTACGATAGGTCGGTTCTAGATGTTACTACCCAACCCCCTCACATGTAGGATCAATGGTTTTTGTTTGTTTAACGGTGACAACTAAGGTCACACACCCACATGAAATTTTCCACCAGATTGGGCTAGCCACCTCTTGGTGAAATCTCCCAAGGGTCTCCCTTATATGGGATTATTGGGTTCTAAAAGGTCCCTAGAGTCATCAACCATATCCCAAAATTTCGTCAAGCGTATGGGCTAGCCAATTCCAGACGAACTTTTGGACAGATCTACTCTAGGCGGAGTCTTCGTATACCACTCATTGGGATGTGCATCCCATAAGTCCATACTAACAACCCCTTACTTATGCTTATGTTTTTCTCAAGCTCGGGTATAAAGCTTCGCTCAAGTAGCAACCCACAATTGATATGCATAAATAAATTAAGGCAGAATAACAAAGTGTAAAAGAAAGAAACAATTAACAATAAAATAAAAATAGAAAAACAAGAAAAGCGAGCAAGCAAAAAGAAAACATTCAAACCCTAAAGCTAATGAGGATAGGCTTAACTCTCTTAGTTTGTCCCCAGCAGAGTCGCCAGCTGTCGCACCGCGAAAAATGCCCGAGCGTATTAACACTCGGAATGACACAGAGTCGCCACCTAAGTTTTTTATTAAAAGGGAAACGACGATAAAACCCTTGAAGGATGGAAAGGAAAGGTCATCGCGACCATATTCGAGTTCGGGAGTTGATTATGCAAATGGAAGGTATTAGCACCCCTCACATCCGTTGTACTCAATGAGAACCTCCTAATTAGTTAAGGGTTAAAAAGTGTATTTTGAAGATTGCTTGCTTTTTGTTAATTATTAGAGTTATTTACAGGAGAAGAAAAAGTTAGTTTTTTTATTGGTGTGCTTGACGGTTGTTGGATCCCGCTCCTACGTATTCCCGAGTGCAATGGGAAAATCAAAGCTACGTAGTTCTTTGTAAAAAATGTTTGTTGGTTGGTTGATTTTATTTATGAAATGATTTGTTTTGGTTTGAATTGCACGGGGGCAAGAAAAAGGTTGATTTGATGAGTTGAGTTGATTTTATTTATAAAATGATTTGTTTTGGTTTGAATTGCACGAGGGCAAGAAAAAAAGTTGATTTGATGAGTTGAGTTGATTTTATTCATGAAAATGATTTGTTTTGGTTTGAATTGCACGGGGGCAAGAAAAAAAGTTGATTTGAATGATTTGGGAAGACGAACGATTGCTTGACAAAGTGTACACTAAGCCCTCAATCTTTCGGGAGACATGCGAATGTACATTCGCCGATCTCTTTTTCATTCCAATTTGTTATGAAAAAAGTTGTTAATAAATTTAAGGAAATTTGAAACGATACTTTTTGTGTTTTATTTTATTATATTTTAGACATTTTTTTATTAAGCATACTCAAGGGGTGTGAACAAACTTGGACTTTGAATCATGATACAACAAACAGTCAAGTGATAAAATAAATGAACAAATGAATTAACAAACAAATGAATTAATGAATACACAAATAAATAAATAAATAAATCAGCAAACAAAACACAAGAAAGAAACCGCAGAATGAACAATACGCAAACACGCAAGAGGGAAAGAGGTGACCTGAGAGAGAGAAGAAATCGACCGAGAAAGTGAGAGGTCGTGCTTGCCAGAGAGAGACAGCCACTACAAGAATTTTCTCCACAAAAATATTGGTAGGAAAGGGAACCAATTTGGTAGGAATTGGTACTTTTCCTACGACATTTCCTACCAAATGTGTTGTACGTATAAAGGCCTCTATTCCTACGAACTACCTACGAAAATTCATAGGAACTGTGTGTCAGCATGTGTCAGTCCGTTTCCTACCACAATTTCGTAGGAAATGCATTTTAGTAGTCCGATGCATAGGCAGGATGTGTCAGTACCATTCCTACCCAACTTTCGTAGGAAATGTTTTTTATATTTAAAATAAAATAAAATATAGAATTCATAATGAAAATTGCGCCAAATTTGAATTTTTGCGCCAAATTTGAATTCTGCGCCAAAAAATTAAAATTGCGCCAAAAATTTAAAATTTTGCCCAAAATTGATAATTTCAATCAAAATATTAATATTGCACCAAAATATTATAAATAGACATTAAGTAGTATAATATATACATATTAGGCCAAAAGGGCTACAAGCAGCACACCAAAAGGAAAGCAATAAACATAAGCAAAACAAACAACCTTAGGCACAAATGTCACGCTAATAGGAATATAAAAACAAGAAATATAGATTACTAATTTCAATCGTCTGCATCCTCACTATCAGACTCGTCTGAGGCTTCATCATCAGTCGAGTTAGTTTGGTCATTTGGAGCATTCTTGGACGAAGCCATTTGCCTAAAATACTCATCCATTTGTCTTCTCTGCTCATCCATTTGTCTTCTATGCTCATCCATTTCTATTCTAAATTGTTCGTTCATCATAGCTCTTCTTTCTTCAGCTTCTCTATCAAGGCGGTCCAACCTATCCTGCATATGTTGTTCTTGTTGGGCCCGCCTGTTTAACTCCTCTTTGTGAGCCTTCAACTCTTATGTCAATCTTTGAATTTCCGCATGTGCTTCAGGGGGAAATGTTGTAGGATGACACCTTTCTTCAGGTGTAGGAACATGAAGAAGGTTTTCATATGTCACATTAGTAGCCAACTTTCCAAAACCATATTTGTTTTTCTTCGTCCCTCGTCCGGCTACCTGCATCCAAATATCTCGTCGGATGATAAGTGGTATATCATCATAGCAAGAATACTCAGTATGTTCTTGAAGAAACTCTCGAATTTTGTCATCGTATGTAGCCTGTATACATAAATAATAAATAAAGTCAGATAAAAAATTAACGAATAAAAATACTAGAAAATGATACAAGGCAGAGAAACAAAGAGAAACAGGGGACACGCCCCACACCAACCCACTAAACAAAAGCCAAGCACCAAAACCCCCTGTTACACAGAAATAGCAGAGGCTGCAAACAGCCCCTCTAACACCCAAAACCAGAAAAACAGTGGAACATCAGCAGCAAACAGAGGGAAAAAAAACCAGGCAGCAAAATAATTAGCTCACAAAACAACTACCCGGATCCCAACTCCACTCGTAACAGCCCCCACATAATGAAACAACAACAAAAGCATTGCCTAGCCAAAATAGAAAAAACACAGCCCACTTCAAATGAAAACAACACAGCAGCCCCTAAAAAAAGCCAACAAGTCACTATGAAAACAACACAACACTTGCATTTTTTTTTCTCACTATGTTTTGTCTAAACAACCAGTCAACAAGATGATGAATACAAAACTTCAATGACATGGCGTGGCTGATCGTATTCAAGGAATATAATCAAAACTATACAATGATAGACTATGAAGAAGAAAACATCAAACATGAAAGAAAAAAATATAGTGGTGATCAAATGTCAAGATAAAAATTCCAAAAAAATCCGTTCCATTTTCTTGAAACTTCATAAGTCATGATGAGTGTTTATTTTGTTGCGATCAAGAAAATTAGATGCATTTTTTTACACTCAGTAACCACTTGCAGTCCTAAACAACCAGTCAACAAGATGATGAATAAAAAACTACAATGACATGGCGTGGCTCATTACTATTAGAGTTCACCTGAGTAATTTCGGACCGCAAATCTACGTAGCGACCCGTCTTCTTCCTGAGGTGGGTTTCTTTGTGGACTTTAGCAATGTCTATGTCGCCACCATTCTTTTGTACCTAATTTTACAGGCACAATAAATAATCAATTATAAATTATGAATAATTAAATATATACAAATATTAAAAATTATACAAATTATTATATTTTTACCATATCTTGAGCATGGGCGAAAAGACTGGCAGATCCCTGAGTGTGGAGACATCCCCCTTTGCTTCTATTGCGTTTATTTGCCGCGGAACGATTTTTAAAATGCGGGTCATTCTCCCAATACTGTAACAGTTGGTTCCAAACTTCTCTTCCAATCCACTTAGGACGATATGGGTCTTCTGGATTATCATGTACTTCGTAAGCTCTCCTTGCATCATGCAACAAATCCTTCAACCGGTCAGCTGCCGTATGATGAAAACTACTTTCTACGTCATCACGAAGGTGAGGCTCCCACGTGCACAAAGTCGAAAAGGCCTCAAAAATTTCCTTCTTCGCATGCTCGTCCTCAAGCAATTTAGCATAAGTGGGATAAAAATTTTTGTACACGGCTTTGATAGCTTTCTTTATAGCATACGCCGCCCCCCGATTTGGCTCCAATATAGAAATTTAAATTGTTAATTAGACTATGTATTTTAAAAGAAATAATAATAAACTCAAAGTACGTAGTGATTTAATTTAAAAGAAATCATGAAAGTTTTGTTCATAATTGCATTTATAGCTTATATTAGCATATATTAGTTATTTTGATTCTTCCAAAACCGTCAAATAACAAATACAAACAATTTCAATCATATAATGAAAATATATACTTGTACAAATGAAAGAAAAAAAAATGGTAAACCTGCATAAAGGATAAAAAAGCAGCTCACTGGGATTAAATATAAAGAAACAAAGAAAAAAAAAATACAGTACATGTGTTAAAGAAAAACACAGCAAAATACACGTGAGGATCCTAACAATTTGCATGATTGGTGGTTACTTTCTATTCTTGGATATCATGATTACACCATTATTTCTAAGATAAAAAGGTCAGACTTGTTAATTTGTTAAATGCATTGCCAAAAAGCATTTTATCTCATTTTAATGAGTGAATGGGACAACACTAACATGGGGTCACAGTCATAAATGAGTTGTCAGATTCAGATCACACACATTACACATACACACCTTCTTAAAATTCTTTAATTACATTAAACAGTTCGATAGAGAAAGCAACAATTTCTTTAATTGCTTTAAAAGAAATAATAATAAACTCAAAGTACGTAGTGATTTAATTTAATACTTACCCCGAACCCCCAGGGCGGACTAAGACTTTACCACACAACAATTTAACTTCTTTGTTGTATTTTCGTCGTGGATGTATCACGATCTGGTATTCTTCCCCTTGTTGTGGTTGCTGCTGCAATTGTGGTTGTTGCTGCTGATGTTCTTGTGGTTGCTGCTGCAATTGTGGTTGTTGTTGCTGCTGAAGTTCTTGTGGTTGCTGCTGCAATTGTGGTTGTTGTTGCTGCTGATGTTCTTGTGGTTGCTGCTGCAATTGTGGTTGTTGTTGGCATTGCTGCTCTTGTGGTTGTTGTTGTGGACGCGGCAGAAAGGTTCCTAACATCTCCATGAAATGGCCATGGTCAGTAAATAAAGCACTCTGAGTCAGTGGAATATGAGGCTGGTATGCAGGAGTTTCGTATACATGAGTCTGGTATGTAGAAGGCTGGTATGCAGGAGGTTGGTATGCGGGAGGCTGGTATGCTGGTGGTTGAAATGTAGCCGGCCGTAATGCAGGTAAGGAAGTGGAAGGAGGCCGATGTGCAGGTGGAGTGGAACTAGACTCTTGGGTAACAACCGGATGAAATGCAGGTAATGAAGTGGAAGAATGAGGCCGATGTGCAGGTGGAGTGGAACCAGACTCTTGGGTAACAACCGGACGAAATGAAGGTAATGAAGTGGAAGAATGAGGCCGATGTGCAGGTGGTGTGGAACCAGACTCTTGGGTAACAACCGGCCGATTCATACCATTAAACGAAATCAATGGGTTCAGTTCAGAATTTTGTTCGTTACTAGTCTTCTTTTTCTTTTTAGACCTATTTCCAGACATCTCTGCACAATACAATTAGCAAACAATTAACTACATTAAACATGAATATTTCACTAAAATGATTAAACTAAAGACTAAGAAGACAAATAAATTGCTTTAAAAAAAAAAGAAGCCAAATAAATAAAACAAAATAAGAAAAGTGCTATGTGCAAACGTTAACAAAATAAGAGAAGGTGGAAGTGCCGTATTGGCAATGTTACATGTTAACAAAAAATGTCAGAATGATAGTAACAATTGTGATCTTATGAGTCTTAAGATTTACAAAAAGTCATAATAATAATGAATGATTTTGAGTTTATTCTTCTAGCAAATTAAAGTGACGGCAAAAAACATGTTAATCAAACTTTAAATTAGTGGAAGAAGTATGTTATGTTCTGTTCAGCTTGGACTATTGATCATTTCTTTTATTGAAAAGAAAGATCATAAACAAAATCACGCACTTCTAACAATGATGAGAAATTAAGAATTAATAATCATTTACAGCACTATCAACCTACACAATTCACATCAACAAAATGACCCTTTTGAAATTAATCAAAGATAGAACCTTAAATGGTTTAAATTTCAAACCTTTATCAAAGTGGTTGTTCTGCTTGAACTATTACCAATATAGTAACTCTGCAACAATAACAAAAACATGAAATTCAAATCAGTTTCATAACTCAAATTTTCTAACTCAACAACATATTTTCTATTCTAACTTAAGGTTAACAACACCAACAAATTTTAACTCAACATACAACATCATCAATCAAAATTTTCTAACTCAACATGACAATTGACAACACCATAATTAATGGTATATCATTTAATAACTCAACACCATAATCACTACAATATGTATCCTCTTCATTGTCTTCTTCATGTATATGTCTCTCTTCCTCGTTGTCTTCAGAGTTATTTGCATCCTCGTCGTTGTCATTGTTCTTTAACAATTCTATCAACACTTCAGCATCAATTTGATGACCATCAACATCTCTGTCAACCAAATTTGTAACTGGTTCGACTTCAATTACATTTGGAACATGCGACATTTCATCATCTTGATAAGGCACTTCTATATCTGGAACTTCTATTTCAATTTGACCCCTTGGTTTTGTCTTGATAGCAGAACACCACCCTCGTTTAGGTCGATGATGAGAAGGATAAGGTACATAATACACTTGACAACATTTACTTGCCAAGATGAACGGATCAAATGAGTTATACCGTCTATCCATTCGTATGTCAACATTTTTGTGTTTTGGATCAATTTTTGTTCCATTAACTGGATCAAACCACTCACAATAAAATAACACAACGTTATTATCATAACGGTAACTTAATTCAAAAATACGTTTAATCACACCGTAGAAATCATCTTCACCTCCCTCATTGACTCCTTTGACGTAAACACCGCTATTGATTGTTTTCTTGCCTGTCGTCCATGATTGGGTGTGAAATTTATATCCGTTGATAAAATATGTGAGCAGTTCTTTGACAGCCCTCCGAGGACCATTAGCTAATGCTCTCAAATGGACAATTTGTGGAGTCGGTTCAGCATTTTTCAATTGATCTTGAAACCACTCTGGAAAACAGGTAAATATGTAACCAACATTTAATCTTCCAAAATACTCAAGGTATGGTCCAACTTCAGTACAATTAATCATCACGTGAACTGCGGCTGACCGCATCTCTTCATCGCTCAACCAATATTCTCTCACTGCCCCAGAAGGTCGTCCACAAAGACGAAAGACTGATAAGATCCTTTCACATTCATCATTAACTTCATTTCGTGTACTTTTTGGTGTCAACATCATGTGGTTGAAATAATGAGAGCAAAAATGAGATGTTTCTCGATGCAAGTAAGATGCACATATTGACCCTTCAACCCTTGCTTTATTTTTCACTGTTCGCTTTGAATCACCTATGAACCTTTCAAAAGGATACATCCACCTATACTGAACTGGCCCACCAAGCATAGCTTCATATGCGAGATGCACCGGCAAATGTTCCATGGAATCAAAGAAACCGGGGGGGGAAATCTGCTCCAATTTACATAGAATTATAGGAATATTCTGATCCATTTTAGCAAGTTCATCCATCCTCAAGGTTGAAGCACACAAATCTTTAAAAAATTGACTAATTTCAATCAATGGATTTAAGACATGGTTTGGCAATGAACAAAATGCAATTAAGCGTTCCATAAAAACATGTGAATCATGACTTTTCATTCCCCGCAATCTTCCAGTGTTGACGTCTGCACACCTTGCCAAGTTCGAAGAATATCCATCTAGCATTCTCAATTCTTTTAACCACTGACATACATACTTCGCTTCATCAGAAGTTAGACTATAAACAGCTTTGGGTTTTAGATATTTGCCATTTGGAAGAAGTTGTAGCTCCATTTCTGGTCTCTTGCAATACAATGGCAAATCCAATCTAGCCTTCTCATTATCTTTTGTTTTACCGGACACATTCATCACTGTGTGTAGTATATTGTCACAAAAATTCTTTTCAATATGCATGACATCAAGATTATGTCTCAATAAATTGTCTTTCCAATAAGGAAGGTCCCAAAAAATACTTCTCTTGGTCCAATTGTGCCATTCTCCGTATCCATGATATCTAATTCTTTTGCCAACATCCGAAAATTTCAATAGTCCACTGATTCTATCAAAAACTTCATATGATGTTATCTTAGGAGGCGGACCATCCATTTCTATTGTTTCTTTCTTAAACAAATTCTTTTTCCTCCGAAATTGATGATTTCTTTGTAAGAACCTACGATGACAATCAAACCATGTAGTCTTTCAACCATTTTTCAAGGTAAATGACTTTGTGTGTTCCATGCAATGGGGGCAAGCCAATCTGCCGTGAGTCGACCAACCAGACAACATGCCATATGCAGGAAAGTCGTTAATAGTCCACATCAATGCTGCCCTCATTTTGAAATCATTCTTACTCGCAATATCATACGTCAATTCACCAACCCACAACCTCTTCAAATCATCAATTAATGGTTGTAAATATACATCAATTCCATCTGTTGGGTTTGACGGTCCTGGTATAATACAACTCAAGAACATGTACGGTTTAGTCATGCACATATCAGGAGGAAGATTGTACGGTGTAACAATAACCAGCCAACAGGAATAAGGCGTTGCAGACGCTTGGATATACGGAGTAAACCCATCAGAGCATAATCCAAGTCTCACATTACGCGGATCTTCTGCAAAACCAGGATGCATTGCATCGAAATGCTTCCATGCCAACCCGTCACAAGGATGACGCATCACATTTGAATTTGTTTTATTGTAATAATGCCACGTCATTTGACTGGCGGTTTGTATCGATGCAAACAATCTCTGCAACCTAGGTATTATTGGTAGATAAAACATTGACTTGACTGCAACCTTTTTCTGTTTGCGATGAACATCATTGTTGCGGGCTTGATACCTCGGTGCGTTGCAAAATTTACACTCCTCAAGCGCACCATCATTTTTACCGAACTCATTGTCGTAAAACAACATGCACCCTTGAACACAACAATCAATCTTTTCAACTTTCAATCCCAACTTCGAGACCAGCCTCTTCGCATCATAATAACTTGTCAGCATGTTGTCTTTTATAGGCGTCGCATCCAACATCATCTTTGAGAAGAACTCCAAGCAATCTTCAGGCACGTTCCAATTTGACTTGGCGGCTAAAAGCCTCACACACATGGATAACTTTGAGTCAGACGCCCCTTCAAACAAAGGTTTGTTTACTTCATTCATCATTGCATAAAACTTTAGTGCTTTTTCGTTCGGGATTATTTCCTCTTCGCCGCCCCCTTCGTAAGACAGGTTCACCCCGAGAGCGTCACCAACCATATCTTGCATCTGGCCAAAGTTTTTGAAACGCACCGTTTCATTAATACATATTAAAAAAAAAAAGAAGAGAAGTATCTAGAAATAAAAATATTACCACCGAACCCCACCCTCACTATTTCTTCATACTTCTATTCTCTAACAATATACTCCCTCTGTTCGTGCTTCCCATTCCTTCTTCATTTCCATTCTACCCTTCTTTTCAATTTTATTACTACCTTCCATCAAATTGCCATCATATATTCTACATTTATTTTGAATTCAAGCTTGGGAAAGGATATGGGGTGAGTTGTGAAAATACCCATTCATGAAGGGTTTATTCTTTGGTGTTCCTTGAGGTAAAAATCTATGATTTATGTAAATTTGAGATGATATCTAGCTTGGAGGGGTAGTGGGAACTAATATAGATAGTGTAATTTTAGATTTTCATGAGTCCCTTTAAACCTAAATCTAGCAATTTGGGGGTTTTGTTCAATTCTTGTATCTATTATTATGATGATGAACATAAATAAGTAGTTTTAAGAGTTGAAAGTATTCTATGATGTTCAGATTTGGCGGGAATTGCTCCGGTGGACGTTCCGAAAGGCAATGCTAAGAACGGAGTTGACTCGTCATATTTGTGAGTTGATAACGATCATTATCATATTTTTCCACTACTATATATTATTATTGATATTTTGATTATTTGCTATGTTAAAGTATTTATTAAAATGGGAAACATGCCCTTTGAACATTTTCAGGGATACTTTAGTTTTAAAATCATCGATGTTAATATTGTTTCTACTTGGATTTGACAATGATTTATTGAGTAAAAGATTTGAAATTGAGATGTTGAGAGTTATGGTTTTGAGATATATTTTTGGAGATTTTGATATTTTTATATATTCAATTTGGATTGGATTTGGATTTGGACTTATGATTATAACTAGTAAATTTTCAATTGAGTTTTAGCGCTGAATATTTTGATGTAATTTTCGATTTGTCGTGAAAGATGGTTTTAGATATGTGTTTTGAGAATAGTGTTTTGAAAATACCGGTTATAATAACGACGACCTAGGTGCACCTAGTTATGTGATTTCGATTAGAGAGAGTTACTCCGTTAGATGGAGCCACCCCTATGGAAAGGCCACCATGAGGAGGAGAGGGCTATCAACGAGATGTACTTCCTAATCGAGAGTTTTTCGAGAGAAAAGAGCTATCCGTTAGATGGAGCTACCACTAAGGGAAGTCACTCTTAGGAGGAAAGAGCTATCAACGAGATGGAGCTAGCTCTCGGTTTAATTATGAAATTCGTTCTTATCAAAGTGTAATTTCTATACTTTCCTTAAAGTTGATTACTTTGATTTCATTTGAAGTTGATTATTTGAATTACTTTTAATTATACCGATTTATATTTTACTTTGAAGTTGTTGATTTGATTTTCTACCGTTTTCATGAATTCGGTTTTATTATTGAATTTCATTTCAGTAAAGTTGGGTTTCTATATTTTCTTAAAGTTGATAATTTGATTCATAAAAATGTATTGAAGTTCTATATTTTCTTTAAGTTTACCATTTTTCTTTCTTTAATTTGATACTTGATTCCAATATTCCCTTTGAGAGGTTGATTTAGTTTTCACTTCTTTATAACATTGAATTTTGAATAATCTTGTTTTATGGAGATATTGACAAGTGAATTTTCACGTGTGTACTTGATTATGGATTAGTTATATTTTTTTTCATGATCATATCTTTGTGAATTAAAATTAAATTTGATAAATTAATTACTCGTGCTCTTGTGTGTTTCCCTTCTAGTTGGTGGTGGTTGTTGTCTCTCACTAAGTCTTTGTGACTTACCCCCCTTATCTTATTTTTTTTCAGATTTACAGTCAGTTGAGTAGCAGGTTTCTAGAAGATATAGAGAGTCATCAGTGTTACTCTTTTGGGTAGGCCTCCTTGAGGAAAAGTTATTGTGTATATGCATATTCCGAGTTGGTCGAGTATTTATCTGCAGCTATTTTGAGTCTAGAAATATTCTTAGTTTGGAAGTGTAAAAATAGTGATTATGTAAACCTTAAACTTTTTACTGATAGCATGTATATTAAACAGGATATTGATTTTTGGAAACGTTGAAATTTAAAAGTACACTCTGTCGAAATTTTGTAAATAGTATTTTGAAGTAAAAGCTCATTTTATAAAATTTCTATTTACTGATTGTTAAGTTTGGTCGTTAGGCTTGCCGGACTAGTAGTAGTTCGTGCGCCGGTCACGATGTGATTTTGGGTCGTGACAAAGTTGGTATCAGAGCTCCGGTTGTAGGTCCTAATAGCTGCAGACATAGAATGAAAATAGATTTTTGCTAGTAAATTGTGAACCGCGGCACCATTTACTTGCGACAATCTATTAGCATTCTATGGTAGTGTCACTTTTGTATGATCATGTGATTTCTTTTGGTCTTTGATTGGTCTCACTCTTTTGTCGTCTTGTCTTGGTAAATTTTCCTTCATTTAGTGACTGTCACCCATTACCAATATCTCCACTAGAAGGGAAATTAATTCTTTATGGGTTTATTGTCCAACCTAACTTTAGTTCAAGAGGTTGTGTTTCGGGCCGTACTTGTGGTCGACGTAAATCAAATGATGTAGAATTCGCGTTTGTGTCGATGATGTGGCTTAGTTATAGGAGTAGCTAGTGTTGAAGTGTCAATAGGAAGGTGAAGATTGCTATAGTTATTACAACAATTAGTTGGGGGTTGTTATTGGAAAACAATAGTTAACCTAAGACAAACAAATCGTAACGGCCATCAAGAAGTTAGTTAGGGTGAACAACAAGCGACAACTCTAAATAGGGGAATTGAGATCACGTTTGCAAAATTCTTGAAGTTTAAACCCTTACCTTTTCGCTGAACCGCTATAACAACACACATGCATTTATGGATTATAAACCCTCAAGTCTCAAGCTTCAATGTAAGGTGTATTATGGTACCAATCCTCCTCTCAATTTCGTGCCTTTCATCTCTAGCCCCAATTCTGAAATTGACTTGTGATTCATGCTTTTTGTCTACAATTAATGGGTTGAAATGATTGAGCCAATATTTGGAGAAACAAGAAGAAATGGGAAGTTTTGTGTGAAACCCGTTTTTGGAACTAAGCTTCAATCAAATAGTAATAACTCCTTTGTAGCTCTGTTTTGTATGATTCTTGAAGCTATGGAAAGCTAACCAAAATTCTGGTCATTCGGATACCAATTTCGTGGAATTTGATTAAGAAATGAGGTCGGTAGGTCATTTTGAAGCAGGAGGTCTGATGCAGTTTTTATGCAGAAACTATTTTGGATAGTGCTGCACTTAACCAGTAAGTTCTCTCTCATCGTAACTTCGAATTAAGTAATTCCAGATCCGTTAAAAAGCTGACGAATTTTCCTTCGTTTTAGTACCGGATCTAGTAGCATTTGGCCAAGAAATGAAATCTGTAGGTTGTTCCGAAGTTGGCGCTCTGATGCAGAATATTGTGCTACCAAAGTAACACTCTTGAGCTGCGAATTCTGCATTCCGGCAAGTTTCAGAGTCGTCGTTGTTTCTTTTAAGTGTCATTTTTCAGGTGGGTTCCCTAGAATCATGACTCACAATTAGTTAGCTCATTAGTTTTCCCCAAATTATCCATGTATGACAACATAGGAAAGTTGTGTGAGGATTCGCTGCAATTCATTTATGCTCTAGAGAGGTTATTGAGATAATTATGATGCTCAAAATAAGATAATTGAAGTTTACATAAGTTAGACGGTGTGGCATATTCCTAGTCAGATATACATTGACCATGATAGGCAAGTAAGATCACTTTTGTTGGAATGAAGTGAGATCTCTTGATTGTTTATGGCACAATTTATTCTATAAAGTGTTAGAAATGCATTAGCTCATGAGTATTAAATATCGGAACAAATTGAGGATATGTCAACTAGTTCATTGAAATATTAAGGGAATACTTAATCGAAATTGTGGTCGGATCTAATTATGCTGCCTTGCGTTGGTTTTGAGCTTGACAGTTCAGATTAGGAAACAAAAGCTTATGAGAGGTAGTAAACAAGTTTCTCACAAGAAATAAGTTGAATGATCTTACATTAATTATTTTCATTGTAGTAGTGAAATTATAATTGGTTGTTAGGGACAACAAATATCAATATCACAAGATGAATGGTTCTAGTAGACAAACTTTTGAGCGTAGTGTAGAGGCGTAGATTAGATCATGGGACATATAGATAATCCACTTTTCTTTAGAGTAATTTTTATTCTACAATGGTTGATTCACCTCTAGAAATATTTTGTTTGACATGTGGTAACATGTGCTTTCAATGTGGTGAAGCATGTCATATCAGGGGGAATCAATTTTGGCAACTATGGTACAATCTTTATCTAGTTATAAATTAACACTGATAGATTCAGTATATATAATTTGATATGATTTTTAAATATGATTTTGAGTGTGAATTGATTGTCTTTTCGTCATGCCACCTGACTATTATAACAAGATTAAATTGATCCGGAATGGTTTAGTAACAATTTAAAATGAGAAAAATGTCATTATGATGAGATGTGTCACCATAGGATGTTTTACCAATGTAGGGGATAAATATTCTTACGAGTTTTACCAATGTAGGATGTTTTGCGGTTTGATAGAAAAGGGAAATCTAGGTAAAGGTTCGTAGGAACATTTGAGATTTTGGAAGAATCAAACTTGTAGCTTATTGTTGGGTATTGTCATCGGGGTCTTGAGACCTCGGCGTGACTTTCATCTTTTATGTTTTAGAAGCACCTTCATACCTTTCGCACGTGATTATTATGATAATGTACATTTTGGATGAGAATTTATCTTACACTAAACAATTGGTAACAATAGTAGATAAGAAAGTTAGATGATTACGTGAAAATGATATTGTTTTAGTGAAGGGTCTTTAGAAAAGACCGACATGTGAAGAAGCAAATTTGTAGTCAAAAGAGGTCATGCGAGTAAAGTACCCACACATATTCGAAAATCAAGATTAGCAATATAAATTCGAGGACGAATTTTTTTTAAGGAGGGAAGATTGAAACGCACCGTTTCATTAATACATATTAAAAAAAAAAAAAAAAGAGAAGTATCTAGAAATAAAAATATTACCACCGAACCCCACCCTCACTATTTCTTCATACTTCTATTCTCTAACAATATACTCCCTCTGTTCGTGCTTCCCATTCCTTCTTCATTTCCATTCTACCCTTCTTTTCAATTTTATTACTACCTTCCATCAAATTGCCATCATATATTCTACATTTATTTTGAATTCAAGCTTGGGAAAGGATATGGGGTGAGTTGTGAAAATACCCATTCATGAAGGGTTTATTCTTTGGTGTTCCTTGAGGTAAAAATCTATGATTTATGTAAATTTGAGATGATATCTAGCTTGGAGGGGTAGTGGGAACTAATATAGATAGTGTAATTTTAGATTTTCATGAGTCCCTTTAAACCTAAATCTAGCAATTTGGGGGTTTTGTTCAATTCTTGTATCTATTATTATGATGATGAACATAAATAAGTAGTTTTAAGAGTTGAAAGTATTCTATGATGTTCAGATTTGGCGGGAATTGCTCCGGTGGACGTTCCGAAAGGCAATGCTAAGAACGGAGTTGACTCGTCATATTTGTGAGTTGATAACGATCATTATCATATTTTTCCACTACTATATATTATTATTGATATTTTGATTATTTGCTATGTTAAAGTATTTATTAAAATGGGAAACATGCCCTTTGAACATTTTCAGGGATACTTTAGTTTTAAAATCATCGATGTTAATATTGTTTCTACTTGGATTTGACAATGATTTATTGAGTAAAAGATTTGAAATTGAGATGTTGAGAGTTATGGTTTTGAGATATATTTTTGGAGATTTTGATATTTTTATATATTCAATTTGGATTGGATTTGGATTTGGACTTATGATTATAACTAGTAAATTTTCAATTGAGTTTTAGCGCTGAATATTTTGATGTAATTTTCGATTTGTCGTGAAAGATGGTTTTAGATATGTGTTTTGAGAATAGTGTTTTGAAAATACCGGTTATAATAACGACGACCTAGGTGCACCTAGTTATGTGATTTCGATTAGAGAGAGTTACTCCGTTAGATGGAGCCACCCCTATGGAAAGGCCACCATGAGGAGGAGAGGGCTATCAACGAGATGTACTTCCTAATCGAGAGTTTTTCGAGAGAAAAGAGCTATCCGTTAGATGGAGCTACCACTAAGGGAAGTCACTCTTAGGAGGAAAGAGCTATCAACGAGATGGAGCTAGCTCTCGGTTTAATTATGAAATTCGTTCTTATCAAAGTGTAATTTCTATACTTTCCTTAAAGTTGATTACTTTGATTTCATTTGAAGTTGATTATTTGAATTACTTTTAATTATACCGATTTATATTTTACTTTGAAGTTGTTGATTTGATTTTCTACCGTTTTCATGAATTCGGTTTTATTATTGAATTTCATTTCAGTAAAGTTGGGTTTCTATATTTTCTTAAAGTTGATAATTTGATTCATAAAAATGTATTGAAGTTCTATATTTTCTTTAAGTTTACCATTTTTCTTTCTTTAATTTGATACTTGATTCCTATATTCCCTTTGAGAGGTTGATTTAGTTTTCACTTCTTTATAACATTGAATTTTGAATAATCTTGTTTTATGGAGATATTGACAAGTGAATTTTCACGTGTGTACTTGATTATGGATTAGTTATATTTTTTTTCATGATCATATCTTTGTGAATTAAAATTAAATTTGATAAATTAATTACTCGTGCTCTTGTGTGTTTCCCTTCTAGTTGGTGGTGGTTGTTGTCTCTCACTAAGTCTTTGTGACTTACCCCCCTTATCTTATTTTTTTTCAGATTTACAGTCAGTTGAGTAGCAGGTTTCTAGAAGATATAGAGAGTCATCAGTGTTACTCTTTTGGGTAGGCCTCCTTGAGGAAAAGTTATTGTGTATATGCATATTCTGAGTTGGTCGAGTATTTATCTGCAGCTATTTTGAGTCTAGAAATATTCTTAGTTTGGAAGTGTAAAAATAGTGATTATGTAAACCTTAAACTTTTTACTGATAGCATGTATATTAAACAGGATATTGATTTTTGGAAACGTTGAAATTTAAAAGTACACTCTGTCGAAATTTTGTAAATAGTATTTTGAAGTAAAAGCTCATTTTATAAAATTTCTATTTACTGATTGTTAAGTTTGGTCGTTAGGCTTGCCGGACTAGTAGTAGTTCGTGCGCCGGTCACGATGTGATTTTGGGTCGTGACAGTTTTCACATTCCTCTTGTGCTCCACTGCTCGAAGCGTTCGTATTAACACCAAACTCAATATTGATATTCAACGGCTCTTTCTCACCATGATGTCTCCACACGTAATAATCTTTCATAAATCCAACCTTCTCTAAATGAGTTATGACATCTTCTGGATTCTGAATCAACCCACACGAACATTTAATACATGGACATCTTATCCCTCCCTCACTTTTTACAATATCTTGCGACATCGCGTAAGTAACAAATTCTTCAACTCCATCCTTAAAACGCGCTTTAAGTGTCCTAGTACCCGGATATTTTCTATCATACATCCAACTTCGATGAGATATATATTGATCCATATAACTGCGTATATAATTGACATGAATTGAAATTAATTAGTTTCTATTTTTTATTTGCCACTCACATGTAAAAATCTAACACATCTTTAACATTTATTCAAATTAATTTATTTTTTATTTGTCGTACGAGTTACGTGTAAAAATCTTAACATGTCATAATTTTACTAATAAATTACAATTTTTTTACTAAATACTTTTCTAATAAACTACAAAAATCTAACACGTAACTAATATTTTTATTAATAAATATTTTTCTAATTACACTTCTTTAATTTTGTCCGAATTACGTGTAAAAATCTAACACATCTTTAACATTTATTCAAATTAATTTATTTTTTATTTGTCGTACAAGTTACGTGTAAAAATCTTAACATGTCATATTTTTACTAATAAACTACAATTTTTTTACTAAATACTTTTCTAAATCTAACACGTAACTAATATTTTTATTAATAAATATTTTTCTAATTACACTTCTTTAATTTTGTCCGAATTACGTGTAAAAATCTAACATGTTATCGACGGTTATTCAAATTAGCTTCTATCTTTATTCGTCGTACAAGTTACGTGTAAAAAGCCAACATGTCATATTTTATTTTAATCTAAAACTATAATATAATAACATGCTAATTAGTGCCTCCGGGACATTAGTTAAGTATACTTAAAATAGTAAAATCACATTAAAAATTGTGTAGTCAATGTTTAAAAAGTAAGAGAAATGTTGTTTTCAATGCAAAATTTACTTTTTTTGTATCCTTAACTAGTGCCCCGTTAAGTGCCCGGGGCACTGGTTAGCATGACTTTATATATATAAATATATATTTACTAACATTTCTATTACTAATGATAATATCTTTTTTTATTAACTAACAATTTAAAATAAATTAGAGAAACTAACCTCAAATAAGTGTGATGAAAAAAGTCCCAAACAACAGCACCAACAACAACACAGCAACAAATCACGCAACAACAATCACACTAAAAAAATAGAAACACAATTAAGAAAATTAACTAAAAATTAATTTACAAATAATTATATATATTAAAAAACTTAAAATAAATTTACAAAACTCACCGGTTATAACAATCTGATTAGAAATAGATGTAGAAAAATTGAAGAATAAATTTTGAAGAACAAAAATTCAAGAAGGAATTGATGAAGAAAGTGAAATATATATGAAGAAAAATGTTTGAAGAAGAAATATATATAGGCTCAATATAGCCGTTGCTCAACGGTTTAAATTCTGACAAATACCTTTCCTACCAAAGTTTCGTAGGAAGTTTCGTAGGAACTGTTTTTTAATTAAAAGAAAAAAACGGTCTCCTGCTATAAATGTCAATTCAACGGTAAAATGACCATTCCTACCAAATATTTCGTAGGAAATGTATCTTGAAAAGCGCACTTCTTTTACTGTTGTCAGAAATCCGTTTCCTACCAAATTTTCGTAGGAAATACATTTCATTTCCTACCACCATAAAATTTGTAGGAAATGTTTGTAGGAAATAGAGAAAATTCTTGTAGTGAGCCAGAGATATTGACGGCGGTGGTATTTTGGCCAGAGTTTGCGGCGGCAGCAGGAATCTCTATCTTCTTCTCTGTTTCGATCAATACTTGTTCATATGGTTTTGTTTGTGATTTCTTTGTTTTTGCTTTGATGATGAGTGAATGGTGGTATTTCTATGTTTTTTAATGATCTGCAAGTGATGGTTTATGATTTTGCTTATGTTTCTTTGGCTTTGCTCTCTATTATTTTTGTTATGGCTTGTTGTGGATTGATGATTTGGTATTGATGAATGTTGTGATGTTTGTGTTATTTGATGGTTGCTTGTGTGGTTGACGTGATGGTGATGATGATTGTTAATGGTTTTGATAAATGGTGGTGATGGAGGTTGAAGGAGGGATTTGTAGTTTAATGGTGATGGTAGAGATTGAGTTTAATGGTGGTGATGATTTTTGTTTGATGATGGTGATGATATTGTTGTTGTTTAATGAAGGTGGTTATGAGTTTGTGATTGAAAATGTCAAGTGGTGGATCAAGGTTTGGTAGAGATGATTTGATGAATGGTGTGGTGATAGTGAAGATTATGATGGGTTATGGATTGAAGTGTTTATGGAGATGGTTGTTTAAATTGGAATTTGAAGAAAATTGTTTTGAGATGGTGAAAGGTTAATGGAGATGATGTTGTTATGTGATGTGGTTGAGTGGAGTTTTGGTGAATTGGAGGTTTTGAGGAAGAAGAAGAGGCTGCGCCTCTGGTCTTTCTTTTTCTTATATCTATTTTATTATCAAGTTTTTGTGTGTCCCCCTTTGATGAGTGTAATGATCAAGCTTATATAGACTTAGGATTTAGGTTTAGAATTCAATTTTTGATTGATATTTTTTGGAAGGGAATTGTATGGTTTGAATATGATTTATGAATGGATGAAGAACTTCCCTTTTGATTTTGATTTGCCTTAATGTTCAGATAATTTTCCTCTTTATGTTTTGATTCACCATAATTATGAGATTCTTTCCTTTTTGCACTTGTTGACTTTTTTATGATTTTTTGTTCTTTTATGATTTTTTGGACAAAAATAGGAAAAAATAGTAATAATAACAATAAAAAGCAAAATTGGTGAAAACAAATAAAAATTATGCAAGTGGGATTCGAAACCTTGACCTCGCACGCGTCACTCTTTGAATTCTCTCCTCACTACCAAATGGGCTAATTCACATATTCAAAAGAAAATGCGACAAAAGTCAATATGATAATAAAAAGTGCGGGCAAAATTTTGGGTACGGCAAGTTCCTCTAAAAATTTTCTTCGAATTTTGGTCCCTCTAAAATTTTAGTTTTTAATTTTAGTCTCTGCATTTTTTTAAAAGTTCGTATATCATGTTCTAATAAATGACGTTTTTTGAAAATATATCATTTTTAAGACCATAAAATATCATTAGTTTGATTATTTAACTTTGTAATCATTAGTTTGAAAATATATCATTATTAAGACCTTAAAAAAAACCCGACTATAACCCTAAAATCGACCCAAACCTTAAAATCGACACTAAACACGACTTGAACCCTAAAATCGGTTAAAAACAAAATATCAACCCTAAATCCGAAAGAAACCCTAAAATCGTCCGAAAAACCTAAAATCGGCCAAAAACCCAAGCATAACCATAAAATCGGCTGAAAAATTTAAAATCAACTCTAAACCCGACCATAACCTTAAACCGTTCGAAAAAACTAACGGTTAAATTATTTCTTTACTCTCATGTTTTATTACTATTTTGCATCTTTTCTTTATTACGTTTTGTTAGTTCTTCTACTCTGATTTTTTAAATAAGGGTAAAATTGAAATAAAAATGTTATAATTTATTTCATTCTGTTCACTTTCCAAACGACGGAGTGGAGTGATAATTTTGTTTCATTCCATCACTGAATATCCAAACAATGGAATGAAATTTGTGTTCCATTCTGTTTCGTTCCATTCCATTGTGTTCCATTCCGCTTCGCTGTTTTGTACCATCGATCCAAACAAAGCTTAAAAGTAAGTGTAATTTTCTCTGTTCTAATAGCACGAAGTGACAAGGAACTTTGGAAGAAGGTTAGAGGAAGCTGTGGCACTGTTCTAAGGAAATTGAAAGGAAGTACAGTGACTGACTGTGTGTAAGGGTGTAAGCAACCGCGTTTCCATTTTTTTTATTTTCACTTTCCCACATTTTTTTCATATATCATAGTCTTCTCATCCATATTGTTACCACATCCATACATATTATTTTTCATAATCATATTCTTACCTTCATTTTCTTTTGTATTCTCATGGATTTTATATCACCTTCTTCATTCACCTACGATGTTTTCATCAGTTTCAGAGGCACCGACACTCGTTTTGGTTTTACTGGCTATCTCCACAAAGCTCTTTCTGATAAAGGAATTCGCACTTTCATTGATGACAAGAACATTCAAAGAGGTGAAGAAATCACACCATCACTTATTAAAGCCATTGAAGAGTCTATGATATTCATTCCTGTCTTCTCTATCAACTATGCTTCTTCTTCGTTTTGCCTTGACGAACTTGTCCACATCATTCATTGCTTCAAGGAAAAGAATGGTCGGAAAATTTTGCCTGTTTTCTACGATGTTGATCCTTCTCACGTGCGGCATCAGAAAGGAAGTTATGGTGAAGCATTGGCTAAGCATGAAGAGATGTTCAAAAATAACAAGGAAAAGTACATTGGTTACACAGAGAGGTTGCATAAATGGAAGATGGCTCTTTACCAAACTGCTAACTTGTCTGGCCACCATTTCACTCATGGGTATTCTACTCCACTCAACTCTTATTTTGACTTATGATAATGTCTTTGTTTAATTTGACAAAATAGTCCCGGCATCAAATTGGTCTTAGAATTTAGAGTTGACCAGGCTATCTCATATCCGATATGAGACTTGTTACACGCCCCCTCACACCCAGCACTATTAGGCTTGGTGCGTGGATGGCGGGTGGCCCGATAGTGGGTGGCCCAACGGATCTTGAAGATTCTCTGATACCATCTTAGAATTAAGAGTTTGGCCTAACTCATCCTTACAAAACCGGCTTGTAAGGTGAGGATTGTCTCTAGCTACTTTATAAACACATATTATCTCATATCCGATATGAGACTTCTTAACATTTGGAAGTGTGAGGCTCACACGTGGCTATCCTTATTCCACCAAGTCAATAATGTAAGTTGTAACATGTGTTGGGGAGTTCGGGAGAAACATTGGATAGGTCAAATGCTCTAGAACCACAAGAGTGGGAGACGCGACATCTCCACTCAAAACCTAAAGGCATTAGTTTAATGGAACACCTCTCTTATAAATCCAAAATTCTTCCTATTCATAGTCGACGTGAGACTTAACCTCTCACACTCGAAACCCAACAACATGTGTATGTGGGTATTTTTGTAATAGAATGCGCTAAAAGTGTAACAATGTACGCATAATGAGACTTAAAGGACCTATCTAGAAAGAAAAAAAACTCAAATGGCTAATCTAGAAAATAATTGTAGGATGTATTGTGCCTTTAAATTTTAAACCTTAAAGAGGAAGATATATATATATATATATATATATATATTTTTTTTCTTTGATGACGGACAATTTAGTTTTATAATAGTATAATTAGCAATAAATGGATGTAATTCTAAATTGTGATGCATTTACTCAAATCTGGCAGGAATGGATATGAATATGAATTCATTGGAAAGATAGTTACAGAGGTGTCAAACAGGATTAGTCGTGCTCCTTTACATGTTGCAGATCACCCTGTTGGATTGGAGTCTCGAGTATTAAAAGTGAAGTCGCTTCTAGATGTTGATCCATCTAAAGATGAAGTCCGCATGATTGGAATCTGTGGGATAGGTGGGATAGGTAAAACAACACTTGCACGAGCCATTTACAATTTGATTTCTTACCAATTTGAAGTTTCGTGTTTTCTTCATAATGTGAAACAACATTCAGCTAAACATGGCCTAGAACATGTCCAAGAGGAACTTCTTTCAAAAACAGTTGGATTGAACGATAAGTTAGGAGATATTTCCGAGGGAATTCCTATCATAAAACAAATGCTACAATATAAGAATGTTCTATTGATTCTCGATGATGTAGACGAACTGAAGCAGCTACAGGTTTTGGCTGGAGGGCTTGACTGGTTCGGTCCTGACAGCAAAGTCATCATTACCACTCGAGACAAACAATTGCTAGCCAGTCATGGGGTTGAAATAACATATGAAGTAGACGAGTTAAATGCGGATGAAGCTCTTGAATTGTTGACGTGGAAGGCATTTAAAAATAACAATGTTGATTCAAGTTACAAGTACGTTTTACGACATGCAGTAACTTACGCTTCTGGCCTACCATTAGCTTTAGAAGTAGTGGGTTCCAACTTGTTTGGAATGGATATAGGAGAATGGGAATCTACATTAGATCGGTATGAAAGGATCCCAAATAAAGAGATCCAGAAGATACTTAAAGTAAGCTTTGATTCTTTGGAAAAAGATGAGCAGAGTGTCTTTCTCGACATTGCTTGTTGCTTCAAAGGGCATAACATGACAGAGATCAAAGATATACTTCATGGTCATTACGGTCATAACATCAAATATCACATCAGAGTGTTGGTTAACAAATCTCTTATACAGATTAGTTGGCACGAACAAAGTTATAATGTGACAGTACATGACTTGATAGAGCACATGAGTAAAGAAATTGTCCGGCTAGAATCCCCCGAAGATCCTGGAGAACGCAGTAGGTTGTGGTCTGAAGAAGATATAGTTCAAGTTTTAGAAGAAAATACAGTAAGACTTATACATATTGGATGGTTTGATTTTATCTTTAACATTGATTCAGCTCTTTTGGTTACTATGGATAGTACTTTTTTTTACAATTTAGTTACTTATAAATTTCTCTAAATACCTATGTTAAAATCATAACACACACACACATATGTTTTTGTGTTTCAAGGGAACAAGTAGAATTGAAATTATATGTATGGATTACCCGTCATTAGATGTTAGAGACGTAAGAGTAGCATGGAAGGGAGATGCTTTCAAGAAGACAAAAAACCTCAAAACTTTGATTATTAGAAGTGGCATCTTTTCCAAAGGTCCTAAACATCTTCCAAATAGTTTGAGATTTCTAGAATGGCACAGATATCCTTCACAGGATATACCATCTGATTTTTGTCCGAAGAAACTTTATGTATGCAAGCTACCTAGAAGTTTGCTTAAATCATTTGAGTCGCCTTCCTCATTGAAGGTATGAGTAATTTTTCTGTTTGTCTCATCTTTGTATGTCAATATATCACTTTTAAATTATTCAGTTTTTCTGTTTCATTTTGCAGAGGTTCATAAATATGAAGGAGTTAAATTTGGACTACTGTGGAAGTCTAAAACGAATACTTGATGTATCTGGTCTTCAAAATTTAGAAATATTTTCAATTAAAAAATGTATAAATTTGATTGAAATCCACCATTCTATTGGTTTCCTAAGTAAACTTCAAATCCTAGTAGCTGAAGGTTGCTGCAAGCTTAGGAGTTTTCCGGCCATGAAGTTAACTTCTCTTTATCAACTAGATCTTTCATCTTGTGCGAGTATCAAGAGTTATCCAGAAATATTAGGAGAGATGGAAAATATAGCATCACTTGTATTGGTGGTAACTTCAATAGAAGAGTTGCCATTTTCATTTCACAATCTCACTAGGCTTCATAGTTTACAAATAGAGGCACGCGGAATACTTAAGTTGACTAGTAGTATTATCATGATGCCAAAATTGTCGTGGATTACTATTAAGGGAGGCCTACTATTGCCAAACCAGAATGTTAAACTGAATTCCATGATGTCTTCAAATGTACGACAACTTCAGCTTATAGAATGCAACTTTACGGAAGAATCTCTTGCAATGCTTCTCACGTGGTTTACTAATGTGGAATGTTTAAATCTCTCGGGGAGTAATGTCACAATTCTTCCAGAATGCATCAAAGAGTCTCACTTTTTAAGGCGGCTTCATTTGGATGTTTGCAAATGGCTTCGAGAAATTAGAGGTGTTCCACCAAATTTGAAACATTTATCTGCATTAGGCTGCAAATCATTGACTTCCTCGTGCCGGAGCATGCTACTGAATAAGGTTTTGTTTTTTCTTGGATTTAAGTATTTGACTTATTATATTTCATAGCCTAATGTAGTTTATTTTGGTGAACTTATAAATTATTTATGACTAACAGGAACTACATGAAGCATCCGAAGCAAGTATGACAGGAAATGCAAGTATTCCAGAGTGGCTTGAGCACCGAAGCATCGGAAAGTCAATTTCTTTCTGGTTTCGTAACAAGCTCCCTTCTGTAGTTGTCTTCTTTGTCATTAAATCGATGCATAACAAGCACTCGCTCAGTGAATTTCTTTCATTAAGAGCCAATTTTTTCATCAATGGCTATGAATGTCAGTGTGGCCTTACCCCAGGTAGTATTATCGGGGTTGAACCGGAAAATACTTATCTATATGATCTTCAACTGGACAACATGCGATCCAATTCTATACTACACAATGCACTTCAAAAAAATGAATGGATCCATGTGGAGATTACGTGTGTGTCTTCAAAGATGATATCGGTCCTCGCAAAATTCGGAATCCATGTATTAAATCAGAAAGGTGGCATGGAGGATATTCAATTCACAAATCCTTGTAAAAAGAGAAAGTTATTAGATGACAATTCAATGTCAATGATCACTACTCACAATCATCATGATGCTGCTATCTGAATATGTTGATTCAAGCTGGTAGTACCTCTTGTCTACAAGTGAGTAAAAAGGTCATTTGAAGCTTGATTTGCAAAATGTATAATTTGAATGCTTCTGATTTTCCTGAATGTATTATGAGAATGTGTTGCAAGAGTTATGTCAAAATAGCGTGATAGTTGTATTAATCTGAACTATAAAGGGTATGAAACCACGCCATTTTTTGACAATTTGGAATTAGAACAAAATTTGTTGACTTTATTAACCACACTCATCAACCAAATTTCCAATATCTTTTCTTTTTATGAGATTCAAATACTATTTATACTTTTTTCTTCTGAAAAAGTGTTTTACTTAGCAGAAGAATTAAGTCAGCAAATTTAAAATATACACACCTTATTATACTTATTAATAATCCCCTAAACATAAATAAACGCATTTTTGAACGGTACTAACCATCCGAATTGATATCAAAATTTGATGTCAAATCTGTGAAACTTTATTATTTTCTTTGGTTAAAATAACACAAACGCATTCATTAAACTTTGGTTTTTCACTTGTGTTTTCAATAAAGAAAGTTAATTTGTCTTTTTTTTTTTTGTATTTGGTATAGAAAGGAAATGGTAAGGAAGTTTCAATAGTCTTTGGTCAATGGATCACTTCTTGACTTATTTTGAGAGCCTAGACACTCTCATCCACATTCTTACTTCTCATACATACTCTTATCTCCATTTCTTTTCTGTTCTCATGGCTATGCTCCGATCATGTTCCTCTTTCTCTTCATTCACTTATGATGTGTTCCTCAGTTTCAAAGGCACTGACACTCGCTATGGTTTTACTGGAAATCTCTACAACGCTCTATGTGACAGTGGAGTCCACACCTTCATTGACAATAGGGAGCTGCATGGAGGTGATGAAATCACACCATCACTTGTCAAGGCCATCGAAGAAACTAGAATTTTCATTCAAATATTCTCTATCAATTATGCTTCTTCTTCATTTTGTTTCGACGAACTTGTTCACATCATTCACTGCTTCAAGGCAAAGGGTTGCTTGGTTTTGCCAGTTTTCTATGACGTGGAACCTTCTCAAGAACGACATCAGATTGAGAGTTATGGTGGAGCAATAGCTAATTAAGCATGAAAAGAGGTTCCGAAATAGCAAAGAAAAGTACAACGCCAACATGGAGAGGCTGCATAAACCAAAATATTGGAATTAGAACAAAAAATTTGTTGACTTTATTAACCACACTCATCAACCAAAATATTTGTTGACTTTATTCACTTCTAGAAATAAAGAAGCAACTGTACTACTTGAGAGTTGAGACAATAATGTATACGAGTAATGTGTTCTTCCTTAGCCAAAAAGGTCCCTTTGCTGGCTGGAAATTAATTTCCGAACAATTTTTGCTTTCTGAAGTATAACCTGATGTTTGTTTTTAAGAATTGTAAATATTCTATTAATCTTGAAATAAGCCATGTACTAATTCTACTTAAGGATTAATATAACAGCTGTTTATGATTCTAAAAATTCAGATTTTCTTTTCATTCCTTAAATCAAAATGTTCGTAGATGAATTTAAGGATTTACTTACATATACAATAAATTTCATTATATTGTATCTACTTCATAACTCCCTATAAGCATATACCACCACTATTCTATTCCAAGGATTCAATGTAGTGGATCAATCAAACTTTAAAAAGTTCAGCTAGCCTATGATTTTGATGTTTGAGAATCATTTTGTGTGGTATTAGCTCGACTTAGACCGTCTATTAAGGAGTACCAACGTTTTCTCCTAGCTCCGCCACTGCTTAGACGCGTCTTCCTGTCTATCCATGTAACCTGAATTCTGTTTGCTGAAAGTGATCTCCAATATGGCGATTCATACCTAACATAATGCAATCATCAAATCATTATGTCAGTTAGAGCCATTGTTTTGATATTTATGCTTAAAAATCACATCCTTGTAATATGTGTATGTATAATGTATGTGCGCGTGTGAATGTCATTCTTTTAATTGTGAGTCACTTGTCACATGTGCGTTGACTAGTCAAAACCAGTGAGGGGTCAACGTTTTGCAGAAGGGGCTAAAATGAGGTGGCCAAAAGTACTATTATGAAAGTTAGGGTGCCAAAATTGCAAGTTTGTCAAATTTAGAGGGTCAAAAGTGCATTTAGCCTTATGATTATGAATGGTCTTTATTGAAAATGAAGCATGGAGCCATAGACATAATGGAAAAAAAATTCTTCATGAAAGATAATGCATTTAATCATAAAAAGGTGAAGATATGCTAGTGCAAAGTATAAACCGAAAGACAACAAGGAAATGAAATGAATGAATAAATGACCTTATGTCTCCTTCAACACGAGGGCTCCTCGAGAATCTTGCGAAAAGAGTTGTGACTTCTTCAACTTTATTGCGGACTTTATTGCGGAGTAAATACATAAATATAATGGAAATTATATATACTTGTAGCCATAGTCCAATAGAATCATTCTCCTTTTTTTTTGGTACAAATCCAACAGAATAATTCTTCATCATTATAAGGAAGGATTGGAGAATTGTACGTATAAAGGAAATTATTTTTAGCAACCGAGACTTCAGTCCAACAGGATAATCTACAACATATAAAGGAACAGGATTGATCTTATTGGAGACTCGATCTACTATCTTTCCAATAACCTCATATTCATATTCTTTTTATGCTTGGCTATATCTTTACAATAAAGTTCAGTCTGATGTCGGACTTCAGAAGGTTCCACCACATAGAAAACAGGCAGAACCAGACGACCTTTTGACGCCGAGCAGTGAATGATGCAGACAAGTTCATCCAAACAAAATGAAGAAGCATAGTTTATAGAGAATACCGGAATGAAAATCCTTGACTCTTTAATTGCCTTGACAAGTGATGGTGTGATTTCATCCCCTCTCTGAAGCTCCTTGTCATCAATGAAGGTGCGGATTCCTCTATCACATAGAGCTTTGTAGAGATTTCCGGTAAAACCGTAACGAGTGTCAGGGCCTCTAAAACTAAGAAAGACATCATAGGTGAATCCATCAGAGTTGGAAGAGGATGGTGGTGATTGCAGCATAGCCATGAGAATAGAGAAGAAATAAAAGTAAGAAGAATGTGTGATTGACTAACAAGAGCAGATACAGATATAATAATGGCAACAACAAAGACATTGACCATTTTCACAAAACTTGGTATTTGTTTCCTAATAGAAAATACTGTAATATAATAGGGACCACCTCTTTCCTAGCATCAACCTCCATAGCATGACTTGAGAAGAAAAAGACAGTTCAACTCTCTATTATTTTATTAAAAACACAAGTGAAAAACCAAAGATTAGTAAAACAAGCAGATAAATCATACTATAACCTGATGTCCCTAATTTTCACATAGCTGGAATTTAATGTCCGAACAATTTTTGCTGTCTGGTGTATAACCTGATGTTTGTTTTTAAGAAGGTCAAATTACTCTATTAGTCCATTAAAGAAATTTTTTGTTTCACTTTGGGTTCTTAATGAATAAACGTTTCATCTGAGTCTTTAATGACAACTCCGTTAGCCAAAAAGGTCCCTTTGCTGGGCTGGAAATTAATTTCCGAACAATTTTTGCTTTCTGAAGTATAATCTAATGTTTGTTTTTAAGTATTGTAAATATTGTTATATACTTATATTAATCTTGAAATACAGCATGTACTAATTCGATACGTAAGGATTAATATAACAGCTGTTTATAATTCTTAAAATTCAGGTTATCTTTTCATTCCTTAAATCAAAATGTTCGTGGATATATTTATCATGATGAATTTAAGGATTTACTTACATATACAATAAATTTCATTATATTGTATCTACTTCATAACTCCCTATAACTCTATAAGCTTATACCACCACTATTCTATTCCAAGGATTCAATGTAGTGAATCAATCAAACTTTAAAAAGTTCAGCTAGCCTATGATTTTGATGTTTGATAATCATTTTGTGTGGTATTAGCTCGACTTAGACGCTTCTTCCTGTATCTCCATCCAACCTGAATTCTGTTTGCTGCTAGTGATCTCCAATATGGTGATTCATACCTAACATAATACAATCATCAAATCATTATGTCAGTTAGAGACATTGTTTTGATATTTATGGATAAAAATCACGCCCTTGTAATATGTGTATGTGGGCGTGCGAATGTTATTCTTTTAATTTATTCCCTCTTTTTGATAGGAAAATGACCTATATGGATGTCGTATCATGTTAGATGCTAGTTGTGATTAGATGTTAATTTAATTAGTTGTAATTAAACACTCCATGTATTTAATATCAAGGCTAAACTACATATTTGGTCCCTTACGTTTATTTTCGGTTTTAATTTGGTCCCTTACGTTTAAAAAGTTTCAATTTGGTCCCTTACGTTATCAACGTTTGCATTAGTTGGTCCCTTCCGTCAGATTCCACTGTTCCACTATTTCAATTGGACACGTGTCAACGTGTCCAGGTGTCCACGTGTCAATCCACATGTGCAAACCGTCTGCCACGTAAGCAAACCGTCTGCCACATGTGCAAAAATTGACGGAAGGGACCAAATTGAAACCTAAAATAAACGTAAGGGACCAAATTGAAACTTTTTAAACGTAAGGGACCAAATTGAAACCTAAAATAAACGTAAGGGACCAAATATGTAGTTTAGCCTAATATCAAAATCAGTTTTAATTTATACCCCACATGCTGACGTGGCATGTAAGTCATTGTCGACGTGGCATGTGAGTCACTTGTCACGTGTGTGTTGACTTAGTCAAAATCAGTGGGGGAGGGGGGCAACCTTTTGCAAAAGGGGCTAGAGTTAGGGCCCAAAAGTGTTATTATGAAAGTTAGGTGGCCAAAATGTCAAAGTTAGAGGGCCAAAAGTGCAATTTAGCCTTATGATTATGAATGGTCTTTATTGAAAATGAAGCATGGAGCCATAGACATAATGAAACAAAATTCTTCATGAAAGATAATGCATTTAATCATAAAAGGGTGAAGATATGCTAGTGCTAGGTATAAACCGAAAGACAAACAAGGAAATGGAATGAATGAATAAATGACCTTATGACTCCTTGAACACGAGGGCTCCTCAAGAATCTTGCGAAAAGAGTTGTGACTTCTTCAATGTCTTTAGTGCGGAGTGAAAATGCCTCCACATTGGTTAAGCATCTTACTGTTCTGTCACTGGTCAAACCTTGTCCTTGAAGCTTTACTTTTTTACCTTCTGCAAGAGAAACCACTTTGATTAAACATGTTTATCTTTTTTTTTATTGCTACTTCTTCTGAGGCATGTTATCAGTATATGAAGTATAATTGTATTTACCTTTGTTTTCAGAAGACTGTTCAAGATACCATCTTAAAAGTTCTTCGCCACAAGCATCCCCTTCGGATAACGGTACTGGAATCCCATCTTCTCCGATGCTCTCCAATTTTCCACGCACAATAAACACCATCTTCTGTACAAGACCACCCTGACTCAAAATTTTACTTCCTTTGATGTATGTTGTCTGTATTAGTCGTTCACGAATGGCATCTAAGATAGGCTCCTCCTCATCCATCAGGGAAAATATTCGAACCTGTAGATAAAGCATTCGGACTTGTTTAATATAATTGCCTTTTGATGTGCCATTGTTTTAGTTTGACACGATGCATATACATGAAGTTTTGCCTTCTAAATTGTTTTCTCGTTCAACTTCTATTGGATTCCAGCAAGTTACAGGTAAACACATAGGGAAAAGAGAATTTTATTTAAAACATCGTAGATGAGATTTTGAAGTTCATATAACATCTGAACCAGATAAATAAAATCCGTTTAAAACAACAATAAAAAAATTTCTAATTGTTCAAATGCTTACTTTTTTAACGAATTTGAAGAGATGACGCCGTATGTCTGTCTGGAGATCTTCTGGCAAATTCTCGAGAACCATTTTCTCAGGAACACCTCTTGTTGCAGCCCAACTATACCGTTCAGCCTGTCGTACTCTCCTGCATGACAGACATAATATCAATCATTTGTACATTATGCGTGACAAACATAATATCAATCATTTGGCATTGTTGATGTGATTCATTAAAAATGTTAAAACATTTCATACTTTTTGAGATCTTCTGGTAAGCGACGATGGCTCATCCATTGCTCAACATCACGGCCTCTAAGTTGCATTTCTAACCTCCTGTAAGCAAGAAGGAACAGAATATATCAATTTTGTTGCAACCCTAAGGATTTAACACATCGGAATATTACTAACATATAGTTCCATTATTATTCAAAATTTGTAGCTTTAGATACTTTAATTGGCCAACATGAACAAAAATAATATCCTACAAAAAGTGATTCCAATCAAAATCAATTATTTCCGTCAAAGAACCAAACAGACACAACAAAGGAGCACCATGTCACCAACATTTAATGTGCACATTATGCAAGAGATAAACATTCTACCTCCGTCCAAGAGCCTGAAGAAAGTTCTGTATGTTTCCAATGAGAAGCGCAAAAAGCAAGAGTCCCAATCCTATGATGGACATTGTAAAGAGGACTTCCCACATAAAATAGCTTGGCTCTTGATTACCAGCTAGAGTACTGATTTGCTGTATTAGAAATCACATAGGTATAAGTGGCAAGTAATATCAAACCAAGATGTCCCGGATTCCGGAAAGCAACATAATCACTAAATATTCCCGAATCCAGGACCTCCTGCTTCAAACTCCTTCAATGTTAGTTAATTTTGTTGTTCCATATTTGTGACAAAAAAACACAGCTCGTACTTTTAAACCTAATTTATCTATCGTCTATAATTGGTCATGAGACATCCATATTAACTTTTGCACAAGTTTTCAAATCAAATCACATTGTTTATCTTCATAGCTCCCTTTTTTTATGTTGTTTCATTAAGAAGAAGCCCTTAATCTTTCTTTTTTTTTTTTTTTGAAGCAAATAAGCCCTTAATCTTCAACCGATGAACATTATATTAAGCCTGTTTGAATCTTCACGGATCAATATTATACACAAAATGCATATAATTTCAACTGAGGGAAGAAAATAAAAGACCAAATGCATACCTGGAATCCCCAAAAAAGTGCATACACGTATTTGTTGAGCAGGTCAGTTTCTATAGTAAGTGGCACAGCTTTTTCATAGATTCCATAAGGAAAAGGACCGGATTTGGAATTCAAACAAGCCTTGGCACCCTCATTATTGGTCCAACTAGTTGATGTACCCTTCGCATTACAGTCAATCAACTCCATGCATCCAGGTAGATGAGAACTCTTGCAGGCGTTTCTCAAACATTGGTTAACCCTCTGGAAGAAGAAAGTGTTAAAAGGAAAGAAGTTAGTAAATTAAAAGTTACCAAACATTCATTTACTGAATTAAATTCCTGATTCTTAAAGAACATTCATCTTTAGAAAAAAGCATCCATAGAAACATAATAACTCATATCACTCTCATACTTAATTTTGACTATAATTCTTGCAATATATTATCATACTATGACCCTGTTTGGAAAAACAACTTAATTAATTTTTTATGTATAAACTATTTCTATAACAAAAGACAAAAAAAAAGTCAAATTGTTTTCAGATAAGCCATAAGCTGTTTTCATAAGCTAGCTTTTTTTTATGCATTGAAAACAACTTATAGACATGCCGTAAGTGATTTCCATTCGCTCTCCCAAACAACTTATATTTATGTCAATATATAAGCTCAAATAATTAAGTCAATCAAAATAGGGACCTATGTAACAATATAAATCAGAAGCACTCAAGTGAATCAATTAATTTTTCTTCTACTTTTCCGTTCATTATGTGATGATGCAGGGTTCTTTCTTCCTTTTTCCATACAAGTGAGAATTTAAAGCACAGTATGAAATATTATTGACGAAGAAATTTTATATTTTGTGAAAATGAAGCTTCAAATGTCATTTTAACTCACCTGTAGACCGAAGAGGTACCAGCATGAACCAACAACATGGCCAGATAGAATAAAAATGAGAAGATTTATAATGAAATTTGCCCAGGCTGACTCAAATATGAATCCAGTATGAGACTGGCCAATTAGCAGAGGCAAATATCTGAATAATCTTGGAATATACTGTATAAGGATCGCTAGACGTATAAGATTCTTAGCATAATTTGCTCCTGAATACCCCAAGGTACTTGGTAGGACAACCAATATCATTATCTACAAGTATTTCACAAGATATTTTGATGAGTTAGGCCCTATCCAAATTCTTTGAGACTCAATTAATTTTAATTACCATATGATATAAGGTGACTTGCATTTCTATTATTGAGTGAGATTTTTTCAGGTAGAAGTTCATGAGATAAAAAGTATTTATGTGCATGCATCTAAGAGGTAGCAAGTAATATACCTGAGGAAGAGGTAATACAACAAATAAGTCAAGCCAAAGATAGCCCCAAAAGTAATTAAGAGCAATTTTCATGGGATGGTCAACTAAATCGCCAGCTCCAACCACCCTTGACTCGGGAGATATATAAGCCAACCTAAACTGCAAAGAAGCAACTTAGTCGAGTTATTTAATCGTTAAATTATGAAATCACATTAAATTAGACCTAAAACTCATCAATCATGTATAAGATTCAGAACACGTGCACACTTTTCTTCCTATAGGTAAAGAGAGACTAAGGAAAATTATAAGACAAACTATTAGAGACATTTATATTTAAATGTTCAATGATTCTATGAATAGATGCATTAGTACAAGAGAGATGCTATATGTCGCGACTAAAATTGCTCGCGAATTCACAAACCCGTTTTTTTTTCTTCATATTTCTTTCATAAAAAAGTAAAGAAAAATAAAATAGAACCACTACCAGTCACCCGATTCACTTCATTCCAACCTGCATCCCTCCTCGGAGAAGGCTTCTCCAATCACAGTCATTTTTTTCCTTCATTCGCACACCATCCAATCACTGTTACATAATTTCATAATTTTCAATTTTAAGTATATGTGATGGTGGGTGAATTACTTTGTGACCGAACCACAACCTAACAGATTTCACACTTGGTTACAGAAATGATGTTGCTAAGACATAGTTTCGAAGGAGGTTACGCTTCTTGTGACTTGCACAAGACTGAGGCAAATCCATTTCAGTTACAAGCCAAGCGCTCCAATGCTTTTTTGCAGAAATCAACTTGGATAAGTGTGCCGCCGGAGACAACGACGGTAACGGACATGAACAGTGAAGTGGTCTTGGACGACAACACTGGGAATTAACTTAAATGATCGATTCGAGATAAAAATGGGAGATAAGAAACAGAAATAAAATGCGCAACTTGGTGCCATGTCATTTGTGATATTGTCGCGATGCCCCTTCTCACGAAATTCAGCGATTCTCTTATCACAAACTAAATAACAAAAAAAAAGAAAAAAGGTGATTACTGAGAAATTACCTGGAGAAGAATGTTCAAAAAATACACAATATCAGTTATGCTTCTAATTACAGCAAGTATATTTGCCATTCTCCAGTTGATAACGATACATTTATCATGCTGCAGAAAATGAATGAGAAAAAGTGATTCATTTTTAGCAAGGAAAAAAGTAAATGATGCGGAAAGATTTTACAATTAAATAAAAGAAAAAGAATCGTACCTCGTTCACATATATTAAGAAGAAAAATAATGGATCAACAAAAATTGAGAGTATGCAAGTTATGGCCAAAAACTGGTTCCAATGTTGTACAACTTTAGTATGAGGGTTCATAACTCCAGGAATGCATGAAGAGCAGAAAGATAAAAGTTTTCTTCCAAAACCTTTGGCGTCACCATAAAGAGAATTGTGGAACTGTGAACATTCACAACATGAACAAACGTATTGGTTATGTGAAATAAATAGCAAACATGAACAAAACGTGCAAAACGAAAAAGCGTTCGTCATAGATTGACATTGACAACAACAAAAAAGTAGAGCTATATCTATAAACTATATTTTTAAAAGAGAAAATCATCGTTGTGAAGTCAACTTCAAAACACAGAAGTCAACTTTTTCTTAAATTTATGAAGAAATAATAGTCTATATTAGGAAGATACCTTGGGATCAAATATATTGGGAGCTATTGGTTTTCTTTGCTGAGAAACCTTAAAGTAAGTAGGGCAAGTAGTGCAATAAGGATCATTACACATTCCGAGTTGTCCAGACCTCAACAAGTGCTCATTTTTCTTGTCGTAGTAATTATCATTCCAACGATATTCATTTGTGCCATCAAACTTCTCTGTCTTGTTCTCTCCTACTTTGTTTCCGGCCACTACTATACTATTCTGAAAAGGATTTCCAGTTGCAGGAGTTGCATATAATGGACCACTCATTTGCCCCAGCGGAGTTTTCCTCGCAGTACGAAGCGGACCAGTATGTCCGACAAGATTTGGCTGTCTCTCATATGGATCCAGAGAAGCCATAGGAATAGAAATTGAAGCACTTCGTGTCCTTGATATGTTTCTTCGGAATGCAGAATCTTGAGGTTCATCAGATCGTTGTGTACGTCTTTCTGACAGCATCGGAATTTCATCTTTATCAAAATGACTCATGCTTCCTTGTGATCATTCGGAAAACAGAAAAACCATCAAATGAGTTTCAGCTCAAAACTTATAAAGGGAGAATATAAATCATAAAACTGTACATAATCAAGTCTTTTGTGAAGTGGTTAATGAGTTTCAGTTAAGAACGGATTACTTGAGAGAGCCTAGGTTCGAATCCTGACTGGAACAATCCCTATTCTTGTCTTAATTACCTCCCGACCGAACTACGAATTCTGGAGGATTAAGACCAAAAAATAATATCAAAAAGTCAAAGCGCCATATGCTAGTGACAAAACCAGATGGAATTCAATGCATCATAAGAAATATCTTTGTTCTTATATGGCCGGCTGTCAACTCTAAAATGATGTATTTGACTTTACATAGAAAATTTTCTTATGAATTAAAAAGACATACAAGTGGAACTTTTATCAATATAGAATTAATGAATACCCTTATCCTAAACCTTTTGTAGCTTGAAAGAAAACAACATATCAAGTAGACATTCATTGAATTAAACTAACTATACAATTGTTAAAATGCAAGCACCATGCCGTCAAATTCGAACCTGCCTCTACAAAGTATCAGTACTTGGTTAAGACTTCAAAGCTAACACTCAATACATAGTACTTCAATCTCAAATATAAACAAAAAACAAGTTCAATAGTCCAAAATATAGCAAACACTACTAACTAACTTCACCTAATTTACCAATGATATTATTCCTACCAAAAAATAAAAAGAAAATCATAAATAATTTTTCATTAATTTAAATTTCTTTTTTCATAATCGCGTTTATTTGTACAAAATAACCACCGCAGTTTAGCACTGACTAATCTTCGTTAAATAACTTGTTATACACACAAGGTGGATTATGGATTATCTCCTTTCAATTAAGTTTTTCTCCATAGACAAGTGTCACAATTCAAACCTCTTACAACTCACCCTTATCTCAAACCTCTTACAACTCACCTACACAGACCAATAAATTTATTTAATTACATTGAGAAAATTAAATGAGAAAAACTAAATTCTTGTATGATCTAACAAATAATATTTTTAATTGTCCTCAGATATTTTTTATGATTTTTTGCAATAAACCAATATAACAGAACAAAACAAGACAAAACATTATAAATTTGTAACCTATGAGGAATTGAAATTTCAGTTGAGTAAGCAACAAGTGGAAATCACACAAAGAATAAGAACAAGCAATAATAATAATAATAATGAAAAAAGACAAAATTGAAAGCAAAATCAAGAAAAAGTTAAGAGTAAAACCTGATTAAAGAGGAACTCAAGGTGAAAACCCCAGAAGCAATTTTGAAGCAATTCAACTTAAAGAATGCATTTTGAGGAGATTAGTGATTATGGGGTGGACTCAAAAAATGGATAAAGAGAATTTGTAGTGTGGACTCTCTCTCTGTGTATGTGAGTGTTTGTAAAGGTGAAGACTTTGACAGAGTCAATTTGTATGGAAGCTGATGAAGTCGTTGGCGCGTGAGTTTCACTGTGAATAGGTGCGCATTGTTGTGAGCATAGAAACTTGTTTGTTACCAGACACAGACTATTTATTTATTGTCATAAAATAAAGGATATATGTTTTTCTGGAAGAAGGTTAGTTTTTTCCATATTTTATTAACAACAATTGCTTAGTTCTTTTATCTTTTTTGCATTTAAGTTTTAATATTGTCGTACTTCTATGACTAAATTTAAATTCATACACCAATTGTTAGTTGGTTCAGTGGTGATTGACGCTGAACTTGTAGGAAAGATCACGGTTCGATCCCCACACCTACGATCGGAGGAAGCTGGAATCACTTGATGCCAGAACTGATCCCTGGACCGGACCAGATTAAACTGGTGGTGCAAACAAAAAAAATTAAACTCAGACGCTCATGTTGAAAGAGATCTGAATTATGAATTATGAATTATTTTATCATCCTTAAGAGTGTTGGGTTTTGCTTGTTTGGTAGGGTCAAGTTTAAGGTTATAGCTTAGTTTATATGATTAGAAAAGTTTTATTTGATAAATATTGTTTAAAAAGAGTTTAGAGTTTAGTTTTCAAAATGTTATTTTAAGTAGCTTATGAATTTATAGTTTATCATTTTTTTCTTCTAATTTTACGTCTACCATCATACTTAAAAAATATTAAATATTAATTAAATATATTGTTTTTATGTCATTTCATAATTATAAGCTAATTTAACCGTAAATTTTACCAAACACTATTAATTCAATCAACTAACGTATTCACTATAAGCTAAAAGCTAACGTGTAAGTTATTTGCTATAAATTCATATGTTATAAGCGAACTTATCAGTTATTCGTTATTTTGTTCTTGACTTGAGTTAAAATATAGTTTACATGAAGACTAAATAATGTTTTCTATTATAGTAATGTAAAAACAATAATGTACCGAAATAAGATATGTACCGAAATATTCACAATTTTTACACCGTTATTATGAAATAAGTTACACAAGTTTTAGCTGGCAAAAAAAAAGTTACACAAGTTTTAAAATACTTTTACTATATTTAATTTAGATAATTAATGCATAGAGGTACTAGTTATCATTTTCAAAAATTTTAAATCAAAAAGACAGATATTAGAATTTTGAATAATATGCATAAATTTTTATGATCGGTACTCAATCTCAACGCTCCATTGCACAAAAGAATTTATAAAATATAAAATTAAATATAAGGTTATTAATTTTTTGAGTTTTGTAAGCTTACCTTAATTGTCAGAGACATTACATTATATATGTAGAGACCGTAGTTAGAACTTTGGTCTTCTCATTTATCTATCTTAAAGTAAAATTTATAACCACTAAACTATTTAAAAAAAAAAAAAATTGAGTCCATCTTCAAGCTGGCCAGCAGCATTAGTCAATGCATGTGCAGGGGTTAGTTCCCACCTCTTCACACTTGAACATTACTAAAATTAAGTATTTAAAGGTATGTTCACACTCATATGCATGTATCACATATAATGGTAGGTTCTTTTAAAAAAAGAAATAATAATTAATATTAAAAAAAATCAAACCAAATATTGTTAGTAACTCATTTTAAGCATAAGATGCCCTATTAATCATAAAAACAAAAACAATACAAAATTGAAAGGAACATCCAAATCCCAATCAAAAGGAAACCTAGAAAACAAAACAAAGAGTAAAATGCACACGCCACTAAAAACTCATTACATACAACATCACAACAACCACTACAAGAAATATCGTTTTTGGCAGCGACAAATGTCGCTGCCAAAAACGCAAAGTTGCTGCAAAAAGTGTTTTTCGCAGCAAAAAAAATGTTGCTGCATGTCGCTGCCATAAGTGCCGTTGCGAAAAGTTTTGCAAGGACAATTAATGTCGCTGCCATAACTTGTGTTTTGCAGCAACAATTAATTTCGCTGACAAAACTAGTGTTTTTAGCAACAACTAATGTCGATGACATAACTAGTGGTTTTTTGCAACAACATTTATTGTCGCTGTCATTACTAATGTTTTTTGCAACAACAATTATTGTCGCTGGCAAAAAAGCCATAACTAGTGTTTTTTGCAGCAAAATAGTTATTTTTTGTTAACGATATAAATTATTGTTATATCTTTTATACCTCAACAACAAAAATTATTGGAACAAATTAGATTTCCCAACTATAAAAGATATACAACATAAACCAACAAATTAGATTTAAAATAAAAGATATACAACATAAACCAACAAATTTATTTCTCAATATATTTTCTGAAAGAGAACAATTTAAAGATAACAAACAAGTGTTTTAAAAATTATAATACAATTCCTAAATATAACAATCTAAAGGTAACAAATCAATCTTTAAAATATAGTCAGATAAGCTTCCTACTCGGAACAAACTTGTTACAACATATTTCCTACTCGAAAAACTTGCAAAAACGGTCTCCATTCGCAAACTCTCTTCTTTGTATAGTCAGATAAGCTTGTTGTAACTCAACTCACACGAACAATTGTTTAAAATCCCCTTTTGCTTGACAAATCTTAACAAATCTGAAAAACACAACAAACTCAAAGAAAACAGAAAAAGAAAATAGTGACTTTTTTCCTTAGTAATGAATATTCAAAGGCAAGTGATTAATGCGATAAAAAAATAGTCCTATTATATTATGAATTAAAGTAACATGTGAATTATAACAATAATTAGTAAGTAACTATCCATACTATTATGCAAGATGCAATATACTCTGAATTAAACTAACTTGTACATTATATAACTCTAATAATATGAAATAAAAAAAGTAGTAAAATATATATACCTTGAGGCTATTATCGAAGGGCACGCTCACACTGCATAAACCTCATCAAAGTTGTGACATTTGCTTAAATGAAAGTAAGGAAAGATGGATAAAAATTGATAGAAATTTCATATGCAAGAGACTAGTTTGCAAACATAAAAAGTGATTAATGCAATATACTATGATATAAAAACATAAAATTGATAGAAAACTCACATGCAAGAGACTTCAGAACCATCCTTCATATAATTAAATGGATAAAAATCTACTTCCTTAACAAAGTTGGGTCTTCCAGCGGCGATTGAAAAATTCTAATACAGAATCAAGAACCAAGAGATGAACAAACCAGAAGAAGGGTGAACGAGAATCGATGAATCTGATCCTATTTATATCGGTAAGATCAATTGAAATAAGTTACCTGGAAAATAGGAGTGATGATTCCATTGTATACGAAGGAGAAGAAATAACATTGATTGATGATGGAATGATTAGGGATTGGAAGAAGAGATATTAGCATTCAAGGATTTGTGCATATCTCCTTCACGCGTGAGTTCAAAGTTTGTCGTATCTCAATTAGTAAAAACACACAATACTAATTTTATATTAGTATAAAATAAAAATAGAATAAAAACCATGCATATCCCAAATAACATAATTTCTATTTAATTAATAGAATTAGTAAATGCGTCAAAAAAAAAGATTTTAGCAAAAAAATTATTAATAGATGATAATTGAACCTTTTTAAGCGTCAGTTAAATGTTTGTATCTATCCAATTAGTCAAAATGCATAAATATTAATTTCCAACTAGTATTAAAAAACAAACGAAAAAAAAAACTAGTATTAAAAAACCATGTGTATCTCAAATCCCAAATAATATAAAAAAACTAGTATTAAAAAACAAAAAAAAAATAACAAGATTTCCATACACGCACAAAAAAAAAAACAAACAAAAAAGAAGACCATGTGTATCTCAAATCCCAAATAACAAGGTTTCCTTTTAATTAATAGATAACATAAAAAAATAACCGTTTTTCATTTGATTCCCCCAAATTAATTATTCTATATAATAATTAATAATAAAAAATAGAGTAGTTAGAAATTAACAAATTAAATAATTAAAAAATAATTAAAGATGGTTATAGAAATATATATTACTATTAATAGCAATTTTAAAAATAGTAAGCATTCTCATCATATGACAAATGACAAACTTAATATAATGTATTTCTACTAACAATATATTAAAAGGAACTAAAAAAACTAAATTTGTTCTCATCAAGTTTGATAATATTTCAAATATTCAATCATTAAATGTAATTTTAGCTCTAAAGTTTTTTTAAAAAAATACAAAACATAAAAATAGGAACAAAAATAATAATTTTAAGTTAAAAAAAAATCTACGCATAAAAATAGGAACATAAACACGATACAAGATACGTATAAAAAATAGTAATTGAGTGGTTTCCCAGAGACTTTACAAGGTTGTTGCAAAAAAATTATACTATTAGCGGCAATAATAATTATTGTTGGGATAATTAACTTTTCCCGATGATAATGTTATTGTTGAGAAAAAAACTAACTTATAACAACAACTTTAATTAGTTGTTACGATATGTATATTTTTATCAACAATTTAAATGTCGCTGCAAAAAAGCCGCTGTTAAAAATATTATTTCTTGTAGTGAACTAATAAAATTTAAACATCATTAAAAACCCAAACAATCAGGTGGATGTGATAACCAATGATTTAAATCATATACTCAATTATTATTTAAATACCATTATGAATGATAATTAATCTCTATCAGAAATTTTTTGTAGTATATAAGTTAGATTCATTTCTCTTAATTGAATTTTTTTCATATGCAGAAGTAATAAGTATAAAATTTGAGTGTGAGCACATATAAGGTGGGTTAATATCTTTCAACCAATTTATTTCATATGTAGAAATTAAGCATCGAACTTCGACTACATGCTTAAAATAATGCATGTCTCTTGCTATTTAAACTAATTCATTGTTATTAATTTGTTTAATTTAATATTACATTAAGGGAAAAAAATTCAAAATCCATCAAATAACTTTATCATATTAATTATAAAAGTGGATGCGGATACATCTTTATCATAATATATCATATACTTCAAATGCACATAGTAACCGCGCAGTATTAACTGCTATATAAAAATTCATTCTTATATTGTAGGGGTTATTTTTGGCTTCAAATCACCCTCAATAGCTTTAAATAAGTGGTTATCTATATAGGTTTATTCTTCATTTTTTTCAAGTCTTTGTCGCCTTAGTGTGGCGTTGTGTTTGTTTGTCATCTTGTGCGTAAAAGGAATATGAATGTGTATATTTTATTGCTCTAAATATTTGATATACAATTGGTGTATATATAGTACATAATAGGACTTGCATAACAATCTTGGCTATAATTATGATCAGCATAAAACTCTAACAAACTAGTAACATAGCTATCTGATATACAAGGATTAACTTAAACTAAGCTACCACTCCTATACGCCCCCGCAAGATGGAGGAAGGTTCAATGACTCCAATCTTGGACTTTAGAAAATTGTGACGTGGGGAAGAAAGAGGTTTTGTGAGAAGGTCAGCAAGTTGATGGCTGGATGGAACATGTGAGACTTGTAGTTGGTTAGCCGCCACTAAATCACGAACAAAATGATAGTCAATGGCTAGGTGCTTCATACGAGAGTGAAACACAGGATTGGCACACAGGTATGTAGCTCCTATGTTATCGGAGAAGATAGTAGGGGGTTGGTTAAGAACCAACCCAAGTTCATGCAAAAGTTGACGTATCCATATAATTTCTGCAGTTGTTGTGGCAATCGTGCGATACTCAGCTTCAGTAGAAGAACGTGCAACTGTTGATTGCTTCTTGCAGGACCAGGAAATGGCATTGGGTCCAAGATAGACTATATAAGCACCCGTTGATTTTCTGTTAATAGTATCTCCACCCCAATCAGCATCGCAAAATGCTGTGAGATTTAAGTTATTAGTCTTGACTAGATGGAGGCCATGAGAGATGGTATTTTTGAGATAGCGCAAAACACGCTTTAGAGCTTGCATGTGAGTTGTTGTTGGTGCTTGCATTTGCTGAGATAATTTATTGACAGCAAAGGCAACATCAGGTCGCGTGATAGATAGATAATGCAAGGAACCAACCAAGCTACGAAAATGAGAAACATCACATGTAGACGAGTCGTCGTTGGCAACAAGTGAACATGATGTAGACATAGGAGTTGAAACCGGTTTGGCATCTGACATAGAAGCTTTGTGTAAAAGCTCTCTAATATAATGATGTTGAGTGAGGAACATGCCATTAGAAGTTGGCAGAAGCTCCACACCAAGGAAGTGACTAGGGGCTCCAAGATCCTTGAGAGAAAATTTTTGAGCCAAAGCCTGCTGAAACTTTTTGATGAAGTTAAGATCGTTGCCTGTAAGAAGTAAATCATCAACATACACTAGAAAATAAGCAGTGATACTCTCTTTCTTATAAATAAACAAAGAGGTGTCTGACTTTGAATTAAGGAACCCATAACCCACAAGAAAATTTTTGAGTGCATGATACCAGGCACGTGGGGCCTGCTTGAGACCGTATAAAGCCTTGTGAAGTTTACACACATGGGTGGGAAAATTCTGATGAACAAAACCAGCAGGTTGGGACATATATACATCCTCAGATATTGTGCCATGTAAGAAAGCATTGTTGACATCCATTTGACAGATAGTCCAGCCTTTAGAGAGAGCAATACAAAGAACCATTTTAATTGTTTGAGGTTTAATAACTGGACTGAATGTGTCTTTAAAATCAATGCCGGGGCGTTGATGAAAACCTTTAGCAACCAACCTTGCCTTGTATCGAGCAATTGACCCATCAGTATTTCGTTTTATGCGAAATACCCACTTGCATCCAATGATATTATAATTTGATTGTGGAGGGACAAGAGACCAGGTTCCATTTTTCATGAGAGCGGTAAATTCGTCGGACATTGCTTGCTTCCACTCAACATGTTGAAGAGCTTGAGTAACACAAGTAGGTTCCACAGAGGGTGGAATTGGATATTTAGTAACTGAGAATGGTTGTTTAGGCTTAAAAATTCCATTCATTCCACGAGTGTTCATGGAGTGTGTAGGCACAATTGGTTTTAGAATTGGCGGCGGTGGAGATTGCACTGCGAGGTCAAGAGTATCAAATGATGTGTACGACAAGACAGGAGAATTAGGAGGACTCGTGACACTAGGATTAATATGAGAGTTTGAATGGTTAGTCAATGATGGAGAGATTGACGGTGGAGAATATATTGGATTAGATAAAGGTGATGTTGTCATGTTTGAAGAGTCACTTGGCTGAGGAGAAAAAGGTTGGTTTGTTGGAGGAGATAATGTTTGATGTTGTGGGGAGGGAGTTGCCGTGAGTGGAGGATTTGTTGTGGGGTCACTTGGTAATATGATTTGTTGTGAATTGAGATTTAAAGGTGGATAAGTTTGAGTAAGTGGAGCATTTTCGGTGGAATTTTGTTTATGATATGGTTCAACATGTGAATTAGAGAGAGGATGAGTTGTGGTGTCATTGAAGTTTGGTGATAAGAAGGATTTGTTAGCAGGTGAATAGGGAAAAATTGTTTCCACAAACTGAACATGACGTGAGTGATATATCTTGTGGGTTTTAAAGTTATAACATATGTATGCACTTTGAGAGAGACTATATCCGAGAAAAAATGCATGGCTCTGACCTGGGTTGAAGTTTATTACTAGTGTAAGGTTTGAGCCATGGAAAGCAAAGGCAGCCAAAAGTTTTCAGTTTTGTGTAATTCGGACTAAATTTAAAAAGGACAGTATGAGGAGAGCGCATGTTCAGTCCAGGGGTGGGTAAGCGGTTGATCAAATAGGCAGCTGTTTGTAATGCAAAAGTCCAAAAGGTGAGAGGAAGGGATGCATGATTGAGTAGACAACGTGCAGTTTCAACCAAGTGACGATGTTTTCTCTCAGAAAGGCCATTATGCTCGGGTGTATGGGGTGGTGTGGTTAAGTGGGAGATTCCATGTTGTTGAAAAAAGGATCGTAATTTAACAAACTCACCGCCATTATCAGAATAAAATGTTTTAATTTTACAATTGAACTGATTTTCAACCAGGTTTTTAAAGATTGGAAAAATAAGAGAAACATCGGATTTTAACTTTAAGGGATAGAGCCAAACATACTTCGAAAAATGATCAATGAAAATTACATAATAACGAAAACCATCAACTGAAATAAATGGAGCTAGTCCCCAAACATCCGAGTACACAATTTGTAACGGTTGACTACTTACTAAACAAGACTTAGAAAATGGTAACTTATGACTCTTATTTAAAAGACAGCAAGAACATTTATTGAAAGACCCACTAAAGGAAATATTAGAAGACTTCAGAGCATGAAGAAGAGTTGGATGGGCTGGATGACCAAGGCGGTGATGCCATAGTTGAAGAGAGGATGATGAATGAGCGAACGAAGTTTGTGGAGACGAACGGGTGTTGGGAAGCTTGTACACATTATCTTCATTCAGACCTCGCAGTAAAATCGCCCCCGTGCTCAAATCCTTTACCTCAAAATGCCAAGGAAAAAATTCAATAGACACTTTGTTAGTTTGACATAATTGTGAAACATATATCAAATTTTGAGTGACATTTGGAACACATAAAATATTAGAAAGGTAAAGTGGAGTGGAAGATGTAGAAATAGTAGTGGAACCTAAGTGTGTAATTGGAAGACTTTTACCATTGGCTACTTGAAGTTGATCAGCACCGGTGTAATCACTCTTCAACGAGAGATTGTTGAGATCATTTGTAACGTGATGAGAAGCTCCAGAATCAAAGAGCCAATTAGGAAGGTCAGGATTGGCGGGTTTTGTAGCCTGAGCAATATGAGCCCGAGGAGGACCACGTTGCTTTCTTGGGAACCCACGAATTTTGTAACAATTTTTAGCTATATGGCCATCCTTTTCACAAAATTGACAAGTGACCTGTTCATCAGAAGGTGTAGCTTTCTTGTTCTAGGGAACTGCTGAATTGGGTGGAGAGCGGGTGAAGTTTCTTCCTCGCCCGTAGTTATTTTGGCGACCATGAACATAGTTAGCAGTCATAGGCGGAGTGGTTGCAAGATTTTCCTCACGTTGCAGAAACATTTCAAAATCAATTAATTTATCATGTAGATCATTGAAGAGGATAGGAGTATCACGTGTTCTAATGGAAGCTGTAAACTCCTTAAAAGATGGTCCTAGACCATTTAGCGTGTGAATCACCAGATCAATATCATCAACGGGATTTCCAATAAGTGTTAACTCATCGGCGATGGACCGAATCGTCTGCAGATAAGTAGAGACAGAGGATGTGCCTTTGGATATGGAAGTTAGGCGCTCCTTTAGTGACATAATGCGAGAACGCGACCTATTCGAAAAGGCTCGTTGGAGAGCAAGCCAAGCATCTTGTGATGTATCTGCAGAGGACATAACAGACATGGCTTCTGGACCGCAAGACCCAAGAAGGGCAATATAGAGAAGTTTATCTTGACGTACCCACAACGAGAACGCCGGATTTGGAGCTGCGGAATCACCAGTGCCGATAATCGCAGATGGGCACGGTGTTGTGCCAGTCACGTACCCTTCAAGATCATGAGCAATAAGAAGGGAGTTAAGTTGTTTATACCAAGCAGGATAGTTTTTGGAGTTTAATTTGATGGGAAGGTGAGTTTGGGTGTTGAATTCAACAAGTTTCATTTGAGGTGTATTTGATTCAGCCATCAGGATCGATGAAAGGCTGTTAAGCAAAGGCAAATCTGATACCATAAAAGGAATATGAATGTGTATATTTTATTGCTCTAAATATTTGATATACAATTGGTGTATATATAGTACATAATAGGACTTGCATAACAATCTTGGCTATAATTATGATCAGCATAAAACTCTAACAAACTAGTAACATAGCTATCTGATATACAAGGATTAACTTAAACTAAGCTACCACTCCTATAGTGCGGCGTTGTTTGTTCTTTATTTGTGTGGCGTTTTTCGGTTTTTCATCTTAGTACGAGGTTCATTGATTCAAATTGACACATTCATTTCAACTCATCACGGATCTAATGAAGACTTGAACGTCAATGCTGCAGATTCGGGAGCATGAATATCATTTCAACTCATTACACCTGTGTTGCAGTTATCACGCGCAAGAAACAAAGTGCATGAAAATCTAGTCAGTCACCATGCTAGTTGTCTCGCCAAAACGCGCTTGATCCAACTTGTCTCAGTTGTTTGCTTTCATGCACTAGTTTTTTGGAAACGTGATAGATGTTGTAGGCGACAAACACTCTGGATTCGTGTAGTTTCTAGGCTACTTGGAAATTTTGTTGATGATTATCACATTATTTGTAGGCAGACCCACTAGATTGTGCCAGTGATGTATGTATGTTCGCTTGTTGTTTTGTACCTTTCGGGTTGACTTGTAAAACTCTTATGGTTTGGTTTCATTTCTTTGTTTTGTTTTGTTTTATTGGGCCAAATCCCAATTTTTTGTAGTTTTTTTTTAAAATCTATCTATAAGGCATACGGATTGTTAGTAATATGTAAAAAAAAGTTAATAGCAAGCAGATAAATTTGAAAGCACCGAGGGCGCACGAGAAAGATAGGAAGCGCGAAAAAATAGTTCTCAATTATGAAAAGGGAAAAAACATGGATGGGATTAATTTGACATTTGTTTTTGTTTGATGAAAGAAAACTAGGACCTAAAGTAGGCCAAATCAGAATAGGGCCGAAGAAAGAAAGAATGTGTTGTTGTTCTATCCGCACCTCCTAATTTGACTCTGTTGTTGGTATGGTAAAACTTTTTTTTTTGAAATCTCGGTATTCGGTCAAAGGATCGACTAATTTGATGAGACAAATCTCATCGTCCACTTGTGGGGGGTCAGTTAAAAGCCGGAGTTTTTCTTTTACTCTAGATAAACTAGCACATTGAAATTGACATCAGAGAGAATCGAACTTAAGATTTTGAGAGTAGCAAACTCCAAGGTCTCAAGCCAACACCACTAGATTAACCCAAGTGGGTTTTTGGATGGTAAAACTAAATCTTAAAGTTCGGTGTTTTTGTATAGAAGCTAAGGTTTGTCTCCTATTATGGCTTCAATATAATATCACTTTTTTGTAGCACTTTCATGCATTACCCCAAAAATTGGAGGTAAATATCAAGGTATTAATACGAATGATCCGACTTTGTTGGTATTAATACCAATGTTAGTTTTTTTAGTTCGTAGGACTTGAATCCTAGATACATAACTGTTCAAATATTTAATAACACAAATAGTTGATGTCTTGATGATATAATTTAGCTATTTACTATTTGTGGCTAGTTACGATATTATTACATTACTTTACTTTTCTCAAGGTTGTGCTTCAAAAAATTTGATAAAAATTATACCTTGTAATTTTGTTGTACATAAATTTTAACTCAACTAATAGGAATGCTGAAATTGTTAGATTAGATGCTATGATTGAAGTTCAAACGCCGATTCTACCATTTTATGTGTGTAAGTTACCAACAGTCAGATTTCTTGCAATCTCATAGTATAGCTACACGCAGGGGCGGTTTCATGGCCCGGCCAGCCTGGGCACTTGCCCGGGCTTGGCCCAAAACTTTTTATTTTTTGTTTGGGAAAAAGAAAAAAAAAAACAGAAAAAAAAAACTGGAATAAGGGCAAAATGGGCAAACCAGCAAAGTGAACAAAATTTGAAAACAAGTTTCACTCTTTCTCTTTCTCTGCTCTCGCTCGCGCGCTACACATACAGTCACACGACCTCCACCGCCCACCGTGCCTTGTTCGACCACCACGCCGTCGCCACCGGAAAAGCTTCAAACACCAGTCCACAACCACCGCCTTTCTCTCTCTGCTCGGAAAAGCCCCTTCACAAAGAGTATGAAAATTTTAGAGTATTTTTAATTTGTGGGTTATTTAGTTTTGATTCAAATTAGTTGTTATTGTTCTTCTGTTGTTGTTTCTGATGTTCTGTTGTTGATTTAAAGGTTTCTGTTGTTCTGTTGATTCAAATTTGGGGGTTTGTTGTTGCCTTAAATCTTTTTCAAATTGATTCAAAAAGATCAAATTTGGGGGTTCTGTTGATTCGAATCTTTCTTATTTGTTTATGTGAATTGAAGATGAAAAACTGGCACACCAGTACACGATGTTGTTCACGATGTTACAACACTGTTGACCGCTTTAATGAACAGATAATGCAAATAATAAATAGTGCAGAATTAAACAAACACACAGTGATTTGTTAACCCAGTTCGGAGCAAAACGCAACCTACATCTGGGGGATACCAATCCAGGAGGAAATCCACTAATAGCCCTAGTTCAAAGTCTTACAGCAAACTCCTCGTTTACAACTTATCACCTAGCAACTATCCTTATGTCTTTCTACCTAGGAACTCCTAGGTATGAGTTCCCAACTCACTCCTTAAGCTCAATAGTACAGACAGCACTATTGTTAATTCAACCACTATGATGGAGACACTCTCCTAGACACTAGATCACTTTTACCTAAAGGCTTCAAGTGATACACACGCACTAAGATCCAAACTCCTTGCTTAAAAGCTTTGGAGTGGACACAAACACAACAACGATCTCCTTGCTTAAAAGCTTCAGAGACAATTGTGATTACAACTCAAAGAACACACAGTCCTAAGCTTGCATCAAAGAGATACAAGAAAGGCTCACAAAACACAAGCACACACACGAATCCTAATATGGCTAGACTCAACAATAATGCTTGAACAACTGCCTAAATTAGGTTTTTGTCCTTCAATATATAGCTGGTAATATTGGGCTTCAGTAGCTTTGCCCACAAGAGAAACATCCAGCTCACACATAAAATAAAACCATATCTTTGGAGATTTGATATGTTTATAAAATATAATTCTTCAATATTAATTCCCAAAACAATCTCTGAGTGAAAGATATGTTTAGGAAATAAAACTTCCTTGATGCACAAGCCAAGAACTGATATGTAAGAGAAAAGATCTTCTCTAAAAATAAAACCCGCGCGCATTAAATGCTGCCGCCAGCTGGCGCGCTCACGTCAGGTCATGATGTTGTAACATTACATACCACATCCTGCCTAAATATTGTTTTACCAAAATGCAGCCAACATCAAATAGTCAACAAACTCCCCCTTTGGCAAATTTTTGGCTAAAACAACTTGGGATCACACAGACAAGCTACAAAGATACATACATCACTACAACTTCTTTACATCAACATAAACACACAAAAGAAGAGAAGCGTAGCACATCTTCAAAAATAATTTCCAAACATACTCCTTCAAGGAAACATTAGATCAGAATTCAGTCGTATCTTTAGAGCACATCAGAGGCATACAACAGCAGAAGCACAGAAAACTACATCGCCTTAAGTGATCACAAACATAAGCATGGATGACTCAAACAGAATGTTTCAACATCACATACAACATCTCCCCCTGCATCACATACATAGTACTCCCCCTGAAATGATGCTTGGTAGACTAACACATAGGATCATGCATATCATTCAGGTACTAACACATAGGCATATCATAGCAGATCATTTCAGCACAGAACATCTACTATAAAACATTTTACTACCACTTCCAGAGAACATGTGGAAACAAATGTTGTAACTTTCTACTCCCCCTTTTTACCACAAATTTGACAAAGATGCTTTTGGGAGCCAAAATAGAGTAGTATCAGCACAGATCACAGAGTACTAAGTACTATTACATCCAAATGCACTAGGGAGTGCTTAAAATATCCAGGGCATAGCCCAACAGAACAGAAGTACCAGAATTACAGTCAGAAACATAAACAACTTAAAAAAATACACATCAAAAGTGGAATGTAACCACTAAAAATCAGCACTAGCATCTGAGAGCTCCAGCTCCTCAGTGCCTCCACCATCACTTTGACCACCTCCTTCTTGTCCAACCTGCACATTCTCACCCTCTTCAGCAGCTTCTTCTTGCCTAAGGGCCATAATCACTTGCTCAAGACTCTTTTTCTTCTCATCAAGAACTTTGCAAGCTGCTTCCAAAGAAGCTATCATCTCCTTCCTGCTCATAGAATCAGAACCAGTAGGAGCAGCAACAGAAGGACCAGTAATCTCAATATCTGCAGCATGTGTTCCTTCAAACAATCTAGGGTGAAAGTCAAGAGGAGATTCCCTCTTACTCACCTCATCATCAGCAGTTAAGATACTAGGGTGCTGTGCCAGAATAATGCTACATATCAAGGATGGAAAAGCTATAGGCATTCTAATGGCCCAAGACTTAGCATGTTGCACAGTTTCATCAAAAATATGAGCTCCATAGTTGAACTCAGTACCAGTACCAACAGAGTAAATGAACCTAGCTAAACCTGTAGCTATATCTGAGGTGTGGGTAGTAGGAACCCAATTTGCAGTACCAATCCTATTAAGGATGGCATATTTTACTGAAAGCATGACAGAAGGGACTTTACCTTTTGAGGGCCAAATTTTGACATGATTAGCAGTGATGGTTTTGCAGATGTTGTTGTTGGTGATCTCCATCTCAGCATACCCATCTTCCTTGTTACATAGGGCCTTGTTGATAACAGCATGAGAGAACATAACACATTTACCTCTAACATACACCTTGTGGTGTTCTTTGCTCAAAGGGTTGTCACAATCTTCAGGAATGTTGACCAAGAATTCCTTGACCAACTTCTCATAGCACTCACCAATACCAGTCACTGTTTTCATCAACCCAGCCTTCTCAATGAGAGCAATGATCTCCTTTTGCTCCAAGGCTTCAGCACTCAACTCCCTCTCCAAAGCAAGCCTTCTATTAGCCACAAACTTCCACTTCTGGGCACTCTCAATGAAATGGAATGAAATGTTGTCCATGGGGACATCAGGAACATTTTGGGGAATAATCCTTCCACCAATTTTCTTCTTACCAGTAAACACAATGTTTGGCACATCCTGTACCACATCAAGGTCTGGAATAGCAGCTCTGCGAAATTTCTTCTGACTTTTCTTTTTAGAAGGGGACACAATGTTGGAAACAGTGTGTGGCACATCCTCTTCCACTTCATAGTCAGAATCACCAACTTCAGGTTGTTTTCTTTTTCCACTCTTCTTCTTCTTCTCACTAGCAATCTCAACTTTGCTAGGTTTTCTACTAGGGCCAATCATTTTCTTCTTTTTGGATGGGGTTGCCTTAGTTACCACCTCAGTCACATCATCGGCCTCTTTTCCTTTTCTATTCCTCAACCTTCTAGCAATACTACCACCAGCTACTTCACTAACAGTTAGGTCCAGATCTGCCATTTCATCCACATCAACCACATCATCATTTACTGACATAACATTGTCAGCAGCAGTGTTGCCATCATCAACATTCTCATTGGCATGTTCCTCTTCATCCTGTTGAGGATCATCTTCTTTATTCTGAGATCCAGAGTTCTCTTCATTAGTGGCAGTGTTAGCCAACTTGTCAGTCATATGCTCATCATCACCCTGATCTTCATCATTAACATCATCACCAACTATGTCTGGAGTTGGGTCTTTTTGTGCCAAGGATGTGGCAACATCCGGCGCAACATTGGGCTTTGGAACGGTATCCTTCAAGGAGTTCAAGGCTTCCTCCACATCCTTATCATTAAGTGATTCTTCTGCATCAGGCGAATCCTGAACAATTTCACCAACAGCCTCAGAAGCAACAGGCTTCTCAACAGTTAACCCCTTTGGAATTTCTAGGGTTTTCGCGCCAATCTCAGAATCCTCTTTTTCTTTCTCAACCAATGAACCAGATTCAAGGTTCTCAGATGCTTCAACATGCGATTCAACATTCTTCTTACCAATTTCATCAACATATAGCTCTTGCATGGTGTGGATCGATTTTGATTTTGACGATTTGGCTTTTGTTGATTTCTTAGAAACAGAGGACGACGAATTCTTAGACTTCTTCTTTGATTTTGGGTTTTTGGAAGATGAAGTCCTCTTTACAGTGGTTTTCTTTGTTGTTGGGTTGAGAACAGAGTCGAATGAGGGATGAATGGTGGTGATGGGGGTAGCATCAATAATGGGAGATGAGTTAGGTGATTCAGTGGATTTCATGGGAGAAGTGGTGTTTGGTGATTGAGACATGATAGTAGTTAGAGATTTTGAGTAGCGAAGTTGAATGAAGATGAATGAGGAGTTCGAACGGTTTGGGAGGTTAGAGAGATAGTGGAATTCAGAAAGGGAATATTTGAAAATAGATTTGGTAAAGAAATAACCACTAGTGAAGGGTGGCGTGTTTATAGGGAAGTAAGAAACATGATTACCTTGTTTATCGTGCAGCACAAGGATTGGAGAGAGTGTAATAACTGCTGCATATCTCCCTCCAAATAACTGTAATTGCTACAGATCTTCAAATAGGCAAATCCCTAATTTGCCCCTCAAATTTTCAAATTGAACTGCATCAAGTGCTTTGGTGAAGATATCAGCCACTTGATCCTTAGTTCCTACATGCTCCAGTGTCACAACTTTATTTTCCACTAGATCTCTGATGAAGTGATGGCGAATATCAATGTGTTTGGTTTTGCTGTGTTGAACAGGATTTTTTGAAATATTTATGGCGCTCAAATTGTCACAGTACAACGTTATAACATCTTGTTCCACATCATATTCTTTCAGCATCTGCTTCATCCAAACAAGTTGAGTACAACTACTTCCAGCAGCTATATACTCTGCCTCAGCTGTAGATAGGGCCACACAATTTTGCTTCTTGCTGAACCAAGATATAAGATTACTTCCTAGGAAGAAGCACCCACCAGATGTGCTTTTCCTATCATCAGCACTACCAGCCCAATCAGCATCACAATATCCACACAACTTTGAATCTTCACAATGTGAATACATCATTCCATAATCACATGTACCATTGACATATTTTAAAATCCTCTTGACTTGATTGAGATGGCTCACCTTTGGTTCTGACTGGTACCTAGCACAAACCCCTACAGCAAAGGTGATATCTGGTCTACTTGCAGTCAAGTACAATAGACTTCCTATCATGCTTCTATACATACTTTGGTCAACACCCACACCTTGTTCATCCTTGGTTAGCTTTAGATGGGTTGGAGCAGGGGTTCTCTTGTGAGTAGCATTATCCAAACCAAATTTCCTGACAATATTTCTAGCATACTTGCTTTGACAAATGAAGATAGTATCCTCCATTTGCTTGATCTGTAGTCCCAAGAAGTAAGTCAATTCTCCCACTAAACTCATCTCAAATTCTGATTGCATTTGTTGAACGAAATGTTGTACCATCGTATTCGACATTCCTCCAAAGACAATGTCATCTACATAAATTTGTGCAATCATGAACTTTCCTTTGGCTTGCTTTACAAACAGGGTTTGATCAGATCCACCCTTTCTATAGCCTTGACCTACTAGGAATTGTGTAAGTCTCTCATACCAGGCCCTAGGCGCCTATTTTAGGCCATAGAGCGCCTTCTTCAGTTTGTAGACATGATTAGGATACACAGGATCAGTGAACCCTTTTGGTTGTTCCACATAGACCTCTTCATGAAGATAGCCATTCAGAAACGCACTCTTGACATCCATTTGATAGAGTTTGAATTTTAGGATGCAAGCAACACCCAATAGAAGTCTAATTGATTCCAATCTAGCTACAGGGGCAAAGGTATCCTCAAAATCAAGTCCTTCTACTTGAGTGTAACCTTGAGCAACCAGCCTAGCCTTGTTTCTGGTAATGACCCCTTTTTCATCAGATTTATTCTTAAAGATCCACTTTGTACCTATGACATTTACTTTATCAGGTCTTGGAACCAGATCCCACACTTCACTTCTCTTGAATTGATTCAATTCCTCTTGCATAGCCTCAATCCAGAATTCATCAGTGAGAGCTTCTTTCACATTTTTAGGTTCAAACATGGAAACAAAACAGGAATTAGCTATTACATCATTGGATCTTCTAGTGGTGATTCCTTGTTCTGGATTTCCAATGACTAACTCCAAGGGGTGATTCTTCTGGACCCTCACAGATGGTCCTTTATTCTGAGTGGGTTGATTAGTGGTGTCACAAGCAGTATTCTCAGTATTCTCTTCTTGTTTATCATCAGATTGTTCTTCTAGGTCATGCTCTTCTAGGACAGGACCTGATGTTTCAACATCGTATTCCACATTGTCAACCTTCTCAGTCTCTACATCATTTACTACCACATTGTAGGATTCCATTACAACCTTTGTCCTTGAGTTGTATACTCTGTAAGCTCTGCTGTTGGTAGAGTATCCAAGGAAGATCCCTTCATCACTCTTGGGATCAAGCTTCCTTCTCTGCTCCCTGTCTGCCAGGATATAACATTTGCTACCAAATACATGAAAGTGCTTGATCGTTGGCTTTCTTTCCCTCCATAGTTCATATAGAGTAGCAGATGTTCCCTTCCTTATAGTCACCCTGTTGTGTATGTAGCAGGCTGTATTCATAGCTTCAGCCCAGAAATGGTAGGGTAGGGATTTTGCATGTAACATCACCCTAGCTAATTCTTGGATGGTCCTGTTCTTTCTTTCCACCACACCATTTTGTTGAGGAGTTATGGGTGATGAGAACTCATGCTTAATTCCTTCACTAGCACAGTATTCACTGAATTTTTCATTTTCAAACTCTCTTCCATGGTCACTTCTGATTCTCACAATCCCACAATTTTTTTCTCTTTGAACTTGAGTGGATAGAGTCTTGAAAATGTCAAATGAATCAGATTTGTCTCTAATAAAGTTCACCCAGGTGTACCTGGAAAAATCATCTACTATCACAAATGCATACCTCTTTCCTCCTAAGCTTTCGACTTGCATAGGTCTCATGAGGTCCATGTGTAGAAGTTCTAGAGTTCTTGATGTTGCCTGATGTTCCAACATTGGATGCGACATCCTGGTTTGTTTACCAATCTGACATTTTCCACATATACTTCCCTCAGTGATTTTTAGTTTGGGAAGACCTCTGATAGCTTCAGCAGTAACAACTTTCTTCATTCCACTTAGGCTTAGATGACCAAGTTTCTGGTGCCACAGTTGAACTTCATCTTCTTTACCAAGTAGACATTTTCCTTGTTGTACTTCTTCATGAGATACCCACAAGTAGCAATTATCTTTGGATCTGCCACCTCTCATCAGAATTTCTCCTTGATCATTGCTAACAAGACATTCTTCTTTTGTAAAGTTCACCCTCAATCCTTGATCACACAGTTGGCTTATACTGATCAGATTTGCAGTGAGTCCCTTTACAAGCAACACATTTTCTAAGTTAGGCAACTCTTTGTTGACAAGCTTGCCTATTCCCAGAATTTCACCTTTGGCTCCATCCCCAAAAGTTACAGAACTAGAAGCATACCCTTTCAAGTCCTTCAGATATGTCTCTACCCCTGTCATGTGTCTAGAACAGCCACTATCGAAATACCAGTCTTCTCTGGATGATGCTCTGAGAGATGTGTGTGCAATCAGCCCTCTGTTCTCAGCTTTTGGTTGCCACACCTTCCTGACAGGTTCCTCTCTGGGAGCAGTTTTTGGTTGTTGCCAATGTCTTGGATATCCATACAATTTGTAGCAAAAAGGCCTTATGTGGCCTTTCATTCCACAATGATGACAAACCCATTTTCTTGAATGACCATGGTGTCCTGGGGCGCGACGATGGTTAGAAAAAGTCCTGGGGCCTTGTCCAAGTTTAACATTTGGATAGGTTTTAGGATGTGGCGCAGGAGGTTGTAACATCTTTTCCCCAGTGTATGGATTAATTACCTCATCAGCTGGAAGGAATTTGGTGTTTTTGTCCTGTTGATGCTGATTGAGAGCAGTGTAGTTGTATCCTATAGCTTTCATTCTAGTACTGGGGACACCATCTAAGATTTCCTCAAGTAAGTTGGCTCCACAGTTCAGTTGATTGACTCTTTTCTTCAACTCTTCCATGTCTGCATTTGCTTGAGTTAGCTCCTTCTCAACTTTCAGCACTTGGCCAATTTGGAAATCTTTTTCTGTATGAAGTTGATTTATAGTCTTCTTCTGTTTCTCCAGGATTCTACACACCTCTTTATAGCGAACAAGAAGGTCATTGTAGAGACCAAGTAATTCCTCATAGGTGTCATTCTCATCATCAGAATGCTCTTCATACACTACTTCCACATCATCATCTGAATCAACCACAGTATCACAAACCCCAGTCATAGCAGAAACATGTCTAGCAGATTCCTCTCCTTCTTCAGAATCTTCATCAGACCATGAAACAAACAAACCTTTCTTTTGTTTCTTCAGGAAGGTTGCACATTCAGTTCTGACATGTCTGTATCCTTCACATTCATGACATTGTACTTCTTTGACTGGTCCACTTTTCTCCTCAGGTCTAGCTTTCTTGACATTGTTTTGCTGTTTGTTGATGTCGAATCTAATGTTCTGCCCATTCTGCCTGGCTCTCCTATCAACCCGCCTTAGAACTCTTCCAAATTGTTTTCCAATTAGAGCAAGAGCATCAGAAATACTTTCATCTCCTTCAACAACAGTCTGAGATTCCTCTTCATCATCATTTGAGATAAAAGCTACACTTTTACTCTTTTTATCTCCTCTCTCATTAATGGTCAATTCAAAAGTTTGAAGAGAACCCACCAGTTCATCTACCTTCATGTTAGCTATATCCTGAGCCTCCTCAATGGCAGTCACTTGTTGAGGCAAAATCCCAATTTGATGTTTTAAAGATAACAAACATCTTAATTATATTTTAAGTAATTCTGATCTCATTGTTATCTAACAAGTGCTTTTGAGTGTTTCCAATAAGCCAGGAATAATTGAGCAATTTACTTCAAGTGTTATCCTTTTATTTTAATATGAACAAGAATAAAAGAACGATCTCAGAACGATCTCAGGACTTACGCTTGTGATTAATCAAGAACAAGGCATCAATGACTAAGCACTTATTTTTCTAAGTGAACAATGTATCAAGACAAAGAATCACTTTTTCCTTGGTAATAACTCACAAGATCACAACAGTTATCATAGCAAATAAGGCAAGGAATATTTGCTAAGAAATGGATAAGTTTCCTTTTTGGCCCAAGAAGAAGATCAAGCATGTGCAGGTTGTTTTATTTCAAAGACATAGTCCAAAAGCTGTCTATTTTATCTTAGACAGATTTCTTATGGACCAATTAAATCAGTACAACCAAACTGCAAGCTAGGAGTAGAGATAGACTTTTTTGCCACGTTCTCCCATGTTAGTTCCTCTCTCCAAAGACTTTTGTGTGCAAAAAGGACAAGTGAATAGTATCTCAAGGACAAGGAAACTTCAGTACTGATCTCTTGCAAGCTGTCAACACACGTGATTGTTCATTTATACTTGAAGAACAAGTTCATCCTTTGCCCAGATTTGAGATCATTCCCAGAACGTTCATGAGAGAGAGTTTCTTCATCACGTTCTTATTTAAACCTCTGGACAGCTGTGCTTCACGTGACCTAAAGGACAACAACGGCTTTACTTGTTGAATAAGATTACAAATGAATCATTGACAGCTCACAGTTAGCTTCTTTACCACGCTCATTTTGAATCAAGGGCAAGGATCAGCTCCAAGAACATTCTCTGAACATTCTCCCAGGTTCAGCAACATTTGAATTTCATGTACTATCATCTTATTGAAGAAGTTTCAAGCAAGTATCCGTTACAAACGGCTATACTTCTTTACCAAGAAAAACAAGGACATATTCCAGCTATAAATAGAGCATCTTGGTGACTTTGAAGAGCTAGAGTTTTTCATCACAATCTTTTGCTAACTTGTCTTTATCGTGCAAGCATTCTCTAAAGCTCTTCTTTTGATCTCTTTCACTCCAACTCTGTAATTCTATACTAGGATTAGTATAAATTCTTTTGAGTGTATTGAGAGTTTTATTTTCTCTAGGCTTCTCACTTGGTGAGTTTTGTAAAGCTTAGATCTTAATCATCATACTTGTAAAAGTTATACTCAAGTCAATAGGGCTGTATTGTTTGAGTGTGGTAATACCCTTACTAGCTTGGAGGGCTGGGGTATTTTTAAGCTTGTAGGGCTTAAAGGATCTTGGATCTTGATCAAAGATAGCAAGAAGGAAAGTGTATTTTTGAGATCGGTAGTATCTCATAGTGGAAAAACTCACAGGAGCGTGGGGACTGGACGTAGCCCATCATTAAAGGGGTGAACCAGTATAAGTGTTTGTGTGCTTCTCTCTTTCCTTAACTCTTTCATTTTATGCAAACACAACACACACAAGTTTAATTATTTATTTACTTTATATATTCAAGATTGATCTGAGAACGTTCTCTTAAATTAACTAACCAACGTTCTCAAGATATTCTAACGTTTTCATTTGTTCAAAGTATTAAATTATTTTAATAGGTAAATTTTAAAAAGGTTCACAATTCAAACCCCCCTTTCTTGTGAAAAACTTTGCTACTTCAATTGGCATCAGAGCTCTGCCTCTAAGGGTGAGCATCTAACAAGTGCTAGAGGAAAAGATCTAGGAAGGAAGTATGTCTAAAAGCGCAAAGTTTATCTCTGAAGGAGGATCATCAAATAGACCACCACTATTTGAAGGGGATGATTATTATTACTGGAAGGATAAGATGGAACTATTTCTAAGATCACAAGATAACAACATGTGGTCAGTTATTGAAATTGGTGAATATGTACCTTTGGCTAAAGATTCAACTTCACCTAAAACACCAGGTGAATGGTCAACACAAGAAGCTGATAGAGTTCTCTTAAACACCAAAGCAAAATTGTTTATTAAGAGTGCTATGAGCAGAGAAGAATATGATAGAATCATGCAATGCAAAACTGCTAAGGAAATGTGGGAAACTCTCCAAGTTCACCATGAAGGAACTAGTCGTGTCAAAGAAACAAGGATTGATATTGGTGTTAGGAAATTTGAGCTGTTTGAAATGCAAGAAGATGAATCAATAGATCAGATGTATGGAAGATTCACAATCATCATCAACGAGCTGAATTCCTTGGGAAAGACATACACAACACATGAAAAGATAAGAAAACTTCTTAGGTGTTTAACAAAGAATTGGAGACATATAGTAACTGCCATTACTGAATCAAAAGATCTTTCACAAATGAAACTTGAAGATCTAATTGGATCTCTGAAAGCTCATGAGTCAATTCTTCAAGAAGACAAACCAATCAAAAAGAAAATGATTGCTTTGGATTCCCAGACTAGAGAACATTCTCAGATTATTGAAGATAATCTTGAGAATGAAGATGAAGATGAAGAAATGGCTTTTCTATCAAGAAAGATTCAGAGATTAATGCAAAGAAGAAATCAACTCAAAAGATCTTTTCAACCCAAAAGAAGTGGATCCAAAGAAGTTGATATGAGTAAAATCAAGTGTTATGGATGTGATCAATTTGGACATTATAAAAATGAATGTCCAAAGCAAAGGAAGCCTCCTTTTAAAAAGAAATCCATGATGGCCACTTGGGACGAAACAGATGAAGAGTCAGAAGAAGAACATGAGGAACAAACAGCAAATGTATGTCTAATGACACATTCAGTCACAGAAGAGGTAAGCACTGAACCTTGTTCCTCTTGTCAAAAAACTGAACATTTATTTGATAATTTATTATATGATACTCAACTGCTAAATCAAAAGAATGGTAAACTAAGAGATGAGGTAACTAAGGCTAATGAAGAAAGAGATAAATATAAAGCAGAGAATATCATTTTACATCGAATGCTTGATAATATGCAAAATTCTCATAAAGACATGTCTAAACAAATTGATGAGATTAGAAAGGAGAAAAACCCTCTAGAATGTTCAAAGTTGAAGGAAGAAAATGTTTTCTTAAAAAATAGAGTTTCTGTGTTAGAAAATGATTTGAGAAAATTCATTACTTCTACAAAAACTTTTGATAAAATTTTAGGATCACAATTTGGAGTTTTTGACAAAGCTGGTATTGGATATAGACCATACCAAAACAAGAAACTATATGAAAACTTTTTCCTCCCTAAAAAACAAAAGAAAAACCAAAAATATAAATGCACCTTCTGTCTCAAAGAAGGACATCTTGAAACCTTTTGTTTTAAAAAGAAAGAAAGAAAACAATCTCTTTCTCAACACAGAGAACATTCTCAGAATGATCCTAGAAAAAGGATTTATAAACCTCCTCATAGAAGAACATCTCATCAAGTTGTAAAAAGACCTGTTAAAACAGTTTTTACTAACCTTCAAGGACCCAGAAATCTATGGGTACCTAAAGTCCTAACAAAATCAAATGTAGGAATGTCTTCTAGCAGTCAAGAGAAAGCCATGGTACTTGGACAGTGGTTGCTCAAGACATATGACAGGAGATAGAAAAAGCTTTCTTACATTTGAGGAAAAAGAAGGTGGATCTGTTACTTTTGGCAACAATGAAAAAGCTCAGATCAAAGGGAAAGGTACTATTGGTAAGGTTGGTTCTGCCAAGATTGAAAATGTTCATTATGTGGAAGGTCTTAAACATAACTTAATAAGCATAAGTCAATTATGTGATAATGGCTTTGAAGTTATTTTTAAAACTAACACATGTGAAATTAAACAATCTTCATGTGAAACAATTCTATTTAGTGGATCAAGGATTAAAAATGTTTATGTAGTATACTTGGATGAACTACCTACTGAATCATGCTTTGTCTCTCTTGAAAAAGACAAATGGACATGGCATAAAAGGGTAGGTCATGTAAGTATGAAAACCATTTCAAAACTATCCAAACTTAATCTAGTAAGTGGATTGCCCAAGATAAGTTTTGATCTAGATAAAGTATGTGAATCTTGTGCAAGAGGAAAACAAGTCAAAAGTAGTTTCAAACCTAAAAATTTTATTTCAACTAAAAAACCTCTTGAAATGCTTCACATTGATTTATTTGGACCTGTCAAAACTACAAGTCTTGGTGGTAAGAATTATGGCTTTGTTATTGTTGATGACTTCTCTAGATTCACTTGGGTGCTTTTTCTAAAACACAAAGATGATGCTCTTGAAGCTTTTAAATCTTTTTGCTTGAAAGTTCAAAATGAGAAAAATTCAAACATTGTTTCTATAAGAAGTGATCATGGAGGAGAATTCGAAAACTCTCTCTTTGAAAACTTCCTTGACAACAATGGAATATCTCATAATTTTTCTTGTCCAAGAACACCTCAACAAAATGGTGTTGTGGAAAGGAAAAATAGAACCTTACAAGAAATGGCAAGAACTATGATTAATGAATCTAATGTTGAAAAATATTTTTGGGCTGAAGCCATAAATACTTCTTGCTATATCTTGAACAGAGCTACCATCAGAAAAGTTTTAAACAAAACACCCTATGAACTTTGGAAAGGTAGAAAGCCAAATATCTCTTATTTTCACATTTTTGGATGTAATTGTTATATCTTAAATATCAAAGACAACCTTGGCAAGTTTGATTCGAAGTCAGATAAAGGAATCTTCTTAGGATACTCTCTGACATCAAAGGCTTATAGAATCTACAACTTGAGAACTCAAACCTTGGAAGAAAGCATGCATGTCAAATTTGATGAGTTTGAAGAACAACCAAGCGTAATGGAAATAGATGATGAAGAGGTTGAGCTTATAAGAAATCAGAATGATGATCCTAATCAAGAATCACCTTCTCAACAACTTCCAAAAACTTGGAAAACTGTTACAAATCATCCACCAGAACAAATCATTGGGAATACTGAAGATGGTATTAGGACTAGAAGGTCTTTGCAAAATATTGAGAACAATCTGGGATTTATCTCTCAGCTAGAACCAAGAACAATAGATGAAGCAATCATTGATGAATCATGGGTAGAAGCTATGAAAGAAGAACTATCCCAGTTTGAAAGAAATGAAGTATGGAATTTAGTGCCTCTACCAAAGAATCATTCAATCATTGGCACTAGATGGGTCTTTAGAAACAAATTGGATGAAAATGGTAAAGTAATAAGGAACAAAGCTAGGTTGGTGGCTCAAGGGTATAATCAACAAGAAGGTATTGATTATGATGAGACTTTTGCCCCTGTAGCCAGATTAGAAGCTATTAGAATTTTGCTTGCATATGCATCACACAAATGTTTTAAACTTTTTCAAATGGATGTGAAAAGTGCTTTTTTAAATGGCTTTTTGAATGAAGAAGTATATGTTCATCAACCCCCAGGTTTTGTTGATCAAAATAAGTCAAATCATGTTTTCAAACTTACCAAAGCTCTATATGGACTTAAACAAGCTCCAAGAGCTTGGTATGAAAGGTTGAGCACCTTTTTACTTGAAAATGGTTTTTCTAGAGGACAAATTGATACTACACTTTTTAGAAAAACTCATAAGCATGATTTACTTATTGTTCAAGTATATGTTGACGATATTATATTTGGTGCTACTAATGAAAATATGTGTGAAGAATTTTCTAATCTTATGCAAAGTGAGTTTGAAATGAGCATGATGGGAGAACTTAGATTCTTTCTTGGCTTGCAAATCAAGCAACTAGAAGATGGCATTTTTATTTGTCAAGAAAAATACATCAAAGATCTTCTCAAGAAATATAAGATGAATGAAGCTAAGATCATGTCAACTCCTATGCATCCATCAACAAGCTTGGACAAAGATGAAAATGGCAAAAATGTGTCAGAAAAGGAATTTAGAGGAATGATTGGATCACTTCTCTACTTAACTGCAAGTAGACCTGATATTGTGTTCTCAGTAGGACTATGTGCAAGATTTCAATCATCTCCAAAGGAATCACATTTAGTTGCAGTAAAAAGAATTTTTAGATACTTGGTTGGAACACAAGATGTTGGTTTATGGTACAAAAAGGGTACACATTTTGATCTAAAAGCTTATTGTGATGCTGATTATGCTGGTGACAAAATTGAGAGAAAGAGCACAAGTGGAGCATGTCAATTCCTTAGTGAAGCTCTTGTCAGTTGGTGTTGTAGAAAACAAAATACCATTGCACTTTCAACAACTGAAGCAGAATATGTGTCTGCATCAAATTGTTGCTCACAAGTGATATGGATCAAAAATCAACTTGAAGACTTCTCACTAAGGTACACAAATGTTCAAATTCTTTGTGATAATACTAGTGCTATTAATTTATCAAAAAACCCCATTCAGCATTCAAGATCAAAACACATTGAAATCAAACATCATTTTATTCGTGATCATGTGAACAAAAAGGATATTTCTTTAGTTTTTGTTGATACTGAAAATCAGTTGGCTGACATATTTACTAAACCATTGGTTGAGGATCGTTTTAATTTTATTAAAGAAAAATTGAAAATCATCAAAAATCCCAACAATCTTTAATTTATTTTGTATGCTCATTGTTGTAGAGAACGTTCTTGGAACGATCTCATATGTGTTTCATATTCAAATGCAGAACGCGTGTTTTTTAGCTATCTGTTAGTATTCCTATCATTACTTTTTATTTATTAACTGAACATTAGAAATAATAGGAAAAATAGGATTGGCTCTCCCTTAATGCTCCAACGGTTACCCTCTTAACACTCATCTTCTCTCTCTTGAAAAAACCACTTTTTACAAAATCAAAGTACAAACCTTCACTATTCACCAAGTACACCTAGCTACTAACTCTCTTCCTCTTCTCCAAGTAACCATTTCTTTTTAATCATTCATCTCACCCTCTCTCTGATCAGCGCTATTCATCATCATCAAACTCTGAGTTTTTCTTTCATCTAATGGCAAGAACTAAAACTGCAGCTCGCAAAAATGCTTCCCAAATTTCTCAAACTCCTTCACCACCATCGTCACCACATCCTTCACCTAACAATCAACCACGTCCATCAAAATCACCAGAAAAAGCTTCTGAGACCAGCCAATCACCAAAATCCAAACTAGATCAACCATCTCAAAATCTCTCTGATCACATGCAAAACGAACCTGATCATGTTTCTGATTCACTATCAGAACAATCTGAGAATGTTCCCACTGATGAAGATCTTCATCAAACCCAAACTGAAACCCAGAATGATGATGGACTCATCACTCCTGACCCATCCATCATTGTGCCAAGCCAAGCTGAAACACCTCCTGTCTATGTTAAGCCTAAGAAAACCAAAACCTCATCTATATCAAAACTCTCAAAATCCCCTCTCAAATCAAAATCCAAAACTCCATCTAGGTCAAAATCCATTTCAAAACTTTCTTTCAAATCACCTTCAAAATCTTCATCCAAGTCAAAATCAAAAGCAAAATCAACTAATTCATCTAGAATTAGAAGGTCAGCTCGTATTCAATCTGGAGTTGGAACTGGAAGAAAAATCATCAAGAACACCACTGTTCACGTCATTGATGATGATGATGATGTTGATGATTCTGAGAAAACACTCTCAGCTCAACCTGCTGATGAGTTGTTAGATGATGTTGAAGCTGTTACTTCAACCAAATCTGCTCCCACCAAACCCAAATCCAAACCTTCCCCTGTTTCAACCAAAAAATCACCAACACCCAAGGTTTCAAAGGGAAAAGAAAAAATGGTTTTCAAAGAAAAAGGAAAAGTTGCTTCTGATGGAAAAGAGCAGAAGAAGAAAGCAAAAACAAAATTCATTCCCATCCCTCTCATTCATCCTGATGACAAAGAAAATTTTGAAAAATATTGGAAAGTTAAACCCGTTCCAGCTGGAAGAATTTTTGATTTTGTGGAACTTGAGAAGAAGGGAATTAATGTGCTGAAGTATGTTGAGCCACTTGGTTGGACAAATTTCTTTAAGATCAAGGATTCTGTTTTACCACAACTTGTTCAAGCTTTCTATCACAATGCCAATGTGCATGAAGACAAGAATCTGATCATCTCAAACATAAGGGGAGTGGAGATACAGATTGACACTGAAACTCTTGGATGCTTGATCAATCTACCTTTTGAAGGAGCAACAATCTATGGAGGAGATTGGTACTCAAAGCTGGGTGTGAGCAAAGAAGCTCTTATTTTGGAACTGTTCAATGAGGAAGGAGCCAAAATGGAAGAACCAACATCATCCTACCTCAAAAAGGAATTTAAGATTATCCACAACATGTTGCTGCATTGCATCTTCCCTAGAATAGGAAGCAAGCAAAAGGTCACTGATATTGATTTACTCATCATGTATCACATGACAAAAGGTATTAAGCTGAACTTGCCCTATGTTATTATCCAACATATGATTCATGCTGCAAAATCTGGGTCTAAGAAGATAGCTTTACCATATGGAATGATTTTAACCAAAATTTTCAGAATTTTTGAAATTGATGAATCAAATCAAAGAGTTGATAACTCTTGCACTGTTTTTGGCTTGAAAAATTTGCACCACATGAAGAAAGAAACCTTCTCTGAGGAATCTGTGGATTTAGGAAAAGGGAAAAGAGAAGTGTTTGAAAAGGAAGATCAAATTCATGAGAAAGATGGTTTGGAAATGCTGAGTGATGCACTGGGAGAACAAACTGAGAATGTTCTCCAATCTGGGTCAAGTGCAGGCACTAACATTGGTATAAACACTGAATCCATTCCTTCCCACCTAAGTACTTCACTTCACTTTGGAACACCCTTTTCACATGGCTTCACAACTGTACCACCAAGATCTGGAAAAAATCTTGAAACTATTGCTGCTTTTTACTCCACTACCTTTCCCCAAAATACAACTGTTTTTTCACCATTAATGCCATCATCATCTCAAGGAAGCCTTCACACCATGTTTAGCTCTGAACTGATGAAGAACCTTGCACAAACAACTCCTGATTCTCTCAAGTTTCCCTTCACCATGTTTGCATCAGAATCACTACCATCCTTGCCTGCTTCTTTTGCAACTTTGGATTCATTTTGCTCATCTACTGCTACTGCTGCTGCTGCTCATGAGAATGTGGCTAAGTATCTTGGTCCTGATCTTAACCAACCTGGCCCTTCTGAAATGCCATCTCCTGCTAGGAAACCCAAGATGGAAACTGACATGGCCAAAATGTTCAAAATGCTTACATATGTCATGATGGAATTCAAGATCATGAGAGAATGGATTGCTACAACTGTTTGCCCTCACCTCAATGTCACTGCACCACCACCAAATCCCTCGCCAGCCATTGATTCTGAAACCTCCACCTCCTCTGATGATTCAAGCCCCACCTCTCCTAAGTAGCCCCACCTTTTTATTGATGACAAAGGGGGAGAACAACAATTATGAGTAACTTAGGGGGAGCTTCTAGTATTTTATATTTGTGCTTTGAACTTTTAAACTAATATGTTTGTTTAAGTTTGTTTTGAATCTGCCTTGTTTAGAGGATTAAATATTTTGGGAAGTTCTTTTTGCTAATAGGAACTTCTCATGCTATGTTTTAAATTTCTAAACTAGGATTTGCATTTCTGTTGCTTTGAACCTTTTTGCATTAATCCTGTACTACAAACTGTGTTTGGATTCTCTTTTAAGAGATTAATGATTAATGATATTATGTTATGGTTCAAATTCTTTTTCTCAATTCTTTTATCTCTTGAAATCTGAATGCTTGAATTGAGGGGGAGCTTGATAAATTTATAAACACTTGCATTATCTCTAAACCTTGTACTGAATTGATTAAATCAGAATTTCTTTCAAAACATAATTGAAGAAGTTTGTCATCATCAAAAAGGGGGAGATTGTTGAGGCAAAATCCCAATTTGATGTTTTAAAGATAACAAACATCTTAATTATATTTTAAGTAATTCTGATCTCATTGTTATCTAACAAGTGTTTTTGAGTGTTTCCAATAAGCCAGGAATAATTGAGCAATTTACTTCAAGTGTTATCCTTTTATTTTAATATGAACAAGAATAAAAGAACGATCTCAGAACGATCTCAGGACTTACGCTTGTGATTAATCAAGAACAAGGCATCAATGACTAAGCACTTATTTTTCTAAGTGAACAATGTATCAAGACAAAGAATCACTTTTTCCTTGGTAATAACTCACAAGATCACAACAGTTATCATAGCAAATAAGGCAAGGAATATTTGCTAAGAAATGGATAAGTTTCCTTTTTGGCCCAAGAAGAAGATCAAGCATGTGCAGGTTGTTTTATTTCAAAGACATAGTCCAAAAGTTGTCTATTTTATCTTAGACAGATTTCTTATGGACCAATTAAATCAGTACAACCAAACTGCAAGCTAGGAGTAGAGATAGACTTTTTTGCCACGTTCTCCCATGTTAGTTCCTCTCTCCAAAGACTTTTGTGTGCAAAAAGGACAAGTGAATAGTATCTCAAGGACAAGGAAACTTCAGTACTGATCTCTTGCAAGCTGTCAACACACGTGATTGTTCATTTATACTTGAAGAACAAGTTCATCCTTTGCCCAGATTTGAGATCATTCCCAGAACGTTCATGAGAGAGAGTTTCTTCATCACGTTCTTATTTAAACCTCTGGACAGCTGTGCTTCACGTGACCTAAAGGACAACAACGGCTTTACTTGTTGAATAAGATTACAAATGAATCATTGACAGCTCACAGTTAGCTTCTTTACCACGCTCATTTTGAATCAAGGGCAAGGATCAGCTCCAAGAACATTCTCTGAACATTCTCCCAGGTTCAGCAACATTTGAATTTCATGTACTATCATCTTATTGAAGAAGTTTCAAGCAAGTATCCGTTACAAACGGCTATACTTCTTTACCAAGAAAAACAAGGACATATTCCAGCTATAAATAGAGCATCTTGGTGACTTTGAAGAGCTAGAGTTTTTCATCACAATCTTTTGCTAACTTGTCTTTATCGTGCAAGCATTCTCTAAAGCTCTTCTTTTGATCTCTTTCACTCCAACTCTGTAATTCTATACTAGGATTAGTATAAATTCTTTTGAGTGTATTGAGAGTTTTATTTTCTCTAGGCTTCTCACTTGGTGAGTTTTGTAAAGCTTAGATCTTAATCATCATACTTGTAAAAGTTATACTCAAGTCAATAGGGCTGTATTGTTTGAGTGTGGTAATACCCTTACTAGCTTGGAGGGCTGGGGTATTTTTAAGCTTGTAGGGCTTAAAGGATCTTGGATCTTGATCAAAGATAGCAAGAAGGAAAGTGTATTTTTGAGATCGGTAGTATCTCATAGTGGAAAAACTCACAGGAGCGTGGGGACTGGACGTAGCCCATCATTAAAGGGGTGAACCAGTATAAGTGTTTGTGTGCTTCTCTCTTTCCTTAACTCTTTCATTTTATGCAAACACAACACACACAAGTTTAATTATTTATTTACTTTATATATTCAAGATTGATCTGAGAACGTTCTCTTAAATTAACTAACCAACGTTCTCAAGATATTCTAACGTTTTCATTTGTTCAAAGTATTAAATTATTTTAATAGGTAAATTTTAAAAAGGTTCACAATTCAAACCCCCCTTTCTTGTGAAAAACTTTGCTACTTCATCATTTTCATGTCAAACCTTTTTGGAAGTGACCTGAGCATCTTTCTTGACAGCTTCTCATCAGATACTTTCTCACCAAGAGCCTCAAAGGCGTTAGCAATGTCAACCAAACTCATGTGAAAATCTTGAATACTTTCTTCCTCTTTCATTCTCAGATTTTCAAATTTGGTAGTAAGGATTTGAAGCTTTGACATCTTTACCTTAGAGGTGCCTTCATAGCATGTCATCAATATCTCCCAGGCTTCCTTTGCAGATAGACATTTTTTTATGAGTTTGAACATATTTGTATCTACTCCATTGAAGAGAGCATTTACTGCCTTATTGTTGCTGAGAGCTGCTTCATCTTCTTCCTTTGTCCAATCTGCCTCTGGCTTTAGTTCACCAGTGGAAGTACCTTCTTTGGTCACAATTAAAGGATGATCCCAACCTTTCAAAACTGCCTTCCAAGTCCTACTATCAATGGACTTTAGGAATGCAATCATCTTTGGCTTCCAATGATCATAATTGGAACCAGTCAGCATTGGGGGTCTGTTCACGAATCCTCCTTCTTTGTCCATTTTGCCAGTTAAAACTTCCTGAATCTCACCCTAAACAGGCAGGGTGCCTGCTCTGATGCCAATTGAAAAACTGGCACACCAGTACACGATGTTGTTCACGATGTTACAACACTGTTGACCGCTTTAATGAACAGATAATGCAAATAATAAATAGTGCAGAATTAAACAAACACACAGTGATTTGTTAACCCAGTTCGGAGCAAAACGCAACCTACATCTGGGGGATACCAATCCAGGAGGAAATCCACTAATAGCCCTAGTTCAAAGTCTTACAGCAAACTCCTCGTTTACAACTTATCACCTAGCAACTATCCTTATGTCTTTCTACCTAGGAACTCCTAGGTATGAGTTCCCAACTCACTCCTTAAGCTCAATAGTACAGACAGCACTATTGTTAATTCAACCACTATGATGGAGACACTCTCCTAGACACTAGATCACTTTTACCTAAAGGCTTCAAGTGATACACACGCACTAAGATCCAAACTCCTTGCTTAAAAGCTTTGGAGTGGACACAAACACAACAACGATCTCCTTGCTTAAAAGCTTCAGAGACAATTGTGATTACAACTCAAAGAACACACAGTCCTAAGCTTGCATCAAAGAGATACAAGAAAGGCTCACAAAACACAAGCACACACACGAATCCTAATACGGCTAGACTCAACAATAACGCTTGAACAACTGCCTAAATTAGGTTTTCGTCCTTCAATATATAGCTGGTAATATTGGGCTTCAGTAGCTTTGCCCACAAGAGAAACATCCAGCTCACACATAAAATAAAACCATATCTTTGGAGATTTGATATGTTTATAAAATATAATTCTTCAATATTAATTCCCAAAACAATCTCTGAGTGAAAGATATGTTTAGGAAATAAAACTTCCTTGATGCACAAGCCAAGAACTGGTATGTAAGAGAAAAGATCTTCTCTAAAAATAAAACCCGCGCGCATTAAATGCTGCCGCCAGCTGGCGCGCTCACGTCAGGTCATGATGTTGTAACATTACATACCACATCCTGCCTAAATATTGTTTTACCAAAATGCAGCCAACATCAAATAGTCAACAGAAGAGATCATAAATAACTATTAATTGCTTTCTTCCACTAATTTCACAAGTTTTCAAGTTCTTCTTTTTATATTTTACTTTTAGTATTTTGTTTTTTGGGGGAATGGGGTTGTCTACTTCATTGACTTGGTCCAACTTAGATAAGATTGTTTCATTATTAAAAGGACTTATTTAAAGTTACATGGAACATATTTTATGTTTGCATTTCCTGCCATTAAAAGGTTTCATATCCTTCACTACAAAGCTGGACTGATTTAAGGATGCTTATGAGTCTATTGCATATGCGACTTTTAAGGATGCTTTATCTTCTTTGTTTGATTTCATGGATCAACCAAATACATAATTCCACTAATTCCTTGTTCTGTCAGCCATGCCTTGCTGCTGCTTTGGTCTTGTTTCCTGTGTTTTTTAGCAGGTTCTAGCTCACTTGTATTTTGGCTTTGGGACCTTTTTGTTTGAGGTCAGTTTGTTGTTTAGGGTGGCTAGTTTTCTTTTTTTCTAGTTGTTTATTTGTTCTCCTCTCAGGCTGTATGTTTTGGTGCTACTTGCACTTGCTGCTCTTGTACTACTTGTGTGAGAGTATGCTTATTAATAATACTTGTCATTTCAAAAAAAAAATATTATGTGCTACTGATACATATTTATACTCCAAAAAGCATTAAAATTTTGCCCAGGCTCAATAAAAATCCTGGCTCCGCCACTAGCTACACGCCTAGGAATCCAACCCTAATTCTTTCTTTTCTTCCTCTTGCGGCGGCAGCTTACTTTCTTTATTGATTTTTCTTGTTTATCAATTAGAGATGGGTAGTTTAGGATCAATTTTGATCCGAAATCACCCCTCTTGATTATTTTTTATTTGTTTTTATTTAAATAAGTGATATCCACATATTTGTTTGGTTTTATTCGAGTTTTTCTTTGGTACTTTTTTCATTCGGTATTGTTTTAATCCCGTCTTAGTGCGGAGTTTTTGTTTTGTTTCTCCCGTCTTAGTACGGTGTTTGTCCCGTCTTAGTACGGTGTTTGTTTTTGTTCAAATTTGCAGGTTTGTTTCGATCAAATTCAGTGCAGATTCAATGAAATTAGCATCATCAACGTTGCAGATCCGGATATATGATTATTCCGGACATTTGAAGATTGTAATATCAATTGTAGGCTTTGTCATAGACATTATGCCGTTTTATGCTATTAACTCGGATGCTGCGAGCCTGTTTGCAGATTCATCCTTATTAGTTTTTAGCGAAATTGAATATGTAATGATTCGATTGATGTATATTCCCTATGAATTTGAATGAATATTGTTGTTTGAGTCAAAAAAAAGTTACCAACAGTTTGATATTTCGTTTATCTATAAAAAAAATTGTTCTATTTTACTTTACATGATCACATATACATCTATATATGTTTATCTTTATCTCTCTAATACTTTTTCCCTTCCACAATTTACATACATTTCAAAAAATCAAAAGGCGCACTTTATTTGACATCAAAATTGTTGATGCGACAAAGTCGTTTCTTTCTGTATCTCCATGCAACCTGGATCCGCGTTGCTGCAAGACATCTCCAATAAGGTGATTCATACCTAAGATGAATTATGCATGTTATATCAGTTATTAATAGTTTGAGAATAAAGCTAGACAAAAATCTGATAATTAATGGACTAAGAAAATGTAATGTGAGTGTGGTGAAGTGAAGTGAACACTCAATTTTGATGATTTTTGAAAATCTGACAATTAGTGGACAAAACTCTCCATGTAGCTCTATTTTTTCTCTGACTCTTTTCTCTTTAGGGTGAGACTATCTTGTGGTTGTCTAAGATCATATTTATATGAGATCGAAGAGCATTACATGCAGGTCTGGCCCAGAGGCAGGGCAAGCAGGCCCACAGCCCTGAGTCTCCAAATTCTTGGGGCCTCAATATTTTTTTTTCAGGCCCATCTAGTTCAAAAGGTCAAGTATTTGTTCTGCGAAGTTGTATCAACAAATCAATATTGGTTTTGTGGTGTTCGTGTCTTTGTTATATTTTTAGCATCAAGGGATTGTGAGTTCAACTCCCACCTATGGCACTTTTGTGTTTTATTTTATTTTAATCAATTTATAATGAACATTACATAAACTATTTCAAAAATTGGTTGCTTTTACAAAATGGTGAGTTTTCTATAATTTAACTAAACTTATTTTACCTTGAGGGGTCTCTTTATCGAATTTGACCAGGGCCTCCAAATACACAGGAACGGCCCTGATTACATGCAACATGTCATTTATCATTTGCATGTTGTCACTTTGCATTTCATGTAACATATCAAATATGCAACATGTCACTTGTCATTTGCATTTCATGCAACACACCAAGTATGTAACATCTCACTTTTCTTTTTTTTTATCAAGACTCGATATCTAGTCTAAAAACCATTTGCGGGGCACTAATTCCACCATCCACTAGCGGGGTTAATGGTGCTTGCCGTGATAGTGATTAGGTTGTGATTGAAAACTTTATAATGGCCTAAATTTTAGAGAATATACCAATAGTTCACTTGTATGAACCACAAACACTCTTCTTATTAGGCGTATGTCAGTGACTAACACGTGTCAGAGCCTGACATTGACACGACACCAAAATTTATAATTACATTTGATTATGTTATTTTCTCAAATTATTATCAATGTCAACCTGTCATGCCCAATATATGTGTCCGTGTGTCATACCCTAATTTTGCCCCATGATTTTTTTTTTTTTTTTCACAATTTTGCATTTATTAGAAAAAGTCAACAAAGTCAACGCTTTGACTAAAAAGTCAACAAAGTCATTTTTTTAAAATTGAAAAAGTCAAAGTTGGCACTCAAATAAATGGAACTATTTTTTCTTGCATGATTATGGCTTAGCATTATCATAAGAGACAAATTTTTACCATTTTGCCCTTCCATTAAGTTTATTTCTTATTTATTAATTATTTTTTTTTTTTTTAATTAGTTACTTGCATTACAAGAAACCTTTAAAAAATCAAATTTCAATTCTTTTTTTCTTTCATATTTCATACAATCATGTCTCATCATGCATATTTTTATTCTTGCATTCTTATTTTTTATTATATCATATGTTATTTTTAATTTGTTCAAAAAAATGATAAAAAAATCAAAGAAGGGTGACAAAATTTCTTATTTCATTTACACCTCATCAAAAACCTAGAATGTTCTATCCCTTAACACCTCATCACCATTTCCTTTTGGAACAAAAAAAAGGGATCAAAAGATAGTACAAAAAAAAGGAGCTCAATCACAAAATTACCCTCACTAACTCTCACAAACCACAATGCCATTCAACCTAATCCTTCTCTATAAATAGATGCCTCAATTTCAGTGCCCTAGGGTTGGAAAGATAGAGAAAACGGCGCAGCTACAGTGACTGAAACAATTCCATTTTTTCTTCATTTCCAAAAATTCCAAATCTCACAATCTTACCCCAAGCTCTGAACTTATCCATCAAAACACCTTTATCACATACTCAGAAGAAAGAAACAACCATTTCCAACGCAAGAAAGTGAAGGAATCATTGCAGAGAACAGCTACGGTGGCTAGGAAGAAAACGAGTTCAAATCGCACTATTCAGAGGTCGATTCAGGTAAAAGTTTGCACCATTCAACTCCATTTCATGTCCAGATGCTTTCTGGTTAGCTAGTTTGTGCCAATTCGTGCTGAATCGTGATCTCGTGTTTTGATTTTGAAACTTTGTTCGCTTCGTTTTTGCTTTTCTGTAATGTTCCTTTGAAAACTACTTGCATATTTGAAATCCTTGTGAAAAAACGAGCAAAACCATATATGATTTGACCTGTTTCGTGAAGTTTTTGTAGCTCCGGTGACCGGAGTTGTCACCGGAAAATACCTGCTTCGCCGGAGAAGATGATCTACAGTGTTTTCTGGCTTTTCCATCAAGTTTGAATGCTGGCCGTTGGATCTGGACGCTAGCGAGAGCGATTCTCATGCGTTGGATCTGACGGCCCCTCACGCGTTAGATCTTGGTTGACCCCTTGGTCAACAGATCTGAAGGCTCATAAGCCATCAGCGTATGTGTTCCTCTTTTTTGCGCCGCACTGGATCTTTTTTTGTTGACTCTGCTTTTTTGCTGTTGACTAGCGCGTGGATTGGGCCTTCTGGCCCAGACTTGCTTTCTGCACCCCACTCCCTTTACTGTTTGCACCCCCTCAGCTTAAATTATTTTTAATTGATTTTTAGCTTATTTCCAAAAGCACTTAAGTGACTAATAGCTTATTTAAGCTATTTTAGTCACTTTGCTATGCTTAAATTTTTCTCTCCATGTTTGAGTTGTTTATTTTAGCTTTTTAGCTTATTGTTTGGCTTTTTAGCTTATTTAATCACTTTTTAGCTTATTTTCATAAGCACTTATTTGGGTACTTAATCTGTTTTAGCTTACTGGACCATTTTTCTTTGCTTAAATCATGTTTGATTTCAGATTATGTTCATGCTTCCCTTAGCTTGTTGTTTAATCACCTTTTTTTAGTTTTTTAGCTTATTTACTTAAGTGCTTAAACATGATTAATTGCTTACTTTTATTTCTCATGCTTGTCTTCAACTCTTTAGCTTTATTTCCATTCGTTCTAACTCATCTCATATACTTTGATTTAATTTAGCATGTTCATGTTATTTAATTCATTGTACGTAACTTTAGCTTATGCATTTTTATTTAATTATGCATCGTATCTCATTCTTGTTCATGTATTTGCATTCATTACTTAATGTTTCATGCATTTTGTCATTATTTGGTTACTATCATCTTGAACTTCTATACTTCTCATCCCTCTTTCTATGCTTGGGCCTGTTTAGTTAGAACTTGAGACTTGTTTTTTACAATAAACATAGTGAAAAAGGGTTGATCTGACGTATGACTTTTCACACCCGGATAATCCCTATCCCTGACGTATGACTCGTGATCTTGGGATTATCCTCGCTATTGATTAATTTAAGATTTTTTATAATAAACAAGGATGAAAAGGGGTTGATCTGACGTATGACTTTTCACACCCCGGATGGTTCTTATCCCTGACGTATGACTCGTGATCTTGGGACCATTCTCATCCTAAAGCGTTAAAATAAACCAACATTCGTCTTTTCCTTTTGGAATACTTTCTTAATCAAACTAAATCAAGGTTTTCATAATAAACAAGGATGAAAAGGGGTTGATCTGACGTATGACTTTTCACACCCCGGATGGTTCTTATCCCTGACGTATGACTCGTGATCTTGGGACCATCCTCATCCTAATCAAGCGTTAAAACTGACCTCCACTCACTCAAACTTCTTTTCAGAAAACAATGGATATACGCTTTATCCATTCCTCTGACACATACACGGCTTAAGCCTCCAAGTGGAGCATACAAGCGTCGTTGTATCAGCGGAATGCGAGTTAAGCCATATCCGTTAATCATACTCTCTTTTTATAACGAATACACGTCTTATCTATTCCTCTGATACGCACACCCAGCTTACGCCTCTAAGTTGAGCACACAAGCGTCGTGGTATCAGCGGAATACGAAATAGACGTTATTCGCATAAAACCAACAACCACACAAACATTTTTACCAGAACTACGTGAGTTTTGAGTTTCCCATTGCACCGGGGAATACGTAGGAGCGGGCTCCTACAACCGTCAAACTCAACTAATAAAAACTCTTTTTTTAATTCATTTGGAAACGAAGTAGAGATTAGCCAAGTGACAGATTAATTTGATAAACCTGCGCAAACAAACCCAAACCACCTAAACGGTTCCCATCGAGTACGATGGATGCGAGGGGTGCTAACACCTTCCTCTCGCATAACCAACTCCCGAACCTAAACCAAGGTTTTCGCGATATTTTCCTTTCCCCTCACGGGATAAATAAACATCGATGGCGACTTCATTGTATAGAAAAATGGAAGTGATTTTCCAGCCCGCTACAGCTGGCGACTCCACTGGGGAGGAGATTGAGAGTTAAGCCCAGTTTAGTTGGTTTGTTTGTTTGTTTTGCTTGGCCAGGTTTGCAATATCTTGCCTTTATCTTTTATTTTTCTGTCAATTATATCTGCTTGGATTGGCTGTTTCTCTTCTTCTACTCCTTCTTTTATTTTTCTTTTTGCCCTTGTGGCGTGGATACTGTGTGAAGCTCTATACCCGAGCTTGAGGAAAACTTAAGTTAAGCTAGGGGTATTTATGCTGGCCTCCCTGACGTATGACTTGTGAGCGCTGGCATAATCACCTCGCCTAGGGTAGATTCTTTTGAAAATGTTGGCCGTCCTGACGTATGTCTCGCTAGCGCCAGTGTTTTCTTGGAGAGTCCGTGACCCTAGGGACCTTTTGTAAACCGGTCTAGAACCAAACCTTGTTATTAGGGACCTCTGTTTAGAACCCGAAAGGTTCCTCCTTGGACGCGTTTGCCGTGCAATAACGGCATCGTTTCCAAAGAGGTGATCCGTGATTCAACCATGTTAAACCTAGAACAACATGTGAGAGGGATGGGTTGCAGGTAACTTTGAGCCTTTTGACCTCAGAAATAAATTAAACCTTTGCTTCGATGAGACAGACTATGCTGCAAAGTATCATGCATACATGCATCCATGCATTCATGCATCCATTTACAAAAACTCATACAAAAAATACATATCTGGTTTTCAGGGAATCAAGAAAACTTTATTTTGTAAACATGAGGGATATGGAAACAAGAGGTACTTACAGTTACAGTTTCAAGATCCCAAAGGTTGACAGACTTATAGCTATGGAATCTAGATTGACATCCATTCGTAGAAGCAACTTCCAGTCTAACTATGGTGCCATCATTGATCTTCTACACGTCCAGCTCGATACTACGACTTTGGGTACCTTGGCTCAGTTTTATGATCCTCCACTTCGTTGCTTCACTTTCCGTGACTTCTAGCTCTTCCCCACTATAGAGGAGTTTGATAGTATTTTGGGTCTTAAGAAGGATAAGGGGCCGTGTTATTTGAGAGAGATTCCGACTCCGGAGGACGTAGCTTTAGCTCTACAACTTGAAGACCAAGATTCCATGTCTTTCCAAGTTCTCAAGACGGGTGTTCAAGGGTTTGCAAGGAAGGCTTTAGAGGACAAAGCTCAGTTTGTGTTGGAAAAGGGAAATTGGAAAGCCTACAACGCTATTCTTGCCTTGTTGATCTATGGTTTGGTACTTTTTCCTAATGTGAAGGACTTCATTGATATCACTGCTATTGGGGTGTTCTTGACTAAGAATCCTGCTCCTACGCTTTTGGGTGATTTCCTCTACTCCCTTCATGATCGGAACGGCACAAGAAGAGGAGGACAAATCTCATGTTGTGCTCCTTTGGTCCAAAAATGGTTGATGTCTCATTTGCCCGACAAGGGGCCTTTGGTAGATAATGAAAGTCTTAAGTGGTCAGAAAGATTGAATTCCCTTACCGAGAAGGATATCCGATGGTACTCTCCTCATGTAGAATCTTCCAAGGTACTCCTCAAGTGTGGGGACTTCCCAAATGTACCTCTGGTTGGAACTCAAGGGTGTATTAACTATAACCCTGTCCTTTCTCTTCGCCAGTTAGGTTACCCCATGGTGGATGCTCCTTCTGAAATCACTTTGACACCTTTCGTCCTCAAGAAGGATATGGTAGACTTAGAGCTTTGGGGTAGGATCAAGAAGGCTTGGCTCAAGGTAGAGAAGTCTGTGGTAAAAAGAAAGAACTGCTTGGCTAGAGAAGCCTATACCCAATGGGTGAAGGATCGTATCCTCCGCATCCAACTCCCTTTCAGTTCTGTGGTCCCTGAGGTAGTTGAAGAGTCTGAGCCCATCATCACTATCTCAAAGGAAGAAGCGGATGCTTTGAGGAATCAAATTGCACAACTTAAGAAAGAGAATGAAGAGTTGCAATTCAAGTGCTTTAGCATCCAAGGAGAAGCGAAGAGTTTCAAAAGAGAAAGGGATGTGAAGGATGAAGAGATGCAAGGGTGCAAAAAGAAAGTAAAAGAAGCCCAAGAAAGGGAAGAGAAGTACAAGGATGGTCTCGCAAGTTCCAACTTGAGCATCAAGGCATTGAAAGAGGATATCAAGAGCTTGAAGCGTTCCAATGATGAAATGTACGCCACAGGGAACAAGGCCATGATCGCCCAGGGAGATTGGAAGAAAAAGTTTGAGGAGAAGACTCAAGAGTTGAAGAAAGTCCAACAAGAGTTCAAGAAGCTTCAACAAGAGAAAGAGTTGGAGCTACAAAAGAAAGAAAAACTTCATTCTCAAGAGAGGCGGAAGGATAAAGAGTCCATGCAAAGATATGAAGAGAGTCTAGCTCAGATCATGAGAGCTCACGAGGACCAAATGACCCAAGTGGCGGAGCAAATCGAGCATCTAGAGAAGAATTTGAAGTACCACAAGACGGTTATTGAAATGTCCCTACAGGAGATGGCCAGATGGAAGGAAGCTTTCCGCAAGATGCTACTGGTATCTACTTCAGTGTTGGATGAGATGCCTAGGATGCTGAGGATGGCCGAGGCGGAGGTCCCCTTTCTTAATGTCTCAGGAGCGGTCAAAGAGTTCGTGTGTTATTGCCGAGCAGTGGTAACGGCGTACAAGAATGTTGTCAAGAAAGCCAAAAAAGGACTTTAGTTGGTATCTAGGATTTTATGTAATGAACCTTTGGGATTTTGAATCTTTGTAACTTTGCTTTTTTCAGTAATTATGTAATGAATTGGTTTTAAAAATTTGAATGAAGTGTTGAATCTTTTGATTATATCCCGCATTGTTTACATTAATTGCACATTTGTGATTCCCTGAAAACCAAATATAACAAATAAAAATGAAAGTATAAACTTTACATGCATTTGCATTCACATACATAATAAAAAAGAGGACATCATCTCATTACCGTTCTCCCATCTCAACAGCGTTATCCTCGACACTTACATTGGACAAGAAGTGCTTCCAGTCTGGTAATGGAGAATTGGCAAGAACAACACGGTGAATTAAAGGGGGAGGTTTCCCAGTTGGCAGCGAAGATGGATCGTGTGTTGGAAATGTTGGCCGCACAGAATCAGCCGTCAGCCCCAGCAGTGAACGCAGAGACAGCAACGAATGAACCGGCCAGCATGGTGTGGCCTGTGTACGGTTTACCTCCGGGTTATACTCCACCGGGGTATGTACCTCTTGGGGACGGGGCTACTTCAGTTCCTCCTCCTAACAACAACTCAGGAATTCCAGTCGGGGCCACCCCAACTCAGCCCCAACCTACCATTGTTCAGCAGGTTCAGGAGGATCCTCATGATGTGTACCATAGCTCAGATACTCAGAACAGTGGGTCAAAGTTTGATGGAACTATTCCTCAGTTGGAGGAAGCAAAACTGAAGTTCAAGGCTATTGAGGATCGTTTGAAGACGATGGAAGGAGGGAGTGACTCCTTGGACTTTTCCGATATGTGTCTTGTACCTGATTTGGTAATCCCGGCTAAGTTCAAGGTGCCGGAATTTGAGAAATATAAAGGTTTGAGCTGCCCAAGGAATCATCTCGTGATGTATAGCAGAAAGATGGCGTCTTATGCCAACAATGACAAACTGATGATACATTGCTTTCAAGACAGTTTAGCAGGGGCATCTTTAAGCTGGTACATGCAGCTAGAGGGTAATCACATCCGATCGTGGAAGGATTTGGCTAATGCTTTCATCAAACAGTATCAGTATAACTTGGATATGGCTCCTAATCGTACCCAGTTACAAAACATGGCTCAGAAGGAGGGAGAGTCGTTCAAAGTTTATGCCCAAAGGTGGAGAGAGTTAGCATCGCAGGTTCGTCCGCCACTTTTAGAGACGGAATTGGTGGATATGTTTACCAACACTTTACAAGGGGTTTATTTTGAGAGGATGATCGGTAGTGTATCCTCTGGCTTCTCTGATCTAGTCAGGATTGGTGAGAGAATTGAAAGCGGTGTCAGGACCGGCAAGATCCAAGCCGGCACTAGCTCACCAAATAATGCAAAGAAGCCCACCAATAACTTTGCAAGAAAGAAAGAAGGAAACACCAATGCTGTGGCTCACCACCAGTCAGTGATGCCAGTTCAATACATTCCCTACACAGCTCCGGCTCATCAACAACAGCCACAATATCAAGTGCCTCAGTATTCACCACCACCCCAAGGTTACCCATATCAACCACAGTCACAACAAGCTTCTCCACCTCAGCAACAAGCAAGAAAAGTGTTTGATCCCATTCCGGTATCATACAAAGAGTTGCTGCCATATCTTGTCCACAGTAAGATGGTAACACTCAAGACTTTGAAACAGATGAATCCACCTTTCCCCGCGTGGTACAAGCAAGGTGCCACCTGTGAATATCATTCTGGAGCTGAGGGGCACTCCATCGAGAATTGTAGGGTCTTCAAAAATGAGGTACAAAAGTTGATCGATCAGAAGTTGTTGTCATTCAAGGAAGCGGGTCCCAATGTCAAGGGAAACCCTCTGCCCAGCCACTCAGGGGGAGGAATCAACATGATTGAGGGCGCCGAAGTTTTGATTAAGGATGTGTCGGATATACGAACTCCTTTGAGCTTAGTAAAGAAGATTTTGCTCAGCTTTGACCAGTTCTCAAGCATGCATGCAGATTGCATAGAATGCGAGGAGAATCCAAATCATTGCGCAAGGATGAAGGAATGTCTTCAGGAGTTAATGGACCAAGGGTTGGTACAAATTGGTTATTCTCAGAGAAAGGGCATGGTGGCTATGATGGAACCTCATGAGCATGAGAAGGTCATGAAGCCAATAGAGATAGTTTACCAAAGAGCCGAGGCCAAGTTGCAGCCCTTGGTGATTCAAACACCAGCACCATTTCCTTTTACCAACACTAAAGCTACACCTTGGATATACAATACATCAGCTTCAATACAAGGAAAACCTGTGACCCTGCCAGAGCCAGTGGTAGTTAGCATTGATGGGACCGGGGGTATGACTCGGAGTGGCAGGGTGTTTGCTCAGAAACCAGTGCAAGACAGTGCAAGAGGGCCAGTTACAACGGTCAATGAGAATGTTTTAAGCAAGACTCTTGAGGGGGGAGCACCCAAAGAAACAACCCCTCAGAGTGATTCAGATGAGTTCCTCAAGATAATCAAAAGAAGCGACTATCGAGTGATAGATCAGCTCGGTCAAACTCCGTCAAAGATTTCTATGCTCTCCCTGTTGATGAGTTCGGAGGCACATAGGAATGCTTTATTGAAACTTCTGCAAAAGGCCCATGTGGATCAGGATATTACGGTTGCCCAGTTTGATGGGGTGTGCAATAATATAACCGAAAGCCGTTGTCTAGGATTTTTAGACGCAGAATTGCCAGTTGAGGGGCATGCACACAACAAAGCTCTCCACATTTCCATGAAGTGTCAAGATAACACTATTGCAAGGGTGTTAGTGGACACGGGTTCCTCCCTCAATGTCATGCCCAAATCAACTTTGTTGAAGTTATCTCTGGTTGGACCGGTTCTCAAGCCTAGCAGTATGATCGTCAAAGCCTTTGACGGATCACAGAGAGAGGTTATTGGGGAAATTGAATTGCCAATGGTAATCGGGCCGCATTTATTCAACATCTCTTTTCAGGTCATGGACATAAATCCTTCCTACAGTTGCTTGTTGGGGCGTCCGTGGATTCACGCTGCCGGTGCTGTAACATCAACTTTGCACCAAAAACTCAAGTTCATAGTTGACAACAAATTGGTAATTGTCTCGGGGGAAGAAGATGCTTTAGTGAGCCACTTGTCTTCGTTCAGGTATATTGAAACGGAAGAGGGGGTACTTGAAACCCAATTCCAGGCTCTTGAAATTGCCACCGTCACTGTGGTAGACCAAGAAGAGGAAGACGGGCTAACCGCACAGTTTAAGACTATGAAGATTGCTACCACTTCTCAGGCGGATCAGAAGCCAAGGGCCTCCATCACATCTTGGAAGGATTTGAAGAAAGCCATGGAGGAAGGTGCTCTTAAAGGGTGGGGGCAACTGGTGTATCCCCATGAGAAGAAAGATTTGCTAGGTGTGGGTTATCAGCCATCAAAGGGGAAGCAAAAGGTTTTCGACTATACTACTCCCCTTGAAAAGGTCTTTGTGAGCGCTGGGCTCAGGTCAGCTGAACAAATCAACATGCTAGAGAATGAAGAAAAGGCCAGTCAAGGAACCAACAATTGGGTGAATCAATGCCCTGCAAGCACCATTCTATCAAACTGGAAGGCTGTTGAGATTCCCCAAGTTTTTGTTATTTCAAAGTAATTTTTCTTTATTTTCAAAATTCCCCTTGCCGCGCCCGAGGCATGTGGATGAACTTGTAAGGGCTTATCTTTGTTTTTAACAAATGATTATCAATGAAGTGAAAGTTTTTATGTGCATATTTTGTCCTTTTTTATTCTTTATTTTTTTCAGTTTTAAAAAGATAAAAACAATAAAAATGGCAATAACTTCTTGCATATCATGACCACCTTTTGCATTCATCTAAAAATCAAAAAATATACATCATGCAGAAATGAATCTCTGGACCATAACAATGCCGTAAATCTTCATGATTCCTAGCTCCCAATCAATCATGCTGAAGAGGATGAAGAGGAAGATTATGAACTCCCAGCAGAGTTGGCACGGTTATTGGATCAAGAACAGAGAATGATTCAACCTCATCAGGAACCAGTGGATGTGATCAATCTGGGGACTGAAGAGGACAAAAGGGAAGTCAAGATAGGTGCGACCCTGCAGTCAGAGGTGAAAGAGGGATTGGTCAAGCTGCTCAGAGAGTATGTGGACGTCTTTGCATGGTCTTATCAGGATATGCCGGGTTTAGACACAAGCATAGTTGAACACAAGCTTCCGCTCAAGCCCGAATGTGCACCGGTCAAGCAAAAGTTGAGAAGAACTAGGCCGGACATGGCTCTTAAGATTCAAGAGGAAGTCAAGAAACAGTTTGATGCGGGATTCCTTGCAGTGGCCAAGTACCCCGAATGGATTGCTAACATCGTGCCAGTGCCAAAGAAGGATGGAAAGGTCCGAATGTGTGTAGACTACCGGGATTTGAATAGAGCAAGCCCAAAAGATGATTTTCCACTTCCTCACATTGACGTGTTAGTGGATAATACTGCTCGATTCCCAGTCTTCTCCTTCATGGATGGATTCTCAGGTTATAATCAGATTAAAATGGCGCCCGAAGACATGGAGAAAACAACCTTCATAACGCCGTGGGGCACTTTCTGCTACAAAGTAATGCCTTTCGGATTGAAAAATGCCGGGGCAACATATCAGCGGGCTATGGTCACTTTGTTCCATGACATGATGCACAAGGAAATTGAAGTGTATGTGGATGACATGATCGCTAAGTCCTCATCTGAAGAAGAGCACCTTGTACATCTCCAGAAATTATTTGAGAGATTGAGGAAGTATCAACTGCGTTTGAATCCTAACAAATGCACCTTTGGCGTCAAGTCAGGAAAGCTGCTAGGTTTCATCGTCAGTCAAAAGGGAATTGAAGTGGATCCTGATAAAGTCAAAGCAATCCAGAACATGCCCACACCAAAGACAGAAAAAGAAGTTCGAGGGTTTCTAGGCCGGCTGAACTACATTTCCAGGTTCATCTCTCATCTTACGGCAACTTGTGAACCAATCTTCAAACTATTAAGGAAGGATCAAGCCATTGAATGGAATGAAGATTGCCAAGGGGCATTTGACAAGATCAAGCAGTACTTGCAAGAGCCACCAATTTTAATACCCCCAGTTGCGGGAAGGCCTCTTCTCCTATACCTACATGTGCTTGAGGAATCCATGGGCTGCGTATTGGGTCAGCAAGATGAAACTGGTAGAAAAGAACACGCAGTGTACTACTTGAGCAAGAAGTTTACCAGCTGTGAAACCAGATACTCACTCCTCGAGAAAACTTGTTGTGCTTTGACTTGGGCGGCCCGCCGGTTGAGACAATACATGATTTGTCACACTACCATGTTAATTTCCAAAATGGACCCCATCAAGTATATCTTTGAGAAGCCTGCTTTGAGTGGAAGAATTGCCCGTTGGCAGATGTTGTTGTCCGAATATGACATTCAGTATGTATCTCAAAAGGCCATCAAAGGTAGTGTGTTAGCAGAACACTTGGCACACCAGCCTTTAGAAGACTATCAGCCTGTGCGCTTTGACTTCCCAGATGAGGACATCATGGCTGTGAGCGAGAAACCTCCCATGGATGAGAATGAAGGACCCGAGCCGGGATCCCGATGGAAGCTTGTGTTTGATGGCGCTTCAAATGCTTTGGGGCATGGTGTAGGAGCAGTTATCATCTCTCCTAAAGATACCCACACACCTCTTACGGCAAGACTTTTGTTTGATTGCACCAACAATGTCGCAGAATATGAGGCATGTATCATGGGTCTAGAAGGAGCCATCAACTTGAGAATCAAAATCTTAGAAGTATATGGAGATTCCGCACTCGTCATCTATCAGGTCCGAGGAGAATGGGAGACTCGTCATCCCAATTTAATCCCATACAAAGATCATGTCTTGAAATTGGCAGAATACTTTGATGAGATCACTTTCCATCATATTCCAAGAGAAGAAAATCAGTTGGCTGATGCTCTGGCCACTCTCTCATCCATGTACAAGGTCACTTGGCCCAATCACGTGCCTTTGATTGAAATCAACCGTCGTGAGGCACCGGCATATTGCTTGGCTACCGAAGTGGGGCAGGATGAGAAACCATGGTATTATGATATCAAGAACTTTCTCCAAAGGCAAGAATATCCCTTGGGGGCATCTAATGGAGACAAGAAAACTCTTAGAAGGCTTGCATCTGGTTTCTTCCTAGATGGAGAGTTGTTGTACAAAAGAAACCATGATTTGGTGCTCCTCCGCTGTGTGGATAGAAAAGAGGCTGATACACTCATTGAAGAAATCCATGAAGGGTCCTTTGGCACGCACATGAATGGGCACGCTTTGGCAAGAAAGATTCTTCGGGCCGGGTACTATTGGCTGACCATGGAAACAGATTGTTTGAACCATGTCAGGAAATGCCATAAATGCCAGATTTATGCTGATAGGATACACATCTCTCCAACTCCTCTGAATGTTTTGACATCACCATGGCCGTTCTCCATGTGGGGCATAGACATGATTGGTATGATTGAACCAAAGGCCTCCAATGGACACCGTTTTATCTTAGTGGCTATTGATTACTTCACCAAATGGGTCGAAGCGGCATCGTACGCCAACGTCACAAGGCAAGTGGTGGCTCAGTTCATCAAGAAGGAAATAATCTGCCGTTATGGGGTCCCCAACAAGATCATCACTGATAATGGTAGCAACTTGAACAATCAGACCATGAGGGAATTGTGCAGAAATTTCAAGATTGAGCACCATAATTCCTCACCGTATAGACCCAAGATGAATGGCGCTGTAGAAGCAGCAAATAAAAACATCAAAAAGATTCTGCAGAAAATGGTGAAGACTTACAAAGACTGGCATGAGATGCTCCCATTTGCGCTCCACGGATACAGGACGGCAGTTCGTACCTCGACTGGGGCAACTCCTTTCTCTCTTGTATATGGTATGGAAGCAGTGCTACCAGTGGAGGTGGAGATCCCCTCATTAAGAGTTCTGATGGAAACCAAGCTAGAGGAAGCGGAATGGGTCCGATCCCGGTTTGATCAGCTCAACCTCATTGAGGAAAAAAGGATGACGGCCTTGTGTCACGGACAGTTGTATCAGCAAAGGCTCAAGAGAGCATTTGACAAGAAAGTTCGTCCAAGACAATTCAAAGAAGGGGACTTGGTGTTAAAGGCTATATTACCAATTCACAAAGACGTCCGTGGAAAGTGGACTCCCAATTATGAAGGACCATATGTAGTGAAGAAGGCCTTCTCAGGTGGAGCCTTGATACTAGCTACAATGGATGGTGAAGAGTTTCCACTCCCCGTGAACTCAGATGCAGTCAAAAAGTACTATGCCTAAAGAAAAGAAAATAAATAAAAGCTCGCTAAGTTGAAAACCCGAAAGGGCGGCTTAGGCAATAGAGAGCGTCCCGGTGGGCTGAAAACCTGAAAAGGCGGTCCAGGCAAAAATTAGGGACATTAAAAAAGGAAAATAGAACCCGCTAAGTTGAAAACCCGAAAGGGCGGCTTAGGCAAAAATGGGTATCCCGGTGGATTAGCAGTCCATACTGAACAATCCAGGCAAAAGTTAGGGAAACAAATAAAAGAAGGCATGAGACTGCAAGATCAAGGTGAGTACGGGGCAAACTTCAGAAATATCTGAGACTTCTCACTCAACAACAAGATGATTTGAAGATTGAAATCATGGAGAAGGATGGCATTGTTATGTTTCCATGGAATTCATTTATTTTCATTGCCATTTATCTTAGCTCAACTATGCGGTCACCTCTTTGAGGGATTTGCTTCCGTTGTAAAAACTCCGCACGCTTTGTGCTATCAATAAAATTCTCCTTTTACTCATTGTGTCTCTCTTTATCTTCTTGCACATTTCATACTTTTATTTTTCTGATAAACAAATGTTAAAACCTTAAAAAAAAAAAAAAAAAAAGGTAAAAAGGGCATTTTGAAAATCAAGCGAAAATATTTTGAAATAAGAAAGATTAAAGAAAATCAACAGCATACAGTAAGGTGCCCACCTTGTTAACATGCAACAGACTGACCCAGCGTTCCGAGCTGACTAGGCAAGAGGCCTTTCCCACACAAATGAAGAATGTTTGGTATACAACGCCCAACTGGGATCCCCTTCCCCAGGGAAAGAGCTTCTAATGTCTCGGTGTCGAGATGAAACCCAACTTCATGCATCTTCATGCATCCATGCATACACGTTCATGCATCACCATGCATCCATGAATAAACACTCAAAGAGCCATATGTCAAATCATGGGCATAATTAAACACTGCATTAGTCTTGCATTTTTAGGCAATCAACAAGCATTCATTGCAGACATGCATTCATAGAAGCAGGTCCAAAATTCCGATTCAAGGAATAGCAGAGTTTGGTCACTTAGTTTTCAGAAGAAGCAGCTTGACTTTCCCCGACAATTTGGCTGGTGCGTTATTTCTTCAGCAGATCAGTGGCAAAATCTCCTCCCCAGTGAATCGCAGATTTCTCAGAAAAATTCTCCTACGGGGATAACAAGTTTGATCACTTAATTACAAGAAAGTCAGTTTGACCTTTTTCCAACAGGTTGGTTGGATAACCACAACAGGATGCATAAGCACATCATTTCAACACAGATAGATCTTCAGTGAGAGCTGGATGTAATCGACCTTCAGAAGAATCCAAGTACCCGTCGAGGCGACGATTCAACCTTCATCAGTCCAAGTACCCGTCGAGGTGACGACTCGTTCAGAAAAATCCAAGTACCCGTCGAGGCGACGATTCAACCTTCATCAGTCCAAGTACCCGTCGAGGTGACGGCTCGTTCAGAAGAATCCAAGTACCCGTCGAGGCGACGATTCAACCTTCATCAGTCCAAGTACCCGTCGAGGTGACGAATTATTCAGAAGAATCCAAGTACCCGTCGAGGCGACGATTCAACCTTCATCAGTCCAAGTACCCGTCGAGGTGACGGCTCGTTCAGAAGAATCCAAGTACCCGTCGAGGCGACGATTCAACCTTCATCAGTCCAAGTACCCGTCGAGGTGACGGCTCGTTCAGAAGAATCCAAGTACCCGTCGAGGCGACGATTCAACCTTCATCAGTCCAAGTACCCGTCGAGGTGACGGCTCGTTCAGAAGAATCCAAGTACCCGTCGAGGCGACGATTCAACCTTCATCAGTCCAAGTACCCGTCGAGGTGACGGCTCGTTCAGAAGAATCCAAGTACCCGTCGAGGCGACGATTCAACCTTCATCAGTCCAAGTACCCGTCGAGGTGACGGCTCGTTCAGAAGAATCCAAGTACCCGTCGAGGCGACGATTCAACCTTCATCAGTCCAAGTACCCGTCGAGGTGACGAATTATTCAGAAGAATCCATGTACCCGTCGAGGCGACGATTCAACCTTCATCAGTCCAAGTACCCGTCGAGGTGACGACTTATTCAGCAAAATCTATTTCAACTCAGATTGATCTTCAGTGAGAAGTGGCTGGACAAGATCTGCTCAACTTTACTAAGCTTTTCAGTATGAATGGCTGGTTAAGGTTAGTCTTACTTTAGGGTTTGCCCAGTTCCACAAAAAGGGATAACAACAGGTATACTCGATCCACTTATCTCATCAATATTCACTTCCTGGCAAAATTAGGGCATTCTGTATTTAATTATCTTTTACCGCAAGAGTACGAACACCGAGGTCATTCGCACTCATGCGGTCTAAGCTAATTAAATAGGGGCAGCTGTCATACCCTAATTTTGCCCCATGATTTTTTTTTTTTTTCACAATTTTGCATTTATTAGAAAAAGTCAACAAAGTCAACGCTTTGACTAAAAAGTCAACAAAGTCATTTTTTTAAAATTGAAAAAGTCAAAGTTGGCACTCAAATAAATGGAACTATTTTTTCTTGCATGATTATGGCTTAGCATTATCATAAGAGACAAATTTTTACCATCTTGCCCTTCCATTAAGTTTATTTCTTATTTATTAATTTTTTTTTTTTTTTTTAATTAGTTACTTGCATTACAAGAAACCTTTAAAAAATCAAATTTCAATTCTTTTTTTCTTTCATATTTCATACAATCATGTCTCATCATGCATATTTTTATTCTTGCATTCTTATTTTTTATTATATCATATGTTATTTTTAATTTGTTCAAAAAAATGATAAAAAAATCAAAGAAGGGTGACAAAATTTCTTATTTCATTTACACCTCATCAAAAACCTAGAATGTTCTATCCCTTAACACCTCATCACCATTTCCTTTTGGAACAAAAAAAAGGGATCAAAAGATAGTACAAAAAAAAGGAGCTCAATCACAAAATTACTCTCACTAACTCTCACAAACCACAATGCCATTCAACCTAATCCTTCTCTATAAATAGATGCCTCAATTTCAGTGCCCTAGGGTTGGAAAGATAGAGAAAACGGCGCAGCTACAGTGACTGAAACAATTCCATTTTTTCTTCATTTCCAAAAATTCCAAATCTCACAATCTTACCCCAAGCTCTGAACTTATCCATCAAAACACCTTTATCACATACTCAGAAGAAAGAAACAACCATTTCCAACGCAAGAAAGTGAAGGAATCATTGCAGAGAACAGCTACGGTGGCTAGGAAGAAAACGAGTTCAAATCGCACTATTCAGAGGTCGATTCAGGTAAAAGTTTGCACCATTCAACTCCATTTCATGTCCAGATGCTTTCTGGTTAGCTAGTTTGTGCCAATTCGTGCTGAATCGTGATCTCGTGTTTTGATTTTGAAACTTTGTTCGCTTCGTTTTTGCTTTTCTGTAATGTTCCTTTGAAAACTACTTGCATATTTGAAATCCTTGTGAAAAAACGAGCAAAACCATATATGATTTGACCTGTTTCGTGAAGTTTTTGTAGCTCCGGTGACCGGAGTTGTCACCGGAAAATACCTGCTTCGCCGGAGAAGATGATCTACAGTGTTTTCTGGCTTTTCCATCAAGTTTGAATGCTGGCCGTTGGATCTGGACGCTAGCGAGAGCGATTCTCATGCGTTGGATCTGACGGCCCCTCACGCGTTAGATCTTGGTTGACCCCTTGGTCAACAGATCTGAAGGCTCATAAGCCATCAGCGTATGTGTTCCTCTTTTTTGCGCCGCACTGGATCTTTTTTTGTTGACTCTGCTTTTTTGCTGTTGACTAGCGCGTGGATTGGGCCTTCTGGCCCAGACTTGCTTTCTGCACCCCACTCCCTTTACTGTTTGCACCCCCTCAGCTTAAATTATTTTTAATTGATTTTTAGCTTATTTCCAAAAGCACTTAAGTGACTAATAGCTTATTTAAGCTATTTTAGTCACTTTGCTATGCTTAAATTTTTCTCTCCATGTTTGAGTTGTTTATTTTAGCTTTTTAGCTTATTGTTTGGCTTTTTAGCTTATTTAATCACTTTTTAGCTTATTTTCATAAGCACTTATTTGGGTACTTAATCTGTTTTAGCTTACTGGACCATTTTTCTTTGCTTAAATCATGTTTGATTTCAGATTATGTTCATGCTTCCCTTAGCTTGTTGTTTAATCACCTTTTTTTAGTTTTTTAGCTTATTTACTTAAGTGCTTAAACATGATTAATTGCTTACTTTTATTTCTCATGCTTGTCTTCAACTCTTTAGCTTTATTTCCATTCGTTCTAACTCATCTCATATACTTTGATTTAATTTAGCATGTTCATGTTATTTAATTCATTGTACGTAACTTTAGCTTATGCATTTTTATTTAATTATGCATCGTATCTCATTCTTGTTCATGTATTTGCATTCATTACTTAATGTTTCATGCATTTTGTCATTATTTGGTTACTATCATCTTGAACTTCTATACTTCTCATCCCTCTTTCTATGCTTGGGCCTGTTTAGTTAGAACTTGAGACTTGTTTTTTACAATAAACATAGTGAAAAAGGGTTGATCTGACGTATGACTTTTCACACCCGGATAATCCCTATCCCTGACGTATGACTCGTGATCTTGGGATTATCCTCGCTATTGATTAATTTAAGATTTTTTATAATAAACAAGGATGAAAAGGGGTTGATCTGACGTATGACTTTTCACACCCCGGATGGTTCTTATCCCTGACGTATGACTCGTGATCTTGGGACCATTCTCATCCTAAAGCGTTAAAATAAACCAACATTCGTCTTTTCCTTTTGGAATACTTTCTTAATCAAACTAAATCAAGGTTTTCATAATAAACAAGGATGAAAAGGGGTTGATCTGACGTATGACTTTTCACACCCCGGATGGTTCTTATCCCTGACGTATGACTCGTGATCTTGGGACCATCCTCATCCTAATCAAGCGTTAAAACTGACCTCCACTCACTCAAACTTCTTTTCAGAAAACAATGGATATACGCTTTATCCATTCCTCTGACACATACACGGCTTAAGCCTCCAAGTGGAGCATACAAGCGTCGTTGTATCAGCGGAATGCGAGTTAAGCCATATCCGTTAATCATACTCTCTTTTTATAACGAATACACGTCTTATCTATTCCTCTGATACGCACACCCAGCTTACGCCTCTAAGTTGAGCACACAAGCGTCGTGGTATCAGCGGAATACGAAATAGACGTTATTCGCATAAAACCAACAACCACACAAACATTTTTACCAGAACTACGTGAGTTTTGAGTTTCCCATTGCACCGGGGAATACGTAGGAGCGGGCTCCTACAACCGTCAAACTCAACTAATAAAAACTCTTTTTTTAATTCATTTGGAAACGAAGTAGAGATTAGCCAAGTGACAGATTAATTTGATAAACCTGCGCAAACAAACCCAAACCACCTAAACGGTTCCCATCGAGTACGATGGATGCGAGGGGTGCTAACACCTTCCTCTCGCATAACCAACTCCCGAACCTAAACCAAGGTTTTCGCGATATTTTCCTTTCCCCTCACGGGATAAATAAACATCGATGGCGACTTCATTGTATAGAAAAATGGAAGTGATTTTCCAGCCCGCTACACCGTGCTTATCTCAAGAAAATGTAACAAGGTCTAAAATCTAATACTAAGTAGTAAAATATATGGGTAAACATACTAAGCAGAAATATATATATATATATATATATATATATATATATATATATATATATATATATATATATATATATATATATATATATATATATAGAATACCTTATGGCTCCTTGAACACCAGGATTCCTCAAGAATCTTGCAAAAATGCTTGTAACTTCTTCAAGGTCCGCTGCTCTAATTGAAAATGCCTCCACATTTGTTAGGCACAATACTGTCCTATTGCTAATTACCAACCTTTGTCTTGGAATTCTTGTTTTTCCATAACCTGCAAGGGAAACTTAGTCAAAGTTATTAACTACTTTATTTTTAACCAATCATTATTTTATTTTTTTACAATTTATCATTTTTTAGCTCTTTATAAAAAAATAATAAATCAGAATCTATAAAAGAAACATTTTAGTGATTATAAACTTATAATCATAAGCTATTTTGATTAGCTTCTAAAAAGCACAGATAAAATGAAAGACTCCCACTTATTGATTTGAAAAATGTGAAATCCTAGCCACTAGACTACTTGATAAAATAAAAAATCAAGGAAATGAAATCTAACCTTTGTTTCCTGAAGCATGTTCAAGACACCATGTCAGAAGTTCTTCACCACAAACATTGCCTTCAGATAGAGGAACTCTAATTCCATCTTCACCAATACTTTCCAATTTTCCGCGAACAACAAAAACCACTTTCTCTACCAAGCCACCATCATACAAAATTTTGCTTCCTTTGATATATATTTTTTGTCTAAGTCTCTCACAAATGGCATCCAATATCGGCTCATCCATCAAGGAAAAAATTCGAACCTGCAACACATAAACGACAAGTTGATTAAACATGAACTCCGTTTCTTAAAATTATAAGATTAAAAACATCTATCACTGAGTTGACACCTTATTGCTAACAATACGAATATATACTCACCTTCTTAACAAAGTTAAAGAGATGACGTCTGATGTCCCTCTGAAGATCTTCTGGTAAATTCTCCATTAGTATTTCCTCATTCACTCCTCTCGTTGCAGCCCAATTATAACGTTCTGCTTGTCGCACTCTCCTGCATCACCAACCAATCATGAGTGGGAAAAAACCTTTAACACTATAACATCGATACATTCTAATTATGATTAATTACAATGCTTGTATTAGAAAATAATTGAGGAATAAGTAGATACCTTCTTACATCTTGTGCTAAGCGCCTATGGCTCATCCATTGCTCAACATCGCGTTGTCTAAGTGACATTTCTAGCCTCCTTTAAGAGAATTTGAAAATATGAATTATACAATCATTATTAAACATGTTATTAAGGACTAAAATGGTAAACATATACTCCCTCATGACAAAATATAAGCAAAATTCACCTTTTTAGGTTTATTGCATAATTAATGTATTTGACCTATAATATAAACCAAATACATTAATTATACAATGAATTTTAAAAAGGTAAATTTTGCATATATTTTGTCATGAAGTTAGCATATAACAAGTTGCAAACTAACTGCATTGGATAAATTTCGAGTGGCATTGCATAATTTGCATATATGAAGAAAATTAAAACATTCTACCTTCTTCCAAGAGCCTGAAGAAAGTTTTGTATGTTACCAATGAGAAGAGCAAAAAGCAAGAGTCCTAATCCAATTATTCCCATAACAAAAAGGACTTCCCAAATAAAATAGCTTGGTGACAAATTTCCAGCTAGAGTGCTAATTTGCTGCACAAAATCTCCAAGTTATAGCATTAGTAGAATTTCATGTATTGACAAAAACAAAATATTGAATAAAAATGCATAGCATACCATTGCAAAATTGAATATCTTATTCCCAAGAAAATTTCAATATTGTGTTCTAGTTTGATTATAATCACTTTGGAATTACAGGTTCTAAATGATTTCCCTTAGAGTGTGTTTGGATGGGGGAATTTTTTGAGGGAAAGTAATTTTTTGAGGGAATTCAAATGACTTGCACCAAATTCCATTGTTTGGATAAAATATTTAAAGAATTTTAAAATTCCAAGTATTTTGTAAGTCATTTTACCCTTCCCAAAATGAGGGAATTTGAAATACCCTCTAATTAGTGAGAATTCTAAAATTCTTTGCACATTAATTTTTCATGTTGTTCTCCAAGAATTTTTTTTCTCCAAATTGAAAAATTCTGGAACTCTTTTTCTCGTAAAGGAAAAATGACCAAGAACTTTTTTTTCAAAATCGATAAAAATGCCGAAAACTTTTTTTGTCTAAATCGGAAAAAAGCCAAAAAAAAATTTCTCGAAGTCGAAAAAAATCCCGACGACTTTTTTCTCGAAATCGGGAAAAAACGCCGAAAACTTTTTTTCTCGAAATCGGAAAAAACGGCGAAAAATTTTTTTGTCAAAATCGGAAAAAAACGCAGAAAACTTTTTTTCTCGAAATCAAAAAAACGCCGAAAACTTTTTTTCTCGAAATCGAAAAAAAGCGCTGAAAACTTTTTTTTCGAAATCGAACAAAAACGGCAAAAACTTTTTTTTTCAAAATCGGAAAAAACACCGAAAACTTTTTTTCTCGAAATCGAAAAAAATCCGACGACTTTTTTCTCGAAATCGAAAAAAACTCCGAAAACTTTTTTTCTCGAAATCGAAAAAAGCGCCGACAACTTTTTCTCGAAATCGAAAAAAATTCCGACGACTTTTTTCCCGAAATCAAAAAAATGCCGAAAACTTTTTTCCGAAATCGAAAAAAAATCTGACGAATTTTTCTCGATATCGGAAAAAACGCCGAAATTTATTTTCTCAAAATCGAAAGAAATTCCGTTGACCTTTTACTCGAAATCAAAAAAATAGCTGAAAACTTTTTTTCTCAAAACCGAAAAAAAAACCGGCAAATTTTTCTCGAAATCGGAAAAAAACGCCGAAAACTTTTTTTCTCGAAATCGAAAAAAATTCCGACGATTTTTTTTTCTCGAAATCGAAAAAAGCGCCGAAAACTTTTTTTCGAAATCGAAAAAAAATCGAAATCTATTTTTTTTCTCGGCAACGGAAAAATTTAGAAAACTTTTGTGGATCAAAATAAAAATTGAGAATGAATTACTTTGTCATTATTTACTTCATCCAAACAATGAATTTTGACAATGAAGGAATTTTAATTTTTTTATCCAAACAAGAAATTTTGAAATGAAGGGAATTCAAATTCAAGCATTTGAATTCCATGCATTCTCAAAATCCCTTGGATTTTAAATATCCCCATCCAAACACACTCTTATTGTTTATGGAAAAGAAATATTTCATCAACTTTTGAACTTATATTTATGTTGTTCAGGTCTGACACAAAAGATTAGTCCAGTCTACTTCCTCTATCCTTAATTATAGACCAGAATCATCAGTTATTCAATGAATTTGAAAAGCAAACTTTTGCTTAATATTAAGGATGGAGGGAGTACATCAGACTCGAGTTGGTCTGGTTGTCTGAGATCCACCTTGATGTGAGAGCTTCACATACTTGCGGCCACATCAACATCATTATGAAACATTCACGAATCGTTTAGGACACATGTTTTTACTCGAAGGCCATCCAAGCTGTCTACGTTATATCCTTGGCCATCCATCAAACGCTCCATTGTGTCTCGTGGATGGAGGCATTACATAATTACATATGTATTCCTTTATATCAATTTGTCGGATTTAGGTTGTGAAGAGTAATGTAGTCAGCCACAAGATGAGCCATTCCAAATTTCAATGCAGATATTGATTATTTTTAAATCTAAATTATCGGCTTCAAAATATACCTAAAAATAAATTAAAGACATACCTGAAATCCCCAAAATGATGAATATACATATCTTGTCAGCACATTATGTTCTGTAGTTAGGTTGACAGCTTTAAGATAGATCCCATATTCAAAACCATTTTCTGTAAAACAAGCACTTGCATTGTCATTTTTACTCCAATTAATCCAATTTGTTTCATTTTGATGATAGTCCTCACTGCTTCCATGTCCACAATCAATGAGTTTTGAGCATCCATGAAAATATGTTTTCTTGCACGCATTTCGTAGACATTGGTTAACCCTCTGAGACAAGAAAGAGGAATAATGTTGAAGATGATTTCGGAAGTAATATAGCAAGAGAATAATTTTGATGCATTGTTGATCTGAAACATTTCGCACTGTCAATCAATCGCAACTCATATTTGTATGATTCTTAAGATAGATATAATCAAAGTCAACTATTTTAAGTGATGAGAACGGTTATGATTGATTGACAGTGTGAACTAAATCATATAACAACGTGACATCATGATTAGATGTGATTGAATGTATGTTTAAAATTTCTTTACACTATCGTGCGATGCTGTTAAACTCAAATGATAATCACGGAAAACATAAATGACAGATGGATAAATGAAAAGCCTAACCTACCTGCAAACCGAAGAGATACCACCATGACCCAACAACATGGCCAGATAGCATAAAGGTAAAAAGATTTATGAAGAAACTTGCCCATGCCGACTCAAATATGAATCCGGTCGGAGAAATTAGCATAGGAAGAAATCTACACAATCTGGGAATGTACTGAGCAAGGACGGCGCCACGCAAAAGATTCTTTGCATGATTTGCTCCTGAATTTCCCGAGTGTTTTGGTAGGAAAAACAATATCATTATCTGCAAATATTTCACTACATTATACCATATGGTATGGAATTTGACATGTATCATAGTTAAAATACAAAGTATAATGATTAAAATATACATTGTTCTTCAATTTAATGATCACAAATAAAATTAACATAGACAATGTACATTACTTTGTATTGTAGATTTTATACTTGAGCATCAAGAAATCCACATTCGATTGTATACTGACATAAGCACTTGTGAGACTGTTTGGAGAGCTTATGAAAACATCATATGCCATGTTCATAAGCTATTTGGAGAGCTTATGAAAACATCGTATGACATGTTCATAAGTTGTTTTCAACTTATTTCCATAAGCTCTTCAAGATAACTTATGAAAAAATATATCTAATAGCTTATGTACAATTTTACTTTATTTTTTATCTTGTTATAGAAATAGCTTATACATAAACAACAGATATATGATAAATGTTTATGCTATAAGTGTTTGATTAAGCTGTTTATCGAAATGGAACCTTATAAAATACTGAATATGAAATAAAGGGAGATGGAGTTACCTGAGGAAGTGGAAGTACAACAAATAAGTCAAAAAGAAAATATGTCTGGAGATAGTGAAGAGCTATTTTCTTAGGATGGTCAACTAACTCTCCGGCACCAACCACCCTAGACTCAGGAGCTACATAAGCCAACCTAAACTGCAAAGAATGAACTTCGAAGAATCAGTTGAGCCCTGCTGCATCATCGAAGAGTAGCAGCCTAGACTTAACATTCCTCTTTACTACCAAAAAAGAAAACTACTATAGTGATTGATTTAGGGACCGATTTAGACACAGAAGAAAATATCAAATCGGTCGATGACTAAATCAGAGCTAACATTAGAAACGAAGTTGTTTAACGACTTTCCAAAATCAGTCTCAAAATCGGTAAAAAACTCATTTAGCAACCAATTTAGAAACCGATTTAGCACCAATTTGAAATATTGGTCACTGCAATGACCAAAATATTTCGGTCACTATATAGAGAATATTTAGTATATAGTAAGCTCACTACAGCTTCAAACTCCACATTGATTTACTAATCATAATAATGATTTTGTTAGACAAAGATCCCTTGAAAAATATTTTGATATAAAGTAGGGTCCGAAGATCGAATTTAACAGAATTTGTTTTGGCCAATACTCTCTAAAGTAACAATACATTATTGACAGGTTAATATATGAAAGTTATTTATACAAAGAAAAGGAATATATAAAAGTTACCTGAAGAATAATATTTATTAAATGTATGAAATCATTCGTACTTCTAAGTAAAATAAGCGCTGTCGTCATCGTCGAATCAATAACAATACATTTATGTTCCTGCATACAGAAACAAGAAAAAAGTGAGTAAATTGCAAATAGACAACACAGTAAATCGCAAAATTTGAACATAAAGTAAGGAAAAAAAAAACCATACCTTATTCACAGAGAGCAAGAATAAAAATAATGGATCCACAAAAATTGCCACCAAGCAACAAATTGCGAAAAATTTATTCCATTGTTGTACAAGTTTATTATGTGGATTCATAACTCTAGGTACATTTGGAATAAAGAAAGCAAAAATTCTTCTTGCCCAATCCTTTGCATCACCATAGAAGGCATTCTGAAATTGAAAACATCCAAATTTGAACAAATTTTTACACTGAAAGAATCTAATATTGTCAAAATTTGTTCATGATATAAAAGTTCTACAGATTGAAAGAAAAAAATAACATTAAAACAATATGGCCTATATAATGATAATAACAGTAACTTATGCAACAAGTTATGTATAATTATGGAAATCATTGACTGTTTGAGACATTTTTCTTAAAAAATAAATGCTTAAATGCAGTTTTGGTCAATTTTTAAAATGCCATACTTTTGATGATCTTCTGAGTTAGACGTTAACGCGACAACTCAATTGATGATATACTGTTTAGGTTCATTCTCATCACCTAACAACTAATTTTGATTTCATCAAAATATACATTGATCTATATCGCAAAGGCGTTGAAATTTGATACAAGACACTGTCTAGGTGGATTCTCACTTAAATTATTTTCATGTCATCAACTTAGTTGTCACGTAAATATATCCCTAGCTCAAAAATAAGCCCTAAATACATAGGTGGAAAAAATGTCGGACATTTTGTATATCGAGAAACCATAACCGTAAGTGAAGCAAGATATGAGGAACAAAACTGCATCTAATCCCATAATAAAAGAAGGAATAGTGTTTTTTAAGGACATACCTTAGGATTGAACAAACCCGAATTTTTCGAATCCATTTGTTGAGTAGCCTTAAAGTAAGTTGGACAAGTTGTACAGTATGGATCATTACACATTCCCAATGGACCAGACCTTACTAAATGTTCATTTTTGCTAGCATAGTTATTCTGCAAATCATGTCCACTCATGATGTTACACAAAGGAAATTTTTCTGTCTTACTTTCCACTGCATTGCTCCTCGGCGCGACAATATTCTGCCAGGGAAGATTTCCTCCGGGTCTATGCGTAACATATAATGGACCACTCATTGGACTAAATGGTGTTTTTCTTTTACTTCTTAGAGGACCAGTGTGCCCTCTAAGATTAGTATCTCTTTCATATGGATCCGTAGGAAACATGGGAATCGAAATCGATACACTTCGCGTCCTAGATACATGACCGTGGAATTTGGAATCATCGGGCTCATTTGATTGTTTTGGAATAGTATCTGACAGAATTGGCACTTCATCTTTCCCAAACTCGGTCATGTTGTGTTCACAATTCTGCAACACTGTCAAAGTTAACAAAAAAGTACTCGACTTCAACCTTCCTACACAAAGACAGTAATTTTTAAAGTCAAAATTGGTCAAATCTATACTCGAAATAATGAATACTTCAATGGAAAATAAATTAGAGCAACAATTGGTCGGTTTAGTAGGCCTAATAAACTTTTTTGTATGTCTATGTTTATCCTATTTAATGCTCAAGCGACTCGAATAATGGAACTAACTGTTCTTAGTGATTGAAAGTTTAAGGTACATTAAACTAAGAGATAACATATAGTGGTGGCTCAAAGCAATAAAAAAAGAGCATACAAGATTTTATTCGTGTGATGTGCTGATTATGCAGCACTGATACAACAGATTGAAGGTGTGTTGGGTGTTTGACATGTGTCTACACCGATACATGTGATTATATTCAATTACTTCCATTTTTTCAGATATTCATCGTTGTCAGTGTCGTAACTATTGTCGATGTGAATGTCGACACTGACACGTGTATATTCAATTACTTCAACTGAGGTTTGTTTCCTTTTAATTATTTTTGGAGGGTCCCTTTCTGCACTATGTGGTATCTATTTTCCTTCTGTAACAAAGTTCCACATTTCATATAAAAACAAAAAAAATCCAAGTGCTTTTGTAACCTCCTGAGATATGAAAATGAAAAGCAAATGCATAAGTAATTTGAACTTTAACCACTCTATATAAAATAATTTCTCTTGATATTATGCTAAAATATCACATTTGATCTTTCGCCTGTTAAGAACTAACTACCACAGATAAATTTCGCTTTACTACATAAAGAACTTAATTAAGCATTTATCAAAAAGTAAGGTCCTATTTAGATAAACAACTTTATGTTTGTGTATAAGATAAACACTTATGTGTAACTTATAAAATGAAGTCTTATTGTTTTTATAAAAGCTATAAGTTGTTTTCATAAACTATCTTGGAGAGAAGTATCTTGAGAACAACTTATGAAGATATCATAAGCTCTCCAAAAGAGTCTCACAAGTACTTATTCCAGTAGTTAAGCTCAAGTAAATTTAAACTCTTAGATTTGAGAGTTTGGCTTAACTCATCCTTTATTCCTTACAAAACCGACTTATAAAATAAGGATTGTCTCTACTTTATAAACACATATATTCAGGTCATCTCGCAGCTGATGTGAGACTTCTTAACACATCTCCTTGCGCCAAGCGCTATGGGCTTAGAGTGCGGATATAAATGGTGGATGGTCCGATCTGAAACCTGATAGCAAATGGCTCAGCAGATCGTGAAGAGGATCTGATACCATCTTAGAATTGAGAGTTGATTCTAACTCATTCTTACAAAATCGGTTTGTAAGGCGATGATTGGCTCTACTTTATAAACACATATTCCGGTTATCTTGCAACCGATGCAGGATTTCTTAACAAAAAGTAAAATGAAGTTAAACAGTTTGCATATGAGTTATTAGTTATTTTCGTAAGCTATCATGAAAGCTCATGTTGAAAATAATACATCAAGCAATTTTCATAAAATCTTCGAAAAAATCTCACAAGTACTTGTAAACTCGAGTAAGTAAATCCAAACAGCCCTTAAATTCAGCCAAATGAACACAAAGAGCTAAAAGAGTAAATACCTGTTTGGAGCTGACAAGTGACACCAGCTATATGAAGCTAAAGCATGAATTTTTATTGTGGAAACTTAGTCATTGTGGTGACAAGAAGGAGGAGGGATTGTCACATATATATGTAGAAGAAAAAAAAGGATTCAAAAGGGTAAGAGTTGAAAAAATGCAAGTGGGTCAGAAATAGACTTTGAAGAAGTAGTGGTGTGAACAAAGGACAAAGAGTCATGAGAAGCATTGTGTTTCTTGTTTGGCTTGTTCAACATTATATGAAACCTTTACTTCCAATCCAATCTTGTCATTGTTATGTTCAATAAATATTCTCACACGCTACTATGATTATGGTATGTTTTATTGATTATAGGTATATTGCAAAGATTAATTTTTAGAGGGTTACTTTCTAAGACAATTTCATATGCCCCTTTTATCAAGTTACGTTGAAACCTTTGCACGCGTTGATATCTATCTTCCTTTCACTAAGATATATTTATTATTCTTTTATCAATTTTAATATATATTTTAACTTGGCCTGCGTCTATCCGTCAAAAAAGAAATACTTGACCAGCTTCCATTTGTTTGTATTACGTTTCTTTGCATTAATGTTGAAAGAACAAAATGAGAAATTATTGCAAGCTTTGACTTTTCATCTTTACTTTTGAGAAAATTTCTGGTCAATAGGTCAATGACTATTTCTCAACTTTCTCACAATTTGTTCTTTTTTATTTTTTTTAATTGTTCTCAAAATCACAATATTTCTAGTAGTAGTATTTATTTGTTTTGTTTTTTATTACATGGCAATTTATATATATATATATGATGGCTGTAAACTGTAATAAAGTAAGTAAATAAGATGTATCTATATGATTGCTTGTGCAATAATTTTGTAATATCCCAAAATCTTAAAAACCAACTATTTAACTAATTGAGAGAATACTTAAGAAGTGATTGAGAGTTAAAAAAAAATGATACATCAAAATTATCTCTTAGTCATTATCTCAAATACCAATACATCATGACACCTCATGCTAGAAAAAATTAGAAGAACCTTCACATATTAATCAAGTAGTTTCATGCAAAGACATCTCATGCTAACAATAATCTTTGCTGTCAAAAAGAAGTAATTTCATTACTTAGTGAACACAAATTTACGGTCCAATAAGAGTTAGTAACTTTCATGTCAAGGCAACTTGGTTCAAGTATAAATAGGTGGTCTTGATGCTAATTTCAGATCATCACAAACTAAAATTCCCCTTCCTCTCTAATGTCTCGTTCCATGTTCTCTTTAGAAACCTTCTCTAGGTGAGTAGATAATTTATATTCTATGTTATTATTTTCATGTGAGAAAGAAGTTAAATTTATTTAAATTTAAATTTACAATTTTTTTACTTTAAAAATTTGGTGTTGACGATGCAAACTAGTGAAATTTAGTAGTTATGATACTATGAATATTTTTTTTTAGTTATAGAAATTGTTTTAAAATTTTATTTTGAAATTTTATCGGAAATACAAAGTTTACTCTTTGATGCGACGAAGAGATAACGCAGTCTATGAATTTAATACTCATAATAATATGATGTTGTTTTATTTCCGTTCACCATAACGAAGAGACAATGTGGTTAATATTGTTTACCAACTAATTATTTATATGAAACTCATATTATCAAAAACAACTAAATTAAATCCTACATATCGTACCAACTAATTCTATATCGGATAATGATATATGTTACGAAGCATGCATGCTCTCGCAAGTATTGCATGAAGGAACGCTGTGACTGTTTCTTTTGCTTACAAAACCAAACAAATTAAATTTTCTAATTTTAATAGTGTCTTTTTGTTTGAGTCATTCTTGTTTCACTCTACTTCTATAATTATAGACAGCCACAGTGCCGCACACCACTTTTTGCAATGGTGCTTCACAAACCTCACAAATTAGTTTCCAACTTTCTACGAAGCTCTCTCATTTGATCTTCAAGAGAAAAATGTTGCATCTCACTATTGTAGAGTCTTTATTTATATGGAGCTTTTGACATATATAAAGGTTTTTCACTACAAAAAATTTATAACCACGGCAAATTAAATTCCATAGGTATCGGTCGAAAAACCGTGGATATTGACCAAGAAACCTATAGCAACAGATGTTTTGTTCAATGTACTTTATTCTTTTTATCAATATTATTTTTTACTTATTTTCATAAAATTAATTTCAAGTTGCATTTAACTTATTTCCTCTCAATTTTTCCACAACTAAAAAAAATTATATCTTCTCGTTATACAACTTATTACAAGAAAAACATGATAAAAAGATACACCAAATTATTAAGTTTTGATTTTTTAAATAATATCTTTTTTTGTCTTATAATTTGATATGGAGAGTATTTTTTTTATTTATTTATAAGCTTCTCTTATTAAATTGTATTTTTTTTTAATTATTTGTAAATATATATTGTACCTAAAAATATATAAAATTTCTTTTCTCACCCCCACGTTTCTTTTTCATCCCATTGGTTTCCATTTATGCCCCTAAAGTTGTTTCTTTTGAAAAATTTGGAAAACAATTACTAAATTTTTTTTGAGTTTTTTGAAAATTAAACGGTTGAAACATCTGTTTCTAAATCGCAAAACTACGGTAAATAAAAACCGAAGTTTTTAAAAATTCGGTTTGTATTTACTGAAATTTTAGGGGTAAAATTGAATTAAATTGAATTTTTGGGGTGAAAAAGAAACGTACGTGGGAGGTGGTAAAAGAGATTTTCAAAAAAAAAATATATGTACATGTTTATATAATCAAATTCTACCAACATTAATTGAATTGGTCCAAGTGATATCTTGAACCTTTCAATAGGTAGTCAGAGGTTTGAGTTTTTTTTCCACACCCCTACATATCCATTTTAACTAACTATTTTGCTCTCTCTAATATTTAACCTTTAACCCCAACGTATCCATTTGAGCCGACTATTTTGATGTTCTATATAATCTAATATCAATAATTTTTTTAGTTTTCTTTCACTTCACATCAATCTGTTTCAGTTTGGATGAAAAAAACAGAGAGAATAATTAAGTGATCTGAAATACAAATCAGAACATTTTGCATGAGTGTTTCGGTTTGCATTTTGTTACTGAACAATAGTGATATGTGTTTCGGTTTGCATTTTCTTACCAACTGACATTATTGTGTGTTTTGATTTGCATGTTGTTACCGGAATGCTCATACGAAGTATTCCAGTTAGTGTGGAATACTTCGTATGAGCGTTCAAATAACCCAGTTATTTGCATGTTGTTACCGGAACGCTCATACGAAGTATTTCATGCAAATCAAAACACACAATAATTTCATGGCTTAATTTTTTTTTCGAGCAAAGTTCATGGTAGCATCAATTTTGATGATCATTCAAATAACCCTGTTTGTTTTGTTCTTAAATAACTTCATTGTTACTCCATTGTTGTGCTCTGCAAGTGCGATAAAATGATTCAGATTGTGTTTTTCTTTTAAAAGAAAAGAAAAAGTGAATGAAACATTGAAACCATTTTTTTTTTGACAAAAAAAAAACCTTTGTTTTATGTTTTTTGAAACATAAAGTGTTTATAAATAAAGTGGGTCTAAATTATCAAAGTGGGTGCACATTATTTAATAAATTTTACCTAACTAACCCTCAATTCCTAGTGTTAAATAAGTAGATATCAAGGGTATTTTTTGTCTAAAGTGCACATTGTTAATTTAGACCCACATGTTTTTAAGCGGATCTAAATTAGCAAACCTCATGAACATATATATATAATCTAAAAATAAAATTGTAAATCGAGCCAATTCAATTTAAAAACCGCAAAAACCGCATTTAATTTGAACAACACAAATTGTTTTTCTTCTAAACCGCACGGTTTGGTTTGGTTTGCGGTTTTCATTTCAGAAAACCAAACTAAATCAAACCAAACCGCGATACTTAAATTAACTCTATCAACTATTAGCAATCAACCTATTATCTAATCGCCCATAAAATAGTAGACTGTCAAAACATATCATTTCATGCAATCCATAATTATACTCTCGATATTAAAAATAAGTTCTTATGTATATGCAATTTTTGTATATGCATATTGATCTTACCTGTGATCAGAGTCGACCAACGTCCGTTGTACGGTACTCCGCCCCTAGTTCTGGTGGGTGAAAGGGGGTTGTGTACCTATTTACACTCTGATGCTCATCATTCCGGTGTCGGCCGTTACGATACGCTTACTCGCAGGGCATTTGGTGCTCGAACACGGACTTGCATTGCTCGAGCCTTATTGGGCTTTAGGCCCAGTCCAGAACAGGAGCCCTCCAAGTCGTTATGCTCGAACAGGAGCGTAATGACTTAATGTCGAGCAAATGTTGGTCATAATTTTAGACTTTATCTATATTAACAGATTTTGTCATCGAGCATTGTGTCTCCGAGCAAAGGCGTATTGCTGAGCACCTCGTGCTTCTTTTCGGAGATTTCCAGGGTCGTGATCTTGTAGATTCGATCCAGAATCCTCGTATTTATTGTAGAGGATCTTAAAGATCCGTTGATTACTGCGAGCATTCGTTGCGAACTTTTATTGCGTATCTTAACATTGATGCGAGGATCGCAATCGGCGGATTATAGTTGAGGGTTTTTCGAGAGATTTTCTCGATTCAACCGAGATTTCCGCGAGCAGAAGATGGGACGTTTGAAGGGACAAGCCGTTCCGTCTTCTGCTGCCACGTGTAAAGGCTACCCTGGAGTACTTGAGTGCCTATTGACACAGTTGGGTTTTCGAGGTTTAAATCCACACCGTTGGATTTACGCGCCTTTTGGTTTATTTTGAGATTTGATCTGAGGCGTCAGATTCTTTTGAATCGTTACCTTTGGATCAAAACAACGGTTCAGATTAGTGGGGCGTCACATTGTTTCGTAATGACGCATCCGTTGGGGATTTGTCTATAAATAGATAAAGGAGGGATTTTTGAAGTTTTTACTTCATTTATCAAAGTCTCTTAATTTCTAAGCTTTCAAACATCCGTTTCTCTGAACTTCTCCAAGTGTTTCAAGTCCTTTGCTTCTGTTTCATCACTACGATCGTTTTTCACCGTATCTTCTTCTCTGAATCAAGTAAGTAACTTACTCTAATCTTTGTTTATGATTGTTTGTTGATTCTGTTGATTCTGTTTTGGCTTGATGCTTTAGTGATGAGATTTTACTTTGGTTGGTGAAACGGCGGTAGAGGGTTTATAAGTGGTGGTTAGCACCCTCTACCCTCCCATAAACGTTAGTTTTTTTAGGGAAAAACTATAGTTTTTTGGCCTAGTTACCCTTTCTAAGTGGCGGTTGTTGGCAGTTTTTGCCTTTACAACTGCCTTTGTTAGTGGGTTTTTAACCGAAAGCGTCGAATATTCATTGTAACTATTCGGGCATTCATGGGTTGATGAGTGCCCGTGTCACAAGTATATTCAATCCTCGAGTTTTTACTCGTCCCGTTGCGCGAGCAATTTTAGGGATTTGTGACTCTTAGAAATTTTGTTCTGCTGATAGTCTGTTCCTCGCCCTTTCACTTGATCGGCGGTGGAAGGGTGGATTTGATGTTCGAATGTCGAATTCATGTTTCCTTCCTCGGCTTTTCAGTGTAAATGGCGGAAGAGTATCAAAACGAAATCATCGAGGATGAACCAGCGGCCGGCCCTTCAGATCCCGATCCCTACGCCTGGGACGCCGACGAACCGAGGAATACATCCTCGAGATATGCTGGACTTCCTGACGGGCAGATGCCTCCGGGGCTCTTTACGAGGCTAGAGGATCCTGACCGTGATGCTTGGGAAATTATGATCCCCGGCAGGCGAAGCAGGGTGTGCCAACGATTCGAGAGGTGGGGGGCATTTTCGATGTACCAAATAGCCTTTGAGGAATTTGGTTATCGATTGCCCTTCAATGATTTTGAAGTGGGCTTCTTCAGCCATCTTCGTCTGGCACCTTCACAGCTTCACCCAAACTCTTTGGCGTTTCTTCGCGCCTTTGAGATAGTTGCGGCCTACCTTCGGGTAGTCCCCACCCTCGACTTGTTCTTCTTCATCTTTCGGATACAACACACGAAACCCAAGGGAGATGTGGAAAAATATGGATGGGTTTCGTTCACCCAAAGGCGTAGGCTCTTTGATATGTTCGAGGAGTCCATTCGTGGGTATAAGGACAATTGGTACGGGGTTTTTCCCAAAGGAGAGGAAGGCCTGAGGACCATTGTTTCGAGGTCTCCAAAGGTTGATGCGAACGGGCATCCAGTATTACGTCCCAACGGCACGCCCATTATTGTCGAGCGTAGCCGTTTCCCTTTCAAGTGGGTAAAAAACCATTATCTCCTCCCGGCGAGCAGTTTCAGTCGGGCTCAGAAGGAGAAGGATCCAGCTATTCTCGTTGATTTTAAGGTGCTGTGCGATTTTGTGGACGGGTTTGTCCCTGTTGTTCGGACGGACAAGGAAGGGAATCCCGTGGTGGACGAGCACGGAAACGTTATAACTTCCAAACGTTTCATAGACACCAAGGCTTTGCTTGGCTGCTCGACTCGTGTCGAGGCTGAAGCTTTTCTCAGTATGTCTTGCTGCAATCTTTATTTCTTGCTCGCTTTATAAAATAGTTTTATCTTTAGCGATTTTACTAAGTTATTTGTCTTTGTTTCTTGTGCAGATATGATGAGCAATCAAGAAAAATTTAAGAGGATGCAGGAGGTTACCAGGGCTCGTAAGGCGAAGGACGCGGGGCACGCCTTGGCTTCGAACTCCTCTGGTCCTCCTAGTTCCTCCATTCCTCGGACTCCTCCGGTGGGTTCTTCGACTGCTCCAACTCCGACTCCTTCGGCGACCAACTCTGTCGTCGCATCTCCTCAACGGGATGTTGTCGGCGAGAAGAGGGGCCCGAGTTCTCCAGGCGAAAATGTGAGGCCTGAAAAGAACGCTCGCATTGAAGGTGCCTCTACTCAGGCGGGGAGTCTCCATCGCCTGAATCCTGGAGTCCCAGCGGGGAGATTTGTGCTGCCCGCGGTCTTTGCTCATGGAGGGGAGGTGTTTGATGGGAACACTGAAGTCATTATCCCTGAAGCCGACCAAGCAATCATGACGGACATGGGTCCGGAGTCACTGAAGAATGTGATTGCTGAGTCTTCCATGCATTGCATGAAGCTGATGGAGGTTGCGAACTTCCTCAATGCTCGGGAGCGCCACTTTGTGGACGAAAGATCAAAGATGGAAAAGAGGATGAAGAGCCTGGAGAAGAATCACAAGAAGATGGATGCCGAGCTGAAGAAAGTTCGCCAGGAGTACGAAGAGTTGGGGGCCACTTATGACGCTTACAAAGATAAGTATCAGCTTCAAGTCGAGCTAACCCAAACTCTTCAGACAAATGAGGAAGAAGCCGAGCGCCTGGCTAAAGAGAAGGAAGACTTGTTGGCGAGGGTTGCTGAGCTTGAAGGGCAGCTCCAAAAGTTGGCCATTCCCGACGAGGAGGAGAAGAAAGAGGACCCGCACGGGGAATATACCAACACTTCTCGCGGGTCTCTAATCAGGCAACTGGTGGATGCTCAAAATTTGGCGGTCGACATGGCCACTTCAAGCTTCCAGAATGCTGTCGCCCAAATCCAGATCCTCAATGCTGATGTCGAGCTCAAGTTGGATGACCTTGACGAATGCAAAGAGGTGCTTGATGGTGCCATTCGTACTCCTCCTTCCACCTCTGCAGAGGACCTTGCTGATCAGTGATTTCTTGTATTTCCTCATGATTAACTTGTATTTTTGTTGGCGTTATGCTCGCCTTTCCTAATTTCGTCTTTTTAAGTATTTTGGCGCTTTGTTCGCCATGTTTTGTAATGACAATTATACAGTCCTCGTGGTTGTTTTATAATACTTTGTTTTATAACTTGCGTTTTATCCTTTCTTTGTTTGAATGATTTTACGATTATGAATGTTGTCTTATCATTTGTTCGCCTTTTTAATACTTGTATGCTAAGTATTTATTTTTCAAACTTAAAGTACAACAACGGTTGGTCGCTGCTCGGATAGCATGTATCCTTACACTGGTTTTTGCCCTTGCTCGGTTTCTCTTATGAGAACGGCGCTGACGGCCTCATGGGCCACTGCTAGGTAGAGATATAAAATTTCTCCTTGCACAGGTCGTGTGAGGACTGGAGGCTCGGATAATGCTCGCTTCAAATGTTGGAGTGCGTTTTCACATTCTTCTGTCCACTCGAATGCAGATTCCTTTCTTAGAAGTTTAAAGAGTGGCAGAACATGCTGAGCAGATTTAGCAACGAATCGTGACAAGGAAGTTAACATCCCGTTTAATGTTTGAATGGACTTCTTTGAGTCGGGCGTAGGATATTCGAAGAATGCTCTACATTTGTCGGGGTTGGCTTCAATTCCTCGTTCTGTTAAATAGAATCCGAGGAATTTTCCTGCCTTCACGCCGAATGTACATTTTTCAGGATTAAATCTCACGTTATACTTTCTTGCTTGTTCGAAAACCTTTCTTAAGTGCGCGATATGATCGTTTTTCTCTTCGGATTTAACTATCATGTCGTCCATATACACTTCGAGCATATCACCAATTTGATTTCATAAAACATTGTTCATCATTCTTTGGTATGTGGCGCCCGCGTTTTTAAGCCCGAAAGGCATTACGTTATAGTAATAATTTCCTGATTCAGTCATGAAAGCTGTTTTCTTTTTATCGATTTCAGCCATTTTAATTTGATTATATCCTAAATAAGCATCCATAAACGATAGTAATTTAAATCCTGAAGAATTATCTACTAATTTATCTATGCTAGGTAAAGGATAAGCGTCTTTAGGGCAAGCCCTATTAAGATCAGTATAATCAACACACATGCGCCACTTTCCATTAGATTTTTTGACAAGTACAACGTTGGACAACCAAGTAGTATTCTTGGCTTCCGAAATGAAATTTGCCTCTAGGAGGTCTTTTACAGCGTTTTCTGCAGCCTCCGATTTCGAACTCTCCATCAGGGATTGGACGAAATATTTCCTTCAGCTCTTTCTGCAGCTCTTTTTTCTCTTCTCTGCGCTCCTTCTTTGAAGTTCGAGCGTCCAGCTCAACAATACCTTGTCCCCCGACAGCGTTGATGGCGGGCATCTTATGCTCAGTCTTCATTTTCTTTGGCGTGGCCAAGGTGTTCATATTTTTTGCAGCAGCATCGAAGCATCTTTGAGCAGCAGCTATGTCTCCGTTCAATGTGGCGACCTTTCCATCTACAGTGTAGTATTTCATCTTGAGATGGATGGTCGAAGAAACAGCGAACAAATCAGCAAGTGTTGTTCTTCCGGTGATGCAGTTGTACAGTGATGGACACTCGACGACCAAGAACTGAACATTGATGGACTTGGTAGCCTCTCCTTCGCCAAATGTGACGATCAAATCTGTATATCCCCAAGGTTTTGTCGTAGCTCCATTGAATCCTTGGAGATCAGCGCCCACATACGGCTTCAAGTTTTTCTCAGTGAGCTGGAGAGTTTTGAACAATCCAGAGTACATAATGTCGCAAGAGCTTCCTTGGTCGACCAGGATTCTTCGAACATCAAAGTTCGCCATCCTTACTTGCACTAACAAAGGAATCTGAAAGTTTAGGGACCCACCGGGGATCTCTTCTTTGTAGAAGGCTAAAGGGATTGACCCTTCCTTAATCTCCGCGATCGAAACAGGGTTCAACGAGCAGACGCTCTCGAGCTCCTCGAACTTTCTTTTGATAGTTCCGAGGGTCGTGTTGTTGAATCCTCCTCCAGATATTACCAGTGTTTTGGGAAAATTTTCCCATGATCCATTCAAGTGGGAAGTCAAATTAGCGAGCACTTCTTCACCTTGGATGAAGTCCTCAGGTCTTGTAATGACGTAAGCGACTGGTAAACTTCCTCGCGTTTCCTCCTCAGCAGGTGGATCTTCGACCTCTTGCCTTCTATCATTGTTCTCCCTGGGTCGATCCTTCCTATACTTCTAGAGAAGATTTTGTTGAATTAGTATTTCGATTGCATCTTTCAGGTGGACGCAATCCTCGGTCACGTGACCATAACTTTTGTGGAATCGACAATATTTGCCTTTGTCCACGCCTGGTTTTGCAGGGATTTGTTTAGGGAATCTGATCACATGCTTCTTGAACTCCGCTGCTGAGACTTCAGCTAGAATTCGCTCTCGAGGAGCATTCAGCGGAGTGTAGTTGGTGAATTTGCTCGGTGGGGCTTTAGGTTCCCGCACCTTCTCTTTTCCATTGCCCGTCCCTCGTTTCGAGGGTCCGGATTCATTCAGATGCCTTGGCTTTCTAGCATCCACAACCATTTGCCTTTTCTCGTAAGCGATATATTTTTGTGCTTTTTCGAGGAAGGCGTCCAAAGTTCGAATCTCTTCGATTCCAACAGCTTTAGCGAAATCACTGTTCGCCCGCAACCCTCGATCCATGAGGTATAGCTTCATCTTGTCCTCGAATCTTACTTGCACTGCGATTTTGTTGAATCGGTCGATGTAGTCCCGCAGTGGCTCGTCATCCCTTTGAACTATCGCCTCGAGGGCAGATACTGTCAGCGGATGTTTCCTTGATGCAGTGAAATGTGTCGTAAACTGACGGCAAAGCTCGGTCCACGAGTCGATGGATTGTGGTGGGAGGCCTTTGTACCACGTCAGCGCTCCTTTCCTCTGAGTGGTGGAGAATATCTTGCACTTGACAGCTCCTCGAACTCTCCTCCATTCGAGCAGAGCTTCAATGTTCTCCAAGTGATCGTCGGGATCGCTGGAGCCGTCATAAGTGTCCATTACCGGAAGCTTTTCTAAGCCTGGGGGTAATGGTACTCTCATGATTCTTTCGGACAGGGGTCTGAGATATCTATCCTCGTCGCTTTCCGGTGTTCGGTGGCGACGATACCTTTCAGGAGATTTTGGTGGTGATCTGTGACGGAGCCCTTCCACCTTCGGCTCTCACGTGCACAACAACATTCCTCCGAGGGCTCGGGGATCTTCTGTTCCTCTGAGGACTTAGACGCCTCAGGGATCTTGATCTTGACACCGAGCGATCCCTTCTCCGTGGGGAGTGTTGAGGGGATCTCCTTGGACGCGATGATCGCGTTGCACGCGATTCCTCGACAGCTGCTAACCTGCGATTCTGATCGCGAATGATAGTGCCCTGCCTATTGATGACGTTTATCAATGTCGCCATCATTTCTTCCATTGGGGTCCCTACAGCCAATGGTGGGATATCCAATGGTTCCTCTTGGGGCCGAATAGTTGGGCCAGCAGATCCTTCAGTAGGGGTTACAGCGGTGAAGTGTCCATCTTCTTGGTGATTTTGCGCTCCATTAGCATGGAGATGGTTCTCACCGGTGTTGTCGTTACCGTTTCCGGCCATTGGTCATGAAAGTTTGTATCTTTTGGTAGTTTTGATCTTTTTCTAGGTGAAAAGATGGGGAAACTAGTGAGTTCCCACAGACGGCGCCACTGATCTTACCTGTGATCAGAGTCGACCAACGTCCGTTGTACGGTGCTCCGCCCCTAGTTCTGGTGGGTGAAAGGGGGTTGTGTACCTGTTTACACTCCGACGCTCAAGTTAGTGAGAGTAGAGTATAGGTTTTCAGAGAGTAAGAGAATGTACCTGAGCTCCTTCAAATGAGGAGTATATATAGCCCCCAGCGCTGGGCTAAGGCCAATGATGGCAATAAATGGTCATCAATTGGCTGCCGGAAAACGGCTGAAAAGCCATGATGAGCCTTAAATGCTCATCATTCCGGTGTCGGCCGTTACGATACGCTTGGTATCGCCGACCGTTAGAATACTCGCAGGACATTTGGTGCTCGAACACGGACTTACATTGCTCGAGCCTTATTGGGCTTTAGGCCCAGTCCAGAACACATATTATATTATTATAAACAATAAAATAAATTAAAATTTCCTATATTTATTATGTAATAGATTGGTATTATTGTCATATTTTTTTATCGTAATAAACCGTACAAACCGAACTAACTTTAACCGAATTAATTTGATTTAATTTGAACGACTTTTTAAAAATCAATTGAATTGAACCAAACTGTACACATTTTTATTTCAAAGTTTGGATAACTTTTATACTCAAACTGAATAATATACACCACGAACATTCCTACGAGAAAGTATCAACTTAGACAATAACTTGTTCTGCAGCTAATGTTGCGGTTCAAAGAAAAGTATCCAGATGTAGGTCCCTAAATTGGGTGGCCCTAGCAGATATTTTTTACTCACAACCTATGAAGCCCCGATACTCTAAAATTGGCGAAGTATCGTGTCCGATACGCACCCGATACCGATACTCTTCCGATACGTCCCGATACTCGTATCGGAAGAGTATCGGTTAAATCTTTATTTTTAAATAAAAAAATAATATCCGATACGCGTCCGATACTCCCCGATACTCGTATCGGAAAAGTATCGGTTAAATATTTATTTCTAAATAAAAAAAATAATATCTGATACAATCTGTGTTTCCTAGTAAATGTCAAACTATTATGTTTATTACACGGGTAACTAACTATATCTTTTTTTGGATAGTACTAATGATGCTCTTTTTGTATAATACTTAACTTAAGATGTATAACTTAAAATGTACTGGTGATCATTATTTTTTAGGACAATATTAATGAAACACAAATACTTAACTTAGTATTAATGATTTTAATTTATTATAATTAGTATTTTTCGTCTTTGTCACTGTTCTGAAGTCACTATGGTGTCATACTATATAACAGGTTGTTAAGTATTTGGGCTTGTCCCAAAATTCCAGTATAAGAATGGATGCTTTAAGCTTTTAATTGGTCAGCTGCAGGACCTATATAATTGTCTGATATTGCTACAAGATGGACGAGTTGAAGAGGCTTGATGTCATAACTATTATATGTTTTTTGAGTTATTATATGTGCAAGCTAATTGGTTTATGTTTACTCTTTGTACAATGAACTATTGACGTTTATAATAATAATAATAATTATAATAATTTTTTGTCTTTCAAAAAAAGTTATCATTATTAATATTATTGATTTTAGTCATGTTTATATATTGTGCATTTATATATTTAGTTTTAAAATTAATTTTTAGTTAACGTATCGCGCCAGTATCGGATATGAATTTTTTAAAATTTTCACGTATCGGCGTATCGGTATCGTATCGTATCTGTATCGTGTCGTGTATCGGGGCTTCATAGCTCACAACAGAAACAAAATGCATCATGAGACTTTGCTTTATAAATAAAAAATAAATAAAGCATTTATTCATGTCGGCATTGCATATTTTAGTAAGTTTTAGATTTGGGCTTTAGCCAAATAGGCACATCTCAAAACTTCGAATGAGACTTGCTGCCTAATGACTGATTGTGATTAGTACGACAACTGGAAAATTGGAGAGCTAATAAGTAATTCTTGCCTAATTTTTTTGACACAAACAAAATGATATTTATTTATTCAAATTGATAGATACATTAAATACAATCATATATTTAATTTCACTAAAAACGTAAAGGATAAATCTGCAAATAAACTCACAACATCCAAGTTAATAGCATACAACGGCATAATGCCTACAACAAATAATATGATAAAATTAAAATCACCGGAATATTCATGCTTCCGGATCTGCAACGTTGATGCTCAAATCATTGATTGAATTTGTAATTAACCGAAGATAATTTTTCGAGAAGAATCAAAAAAACACCGCAACAATACGGGAAATCAAATAAAGCTGCACAAGATGACGACCAACACAACGCCGCACTTAAACAACGAAATCACAAAATAACACAAAAGAAAAACTTAATCTATGTGAAAATCATTTATTTAAATTAAAAGAAAAGAAAAAAAGGTGTAGAGGGGGTGACTCTAGGCCAAAAGTGATCCAAAATCACCCCTCTATAATGAACAAAGAGAGCTTGAAGACAAGAAATTTTTGTAAATTAGGGCCGGCTAATTTCAGTGTTTGTTAATTCTTGCCTAGTTAGAAACCTTTAATTTAACACTCTAGACACAAAAAAGATACTAATTAGATGAAAAATAATTAAATATTATATATTTTTAAAATTATTAATTAATGGAGATGTACATCTTTTGTATGTGTCTAAATGTATCTAAATTCTTATGATCACACACAAATTACTCTAAAAAGAGAGTATATGAAATTAATATAGATGTTAAGTGTTAAAACTTAAAAGAAGAAATGTCCTCCCTTGATCATTTCTTATAAAAAAAATTAATAAAAATCACGAGTATTAATAAAGGCATTGGAATCACAAAATATTAGTATATATGTTTTTTTTCCTTATTACTATATCATTCATTCAATAATCATGGATACAAATTTATAAAACGAGTATACAGTTTCAATACAAAATTAGTAAATAATTATAGCTCATTTGTGTAGTTCAGTGTAACGATTATCGTAGTAAATAGTAATATCTTACTAATTATGTAATTATAGCTCAATTTTTTATGCAAAATAGAGATGATTAAACTAACTTGGCATGAAATTAAGATCATCAACTAAAAAAGGAATCAGGTTGCTGTACCTAACTTATTTCTTTTTATTTTTAGGACTGATGGTTGGATGAAGAAGAATGGTAGTAAGTAGCAATAGCTAGTGCCTAGTAAAGGCCAAAATGAAGAAGTATGTATAGTATAAAAATAATAAATAAATAGTGACAACAACATGCTTTCATTCACGCACAAGTCACAACTCAACACAGCTCACTTGTTAGTTTGTGTGACGTGTCCGCTCTTTTTTCTATGTGTTGTGTTGAGCAGAGAGTCAATAGATACGCTCTTTTAATCACATTATGTTAACAAATTTAAAATAATAATTTTATATTGAAATTTATGCATTTTATATTAAATATAGAATATTTTAATAAATAATTATTGTCTTTTAATAAAAAGTTATTATATTTAGTTATCTTAACATGTGCAATATTGCATATGTTAGACAAACCATTTTCAATATACTCCTCAGATCCTAAATATAGGAGAAAATTTACTTTTTAGATTCATTGAGAATTTAATGTATCTAGCTCATAATATGATCCAAATACATTAGTTTCTCAATGAATCTAAAAAGTAAATTTTCTCTTATATTTAGAACCGAAAGAAGTACACCTTTTAAGACTCCTACATTCAAAAAAAAAAAACTCCTGTATATATATTTTTAAAAGAAACCATTATTTTTTAAATTCATTTAATAATTGATGTATATAGTTTATAATATGAGTTAAGTATATTAACTGGTATTAAATAAGTTTAAAAAGTTAATTGTCTTTTATAGAAAGACCGAAAATAATAAATAATTAAACAAATTCACTTTATAATTTAGTAACGAGACACATTGTTCATAATGAGCAATTTTATGTGGTGACCAATTGGAATGGTATCTGGAAGTCTCAACTCCTCACAAAGCGCACCATTTACTTTGGCGTCTTTGTTAGGGATGTAGCCCAACGAGATCTGATCATGATGGAATAGTTGACTTGCATGTATTTTTTGAGTGCACAACAGCGCGAGATAGCTGCCAAGCTACAATTATGAGGTTGTTTTACTCAACGATGAGTATTGATTTGAATCTGTAGTTGTTTGATTTTTTGCAATTTGCAATAAGGAGGACAGTGGTATATAAGGCATGTTGCAACACTGGTTTGGTGCATATGATATAATCAAAATAAAGAAGTTTGGAATGAAAGTATGTGGACGCCAAATTAAGTAGGAAAGACAATTTTCGTTATGTGGAATGAATGATTTTCTATTAATACACAGCAACAACTGTTAATAGACCTAAGTGCGACTAACATTGTATGTCAATGAATGAAATCAGACGTTGGATGGATAAAATGTAATATCAACACTTTTTTTTTTTTGGGGACAGGTGTGACTACTTTAGTGTGTTGTTTCGATAACCATAAAGATCAGTTTGTGGCTGCGGTTACCACATCGCAACGAGCGTTATTATCCACTATGAAAGACGAATCTATTGCTATACTTCATGCGATGGAAGAAGCATGTGCTCGAGATTTTGTACATGTTCAATTTAAAAGTGACTCTCAATTATTAAAGACAACCAAATTCGATTGATCATACTCTTGTTATTATTAAAATAACCAATTTTTGAACCAGTTTTCATATAGTGTTTGAGTTTATTCCTTACTGTGAAAGTTTATTGATTTATGAAAAATGCATTAAATTTATTTTGGTAAAAAAACAAAATTGATACTTTTATCCATAAAAAAATGTTTGATACTTTTTATCTTTTTAATAATTAATATAAGGAAGAAAATATGCCATTCTAATTCTAAAGTAGTGGTCCTCTATCTTCACAAAATCACAAAGATCAGTATACCACACTGTTGTTGTATTCTCTTCCCTTCTCTCACAGTTAGCTCAGAAGAACTCATCCAACCAAAATGGTGATCTCATCAGCTGTCACACACCCAGATGAACAAAGACAAAACATAACATGTACTTTCGCTTCAAGATACATGCGTGAATCTGTTCCAAAGTAAGTCCCTTTTTCCTTAAAAAAAAAACACACTTTGTTCTTTGTTGGTAATAAAAATGAGGTTTAAATTTCTCTGTTTGTTGTTAACAGGTTCAAGTTGCCAGAGAGTTCTATACCAAAAGATGCAGCATATCAGATAATAAATGATGAGTTGATGTTAGATGGAAAACCAAGGCTTAACTTGGCTTCATTTGTTACTACTTGGATGGAACCTGAATGTGATAAGCTTATCATGGATTCACTTAATAAAAACTATGTTGATATGGATGAGTACCCTGTCACTACTGAGCTTCAGGTCTGTTTAAAATGATGACATCTTTTGAATTGTGGCACGATCATTGATATTATAGAGAATTGCAGTCAAATAAGACTAATTTGATTATTTTGATGTTGTTCGTGTTTCGGTTGAAGAGACATCGAAAACTAAATTATAAGTTGCAGTTTCGTGTTGCAGCTGTATAAATAAACCTTTAGATTTAGAGAGATAATGTCTCTCTCTAAATCTAAGGTCATCTACAGCTGCAACACAATACTGCAGCTGTAGAGATCCAATTTCAAACTATAATGGTGTGGCCCAAATTGCAGTTGCAGAATTTTTTTTTGTTTTTTGAAAGTCTTGATTTTGAAGAATTGGGTGTCTTTATATGATCATAAAGTTTTGATCTTTGAAGATTTTTTTGGTAAAACTAGATAATATAAGTACACTTTTTGAAGTGTGTTTAGTTTTAAAAAATTATTATTACATAATAGTAGTGATTACTGTGAAAAGGATTTCATATCTTGAATATTCATTTTTTATTATCATGGATTGTGTTTGTTGGTTAAAAAATATTTATTTTTCCTTTACCCCTAAAACTATCATTTTCTGCTCAAGTTGCCTTAAAAAATAGATTGAGTTTTCAAAGAACTTCTAGCAGAAAAGTAAAAAAAATAAAAACAAAAAACTTAACTCAAAATAATAATGATTTTTGAAGGCATTTACCACAAATTCTTTGATCTTTCGATGTTTTGTGGTTAGATGAAAATTTTGGAGTAGATTATTGTGATTAAAAAATTCTGTGACTGAAGTACACCCGTAGAATTGAATATTTTGGTATTGTATGTGATACATTTTATGATCAATTTTTCCATTAAAAATTGGAACTTGATTCATTTGTTCTATTCTGCAGAACCGGTGTGTGAATATAATAGCGCATCTATTCCATGCTCCAATTGGTGAAGAGGAAACCGCGGTAGGTGTTGGAACTGTAGGGTCATCAGAAGCAATAATGTTAGCTGGTTTAGCTTTTAAACGGAAATGGCAGACAAAGAGAAAAGCAGAAGGCAAACCTTATGATAAGCCCAACATTGTTACTGGGGCTAATGTGCAGGTTGGTCTTGAATTAACTTTAATACTTTGAAGTTTGATTGTTAAAAAAAAATACTTTCAGATGTACACATTCGAAAAACATGCAAATTACGTACCGTTTGAAAGTACATTTTCGACAAAATATGTTGTCTGACAGTAAACTCACAGAAACATGTCTGGTTTTTTACAAATGTGGTGGTAGACAAAGTTTCTCCCTATTCTTAAGAAATAAAGTATCACACGCCCAATCCAAAGGTAAAGGTCAGATAACCCCTTGCTTAAGGGTTTATACCTCCAGGCAGCCTAGTACTCATCGACTACATAGCCACTAATTTTATTGCCTCATCTTCCTTTTGATTATTACTTTCATAACTACTTGTGAGACTTTTTGGGAGAGCTTATGATAAACGCTTGCGACACGGCCCTTTGTGAGACTAGTTTTGTAACAGCTTATTACATGTTCATAAGCTCTCTATGATAACTTATGAAAACAACTTATAGCTTATATGAAAGCAATTTGATTTGATTTTATATTTTATTTCAACAATAGTAAGTGTTATGCTATTAATGTGTAATTCAGTTGTTTTTTTCCAAACAAGGCCTTAGAGACCTATCTTATCTATATGCTTAATGTTGTTTAAATATGCTACACAGGTTTGTTGGGAAAAATTTGCTAGGTACTTTGAGGTTGAGCTAAAGGAAGTGAAACTCACAGAAGGATACTATGTGATGGATCCATTGAAAGCAGTTGAAATGGTAGATGAGAACACCATCTGTGTTGCCGCCATTTTAGGTTCAACTCTGACAGGAGAGTTTGAGGACGTGAAGCTTCTTAACGAACTTCTTACTATAAAGAACAAAGAAACAGGATGGGATACGCCAATTCATGTAGATGCTGCCAGCGGAGGGTTTGTTGCTCCATTTCTCTACCCTGATCTTGAATGGGATTTTCGTTTGCCGTGGGTGAAGAGTATCAATGTTAGCGGTCATAAGTACGGTCTTGTTTATCCTGGTATTGGTTGGGTTGTCTGGAGGAATAAAGATGACTTGCCGGATGATCTTGTTTTTCATATCAATTATCTTGGATCTGATCAGCCAACTTTCACATTGAATTTCTCCAAAGGTAATATATCGGGTTGACACATACATTTGAATTTTGTCATACATTCATAATATCTTGTTGAGGGACTCGATTAAATTCTTAAGTATGCGTACTAGATACATTCGTAGATGTAATATATTCATCGACAAATCAACATGCGAGAATTTCCTAACAAGAAATATACTCATAAATCATTATGGTGATCGTTGTTTTTTCTCTTCTTAATGTTTGCTTTGTATTTCTTTCGACAGGATCGAGTCAAATCATTGCTCAATACTACCAATTTATTCGACTTGGCTTTGAGGTACTTATATTATCATTTTCGCACTGAATCTTTCTTTCTAGTCATATGGAATTGAATTTAATCAATATACACCCGTTAGTGAAACTTTTTTACACTGTCAATCAATCATAATCGTCAAATCATTACAAATATTTGACTTTAAGCATAACTACTTCTAAAGTCACACATCTGATTAGCTGTGATTTTTTGACAGTTTTAAACTGACAGTGTATCAAAATTAAATTCTACGGAATTTACTTAATAATATTGGTAAAATATTTCAATTTTGTGCAATACTTGTTTTCTTATACATCATGTAATTTTTCTTGCACTTGTGAACATAAGGGCTACAAAAATGTCATGCAAAATTGCTTGGAGAACACAAGAGTTTTAAAGGAAGGAATCGAGAAAACCGGAAGGTTTAAAATCGTCTCCAAAGATATAGGCGTGCCAATCGTAGCCTTCTCTTTGAAAGACAGTAGCAAACACACTGTGTTCGAAATAGCCGACCATTTGAGAAAATACGGGTGGATAGTTCCAGCCTATACAATGCCAGCGGACGCACAACACATCGCAGTCCTCCGAGTGGTGATTAGGGAGGATTTCAGCTGTAGCTTGGCTGAGAGACTTGTTTCTGACATAGAAAAAGTTGTGAATCACTTGGACACACTTCCTAGTGCTCTCTCCTCGAAAAGTGCTCATGTTGCGGTTATCGCGAGTGAGACAAGTAAGGAAGTTAAGAAAGATATTACAGAGACTCAAGCTGAGATTGCTAGGTATTGGAAGAAGCTTGTGGATGGCAAGAGAGTTGGAGCATGCTAGGGTTATTAAATGTTTGTTGTGTGATATTTTGTTTATGTGTGTAAGGATTGTTGCATTGTTAGTTACTTTATCTATGTGTAGAGATGGAATGCATCTTTGAACCATATATTATATATATGAATTATTAGAGTATACTATTGCATTAGTGTTAAAGTAGAAAGTTGTGTTACTACTCATAGTCCAGTCAGCATACAGCTGTCAGTGACTCACACTACAGCTGTCAATAAGTTAGTTAGAGTTATGCTGACATGGCATACAGCTGTCACTGAGTCAGTTAGAGTAATGCTGACATGGCATGAGATTGTGAAGGCTTATATAAGTCAAAGTCTAATCACTTTTGTAATAGCTTTTGTAATAACAAACTATTCAATGAAAAGAATCTTATCACATTCTCTGTTTCTCAATATGGTATCATAGAGCCTTCAACGGTTCATACTCTTCCGCGTATTCTTCTTCTTCTTTCTTCTTCGCCGTAGCTCTAACAAGCTCCATCCATGGCAGATCAAGATTCTGGTTCTGGTTCCGATCCAGATTCGTCCACCGCTCCGTTGAATCTTCCAAAAACGGCAAAGGAATCGGCAAGATCCGGTCTCACTCATTCTCTCACAATCAAGCTTGATGAGAAGAACTATTTGCTGTGGAATCAACAGGTCAATGGTGTCATAACTGCGCACGATCTTCATCGATTTGTGGTGAATCCGCAAATTCCGATCCAATTCGCGTCGGTAGAGGATCGAATCGCCAACAAAAGCTCCGACGAGTACAAGAAATGGCTCGTCAAGGATCAAACTCTGTTCACGTGGTTACTCTCCACGTTATCTGATAGCGTTCTTCCTCGAGTTCTTGGTTGTTCACATGCGTTTCAAGTCTGGGAGCAAATCCACAAGTATTTCACCTCCGTTCTCAAAGCCAGAGCTCGTCAGCTTCGTTCCGAGCTCAAGAACACCAAGAAAGCGTCTCGATCTATCAGTGAGTACCTCCTTCGTGTCAAGTCTATCGTTAATTCACTTCTTGCGGTCGGCGACACGGTTTCTGATAGGGATCAAGTTGATGCGATACTCGAAGGACTTCCTGAGGATTTCAATTCCTTTGTTATGATGGTGTACAGTCGTTTTGATACACCTACTGTGGAAGATGTTGAAGCATTGCTTCTTCTTCAAGAGGCACAGTTTGACAAGTTTCGTCAGGAATTGGCGAGTCCTAGTGTGTCTGCAAACGTAGCACACGCTGAAAGTAAGATCGGTGAAAATTCGGTTGATCAAGAATCACATGAAGCTGGTACTGAACATTACTTTGCTGGTAGAGGTAAAGGTCGTGGTAAGGGCCGTGGTAAGGGCCGTGGTAAAGGTCGTGGCTCGTATTCGGGTGCTAATCAGGGTGCTAATCAAGGAACTCAATGTCAGATTTGCTCTAAGCCCAATCATGAAGCATCAGGATGCTGGTACAGGTACTATCCTAGCTCTGCTATGATGAATGCATCTCGTGGTGGTTATACTGCAGGACCTCCTAGACCACCTAGCTTTAACCCTCCCCTTCGTCCATCTGCTCATTTGGCCATGCCTCACTACTCTGGCTCACAATCTGAAGCTTCATGGTATCCCGACTCAGGTGCTTCTCATCACCTCACTTTTGATCCTTACAATCTTGCTCAAAGCAGTCCTTATAATGGCCATGATCAAGTCATGATGGGTAACGGTCAAGGTGTGTCAATTCATTCTCTTGGTCAATCTAGTTTTCTATCTCAATCTGAACCTAATGTCAAACTTGAACTTAAAGACTTGTTACATGTGCCTAATATCTCTAAAAACCTATTGTCTGTTAGTAAATTTGCACAGGATAATCGTGTTATATTTGAGTTTCATCCTTATAAATGCTTTGTCAAATCTCAGGATTCTAAGCAAATTCTTCTTGAGGGACATGTGGGTGCTGATGGATTGTATCAATTCAAGCCCTTCAAGTTCCTTCCTCACTCTGATGCAGTCTCAAAGTCTTCCAATAACAATTTTTCTGTTGTTTCCAATCCCTTTAGCTGTAATAATGTGATGTACAATGTACCACAATTTAGTGAATTTCACAAATGGCATCTAAGACTAGGCCATTCTCATTCTAGTGCTGTAACTACTATACTCAATTTGTGTAATATTCCTGTTACAAATAAATTCTCTAATGAATCCTGTACGTTTTGTTGTGTTGGTAAATCTCACAGACTTTATGCTCCTTTGTCTCATACTGTTTACACACAACCCTTTGAGGTCATTCACACTGATTTATGGGGACCAGCACCATTTGATTCACATCAGGGATATAGATACTACATTACCTTTGTTGATACTTATACCAAATATACCTGGATTTATTTCCTTAAACAAAAGTCAGATGCTTTACAAGCTTTCAAACTGTTCTTTGCACTCATTCAAAATCAGTTTAATCACACTATAAAGGCCCTACAATCTGACTGGGGTGGTGAGTTTAGACCCTTCACTTCTCTACTCCAAGAATTAGGGATTCATCACAGACTCACATGTCCTCACACCTCTCACCAAAATGGCACAGTTGAACGAAAACATAGGCAAATTGTAGAAATGGGCTTGACTATGTTATCACATGCTGGGTTACCCTTAAAGTTCTGGGACCACTCTTTTACCCAAGCTGTCTTTATCATCAATAGAGTTCCTTCTAGCTCTATACCCCACTTCAAGTCCCCTCATCATGCTTTATTCCATACTCACCCTGATTACACGTTTCTCAAGGTGTTTGGCTGTCTATGTTTCCCTCATATGAGACCTTATAATCAGCACAAATTTCAACAAAGGTCCAGTCCTTGTGTTTATTTAGGGGTCTCTCCTCAACACAAAGGTCATAAGTGTCTTGATAATAATGGTAGGGTCTACATATCCAAGGATGTTATCTTCCATGAGTTTCAATTTCCTTACAATAAGCTGTTCTCTACTGCTGCAGCAGCAGACACTAATGTTTCTCTCTCTACTGTGTTCTTTGATTCCCCTAATTCTAGTGATGTGTCCTCTGTGCATACTATACCAATGTCTCATATGCATCTTCAACACACTCCATCAACATCTGTACCCTTATCTTCAAATCCCAGGCAGCATAGTCCACATGAACCTACACAATCTGCCCCAACTACCTCTGCCCCTATTGTCATTCCAGAACCTACACCCACTACAATTTATGGACAACCTGTCATTTCCAATCACAATGACCATTCTATGATCACTAGAGCCAAAACTGGCAATCTCAAGCCTAAAGCCTATGTATGCACACTTGAACCTACCACTGTCAAAGCTGCATTATCTGACCCTCAATGGCTGGCAGCTATGAAACTTGAATACAAGGCCCTCATGGACAATAAAACGTGGTCTCTGGTTCCTTTACCACCTCACAGAAAGGCAATAGGCTGCAAGTGGATTTTTAGGGTCAAAGAAAATCCTGATGGTACAGTAAACAAATACAAGGCACGCCTTGTTGCTAAAGGCTTTGCTCAAACTGTTGGGTTTGATTTTACTGAGACCTTCTCACCTGTTATTAAGCCCATCACCATCAGAATTATACTCACTCTTGCTGTTACCTACAAGTGGCATGTACAACAAATTGATGTCAACAATGCATTTCTAAATGGAGTGTTACAGGAGGAGGTCTATATGCATCAACCTGCTGGTTTTGAAAGTAGTGACAGGTCTCTTGTGTGTAAGCTTCATAAATCTCTCTATGGCCTAAAGCAGGCCCCACGGGCATGGTATGAAAAGCTCACTCACACATTATTAAATCTTGGCTTCATAAAGAGTAAATGTGATCCCTCCCTCCTTGTGCACAATCATCAGGGAGCCTCTACTTATGTTCTTATTTACGTTGATGACATTTTGATTACCGGTTCAGCTCCACATGTTATCAAAGATCTCATTCATAAGCTCAATGTTCAGTTTGCACTTAAGGAGCTTGGTCAACTTGATTACTTTCTGGGTATTGAGGTTCATCACCTTTCTTCAGGGGGCTTACTTCTAAATCAAGCCAAGTATATTCGTGATCTGCTTTGCAAAGCTAAAATGGAGGCATCTAAGCCCATTGGCTCTCCTATGGTCAGCACCTGTAGGCTAAGCAAGTTTGGGCCTGACTCCTTGTCTGATCCTACATTATACAGGTCTATTGTTGGGGCCTTGCAGTATGTAACCCTCACTCGTCCAGATATTGCATTCAGTGTTAATAAGGTATGTCAATTCATGGCCAGACCCCTTGAGACTCACTGGAAGGCTGTCAAGCGTATCCTGCGCTATCTAAATGGCACTATTCACTATGGTTTGTGCATCAGTCCATCTGTATCTGGCCCTCCTTTTTCTCTTCGTGCTTATAGCGATGCGGATTGGGCCACGGACCAGGATGATAGACGCTCTGTCTCTGGTTCATGTATATATTTTGGACCTAATCTCATTTCCTGGAGCTCTAAGAAACAACAATTGGTTGCCCGCTCAAGCACGGAGGCTGAGTATCACAACATGGCTAACACCACAGCTGACCTACTCTGGATACAGTCGCTGCTACAGGAGTTACAGGTCCCCTTTCACACTCCCACCCTCTTGTGTGACAATCTCAGCGCTGTGGCCTTATCTCACAATCCAGTTCTGCATTCCCGTACCAAACACATTGAGTTGGACATATATTTTGTACGTGAAAGGGTTGTCTCAAAGCAATTGAATGTGCTGCATGTCCCTGCTCGAGATCAGCTGGCAGACTCCCTTACCAAGCCACTCTCACCTTCCAATTATGGTGATATTAGAGTCAAACTCAAAGTGTTCCCATGTACTGGTCCACCTTGAGTTTGTGAGGGGGATATTAGAGTATACTATTGCATTAGTGTTAAAGTAGAAAGTTGTGTTACTACTCATAGTCCAGTCAGCATACAGCTGTCAGTGACTCACACTACAGCTGTCAATAAGTTAGTTAGAGTTATGCTGACATGGCATACAGCTGTCACTGAGTCAGTTAGAGTAATGCTGACATGGCATGAGATTGTGAAGGCTTATATAAGTCAAAGTCTAATCACTTTTGTAATAGCTTTTGTAATAACAAACTATTCAATGAAAAGAATCTTATCACATTCTCTGTTTCTCAATATGAATGAATGAAATAGTATTTGTTTCCTTTGCATACATATAATAGCAAATTATATATTTTTTAACAAAACTAATTGATTCTATTATACTTTAAACTGACAGTGCACAACAATTAAACTCATTATATATTTGTCTTCGTTGCATTTTTAGTAATTCTAATTAAATTATGTGAAATTTTAGTTCTCTTTTGAACTAATTCAGTCTCTCCATCTTTAAATTTGATTCTAAAATATCAAATTTGAAATAAAATGATTTAATTTATATTTTTGTTTCAAAAACCAATTTGTGACAAATACTGGCACAATTTTTGTTCAATGTAATGTAATTGAGCTTAAGCGAAGAATGAGTTCCCCTAATCCGAATCATTTGAGAGAATTTAAATTTGATTTCTAGTAGAAATAATTTCGTGTCAGAAGATGTCCGAAGTCCGAACTCTAGATTATGAAGATCCTCTTCCCTTGGAAATTAAATTGTTAATACAAAATAAATAAATAAATAAGAGGCAGACATTTTTTAGTTTTCTTTCCTCTTATTTTCTCTAAAATCAAACAATTTAAAAATAATCTTGGCTTAAATACAGTTTTAGTTCCCATATTTTCAAATTTTTGAAGTTTTGATCCTCCTATTTTAAAAATCAACTTTTTAGTTCCCCTATTTTAATTTCTGTTTTAGTTTTGACTCCCCTTTCCATTTTATAGTCAATTTTGATGATGTGTCAAGATTATTGATGATGTGTCACTAGACACTTGACCAAACTATTATCCATGTCATTAAAGTTTTCTTTTATTTCAATAAATATGTTTTAGATATTTAAAAGTTTTTAAAAATACTATATGAGCTTGTTTAAATTCTATGAAAGATTCTATAATTTAAAAAATTCTATAAAAGATTATTTATTCTTTTATTTTCAATTTCTTTCATTCTTCCAAATATGAGCTTGTTTTGGATAAACAATTTATTTGCAGATTATAACAAAAAATAAAATTGAATTAAATTACTCTTATATTTTGTGAATTATTTTCATAAACCAGGACTTATTAAAATAAATTAAAAAAATGTATATATAAAATATTATAAGTAGTTTTCAAGTTATTTCAATTAGTAGATATACTCAAATAATCCAAACATGCTTATTTACTTTCACTTTCTTTTGTGAACCAAACAGAGCATTAAGCAGCATTAAGTTAAAACCACGTTGCAAACTCCAAAAATCACGTTTGATCTGGTTCAAACACATATCTAAGCACATGCTCAGTACCTCGATGTTCAAAGCCGCATCATCCACCACCACAGTAAGCTCTTCCTTCTCCTTCTCACCATTCCTTATCATTTCCCCGAAAATCCACACACACCCATATTTCAAAATCACATTTTTTCACCCGCCACCTGTTTGTTTTATTGTTTCTGAAATTTTTCCACACTCATTTCAATGCCTTCAATTCCAAAACGCAAAATCATGTTAATGGGCATGTTTAATAGGTACATAAATTCTCTCAAAAACCCTTTCTTTTCATCACTAACCAATCATCATAATCATTACCACACTTATCTATTCAGAAACAAAGCTTTGCCACAAGTCGAAACCACACTTCAATCATCAATGTTTTCTGTATTTAAATACTCTACTTATTGTAAATTACCATTATCAAATGCTCATGGTGTTCAATTGATTGCACGTCATTTATCCGTTCGCCGTTATTGTTCAGAAACTGTTTCCACTAATCAAGATTTTGGTTGTAATGTGAGTGATGATGTTGTGGAGGTTAATGGTGTTGTGGAGGGTAATGATTTTGAGAGTGATATTGATAAGGTGCATACCACTGTAATGGAGAATTTACTAGGTTTTCACAATATGGAGAAAGCTCTTGAAAATTTGGGTATCCCATTGTCCACACCTTTGGTTACTGGTGTGTTGCATAGGCTTCGATATGATGAGAAGATTGCATTTCGGTTTTTTACATGGGCTGGTCATCAAGATAATTACTCGCATGAGCCTTGTGCTTATAATGATATGATGGATATCTTGTCTAGTACGAAATATAAAGTAAAACAGTTTCGGATTGTTTGCGATGTGTTGGATTATATGAAGAGGAATAACAAGAGTGTGGTTCCGGCGGATGTTCTGTTGAATATTTTGAGGAAATATACCGAGAAGTATCTGACTCACGTGCAGAAGTTTGCGAAGAGGAAGAGGATAAGAGTGAAGACGCAACCGGAAATAAATGCATTTAACTTTCTGTTGGATGCTTTGTGTAAGTGTTGCTTGGTTGATGAAGCTGAAGGATTATATAAGAGAATGAGAAAATTGATAAAGCCTAATGGCGTTACGTATAATATATTGGTGTTTGGGTGGTGTAGGGTTAGAAACCCGACTAGAGGGATGAAACTGTTGGAAGAAATGATTCAACTAGGTCATAAGCCGGACAATTTCACGTACAACACTGCCCTCGATACTTACTGCAAAGCAGGCATGGTAACAGACGCGGTAGAGCTTTTCGAGTTCATGAGGACAAAAGGTTCAACCATTTCTTCTCCCACTGCCAAGAGTTATTCAATTCTAATTGTGGCTCTCGCCGAATATGATAGAATGGAGGAATGTTTTAAACTTATGGGGCATATGATTAGCAGTGGTTGTCTTCCTGACGTCACAACGTACAAAGATATAATTGAAGGTATGTGTTTGGGCGGTAAGATAGATGAAGCTTACAAGTTCTTGGAAGAGATGGGAAACAAAGGTTACCCGCCTGATATTGTTACTTATAATTGTTTCCTCAAGGTTCTCTGTGACAACAAGAAATCTGAGGAAGCCCTTAAATTATATGGAAGAATGATTGAATTGAGTTGTATTCCTAGCGTGCAGACTTACACTATGCTGATTTCGATGTTTTTTAAGATGGATGATCCTGACGGGGCATTTGAGACTTGGCAAGAAATGGAGAAGAGGGGTTGCAGACCAGACACTGATACATACTGTGTCATGATTGAGGGGTTATTCAACTACAGTAAAGCAGAAGATGCTTGTATTCTTTTGGAAGAAGTGATAAACAAGGGAATAAAATTGCCATATAGAAATTTTGATTCCCTTTTGATGCAACTTTCAGGGATTGGTGATCTTCAGGCTATTCATAAGCTTTCTAATCATATGAGGAAATTCTATAATAATCCTATGGCAAGACGTTATGCTCTAAGCCAGAAGCGCAAGAGCATGAGTTTGAGAGGGAAGTCATAGTAAGAAATTTATTTTCTTGGTTGAGTTTGTGTTACCTTTTGCAAAAACTTGGAAGAGGAACAGTTATGAGCATTCTTCTCATGTTTGGTTGGACGAATATTTTCTGAAAGCGTGGCAGGTTATAGTATTTACCATTTCAGATGCTGCCTTCAAGTTTGTCCCTGTACTGCATATTGGACTACTTCACGACAACAGCTAATTGCATCTTTGCACATGCTCTCTGCTGCCAAAATGTTTTGCATGAAATTTTTTGCTAGTCTTTGGATCTCATCTATTCTCGTTTTTAGTTGTCAAGAGAAATTTTGAAAGCTGTTAAAAATCAGGGTTAATAGGCTTTTACCCCCCAGCAAAGTAGGCGAGTTTTGCGTTACCCCCTGTAATTATTATTTTTGAGATTACCCCCGGCAAAATTTATTTTTTTGATTTACCCCTTTTTTGCTGATGTGGCAGACAAAAAAAAAACAGAATAACCGATTTAAAAACAACACTTTTTAAATCGGTTGAACAAAATAACCGATTTAAAAAGTGCATCCAAGGGGGTAAATCAAAAAAATAAATTTTGGAGGGGTAATCTCAAAAAAAATAATTACAGGGGGTAACGCAAAACTCGCCTACTTTGCAGGGGGTAAAGACCTATTAACCCTAAAAATTACGATAATTTAATGAGAGATGTTGGTTAGTTAACACGGCCTAAAGGTGGAAAGATCCATGTATGTGTGGAGAAGAGCAGGGGCGGACCTGTGTAAGGCTAGGTGTGGCTATAGCCACACCAGCCTAGCCCATATTTTTTTTAAAAAAATTAATAATAATAATTTTATAAATAATTTTAAGTAATTCTATATACATAATCATACAAATATTAATGTAAATATTAGTTTAGAGTTTATTATTGATAATCGTAAGTTTTACGATACACATTAGTTTACATATCATATACAAATATTAATTTATAATCTATTATTGATAATTTCAAGTCCCTGTTTATACCTAAAGTATTATTTGAAGTTACATACTTTAATTTTATAATAATCAAAAAATAGTGAATAATTAATTGAATTTGTAGTATTTAGTAAAATTAACGATTGAACTAACATATAAATATGAAGTGACATAAAACAATTGGTTTAACTTTTTCAAGTAAAATGATATGCGTAAAATTGGAATACAAAATAATAATTATTAGCTAATTAATTTATCAAAATAAACTATAAGGTAGTATAATTTTAGGTTCTATATATTTTGTTTCAAGGTAGAATATTGTGAAGTATCAAACAATAGTAATATGCATGATTCAAGAAGTTATAGTCTTTTCTTTTTTTCGAATAAAAATTTTGTGATTTTTTGGATATAGTTTGTTAGATTCTTTTAATAGAATTTTTTTGGTTTGTTTGGTGTTCTTTTTTTTTTATATACATATTGTATTGGTAGTATAATTTCATATATTATTTATTGTTTAATTAAATTATTGAAATGAATTTTTCTTCAATAATGACAAAAAAAATTAGCCCCACCAATAATTTATGTCCAGGTCCGCCCCTGGAGAAGAGGTTGTGATCTTTGTGCATGGTGCCAAAATTTGTTATTTGCTCAAGAATCTGTTAGTTACTTCCGCCATTTATGAGTTTTTATCTAACTTCTTAGGGGTCATATGAAATAGCTAACTGTATTACAATTATAATGAATGGACCATTACTTCAACAATGATCATGGTTGCTTTTCCCCTTTGTTGGTCACATTCTACTTCTGCATTTGTTGGAAATCATCCTGTGGAAGGGCGGAGTTTCTTAATATCAGATCAATTTCTTTGAACGTTTTTTGATGTTTTAAAAAGCATATGAAGCCATACACAGAGATGTTTTCCATGTTAATATTTGTTATCTCGTGTTGTAGCCTTATTTGAAAGATGCTGTTTTACGGGGATTTCTTTTTCCTTGGACAGGAAAATATTTCAAATTGGCTACATTTAGTTCATCATTGTTAATCTTTAGAAACTTCGGTCACCATAGTATTGCAACATTTGCATGAAGAAGATAATGATCCGGTTTGGATACTTCTAGCATATGAAAGTTTCTCGAAGATTGCTCTTCCCACCCCCCTAACTCTTTTTCACCCCCCTAAAACCCAAAATTACCCCTGAAAAATCAAAAAAATTGAACGAAAAAAGTACGGATCTTGCGATCCGTCCTTTTTGAACGAAAAATTTGAACGACAAATTTGAACGTAGGGGGTGGAAAATCTATGTAAAAATACGGCTCGCGTAATCCGTCCTTTTTTCTTAGGGGCATTAAGGGAAACTTGGGGGGTGGAAAAGAAAACAGGGGGGTGGGAAGAGCAATCTTCAAGTTTCTCCACTAAGAAAGTATTCGGCCTAACATTTTTTGAGTTTGTATTATTATGATATTATCCTTCAAAGGAGAAATGGGCCATACACTTTCACCATTGGAAATATAATATATCCTACAATCTACAAAAAAAATAACTTATATTATGACTTCTTTTTACTGGTTTATAGTTTATTTTTCAAACGTTTTTTAGTAACTTATGAGCTTATAACTTATAGTTTATCATTTTTTCTTCTAATTTTACACCTAACATTCTACTTGCAAAAAATAAATAAATATTAATTAATCATGTTTTTAAGAGTTTAATGGAGATGCACTGACGGTGTAAAATAGTTTTACACAATCAGCCAATAAAAAACTATCATTTTGCCATGTCATATTAAAAAGGTGGGGTGTAGTGGAGTGACGTGACGGAAAACATGGTTGGTATTGGTTGACTGTGTAAAATTATTTTACACTGTCGGTGCATATACCTTTTTCTCTTTTTTTAATGTCATTTTATACTTATAACATATGAAGCACGGACACTTTTCGGATTAAGCGTGTCCGTGTCCGACACGTGTCTGTGTCAGTGTCCGACACCGACATGACACTTATGATTACACTGAATTATATCATTTTTCCAAATTATTATAGATGTCGCTGTGTCAGTATCTGTGTCGTGTCCGGTGTCCGTGTCGATGTTCGTGCTTCATAGCTTATAACGTAATATAAGCTTCTTATTGGTTCACATTCGTCCTCGTTGAATTTGAATGGATTATTTGTGCCATCAATTATTACACTTTTTTTTACAATAAATATAATGTCTTTATTTTTTATTCTTTTACCATTTAATTATTAAGAGAAATAAATATTGATCTTTTATTTTTCTTTATTTAATTAGGGGTATTTTTATGAAAATTTAATTAATGTAAGAACTTTGAAATAATCTTATAAATTGGGACAACAAAATTTTCCAAAACGGTCTTATATATTGGAAAAGAAGAAGTACTAAAATTAAACACTAATGCTAAAGTTGAGAATATTAATAGTGATGATTAGGAGGGATGGATAATGAGGTGCAGGAGTAGGAGGATAATGTGATGATCGATCAAACTTTACAAAATTGATCGTTAGATTGAAAATTTATATCGTATAGATCATATATGTTGAGTTTTACAAAAATTTAAAATCGTTTGCTATGTTATTGAGACACATCAAAATTAACGATTTTTGTGTTTTTATTGAATACTGTTAATCTTTATGTGTCTTAAAAACATGTCAAACAATTTTATATTTTTGTAAAACTCATCATAGATGATATAAACTTTTAAACCAACGGTGAATTTTGTAAAATTTGTATTCGTTAAAGCGTTATTAAGCGGTGTAACATTAATCAGAGGAGTACAGTGTTGGTTTATCATGAGAAGCTACAGGTGTTGGTTTTTGTTTCCTCATGAGAAGGAGTATCATAGGTTGATATTCGTAAATATACTCTTTTAACAATGTGTTCCGGTATATATTTGTGAATATTTATTTTTTTTCTTTTATTATTGTTTCTACAACGGTCAAAAACTGAAGCTTTTCTCTTTATCTCAAAAAACAGTGTTGTTTTACCTTGGGAGTAAACACAAAATAAAATTGAAGATTTCTTAAAGAAATATAAACCGGAAAAATAAAATGAAATTTTATGAAGTTTTCCGGATAACATTTTATGGAGTTTTCCGGATAAAATTAAGGATTTAATTTATATACACCGTTAGTGTAAAGAGTTTTTACACTGACAGTGAATCATAACTATTTGATGTTCACAAACATTTGACTTGATTGAAAACTACCTATAAAGTAGTGGGCATGAATGGTTATGATGTGTTGATGGTGTAATATATTTTACACTGTCAGTGCACCACAATTAAACTCTAAAATTAAAGATTTCTATAAATCGGAAATGTTTAATGAAGTTTTCCGAATAATATTTCAAACTAGAAAACATTTTATGGGCCAACATGTGTTGTGGACTTGTGGGTGAACATAGAGAGAAACAGAAAAAGTTTCATCATAGCCCCAAATTCCTTCGTTTTCCCGCTGTTTCCTTCAAAAAAGAGGAATTTTCCATCATTTTCCCGCTTTTTCCTTCATATCAGTTCACCACCAACAGTCAAACCCAAGAGAGAAAGAAAGATGAATGCTACAACAAAGAAGAAAATCCAGAAGAAGTGCAAAATCCGAGGCTACAATATCAAAATCGAAGCTCTTGACGAGATTATCTCTTTTGCTGCTCGCTTTGAACCCGCCGAACAAGATGAAGCCATCGATCTCCTCCTCGATGGACTCGAAAACGAATCTTGTAATCTCTCACTATAATTTGATTTATTAGGTTTTTTATTCAATTTTGTGATGCTGAAACAATTTTCCCTTCTCTTTGCAAAATTGCAGTGAAATCTACTATAATCGACTTGGAGCCGGTGCAACGAGCGGTGAATCTGTTACTGGAAGCCGACGCAGAGGAGGAAATTAATAATAACTTCGCTTCATCTTCTTCTTCCGCCATTGCTGTGATTAATGTGTTCGACATTCCTAGATATAAATATGATGCTATCAGAAGGAATTTCTACCAGTAGGTTTTTGGTTCCTTGAGTTTTTTTATTTGATTTTTTGTTTTTGGTGATGAATGTTCCTGCAATTGATTTGTGAATTTTATTGAATTATGAACCCTACTTAATTTGGGAAAGTAAAATAAAATGTTTGATTTGTTTTTTTATGATGAATATTAGTGAAATTGATTTGTAAATGTTATTAAATTTTGAATCTGATTCTGACTTGTTTTTTATCCTTCGGGAAAGTGGAATTTTAATAAAAGTATAATAGAGTTTTCTTGAAATTGAATTTTAATTAGGGCAAATTACCTTTTGAAAGGAACCAAGGAAGTCATAATAAAATATTTACCATGATAAAAAAAGAAAGAAAAATAGTAATATTTTGTTCTTCATTGTTCATATAATTTTCTATGTAGAGTGCAGTGATTTGTAATTTTCCTAAGTTTTTATGCCACTATCTTAATGGTTTTAGGTTTAATTGTAATTTAATGGTTTTAGGTTCAATTAGCATTAGAGTTTCATGAAATCCCAAATAGAGTTGTGTTATGTATTAGAAATGAATTAATTTTGATGCAATTTCTGTTGAAAAATTTGTCAACCAATAACAAACCATCATTTGTATGACTTTACATGATTTAATGATGATAATTAATTGACTGTAAACAATCCTTACAGTGCAGGGACATATCAATTAAATCATATGTATTATCAATTATGCTACTTCACTTAAGGATCAATAAAAGTATAAAGCATGACAAGTTACTATTACTATCATTATACATTTTGTGAGAAAACATGTCTATTGTTAAGCTATTTGTTGGAAATTTGTGTTGGCTATTCATACTTGGACTGGTTTATCATATGGCGTCAACTTAGGAACATGTTTATGCCGTTTTTTTATTCCAGACACCCAGGAAGCTTACCTGTACATGGGGACCCGCAAGCAAAATCCGCACTGTACAGGGATAGGTTTTTGTTGTTATCTCAGAGACTTTCTCGTCACCAGGATTTTTCGAGGCCGGCTTTTGAGTCCGAACTTTCACAATTCCGGAGCTGTGAGGTACTACTGCTGTATTATCCAACTGCGTTTGAACTACCAATGATGTTGCCAAATGTTTAAAACTGCGTGTTCTATGTCTAGATTCAGTTTAGTGTTTTTGAGGAGGATTAGTATGTAATATTATGTATGCTGTTTTCGTCAGATATCTCCTATTCAATCTCTGGTTGGACAAAAAGGTAGAAGATGGGTAATGGGAGTAATTTCTCAGCTGGAGGATGGCCATTTTTATTTGGAAGACCTTACTGCTTCAGTTGAAATCAATTTATCTGATGCTATATCCTTTTGTGCTTTGACAAAAATTATTTTATTTTGTAGCAAGAACTCCATAAACTTGTTAAATGTTTTATTACTTAGTTTTTGTTGGGGATAAAACAATAATAAACGAGTGTTAAAATAATGTCGCTTCAGCCAATTAAATGTATTCCTTTAAATGTCATTATAATTACCTCTTCTAGCATTTCATTTTTTACCTGAAATTTATGTAGGCATGGATGGGTATTATTAGCTTGCATCTTGTTAGTACGGAAATCTAGTTGATCAAAGGATTTTTGTACAAAGTGATTAGAATAAGTTTGTTCCGTCTTTTCATAATTTTTTATTGATGTGTATGCTATAATTCGTATAACAGTTCAAGTTTCTTGTAAGCACGAGTCTATGGTCATTAGTTTCTTTGACTATCCATACAAGATTACTACAGGATTCTTCTTAGAGAATACCATAGTTGTGGCCGAAGGCGAGATGCTCGCAGAGGGTATTTTTAAGGTACTTGTTAACATTTCCTTCGTGATATCTGCTTCATGCTCTCTTACTTTTGTAAAACCAATAAATCTGACATTTGATTTATATGCTTTTATTCATAATTCATGATGAATTTCACTACAGTTGCAAGTTGTATGACTTCTCTCATTTTTATCAAACAAAATTATGACTTTATTTTTTTACATCAAACCTGAAAAATTATAGTTTTTGTACTTCAAAGTTCACAGCATTGCTATTTTAATGTCTTTATGCATTTTACCTACAATATGTCGATAATTGGTGCGTCTTTTCCTGTAGATTTTTACATGTGGGTTTCCACCATTAGAGGACAGAGATAAATCACTTCAAGTGCTTGCAGGGCATGACTTTTTTGGTGGTGGTACTTTTACAAAAGAAGAAACGGTATCATTATTACTCCCCTCCTTGAATTTACTATTTAATATTCACAAATATGTTTATTGTGTAGTACTCCATGAAAATTAATTATCCTTTATATATGCAATAGATTAGGATGGAAGAAATGGAGAAAAGAGCAGTCAATGACATGTTTGTCATATTATCTGATATTTGGTTAGACAAAGAAGAGGTAATTTCAAATGCCAATTTGTTTTTTCTTTTTTTTCTTTCCCTTCCTTTGTTGTAACTTGATACATTGATGTTTTTTCTCCATAGAGAAGGCTATAGGAAAGATAGAGATTGTTCTTGATGGTTTTGAGTGTGTGGAAATGGTTCCTTCCTTATTTGTTTTTATGGGAGACTTCTGTTCTCAACCATGTAGCCTTGCATTTAAATCTTATTCGAGCCTAAGGTGAGTTCCACTTGCGCTATCTTACTAATCATTTCTGCTAACCATTTAGAAATATGAAACTTGGAAAGCACTGTTGCACACTAAGGTACCGTTTGGTCTAGCTTATTTTAGACTTTTTTACTCAATAAAAGGAGAAACTAGGCCAAACAGATTTTCAAGAAGCTCTTGATAGAAAAAAAGTTGTTTGATTGTTATGAGTAAAATACATAGACAAAAGACCTTTAAAGCTAAAAAATACAACAATTACCAATCACTTTAGCTTTTTTCTAAAAGCTCTTATTTTTACTTTTGGCTTTCAGATAGCTTTTAAGACCTAAAAAAGCCGGGCCAAACGGACCCTAAATCACATTAGGTGATGGTTCAAACAAACAATTAGTTTTTTTATTGCTTAGGAAGAATAGTTTATTGTCGTGCAAGATAACAATTATCAGAGACTTTGATATGCAGGTCCCAATTTGGCAAGCTAGGGCAAATTATTGCTGCCCGTCCACGGTTAAAAGAGAACAGCCGATTTCTTTTTATTCCAGGTCCTGGTGATGCAGGTATTTGATTAAATTGATAAGTTCTTACACTTCCCACTTTCATCCACTTGCGTGATATATCACTTTCCGTGTATATTTTCAGTTCCTTCGACAGGTCTTCCCAAGTGTCCTCTACCTAAATATTTAGTTGAGGAGCTCCAAAAGTATATTCCCGGTGCCATATTCTCAAGCAACCCCTGCAGGTTAATATTAGATTTAAATAGGATCGCACGGGACATCTTTATTGATTATATATTTGTGTTTTCTAGTTGTTATGGAAACTGATTGTTTCTGATTGTTCTTACAAACTCATAATTGTTTGGATACAGGGTGAAATTCTATACCCAAGAAATTGTATTTTTCCGCCAGGATCAGCTGTATACAATGCGCCGTTCTTGTTTAATGCCACCTTCTGAGACAGAAACTGTTGATCCTTTTCAGCATGTAATTAGTCTCTTATCTGTGTTTTCTCCTTTGATAATTGTTACCTTTTGGTTTAGAAAAATAAAAATTCATTGGTTGTGTTTAAATTGCAGCTTGTTGCCACCATAACTCATCAGAGTCATCTATGTCCATTCCCTCTAACTAAAGAACCCATCGCATGGAATTATGACCATTCCCTTCATTTATATCCAACTCCGCACACGGTACTGTTGATACTTGAATTGTTTCTTTTCGCTTTTTTTATCTTCATTTTCTATTCTACAATATTTGTTTATTTCACATCTCAATATCTTGAAAAACCGTTTATGATGTGATGACATGACGGTAACATATTCTTCATAACTCACCCTGGAAAGAATGTTCCGAGGCTGATTCTGCTGTTGTGATTGCAGATAGTTTTAGGAGACAGAAGTCCGCAGAAAGCTTTTAAGTACACAGGAATCACTTGTTTCAATACTGGATCCTTCTCGATGGATAGCACATTTGTAGTATACCGTCCTTGCAATCAGGAAGTTGAATTGTCATCATTGTGAACTGAATATGATTCTTTTTGGTTGTCTTACTCTAATTATCAGCATGTCAAACATTCCGCGTTCGCTGGTATTGCTGCCTTTTCCTCCAGCGAGTGTTGAAGTCACAGCTATTCTTGTTTTATGTATCTTAACGACGATGTGAAAATTGTTAGTATAGTAGGAATGTTCTAGTCTAGTTGAGGCAGTTCATTTTTTATTTGGATAGTTATTGTAAGTTCATTTATGCAACTTCATATTACAGAAAAATGTGTTTTTTTGAAGAGTATTATAGTACAATTATTATTGAAATATCAACAAAGGTTTTCCTGATTTACTAAGAGATGTCAAATAGCTAAGATGGCCAATTTAACAGATTCATCAATTTTCATGGCCACCATATACTGCAATATTAGTTTTTTCAATCCAACTTACAAGTTACAGTCCTGCATTTTTTATTTGCAGATTGAAAGTTATGGTCATTTCAATATCAGTGATACTGTTAGTATACAAGTTCAGCAGAGTTATAATTACTAATAGTTAAAAAACCAATGATTAAGATTGTTATAATTATAACATGTATAAACAAGGGATGTTTAAAATGAACCATCTCATTGGGTGGTCTATCTGCAAATTAGTGTATGCTTGATTTCATTTTTGGAATGGACAAAATTGATAATTTTACCTCAAATTTATTGATCAGCGCCTTTTTTTTTTTGTGAACGTATCAAAACATAAGTTACTTTACAGCCATTTAATTTTAACCAAAATCAATTTTGTAAGACCAATTTTGATAATTTTACGCTCAAATTTATTGATTTGCGCCTTTTTTTTTTGCCTTTTTGTTTTGTGAACGTATCAAAACATAAGTGATTTCATTTTTGGTCTTACAAAATTGATTTTGGTTAAAATTAAATGGCTGTTAAGTAATAACTAACACAATATGACAATTCATTCAAAATTATGTTGCACTAACACTCATCCAAACACAGCTACACATAATATTTATATCCAAAGTAATGGCACTGAACATTAGTGTGACCTTTTATTAGTCATGATTTTAACATTTTCTTCCAAAATAAGTTATCAAAGATTACAACAGTGCCCAGATTACATCACAAAAAGAGCATAAATGTACTCGGAAACACAAACAGAACCCTAGTTCTGATAGTAACAAAGCTAAATTTCATCGGTTAGGATATGACTGAGCAGAAGCAACCTAAAACAGTTTGGCAGAAGTAAAATCAGCAGGCTTGCAATCAGTAATCTGCAACAATCTGATCAAGACCCTGAAACTTAATCTTAACCACCATCTACCGAACGATGAATTTTTTTTTCATAGACGAAATCCAGCAGAGCTGCATGTAATAAAAGAATGGGTTGGCGTAGCCACAGGCTGAAAGCAAGCACTTCATATCTCAAGTAACGTGAAGGACAGGTCGAAGCTGTTAGAGGAAAATGGGTTCAATTTCAAACTTTATTGATTAGTTTGTGGTGAATATTACACAATATACCGTTCATCTCACAGAACGCAAAGGTCTTCAATTTACAAATGGCACCCCAGACACAACTTGTTGGGCATATTCAACATACTGCATTCCGAAAAACTGTCTCAAAAAGTATTCCTCGTAAGGTATTCGGCTAGAAAAGAACTTCCAGACAACAACTGCAAATCCAATAGTCGATAAAGGATTACAGAGCATTATTTGAGTTCCAACAGACCAAATGAAGAAACCACAATACCCTGGATGACGAATAAATTTATATATACCATGTGTAACCAATTGATGACGTTCATCAGGACGAACCCTTATAATATGAGTAAATGATTGCCCTGCCGTTATTATTGCCATCTTCCTCATAATTTCACCTATAACAAGTACCAGTCCTAAATCACTGATAACCCAATATTCCTTTAGCTCAGGAAACAAAGTAATCTCGATTAAATATTCTAGCAATGAAAACATCATTGCTAAGAGATAGTCTTTGCTAATCAAAAGGGACGTCAAATTTACACTTGATTTCCCATGAATGACGGCGGCTAGAAAATATTCTGAAACGTGAAAGAAGATAACTGCAAGGAACATTTGAGATAATTGCCGGCAAGCAGTGTAGCTAAAGATTTCTGTCATTTTTGCCAAATAAAGACAGTAAACCTCACTTGTTTTATGCCACAGAAGGACTTGGCTGATTAAAGTATCTGTGATATAAGCCAGACCTGAAAAAGATGCAAAATTAGTACTGGAAATAGTATTGTGTCCTCTTATAGGGACACAAAATCGTAAATCGGAAAAGAGGAAGTAAAATCGTAACACTAATCATAAAATTATACAAAATTCATAAAACTCAAATTCATATATCTGCATGTAAATTTAAATTTATCAGCATGAGACATTGAAGCCAATTTGGAAATGCAGAAGAAAGAAGAGGGAGAAGATTTTTATTTTTTGGAAACGGATGCAAGCATAACCACTAAATCGCAAGAAGATTTGTGTGTACTTTTAATAGCAAAATTGTAAGATCCTACGAATCAAATCAGGATTCCACCTGATTACACACAAATAGGATTATATGAGTACTCTTGATCACTGAGGGCAAGCATAATCGCAAAATTGCAAGATTTTATGATTTAAATTGGGATTTTTACTACCATGAGTTTTACATAGTAACTCATAACACTTTAGATTGAACATGTGACAATGTCGGACATTAACACAACATTAACTTAAACTACCACCTGTATCGACATGTCAATGTCTGTGATGTGTCATGTCCGGCATCTGCCCGACTCGATACCAACACATGCAGTTACATTCAATTACATCAATTTTCTTAGATTAACAAACATTGTCGTGTCGGTGATTGTGTCACCAAAAAATAGTTCAAGTAGAACATAATAGATAGGAATGAATCAAAATAAAGAAAACTCTTTGTGCTAAGATAGTCATAAATTCTAAAACAAACTTTCAATCACTTCAATCATATATTCAGTGTTGGACACAGACACATGTAGTTACATTCAATTCAATTATAGGGAGCAGATCGCAATGGAATCGAATCCACACGCAAGCAACATGAGAGTGGAAGGAAAATTTGAAAAAAAATCGAAAAAGGGAAAACCTGGACGGATTTTGTCGCTGTCTCTAGCAGGCGATGACCATCTCCAGTTGCGTTTTCCGGCCAAGTTTTAGTTTTAAGGAAACAAGTTTTGCTTTTTTTAAGGAAAGTTGAGTTCACTGCAATTCAAACTTTGTTGATTTCTTTTGTCAAAAAAAAAAACTTTGTTGATTTCTCCTTTCAAAAGATTTTTTTTTGTTGATTTAGGGATTTTAATTGTTAAATTGTGTTTTTTTATCTATTCAAATTTTTTAATATTATAATAAAGAAAAATGTTAAACAATGTCTCCGGGGCAATGATTAAACATATTAATATAGAAAATTTGTCTTGAAATGTATGCATTCAACACTTTGAAAGCGTAATAAGTTATGTTTCCAATATTAAATTTCTATTTTATTTCATTTTTTGGTATGCTTAACAAGCACTACGTCAAAAAACGCCAGCGGCGGCGGTTCGAAGCAGCATTTAGCGGCGGTTCAAACCGCCGCTAAATGGAATGTGCGGCGGTTTCCAAGCGTCGCTATATGCGGCGTCGCCAGGTCAATCCGCGGCGGTTCAAGTGAACCTTCAGAATAACCGCCGCTAGCCGTTAGCGTCGGTTCTGTTGCTTTTTGCGGCGGTTCACAACCGCCGCTATTAGCCACTAGGTTGAATTTTTTTCGGGTTAATTGCGACGGTTTGAACCGCCGCTATGAATTTTTTTTTCTGAAACTTTTTTTTTTCCCACAATTTTTTGAAAAATTATATTTCTTTCCCGCCATTTTTTTAAACTTTTTCTTTTTTAATTGCGACGGTTTAAACCGCCGCTATTGACTTTTTTTCTGAAACGTTTTTTTTTTTTCCACAATTTTTTGAACAACTTTTTTTTCTTTCCCACCATTTTTTTAAAACTTTTTCTTTTGTTTCCCACAATTTTTTAAATGCTCTTTTTTTCCCGCATTTTTTTTAAAACACTTTTTTCCCACAATTTTTTTTTGCTTTCTTGCAATTTTTTTCAAATCTCCTTTTTTTTTGTAAACATACATTCAAACAAAATAATAATTTAACATAATAAGAAATTTCATATAATCTCATGTATTTCAAAATATTAATGTTTCCATAAGCACTTCAAATACCAAATAACCACCCTTCAAAAAAATATCAATAACCACCTTACTTCAAAAGATATCAAAGTACCAAATGATAAATCATTAAAACCTAATCTAGTGTTTCATGACTAGCTGGAAAAGAAGGTCATCCTCTTGTAGGAGCGTCCATGTCTGAAACCTGAAATTTAAACCCATAAAAAAATGAGTATTACAAAAGATATTATCATCAATTGTACTTTTCCTGTGACCATTGAGAGGAAATATCAAGTAATGTAAACTTTATTAGAAGAAATTGAAACATGAATGAACAACAAGACAAACAAGTATCAATATTGGTTTCTATATCATAATTCAACAAACTTTCTAGTTGCACCTGTTCTAGAGTTACAAAATTAAGAACCTAAAATTGATGAATTTTTACATGATCTACCAATAAAACAAAATGAATCTACCTGTTTGTGGACAATGTTATAAATACAAAATTTCCACCCCATTTAGCGGACACGTAGAGTACACAAAGTGAATTATAGACAAAATTCCCTTATTAAATGCATTAAATAATGAAGGTTATATATACCTGTATATTGTTCTTATAGACCTCCTTTTTTAATTTCAAATGATACGTCGGGCCACCTCGGTTTGTCTATAGGGAACATGTTGAAATTTGTCCCAATACTTCCTAGATAACCCCCTAAAAGGCCAGCAGCCTCTCCAACTGGTTGATCGTCTCTGCTCCATTCCATTAGTATCTTTTGCCCTGGAGGAAGGCTAAATACATCTTGAGATCTCAGACGAACTACTTTAACCACGCCTCTAGCATCTGTAGAATATAAATCCATCAAAACACCAGGTCATATAGAGACAATTGGCAAATCGACAATTGTACATGAAAATAAATATTTGATTATGAACCTGTTAGCAAAACTATGTTCCTCTATCACTCTTTTCCGTAAAGAAAATGCACTCGATGTTTGGTCCAATAACAGGAGCATGCACAATAATCAAGTAAACTACGTACCTCTTACATCAACCGTCCAATATTTTTGTGAAATTTTCCTTGACTTGTTCGCTGGATCGTTGATTGAAAGTCTAGCTTCGGGCTGTGGAGGTACATGACGGATCATAGCTGGTGTAGGCTCATCCGTCGGTGCAGGAGCACTATGGCTGGGATGGTCCGCGGCCGGTGTAGGCTCAAATCTTCTTCTTTTTGGCGCCATACCTGAAAATACATAACAAGGAACATTAATCAACAAAATATTTGACAACCGTTAAACATAGCAATAGTTAAACTCAGTATACTACAAAAGATGTTAACTTAAAATAGATCACAAACTTCAAAAGTGTGAAGTAAAGGAGGATAGCCCTTGGCACCTCATCTTCAAAAAACATATTATCCATAATGTGATTGTGTTGGGAAGAAGAAGAAGAAGAAGAACCAAACATGTTGTTTGTTTGTTTGTTAATCCTTCTTTTGTAATAATCTGCTAAAACAAGAATTCAAAAATGTGTACAAGAGGAACAATAACAAATACTAGTACTAATACACAATTTAGTTTATAATTTAATAAATCAATTAATGATTTACACAAAATTAGACAGTCACATAATTGGAAATCTTAATGACCATGCAGAACACGGTGAGTAAGGTACGGTTCTGAAAGCTTTTTTAATTTCACAAATTCAAATAATATTCATACAGCGATTATTATTATAAATTTAATCAATCATGGTGATTTGATTACATTTATTTACAACCTAGAAACTAAACAACAAAAAGATGTTACACTACACTCAAAAAAATTTAATGTTCTCTTTCTCTTTCTCTGAACTAGTTCAGCAAAACTTTTTTTGAGTGTAGTGTAAAAGCTTATAACTAATATATTCTTTATATTGAAAGTATTATAGAATGAGGGGAATGATTTGGAGAATGTTTCAAAGTCCTACAAAACACTACAACCTAGAAACTTAATCATTGCACAATAATGTTCTCTTTCTCTGAACTAGTTTTCCTGATACCTCCAATTTAAGGAACTCAAAAAAGGAATCAGGGGAGAGCTTTGTAGTGTTTTGTAGGACTTTGAAACATTCTCCAAATCATTCCCCTCATTCTATAATACTTTCAATATAAAGAATATATTAGTTATAAGCTTTTACTAATCCTCTACAACACTTTCCTTAACAAAGTGAAGAATTCTCCTTTATTTACCTACACTTCCCTCATTCACTTCCATCCCTGAATCCCAAACAAGCCTAATGAGAAGCTTTGAATAAAATTTGGTTGTGGAAACATCTTTTGAAAACAACTACACCCGAATGCAATGCGTATAGATGAGCATAATAATTGTAAAAGCTAGACATGTGATCACTACAGCAACATAAACTCAAGCAAAAGCAAGGTAAAAGACCCCTCGGATTTTAGGAAACCCCGCAAAACAATTTTGAGAGCAAAACTATTACAATTACTCAAAACTTTTAAATCCAACTAAGCCACAATATATTATAGATCATGGAAAACAGATCAACCGTATATAGTTAACAATCCTAAGTCCTAACCATCACGATCGGAACTTGAAAGATACTTAAAGAGGACGAGAATGAAAAACACGTTACCAAATATATGATGACAACGAACTAAACGAAAACAACTTTACCAAATAAAGAAAAGATTCAGATTTTGATTGATTTTATCTTTTGAACGGCCAGATTTTGATTGATTAACCATTCCCATGATTCAAACACAAGAACAAGATTAATTTTAACAGACAAATAACTTACGAGCTATGAACCAGGCAGACGGAGGCTGACGAAGCGGAGGGAGGCTCACGAAGGCGGAGGGAGGCTCACGGAGGCGGACGGGAGTTTAGGGTTCGAGTTTCTGAGATACGCGTTCAGATTAATTTTATGCGTATTCTCTTATTTATTTTAATTTTATGGGTTTTTTTTTTTACTATGCATACTTATTATATTCCTTTTATAATATGTTTTTTATTGTTTTTTCTAATGGATAGATTCATATACAATCTTTTTATTGTTTCTATTTTTTTTTACTAAACTTTTTTGTTCATATATAATCTTTTTCTACTTTAGTACTCCCTCCAACCCTTTCTATTTGTTGTTTTAGGAGAAAAAATGCAATCATTAATCATATTGATAATTTAAGATTATATTTTGTCGATTATACCCAATTGTCAATGACTTTTATTTTTTCAAAAAAACTAATTAATACTATATATATGAAAAAAATAACTACTAAAAAATGCAATTATTTTTTCAAACGTAAGAGACCTGATTCAAACCTAAAATAAACATAAGGGACCAAAAATACAGTTTAGGCTTTTTTTGTGATACATAATATATTAAATTTATTGAAAAAAGAACGTGGATGCAAAAAAACTAAAATTTATTGGTGGATTAAAATTAGGGTATAATAGGTAATAGGAAGATAATATGTAAAAATACATTTTCTTAATTTGGTGTTACTAATCTAAAACAACAATTAAAAAAGAACTGAGGGAGTATAAATTTTCTACTTTAGTATAATATCAAAATTAAATATCAAATTTGACAACATTTAAAAGAAAACATAATTTTGTCAATTAAATTAGAAAACCATGTATTTAAAAAAATAATTACAAAACCATGTCATCATTATCAACATTTTCATTTATGGTCGGATTCGTAGGATCATCGTCTGTAGCGTCTCTTGCCTAGTGTATAGGTAAAGCATCATCTGAAAATAATTGTTCCAAGTTTCGCGAGGGGTAAGAGTAAGACTCATTAGATGTTGTAATCTCATTGTCTTCTTGACCCATGTCATACAAGTCCCTTGGCTTTAAGTGAATAGGTATGCTCCAACCCTTTTCTTTTTCATCATCCACAAAATAAACCATCTGAGCTTCTGCAGCTTTAATGTATGGCTCGTCATCTTCATGTTCACCAATATGTATTAGTCTTGTAAAGTTAATCGAAGTAAATCCTAATTTGTCGATCTTCATTCCTCTAGGATTGGTGGTATTAGCCCATTCACATTTAAACAAAGGAACCATGAACAATCCACTATAGTTCAACTCAATGATGTCCACCAATTTTCCATAATAATTAACTCCTCCAAATTTCATTTGTGTGTCACTACTACTTGAGTAACTTCTTGTGCCAAATGTTCCAAAAACGCCACTATTCTGAGTTTTAGTGCTTTGTCCCGCGTTAAGGTTCGAAATTTGTATCCGTTAACGTTGTATGCAGAAAATCTTCTAGCTTTGTCATTCGGACCTTGAGCAAGGGAAAAAAGAATTGATTTATCTTCTTCTCTTAGATTTTCAAAATTGTTAGTAATCTATAAGAAAAAAAGGTACAGTGTTAATTTTCAAAACTGTTAGTAATCTATAAGAAAAAAAAAGTATAGTGTTAATGAAATGTTTACGAGTAAAAATAACCAAGAAGACATCACATTAATTTTTTACTCACATGTGTCGGTGTTAGACACCAGACACGTCTTTGATCAAAAGTGTCGATGTTATAGAGATTGCAACACTTGCCTAAATACACTAGTTTATGCACTGCCTCAAAATGTAATTTAATCTGTAAATGTCATATCTAGGAGGCTGCAAAAGAGCTGCATAAAAATTCAAAAGAAAGAGGGAAAGCACTCGTCTATCATTATAAAAATGTTAATCTGGGTTGGGTTTACACCACAAACTTGCACAGAACATTGTTTTGGAAAACACAACACATTATAACTGCAATAGTCCATGACACCACATAAATTTGGAATGGGGCAGTCATGACACCATATAATACATAAGACAAGTTTGAAGAAAAGATTGTGGTACATATCATTATTGAAGCATATATGGTACCTCAGACATTATAATCCATGAGAATGCAATAACCATGACCTGAAAGAAATTGAAAGGTTATAATAAAATAGTTAGACAAAACAAATAATAAAAAACTTTAGTTGTGTATAATGAATTTGCCTTTTTATTTTTCAGAAGCTCTCTCATTTAGTTTTTGCATAAACATTTGTAAGCTTATAAGCTGCAAGTGAAAAATCTTAAAATGATTTTAATTGAGAAATAGTACATGACTTTTGAATATATAAGAAATCAATACAACATACCAGCATTTTGAAAGATAGTACTGGACTAGAAAAGAACACCATTAATCCCAGAAAGCTGTTGCAAAACAAGAAGTCCAATTCCAATCTATATATCGAATATATGACTCGGAGTTAGTATAAGCTGATTAGTCTCTGATTGTCAATGTTAATTTATGCAGCTAATGCTTAGAGAAAAACAAGTTACCATTAAAGGAAGCCAATATCTTCTTTGCTTGAGTTCTGCAAATCGAACGGTAGTTCTTCTGTTTGACGATAATGACTCATCAATATATGAAGAACATGCAACCAAAATGAAAATGAAACAAATGAATGTTAATTATCACCTTAATATTTCATTGACTTCGACCGAAATATCAGTTTCGTAACCTCTGAGCACTTGTAAAGAATTTTCAAATTCTTCTGTCATGCCCATTTTTGCCTGTAATTCAACAGCAAATCAAATTAACTTTATATCACATTACATATTCATTGAAAGTTGAGAATACTGATTCAAAAAGCTTACTAGCCATCTAGGAGACTCGGGAATGAAGAATAAACCAGGTATAAGTAATGTACAAGGTATAATTCCTGCAAGAGTAGGGAACAAGTTGCTTATTGTAAATTTTGTCACATAACATTTAAGCCAACTCGGAGACGTTGTATATACCATCAGAGTCTAGCACAAGTGGTTGGTGCGCAGTGTGAGGTGTTGTAAATGTTGTGGTACTGAGTTCGATTTTTAATCATAAAAAAATAGTATAGTTGTATAGGCTATATTACCTAAAATTGCAAGGTATCTCCATTGAACAAAAAGTCCTAGCAAATAAGCCAACATAATTCCAATGGTGACAGAAAGCTATGCAGAAAACAAACAAACAAAAAGAAAGATTAAGTTCACTTAATCTAGTAAAGTGAAAATTTATTAAAATCTAGCATGAAAATAGCAATTTAACTATAAACTAATCTTGATGGTATCTACCAACCTGGTTAACTGAAACTAGAGCTCCCCTCAAGTTTTGAGGCGATATCTCAGCTATATATACCGGCACCTATATGAATTTAAAAACTCGATTATTTCTTAACACATAACTTAATCACACAGCAGAAAATGTGAAAACATTTTGACATTACCATGTAAGATATTATTCCGACGCCAAATCCTTCCAACAACCTTCCCATATAAAGAAAAGAAGAATCCTGAAAGATGCAACTTTACAAAGTTAAACTCTTATCACTGAGCTAACACCGTGAATGATGTGATTTGTGAATGGCATGAAAGAAATTGTGCAAACTATATACTCTCTCCTGCCCGAAATTCTTCCTCCTTTCCAATTCTAGACCTTATGTACAAGTTACCTTTTCCATCAAATGGATTGAATCTATAATACTTCTAACTTGCTACTGTTTCATTCAATAATAAGCAAAGGCTTCATCATTAATTCTTGAGTTAATTTTTATCTTATACACTTCCTCCGTTTTTACACAAAAGAGCAGGTGTCAAAAACCTTACACCAGATAGCTTATCATACAAACCATTTTAAAAACTTTAGGCATTAGACAAATAACCTGATTTCAACCTATTAACTTATTAAGGTCGGATAATATCATTTCCCAAGCTTTTTGCAATCATTAGAAAATTCTATAGAGGTCATGGTTAAGCTCAATAAACCTCTTCATGTAAAGCATAAGTTTGTCCATATGTGTCAAAAATCATAACTTTGGTTCTTAAATGATTCTTTAACAAAATAAGGAAAAGAAGATATCAAGAATACAGAAATCTGACAAAAACAAAATAAATAATTATAATGTGAGATTTAAATACCCCTTCCAGCTTTTCCACTTGAGTAAAATGGCGACCATATGATGTGTAGCAATTACCATATAGAACGGGTGCAAGATTACCTGCATATTGTGCAAAGAAAAACAGAATTATGCAAACATTTTCAAAGGTATGCAATGGAAAAAGTATGCGTAATGAATGAAAATTATGGAGGCTTTTGTCTGTAACTTAGGCCTGATTCATTGTGGGATAAATACAAAGGGCTGTAAGCACATAAAATGTATATGTTATATGTTATGTAGCAGTAACTGATAAGCAAACTAAATCAGATATGAGTCCCATTCCATGCGCAAAGGGGATTTTATAGTTTGTTTCCTTTTCAGTTGTTACAGCATTCCCCAACAAGTATCCATGAAGAATTAACATTTCTTAATTAATCTAAAAGCTGTTTTCTATAATTGCATAATCAATTTTGAAGCTGTTTGATCAAAACATCAAAGTAAATCAAACAGTTCATTGGCGATTGATGAAGTTGTTACTAATAAGATTTCACAAGAAAATTGAAAAAAGCAAGTCAATAATAAAATCCTAATTTCAGAACATAATGGAAAATGCATTCAATGTGCACAGAACATATTCTAACAATTAATATGCTAAAGTGAAAAGTAGCATAATAGATTTATTCTATCACTCTCTTCCCATAAGAGTCTCAGCAAAAATTACCTGCACAGGAGAACAAACCCAATAGTGAGGTCAAATTGAAGGATGGAAATTGAAAACAAGGGGTTGATCAAGTGATGCGATGGTGAAATTGAAAGGGTTGATCAAGTGATGCGATGGTGAAATTGAAAACACCTGACATTGAAGGATGGAAATTGAAAAATTTCATCACCTGAAATTGATTTTGCCCATTCTTTGTTGAAAACAATGGGTTGTGGTGGTGATGAAGTGATGCGATGGTGATGAGCGAGTTCGTGATAGAGAATAAGAGAGAACGAAAATGAACCGCCGCGGATACACCCATAAACGCCTCAGAGTGCATGTCGCTAATTGCTTGTGAGCGGCGGCGGTTGGGAAACGCCGGAGTAACCGTCGGTAATGGGATGAGCGGCGGCGGTTGTATTTATAGCGCCTCCAATGGACTGCCGCTGAATCCCTTTTTTCTTGTAAAAAGAACCAAGAAGACATCACATCAATTTTTTGCCTATACTTTAGCTTCATTTTTGTGTTTTTTTTGTGCCTTTGGGCATTTATATATCTATAGTATAAACTGTCTAACTGATGTCTAATATTTAGTATAGAAGCAACCCTGCTATAGCAGTTCTATCTAGGATTGATGACTCTAGCTAAGAAAGAAAATCATGGTGTAAGACATACTAACGAGATCTGAATATTAGACACTTATAACCAAAATCCCTATATTAATTTTTCAAAAATAGTAAAGTACCTTCCACTTGAATATCTGATTCATAACATCGGGACTACAAACAGCTTCTGCATCCCGAGTACAATGTCCTTCATTCAGCATCCTTAAAGCCGTTCGAACAGCCTATATATACACAAGACAGAACACATGAACTTAATAACACTACCGACTACTGAGTAATAAATTTAGGAAGATATGCACCTCAACTGAACCTTCCAACTTTCCCACTGTAATAGTCTTCTCCACAACATTTTCCAGTGTGTGAGTGTGAGTAGAAGCAAATTTATGTTCTTTTATGACTTTCTCCATAGTAATTGATGATGAAGCTTCTTTAAACAAAGCCAACAATCTACATCAGAAGAAAGCATCTTAAGAATAATACCATAATCTTAGCATTGTTCATGTTTAAAACTTCTTTGGTTGCAGGCTTTATCTTCTCTTTAACAATGGGAAATTTTATATGATCTCTTATAGGAGTTCCAAGTTCATCATCTATCTCATGCTTTCTGTTTTAAGGAATGGAAAAAGATGTTACTAGATGTTAGAAGGTAAAATGTGGAGAACAAAAAGGCCTGCATACTATATTCTTTCCTTATAAAAAAAAAAAAAAAAGAGTAAATCTACCATAACTAAAGTGAAATTAAATGAGCAGAAAGTAGACAGACATACAACGAAAACAAGGATAGAATTTTAAGATAAACAGAGTGATGAAAAAACCACCACTATATACCAGTATTTGAGATCACACGTCTCACCTAGCTGAATGCCAAACAAAAATGATATGGTATGTAGCTCCAAAGAAAGAAGACATCTGCTTATATTTTGAATCATTGATTAGGATTACTTTATTAAATTTTTGGGAATTAGGATTTTCTGGTTAAGATTTTGCATAACAGAATCCTTATCATAAGAGTATGCATGCACCTCATTTACAATACAGAACATAGTAGTCAAATCCGAAACAATAACCACTTGTAAGTAATTCATCTTTATTTTTGCAGAATCATCAATGCTACTGAACCAAAATAATTGAAATGCATATTAACACATTTAAATTTACAACAAACAACACCAAATTCATGAATTTAATCACCTGAAATTGAAAACAATGGGTTGATAAAGTTTCATCACCTGAAATTGAAAATCACCACCTGAAATTGAGAACAAGGGTTCGAGCAAGCAGAGAAGTACCTGAAGCTTGATTTTGCCCATTCTTTTTTGAAAACAAGGGGTTGCGGTGGTGATGGAGTGATGCGATGGTGATGAGCGAGTTCGTGACAGAGAATAAGAGAGAGGGAAAACGAAACCGCCGCGGATACACCCATAAACGCCACTGATTGCATGTCGGTAATTGCGTGTGAGCGGCGGCGGTTGGAAAACGCCGCAATAACCGTCGGCAATAGGAAGAGCGGCGGCGGTTCTATTCCTAGTGCCTCTAGGTGACTGTCGCTACATTCAATTTTTCTTGCAGTGAAGTGTCCCGAGAGCACTGTTTAGCATGACCCGTTCATTGTAATTTTACTCTATTACTAAGATATGGAACAAAATAAAAATGTGAATCTATGCATAAAAATTGAAACATAAAAAATATAGAAATAGGAACAAATCAAATATAATAAAATTGATTACTAACAAATTTACTAATTTATCCTTATTGTTTTAAATAATATTCTAAATTTTATATCGTTCATTGTTATTTTACTCTATTAATAAGATATGGAACAAATAAAGATATTAAAGGGAGAGCGTCATTACTTTTTGGATAAGTGACTACGGTCTGGGAAATACATCAGTCTGTTGTTGAGTAGTAATTCACACTCTACTGAGTAGAATAAGTTCGTATCCACAGGGATCGTGCCGCAGCTTCGTTAGCGTTACTTAAGTTCGTATATTTGCATTCGCTTTGGGTTTTTAGAAAAATGTTTTATATAAAAATAGCGTAATGCGTTGCAGAAAATATACAGATAGTTTGATTCAGAAACATAGAGGATAAGTATGGTGGTTGGAGTTACTCCCTTCTTCCTATTTGGCGTGAACGGTGTATAACATAGTTAACTAGATTGTTGTTCGCCGGTGACTTTTCCTTTGTTGTAGTAACACCTTACTATTACTCTATGTATAGTGAAGTTTCCCTACGTTAATAACTAATGTACCTACGAGAGCCTAACCTCGTTGTGTCACATACCCTAATTACATGGTGAGTTATTCATTAAACATGCATTATTACCTTCACCAATTGCCTCTAGGTCCTAGTATCAGACTGTTCAGCTTCTAAGTGCTCAATTCACACCTAGTTCCTGATTCCTCTTCTAATTGTTCAGTTCACAACTAGTTCCGGACGTTACCGTCTCTATACACCTAGCATTATTTACTACTAGTTCCGGGCGAATATTAGGTGTCCCTAATATAGATTCTATGAGCGCTCCCGCTTATCCGGCCAGATTCCGGAATACGTTGTTAAAGTGCAAGAAAGTAAATAACAAACATAATACTGAATAACGATTTATTATAACTTTGACTCAATCACAGACTCCAAATATTCATAGGGGAGTTCATCGTCTCCACCACAACCTAAGACATCTATTACAAAAGACTACATATTTAAATTACAAAACAATAATAACCTAAATAGAAAAGCCTAAAGAAAACATACCTTGCTGAGTTAGTTTTCCCGTAAGGGAAGAAAACTATGTCCGATAGAGCTCCTCTGAACCTCTACTTATAATAGAGAATGTTCTACTATTTCTGAAGGAATAAAACAATGAAAGGAAGGCTCTATTTATAATTTTCGTAATGAGCCTCAGCAAGGCATCGTACTGCGATAGGTCCATCATAGTACGATGTGAAGATTCAGTTCAATTTTATAATTAATCCTGTGCATTTCATCAGCTTGGTCGCAAAGTAAAGTCATCGTGCTGCGATGAACAGATATTTTGTAGATTTATTTCTTCTGTTTTCTTGGCCAGCAAGCAACTCCCATCGTGGCACGATGGAAGCCATCGTGCTACGATGAAATGCTTATTTTCTTCACTTTTTGGGCTTTTTCTTGTCTTTTGGCATCTTGGAGTTGGTCTTTTCCTTGATTCTGTAGGTTTTCCTTCGTATTTAAGCCTGTCTTTGTCATTTTACTACTAATAATAATACTATAAATACCATAGAAATTCCTGTCATCAATAAGATATAGGTCAAATCTCTTGGGGAAATAAAATAATCTATACATAAAATACTAAAGAAACTCTCCTACATTAGTCTTCTCCACCTTTGAATAACTCGACCCCGAGTTCTCATTCTGATAAAGAGCTTCCCTTGCATGTTGACTCCTCCAATGAACAAGAGACCACCCTCTTGGATCCCATTGAATGAAGTGAGAAGACTCATCTCGTGTCAACACATCCAAATGATCACGGGGTCCCATTGCTCAAAGATGGGACATAGAATTGAAAATTTATCACAATATGATGTTTGACGCACCTCAGTTAACATGCTTGAGCTTAGAGGTGTCAAAATTATCCATTTATCCATTATTCATCCAATCCATTACTAATGGATCCATCCATCCACAAGTAAAAACCTTAGTTAATGGATTGGATCAAATCCATTCATTTAGTTAAATGGATGAATCCAATCCGTCCACCTTAATTTTAAAATCTAATGGATCATTGATTATATTAATTTTAAATCCAATGGATAAGTAATTTTTTTAACCAAAAAAAAAAAGAAACAAACAATTAAAAAAATCAAAAATAAAAATATAACAAAAATAAAAGATCGGACAAATTGTTAATAATTTTCATTTATCCCCAAAGTGAACCATAATTTTCATTCAAACTTACTATATTAAAATTGGTTTATTTTAAAATCTTTTTAATTATTTAACAAATGATAATTTTTAAAACTAACTTTTTTTTGTTTAAAATAAAATACTGATTTTAATTATAAAAAAACAGATTTTTAATGAAATGGTGCAAAAAGTAAAACAACCCAAAGACTAAGGCCCCGTTTGACCCGGCTTATTTTTTACTTTTTATTTTAGCTTAAACGAAATAAAGAAGTATAAAATTATATTTGACACTATTTCTCCTTAAAAGTATTAGAGAAATAAAGTAAAGAAGTAAAAAAAAAAAAAATTAAGTCAAACACAATTTTTTCCTTCTTTACTATTTTTAAGGAGAAGAAAAAATGAGGAAAATAAGCCGGGCCAAACGGGGCCTAAGTCCAACCGTTATTTTGGTAAGTCCAATTTTTTTTAAAAATAAAAAAACAGTTTTTTTTTTAAATTTTAAAACAAAATAATAATTTAAATATTATATTATAATTATTATTAAATTAAAATAAAAAGAATGGTGGAAGGTGGTGGCCGGCAGCCGGTGCACCGCCTTGCACCGCCGCGGGGTCGTCGGAAAATCTGGGTCCACCATTGTGGACCGCCGTGCCAGCGTTGATCGGTGGCCACCACCACCCTTATTTATTATTTAATTAGAAAATGTATTAAAGAAAAATATTTGGGCTTGGTAAAGAAAAAGAGGTTTGGGCTTATTGGAAAAAAAGAGATTTGACCTGTTTTACTTTTCACACCATTTCTTTAAAGAAAAGTAAAAAATTATTTTTAAAATTAGAAATAATCTATTTAAAAAATTAATAAATAAATATTCTATTAAAAATAAAAAATAAAAGTAATTTTTTAAACGAATTGGACGGATATCCATCCATTTAAAATATCATAAGACCATATGCAATGAGGTTGTTGAATTTAGTTTCAACACCCAAAAATTTTTGCAATGAGGTTGTTGAATATATGCTGGAGGAGAGAGAAGATGAATAAATTCAACATGTTGAATCACGCCACATGGCAGCACGCGACTGGCTCACGAGATTTTAAACTCATCTTATCTTTTAACTCAATTATTTCAATGCAAATAAATTTGTTTTTTTTTTATTTTTTCACCAAAATTCGTAATTTTTTTTTCTCTATAAATAGAGACTTGGTTCAATTGATTTGGACACAGAAAAAAAAACCAAGTTTTTCAATTGATTTGGTTCAATTATTATAATTTTATTTAATCATAAAAAACAAATATTAAAATTTAAATAAAAATATGAAATAAAAAGTGGTGGGGTAGAGAAGGTGGTGGGGTAGGGTGTTGAATGAAAAAACTATTGGAGAGGGTAAAAATTGAATGGGGTGTTGAATTATTAGGTGGAAGAGAGAGAAGATGATGTGGAGTGTAAAAAGTGGAAAAATAGGGTGTTGAATGTTTTTGCCATTGTACATGGTCTAATGGATGGATTAGATGCATTATATAATTATTGGATGACTTTGATTGGATAATTTTAATAAAATTTTGATGGATTGTTAATGGATTAATGGATTTCTTTCATCCATCCATTAGCAATCCAATCCAAATCCATCCAATTCATTCATTTTGACACCCCTACTTGAGCTAGTGCAACTAACATCAAGTTCACTAACTAAGCAATAATCATGGTGCTGAATGAGGAAATTTTGAGAATTCGAAGTATCAACTTCAAGTGGCTCCATAATTTGAACATGGGAAAATTCAAGTGTATCACTCTGAAAACAAACATTTATGTCTGAAACACTCAAAATTGTAAGTTTAAGAGTGCAACCTAAGCTCCGTTTGGATTGATGGAATGTAATGGAATGGAGCGGAGCGGAATAGAGTGGAGTGGAATGAGATGGAGCGGAATGGAATGAGATGGAGCGGAATGGAATAAATATTCTGTTTTATTGTTTGGATATTTTTAAAAGGAGAGGAACAAATTTGATGGTAAGTGGTGGTATTATATTAAATTCATTCCATCTTATTTCATTCCGCCCCGCTCCGCTCCATTCCATTATTATTTTTCAAATCCAAACAATGGAATATTATTATATTCTATTTCGTTCCATCTCATTCCACAATGAAACATTATTAGATACCCAAAGAATACGAGTATATAAGTTGTTACTCATATATATATATATATATATATATATATATATAGGCAAAGAAGATATATTATAAGAAAGTACAAGGATACTCAAATTCTTACAACACTCTCAAGAAATTATGAGTTTAAAATAGAGTTCATAGAATCTTGACACCAATTAGTAAAAGTAATACAAGAATTATGAGCAAAACTACGTATACACAAATGAGTAGAATTACCCACAAATATATGAGTTCGGATATAGATATTTTTTTTAAAACTACATATACACAAATGAGTAGAATTGTAATACCCAACCCATTATATTTCATTTTCTTGTGAGATAAAAAAAAATTTGAAGAATTTAAGAATAAAATCTAAACTTTTACTAGGACTAAAACTGGATTAACACCATTTTCCAGCAGAAAAAAAAACCGACACATTTGCCGGTTTAGAGACACCAATCAACTGAAGTGGGTTTGTAACACTGCATCATTCATTAATCCATTTTTTCATTGCAACCAAAAGCAAAATGTCGTTTTTAAAGTTCAGGTATGGTGTTGTTGTCAGCCCCAATTTTCATCCTTCAAACCCTAATTTCATTATTTCAAACTCAAGGCTTTACTCTCAATTACATCACCAAGAAGACAAAGACATTCTTGTTTCCTCATTCAATCGCTTGCTCCATCAGAATCCAACTCCAACCATCACCCATTTCGGTAAGATTTTAGGTTCCCTTGCCAAACTCAATCATTACTCAACTGTTGTTTCACTTCATCGTCAGATGGAATTAAATGGAATTGCTTCAAACTTAGTCATTTCAAGCATCTTGATCAATTGCTTTTCTCAATTGGGTCTAAACTCTCTTTCCTTTTCTGTATTTGCCAACATTCTCAAAAAGGGTTATTACCCAGATGTGGTAACTTTGAATACACTCATCAAGGCTCTCTGTCTCAAAGGTCAGATCCATGAAGCATTGCATTTTCATGACAAGTTGGTAGCCTACGGATTTCAGTTGAACCAAGTTAGTTACGCGACCTTAATCAATGGGTTATGTAAAGTCGGAGAAACAAGTGCAGCCTTGCAGTTGCTGAGACTAGTTGATGGGAAGTTGGTTCAACTTAATGTGGTAATGTACAGTGCGATTATTGATAGTATGTGCAAAGATAAACTTGTTGATGATGCTTTTGATTTATATTGTGAAATGGTTGCTAAGAGAATTTCTCCTGATGTTGTCACTTATAGTACTTTAATTAGTGGTTTTTGCATTGTCGGTAAATTGAAAGAAGCAATTGATTTGTTTAATAAAATGATATTGGAAAACATCAACCCTGATGTGTGTACCTTTTCTATATTGGTTGATGCTTTTGGTAAGGAAGGAAAAGTGAAAGAAGCTAATAATGTATTTGCTATGATGATGAGAAAAGGTGTTAAACCTAATGTTGTTACTTATAACTCTTTAATGGATGGATGTTGCTTAGTTAAGGAAATGAACAAGGCCAAGGGTATATTCAACACCATGGCCCAATGTGGAGTGACTCCAAATGTTCGGAGCTATAGTATTATGATTAATGGATTTTGTAAGGTTAAAATGGTGGATGAAGCCTTAAATCTCTTCAAAGAAATGCGTTGTAGAAACATTATTCCTGATGTGGTAACTTACAGTTCCCTTATTGATGGTTTGGGCAAATCAAGAAGAATCTCACATGCTTTGGAGCTTGTCGATGAGATGCAGGATAGAGGGCATCCACCTAATATAGTTACTTACAATTCTATATTAGATGCTTTATGCAAAAACCATGATGTTGAAAAGGCAATTGCATTATTTACAAAACTCAAGGACGAGGGTATTCAACCAAATATGTACACATATACTATTCTTATTGATGGATTGTGTAAAGATGGAAGAGTAGAGGATGCAAGAAAGGTTTTTGAAGATCTTTTGGTTAAAGGCTACAATCTAGATGTTTGTATATATACTGTTATGATCCAAGGGTTTTGTGACAAGGGCTTGTTTGATGAAGCGTTAACCTTGCTATCAAAAATGAAAGATAATGGCTGCACTCCAAATGCTAAAACTTATGAAATAATTATTCTTTGTCTGTTCAAAAAAGATGAAAATGATAAGGCAAAAGAACTTCTTCATGAAATGATTGTGAAACGTTTATTGTAAGATTAAAACTAGGTAAGATTTGTCTCTAGTTATACATTGTTATTTTTAATATTAATTTAAATGCTACTGCTACAGTCTCTATGCCTTTTGAAGTTGTTCTTTTCTTTTCAATGTTATTTCTTTGTAATTACTTTACTTTCATTGTGGCAATTTCAACAAAATCTCTTTCAATCACACAGAGTGTACTACAATTTGACAAAGACCTGATGATAAAATCGACTATAATTTTTCTTTTGCCAAAGCTTTGTTGACTTCTTAAGGCCTCGTTACAGCTGCATAAGTATGCATTAAAGACAAGTATTGAGAACTGGAATGGTCTTGAAGTTGTTTGCTCACTAGGCTTAGAGTTTAGAACATGAATGGTTTGTAGGGAGCATGATTTTATTTTCCACATAATTTCTGGTATTGCAGTTTTGGATGCAGATTTATCTTAAATTTTGGTTTAGGATGATATGGCTTGTATGCTATCTTTTTGCTTCTGTTTGGTACAAGAATTAATAAGGTTCTAAAAATAGTATATGTGATAAGATCATTTTGAAATTGTGATTAGGTGATGATAAATTGAATAGCAAAGTGAAGTGAGTCAAAAGTAATGGTTTATTTTCCTTTTTGTTGTCTTTTTTAAGGGAGCATGTACCATGCTCCACCAAATAGTGCAACTTCTGAGAAGGAAATGTCATCCGTTTGGGATGATATTGTGAACGGGTTTCAGATGTTGCCACTTGAATCACGGATCCTTACGGTTTGTGGTAGGATGCCACGACCGATCCAGAAAAACTGACTTGTTTTCGTCCATTTTTTATTGTGTAATTTGATTAGTCACTTTAACTTATGATACCTTGAAACCTCATACACTAAATAAGGACATGAAACATGCTCTGTAGATAAGTTCACTTCACTTGTAAAAATTCAATAACACTTTATTTTGCAATATATTAATGCTGTATATATTTATAATTTTGTCCAAGTTCTCTACCCATTCTAGCTACTGTTTTGAATGTTTCAATTAGAGGTGGGAATAGGCTAGGCCGAGCTAGGCTTTGCCAAGCCTGAGCCTGACCTGTCAAAAAAATCGAAGGCCTGAGCCTGGCTTGTGGCCTATCATAGGCTTATCTTTTAAGCCTGAGCCTGGCCTTTTGAAAGCCTATGTGGCCTGTTAGCCTGTTTAGAAGCCTACTTCACATGAATATATTTAAATAAATAACTATATTTATTTTTAAAATACTTATGAACTAGTAAATCAACATGCTTTTGATATTTAACATGATATTTTAGAGAATTTGACTATATATGTCATCATATTTCAATTCTAGTTTATAATAACACATTTATATATGTGAAAAACTAATGTAGATTAATAAACTTAAACTACCGAAAATGTTAATAAATTTATAATTTAATCAAAGTACAAATTTTAATATATAAATAATAATAGTATTAAAAATATTATTCATATTAACTTAAGTAGGCTGGCCTAATAGGCTAAAAGGCTTTTTTAATGGCCTGTGGCCTGACCTATTTACTTAAATAGGCTTATAAAAAAGCCTTGGCCTGCTCTATTTAAAGAAATAGGACGGCCTGGCCTGAGCCTATGTAGGCTAGGCCTTAGGGCCTCGTAGGCCGGCCTGGACTATTCCCACCTCTAGTTTCAATCCCTCAATTATTATGATGAATATGATCAAGAGTGAGTAGTCTACTTAATATGGAGTTTTAGGGAGTCCAATGATCGAAGTTATGTACTTAGTATTCTTTTCCAATTGTTATAATGTCATGTTTATGTGAATCTTATGTTATGGAATTAAAATGCTTGAAAATCTATTGACCGCATATTCACATGTCTTAATGGAGATATTAAATTTAGAATGTGCCACGATGATCATACTTTAAGCTTTGAAGATTTTTGTGAGGCTTTCGAGTTTAGAAATAAGGTTAGGACAACTTTGAGTAAGACACATACAGGGGAAGATAATTTTGGTGAGCACTGGTTTGATGCTTCTAAGGCAATAGCAAGTTGTATTCAAAATAGGGAGAATTGGTTGATAGTGGATGATGCTCCGCCCTATGATGCCTACAGGACAGTTGTCAGATCATTTATTCTACCATCGGAGCATGGTGATTATCCATTCCATTCTTCCTCCCAACAAACTGACAATGATTGAAGGACTAGAATTGAAGTGGAACAACTTCGACAAACTCAGAGGATACATGAAATGCATGATATGGTGTCGGCTATGTACAACTACTACATCTCTGAGCGTCACTTCTGGCACGATGAATGATTGTGAGCATTCCTTACTCTTTTCTCTCCGGAGCTTTTTGCCGTGACATTTATGATTGAGAACAACAAAACTGAACCATTTGATTATAAAGTTTGAGGACATAAAATAACGATGAGAAATTAGCATACTCTCTTAGTGTTATTTTTTTCTTCTCATAACTATCATATGCGAGGAATTTAGGCCAATAAGGGCTAGCTTTTGAGCAAGAAATTTATGTTGTGCCTTTTCCTAGTTTGAGAAAAATTGGAATTATCTCTTGGTGATGCTTTGAAAGCAAGAATGAAATTCTAGAAATTTTGTAGTTTCCTTTTGAATTTGTTCATCTTCCCTTTATAGAGAAAAAACATATATAGTGTGAATGAAAAAGAAAAAAATATATGTGTGAGTTGGTGAAAGGAAAAATACTCGAATAAGGAAAAGTAACCTAATTATAGGTTATTCATCTCAAAAAATGGTTGATTCAATAACTAAATAAACAGAAAGGAACTACTCGAATTAAAAAGAAATAGTCATACTCGGCTACTCATCCCAAAAAATGCCTGCCCTTTTATATTATAAATGTGTATATATGTGAATAAAAAGTTTGCTCAAATCAAAACATGAAGAGTCTAAACTTAACGACCCTATTTTGAAAAATGTCCTTTTACCGACTTGGTTTTCACAAAAGATTTACTACCTTATTGTTTAACTTATAATACTAGGTTGAATATGGATAATGTGCAAAAGTTGAGGCAGAAATTGATGATAAATGAAGCTTTTAGTGTTAACAACCACAACCAATAGTTGATCTTAAAAGAGCACGAAAATAGAGCAGTCAACCAAACAGGTCTGTGTTAGCCTGCCATGCCTGTGTTGGGCAAGTCAGTAGCGTAGTTCTGCCATCCCTAAGTGTTGTTACGGTTCGTGGTAGGATGACACTACCGTGCCAGAAAAACTGACTTGTTTTCGGCCACTTTTCATTGTGTAATTTTGATTAGTCGCTTGTACTTATGATACCTTGAAACCTCCTACACTATATAAGGACATGAAATCTTCTATGTAGACAGGTTCAATTCATTTGTAAAAATTCAATAACTCTTTATTTTGCAATGTATTAGTACTGTATATATTTCTAGTTTTGTCCAAATTCTCTACCCATTCTAGCTACTGTTATGAATGTTTCAATCCCTAAAATATTATGATGAATATGATCAAGATTGAGTAGTCTACTTAACATGGAGTTTCAGGGAGTCCAATGATTGAAGTTATGTAATGCATATTCTTTTCTAATTGTTATAATGTTATGTTTATGCTAATCTTATGTTATGGAATTAAAATGCTTGAAAATCTATTGGCCACATATTTGCATATCTTAGATTGAGATTGAAGAACAGAGAGGTGAAGATTAAAATCGAGAATATATGATTAGACAAGGAAATTGAAACATGAGAATTGTCTAGTATTAATCAAACAATTAATCAAAAAATTAATCAAAAAATTAATAAATCAAACCAGCATCAATGTAATTGGAAATTTAGCTAATTACCACAACAAAAGAAATTGATTACTCAACGAGTATGTGTGAGATCAATATTTTATTACTATGATTGAATTGTGTGCTTGCGGATCTTCTATCATTCATTGCAGAAGGGTGAGTGAGAAAAAAAATAAGGAAATGGATCACGATTTAGATGGAAAATTGTTGACTGGCCTCTAGGAGATGGTTTTTTGCTACACGAGAGACCGACCGTTGGGCCAAACTAAAGCGGAACTCTACGACTACGAGGCTAATACAACCTGGCGGAGGATTATGAAGAACATGGATACCTGTAGGTATAGTAAGAGCATGTCTCGAAAGCCAGTTTACATCCTTATTTGTCTACCTAAGCTTGCATCATAAAATTTGCATTGTAAAAAGACACCATCCAAACTTGCATCATAAAATTTGTTTGGAGATTTACATTGTGCTTAAGCTTTACAACATTCCATGTTCTAGAGAATTGTTCTCCTAAGAGTGTTTGTAGAGTATATACAAACACTTCACTTGTAAAAAATCAATAACTCTTCATTTTGCAATATATTAGTAGGCGGACACAATCTGATATCAAGTTGTCTGAGGAAGGGGAGTGCTCCAATGGAAAGGTGTGAAACCTAATGCTCCATAACATGAGATGTCAACTTTATGACTTCATCTGCTTGTGGCAAGGAGTGAAACATTATGCTCTTCTTGACTGAATATATCTTTCACTTCCATATGTGCAGGTTCACAACATAAAAGATAGCTGAGTATAATCTGAATCATAGCCAAAACCTCATACTATCTATGCTAGCATTGGATTCCATGTTCTAGCATTTTTATTGAGGCAAATATTTCCAAGAGGGATGCTCATCAGTACAATATATATAACATGTAGTTATTCTCTTTTCTTAAAACTTATGTTCCTTATTTTTATAAATCAACATGTCCATGCATTAACTTTCTAAGATCATGTTCCTTATATACATATGCATAACTCCTTTCATCATCAAAGCTAAGAACATTTTTAGCTTCTTTCACTTCTTTACAAAATGCATCAACCAATATATAAAGGTATAAACACTCGGGTTGATGTTTGCTAGTGTCATTTTATTGTACAAACCAATTGCATCTTTCAATTGATTCACAATGCAAAAGCCATCGATTAATGCATTATAATTAAAAACATCAGGAGAAATTCTTTTGCAAGTTTATCCTTGCACATACTATCAATAATCGTGTTGTACATTACCACATTAGGTGGAACCAGTTTCCCATCAACTTATCTCAGCAGTTGTAGGGCTGCTCTTGTTTCTCCAACTTTAAATAATCCATTAATCAAGGTTGTGTAGCTAACTTGGTTCAACTAAAATCCCTCTGCAACTACCTCGTCGTGAAAGTACAATGCTTTATGGAGCTGACCTTTGAGGCAGACACCCTTGATGAGTGTAGTAAAAGTTATGGAATTTGGCTCATAAGTCATAACCATTCTTGAGAATGTTGGCTAATACAGAAAAGGAAAGAGAGATTTGACCCAATTGACAAAAGAAATTGATCAATTCCGTTCAATTCCATCTGTCAATGATTATTGCCTCAGTTCTACCAAAGTCATCAGAACAAAACAGTGCTCATAGTGTCTTTGAATGTACATGCACTGCAACACTATTAACCATCAACATGAGAAGTTGAAGCCGAGGAAGGTTAGAATCTTGAGGGAGTGCCTCGTGGTGGTAGATAGCTTGTCATCTAATAACCTGGTAAGAAACAAGGCTAGCAGCTGTAAATTCAGACTGAAAACTTAACTTCAATGATATCAAAGATTAGAAGATTTATTCTTTACTGATTAGTAAACTTTTATAGTAGCTGTTCCTTACAATATTTTTGTCATTTCATTTTTCATCACAGTTTAACAGTTTATCTCCAATCTAAATAATATTTCATAGATGGCATGCTAGTATTTTAATTTGGTTCATGAAAAAGTAGCTATAATAACTTCCAGGTCCCTATTCAAATTTCTATTATGACTATTTAATTAAGCCTATACATTATTATCTTAATCTTCATGTTTAGAATAAACTCTAATCAACCTTAAGTATAATGATCTTGCTTAACATTTTCTTCCCTATACAATTCATTACCAATCAACTCAAATAAGAAGCACCAAATTCTGTCGACAGTTAATAAGCAAAAGTTAAACAAAATGCATCTTAACATAATCATTTTAAGTATTACACTCATAATTCAAGCTATACCAAGTCACCTTTCTTTATCAGGATAATGTAAAGAACAAAACAAATTAAATTTACTCATTTTAAATTAGGGAAAGTTCAAGCTAAACCCATTTTCAACATGCTTTTAAATCAATGTTTGATTTAGGTCCTTCATTTATGATCAGATCAGCTTAACTTGACACATCATAGTGGTCACGTGTGCAAACATTTGACAAATCAGCGTTTTTTGTAACGGTAGCAGACGGCAGAGACTAAAACCAACAAATTTTGTACATTCAGGGACTTATTTGCAACAAAAAAAGATACAGGACTAAAACTAAAAATTTGCGAACATACATAAACAAAAATGATATTTAAGCTATTTCTAATTAATACTCATGAGGCCTGTTTGAACATTTTAAATTTGTTAAATTTTATAATTCCAGATATTGTTCTGCAAAAAATTATCTTTCAGTTTTAGAAAAAAATTGTGTTAATTGGGAAAGAAAGCTAAGGTTGCAGATAATAAGAAAAAATATAGTGTGGGCATAGTATGATATTCATGGGTCGAGTTTGTTTACGGTCAGGCAGCAAGGCTGTACTTTTGGAGACGGATATATCATATCAGGAAAATTTCTCTTCCGACCCCCCGTGTTTCTTTTATACTCCCCTAACGTATGTTTTTGCCCTTGCACGGTATCATGGTTTTTATGAACCGAAATTTTAGGATATCGCGGTTTATAGAAACCGCGACAGATTTGGAGCTCACCTTTGTGGTGTTGCTGGACAGAACCAGTAGCAAATGGTTCCCGTCTTCAGTTAAATATGTTTCGGTTTGTATAAACCATGGTGGTCCTTTAGGTGGTTCGGTTCGCAGAAACCATGACGCTGGAAGATGTGCTTTGCAAAAATTAGAAACATCATAAATTAAACTTGGTGAAAGTTGGAAGCATCTTCCTTAATTGAAATAATAAAAACAAACATTTAGAAACATCATTCTTACAGGAAACAAACTAAACAACGATTACATAACTGATACTTAATGGAAAGAAACTAAAAACCTTCTTAACGGAAACTAAATATGACGTTTCGATAAAACACACTTAACACTTTAAATGTGAACATAGTTTGGATCTTGAGGACCAAGTTTGTCAATCTGGATATGTCTGACATATTTGAAATGGTACATAACTTGAATCTTGTCTTTAAGAGTAAAAAGACTCCTTAAATTGTACTTCAATTCAACGCAGAACAGTTCGTCGATACCGCGAAACCTGACAGTAAATGCATGAGATGTCACTGAACAATTACGATCGGAAGAATTCATTTTCTAAAATTGTAAGTAAAGTTTTTGGATGTATGAGAATATGGGTTAGGGTTATGTATTTATACACGAATTCGATTAATTATAGCCACAAAAATTTGTCGATGTTATTTCAACCACAGAAAAAAAAGGTAGAGGGTGCAATGTTAACCACATGTGAGTTTCGATGCAATCTCGTCCACAAAAAAGTGTTGGTGCAACATCGGCAAAAAAAAAAAGTGTCGGTATATTGCCGATATATTAAAATATTCATTGAATAACTACCTTTCTCTTTTTCCCCCTCGGGTCTCTTTTTATACCCTCCATGTTAAATTTTCAGTAGAAAACCCTGTTTCGGTTCGCAGAAACCATGACGTATAAAATTTTACTAATATCACAGTTTGTATAAACCATGACAATCAGATATACTAAAATTGTGGTTTTTATAAACCGAAGTAACCAGTGATAGAAACCAGAAGTTGTTGCTTCTGACTCATAACCACCTCATATTTGAAATGAGGTCCAAACCAGAATATAATCTTTTACGTTGTGAAAAACTAAATCAAGTCTGTGTAAAAAATAAAACAATTGAGACCATAATCACAGGCATCGCGTCTTTACAAGAAACCATAAAAATAGAAAGAAAAAAAAGATACAAAACATAAAAATAGAAAAAAAATAATTAAATTAAGAGAAATCAGCACATAAAAATAGGATCAGAAACCATGATAAAAGATACGCATAAAAAAAGTAATTCGGTGGTTTCCCAGCGACTTTACAAAGTTGTTGTAAAAAAACTAAACTATTAACGGTAACAATAATTGTTGTTGGAATAACTAACTTTTCTCAACCATAACGTAGTTGTTGAGAAAAAACTAACTTATAACAACAACTTAAATAAGTTGTTGCTATATGTATGTTTTTGTCAACAATTTAAATGTCGTTGCGAAAAAGTCGCTGCGAAAAAGTCATTGCGAAAAATGATATTTCTTGTAGTGAATTTATAGGAAACACATACTTTGATTACTAATAATTGAATGATTCAAAGTACATTGTGAACTCCTATTTATAAGAGTAGAGTAACTACATAGTTTACATGCTTGAAGATAAGTGTCAAGAGAAATACATGCGACGTGACAAGTGTGATACATGCACCAAACCATATGCATCTCATGCACAAGGACACGTGTATTACATGCAATATGTATCCTACAATAGATGGGCTTTGATGACAATGGATGGGCTTATGCTTTGGACCTTGAAAATTCTTTATTAGAGAATTACTTTTTGCACCCCCTGTCATTGTTTCACCCCCGAACTTTCCAAAATACTCTCCTCATCACTACTTACAAAGCGAGTGTGTAAATTGCCAAAAAGGGCGCACCTTAGTTCGCTTCATAAGTAGCGAATACTTTAGTCGTTCACCTTCTAGGCAGCGAACGTGTTGGCAGTTAAAAAATTCAGTTTCCCATGCTGTCAAAAGTTGTTGCCACGTGGCCACACTACAAGAAATATCGCTTTTGGCAGCGACGACATAAGTGCCGTTGTGAAAAGTTCTGTAAGGACAATTAATGTCACTGCCATAATTAGTGTTTTGCAGCAACAATTAATGTCGTTGACATAAATAATGTTTTTACAAACAATTAATGTCGCTGACATACATAGTGTTATTTGGCAACAACAGTTATTGTCGCTGACACAACTAGTGTTTTTTTGCAACAAAAATTATTGTCGCTGGCATATCTGGTGTTTTATGCAACAACAATTATTATCGCTGGCAAAAAATGTATTTTTCGCAGCGAAAAAGTTATTTTTGTGAAAGATTTAAATTATTGTTATATCTTTTATATCTCAACAACAAAATTGTTGGAATAATTTAGACTTTCCAACTATAAATATAATTATATATTTTTGTTATTTTTTATAAAAATTTAGTATCAATCACTTAATTTAAATTGTCATAATTTAAATTCTTTAACTAAGTTTAGTTTCTTCTTATCTTATTCTTTCTATTTTGCATATATCATTTTCAACAAACTATAAATAATTCAATTAAAGTATCTACAAACAATATAATTAAAGGATAAAACTTATATATATTACCCTAAATACAATTGTCTTGTTCTCCTATAAAAAAGTGATACGTGCTATTTATTCAACTCAAATTTTAATAACCGCTTGTAACTCCATTAAACCATCCATTCGGTGAACAATAAAAATCTTTTTCCTTCCTTTTGTGGTGCATTGTATAATACTACAACCGTTGAACAATTGGAATATCTTTCACTTGTTTAGTGAATCAAATGCATTCTTTTAGATTTGTCTTCCTTCTACAATTTAATCTCATTCTCTCACTCTGTTGCACAACAAGAATTGTGATTTAATTAAAACCTTGACTATTAGACATTAAAGAAAGAAAAATAATAATAAATTGACTAAATAAAAAATTGAGAATTGAGAGATAACAAGTGGAAGAGATAAGAGATAAAGTTTTTGAACATCTCCAACAAGATTAAACCTACAAAGAAACATTGACCTAAGAGAAAACATGACGATCTTGAATCAATCCTCTAGCTATTGAACTTGAAGCAAAAGGGATCTGAAAAATATTAAAAAATTTAAATTTACTTATGCAATGAAAGTATACGATGAAGCTAGCAAACCTGATAGTAGTTTGTCAATGTATTGGTTTGGATCTCAATGTCTCTTTAACTAAGTAATTGTGTGTGGTTACTATGAATGTTAATTTGACTTAAATATCTTTAACTAAGTTTTGTTTTTTCTTATCTTTTTATATCTATTTTGCATATATCTCTCAACAAACTATAAATAATTCAATTAAAGTATATCTACTTACAATATATTTAACGAACTACCGTAAAAAAACTTAATTTGTCCTTATCAAGTATAATAATATATATAAAAATACAAATAAAAAAAGATAACAATTTTAAGTTAAAAGAAATTTACGCATAAAAATAGAAACGAAAACAATGATAAAAGATCAAGGCCGGTTTAGGCCTCAGAAAAAAATTAATTTTTTTAAAACCAAATTATTTTTCTTATGGTTTTTCCTTTCTTATTTTATCCATTTATATTTATTATGAAGAACTATAATTTTATATTGTACTATACCTTGTTTAAAAAAATATATTTCTTATTCTACTTTACCTCAAAAAAAAATAATGTATTCTACTTGTTGTATATTTTTTTTTAACTTAAATAAAAAAAATCATCTACGCTTGTACAAAAATAAAGATATACTTAAAAAAAAAACCATCTATGCCTGTACCAAAATAAAAAAGAAAAAAAATATAATCTACACTAGTAAACAATTTATTTTCTATTCCTATTTTTTTATCAATTATTTTCTATTATTATGTTTACTTATCTAAAAATAATATAATTTATTTTAATAAATGAAGATATTCAGTAGCTTTTTACCCAAAAGTTATTTTTGTAATATCAATTTTTTATTTTATTTTTTAAAAAAATAAAAAACCATATTTTAATGTTTTCTTTTAGCACACATAATGTGTTGGGTGGACTCTACAAAAAATACGCATAAAAAATAGTAATTCTGTTTTCCCAACGACTTTACAAGGTTCTTGCAAAAAAAAACTATACTATTAGCGGCAATAATAATCTACTAAAAATATATAGAAGGAACAATCACTAAAAAATTTAATTTGTCCTCAAAGAGTATGATAATTAATATTGCAAATCTTCTACCCTTAATTGTAATTTTAGCTCTAAAGATAAAAAAAAAAAGATACAAAACATAAAATTAGAAAAAAAAACAATTAAATTAAGAGAAATATACGCATAAAAATAGGAACATAAACCATGATAAAAGATACGCATAAAAAAAGTAATTGAGTGGTTTTCCATCGACTTTACAAGGTTGTTGTAAAAAAACTAAACTATTAGCGGCAACAATAATTATTGTTGGGATAACTAACTTTTCCCAACGATAACGTAGTTCTTGAGAAAAAACTAACTTATAACAACAACTTAAATAAGTTGTTGCTATATGTATGTTTTTGTCAATATTTTAAATGTCGTTGCGAAAAAATCGCTGCAAAAAACGATATTTCTTGTAGTGCCAAACGTGATTGGCAACGTGGCTGCAGTAAATAGTGCTCATCCAATCAAAATGTAGCAAATTTTCTATAAAAGGAAGTGTTTTCTGTGAAATTTTTTCACACCACTTCTCTTCTTTCCCTCTGAATCCACTCATTCTTATAAATCTTTTCTTCTTTTTTTTTTTTGTTTTTATTTATTTATAATTTTAGTTTGTTTCATGGGTTATTCTTAGTCCCAGCAGTGTGGTTTTTTCATAATGGTTGCGATCGATACGGTAATCTACATAGTACTTTTGGTATCCTCTTTAAGATCAATATGATTAGCCCAATAGGATGATGCAAACCCTATAAGTTCACTTTCGGAAAACTTGGCAGGAGGGAGAAAATGTAATTTTTTTTAACAAACTTACCACTTCCACCACTGCAAAATTGTACAGGTCCGACAATTTTTCGAATTTTTCTTCAAGCACAAGTCCAAACCTGTAACGGTTTCAAGACGAGGAGGAAACTAAGAGTTGTCTACACCTCCGAGAGGGAACTAAAAATTGCCAGAGGCGCACCCAAGCTACCTTTACCTTTTTTTTTCCGCTTTCGTGATGCTAATTTATATGTGTGATCAAATAAATTATGATGTAATTTTTTTGTGTAATAATTGTTGCGATGTATCTCCAATTTCACTTGCAATAAAATAAAATATTTAGTTGTTAATTTGTTCTAGTGTATTCTGTTTCCATGTGACCCGCCTTGCGGCAGCGAACACCCCCTGGGTTCACACTATGGTAAGCGAATACCCCATGTGTTTGCTTCCTAAATGGAAAACTACAACATAACTTGAGTTAAATAAATGCTTGATAACAGCAGAAGAACAACCAACAGCAACAAACTAAATTTTATATTAAATTTAAAAACAACAACAAATAAATAAGCAAATATACTAGAAATCAGACAAATTAACTGGTTCAACCCCGTCCTCCTCTTCAGGTTGAATCATGCAAGCCGCAATTTCGTCGAATTACCTTGCACGGATCTAATTGGAACATATAGATTCACCGGACCTAACCAACCTTGCCTCCAGTTTAATGGGTCCCTTCGTCATGAACTGAGAGAAAATAGAGAACATTGTTCTCATGTCACCGTCGGTTTGTAGTTTCATGCTTGTGAACAATACGGTTCCGTCCGAGCAAACCGACGGACGACGATACTCAACGTCGGGCACCCTTCTTTGACTGTGTTAGGTTTTAAGGGTGTTGGCTTCATTTGAATAAGCCTTTGGTCAAGATATGGAACCTGATGTGTCCACATCAGGGTCCTGACCTGAAGGCCCTAAACAAACACGCTTTCTGTTATTTTCGCGTCTGATCTTTTAAAAGATTTGGTTTGAAAGAAACAAACTCATGCTTGCTTGCGCGCCAAGAAACAAGCTGAACGATTCAAATATATTTTAAAGATGGGCGACTTTTGATCAAAAGATTTAAAACATATAAATCTTTACAAAGATCAAATTTATCTCAAGGGAAATTACGATGGCCAGCTATCAAATCAAGGATCCAAACCCATGAAGCTCGTTCTATATAAAGTAAGATTGAAGACCTAGTTTTAAAACGAAAAAAATCTATTGTTCACAAATTGAATCTTTAGGTTTCTAAGTGTTTTATTATTGTTCATTGTTTATTGTGAGTCTACTCTTGAATCATGAGTGATACAAGTGCAAGGACTGTTTAGTTGAGTTGTAAACTTTTGAATCGTTCCAAAGCTTTGAAGTACGGAATTGGTTCTTTGTTTAAGAGTGTATCTCCATTATTGAATTTCTCATTAATTTGAAAATCCTCACAGTTGTGAGGTTGAGAGGGAGTGAGCAGAGGTTCTCATACTTAGGAGTTATTAAGTAGAATTAGCACGAATAGTGTTTAAGTGATAAGTCGTAAATGAGATTTACCAGGGCTTTGAATTAAAACTATCATATTGGATTCCTTCCTGGATTGGTATCCCATAGAGTAGGTTGTTGTTTGCGCTGAACTATAGGCTAACAAACTCATTGTGTTACTTTTACTTTATGCACTTTATTTACCTTGTTCATCAAGTTACAGTATGTCCATGATGTTGGCACATTAAGTATCACATCATACATCATAATCCCAACGTGCCCACGTCGTGCTGCACATCTGTCACTTTCTACTGGAATTTCAATTAGCATCAAAGCAGGCACCCTGTTCTATTTCAGGGTGTGAGCTCAAGATAAGATACTTTATCGCACTATGGAAAGGATGGAACTTTCGTCAGCAAACTATTGAAGAAACTCAAGACATTGCTAGCATGAAAGTTGAAGAAGTTGTGGGCTCTCTCTAAACCTTTGAGATGAACTTTAGTGATGAAATTGAGAAGAAAAGCAAAAATATAGCCTTTACCTCCAACACTGACAATGAGGAAGTTGATGGTGATCTAGATACTCAAGAAGACCTCTCAGATGCTATATTTCTACTTGGAAGCCAGTTTAAAAAAATCTTGAAAAAGGTGGACATAAGACCAAGGAGGAATGTGAAACACATCCAGTTTGACATCAGCAAACAAGGAAATACTTCAGCAAAAACCAAAACTGATGACAAGATAAATCAGGGCAAGGGTGTTCATTTTCATGAATGTGAGGGTTATGGTCACATTAGATCTGAATGTACTACATATCTAAAGAAACAGGAGAAGAGCTTAGCTGTTACTTGGTCTGATGAAGATGACTCTGATAATGAGTTGGAGAGTGAAGCTGCAAATCATGTAAGTGCAATGACTAAATGGTTTGCTCAAAAGATTTAAAATATTTTTTCAGCGTACAAAGAAACATACTTTAATTACAATATAGTCTAATCATGTATTGGATAAAATGTTACAATCATTGCATCACTGAAACACTTCTTAAGCCGAAAGATAAGTTCATGGTGGAATTCATTTTCTACAATCTATTTGATAAATTTCATTACTTGGACAACAAAGGAATAGTGGAGCTCCATATATGTGTATGAAGTGTATCTTGCTGATGATTGCATTTCATCATTATAGAGATGGCTTCATACCACTTTGGTGGAAAATTGGTTTGAGCATAAATTAAATGTTAGCAAATTTTATTTTTCTAAATAAATGGAAAAATATCCTTGCACTTAATTTATTATAGTACACAAAACCTAACTTTTAAAAATATCATGCACTTTGTCAAAAAAATATCATTCACATATATAACTTTGGAAATGGGACCCCCCCTTCAATCATTTTTCATTTCATTCAACAGCTGATAGTTCATAAAAAGTAAATAAATAAAAAGAAACAATTTGAAGAGAAAAAAAATGCAGATCGATGGAAAAAGAGAATCCAAATCCCATAACTTTGAGGCTAAAGTTTGGGTCGACGTCACATATACATGCTCAACAAAGACATTTATATATCTTTGTTCTATACCTAATATTCATAACCTTATAAGTAAGTTGCACTCAATGTAGTGCATTTAATCTCGATTAGACTCCTAAAATAGTCTGAAATAACTTCACTAGTAGTTAAATTTTTAAATGCATCGATAAAGTAATGAAAGAGATGGCTGTGACTATTTTGGATTATGTGATCCTAAAAATGGAATTAGTAATGTAGGAATTGTAATATTAAGTGTTTATTAGTTAATAAGATATATAAGATAGGTAGGTACACCATTCTTGGGGGAAATATACATCAAAAAGCAATTCCTTGGAACATTAGAAAAGTTAGTTTTCATTGTCATAAAAAAAAAATGTGGTTTTCACATTTTAGCATTTTGTATAGTTGACAGGTAGTTATAACCTCCTAAAACAGAAGCCTTTTTCCAAGTATAGGTGACTGCTTCAAATGAGAATATGTAAACCAAGCAAAAGAAAATTTACCTTAAAATTTCATAAAAATATTTCGTTTTCCTACTCTTTTTTTTTTTTGTTTTTTTATCAATTAATTTAGTAGATAGACTCGCGCACTATAAATGTGCAAAAATAAAAAATTCATAATTTAAATTTCGGCCTCAAATAATGTCCTTAATAGATATTAACTAAACTACTCTTATAAGACTTTTTGTTTTTTCAAAATAGTATTGTAATTATTAAACATTAATTTATTAAACAATTTTAAAAATTTAGGAATTGAACCAAAGATTTATTTATTTTTTGAAAATATAGTGACCAAAAATGAATTTAAACTTTTTGTTTTAAAAAATAGTAATAAAAACCCTTTTTTGCGATTCAAAACTATCCAAGGGCGAAGCTCAGTTGTGCTTTGGGGTAACCTTTGCTATCCCATTGTATTTAATTTGTGTTAGAAATAATTAAACTACTAAAGTTTTAGCATAGAGATAGAGAGAATGAGAGATTTGTATTCAACTCTTCACTTGTATATATTACATCATATCAAATGTCCTATTTATAGGACACAAAGAAGTAAGTGAATGGACAAAGGTAATGAATACCACTCACTAGTGGAAATTATAGGAAAGGGAAGGGATAGGATGAATATCCACTAACCTTACACTAATTATTCATAATAATTTGCTTAATTTTTCGTTTTTATGTTTATTTTTTTATTTTTTTTTTTGACAAAATTATGTTAACATATTTTATAGCTAGTTACTCTAGTTTCTATCAATAAAAGCTAGCTACTCTAGTAAGTAGTAATTAATGTATATTTAACTACCCTAAATATATATTTTTTTCTATTAAAAACGTAATAAAAATAAGAAAGACAAAAAATTGCTATTTAATAGATAAATTTCTTCTTATTTTGATACTTTCTGTCTCTATAGGAACTATGTGATAGTTTTGTCAACTATAAAAATCGTCAAAATAAAATTCATAAAATGATATTTAATTTATTTATTTTATTTGACCCCATCTTTAAATTTGGATTAGCTTTTCACATGACCCCATCTTTAAATTTCAACACTGGAAGTACAACAAAGTTAAAATTGAGTGTGGTCCAACCAGACTCTAGAGATTAATCTGCACTTGAGTGTGGTGAAAACCAGAATTAAACAAAATATAAAAAACTATATATTTTATTCTTGTTCAAAAATGTAATTTTCTAATGGTAGGTGATGTCAATGATAATTTGAAGTACAAGAAATTATTCTCTTCTAAACAATTCACCAAAGGGTAACTAACCATAGATAGAGAGTATTTAGTTGATCAACTAGCATGAATATTTCAGGGGAATTAGCTTTACCATATATAAGCATTACATTGACCTGAAATTGAAGTTTGTTAATTGGTTGGAATGAAAGATAAGCCAAAATTAATTAAGAGAAAGGGTTTTGCTATCAACTTTGGTAGTTATGTTTGTTGATGAGTTATCTTCCTTGGTAGGAGAGAATATCACAAGAAACAAACTATACAATAATAATATAATATATTTCTTAAACATGCAAGTACAAGAGAATTGAAGTTCTGGTACTACCAAAACTAATTGTAGCAGTAAAATTGCTATCATTCACAAGAAAAGTAGGCAAAATAGGTGAACATTCAATTATGCACTGTTCATGGAAGTTGTGACTTTCATGTACAACATTCACGCTGTTTTACGTATTAGTAAATTTAAACTGTTTATTTGAGATCGGATGATCTAGATCATTTACACAATAAAATAATTTGGGTTCTATCAGGTCGTATGATTCAGAGCTGTAACTACGAGTTGGGGAGTTCCGTGGAGCTTGGGGAAAACAACGGAGCAAATATGCTTTAGGATTAGAAGAGAGGAAGACTTGCTTATCAAAAAAGAAGAAGAGAGAAAGACATCACATCTCTACCTTAAAACATTACGTTGTTGAGTCAATTCACTTATAAATCCAACATTTTTCCTATTCATAGTCAATGTGATTTTCAACCATTCACATTTGAAATCTAACATGTATAGATATTGTTGTGAGTACGTACGATTTGATTTTGACCGAACGGTCATCCAAACTTTGTGTATCGAATCCAAACTTATGATTAAATTGAACAGAGACGAGATCATGTGAATATATAATTATATATTTTTTTAAAGAAAAAGGATGAGGAGAATACTATTATTAATTTAAATGGTACTATTCATGATTACTGTAAATATTTGGCATTCAATTAATCCAACATCTACCCCTTGAAGTCCTATTTGAGTTCTTGTCTTTAGCCTATCAGAAAATTAACCACCATAATAATACTATAATTCTGTCAACTATATAAAAATTTTAGGGTCCGTTTAACTTGCTTTTTTAAGTCTTAGAAGCTATTTAAAAGCTAAAAGTAAAAATAAGAGCTTTCAGAAAATAACTAAAGTTGTTTGGTAATTTTTTTTTTTAGCTTCAAAGTTATTTTTAAGCTAAAAGTTATTTGGTAAAATATATTTTTCTTTTTAAAAAAAAATCTAAAAATATATCAATCCTAATTAAACTAGATTAATAACTAACTTAAAAAAAACAAAAATAGTAGCAAATTAAAGATTAATAACAAACTTTAAAAAAATGATAACAAATTAAATTAAACTAAATTTACTAAAGATAATAACAAACAAAAAAAGCTACGATTTTTTTTCTCAAAAGTAAGTTTCAACCTCTTCTCTTAAAATATCTTTTCATTCAATTTTGCACATTGAAAAAAAGTTGTTTTGTTTTTACTAAAAGCTTTATTAAAAATGTGTTTGACTCAACTTATTTTTAAGAGAATAAAAAGCTAAAAAAAACTGGACTAAACAGAGCCTTAAAATAGTATTATAGCTCCTATGTTATAATGTACTTGCGCACATTAATTGATTTAGGACTTTTAAATTCCTCTTTATTATAGCATGTACTTATAAATAGACAAAGCATCTTATTGTTACGATGTAAATAGATATATGAGATAAATAGTATGATATATGTATCCACTTCGTTAGATACATATGATATTCATGTCAACTTTTATATCTATGTGAATATATCTGTTAAATGGGTAATTTATAGATTTTGAGAGACCCTGCAAATATTTACAGATATTTATGGGAGACTTTTTTTTCCTTCTAAGACCAATTATTGAAAAAATGATTGAGTTTGGGTCTATAATCTTATCAGATTTTTGGTCTATAATACTTTTCGAGTTTGTTACTCATTAGTCATTACCATTTGTGTGGTTTCTCACCTTGGTAATTTTGTTCATGATCTATATTGATGGTCGGTCGATTGACCATGTTCTTAAACTTATACCTCTAATTATTATTAGGCTTAAATAGATGATGGACATGTGTTATTTAACCCATTTGGGTTGACTTTAATTCTCTTGTTTTTTCTTTACTTTAGTTACGAAAGTATATCTTGTACTTTTTCAAACTCGTAGTAGAATATTATTTGTACTTTATCTCATCTTTTAATATATAAATTGTTTGATGTTAAAAAAAAAAAAACAGAATTGTCTAGCTCTTGCCAAAAAAAAGAATTGAATTGTCTTTCACTTGTTATAAATTTATGAAATTGACATGTGTATGCACGTATATCTTTTTTAGTGATTAATATTGAAAAATACTAACGAGTGTTCATATGATATTTGTTAAAATAATAAAAAAGAAATAAAATTTTAAAAATAGGGTAATCAATATATAACTGGCTTATATAGTCATCATGCTCCGTTTTCATCTATTTGCTTAATAAAATACATTTTTCTTTAAAAAAAAAAAAGCATAATGCTGTTTCTTTCGAAAAGTAACAGCAAGAAAGCAAAGAATTAGATTCTTTTAAACTTGAAATTATAAACCTATCCATGCCATATTTTCTATATAATACCATACTGCCCTTGTATGGTAAGTGGGTTTTTACTTTCGTGTGTTTGGATCCGTCCTATATAGCAATCCTCAAAAAATAAACCGAGACCACTTTGACCAACTGAAAGTTTTTTGTAAGTGGTTTAAAATGGCGTCAAACTGTAAATTATTTTGGGTCAGAATATATATAGCTTAATGTAATGACATGCTTTTTTGCTTTAGAGCACGGGCACACAAGTTATCGATGAAAAAGACAGCCATGAAATGATAAAAATGTGAGATAAATGCAATATAATGTTAAAAAAATTTATGACCATTGTCAAAAAAAAAAATATGACCATCGAATTAAGTGACTCAAGATCTCTAAACTGTTAGCCCAGACTTTAATTTTGTAAATTGTAATTATTCACCGGTCGTTTTCTGTCACAGTTAGTTCACTAATTTGCTTGAATTTTTCTTCACCTGCTCCAACCACATGCTAATTAATTAGTTATTAACTAATTAATCATGATATATTTCTTTTTAAGATTTGCAAGTACACATTAATATTATTAGGGGCCAAGCTATAGCAATAGGAGTCAACTTCATAAAATATTCTATAGTAAATGAAATAGCTGAAACAAAAGTGATTGTGCTCAATTAAGTTGTAAATAAACTTTTCTTAGAAGGAGTTTTGGTTCGATTTATTAGAGGAACAATTTTTTAATTAGATTTTATTTATTTTGAAGTTAAATTTAAAATTATAAGATTTTTTATTTCCGAAAAATGAAGAGTTAGTATAAAATAAAATAAAATAAAATAAAAATGAATTGTGTGACAAGTCTTCAAATTAATTATACTTCACTTCTTTTTATAAACCAACCAATGGTGGAGCTAGACGAAAACATTGAGAACTGGAATGATGTTAAATTTTTTTATGGAGTTAAAAATATATAAATCATACTATAAAATTTAAGGAAAACTAAATTTATAGATAATCATATAAAATTTTTAAAAAAACTAAAATAGTTTAAGAGAGCACAACTCTACTACTTGGCCGTGCAAAATCTTGTGATAAAACTAACACTTATGACTACATATAACATAATAGCTATAGAAAATGAAAAGAAAAAAAAAGTTGAGGCGGGTCATGGCTCGGCTCAGCCCAGCCCCTGAAACCAATTGTATTGTATTATAGAAAAGAAGAGTAAAGTACAAATAGAGGGGGATTGTACCAAAACCCTCAAAACAAGCTATTGAACACAAACTAGCTAGAGTGTGTTAAATAATCCTAATTAACTTGGCGATTTGAAGATATGTATATAAGTAGAGATGATTCTTATTTTATAAGTTGATTTTGTATGATTGATTTAGATCCAAATCTAAATTCTAAAATATTATTAAAGTTTAGTTTAAGATTTGTTGGACTACATACTACTTCCCTGGTCCTTTTTATAAAAAAATAGTTAATTTTTTAGATTCATTCAATAATTAATGTATATAAGCTATAATATAGATCAAATAAAAATGATCAGGGGAGTATCAAATTTCAGTGAATAAAAATTAATTCTTACTTTATAAGTCAATTTTATAGTTCAATAAATGAAAATAATCCTTACTTTATAGGTCAATTTATAAAATTGAATTAGATTGTAAAATCTAAAATCATTTAGCAATACCCATTTAACAATACATAAATATCCCCAAATATTTGAAAATGAAAGAAATTTGATGTGAGGACAAACATAATTGTGTCATGCCCATACATTTTTTGTTGACCAAATAAAAAGAAGGGCGTAAACATTTGACATATTACAAAAGCTTGAGGAGGAGTACTATGCATAATATTCTTTCTTTAATTTTTAAAACTTTAACTATTTCGAACATTTTCGTTGTTTGACATGTATTTTTAACTCATATATTTCCTCTCTATTTCACCTACTTTTTTGTCTCATTCGCAATCACACGTTCGCACCTCTTATCTATTACTGCTTTCTCTCAGTTTTTTTTGGTAAGGAATTGCTTTATCTCTTATGTGATTTCTTTTCTTTTTTATTTATATTTTTATATAAATTTTAACTAATATCTTTACAAGCATAAATATAAAATGGTAATATAGTAATGGGTCATGTTAACTTGTGCCCTAAGGGCACGTGATAAATATTGGTTTTTTGTAATTCAAGTTCTGCTGCTTCTGAACCTACAGAGCCTCTTGCGTCTTTAGCGCTTCCGAAGGAAAACAGCCTCTGACTACTTCAGAGCCTCTAATGTCAACATAGCTTCTGAACTTGCTGATTCAGCTACGTTTGTTTTTTTTGTGTGTCAAATGTATAGGTATTATTAGCTTCTGGTAGTTAATAGATAGTTAGTTAGTTTTGTTTGTACTAGGTAGCTAAGGTAGTTACTTAATGGATAAGTCTGTTAGATGTTGTTGCTTGCATTGAAAACAACCCCCACTTGTATAAATAGTTTTTGCCCCTAGTGGATGAATAACAATCTTCTATTTTTTCTATTCCTTTCAATCAATTCAGAATTCTTCTCTCTCTCTCTCTCTCTCTCTCTCTCTCTTTCTTTGTTTTCTTCTCTTTGCTTGGTTTATCCCCAACAAAGTGGTATCTAGAGCATTGTGTTGAGACAAAATCCATTTTGATGTTTTAAAGATAACAAACCCTTAATTAAATTTTAATTTGATTCTGATCATTTTGTTATCTAACAAGTGCTTTTGAGTGATTTAATCTAAGACAGCTTTAAAGGATTAATTTCAATAAGTATTCACTCACAAGATACAAACAAAACATCATTTGAAGATTCTGCCCAGAAGAACGTTCTCAGAATGACACTGTACCATGTCTATAAGTTCTTGTGATTAAAGAATAATCACTTTTCAAGAGTCAACTTGGTAGAAACAAGAAAGAACTTTTTCATGGAAGTAAATGCAATATCATAACAGTGCATAAGTCATTTAAGGCATGGAATCATTTTTGAACAAGGCATCAAGTTCAAATAAGCAATTTTAAGGAATAAGTTCAAATTGTTCATGACAAGGCTTCATGTTATTAATATATTCCTTCAGAATTAATCTAGTCCAAATGGAAATGGTACAACACAACTGAAATGAGACTAAAGACAGAAACCCACGTTTTAAGGAAACAAGGACAAGGAGTTGCTCATTCTCCCATAAAGTCTTACAAGGACAAAGACTTTATGAACCAGCAAGTACAAGTGAATAGTTCTGCATAGTTGCTCTATCTTCATAGACTGAAGCTCTACAGCTGCAAGACAACTATCAACAGCTCTTTTAATCACGTGTGATTTCATCCATGAGCTTGGAGAATGATCAAAGAATGATCAGAGAACGATCTCCCAGTTTTGCCAGCAAAGTGTTTCTACTGTTTGATATCTGTCCAGCCATTTGATGAGCTGTTTTAATTCAAACTCAACACCTTTGCAACGGCTATATGATCAGGAATCTCTCAATCAAGTTCCAAGAATTCAGATCATCATTGTACGTTCTGCCCCAATGTCAGAGAACAATGGGAGAACGTTCTGGGAAGTTCACTTTTATGAGACAGATTTTCTCTTTCATCTCATATGTCTCACAACTGCTATTTCTTCACTTACAACGGTCATAATTGGAGCCCAAGACATCAAGGAGCCTCCTCATCTATAAATAGCACGTTGATATCTTTTGAAGAGCAAGAGTTTTCAATTGCAAAAAGCCAACATACTTTGTTTGACCTCCATATCACTTTAAGCTCTTCTTTATACACTCATACTTCAAGCTCTAGATCTTAGGAGATAAATCCATTTGAGCATTTCTGAGTGTATTTCATTTGTAAGCTATACAACTAGTTTAGGTTGATATAGGCTTGTTAGATTCAACAACCACTTCTTAAATTGTAAGATCTTGCTCAAGTCAATTGGTTAGAATTGATTGAGTGTTCAAATCAGTTGGTGATAACTGATTTGTGAAGTGTTTCAAATCAGTAGGTGATTACTGGTTTGTGAATTGATTCAGATTAGTTGGTGATAACTAATCTGTGACTTAACCTCGGTTTTAGGTTAAGGGACTCATTGTAATCTCGGACTAGATTATAGTGGATAATCTCACGCAAGTGGGGACTGGAGTAGCCCATTCTGTTAAGGGGTGAACCAGGATAAATTGCTGTGTTTGATCTTCTCTTTCCCTACTCTTTTATTTGAGCAAACACATCACACACAAATCACTTTACATTTTCTTATCGCTAACTGGTTTCGTTTTCAGAACGTTCTCACAAGTTTTCTGTGTTAAGTTATTTGTGTTGATCATAACTTGCAGCCAAATTTTTAAAGGTCACAATTCAAACCCCCCCTTTCTTGTGACAAACTTTGTTACTTCAATTGGCATCAGAGCTCTGCCTCTCAAGGTTGAGCATTTAACAAGTGCTAGAGGAAATGATTCAGGAAGGAAGTAATGGCCAAAGCTGCAAAATTCATTTCAGAAGGAGGTTCTTCAAATAGACCACCTCTCTTTGAAGGAGATGATTACTACTATTGGAAAGACAAGATGGAACTGTTCTTAAGATCACAAGACAACCACATGTGGTCTGTCATAGAAAATGGAGAATATGTGCCATACATCAAAGATACCTCCACTCCAAAGCCTCAAGCTGAATGGCTCTCTGATGAAGCTAATAGGGTACTCCTAAACTCTAAAGCTAAATTATTTATTAAGTGTGCTTTGTGCAGGGAAGAATATGACAGGATTATGGAATGCAAAACTGCACAAGAAATGTGGAACACACTTCAAACTCACCATGAAGGAACTAGTCGTATCAAGGAGACTAGAATTGACATTGGTGTCAGAAAGTTTGAGCTGTTTGAGATGCAAGAAGATGAAACTGTAGATCAAATGTATGGAAGATTTACAGTTATCATAAATGAGTTAAACTCTCTTGGAAAGAGTTATACCATACATGAAAGAATCAGAAAGTTACTAAGATGTTTACCAAAACATTGGAGACACATAGTAACTGCTATTACTGAATCCAAAGTCTTATCTGAGATGAAGCTAGAAGACTTCATTGGTTCTCTAAAAGCCCATGAAGCAATTCTTCAAGAAGATAAACCTCAGAAGAAAAAGATGATTGCTCTTGAGTCTCAAACTAAAGAACATTCTGAGAATGAACAGACAGAAGGTGATAATGTCTTTCATGAAAATGATGAAGAAGAGCTAGCCTTTCTGTCAAGGAGAATTCAGAAGCTGATGTTGAGAAGAAATCAACTCAAAAAATCCTTTCCAGCAAGAAGAAGTGATCCAAAGCCTGAAACTGACATGAGTCAAATAAGATGCTATGGATGTAATCAACTGGGTCACTTCAAGACAGAATGTCCAAAGCTAAAGCAAAGCAAACCATCCTTCAAAAGAAAGTCTATGATGGCTACATGGGATGACTTGGAAGAACTGTCAGAAATGGAGGAAGAAGAAGCAAATGTTTGTCTAATGACAAAATCAGACAATGAAGAGGTAACCCTTGAACCTTGTTCATCATGCATTAGAACTGAACATTTTTGTGCCAATTTGTTATATGACTGTCAAATTACAACTCAGAAAAATAATGAACTAAGAGAAGAAGTCATAAAGATAACTCATGAAAGAGACTTGTATAAAATTGAAGTAGAAACCTTAAAGGAAGCTCTCAAAAATATGCAAGTCAGTCTTAAGAGTTCATCTAAACAAATCACAGATTTTAGCATACAAGAGGAAAATGCTAAGTTAAAAAAGGATGTGTCTGTTTTAGAAAAAGATCTTTCTAGATTCTTAACATCTACAAAAACTTTTGAAAAGATCAATGGATCATGTTTAGACATCATTAGTGCATCTGGTTTAGGTTTTGGACCTCATCAAAAAGAAGAGATATGCAAAAAATCTTTTATTACTCATAAGGAAAAATATGTCCAAAAACTCTTTTGTTCCTTCTGTCATAGACATGGTCATGTTAAATTTTTCTGTTTCAAAAGAAAAGCTTTGAACAAGAAAAAATATGATTCTCAGAACATTCTCCAAAACAGGTTTCAGAAAAATGTTCCATATAGGAAACCAAATGTTATGAGAAATCAAAACAGGTTTCAGAAAAATGTTTTATATAAGAAACCTACTGTTATGAGAAACACTAACTCTCAAGGACCCAAATCAGTATGGGTACCAAAAGTCTTACTAAACTCTCATGCAGGAATGTCTCCTAACAAAGAAGAGCAAGCCATGGTACTTGGACAGTGGTTGCTCAAGGCATATGACTGGAGACAGACATAGCTTTCTTTCTTTTGAGAAGAAAGAAGGAGGACTTGTTACCTTTGGAAATAATGAAAAAGCTAGTATCAAAGGTAAAGGTATTATTGGTAAGATTAATTCTGCTAAAATTGAAAATGTTCACTATGTTGAGGGTCTTGAACATAACTTAATAAGCATCAGTCAATTATGTGACAATGGCCTTGAAGTTATTTTCAAAACCAACACTTGTGAAGTTAGACAAATATCTTCTGGAAAAATTCTGTTTAATGGATCAAGAATGAAAAATGTGTATGTTTTATACTTAGATGAATTGCCTGCTGAATCTTGTTTTGTGTCTCTTGAAAAAGATAAATGGATTTGGCACAAAAGGGCAGGACATGTAAGTATGAGAACAATGGCTAAAATTTCTCAACTTGATCTAGTAAGAGGATTACCTAAGATAAGTTTTGACAAAGACAAACTATGTGAAAGCTGTACAAGAGGAAAACAAGCTAAAAGCAGTTTTAAACCAAAAGATTTTATTTCATCAAAAAGACCTCTTGAATTACTTCACATAGATTTATTTGGACCTGTCAAAACTACTAGTCTAGGAGGTAAGAATTATGGTTTTGTCATTGTAGATGATTATTCAAGATTCACTTGGGTCTTATTTCTTAAACACAAAGATGAATCTTTTGAATCATTTAAAAGCTTTTGTAAAAAGGTTCAAAATGAAAAAGGTACCAATATCATTTCTGTGAGAAGTGATCATGGTGGAGAATTTGAAAACTTCCACTTTGAATCATTCTTTAATGATAATGGCATCTCTCATAATTTTTCTTGTCCAAGAACTCCACAACAAAATGGAGTTGTTGAAAGGAAAAATAGAACCTTGCAGGAAATGGCTAGAACAATGATTGATGAATCAAATGTTGAAAAATATTTTTGGGCTGAAGCCATTAACACTGCATGTTACATTTTAAATAGGGTTTCAATAAGAAAAATTTTGAACAAAACCCCTTATGAGCTTTGGAAAGATAGGAAACCAAATATTTCTTACTTTCATATTTTTGGATGTTATTGTTACATTTTGAATATCAAAGATAATCTAGGAAAGTTTGATGCAAAGTCAGACAAAGGAATATTCTTAGGTTATTCTCTAACATCCAAAGCCTTTAGAGTTTTCAATTTGACTTCTAACAACATGGAAGAAAGCATGCATGTCAAGTTTGATGAATTTGAGGAACAGCCTAGTCAAGCTAACATTGATGAAGATGAAGTTCAACCTTCAACACAAGATCAAGCTGTTGCAGAACCTTTAACTCCATCTCAACAACCTCCTAAGACTTGGAGAATAGTTGGATATCATCCACAAGATCAGATTATAGGAGAAACTGCTGATGGCATAAGAACCAGAAGATCATTTCAAGTTCATGAGAACGTTCTGGCAATGATCTCTCAAATTGAACCAAAATCTATTGATGAAGCTATCATTGATAAATCATGGGTTGAAGCCATGAAAGAAGAGCTACTGCAATTTGAGAAGAATGAAGTCTGGAAGCTTGTGCCTTGTCCTCCAGATCACTCCATCATTGGTACAAGATGGGTCTTTAGAAACAAGCTTGATGAAGAAGGTAAGGTAATTTGCAACAAAGCAAGACTTGTTGCTCAAGGCTATAACCAACAAGAAGGTATAGACTATGATGAAACTTTTGCACCAGTGGCAAGGTTAGAAGCCATTAGAATTTTGCTTGCATATGCATCTCATAAATGCTTTAAGCTTTCTCAAATGGATGTGAAAAGTGCTTTTTTAAATGGTTTTCTAAATGAGGAAGTTTATGTACATCAACCTCCTGGTTTTGAGAATGAACATAAACCTAATCATGTTTTCAAACTAACCAAGGCTCTTTATGGACTTAAGCAAGCTCCTAGAGCTTGGTATGAAAGGTTAAGCACATTTTTACTTGACAATGGTTTTTCAAGAGGTAAAATTGATACAACTCTTTTTAGAAAAACAAATGATCAAGATTTATTAATTGTGCAAGTTTATGTTGATGATATTATATTTGGTGCTACTAATGAGAAAATTTGTGAAGAGTTTTCTAATCTCATGCAAAGAGAATTTGAGATGAGTATGATGGGAGAGCTCAGATTTTTTCTTGGCTTGCAAATCAAGCAACAAGATGATGGGATCTTCATTTGTCAAGAGAAATACATCAGAGATCTACTCAAGAAGTATAAGATGAATGAAGCAAAAATCATGTCAACTCCTATGCATCCATCAACAAGTTTAGACAAGGATGAAAATGGAAAACTTGTCTCAGAAAAGGAATATAGAGGAATGATTGGATCACTCCTTTATCTAACTGCTAGTAGACCAGACATTGTCTTTTCAGTTGGTATTTGTGCAAGATTTCAATCTTCTCCAAGAGAATCACACCTCACAGCAGTCAAAAGAATCTTCAGATATTTAGTAGGCACTCCTGATGTTGGTCTCTGGTACAAGAAGGGATCACATTTTGACCTCAAAGCATATTGTGATGCTGACTATGCTGGTGATAAGCTTGAAAGAAAAAGCACAAGTGGAGCTTGTCAATTTCTTGGTGAAGCTCTTGTAAGTTGGAGTTGCAGAAAGCAAAACACCATAGCACTTTCAACAACAGAAGCTGAATATGTCTCAGCTGCAAATTGTTGCTCTCAAGTGATATGGATCAAAAACCAACTTGAAGATTACTCACTAAGGTACACAAATATTAAAATTCTTTGTGATAATACTAGTGCCATAAATTTATCAAAGAATCCCATTCAACATTCTAGATCAAAGCATATAGAAATTAAGCATCATTTTATACGTGATCATGTTTGCAAAAAGGATGTTGAATTGATATTTGTTGATACTGATTTTCAGCTTGCTGATATTTTTACAAAACCCTTAGTTGAGGATAGGTTTAATTTTCTCAAAGAAAATTTGAAAATCATGAAAAATCCCAACTGATCATTGTTGAACAAAATCTGAGAACAGTCTGAGAACGTTCTCTCTGCTCTGCGAACAGCAGGACTTGTGACTTTCTCATGAAGTCATTTTATTGTTCATTTATGTGTCTTAGTTTTTAACTGTTTATTCAGAAATTTTTAAGACAAACTTTTACTCTCCCTATGTCACATTTCAACTTGACTATCTCTCTCCCTCTTGTCATAACTTTTTACTTTACCCAAAGTACACATTAGCACTATTCCTAATTAGTACCTATTACCTAACCTGCTCCTCCAATTCCAATTCTCAACACTCTATCATCATTTCATCTACTTAACCAAAGCCAATCCTTTCAGTTCAAATCAATCCACTACTCCACTCTCTTTCTCACTCTAGTAACCGTCATCTCTCTCTCCCTCATCGTTACTATTCAAACCTTGTTCCTTCTTCATTCTCTCTCAAACAACCTCACCAATGGCTAGAACCAAAAACCCAGCAAGAAGATCAGAATACTCCTCTGATTCTCCATCTCCACCCCGTTCTCCTTCTCCTCCGTCTCCTCCACCTCCATTGAAAACCCCTGTTTCTGAAACCACAAATGTTCCAGAAATTCAATCCCAAAATGAATCCATTCCTACCATTAGCATAACTCAAATGGTAATGGAAGCCATTGAAGCCTCAAACATGCAAACCAACCTTCATGTCTCTACTCCGCAAAATCAAATCCTTGTTGGAACCATACCCATTTCTATTTCAACCATTGCACCTACAGTTACACCAACTCTGAAAAAACCACCCACCACACTTGAAAACCGCTCACAAACTGTAACCATCTCAAAGGCCTCAAGAACACCAAAAGTCAAGCCTTCCACCACCAAAAAAATCCAAACGTATTGATTCTTCTAACATCAGAAGATCAAATAGAATTGTTTCAGGCTCTGGAAAGAAACCAACCATTGATCCAACCATCTACTCAGTTTCAGACAGTGATTCTGAGAACACTCTCTCAGACAACACACCAGTTTCCAAACACCAACATCCAAAATCATCCTCCTCTGTTTCACCTTCCTCATCCTCAGAGAAACCCTCTTCCTCAGAAAAATCATCATCTTCTGAACTCCATTCCTTACCCTCTGATGATGCTCTGCTTAAGGAAAGTATCCCTAGTCGTCGTAAACTTTCAATCCCTTTAATCCATCAAAATGCTCAAGTGACTTTTGATGAATTTTGGAAAGACAAGCCAGTTGCAGCAGGAAGAACCTACAACTTTGCTGAACTTGCAAACAAAGGTATTGACCTAACCCAATACACTCACCCCTTAGGTTGGACCAATTTTTTCAATATCAAGGAAACCCACTACCCTAGCCTAGTTTCAGCATTTTACTTCAATGCTGTAGTGTATCATGAAGAAGAGATGATTATCTCATATCTTAAGGGAGTCAAAGTCATTGTCTCAACCAAGCTTTTAAGCCAACTCTTAGACCTACCAAATGAAGGAAACACTCTTTATGGACCAAGTTGGTATGCCATGGCTCAAGTCAACAAAACCCAACTTTTTAAAGAAATGTTTGAACATGGAGTTGATCTCAAGGAACCCCCAGCCTCTAAGCTTTTACCAAGCTACAAACTGCTTCACAACATGTGTCTCCATGCTGTTTTTCCTAGGACAGGAAGCATGCATAGAGTTACTGACAATGATGCTATGGTCATGTATCATATGTACAACAAAATCCCTCTAAACCTACCCTATGCCATCCTCCATCACATGATAAATGTTGTAGAATCAGGTGCTAAGAAGAAGACCTTACCATATGGAATGATTCTCACAAAGGTTTTCAGAAAGTTTAATGTGAGTTTCAAAAAGGAAGAGCCTAGAAACACTTCTAAAGTGTTTTCTATGAAGAATGTGAAGAAAATGCTCAGTGATTTTGGTATTTCATCCTCTCAAGATCAAGGATTGAAGAGAAAAAGACAAGAAGATGAGCCAGCAGGAAATTTGGAAATCCTAGCAGAAGCTATTACCAGTCAACAGGATCAGTCTCAGAACGTTCTCCCTGCCAGTTCAAGAGGCAAAGAAGTTCTGCAAGAAGGAAATCTCTCTGATTCAAGAGATTTAGGTGTGTCATTAGAGTTTGATTCCACTCCAGGTGCTAGCCTAGGACCACCCATTTTCAATCAAACCTTGCTTGATGGTTTCTCAACCATAGACAACCCTGTTAACACCTCTTTGTTCTCACCATTAATGACCTCTCCTCCAAGTTCTATTGGAACCTTTCACTCCACTGAAGCTATGAGACTTTGGCTCAACACTGCACCACCTAAACTCTCAAACATTCATGCTCCCATTTTTAATGATGCTGGTACATCTTTACCCTCCTTTCCCCAAAACTTTGCTTCTCTAAGCTCTTTTAGCATGACCTCTACAAATCAAGCAGCTGTAGGCTTAGATTCTGAGAACATTTTCCACTTTGATCCTAGACCTCCTAAGAAATCAAAGTTTGAGAAGGAAGTCACTAGGACTAGGAAAGATATGGGAAAGATTTTTAAAGCTTTAACCATCACCAACAACATTCAGACCTACAACATGAAGGAAAATAGCATTCTTAGGACTTGGCTAGTTAATGAATTTTGCCCTGCTATGCGTGTGGCTCCTCCACCAGAAAATCCAGAAGTCCCTCCCATCACAGAGCTTCCATCATTTGATGATTCCAGCTCTGATGATTCCACCCTTGATGCACCTCAGTGATCATTCCTTTTACCTCCCAAGCCTTTTTGCTGTTGACAAAAGGGGGAGAAGATTAAAGAAGAAATTGTGCTTTTGGGGAGATTTGAAGATTTTAATTCTCTTGTTTGTTTGTTTTTAAGATCAGAATAGTTTAGATATGATGAGAAGTTCTTTTTGCTAATTTAGAAAACTTCTCTTTTTATGTTTAAATTCTGAATCTTGTACTTTGAATTTTAATCCTTTGTTTTGAATCACTTTTGATCATTAATCTTGTATGAATGATGTTTGTGCTCAGATATGAGCTTTGATTAATGAATGTTATATTTGATTCAACATTGTGTGATTTTATTTTCTCAATTAAGCATATGCATATTTTGAACATTGATTAAAGAATGCATAAATTGAGGGGGAGCTCTTTTGATTAAATCACTTAGTATTATTACTCATTTTGGTTTAATCAGAATCACAATTTAAAATCTAATCAAGGTTTTGTCATCATCAAAAAGGGGGAGATTGTTGAGACAAAATCCATTTTGATGTTTTAAAGATAACAAACCCTTAATTAAATTTTAATTTGATTCTGATCATTTTGTTATCTAACAAGTGCTTTTGAGTGATTTAATCTAAGACAGCTTTAAAGGATTAATTTCAATAAGTATTCACTCACAAGATACAAACAAAACATCATTTGAAGATTCTGCCCAGAAGAACGTTCTCAGAATGACACTGTACCATGTCTATAAGTTCTTGTGATTAAAGAATAATCACTTTTCAAGAGTCAACTTGGTAGAAACAAGAAAGAACTTTTTCATGGAAGTAAATGCAATATCATAACAGTGCATAAGTCATTTAAGGCATGGAATCATTTTTGAACAAGGCATCAAGTTCAAATAAGCAATTTTAAGGAATAAGTTCAAATTGTTCATGACAAGGCTTCATGTTATTAATATATTCCTTCAGAATTAATCTAGTCCAAATGGAAATGGTACAACACAACTGAAATGAGACTAAAGACAGAAACCCACGTTTTAAGGAAACAAGGACAAGGAGTTGCTCATTCTCCCATAAAGTCTTACAAGGACAAAGACTTTATGAACCAGCAAGTACAAGTGAATAGTTCTGCATAGTTGCTCTATCTTCATAGACTGAAGCTCTACAGCTGCAAGACAACTATCAATAGCTCTTTTAATCACGTGTGATTTCATCCATGAGCTTGGAGAATGATCAAAGAATGATCAGAGAACGATCTCCCAGTTTTGCCAGCAAAGTGTTTCTACTGTTTGATATCTGTCCAGCCATTTGATGAGCTGTTTTAATTCAAACTCAACACCTTTGCAACGGCTATATGATCAGGAATCTCTCAATCAAGTTCCAAGAATTCAGATCATCATTGTACGTTCTGCCCCAATGTCAGAGAACAATGGGAGAACGTTCTGGGAAGTTCACTTTTATGAGACAGATTTTCTCTTTCATCTCATATGTCTCACAACTGCTATTTCTTCACTTACAACGGTCATAATTGGAGCCCAAGACATCAAGGAGCCTCCTCATCTATAAATAGCACGTTGATATCTTTTGAAGAGCAAGAGTTTTCAATTGCAAAAAGCCAACATACTTTGTGTGACCTCCATATCACTTTAAGCTCTTCTTTATACACTCATACTTCAAGCTCTAGATCTTAGGAGATAAATCCATTTGAGCATTTCTGAGTGTATTTCATTTGTAAGCTATACAACTAGTTTAGGTTGATATAGGCTTGTTAGATTCAACAACCACTTCTTAAATTGTAAGATCTTGCTCAAGTCAATTGGTTAGAATTGATTGAGTGTTCAAATCAGTTGGTGATAACTGATTTGTGAAGTGTTTCAAATCAGTAGGTGATTACTGGTTTGTGAATTGATTCAGATTAGTTGGTGATAACTAATCTGTGACTTAACCTCGGTTTTAGGTTAAGGGACTCATTGTAATCTCGGACTAGATTATAGTGGATAATCTCACGCAAGTGGGGACTGGAGTAGCTCATTCTGTTAAGGGGTGAACCAGGATAAATTGCTGTGTTTGATCTTCTCTTTCCCTACTCTTTTATTTGAGCAAACACATCACACACAAATCACTTTACATTTTCTTATCGCTAACTGGTTTCGTTCTCAGAACGTTCTCACAAGTTTTCTGTGTTAAGTTATTTGTGTTGATCATAACTTGCAGCCAAATTTTTAAAGGTCACAATTCAAACCCCCCCTTTCTTGTGACAAACTTTGTTACTTCACATTGTTCGTTCCAAGGGACCTTGATCAAGAAAGTGATCAAGACTTGATCTTTTCCAAGTCTTTCTGGTATAGCAGGACTTGTTGGTTGATCACTGCAATCAACCATGGCTGGAAACAATAATTTTCATGCAAACCTCCCAGTGTTTGATGGAAAGAATTGGGATACGTGGGTAAAGCAAATGAAGGTGATATTCACTTTTCAAGAAGTGTATGAACAAGTGAATGATGGTGTTGCTGCACTCCCAGCTAATGCGAATGAAGAACAAAGAACAACTTTCAGAGAGGCCAAGAAGAAAGACAACAAAGGCTTGTTTCTGATCCATCAGTGTGTAGATTCAAAAGTGTTTGAGAAGATTGCTGATGCAAAAACTTCAAAGGCTGCGTGGGATATATTGCAGAAGAGTTATGGTGGTGATGCTAAAGTAAAGAAGGTGAAATTACAAGCATTAAAGAGGCAATATGAATTCATGCAGATGAAAGGTGAAGAAAAGATTTCAGATTACTTCACAAGGTTAGTGACACTCACTAATCAAATGAAGAATTGTGGTAGTAATCTTGAAGAATAAGAAACTGTTGAAAAGGTGCTTAGGACCTTAACTTCAAGGTTTGATCACATAGTTGTGACAATTGAAGAGACTAAAGACCTAAGTGAGGTGAAACTTGAAGATTTGCAGAGTACATTAGAGGCTCATGAGATGAAGCATGGTGAGAAAGACCAAGGCAAAGAAGATGAGCAAGCCTTGTACGCAAAGTTCAAGAAGTTTCAGAACAAGAAAAATTGGCAAAAGAACAAGAATGGTAAAGATTGTGTTGAAGACAAGCCTGAATCCTCAAATGGAGGAGGAGGGAAACAGAAGAGTAATTCAAAGAAAAAAGACAAGTCTCACATTCAATGCTTCAAATGTTCAAAGTTTGGACATTATGCAAGTGAATGTGGGAATGAAAAGAAGAACAAATATCAGAAAAATGGTGAAGAAGCAAATCTGGCTGAGAACAAAGATTCAGATGATGATGTGAGTTTCATGGTGACTCTCACTGATGAAACTGCAGAATCTATGGAATGGTATTTTGATACAGGCTGTTCAAACCACATGACTGGAAACAGAAACATTTTGACTGATTTTGATAATTGTCTCAACACAAAGATCAAGCTTGCAAATAGTAAATCCATTGATGCTAAGGGTATTGGCAATGTGGTCATTCAGAGGAAGAATGGAAGGAAATCAGTGATTGAAAAGGTCTTGTATGTGCCTGGGATGCAGTGTAACTTGATGAGTGTAGGTCAGTTACTTGACAAAGGATTCAAGGTGGTTTTGGAAGATGGAACACCGAAGCTGTTTGATTCAAAACAGAATTTGATCCTTAAGTCAAATCAAAGCAAGAACAGGACTTTCAAGACACAGCTGAAAGCCATTGAAGATGAGTGTTTGGCTGCATCAACTGAGAATAAAGACAGTGAGGTATGGCACAAAAGGTGTGGACACTGAATTTCAAAAGTTTGTCACTATTGAATTCAAAGGAAATGGTGTTAGGTCTGCCTAGTGTTATAACTCCTATAGAGACTTGTATTACCTGCCTGTTAGGAAAGCAACCAAGAGATTCATTCAAAAATCATCTACCAATGAGATCTAATGAAGTGTTGAATGTTGTACATTCAGATATTTGTGGACCTATAGATGTGCTATCTACTGGTGGAAACAAATATTTCTTGACATTTGTGGATGAATTATCTAGAATGACATGGTTATATCACATAAAGGTCAAGAGTGAAGCCTTTGATGTGTTCAAGAAGTTCAAGGCACTAGTTGAAAAGCAAAGTGGAAAGTCAATCAAAGTGTTGAGAACTGATGGTGGAGGTGAGTATACATCAACTGAGTTTGAGAATTATTGTAAGGAACAAGGCATAATTCATGAAGTTACAGCACCATACACTCCTCAACACAATGGACTTGCTGAGAGGAGAAATAGAAGCATACTCAACATGGCCAGAAGCATGGTCAAGCAGAAGCAGTTACCTAAGAGATTCTGGGGAGAAGCAGTATCTACTGCAGTGTACATTCTCAACAGATCACCGACAAAGAGATTGGTAGATAAAGTTCCAGAAGAGGTTTGGTCAAAAGTGAAGCCAAGTGTGTCACACTTGAAGGTGTTTGGTTCTCTATGCTATAAGCATGTGCCTGATGCTAGAAGGAAAAAGCTAGCTGATAAGAGTGAAGCTATGATATTTGTTGGATATCACAGAACAGGTGCTTATAGATTATATAATCCCATTACTGACAAGGTAGAAATCAGCAGAGATGTGAAAGTTATTGAGAATGATAGCTGGGATTGGAGGCAAAAATCAAAATCTAAGAAAACTTATGAAGTAGACTTAGATGATGATTCAAACAAACTAGTCACATTTGTGGATCAGAATCAAGGAACCAACAGTGATGAGGATATGCACACCTCAAGTGATGATGAAGTTGTAGCACCAAGACCTCAGAGAAACATTCAATTGCCTAGAAGACTAGCTGACTATGAAATAGCTCCAGACAATGAAGTAAATAATGAAGGTGAAATTGTACACTATGCCATGCTAGCTGACACTGAGCCTATAGATGTGAAGGCTACATTGAAGAGTAAGGTCTGGAAGGAAGCAATGAATGAAGAGTTAAGGTCAATTGAGAAGAACAATACATGGGACTTATGTGATTTACCATCTGACAAGAAAGCAATTGATGTAAAATGGGTTAGTAATTGCTTTGGCCTGTAGTAGAAGGTGACTCCTATTTCATCTAGATGTGAAGTCAGCATTCTTAAATGGACCCTTAGAGGAAGATGTTTATGTGAAGCAACCTCCAGGCTTTGAGCTGAAGGGTAAGGAAGACAAGGTACTGAAACTGCACCAAGCATTGTATGGCTTGAAACAAGCACCTAGAGCATGGAACAAGAGAATTGACAACTTTCTTGTTATGCAAGGTTTCAGAAAATGCAGTGTTGAATATGGAGTATACGTGAAGAAAAGTGACGACCAACATATGTTAATCATATGTTTATATGTGGATGATATACTGGTGACTGGTAGCTCACTTGTAGAAATTAAGAATTTCAAATCACAGATGCAAAGTGAGTTTGAAATGACTGATCTAGGCAAGCTTACCTACTTCTTAGGAATAGAACTATTGGAAACTTCAGGGGGTATAGTACTACACCAGGCAAAGTATGCCAAGGAGATCCTAAGAAAGTTTGAGATGATTGACTGTAATTCATCAGTCACACCAGCAGATACTAAGGTTAAGATTGAAGATGATGACACAAGTGAAGCAGTGGATTCAACTATGTTCAGACAACTAGTGGGATCACTAAGATACTTATGTCAAAGCAGACCTGATATAAGCTATGCAGTAGGCTATATCAGTAGGTTCATGAGCAAGCCACTGAAATCTCATTTCTTAGCAGCTAAAAGAATTTTGAGATATATCAATGGCACAGTGCATTATGGTGTTCTATTTCCATATTCAAGCAACAAGGAAACTCTGGAGTTATTTGGATTCTCTGATGCAGATTGGTGTGGAGATAAGATTGAAAGGAAAAGCACAAGTGGTTACCTATTCAAGTTTCAAGGAGCTCCAGTTTCATGGTGTTCTAAGAAACAATCAGTGATAGCTCTCTCAAGCTGTGAAGCTGAATATGTGGCAGGATCTCTAGCTTCTTGTCAAGCAAATTGGTTACAATCACTCCTTAGTGAAATGGGCATTATTGAAGACATTACTGTTGTATTGAATGTTGACAACAAATCAGCAATCAACCTGGCTAAGAACCCAATTAGCCATGGCAAAAGCAAACACATAGAGACTAGATTTCACTTCTTTAAAGACTAAGTCAGTAAAGGAAAGTTGAAATTGGAGTTTTGTTCAAGTGAAGATCAACAAGCTGACATCCTTACTAAAGCTGTCAAGAGAGATCAATTCCTTAAGCTCAGAAGGAATATTGGGGTTGTATGCTTTGAGAGTTTGAATTAAGGAGGAGTATTAGTGTTTTGTAATTCAAGCTCTGCTGCTTCTGAACCTACTTCAGAGCCTCTTGCGTCTTTAGCGCTTCTAAAGGAAAACAGCCTCTGACTACTTCAGAGCCTCTAATGTCAACATAGCTTATGAACTTGCTGATTCATCTACATTTGTTTTTTTTTGTGTCAAATGTATAGGTATTATTAGCTTCTGGTAGTTAATAGATATATAGTTAGTTAGTTTTGTTTGTACTAGGTAGCTAAAGTAGTTACTTAATGGATAAGTTTGTTAGATGTTGTTGCTTGCATTGAAAGCAACCCCCACTTGTATAAATAGTTTTTGCCCCTAGTGGATGAATAACAATCTTCTATTTTTTTCTATTCCTTTCAATCAATTCAGAATTCTTCTCTCTCTCTCTCTCTCTCTCTCTCTCTCTCTCTCTCTCTCTCTCTCTCTCTCTTTCTTTGTTTTCTTCTCTTTGCTTGGTTTATCTCCAACAATAAGATATCTTTATATGGAAACTTTGTATTTAATAAGCTAAAAAATTTAATGCATCAAAAGTAAAAACACACAAAATTCCAAAACATAATTTCTATATTTGTGTTCTTATCATGTGCCTTAAGGCCACAAGTTAACATCCTTCTTAGGAACACTTCCTAAGATAATAATCAAGACTCTTAGAATTAGTAGCTGAAACTTACTCAACCCAATAAAATTAGCTTGGAAAGAATTATCTCTTACTTATATATTTATACTTATGTTAAATCAACTCATATTTGATGTATGATTTTTAAAACACGTAAAATTATTGAATTTTGTGCGTAGGGCAGTATAAATAGTGGGTGATTAAATAGTGAGTGGTCTAACGAATTTTTGAAAGACTTTGCATAAACTATTTTACATAATCTCAAAAATAAACTAATCCAAATAGGTCATACATTAAAGGGCGGATACATGTACATGGTTAGGGGGCTCAAGCCCCCCAAAAAAATCCTTTTATAATACTAATATATTTTATTTAAGCTCCCATAACCAGGCCCATTAACTACTAACCACTCACCAAAAATTTAAGTTTTCACTTTTTAACTTTTCATTACCCTAATTTTTTAATTTTCACGCACTCTCTCTCTCTCTCTTGGGGAAGTATCAACTCTTTCTCTCCCAACCATTTTTTTGTCTCTTCTTTTTCAAGTCTTTTCATTACTTCTGAAGTTAGTTTTGATTTTGTTCGTGGCAATGCAACTGTTGAAAGATCTTTCTCTGCCATGAAATATGTGAAGAATATAGATTGCGCAATCGTATGAGAGATGAATGGTTAAATGATTGTTTAGTTATACATATAGAGTGACATATTAAATAATGTTGATACTGAAAAAATCATTGAACATTTTCAAAATATGAAGCCTTGTAAAAGACAATGTAATTTATTTAAGCTTTTATGTATTTTCAGTTTTTTATCACTATAATTGTGTTTTTTTTTGTTGCTTAATTGTGAATGAACCAAGAGAGGGTTAAACAGGTTGTTGGATTGAATGGTATTGAGTTTCACGTTGACGATGTATGATGCAGGTTGTTTATTATCGAAAAAAATATAGACACCTTTTTTTAGCCCCCACCACCTAAAATTTATGAATCCACCACTACATATAGATCTTATGCTATATGAGCTTACATGACATTTCACTTGATGACGTGACAATGTGTATTTTAGCAACTAATTTATATTCATCAAAATGATTTGCATTATAATCTCTATCACAAAAGACATCAAATTGACAAAAATTATCTGATCACTTATACATCATTAAAAATTCAGCCTCATAAGGTGGGGAAAAAATTACTTTTAAAATAAGCCTAAGATTGCAAATTTAACTCTTTATATAAATGTAATATTTTTTGTATTCTTAATTTTTGTCATTATTCATTAAGGTAGTTGAGAGAAATACAGAGGGTAGACCAGATGTTTGACTCAAAAGGCACAATAATTATTAAATGAAAAGGAATATAAATGGAAATAGTATGAAGTCCACGTCCACTTGTAAGAATTCTAAGCTAAGTAATGTAGTTAGTTATGCCTGAAAGCTTATCAAATCAAAACCTAAAACATATCTATTTCCTCTGCGTACAAATGTTCATATAGTCTCTAACAAGAATACCAAACTCTTTCCCCAAAAATTTCATTTTTATTTAATTCCTTGAATTTATGTCATTTTGCATTCACATGCCAAAACGATTATTGAGTAAATATTTTATGTGTAATGTGTGTTGAATATTTGTTACAACAATTGAAAATATATGAATGAAACAATAATTAAAACATTGATCATGTCAATTGGATGATTATTTATTTATATATGCTAGCAAAGTGTCTTACGTAATTCATGGATGATTTCACATATCAAACATACCCATTTGGAAAAATAATCATCATATATAGTTTAATGTAAAATTTGATTGGTAAATATATAAAATATGGAAAATATGCATGCTTGGTGGGTTATAAGTAGAAGTTGTAGGTTAGAAACTTTGGAAAGACATTGAAAGCATAACCAAATTGGCTTCACTAAGCAACCTCTTTTCTTTCCCTATCTAATATATGTATAAATAATTATTTTAGATTTATTTATATTATTATATAAATATATCTAAATTTCTTATATGTATATGTTTGTTAGCCAAAACGTTTGCATCAATCTTCCCACTCTCTAACGAAAAACTTCCCATCTTCCCCCACCATATATTCTTCCCATGTCTCTTTCCACTTCTTGTCTTCAATATTGTTAGTTTGTTACCCTCACCCTCCTCTTATAAATATACACCCCTTCTCATCTCCCACTTTGCTTTGATATATATATATATATATTCTTAATTTTCATATAACCTTGAGTTGATCATATAGATCAAAGCCAGAGGGAGAGGACTATAGTTGGAGAAAGAATAGGGAAATTAAATATATTTTTCCTATTCTTGAATTAGGGTTTTCTCTTCTTACTTTTATTAATTTGTTTTTGAAAAATATATATTATTTTTAGCTATAGGTAGAGACAACATGTGTAGTAGAGGTCATTGGAGACCATCTGAGGATGAGAAGCTTAGAGAGTTGGTGGAAAGCTATGGACCTCATAATTGGAACGCCATAGCTGAAAATCTACGAGGAAGATCAGGTAAAATTGATGATCAATCATTTATTATAATTATTCATTGAACTAAACATAACAAATTCATAAAAAATTATTACAACAACCATCGAATTTATATTTATATATATGTACATGAAAAAGATAGCATCCCAACCCACTTAGCTCATGAACAAGAAGGTAGATATTTTGTAGTAAAAAAATAAATAAAAGAAGGTAGAGATTTATGATTGTTTTGTACAATTACGTTTTATATGATAATACATATAAAAATTGATAACAGTGTAAAGTTTCTTTTGGAATTACACGCACATATGGGTGAGGGTGATCATGGAAAGTAATTAGCAAATGTAATATTTTACATTATATATTTTTATAAGAGATATATGAGATAATAAAATATAATTAAATCCAAAAAAATTTGTTGACTCGTGTTATTTATAAAAAAGACCGGTGGAAGTATAAGTTAATTAGCCATATGCTCTGTATTGGTATAGAGTGAACATGTCACTAATTAAAATTATTTTAGGGTTTGATTAAAACATAAAAAAATATAGAATATATATTATTAACAAGTGCAAGTAAAATTCATTAGTTTTTTCACAAGCTTTTGTTTGCACTTACCCCTATATCCATGCACACAATTTGAGTTTCTCCCTTGTGTTTTTTTTTCTCTATATATCAAAGAGATAATGTTTATGTATTGAGAAGGAAATACAAAGAGTACTCCAACTTATATGTGTACATATAGATAATCAAACATTTTGAGAGGGATTTATATATGTGTATGCAATTGGTGTAAAATAAATAATTTAGAAACATAATTTGTGATTTTGTATGTTTATAGATATTAATTATAACATATGCTAATTTTTTTATCTTGAATTTTATTAGGGAAAAGTTGTAGGTTGAGATGGTTCAATCAATTGGACCCAAGGATAAACAGAAGTCCTTTCACGGAGGAAGAAGAGGAGCGTCTTATAACTTCACATCGGATTCATGGTAATAGATGGGCTGTAATCGCAAGACACTTCCCCGGACGAACCGATAATGCGGTAAAGAATCATTGGCATGTGATGATGGCGAGAATGCGCCGAGAAAGGTATAAGATCTATGCAAAAGGTCCTCTTGATCATCACATATTTTTCTCTCCAAATGGTCATCAACCAAACTTTGAGAGAACAAATCTCCATTCTTTTGTTGAGAAGTATCATGAAAAGCCTAATTACCCTTGTGTCTCAGCTAACCCTTTCAAATTTCCCAAGTTTCTTCGCTTTCAAGATCCAAGTTCTTGTTCCATAATGCTTCAAGGTATATCCATTTTAATGCTTCCAATGACTTCAATATGATATAATTAGTTTTAAGAAAAAAATGATATAATTTAGGGCTAGCTAAACATATTTTTGGTCCATATAAAATTCATAAATTTTATTTTCGGTATCCACAAAAATAAGTGGCATAATTTCGTCCCTACAAAATTATTATGTACATAATTTAGTTTCTGTTGTTAAACAAAGGTGTATTTTTAAATGATTATTTTACAGACATATTTAGAATATTATAAAAAAATTCTCAAACAAAGGTACTCAAAATTTGATTTCTCAATCAAGATTTTTGTTACTTTTATCTTTATATTTTGAAATTTAAATAATTCATATTTAATTTTTCTCATTTTAAACAATTCTAAAGTTTTTTTTTATAGTTTTATAAACATGCCTAAATTTTTTTTATTAAAACATTTAAAATTTTAAGGATTATTAAACAATTTTTAAAATTTTGAAAAATAATAGGAATTAAAACTTTCTTGCAATCAAAATATGTTACTTTTTTTTACAAGGACCTAAAAAAATTTTAGTAATTTTATAGGAACCAAAAAATATATTTAACCCTATAATTTAGATACAATTACTATTTTCCATCATGATTGTTTTAAATTGTAGTACAAATTAACTTTACTTAAAATAAAACTAATACTATAACATCAAGGTTTTAGAGGATTTACAATCCAAATTAAATTAAAAAAAAAGTGTTAAGAGGTACTCCAACTTCAATACACCAATCTAATAAAATATACAGTCTAACCATTATACCTTCCTTTATTTATGAATTATTATCACTGCATTACATTCTGCCACATACCTCCCTGAAAATGGTTATATATATATTTCTTAACAACAAATTACAATGACAAGGACAGAGAAAGCCACCTATTATCTAATGATAAGATTACATTATTATCAAAATTCTTTACAATCACATTAAAACAATATTATCAATTATTATTATTATTATTATTATTATTATTATTATTATTATTATTATTGTTATTATTGTTATTATTATTATTAGCAAAAGAAGGAGTACAAAGGATATTACAATCCAAATAAAATACAATATTTCATCAACATTAAAGAGATCAAAGTAAGATGAAATTAAAAAACTATTATATATAAAGGATTACATGCTAACTAATTCTAACTAAGTTAAGACTTACTAACTTAGTAATATATTAGCCTATTTTCTAATGGTTATTGAATACTATTTTTTTTAAGAGTTTAATAGATATGCTACGTTAGTTTAAATATTTTTACACAAACATTCAATAGTAATTAATTATTTCTCCACATCAACTATAAAAGTGGGATGTAATAGGATAATTTGGCGGAAAACATGGTTGATATTAGATAACAGTGTAAATATATTTTACACTGTCAGTGTGTGCTCTCTTTTCTCTTTTTTTAATTGGCAAAATTTATTAATACTAACAACCCACTCTGACGAGCTTGGATGTTAAATAAAAATTACAAACAAAATTATTGATAAGTGAGATAAAATACAATTATTACTTCACTAACAAGTAACCACAATAAAAATGTACAAGAAATACAGTCTAGTCATCCAAAAAGATGATCTACAAAAAACTAAAGAAACTATCACTTCCTATATAAACAAAAAGTCTTGGAAATTGTTGTATTGAATATTGATATTTGGTTGCAGGGAGGGAAATATTGAAAATGTTAATTACTATATTTGTTTGATATTGTAGATAAAACTCAATCAGTTGAGTTCTATGATTTTCTTCAATTGGATTCCAATAAAAGTGAATTAACCGATATTGCTAGAAAAGATGATGAAGAAGTCAATCAAGATGTTGTGGAACTGCAGAACAAGGAAAAGGAAAACAATGTTCCATTCATTGATTTTTTGTCTTCTGGAAGCTGCTAACTAGTCGCAAAATTAAGAGATGATTATCCAACCATTTGTATGAATTGAGAGCTTAATTAATTATACCTCGACCTAGCTAGGTCCACTCCTGTAAGTTGTAACTATATTGCACTAATCACACACACATATAATGTATTTAAGGACATATATGTACACTTGTAACATGTAAAAAGATGAAAATTTCTTGGTATTGCAAAAATTGTAGAAAAAAACATTTTATATAATTATAAGATTTAATATGTTGGTCTAGCTATGATCTGGATTTGGATTTTCTGCTGTCAAATTTAAAAAATCTTCACATCTAAGTTGGAACAATTTAAATCACATTGGAAATAAAAACAAATTTAAAAAAATTTGGGTTTTTATATACGATACTCTTCGTATTATTTTTTAGTGTTATTCTAACTTATGCTCAAATGACAAATGTTAAATATTTTTAGAATAATAATTTTGTATTATAAAATTAATATTTAAACTTTTGAGAATTTGAATGCACAATTTTTAAAATAAAATTTTACTTTATTTTTATCATATTTCCTTATAGAACAAGTTAATTTTCCTATTTTTTATTCTATGGGTTATCGCACTTGCCATATTTCTATTTGAAGTGTGCCAAATATCAAATGTGTTAACCATTTAAAAATCACATGTTCTTTATTAAACAGTTTTTCCTCTTTTAATTAAAATAGAGAAGATGAAGATAAACAACGAACAAAATTAAAGAACACAAGAAAGGAAAAGTATAAAAACATTTCTATACAGCTAATGGTCGTGTTCTGCACACTTATATTTTATATAAAACTAATGGTCATATTAAATAGTGTCCCTAAAACAAAGATTAAGGAAACAAAAGTAAAAATAAAAGCAAAAATTTTTAGTTTAAAAGATTCTTTTTCAAAATTTTATGATATTGAATTCACTGCTTTCAAAATTATTATCATTTTTATTTCCTTAATCATTACTCTGAAGACACTATTTAACATTTCTCTAAAATTAAAAAGGAATAAAAGTATAGCTAAAACATCAACTATGTTAGTATACTCTAAAAAGTTATCATCAACTAGGTTTCTAAAGTTTAAGACCAATTTTGTATAATTTCATTGTATTAATTCATACTATTTTACATCCGATTTTGGAGTACATGATTTGGTGGGAGCACATAATTTCGTTGATATTGAATTTAGACTACTAATGTAACTTTTGTTATTTTGTTACATCCTGGCGGTTAACGTTGATCTTCCACCATAATAAGTATTAGATGAAAAAGACATATATGTTTGAAGAGATTGGTTAGAAGAGTAGCGGTACAAATTTTTATAATAAAGGATAAATTAAAACTAACAATGCAACAAATTAAAATATTATTATTACTTAAAATATTTAAAGGATGGAATGGTTATAAACATAAATGACTTTTGTATACATTTAGCCTCGTTTTTAATATATAACAATACTAACATAGGCATGGAAAAAGAAATAACAATAAAATTTGGTTAAATTTTATAAAATCGACTTTGAATCACCAGAAATCAACTCTCAAGTTTGAATATGTACTTAAAAAAAATCACTTTAATCGATTTGATTTGAGGTGCAGGTTAAGGTGGGAATGGAACTTTATTTTCCCATGGTGGGAAAGGATAGTGTTACCTATTTTTTTTTTTTGAAATCAGCAAATGATATTAATAGGAGAAGGAGAGCTCTTAGCACAAGTAGTGCAAAAGATAAAACTCTCAAAAGAGAATACAAATAACTGCCAGTGAACTAACAGACACTACCACAAGCAACAAGCAAGTAGCAGGTCCACAGGTACAACAAAACAGAAACGAAAAACAAGAGGAAAACCAGCGAGAAAAAAAAAACCAGAAAAAAAAAAAAAAAACACAGGAACACTAATTGTTTTTAATGCATAACACCGGTTCCGCCTTCCACTCGTAAAATAAACACGGTGGGGAGCTGCTGCCTCTGCCGATCCACCATTTCCAAGAGGCGACTTTTATATCATCAAGCAATTCCACTCCATCCAAAACGCCATTCTCAAAAACAATCCGGTTTCTATGTCTCCACACCGACCAAATTACCGCGCACCAAATCATAACCAAACCACGCCTCAAATATTTTGTACCTGGTGTAGTTGCTACATAAATTAATAAAGACAGAATATTATGAGGCAGCAAGAAGTGCAAATTCAGCCAAGCAAAAACCCTTTCCCAAATTTGCATCGTGACAGGACAATACAAAAACAGATGTTGGGCTGTTTCAAACTGGTTACCACAGAAAACACAACCCTGCTGCCCTCCATTTTCTGATATAATTTGCCTCCGAATCAAATTATCTCTAGTTGGCGCTTTATCATGCAAAATCATCCAAATCAATCCCGCAACTTTGGACGGCGCCGAACACTTCCAAATGGCTTTAAACGCTAACTCTTGGGCAAGAGTAACCGTTCTTCTTTCAATTAAAAGGTTAACAACTAATGAGTAAGTGGAATTCACCGTAAAACCGCCCCCTTGCTCCGGCCTCCACCCCCAATCATCCCTCTCTGTAGACAAAACTATAGGACCTAATAACACCATTAGCTCCTCCAATAAAGTTGTCTCCCAAACAAACAAATTCCGGCGCCAACTCAAATTCCAACCGCTACCTACACCCGGACTCCATAATTCCGCAACCGTAGCCTCTTTATTTGAAACAATAGAGAACAAACGGGGGAATTTCACACACAACAAAACATCACCAACCCAAGCATCCTTCCAAAAACTAGTATGGCTACCGTCACCCAACTTCTTAATCACTTGGTGAGAAAACCAATTTTGATCCAAATTAATACCAATGGAACATATATCTTTCCACCAAGTAGAGGAATACCACGGTTTGCTCTCATCACCCAACTCAACTCTACCAATCACCCCTTCCCCATACTTTCCTTTCAAGACCTCTTTCCACAAAACGTGATCATCTTCAAGGAGCCTCCACCGCCACTTCACTAACAAACTAATATTGACCGCTCTAATATCTCTAACTCCCAAACCACCGAGACTCTTAGGTTGGCAAACAACATCCCATTTGATCCAATTAATTTTCTTTCTACCACCTCTACCACCCCAAAGGAACTCCCTTTGAATACGCCGAATTTTCTTCCAAACAAGGATTGGGATTTTAAGGAAAGATAGATAGAAAATCGGAATAGAATTCAATACCGAATTAAGCAAAGTGATCCGGCCTCCAAGACTAATAAATCGATTCTCCCAACAACCCAATCTATTCCGAAGAGAGTTTAACAAAGGTTCCCAAGTCGCTTCTCTACGAATATTGGCACCAACCGGAAGGCCTAGATACTTGAAAGGAATACTTCCGATTCTACAATTAAGAAAAACCGAAGCCGCGCTCATGAATTGATGAGATACATTCACCCCCAAAATATTACTTTTCCAAAAATTCACCTTTAGACCCGATACCATTTCGAACCCTCTCAATATAGCCTTCAAAGCCCAAAGATTCTCCAAAGTCGCTTCTCCGATACAAAGAGTATCATCGGCATATTGTAAATGCGAAATGACAACTCCTCGCCTTCCCACCCGAAAGCCCTTGAAACGGTTTAGCTCTACCGCCTTTCTCAAAAGGCCTCCAAGGCCCTCGGCCACTAAGAGAAAGAGAAAGGGGGCAAGAGGGTCCCCTTGTTTGAGCCCCCGTTGAATATTAATCTCCTCCGTCGGGCTACCGTTAACCAAAATAGACATGCTCCCGGAAAAGACACACGTCCTAATCCACTTCCTCCATTGATCACAAAAACCAAACCTTCCTAGCATGTAGTCCAAGAAGCTCCAATCAACCGAGTCGTACGCCTTTTCGAAGTCCACCTTAAGAATAAGACAATTCTTTCCGGATTTCTTTGCCATATCAACAACCTCATTGACCACCATAACCCCGTCCACTAGATATCTTCCTTTAAGGAAGGCCGATTGAGTTGTAGCCACAAGCGGATCCATCACCTTAGCCAATCTTTTTGCCAACACTTTTGCCACAAGTTTATACAAGCACCCTAAAAGAGAGATAGGCCGAAAATCTCCCAAAGAGAGTGGAGAGCTCACTTTGGGAATTAAAGCAATAAAATAAGACATAAAGTTTTTGGGAAGATTACCAATACCGTGGAATTGATCAAAGAGGATGCGGACTTCATTCTTCAACAAGTGCCAAAATTGTTTCACAAAATTAAAATTGAAGCCGTCGGGACCGGGACTTTTGTTCCCATCACTCTCCGCCACCACTACCTCTATCTCCTCCAAAGCAAAAGGAAGGGTAAGACTAAGATTTGCTGCTTCCGAAAGCAAAGGGAACTCCACTCCATCCAAAAAAGGCCTCAACCGCAAAGGTAAACAAAAATGATGTTTAAAGAAATCCACCGTGGCTTGACGGATCTCTTCCGGAGACTCCACCCACACACCTCCCACTTGAAGAGCTTTTATTGAATTGGAACTCCCTCTAGCCCTTAAACACTTATGAAAATAACTAGTATTCGCATCTCCTTCCTTCAACCAACGCGCCCTAGACCTTTGCACAATCAAAGACTCTTTGCTCTTAAGAAGATGCCAAAGTTCTTCAAAATTCTTCCTACGCATACCCACCTCCACCTCCGACAAAGCAACTAACTCACCCTTCACATCAATCTCATTAATATCCTCCACAAGGAGCCTAATCTTGGTATCAATAACACCATACACTTGCTTATTCCAAGCCTTTAACGCCACTTTAAGACCTTTCAACTTTTCTTTTAAAATGAAACCCATCCAACCCGAAAGAGAATTTGACCTCCACGAAGCTTCCACCACATTTTTAAAATCACCATGAAGGAGCCAATGATTTTTAAAACGAAACGGTCTTGGACCCCAATCCACACAATTATAACGCAACACTAGTGGGCAATGATCCGAAACTTCTCGCGGAAGAATCCAAAGAGAGGGGTTCCCCCACAAAGAAAGCCACTCATCCGATAGAAGGACTCTATCAATGCGACTCATCGCACTACCATTCGGGTGAAACCAAGTGAACTTCCTACCAAGAACCGGAATGTCCTCCAATTCCATAGAATTCACAAAAGCTTGAAACTCCGACAACTCCAAAGGGTTAGTTATGAAAAAGTTATTATTAACCCCCCTCCTCTCCTCCCTATGGAGCACCGCGTTAAAATCACCTACAACACACCAAGCACCCCTACCAAACCCACCTTTGGACATAATAAGAGCGTTCCAAAGCCTCCGCTTACCCTCCATATCACATTTCGAATAGACATTTACCACAAAACACAATTTCTTGTGAACACCCCATTCTAAGCAAACCCCAACAAAGCCCTCTCCACTAAACGAATACACAAGACGAGAAGAGGACTTACTCCATATAGAAAGAATCCCACCACTATTGCCCACCGAAGGAAGATAGGCCCAACAACAATCATCATTTCCCCATAAACTACAACAAAGAGCATCGGACACACTTTCAAGCTTGGTCTCTTGAATTGCTAGAAAGTCTACATTCTCTTTATTGACAAGCTCCTTAATCTTATTCCTCTTGATTCTCCCCCCCAACCCCCTTATATTAATAGAACTTACTATCATTGGGAACCATTAACCTCCTCTCTAACAATCATCTTTTCCCTGTCCCTATCTTCCAAGTCCACCAACTGATTCAAAACTGTCTCCTTATCCTCCACAAAATTCAATCCCAGAGCATTTTGGATTTCTAGGATTTCTTCTGCCTCCAATCTTTTAGCACGAGGGCCTTGTCTGTTTAGAGTAAAACCATCCACATCAACTAGATCGTCGTCACCGAAAATATGATTCACGCCTGAATTAGGAACCTCCGACACCTCAGCTTCAGGAACATTTTCTGGCGAAAATTGGTGCGGCAATAAATTCGCTACAGAAGAATTATCCCTCTCCTCTTCAAAGTCAACACTGTCTTCTCTCTGCTCACCTTCGCTGGTTGCTTTCTGCCGACCTTCCTCAATACCATTCCTCTTCCTCATACTACATGCTCCAACTCTGTTGACAACCTCCAACAATCTAAGACACTTGTGACCAACCAAATTAGGAAAGGGGATCCGGCTAAGAGGTTTCCGATTCCGAACTGATGATGGTCGGATCGAAGACGCCATATCTGGTTGGGTAAGGGAACTCGGTGAAGATGAAGATAAGTTACTATCTGCAAGAGTAAAATTCAACGGCTGGTTCCTTTGGGTCTTGCCACGTGCTTCTTTCACCATAGAATCAAATTTATCAATTACAAGTTTGCCCTCTGCCTGGCCCACAGGAACTTGAACCAAGACCCTCTCTTCTACATCACCCGATCCAACAGGGACCCGAACCAAACTGCTATCTGGGTTAGGAGTTGGGCCCATATAGGAAGGCCCGTTGGTCAACAAACCATCTACAGGAACAAAAAGAGAAACACCTGGCTGGCCCACCATATTGACACCTTGCACGCCTTCCTTGTCCTTATCACCACCAACCTGACTTGAGTGAGACACACCACAAAGAATTTCAACCTCATTTGTCTCCCCACATGACACAGCTCCACTTTTTAACTTATCTGCATGGTCTTTACTAGAAGTAGCTCTTTCTACTGCTGTCTTACTAAAAGAGTTCTGGTTGACCTTCTCCAAATTCTCCTTGTCTTCCAACTTTCTCTGAACCACCTGCTCTTCCTTTTCTTGGCTCTGATCCGACCCGTCACTTTCAGTATCACAAAAATCACCACCACCTTCCACCGAAGCAGCCCCCGTACCGTCCACCCCCCTCTCACCGGAGTCACAAGATGAAGCCACCGTACTCCACCGAAGTTGGTCCTCCTCTCTAGAATTATGCACGAATTCTAAAGGTCCTCCACGTTCCTCCAACCCACGGATGACAAACTTCAGCCCCTGAGTGACTATTTCTTGGGTAAAATCAATTACACCAAGAACGGGAACAAGAATCTTCACTCTAGCAACATCAAAACGAGCTCTGCTACTAGTCTCTGCGTCTAAGCCAACGACTTCACCGTAGCGTTGCAATATTGATCGGAAAGCTTGTTCATACCAAAGCTGCAGTGGTACTCCATAGATTCTCACCCATATTTCTCTTTTAGATGAGGCCATGATTGGAGACCACGGCCGGAGCTCCTCCAGAAAACCCTCCCACCAGACCTTGTTGTTCAAAGCTAAACCAACATCACCTCCGGATTCACTAAAAATCATAGCCCAACCTTCACCCAAGCTTGCCGCTCGAATGTTCTTATAACCTTCCATGCAGAGATTGAACTGGATCTGTTTGATGCTTTTGCCTTTTGATATTCTTCCCACCATACTATTTTCAAGTGTAAAAAGAAATTCAACGTCAGGGTCCAACACCAACGGTTCAGATAATGAAGTTGAGCCCTTTGTGACCTTCTTACTCCCCTCCACAGTCTGCTCCTTCTCCTTGCCTCGACTACCATGACCACCAGCTACAATCTCCCTAAAGGATTTCCCTTCCCCCCGTATACTGTTTGGATGTAACTCCTGAGATGATGACTTCTTTTTCCTTTCAAACCGAGACAGATTAATTCGCAGTTTGAAGGAACCACTCCATACCTCTCCAAGTTTGAGTGTCAGCTTCTCTACGTTCCCCACATCCAGATATTTGACAAAACCAAAACGCCGACCCCATTTGTCCTTCTTGCTTGGAATATAGACCTCACCAACCCTACCAAATTTTGCAAAAAGTTTCCAAAGGTCCACCACCAAAACGTCATCCGGAAAGTTAGTGAAGAAGTAGGATATGGCTTCCTGATTAAGGCGGCGCACAAAGCCATCACCTTTGAAATCCTCGTACTCAGTCAAACGCACACCTCCTCCTCTCATACTGCTTTTGAACCAGATATCAGGGGGGAGGGGGATATATTGATGTTGGTTGTAAAATTAGCATTAGAAAATTAGAATTATGGGTGCAGTGTAGTGTGAGGAATGAGGATGATAGTGTTACCTATTGTTGCCTGTTTTACCAGTTTTTCATATATAAGAATTTTCTCCCCAGCATAATTTAATATTAATCTAGATACCCTACCCATGACTTACACTATTACTATTTTTAACCAAAATAGGAATCCTGATATTGATCTTTGGCAGAACTATTTCATTCCAAGAGTTTTTTCATTCTTTTTTCCTTTTGACAGAACTATTCCCCCCAATTTCTTCCATATCATTTCTTCAAAATTTCTACTTCATCTTTTATTTACACCTATTTCATTCTACTACTTTCATTACAACTATCTTTAGCACTAGATCTGGACATATACATTGATCTTTGGCCATATACCCATTTTTGTTCTTGTTGTTTCCGTTCGATCTCAGCTGTCGTCCATAAACAGCATAGGAAGGAAACCAAATTTTAATTATTAATCTCTTTTACACATTTTTTGTTGTGGTTTTAGTTTGGTAATTATGATTTGAGTGTATCTAAGTGATGTTGTTGTTTATAAGGTAGAAGAGTTTTAATTGTTATTGTGGTGGTTTGTGTTTATGGCCCTTTGTTAAAATCTTCTTGAATTGCCAAGGCCATGTTTTGTAGAGATCCATGATGTTTTAGGATGGAATCTGCTCTTTTGTTTTGTTTTCGTTTTTGGGAGTAGTTTATATATACTAGTTGGCCTCTTGTTTGACTTGTTTTTGAGTTGAAGCCTTTGTTGTTGGGCGCAGGCTAGGGTGGAATAGGAGGTGGTCTTTTACCATGAAAGAAGACTATGTCTGTTAGATCAAATAAGGTGCATCATAAAATGATGCATTGTTGGTACTATATTTTATTTTTACTATTTTTAAATTTTCTTTCTTTACATTTTTTTAAAAAAAAAAAACATTTACTTGTTATTTTATATAGTTTTATTACAATTTAAATACCAACAAACTAATAATTAAATAACTTATTTTTTGATAATGTAAAGCTATTGACCCGTGTATATTTTTAAATAACTTATAATTAACATATATTTAGCGAAAATTAAAAAGATTATTTTTTTATTATAAAAATGAATAACTTAAATTTATTAACTTTTTTATATACTCTAAATAAAAAAATTGAATAGTAAGAATACTTATAAGTTATTTAAATTTCAAACAAATTTGTTAGTGTTGGTCAAAGTAATGGACTTTTTTATATAAATTAAGTTGCCAATGACACGATTATTACGATCGACCTACGTAATTAGAGTCCGGTCGTAAAAATTCTAATTCACAATCATTTATTTGTCAGTCCAATTAAGTGATATTAAACGGTCGGATTGATAATATTCGATTTTTTCAGTCAATGTCAGTATTTTTGGTCAAAGTACGAGACTCTTTCTTAGAAATCAGGTTTCTGATAACACAGTTTGTAACGACCCAATTTTATTAATTATTTATTTATACGTGATTATTATATTTATTTATTTATGTGTGTTTATTAACTTGTGTTGAATTGTATTATTATTATTTAGTTAAGTTACTAGATATAATTATGCATGTTATTTAATTATAGGAGTTAATTGGGTGGAATAGAATTATTGGGCTTTGGTATTGGACCTTGGTTAAGTTAGTAAGGGTGTTTTGGTAATTGATGAGTGTTAACCTAGTTATAAAAGGGGAAAGTTAGAGAGAGAAACTCATTTGTCACAAATTTTGGTGGAGGAAGAAAGAGAAATGAGAGAAAGGGAGGTAGAGAGAAAGTGTAGAAGAACCAAGCTTGAAGATGTAGAAGGGAGTCAAAGTGTAGAGCTTAGAGATTTAAAGCTTCAATCTAAGGTATGAGGTTAGATAATATAATTAGAGTGAGCATAGAGAGAGGAGAATGTCTAATTCTCCATTCCCAAACTATCTACACTCTTTTCTTTTGGGTGGGTGTTTGTATTGAATAAAAATGGTTCCTTTGCATGATTTAATAATTGTTGAGTTTATTGCAATACGAAATTATGAATTTTGGGATAATAAATGGGAATGTGTAGATGTTTATAAGGAATTTATGTGTTGATATGAGTTTTTGAAATGTTATGCAAAAATCTATGGATTCTCATCTTTTGATGTTTGATCATGTTTTGGTCTATACTTTCATGTTGTATTTGGTTATAAACACTTAAAGTTGGAACTTTTAATCTTTGAAAGCAAGAAAAATGATGTTTTTATGAGTTGTGACATGAAAATCACGAACAGGGGTGTTTTCTGGGCAATTTCGCGCACGCGAGAACCCTGTTTCGCGCACGCGAAATTGGCAGAGAACACATCTCTTTTCAGTCATGTTCTTCGCGCACGCGACTTGAGTTTTCGCGCACGCGAGATACTGTAGCGCACGCGAGCCATAGTTTCGCCTGCGCGAAAGTCACCTAATGCAATTTTATTCCGACTTTAATTTAATGAATCCTATGCTTGTAACATGTCTTAATTATGGTCTTTTGATTATAGAATGGCATGATAGCTTATATATGAATGACGTATTGATGATAACATGATTGAGTGGTTAAGCTAGTATTGAATCATGAATGAGTAATTATGATAATGAATTATGTCATAACGATATTCTTGTATATGTGTAATAACTCGAGAAGATTAATTAATGTGATTTAATTAATAGGTGATATGTATTTTTGACAATGTTGTTGAAATATGTATATATGGATTGTGTTATCCTTTTATGTTGAATAGATACTTTAGTAAGGTGATTAAAGTATGTGATAAATTAATTAATGTTATTTAAATTAATGGAGTAGATGTACTTGTAAAAGGTGATTGAAGTACATAGTTTTTAATTAATAGAGATGTGCTTGTAAAAGGTGATTGAAGTACATCGATTGTGACATCCTTTATAGGATGAGATGATTAAACCATATGTTTGGTAATTTGATATTCATGCATTCATATATGTATGATGAGCAGATACTTTGGTAAGGTGACTAAGGTATGGTAATACTTTAACGAGGTGGTTAAAGTATAGTTGGAATAAGGTTTCCAACGAATTGATAAGGTACCACATGCACTTAGTAATATTACTAGGATGCATTGCATGAATGTGGCATTAGATTGCATTAGGAGATGAAGGTGAATAATTATATGGTAATTGTCATTATTGTGCATCCTTGATCTTTGTGATTAAATGTGATACTCGGCATTGACTGTTAATCTTTAACAATCGATTATGTGTATTATGAGATGTGTAATAATGATTGATAATTGATGATGATGTATATGTATTTGTCAATTGATTTGAGAATGAAATATTATTATGATACATTGTATTTTACGATTATAAAATATGAATGATATGAGATTGATATCTGTTATGGACTGAGTTGTTAGACATGAGCATGTCATGTCCTAAGTATTAAGTGTGTCATTGTACTTAGATTCTTTTTACGGTTATATTATCTAACCCTCTGTTTTGTGTATGTGCTGGATTTGGGATCCAGATTCTCAGGTTATGTTTGTGACCGAGTCGACGGTGAAGCTCCGCTGTGATCATGACATGAGGTTGGGATCATTAATATTATGTGTATTCAGAGTCTTGTTTCTTATTTCTAATGTATATAAAGATGTATTTTCCTAGAAATTTATCTTGTACAATAATTGTTTTACTAATTAAGTTATTAGTAAGCTTTTATGTGTACGATGTAATACTCGAACCAAAACTTTTATAAATCAAATTTTATTTCCGTTGCATATTCTCGAGTAATATTTTATAAAGGTATATTTTTATAATTATGGGTTTGGGCGTTACACAGTTATTACGATCGGCCTATGCATTTGGAGTCCGATCGTAAAAATTCTGATTTGAAATTGTCTCTAAGTCCAATTAGGTGATATTGAACGGTCAGATTAATAAAATTTGAATTCCTCAGTCAAATTCGGTAGTTTTGGTCAAAGTATGAGACTCTTTCATAGAAACTAGGTTGCCGATGACACATTTATTACGATCGGCCTATGCATTCCGAGTCCGATTATAAAAATTTTGATTTCCAATCGTTTGTCAGTCCAATTAGGTGATATTGAACGGTCGGATTGATAAAACTCGAACTCCTCAGACAAATTCGATAGTTTTGGTCAGAGTAAGGAACTCTTTCATAGAAACTAGATTGTCGTCGACAAAACTATTACGATCGACCTATGCATTCGGAGTCCAATCATAAATTTTTTTATTCCCAATCGTTTGTCAGTTCAATTAGGTGATTGAACGGTGATATTGATAAAATTCAAAATCTTCGGTCAATGTCAGTATTTTTTGTCAGATTTCCGATGACATAATTATTACAATCGGCCTATGTATTTGGAATCCAATAGTAAATCTTTTAATTCAATTAATAATCAATTAACAATTCGAATTTTAAAAATCCGAATTTTCACTCTCAACTGGATCTGAACAACTATCTCACACAAACATTTTTTATAAAAAAACCTTAATTTCAAGAGCACTTAAATAAGACTATAAAAGATTTTATAACTTAAATTAAGATCACATCAAATAAAATTCACCAAACTAATTAATCTCCTAAAAATTATTGGCTAATTACTTATTTACTAACATACTATTACATTTATTTTTTCTGATATAGTACTATTACATTTATTTCTTTTTTGGTTTAACTATTATATTTATTTCGACAAAACTAATTAATAAATTTACATATTTAATTAAATAATTTTTCAAAAAAATACCAACTATTGATTGTTTGTTCAGACTAGCTAAAAAAAGCTGGATATTGCAAAAAGTCAATTATTTTTTTAATTGCGACATGCATATCCAGGACATTATATCAATGATTAATGTATTTGGTACAAAAAACAATTATCAACTAAATTGAGGCAAATTTATAAATAATCATAGATAGATAAAGTGTTTGGGACAAAAGGTACCCATTCTTCAATCCTTGCCATCAAATATTTTAACAATATATCAATGGTGAATTAGAGTTTTTCCCATCATGGAAAAATTAAAGACCCCTCCCACCTTAAACCTCACCTTGATTTGAATCTTCAAGTTCTTCAATGTCATTTGTATAGTTCTTCCACCCTTCTGATGGTATTGATATACACCCATTAGTATTACCAATATCATACTTAAATTGGGGCATGGGTTAGATCCATGAGTTGTGGTATATGGATTGGGGGTTCTTTTAGTATTTTGGGAATGTGCAATTAATATAATGGTCTTGCTAACAAGTGTTCTCGGAACATTTAAGCATTCTATTTAAAAATATAATTTATTCAAAAGTGATATATTTTATTAACTTCGTATATTTTATTAACTTTTTTACAAAAATTTACTATTTAAAATGTTTAAAGAGTATTCGAAAATATTTGTTAGCATTTTCCTTAATAGAATAACCGGTTAGATTATTATGGGCACATCTTTTGCGAGCTGGATGAATCAGTGCAGGACATGGTATTGCAAGTTTGAGACAACAGGGAATTGTATGTGCACCACGTATACATATCACTTGTTAAACAATCTCTTTAAAGTAGACAAATGCATTAATCACTTACCAGCACTAGCAAAATAAATGCAAGTATATATCATCAGGAGTTGGATCTAGCATGTTGAAATAAATGTTGATTTTATATTTAGTGTTTTACATGATTTGAATTTGAATTTATCTCCAATGGATAATAATATATTTAAGTTTAAATATAAAATAGTCTTTATTTATAAATATGAAGAGTTTTAATTTTAATTACTTCTTATAAAGATATGATTTTGATTCTTATAAAGATAGTACTACTATTTTGGTATTTTTTTATTGAATGGAGGGTCTAAGCTCAAAAAAAAGAGAATTACAAAGAGACTAGTCTAGACATTCTAGTTCCAGCTATATCAGCAGCAACAAAAATATGAATTTGAGTTGAATATAACTCATAAAAAATCACATTATAACCTATGGTACAACTAATGTACCAAGAGCATCCGCACAAAGATTTAAAGATTATGTTAAAAGGTTTATGTTAAAATTAGTTCTTATTATAATATTTATTTTAGTCATTATTTTAAAGATTAAAATTAAATTTTTTACATACATTATAAAGATCTATTTTATTATGCATTAATTGTGTAAGGATCAAAAGTAAAATGTTATATATTTGTAAACAATAAAATCAAAAAGTAAAATGTTACATGTTACATGTAGGCTGGCTAAACTATATTTTTGGTCCCTTACGTTTATTTTAGGTTTGAATCAGGTCCTTTACGTTTTAAAAGTTTCAATTTGGTCCCTCGCGTTATCAAGATTTGCATTAGTTAGTCCTTTCCGTCAAATTTTTCACTAATTCCGCTTGATTCTTACACGTGATTAACAGTTTAGATACATGGACACTATTTTGGACATGCTCAGTGTCATTTGGGATGCTAACTAAGTAAAAAATAATAATTAAAAATTGAAATTCCTGGCACGCTATGCACGATGCTCTACTCGATGCTCTAACAATCTATCCGGCCTCGCGCGTAACAGAATGAAAATAAACAAGTAAACAAATAAAGAACACAAGTTATTTGTTAACCCAGTTCGGCGCTTAAACAAGCCCTACGTCTGGGGGATACCAATCCAGGAAGGAATATCACTATAATAGTCCTAGTCCTAAGTCTACAGCAAACGCCCCGTTTACAACTTAAGAACCTAGGCCCTACCAATGACTCTTCTACCTAGGAACTCCTAGATATGAGATCCCATCTCACTCCCTCACAACCTTACGACCAGCAAGGATTTCAATACACTAGACAAAAACAGTTTTGGAGACACACTCCTAAAACTACACACTCGTACCTAAAGGCTTAGAGTGTTACACACACAAAAGTCCAATCTCCGTGCTTCAAAGCTTGGGAGAAAGAACACACAATTACAACACGAAAGACACGTCCTAAGCTTGCATCAAGGTGACACAAGAAAGGCTCACAATCATAAAACACACGCAAAACCTAATACTGAATACTAGCACAAAGACAGCGTGAACAACTAACTAGGATTAGAGTTTTGCCACTCTTTTAAATACTTCAGAAAGTAGCACATGCATGGGCTTTAATTCTTTGACCCAAGCATTAACTCCACATAAATAAAATGAGATTCTTTAGCAAATATACTCTTCAAAGAGATTCTTCTCAGAATTATTCTTGAACTGAATCTGAAGCATTAACAACCTTCCTTACATAAAAACATATCAAACGCGCCATGCAAGATTCATGAAAGAGAAACGGAACATTCCATAAATAGCATTTGCCATGAGCGCTCCTCCTGAGCATTATTCAATGCTCTACACAATGCCAGAGCATCGGATCGCACATCTTGCACAAAGTTTATTTCCAAAAATGCAGCCAATTATCAAAGACTCAACAAACTCCCCCTTTGGCAAATTTTTGGCTAAAACAAATTATGACCATACAGATAGTACTTAAAGAGATACTTCAACTACATTTCTTTTTCTCAACATAAACACACAAGTATAAAGATCAGTAGTAGCTATCCTTCAAAACAGTTACCATACTACTCCTTCATGGAGACCAGTACACAAAATAAGATGAATCTTTTTAAGATTATCAGAGAGGCATGGAACAGCGGAACACAAAATAACTACTTCGCCTTAAATGGTCAGGAAAATAAACATTGATAGGATGTGGGATAGAATGCTCCAGCATTTCACAAATCTACTCCCCCTGCACACATGCATAGGATGTTGGAGCATCGTCTCCAACATCTCCCCCTCAACACCTGCATATATCAGATCACAGCCACACAGCTACATACTCCATCCAACTAACTTCAAGCATATAAGTACCAACAGCAGACTAAACGTAACATAACAGCAGACTAAACATAACATAACCAACATTATTTACTCCCCCTTTTTGCCACAAATTTGACAAATTAGCACATAAGATAAGTAACCAAAACAGTGTAGCAGCAGAGTATACCACAAAGTACTTACTAATATTGCAGACCATATGCACTGAAGAGTGCTCAAATATCCAGGGCAATGCCCAGAATCAGAATAGTAACAACAAATCGGATGTCTGCCAAGGCAAGGCCACAGATGCTGAGGCATCTGGCACAACATTCGACTCGTGTAGAGTTTCCTTGAGTGAACCAATAACAGTATCAACAACCTTTGTAGGTGACATATTGGCACATTCAATACCAACATTCAAACTAGGTTGTCCTAGAGTTTCATCAGATTTAGGCTTTACTAATGGACTGGTTTCTGTACCAAAAGGGACATAAATCGAGGAAGAGGGAGACTCACTTACAGGCATAAATGTTTCTTTCTTCACAGTAGAAGTTTTATTCTTCTTTGCGGTAATTACTGGAACAGTAGTAATGGGAGTTTCCTTAGTGCTTAAGATAGAAGAGCCATCTTTGGGTTTCCATTCCTTCTTCACATTTATCACTTCAGGTGCAGGCTTTGCTTGCTGATACGGCTCGGGATACCCATACAGCTTGAAACAGAAAGGCCTTATATGTCCCTTCTTACCACAATGGTGACATACCCAGCTTCGATATCTCCTCTGACTTTTAGGTCTGTTGTGCACGTGAGGTGTTGGATCAAGAGCAAATTTTGGAACAGGGTAAGCTTTAGAATGTTGAGTAGGATGCTTCAGCATCTTCTTCCCCGTACAAGGATCAAAAACATCTTCAGCTGATGTAAACTTGGTTTCAGGATCCTGTTGATACTGGTTCAGACTTGAATAGTTGTACCCAATAGATCTCAACTTCCCACTTGGTACATTGTCCAGAATTTCTTCAAGAAGATTTGTTCCCGAGTTCAGCTGACTTACACGTTTCCTTAGATCATCCATTTGAACATTTACTTGGATGACTTTCTCCTCAGCTTGTGTAGCCTTTTCAACCTGTATGTTTACTTCAGCTTGAAGTTTGTTAATGGTCTTTTTCTGCTTCTCAAGAATTCTACACATTTCTTCATACCTTGTAAGTAGTTCTTTGTAGGTGCTAGCAAGCTCATCAAAAGTTATGTCTTCATTACAAGAATCTTCATCAGATTCATATCTACCAGTGAATGCTGCAATATGCTCAACAGTTTCATCATCGGGTTCACCTTTTCTCTGAACATTACCGTTTTTACTGATGTTGTTCTTCATTTCAGATCTTTCATTTATATATAATTCAAAGGTTTGAAGTGATCCAATAAGCTCATCCACTTTCATGCTCGAGATATCTTGAGCTTCTTCAATGGCTGTAACTTTCATGTTGTATTTCCTAGGTAGACCCCTGAGAATTTTTCTCACAAGCTTTTCTTCAGGGATCTTTTCACCAAGTGAATCAAATGAGTTGGCAAAATCAATCACGTTCATATAGAAATCACGTACACTTTCATCTTCCTTCATTCTGAGGTTCTCAAACTTAGTGGTTAAAAGTTGGAGCCTTGACATCTTTACCTTGGGTGTCCCTTCATGAGTAGTCTTGAGAATTTCCCAAGCATCTTTTGCCACAGTGCATTGCTTGATCAGCCTGAATATGTATTTGTCCACTCCACTAAATAAAGCATTCAAGGCTTTGTTGTTTGCAAGAGCCAACTCATCTTCTTTCTTAGACCAGTTCTCTTCTGGCTTTAGTTCGGTTGTGCCCCTCATCACCGGGTGTTCCCAACCTTTGATAACTGCTTTCCAAGTTTGGCTATCCATAGATTTTAGAAAGGCCATCATACGCGACTTCCAGCAATCATAGTTGGTGCCATCTAAAAGTGGTGGTCTGCCCACAGATCCTCCTTCCACGTCCATAGTACCAGAAAATAACTTCCCTGGAGCTCACCCAAATATGTTAGGGTGCCTGCTCTGATGCCAATTGAAATTCCTGGCACGCTATGCACGATGCTCTACTCGATGCTCTAACAATCTATCCGGCCTCGCGCGTAACAGAATGAAAATAAACAAGTAAACAAATAAAGAACACAAGTTATTTGTTAACCCAGTTCGGCGCTTAAACAAGCCCTACGTCTGGGGGATACCAATCCAGGAAGGAATATCACTATAATAGTCCTAGTCCTAAGTCTACAGCAAACGCCCCGTTTACAACTTAAGAACCTAGGCCCTACCAATGACTCTTCTACCTAGGAACTCCTAGATATGAGATCCCATCTCACTCCCTCACAACCTTACGACCAGCAAGGATTTCAATACACTAGACAAAAACAGTTTTGGAGACACACTCCTAAAACTACACACTCGTACCTAAAGGCTTAGAGTGTTACACACACAAAAGTCCAATCTCCGTGCTTCAAAGCTTGGGAGAAAGAACACACAATTACAACACGAAAGACACGTCCTAAGCTTGCATCAAGGTGACACAAGAAAGGCTCACAATCATAAAACACACGCAAAACCTAATACTGAATACTAGCACAAAGACAGCGTGAACAACTAACTAGGATTAGAGTTTTGCCACTCTTTTAAATACTTCAGAAAGTAGCACATGCATGGGCTTTAATTCTTTGACCCAAGCATTAACTCCACATAAATAAAATGAGATTCTTTAGCAAATATACTCTTCAAAGAGATTCTTCTCAGAATTATTCTTGAACTGAATCTGAAGCATTAACAACCTTCCTTACATAAAAACATATCAAACGCGCCATGCAAGATTCATGAAAGAGAAACGGAACATTCCATAAATAGCATTTGCCATGAGCGCTCCTCCTGAGCATTATTCAATGCTCTACACAATGCCAGAGCATCGGATCGCACATCTTGCACAAAGTTTATTTCCAAAAATGCAGCCAATTATCAAAGACTCAACAAAAATAATATATATTACTTATAATAATGGAATTGGCCCAAAAAAAGTGTTCAAAATAGTGTCAACGTGTCCAAAATAACGTCCAAGTGTCCAAACCGTCAGCCACGTGTAAAAATCAAACGGAGTTAGTGAAATATTTGACGTAATGGACTAACTAATGCAAAAGTTGATAACGTGAGGGACCAAATTGAAACTTTTAAAACGTAAGGGGCCTGATTCAAACCTAAAATAAACGTAAGGGACCAAAAGTACAGTTTAGCCTTACATGTATTGCAAAGATCTATTTTATTATGAATATATTTGTAAGGATCAAAACTCTTGACAATTTTTATGTGCGAGTTTTAGACCACAATTAGTCCTATGACAATTTTTATGCAACAATATTTAGATTATTTTTTTTCAATTACAAAATATGAAATTAAAATTAACAAACTTGAGACCAAGTACACAAGTTTCTCACAAGTACATGACCAAAATAAGCATACAAATGTCTATATTGAAGTTGTTACAGTACATCTCAATCCCAAAATCTTTAATTCTATCAAAGCATATAAATCTTGAACTTGCAAACTAATGAAAGGTAGAAGACTTCAAGAGGCTATGCTCATCAGGCCAATGGGAGTATAATTGCTTAAAGAAGGTAGGAATTGAATAGTGAAAAATCATAATTTGTTGATCTTTCTTCGCTTTGAACTTGTTTGAAGTGGCTGATTTTGGTTCATCCTCCAATAGGAGATTTATGTAAAAATCGGTCAACACACCAAAAAATTGTTGCCTGTTAGACCCTTTTGGCAACAATTTTTCAGCCCTCTTGGCAAAACTTTCTTTACTTAAAGTCAAAAATGTTGTTGTGAGCTGACTTAAAAGCAGAAACAAAATCGTAACAAAAAAAATTTAAAAGACCAAATTTGCTAACATTGTTTATAGACTAAAATCTAAAATTTGAGATATTTATAGGTACTAAAAAAACTTATTTAACAATTTTTTACTCTTAGCTTATATTTTGAAAAGCATTTAAAATTTACAGCAATAAATATTAATCTTTCATATATTATTAAGAATATTGAAATTGAAAATCACCATACAAACTAATATTTTAAATATGAAGACAAAGTGAGTAGTATTTTTATATTCATTTCATCCCCTTGTAAATTTATTACAATTTTCTATAAATAGGAAAGCTCATAAGCATGGATAGGGATGAGCATCTTGGACAATCCAAAATAACCGTCCATAACCAATCCATAACCATTTGTTATAATTGGACATTAAAACCAAATGTCATAACCGGTTATAAAACTGGTTATATCCATAACCACTTTTATAACCGGTTTTTACTTTTAAAAACCGGTTTTTGGTTTAATAACTGGTTTTTTTTTTCAAAAAATAAATAATAATAATAATAATAACACTAAAATAAATAAAAAACAAACAATCGGCCAAAAATTCAAAAAACAGCCGAAAATCGAAAACACAAAAAATCGGCCGAAAACCCAAAAATCGGCCGAAAAACCAAAAAATCAGCCGAAAAACCGAAAATCGGCCGAAAACACAAAAACCGAAAAATCAGCCAAAAACTCAAAAAATCGGCCGAAAAACCGAAAATCGGCCGAAAACTCAAAAAATCGGCCGAAAACACAAAAATCGGCCGAAAAACCGAAAATCGGCCGAAAACTCAAAAATCGGCCGAAAAACCGAAAATCAGCCGAAAACACAAAAATCGTCCGAAAAACCGAAAATCGGCCGAAAACCCAAAAATCGGCCGAAAAACTGAAAATCGGCCGAAAACTCAAAAAATCTGTCGAAAACACAAAAAACGGCCGAAAACCCAAAAATCGGCAAAACAACCGAAAATCGGCCGAAAACACAAAAATCGGCCGAAAAACTGAAAATCGGCCGAAAACTCAAAAAATCTGTCGAAAACACAAAAAACGGCTGAAAACCCAAAAATCGGCCGAAAAACCGAAAATTGGACGAAAACCCAAAAATTGGCCGAACAAACTGAAAATCGGCCGAAAACCCAAAAAACACCCGAAAACGCAAAAATCAGCCGAAAAATCTAAAATCTGTTTTTCGGCCGTTTTTAGGTTTGTTGGCCGATTTTTTGTGTTTTCGGCCGTTTTTTTGTTTTCGGCCGTTTTTTGGATTTTCGGCCGATTTTTTGGGTTTTCGGCCGATTTTTGGGTTTTCGGCCGTTTTTTGTGTTTTCGACCGATTTTTTGAGTTTTCGGCCGATTTTCAGTTTTTCGGCCGATTTTTGTGTTTTCGGCCGATTTTTTGAGTTTTCGGCCGATTTTTGGGTTTTCGGCCGTTTTTTGGGTTTTCGGCCGTTTTTTGTGTTTTCGACCGATTTTTTGAGTTTTCGGCCGATTTTCAGTTTTTTGGCCGATTTTTGTGTTTTCGGCCGATTTTTTGAGTTTTCGGCCGATTTTCGGTTTTTCGGCCGATTTTTGGTTTTTCTGCCGATTTTTGAGTTTTTCGGCCGATTTTTGTGTTTTCGGCCGTTTTTTGTGTTTTCGACGGATTTTTTGAGTTTTCGGCCGATTTTCAATTTTTCGGCCGATTTTTGAGTTTTCGGCCGATTTTTGTGTTTTCGGCCGATTTTTTGAGTTTTCGGCCGATTTTCGGGTTTTTTGCCGATTTTTGGGTTTTCGGCCGTTTTTTGTGTTTTTGACAGATTTTTTGAGTTTTCGGCCGATTTTCAATTTTTCGGCCGATTTTTGATTTTTCGGACGATTTTTGAGTTTGGGGATTAGGGTTCATCTTTTCAATTTGAGAGAAATAAAAAATTTGGTTATGGATAAATTTTGGAAATTGAGTAATTTAATCATAAAGTTTGGTTGTGGTCATGGTTATGGATATCTAAATAAAAAACTAATTGGTTTGGTTATAAAACTCAAATATAAATAACTGGTTTTTAAAATTGGATATGGATTTGGTTATGGATAATCCATGATAACCGGTTAAAATGCTCATCCCTAACCATGGACCATGACTCATATTACAACACCATCATGAGTATGTTTACAATGCCATTCCTTTTCATAGCTGAATCCAACTCCTCTTTCTTCTCTATCATTAGAGACTTTCTAAATATCCAAATATTATTCATGTCTACTAACATTTTTTCACTTTTTCTATTGTGTTCCTTAATAGTATCTATAGTAACCTTTTACCTAAAGAAATGCTCAAAAAATATATATCTAGTAGATTTTGCATGTTATAAACCTTTTCCTACAAGCATTTGTAGCAAGGATTTGTTTATAGAAACATCAAAATGTGGAGGACATTTTAAAGATGAAAGTATAGATTTCCAAAAGAAAATTATGAGTAGGTCTGGATTTGGTGATAAAACTTATGTGCCAGAAAACTTGTTGAAAATTCCAGCAAATATTTGCACTTTTGAAGCAAGGAAAGAAACAGAATCAGTGATTTTTGGTGCTATTGATGATCTTTTGTTGAAGACAAAAATGAAAGTTGATGATATTGAAATTCTTATAACAAATTGTTGTATTTTCAATCCTTCACCTTCTCTTAGTGCTATGGTTATTAACCATTACAAACTTAAGCATCAAATTTTATGCTATAATTTAAGTGGTATGGGTTGTAGTGCTGGACTCATAGCCATTGACCTTGCCAAACAACTCCTACAGGTTAGATGATATTATTTATTTTTTTAATTTTTTTTTAATTTTTTTATTTTTTAGAATATTTATGTCATCTTCTTACTCTTTTGTTTTGGCTAATATTTTTTTTTATAATTGGATAATATATATTATAATTTATGCCTAATAGCTTGCTTAAATTAAATATAAATATGTGAGTTTACTAAATGATATTGGAAAAATGCTCTGTTTTTTATTGTTGCAACCAAATTAAAATTGATTGTTCTGCTTCTGCATCCAGATAAATTGAAGCAAAATATTCATCACTCCATATATTCTTAAATATAGAATCACATGGACTAAATCACAAAAAAAATAAAAAGGTGGTAATAATATTAAACTTAAAAAGAGTTTTATAATCAAAATAGCACATTATTTATTATTATTATTATTTTAAATTAATACTTAGATATTTATACATTGCGACTCCGTTTATATGATATTATTATTTCCACATAGTCCATTCATAACACTACAACAAACTATTAAACAAATACTTATATATTATTGAGATTTACTATATTTTCTCTCCAATTTTTAAATGTTTTACCCTTGTGCTTGTACCATAATGAAATAATAAATTAGTGTTATTTTTTTTAATATGCTGAAAAATATTTCAAAAAAAAAGTTTAACATTTGAGAGAAATTATAAACTACAATTATATAATATTTTATCGCTTCTGCGTTATATATTTTTGTAAAAATATTTATGAAATAACCTAGACCCCAACTATTAAAAACTCTACATCCTTCAATGATTACACATTTCTTTTGCGAAAAGAATCTTATAAAATGGACCAAATTTGTCAAAAGAGATTTAAATTTTAGGGTAGGATAAGTATACACCATCTATTTCTAAATATGTCATAATTTATGCTATCATCGTCACCACTATTTATATTTATGCACTAAATTTAATAGTGTTGGATGGGCGAAGAGTGTGTTAATACTTCGATGAATGATATCTTAAATGTATGTTTATAAGTTGACGACAATTCTCAATTTATAAGACAAGACTTTTGTAGGTTGGATGTAAGTCCGATCCAAATTATTAAAATGTACGTAGTATATGGGGTTTATCTAACATGTGCAACATTGTACATGTTAAAGTAATAAAAAAAGTAAATTTTATTAAAAAACACTAATTATTTATTTAAGAGTTACACATTTTATATAAAAAGAAAAAGTTACACATTTAATATAAGATACACAAGTTCCAATACAAATTTAATGTACATCAATTAAATTCTCACTAAAAATACTCTTAATTAAATGAAGAGAAATGAAATATTATTATTTCCTTCTCTTAATAAATTGAAGGGTAATTTTGTATAAAAAATATACATTATTGATAAATTTAATGCAAAGACTATGTTCCTTAATTATTGTATTTTTTCTCAAAGAGATATTATATTTGAAAATAAAGGCAGACCTGCATTTATAAATAGAGACAAAGAAAAATATCAATAAGATCTATTTAAAAGGCAGAATGCATTCAATTGTCCTTTAAATTTTAAGTTTGTTACAGTTAGGTCTTTAAACTTTTTAAGTAACAAATAGATTTTTTTTTAATTTATAATTTATTGCACCATGATCCTTCTAGTTAATATTCTCTGTAACGCTCCTAATCGATTCGCATGCAATAATTAATTTAAATCATTCAACATACAAATCATCAAGAACATTACTTAATACAAGATACTAATAGCATGCATAGATCAATTAAACCACAACGGAAGCATATAAAATTCTCATCAAATAATTCATAATAGCTAAAACCAAGCATGCAAGTCATAAATCATATTACAACTCCAACTAGGTACTTCCATAATGAAGCCCCATAACATAATCCAAAATAATCCAACGAGTAATTAAAGATAAGATAAATAAGTAGCAAGGTCATACATAAAAGCTCAAACAAACGAAGAACCTAACACTAGACTAAGCAAGGTTACAAGTATCAGAGCATATCCTAAAACTCTAAGCTCCTAGGATTCTCCTATCCTTCACCTTACCAAGCTATGCTAGTCCTCTCGAGCTAAACTCCAAAGCAACAGGATCACTCCTCAAGTGGAGAATCTGGACCCAAACCATTACACATACACAAAAATAGAGAGTTAGTTATAATTCAAGTTCATAATAATAAGCATAGTATACACTTATATTATGTAAACAATTATATCATAAACAAATCATACTCATATCATATTGAGCTAACAATATATAAATAACATCATGGTTCATCATGTTCATCAACAAAAACCAAGTATTCAAGTAAAACTCACATAACTCAAAGATTCACAAGATTTCATTGGAAGACAACACAATTACCAAATATCAAGTATAGTGCACAATCTCCTAATGCAAGCTAATGAAAACACATAATGTATGTCACCTAGACATCGCTAATGCATGTGGTACCCGCATCAAATTAGGATAAACATATATCCATCGCATCAAGTCAGTTTTAAGTCATGGGGGACTTCGCATCAAGTTGACTCATGAATGCATGAATGTACACATACCATATAATGATGATACCCTAAACAACTAACCATGAATAATAGGCCGCTCAACCCTATTACTCCTTCTCAATTCGCATCAAATTCACATCATCATATCATCATTAAGGCATACATTCAAGCAAGATACAACACACTTAACATCTTAGCTAATCATAGCTCATCATCTTGATTTTCAATCAATTACATACATAAAAGCATTTCATCATCATACTAACTCAAGATTCAATCAATCCAAATCAATAACATGTTATAAGATCAAATCTAAGCATGTTATACACTCATAATTATCATACAACATCAAGAAATTTCTCAAAATCAGGTCATGGTCGCTGGGCGACTACCAGCGATGGAACAAACTAGAAAAGGCAGACAGTTCATCGCTCAGAGCGAAGCCTGGCGACGTCTGGTCGCTGGCGGTCGCTACTGGTCGCTGGGCGACTACATGAAATTCTGGGTTCGCGAAGAACACATGAATCCTCGCTTGGAGCGATGGATTGGTGGCTCAGCGACCAAACCCAGATTTTCATGCTCTGCTCTCGGGTTCACATAGAAATCTCATAAAAATCACGAATTTCATGTTATAAACTTGTAAAGCTATCACATTTAAGCATACATATCATATATAGACCTAGAAGTACAAGTTCTAACATCATCAAACATCATTTCAAGTGGAAAGTAGAGATTTTTCCTCATTTTTCTTAAAACCCATTTTCAAATATGAACAACAACAATCTTCACATAACACACGAAATTGATGATTGAAATAGCAATTAGAATCATGTAATAACATAGTATCATCATGCAATAACATAGAAATTCATTAAATCACATTCCCTTGATTCCATAACCCACCAAAGAGATGAGAGGGTTTGGGTGTGGAGAATAGGCATCTCCCCCCTCTTTGATCATCTCACATGAATTATAAACTACTCTCTAACCTTAGAATTGATGAAACTCTGATTCTTCTCCTTCTCTTGAGCTTCCTCTAATCTTCCCCTCTACTTCCTTCTCTTCAAAGTTTCTCTTTCTACCTCTTTTCTATTTCTTAAGTTATGAGTAATATTTCTCTACTCTTACCACTCTAACCTAAACCTACTTAGCCAAAGACTTTAATGTCCCTCTTACTAATTTAGGCCCATTAACACTCAAGCCCAACTCTTATTGTTATAACTCTAATAAAACTTATCATACTTAAAACACTACTCTTTCCAAAATAGCCATAATTCTTAATTAATTACTAACTCACTATAAAATACTATAAAAGGCTAATTAACTCTAATCAAAATAAAATAAATAAATACGGGTGTTACATTCTCCAACATGTGTCTTTTTTTATCAAAATATTGACCATGGTGGAAGTTAACGTTAACGGTCACAGTACAACAATGTAACTCGAACAAGTTTTTGTAACATATGATAATTAGAAGAAATGGTGCACCAAGTTAGAAATTTAAAGGACCTAACCGTTACCTAAAAAACATATTAAAGGATCTAAATGTTATCCAAAAAACTTACAAATGCAAAACTGAAAAGATCTCTTAATGTATTTTGCCTAAAAAAACTAAGTACTAGTAAAATTGTCTTAAAATTTGTGTAGTCAACTTTTTAAAAATATAAAAAGTACTCCCTCCGTCCCAAAACTTTGGTCTTTTTAGAGTTTTGCACGTGGATTAAGAAATAACAAAGATTGATAAGTTAAGTCATTTTTACCCTTACTTTATTAAGAAATAAAAAATCCATTGAATGATTGTTTTAGTTTTTGTATGAATATAAATGGTAAAACATCATTAATTGTGTCTTTGGTTTTCTAAAATGACAAAAGTTTTGGGACAAAATTAAAAAACTAAAAGAACTAAAAATTTAAGACCAAGAAAATAATTTTTTCAATGTAAATATATTTTTTTATTCCTTAACTGGTGCAACGAATCCAATATTATTTAACTAATAACCCTATTGATAAAAATACACGTATATGTGATTCAAAGAAAAAAATAAATACTCCACACTAGTACTAGTATTATTTCTTATAGTTATAGGTAAAAATTGTCTGATGCTTTAAATGTGAAACCAATATAACTCATCAAACATTAAACATCACAGAAACAACTTGATCTTAACCAATGAATGCTCCATAAATGTTTTCTCATAATCAGTACCTGTAAACAGTACAGTAAGAAATACTCACTCAAATGAGACAAGATACTAAGATGTTACTTTAAAAATAAAATAAATAATTGAATGTAATTATATGTGTCACTATCATATTTATATCAGGAAATAACACGTGTTAGACACTGGACACAATTATATATGTCAATATTATATTTGTATCAGGAAATTACACGTGTTAGACTATGAACACACATTTGAATCCTAAAGTATTAAATGTTACATAATTTTTCAATTTCTCTCCTTTTTTTTTTTTCTTTCTTAATTTCTTAGATACCCTTTAACTTTTTATTAACTCCATTTTTTTTTATATATTTTATAGGTACATCCGAACTCCTATGCCTTAGTAGTAAGCACAGAAAACATCAACAGTGGATGGTACTTAGGAAACAACAGATCAATGCTAGTTTCAAATTGTCTATTTCGTGTAGGTGGAGCAGCAATCTTACTCTCAAACATTTCTTCGGATTCAAACCGTTCAAAATATCATCTTAAACACATTGTTCGTACACACAAAGGTTCACAAGATAATTGTTACAATTCAATTATTCAACAAGAAGATGAAACAAATAAAATCACAGGAATATCACTTTCAAAAGACTTAATGAATTCAGCTGGTTTTGCACTTAAAGCTAACATAATGACACTTGGAAAATCTGTTTTACCTTTATTAGAACAACTTAAGTATGTTTCAACAATTTTAGCTAAAAAATACTTTAACAATAAAATGAAGGTTTATACACCTGATTTTAAGTCATGTTTTGAGCATTTTTGTATTCATACTGGTGGAAAAGCTGTTCAAGATGAGATACAAAAAGTTCTTGGATTAAGTGATTATCAAATTGAGCCATCAAGAATGACACTTTATAGATATGGAAATACTTCAAGTAGTTCTGTTTGGTATGTTTTGGCTTATTGTGAAGCTAAAGGAAGGATTAGAAAAGGTGATAGGATTTGGCAAATTGCATTTGGGTCTGGATTTAAGTGTAATACTGCTGTTTGGTGTGCATTAAGGAATGTTGATCCTATTAAGGAGATTAATCCTTGGAGTGATGAAGTTCAAGATTTCCCTGTCAATGTTTCAAAGTGAAATGGTGTTAATTTCTATAATTAAAGTTTCTTTAATAGGTAATTAAGATTACTGATTGGTGGTTATGTTACTTGTATTGTATTAATAATGATAGTATATTAATGAATAATGTGTTTTTTTGGTTTGATATATGTGAAATGGCTTGATATATTTTTGTGGTTTACGATGGATTAAGGATCCAACCTACGATCTGTAGCATACTACTTAAATTTTTCATCATTGAATTAAACTCGGTGGTTTTTTTTTTTTTTTTGATTACAAAGAGGGCTTGACGCCCGGAAAGAAGAAACCTAAACAATCACACTCGTGGGAGTAGTACTCTCCTTCTCATCAGCATCTAAAACATGCTTACAAAAATCCGGACACACACGGAAGAAACAACAAACATCCTTCACAGTAAAACTATGCTTAGCTAAAGCATCCGCTAATTGATTAGCTTCACGGTAAACATGTTTGACAACAACTTCCCAATCATGATCCATCATTTGCCCAATTCTACCAATCAGGGCCCTTCCATTAATTTGAGAGGCTTTCTTGTTGGTAATATCTCTCACAACTCCTAAAGAATCTGTTCTGACTTTCACTTTAGTAAAATTCAACCGTCTCGCCAACTCAATTCCTTCAAGCACTCGGTGGCTTAAATGGCTTAATATTTGTTCTAAGTGAAACTTTTTTATTTATTTTTAGTAACCTTGGTGAATGAAATGATGTTTTAAATACAACTAGCTCCAACACTTTTGCATAAATGTTAACTAAATCATTATTTGTATTTTCTTTTGTCAACCTGTCTAATAGTTAATTAGAAATTTCACTCATAAGGTGGATAAATAAGATCATCAGAGTTTGAACTCTGATCTTTTACATATATAAATACAATGTTCTACCAATTGAGTTAAACTTATGGAACTATATTTTTATTCTTTTAAGTCTTTGGTTTTAAGAGAAAATTTGTCTAATGTATTCCTATATAGAAAGTTCAAGTCCTTAATTAAAAGTGGCACTATTAACTTTCTTTTTGTGGTTTAAATAATCCTAGTGCCGTTGAAGCAGTTCATAAAGAGTAAAGTTATGGCTTCAGTTAAGACTTTGCTAATAGGGAATGAAATTGGTCTCCAATATATATATATATAAGATAATTATACATGATGTGTCGAAAAAAATGATTTACGCATGCACAAAATTGTAGACGAACAAAAAATTATGCCACTGTAGATTTGAATTGGTCATTTCTACGGATTTAGATTTCACGCAAATATATGATATATTTATTGATATTGGTCGTCTATTATCAAATCAACAGTAAAATGTTTTTTTAAAAAAAATTGTATCGATTCTAAGACCAATTAATAAGAGACACCAACCTTATCAACTAACGTGAGTTCCAATTGAAATCAAAATTATGATCTGTAAAAACTAATTCAATAGAGAAAGTGATACTAAAACAGAGAATATGGGTCCTATTTATATTTTAGTCATTATGTGATCATGCTTTATGAACAACAATCACCATCTGCATACCCCAAAAGGAAGTATTCCATTAAATATGCCCCTTGAGAAACAAATCAAATTTACTCCATATAGAGATGAGCGGTTAGTATCTTGCCAGCTACCTCATCTCATGGCCAAACTGGGGTCCTAGTAGCCCTGAGTTCGGGGCAAGTTCTGATATCAAGTGGTTTTAGTTCCCTCTAAAATGCAGTTGTGGGGATCTACTAGCCAAACTTTTGATTGTTACATTTTGTTATTTCATATTGTATAAATTAACAATTTATAAATGAAAATAAAATACTCTGGAGCACTTCTTAAATATGTCAAAAAAGGAAATAAAAGACACAATTAATATTTGAAAGATAGTTTTTTCTTACATTTTACATGCATTGAATGCATAATTTTCAAGATGAAATTTTTTTATTTATATATCTAACTAATAATCTGAAACCATCGTTTAACATTTTATATATATATATATATATATATATATATATATATATATATATATATATATAGTATTTTTACTAAATTATTATGATACAATATTTGTGTACATATTCATATTATCATATATGCAAAGTGGAAAATATTGTTCTAATAGTGATGAAAGTGGTTTTAATTAGATGAGGAAAATAGAAAAAGTTAATTAATATTATATTGATTGAAAGAGTAATATTTTAGAACAAAAAATTTGTAAATATAGTAACATCCCAAAAAAAAAATTGTAAATATATAAATATTTAATTATAGAATGGATAAAATAGATAATATTGTATGAAGCACTGACACATTCTTTATAAAGATAGAGTTTCATTTATACGTAATTTATAATTATAAAATGATGATTGATACTAGAAAAGTAGAACATTCATTATCACAAATCTAGTAATTTTGACGAAGTAAGTTCCAACCATAACACTTAATTACACACTGCTTCCTCCAACAGGTACAAAAGGAGTCAGAAAACTATGCAGAATCCAATTGAAAATCATAAACCAATTGAAATTGATTGATGAACATGAGCTCTTTACACACACTAGTGTAGTGATGCACATGTTAGAACATGGAAATACTCAAAAGACATAACTGGCACAGACTATTTAGCTCAACTACTCATGCTTCAATGAGTAAGTATTTGCTTAGGCTCCAACTACTCTGCACACCCAAAGCAGAATGTTAACACTTAACAAATAATGACTCAATTATTAAAATTTAAAAGCAGAATAACATAGAGCAATACTGGTTAACACCATGGCTTCTTAACAACAAAACCGGTAGGAATTCAACTTACTGAATTTTTTGTTTCAATTTTCAATGACTATTAGTTAAGATTTGTAAGAAAAACAAAAATATACGGTATGAATTGTGATGCTTCACATGAATACACATACATATATGTTGTGAATTCAATTAATAGAACCACACCAATAACTTTTAGTGTGTGGGGCAAAACAAACAAAGCAACCAAACAATAATGGACTAAGCAATAATAATCAACCAACAAGAATAACGGTGAAAGCGATAAAGAACACAATAATATTGTTTACTCAGTTCGGTGTTAACAAACCTACGTCTGGGGGAGAGAGCAACCTCTCCGTTCCACTATCAATAGAGACCTTGATTACAATGAGATTCTCCAAGAGTTACAAGAATTAGAGTTTCCCTAATTCTACCATAGTCCCGAATCTCTCCCCGTGACCAAGAGATTCAATCAACAAGTGTTTCCAAGGTGAATACAAAGTGGTTCCCAACACTAGAATTTCCCAAAAGCACTCAACTTTTAATCCTAAAAGTTCTCTCTTTTGATCTCTCTAAGATTGCTTTCTTTGTTTTCCACACTTTTAAACTAATGCTCATGTTGTGTATTTATAGCCATCAATCTACTTGTCTTGCACCCCTAGACAACACTTTATGGACTATAACTTGCCAACCAAGATTGCTAGTCTTGCACTCCAAGAAAGTATCCTATTGGGCATATGTCTTGCTAACCAAGATTGCTAGACTTGCACTTCAAGACATATCCTTGTGGCCCAAGTGTCTTGAGAAACAAGTAGCTTAATAATTTTGAGTCATACACAACAATATATTTATATAACAATTGGTTTCATTACCACCATAAAAAAGTGTCTGAGCAATCTAAATCACTCAAAATGTCGGTGCAATCTAAATCATTCAAAGTGTCGGTAACATTTCCAGTTACATTCATATAAAAAAAAGCAAAAAATTACATGGAGTGTCCAAAAATAATTCAACTAAAAATAAGTCGAGTCAGAACACAATTGGATTATCTTTGCTATTTTCTACGCCAACGTTGATTTTCTTGCCTCTTTCTTTTTCCATTAGTTCAATAAACTTGATCTATCTATCCATAAAAGAATTTTCTCATTCAGCAACTTCTTCTGTACGATGGATCCTCCATTCAATACACGTTGGAGGTAACAGACATCCTTCTTTCTGTTGGAACAAAGTGGGTCTGACATGAACCTCTAAGTGTTTAAGTAGTTTTGATGATAACAAAGTATTAAAATTACAATTGGAATTACTAATGATTATTCTAGTGTGCAGAATTATAAGTTAAAATTCATTCAGAAGCACTACGAATAATAGCAGAGAAGCCAGTCAAAATAAGCTCTGAAAGTACATCACTGTTCATCAGAAGCCTAAATTTTGCATGTTGAAGAAAGTGCCTCTGAGGACAAAAACAAGGCTCTGACGGACTCAGAAGCAAAAGGACCTCAAGAAGCAATGACAACAGCATCTGAAGCAAAATGAATTTACGTCACTCAAGAACTGACATAATCAGAACCAATGATTGAAGAACAATCTACTTGAAGGCTCTGTCACGTCCACAGGAAGGAATATTCGTTGGTACAACGTTAACCTTATCCATATGTGGAGCGCAATTGAGGATCGTACTATTGTACTATTATTACTCAAAATGGATGAGTGATAATTCAAATAGCAAGGTAGTGGAAATGTATATCTTTGCCAAAGAAGGCAACTACAGCTATCACAATTGTACGAGTATATTTCAGCTGGCACCTCTCTCTCTGCAACGGTCATCATCTTCCTCCAAGTATAAATAGAAGACTCAAATGGAAGAAATGACTACTGTTCTATTACTGCGTTCAAGACTAAGAAGCATTCTGACACTATCTTTTCAATCTGTCATTCTAAGTCTTAGAACAATTTGTGTTGTATTTTGTAAACACCTCTGATAATATATCAAGTGTTCCTAAACATTCATTCTTAGATTTTAAGTTTGATTGTGAAGTCTCTCGTTAAGTGTAACTTGAGCATTTGAGAAGTCTCTTGCAATTGTGCTTGAGCAAAGTGTAATCTTGTGAAGATTATAGTGAAAAGCTCTTGTTGAGAACAAGGGGACTGGACGTACCTTCAATTTGTGAAGGGAACCAGGATAAATCTGTGTGTCTATCTTTCTTTCTCTTAGAATCTCTTTGAATTGTTTTTATATCCGCTGCATTAAACACCTTAAGAACCAAAAAGTTTTAATTTCCTAAAACACAATTCAACCCCCCCTCCCTTCTTGTGTTTTTCCACCTTCAATTGGTATCAGGAGCTGGGCTGTTGCCTAACTCTCACCTAACAGTGAAACAGTAAAGATCCAGGAGGGAAAAACATGTCTGCTGAGAAAGGAAACAATAGCAACAACAACAACAATAACGTGAACTATGACTATGACTCAAATGCTAAAGACAGAAGGTCTTCTGATAAAGTTCCCTTTTTTAATGGAACTGAGACTGGTTATCCTTTCTGGAAAACCAAGATGTACAGTCACATCATGGGTATTGATTGTGATTTGTGGGACTTGGTGGAAGATGGAGTCAACTTTGAAAATATGGACTTAGAAGGGGTAGTCAGCTCTAAGGACAGAAAGTCTTTCACACCCACTCAAAAGCTAGAGTATAAGAAGCATCATAATGTAAAAGGAATGATGACAAACGCCATCTCTCATGATGAGTACCTGAAAATTGGAGATAAGAGAACTGCAAAGTCTATTTGGGATTCTCTTAAATCCAAGTATGAAGGAAATAAACAAGTTAAGGAGGCTAAGGCCAACTTGTTAGTACATCAGTATGAATTGTTTAAAATGAAGGACGGAGAGGACATTGAGACTATGTTCTCTAGGTTTCAAATCCTTGTTTCTGGACTTCAAGTTTTAGACAAGAGCTATACTGAGGCTGATCATGTCAGGAAAGTTCTCAGAAGCTTGCCGCCAAAGTGGAGACCAAAAGTGACAGCTTTTCAGGAATCTAAAGATTTAGATATTGTGTCTCTTGAAAGCTTGGTTAGTTCTCTAAAGAGTCATGAGATGGAGCTCATGACTGATGAATCAACTAAGAAGCTAAAAGGGATAGCCCTAAGCTCCAAGAGTTCTTCAAAGGCTCTAAAGGCTAAGGTTATAGCATCTGATGAAGAAGCTTCTGAAGCAGGTCATGAGATGGATTCTGATGAAGAAGAGGAAATGGTTCTGATGGCTGCAAGAGTGTCTCAATGGGCCAAGAGAAGCAAGAAGTATGCTGGTAAGTTTGAAGGTTCTTCCAAGAAAGTTGGTGTTTCTAAGGACAAGAAGGAAGAACAAAACAAATGCTTTAAATGCAACAAGCCAGGGCACTTCATTGCTGACTGCCCAGAGAACCTGAGTAAAAGCTCCAAGAGAACCTCTAACAAAGAGAGATACAAGAGTAAGCTTAAGAAAGGGTTCCTTGCTACCTGGGATGATCTAGATCAGGAATTAGATTCTGATGGGGAAGAAGAAGCAAACCTAGCCTTGATGGCAACCACTTCTGATCAAGAGAACTCTGAGCACGAAGCTGACTCAGAATCAGAAGATGAAGATGAGGTACTTGCTAAACTTTCTCGTTCTGAATTAATAGATTCTTTGAAAGATGCCTTAAAACTCTTAACCAAAAAGGCAGGTGAGTGTAAGGTTCTTAAAAAGGCCTATAACAACCTGACCGAAAAGGCAAATGAAATAATTGAACAAAATGAGTCTCTAAAATCAAGAAATGAATTTATGGAAACTCATTATGTTCTTGATGATAAGGTTCCTCCAGAACATGAATTTGCTCTTCAGGAATTCCTTATCAATGGAATGAAAAGAAGCAAGATAGCCTCTTTGATTTATCATGTGAGTAGAAATAGAGGTGAGGGTCTTGGATTCTCACGTTTTAAAGACAATCCATTATTCTCAAAACCCTCTAATATTGATAAAACAAAACCTAAGGCTGTCTTTGTAAAGAGCCAATCGGAAGTTCAGAATGAGTCAGCTTCTGATAGAACATCAAAGCCAGAGGCTCCAAAGTCAAAGGCTCTGAAAGTTAAAACCTCATAACCTAAGACATTCAAGCCTCAAGCTAATGATAAATCTAAAGAAGTTCTGACACATTCAAGAACAAAGCCCAAGAGATATCCTAAACCCAAAACTTTTACAAACAGGGTAAATAACTCTAGAGGCTCTGATAGGTCCTTCAAACAAAGACCACCTAGGCCTGTGAAGACTAACACAAAAGGACCCATAAAGATATGGGTACCAAAATCTGAAATTATATTTGTTTCAGGTTTGCACACCAAGAAGGCCAAAGCAGCAATGTTGGTACCTGGACAGTGGCTGCTCACGACATATGACCGGAGAAAGGCATATGTTCCAAACCCTAACTCTGAAAGAGGGAGACACTGTGGGGTTTGGAGGCAATCAAAAAGGGAAGATCATTGGTACAGGTATAGTTGGTAATTCTTCTCTTTCAATTAATAATGTTTGGCTAGTTGATGGCCTTAAACACAATCTGCTTAGCATTAGTCAATTTTGCGATAGTGGATTCGTTGTTAAATTTGATAAAGAGGCATGTACAGTAATCAATGACTCTGACAAGTCTATATTGTTTAAAGGCTTAAGAAGAGGCAATGTTTATAAGGTCAATCTGTCAGAACTCACTGAGCAGAAGATAGTTTGTCTTCTATCTCTGAATGATGAGAAGTGGGTCTGGCACCAACGCTTAGGACATGCTAACTGGAGATTAATCTCTAAACTTAGCAAACTAAGTTTGGTTAAAGGCCTGCCCAATCTTAAATATCATTCAGATGCTCTGTGTGGTCCTTGTCAGATTGGCAAAATTTCAAAAACTTCTTTTAAACCGAAAAACATTGTCTCTACTTCAAAACCTTTAGAACTACTTCACATTGATTTGTTTGGCCCAGTAAGTACTGCCTCAATCAATGGGAAGAAATATGGATTGGTCATTGTTGATGATTACAGTAGATGGACTTGGGTAAAGTTTCTAAGAGTGAAAGATGATGCATATGATGTGTTTAGCATCTTCTGCACTCAAGTGCAAAGCGAGAAAGGTCTCAAAATCTTAAAGGTAAGAAGTGATCACGGTGGTGAGTTTGAAAACGAACCATTTGCAACCTTCTGTGAAGACCATGGCATTGTCCATGAGTTCTCTGCTCCTAGAACACCACAACAAAATGGTGTTGTAGAGAGAAAGAACAGGTCTTTACAAGAGATGGCAAGAACCATGATGCATGAGACAAAACTTGCTAAGCACTTATGGGCAGAAGCTGTAAACACAGCTTGTTATATTCAAAATATGATCTATATTAGACCTCTATTGAATCTAACAACATATGAACTCTTCAAAGGAAGAAAGCCCAACATCTCTTATTTTCATCAGTTTGGATGTACCTGTTACATTCTAAACAACAAGGCCTACAAAAGAAAATTTGATGTCAAAGCTTGTAAGGGAATCTTTATAGGTTACTCTGAACGCTCAAAGGCATACAGAGTGTATAATTCTGAAACTAACACAGTGGAAGAATCTATACACGTTAGATTTGATGATAAAGAGCCTGACAGTAAAATGTCAGAGCAAGATGATAGCTATGCAGGTGTTCCATACCAATACATCAATTCAGAACCTGAAAAAGCATCAGAAGCTGTTGAAGCTTCAGAAGCTGTATTGGAAGAAGATGCTGAATGAGCATCTCAAATAGAAGCATCTGAATAACATGATGATACTTCAGAAGAAGACACTCAACCAAGTGCTGATGTTGATGAAGCTCCAAGAAGGAAGTTCAAATATAGATCATCACATCCAGAAGATCTGATTCTTGGAAACAAAGAAAGTCCAAGAAAGACAAGATCAGACTATCAACAACTTGATTCGCTTCTGGGACTAATCTCAATGATAGAACCCAAGAATGTTGATGAAGCACTTACTGATGATGGATGGATTGTAGCTATGCAAGATGAGCTCAATCAATTTCAAAGGAATGATGTGTGGGATCTGGTACCATGACCAACACACAAGAACATCATTGGAACCAAGTGGGTGTTCAGAAACAAGCTGAATGAGCAAGGTGAAGTGGTAAGGAATAAAGCTAGACTTGTAGCACAAGGCTACAGTCAGCAAGAAGGAATCGACTTCACAGAGACATTTGCTCCAGTAGCTAGACTGGAAGCAATAAGGTTATTGTTGTCCTATGCTGTTAACAATGGAATCACTCTTTATCAAATGGATGTTAAGAGTGCTTTCCTAAATGGTGTCATTTCTGAAGAGGTGTATGTCAAACAACCACCAGGATTTGAAGATCTAAAAAATCCTGAGTATGTGTATAAACTTAAGAAGTCACTCTATGGTCTTAAACAAGCTCCAAGAGCTTGGTATGAGAGATTGAGTAACTTCTTGTTAGAAAATGGTTTTGAAAAAGGTCAAATTGACAACACACTTTTCAGAAAGACAACCAAGAAGGATATTTTGATTATTCAAATATATGTTGATGATATTATTTTTTGATCTACTAATGCTTCTCTTTGCAAGAATTTTTCTAAGCTCATGCAGGATGAATTCGAAATGAGCATCATGGGAGAGTTAAAGTTTTTCTTGGGGATTCAGATCAATCAAGGAAAAGATGTCACTTACATCCACCAAAGCAAGTATACGAAAGAGCTTCTGAAGAAGTTCAATCTTGAGGATTGTAAGACTATGACAACTCCCATGCATCCTACCAGCAGCCTAAGCAAGGAAGAGATAGGAAGCAAAGTAGATCAGAAGCTGTATCGAGGTATGATTGGTTCCTTACTCTACCTAACAGCATCTAGACCTGATATTTTGTATAGTGTATGCTTGTGTGCAAGATTCCAGTCAGATCCTAGAGAACCTCACTTAACTGCTGTTAAGAGGATCTTTAGATATCTGAAAGTAACTACTAATCTAGGACTTCTTTATAAAAAATCCCTAGATAGTAAGCTAGTTGGATTCTGCGATGCTGACTATGCTGGTGACAAGATTGAGAGAAAATCCACAAGTGGAAATTGCCAATTTATTGGTGAAAATCTCATATCTTGGGCCAGCAAGAGACAAACAACTATTGCTTTGTCTACAGCAGAAGCAGAATACATCTCAGCTGCTAAATGCTGCACACAGCTTCTCTGGATGAAATATCAATTGGAAGACTATAACATAGCTGAAAGTAGTATTCCACTATATTGTGATAATACTGCTGCTATTCATTTGTCTAAGAACCCTATTCTACACTCTAGAGCTAAACATATTGAAATAAAACATCATTTTATAAGAGATCATATTCAAAAAGGTACAATAGATATTCAATTCATTGATACTGAACATCAATGGGCTGACATATTTACTAAACCTTTAGCTATTGAAAGATTTGATTTTATTAAAAAGAATTTGAACATGCACTATATTTCTGAAGAAAATTAGCTCTGAGAAGTAGAATAGAATTAGCATCTGAAGCTCCATCAGAACCTTTAATAATTTAGAAACTTCTTTGAGAAGCTCTGAATAATTTGGGCTCTGAAGGGTAACAGGTTATGATGTGGTGTCAGATACAAATGAGTTTGGCTCTGAACCTTTTTGGAAACGAAACGTTCAGTACTAGTAAGTGTACAACAGTTGTCTGTACACGCGTCAGCTATGATTAAACCCTTTCAACACGTGTCTAGATCCTGACGGGCAGAGAACAGTTAATGATGATTATGGCAGTTAAGTCTATTATTTAATTTTTAACAGCAGCCTCGTACTATTCGTATGGAGTGTCATCATTGTATGTCCATAGAAATTCTTCCAGATCAGAGCCCAATTCTTCCTCCTCTGACTCTGTCAATATTAGTTCTTGCTTGTTCCTTTCGTAGCGAAGCCTGTTCTCTTCGCAGCGCCAGGGCTCTGCTCACTTCTTGCTCTTCTCTTTTGAGCCTGAAGCATCCCTGGTAACCTGCCTTTCCATTGAATGTTTTGTTTTTGATGTTACTTGATTACTCTGACTGAGTAAAATGAGAGGAATCATCCCTTTTTATAGTGCCCTCAAGCTATCTTGTCAGTGGGACACTCAATGCTATTCTTTGGATGCACTTGATTGTCATTACCTTTTGACTTGACTACCTTGGTTTGGCGCTTTGACTGCTTGGTTTTCTGTGTCTTTTTGACTGATGCCAAAAGGGGGAGTAAGAGTAGCGTTAAAATTAATTTTGATTGATTCATATACTGCTCAATCTGAAACTGTTATGATAAATGCATTCTGAATCAATTTTTATCTCTTCTAATTCCTTCTCATTCTGAACGTTATTGAAGGGGGAGAAAATTTAAGAACCTAAAATAGAATTTCATAGATAATATCAGAAGAGCTTGCAAACCTCTTCTGAGCATTATCAGACTCTAAGAAGCAAAGCTTACAAAACTATGCTTCTGAGAGTTAAAAATGAAAATTTGTTTTAAGTTAATAAATTGACTCTTAAACTGTTTTAATTAATTATGGATAAAACTTAGGGGGAGCTTACAAACCTACCCTTATGGATTATCAGACTCAGGGGGAGATTGCAAACCTTTGAAACCTGAAGTCAACATAATTGAATTAAATCAACAACAATTGAATTTTAATGCTTTAGTTTGTCATCATCAAAAAGGGGGAGATTGTTGGAACAAAGTGGGTCTGACATGAACCTCTAAGTGTTTAAGTAGTTTTGATGATAACAAAGTATTAAAATTACAATTGGAATTACTAATGATTATTCTAGTGTGCAGAATTATAAGTTAAAATTCATTCAGAAGCACTACGAATAATAGCAGAGAAGCCAGTCAAAACAAGCTCTGAAAGCACATCACTGTTCATCAGAAGCCTAAATTTTGCATGTTGAAGAAAGTGCATCTGAGGACAAAAACAAGGCTCTGACGGACTCAGAAGCAAAAGGACCTCAAGAAGCAATGACAACAGCATCTGAAGCAAAAGGAATTTACGTCACTCAAGAACTGACATAATCAGAACCAATGATTGAAGAACAATCTACTTGAAGGCTCTGTCACGTCCACAGGAAGGAATATTCGTTGCGTTAACCTTATCCATATGTGGAGCGCAATTGAGGATCGTACTATTGTACTATTATTACTCAAAATTGATGAGTGATAATTCAAATAGCAAGGTAGTGGAAATGTATATCTTTGCCAAAGAAGGCAACTACAGCTATCACAATTGTACGAGTATATTCCAGCTGGCACCTCTCTCTCTGCAACGGTCATCATCTTCCTCCAAGTATAAATAGAAGACTCAAATGGAAGAAATGACTACTGTTCTATTACTGCGTTCAAGACTAAGAAGCATTCTGACACTATATTTTCAATCTGTCATTCTAAGTCTTAGAACAATTTGTGTTGTATTTTGTAAACACCTCTGATAGTATATCAAGTGTTCCTAAACATTCATTCTTAGATTTTAAGTTTGATTGTGAAGTCTCTCGTTAAGTGTAACTTGAGCATTTGAGAAGTCTCTTGCAAGTGTGCTTGAGCAAAGTGTAATCTTGTGAAGATTATAGTGAAAAGCTCTTGTTGAGAACAAGGGGACTGGACGTACCTTCAATTTGTGAAGGGAACCAGGATAAATCTGTGTGTCTATCTTTCTTTCTCTTAGAATCTCTTTGAATTGTTTTTATATCAGCTGCATTAAACATCTTAAGAACCAAAAAGTTTTAATTTCCTAAAACACAATTCAACCCCCCCCCCCCCCCCCCCCCCCTTTTTGTTTTTTTCCACCTTCACTTTCAACTTCACATAGACAAAATGAGCGGGAAGCAAACTAAGGCAAATAATTCATGAAGAGAGGTCTCCTGGTGGACTTCCACGCAATGGGAAAAAGGATTTAGATACTCCAATTTCATGTTTTGTCAACTCAACTACCACTTTGTTGTAGTGAGAACCAGCAATGTGTCCCATATCCGAAACGGTGGACCATTTATCCATGGGTGCAACACTGTGAGTGGACTTTCTCTTAGGTGGGTAAAGAGCATATGTGATATGATTAAGATGCTTCTCACTCTCATATAACTTCAAATATGTGGTCCTATGCAAACTCAACTCCCTAAGCATGTTCAGTTTAATCAACTCAAAATCATTATTAGTATTTCCACTTTCCAAAGCAATGGTATCCACAATAACCATCATCATTTACAACCACTATATTTTCAATATAACGGTGCATAAACTTCGGCATGTGGTCAATGTGATCAATTTGAGAAAAAGTTCGAGTCAAATTAACAACAACAATTTCTTCGAACACCGGCTTTGTTTGAGATGCTTGGGTTTTCGAAAATTGAGCGTCAACATGCTCTCAATTTGACGTAGTTGACATGAACACCCTTCTTTTGAGCCTCTTTTTAGTTTTGCATTCATAACGGGAGCTTTCAAAGACGTCGATTCAGGAAACGAAATTTGACGTAGCTGATTTCTGATTTAGCTTTCATGCTCACATCAACTAATTTCAACCATTTCTAAAAAACAAACAAATAATCATCAAAGTCGTATTTCAAAACGTACGTTTCGACAAAATAAAATTTAGAACGCATAATTCAATTTTAGTGCGTAAATTAAATTAAACAAAGAAATTTTATTTACGCGTTAAGAAATTTTTTATAAACTAGCCTGAATTGCTTGCTACTCTGCCCAGCAAGAATAATCATCGGAGTCATCTACACGGCCTTTGTCCTCTAGAAAATATAAATTCTTCTAAAGATAAATTTTTCTAAAGATTGTTTACCTCATCCAGTATAATAGGTAATTTGTTTTTCATCTTCTTAGCAAATACACATGCACATGACAAGCCAAACGTTCTACTTATCACACAACCAAACTTCTTTGTTGTCCATACCACATTGTTCAACTCTTTTTGCTTCATTGTAAATATAATCTAAGACCTTTCTTGAAATTTTGTAAATCAACAAAGAATATAGGTGATGATCCTCATATCTATGTTCTACAACAGGCAAACTCTTACCAAAAGATGCTTGTAGTCACTACAAGAAAATTGTGTTATAGAGTCAACATAAAATGGACGCTAAATGACAAAAAATGGACGCTAAAAGTATTTTAGCGTCAATTTAGCGTCCAAAAATTTGACGACAATAAAAGATTTGATGCTAAACAGTAGCTTCCATGTGGACGCTAATTTGTGTTTACTATTATGGATGCTAAAAATGAAGCTAAACGCCCATCTAGATACGGACGCTAATTAGAATTAGCAATTGTGGATGCTAAAATAATGTTAAAATATTACATATCAAATCGGTTAAAACATCAACTGATGTAAAAAGTCTATTTTTTTTTTTAAAATAAAAAATCTGTTTTTCTTTCCCTCACAACCATATATAATTTTGTACGTGACCATAATTTCATACAAACTCACTTAATAACCAAAGCTTGGATAATGATATAATTAATTAAACATCAGCTCACGGCAAACTGAAATGGGTATCACGAACAAAGCTAAACAAAAGAGAACAACGAGGAAGAGAGAATGGTAATCGAACGGCAAACTGGTCGGCGAAGGGTATCACGAACGAAGAAGGGTATCACTAACGACAAACTTGTCAGCAAACGGAACGGAAGAGAGAAAGGAACGAAAGGAAATGTGAATAGTTAGGGTTCTAAGCTTCTGGTTTAGAATCATCATGAGAGGTGAAAAAGGGTGGTTACGGAAAGTTAGGATTCAAGGTATGAAAGTTAGGGTTCTAAGCTTCTGGTTCAGAATCATCATGAGAGGTGAAAAGGGTGAAATGTGAATAGCTAGGGTTCTAAGCTTCTGGGTAAGAAATTATGTGAGGGGAATGAAATGTAATGTAAAAAGTGAGGGAAATGAAATGTGTAAGAAAAAATGTGAAAATAATTGGGGAAAAAAGTGAGGGAAATGTGACAAAAATAAGTGGAAATAAAAAAATAAAAAAGTAAATATTTTTTTAGCTTCTAAATTCATTGACTCTAATTAAAAAATTAAAAATTAAAAATTTTAGCGTCCATATTTGTAGATGCTAATTATAAAATTAAATTAAAAAATAATTAGCGTCAATAGTAGAGTCAATTCTTCTGATGCAAAGTTGTACATAAAAAATCAATTGAAAAAAAGACATTTGTGTTAGAATTTATGGACGCTAAATGGGCGCATTTAGCGTCCAAAATGGTCTGACGCTAAATTTTTTGAAGCTAAATGACAGTTTTCTTGTAGTGAGTTCAGTGAACTGATTCATCAATTTTTGTGAATCGATTCCCAACCCTTGACCAAATCACTGTGACCGTCTAACAAGTATTTCTTTAAGACATCGTCTAATAAGGTTTAGCGGCGCAGCTTGTTGCTCGTCCACCTTTTATTCATGTGTAATTATTTAACAATATATATATACTGTTAACCACAATTTGCGGTAGTATTGTCCATGTGCATAAAACTGTCAGTTCCAACATGCACAACTCTCTCTTTATCAGTGTCTAAAACATTGGTTTCAATATATTTCACAAATCTTGGCCACCTTGCACATACCTTCATGAACTCTAAAACAACATCAATATATGCATCCTCAGTAGGCGAGTACAACACATCCTCAAAAGAATTCATCACGATCTTCCATACATCTGGTTGCTACACCCTTTCCCCAGCTTTTACTTTGCAATACACCTTGCATTTAGTGCTCACATTTTGTTTAACATCAAAACTACAAACCAACACAGCTGAGTTTGAAAATACTTGCAACAACATTCATTGGTGTGTTATCCCTGTCAGTGACAATCACCTTGGGTTTGATGTCTTCACTCCTTAAAAGACTAACACATTTGTTGTAGAACCCAAGTAAGATTGTCTTCTTTTTCATTACTGGGAAACGCAAAAACAACACAAAATGTCTTCTCAGTGGAGGTGACACCAACTATCTCAAATATAGCATACCGTACTTGTTCATTTTGTATGTCGAATCCATCAACAAAACAATAGGAGAAGTGTTGGACAAACATACGGATTTAAAATGTGCAAAGAAAATATCTTGAATAATGTCAGACTCACCAACGGCTCTAGGTTTGAAAAAATAGTTGTTATCGTCAAGACAATTCCACAGATATTGCATTTTCGTCCTTTACGCCATACTCGCAAGTTTTAATCTATGACGGACATTGTAGATTTTCTTTATTGTCATCACATTTTCCACATCTCTATCTTTCAATGTTGAAATCATATTTCGAGGCGGGACCAAGTTTCTTGTCATTTCGTCAAGTAATAACTCCTTCTCTTCCGGTTTCAAACACCCCGCAACTAGATGATCTTCGAACGCTTTGTCCAACTCATGGTTGTGTAAGCCGGACACAACGGTAACATGTCATTCCCTTGTTGCATGAAAATAACCACCAAGTCGAAATGGACATCCATATTTTCTCGTTCCAATTTCTTCAAATTCTAACTTCTTGTTCGTTAGTTTGTACTCACCACCCCTTTCGTAACCCAACACAAGAAACAGCTTTCTCCTATCACTATCGTTGTCGGATCTCAAAATTACAATCACAAACCGTAACTTGGCAGCTTCGTGGCGAGCCCACTTAAGAAAATCTTCTCTATTAACAAATGTTTTATCCGTCAGAAAATGACAACTTGTATCAACTTCTATTTACCGAATTTTTTCATTCGTAAATTCTAGGGTAAAACTGGATTTTTGAGTGAGGGGGGGTTAAAAAGAAATGTGGAGGGTGAGTAGAGAAATTTTCATCTATCACTCTATTAGAATATACTACAAGACAAGACAAGAAACTTACTAGAGATGCGAACCTAAAAACAATGACCTATCCTTGTCTTCTGTAAAAGGAAATTCCTTAGGCCAATCAACTTAGGGAATCTTATTGTTTGTTGAAATAGTTGAGAACCAAAAGTAGAAAATGTATATCATTTGGGAAACATTAATTTTTCGATTGAAATGTATCTTAGATTTGTTCCTAGCACAATTTTGGATATAGAAATGAATATTTCTTAGTCTTCATGGTTTTGTACTAGTAAAAGTTACATACTTACACGATTTTGTGCACATTTGGATTGGTCGTGACTTTGGCCATCATGGTTAATACATGATTTTATAAAACATTAAAATATAGCTTTTGTCAAAATGATCATGGTAGCTAACTATTATTCATTTAATCTCACCACCGTAATCTCTGGGAACCGATATGTTTTAACATAAACTTGAAAAACTGACAAGAGTTACGTTCAAATAGACCAAAAAATAAAATATTTTGAAAGTTTGGTTAAAGATATGGTAGTACAGACGTTATCTCCAAAAAGTACCCTTTGTGATCTAACAAGTTGCTCTGGAAGCTACAAACCCACCCAACCCAGCTTCCCTTATAGTACACAGAACTGCAAAATTACTATAATTTTCTACAGAATGCCTATGAAAATGAAGACAATAGCTCTAGAGAACTTGAGAGGAAAATGTCTACTCGCACTTGATGGATCGGTATATGTGACGGACAAAGAACAAAGCAGCACGGAATCCAACAGTTCCAAGCATCAAGAAGAAACCATAGCATATGCAGGCCATGTATCCAAAGAAAAATGAGGTCTGCATGAATCCAGACATATCGGAGCGCGCATAGTAGTAGTACAGACAATAGGCATAGATAAATAATCCAGTTGAACCACCGCATAGGAATGATCTGTAAGGAAATAAGAAAGCAAAGATTAAGTGTGCAGATCATAAATCTTTAAGTTTCATGTGATTCATTTTGAAAATGAAAATCACAAAAATCAAAAGGTCCAAAGAAAATGATAAGGAATAAAGAAATGCATAAAGCAAGAAATCTTGCACTCTTGAGAATCCATTTTTTGTTAAGAAATGGTGGCACCAAGTTCCAGATATAGAAAACCCAAATGGAACCATGAAAGCAAGATGACTTAAACTTTTTGTTCATGAGTCAGAGTCGTATACTCTAAAAACTATCAATGGAGAGTCGGCCAACACAGTTATGAAGTCTGAAAGGTTGAAATAACTTTGTGAAAAACATTAGACTTCATTTACTTTGTGAAAAAATTTCGATTTTTATTTTCTAAAATTTGATTTAATTTTAATTGCTAACATGGAGATAATAGACTCTTGAAGTGAAAAACTGTATGTATTGTAAACAATGAAAACGTCAAAAGAATTGTTTTCATTATTTCCAAAAATGCATCACTACTAGCTAGCATCTTCTCTCCATCAAATGATTATATTCAAGAGTCTCACATCTCTTCTAATGTGCAAGTTAAAATGAACACATTTTAAAAAATGAAAAATAGAAGTATCTGTATTTTGATCTATCATCACAACTCATTTTCAGTGGAAAAGTGTTGCATGAAAGAGATCAAAAAACAAGTATCTTCATATTTTATGTTTACTACTTAAACTGGATATTGATCAACTACATTTGGTATATCACCAAAGAGATTGCTAATTGAAAAATCAGTTCACTGCTAAATGCTAATAATATAGCCATGAGGACTATAAACAATAAACCATATGAACTGGTGCAGGAAAGAAATTAATGAAAAATAGTGATTTCATACCTCCACCACCATTCATGATCTTCAGCAGCAAGCTGGAAGTATGTCAATGCCACAGTAATGAAAGCAGTAACAATCAAGAGAATGATGAAGACAATAAATAGAATACTGTAGATTGTGTAAATTCTGTGACCCCAAACACTGGCAAATATATAATAAAGTTCAATGTATATAGCACTGAAAGGCAAAAATCCTGCCATTGCCATCTGAGGAATTGTTCCCCGATACCACGGCAAAGGTGGAATCTCTCTTGGATATTTAGTTGTGCGCACGGGAGCTTGGAATTCAGCCTTGCTGTTCTTCCCAGCAATCCCTCCCAATACAAGTAGAGGAGACGTAACAAGTGTCCATATGAGAACAATAACGACAATCGTGCCGAATGGGAGAGCAGCAGTAGCATTGTAGACAATTGCGACAGTGTTCAAAAAGCAAAATGTAAGAAATAGAGGTCCACAGAAAAGGCATCCAGTCAATATCAGGTTCCGAACCTGTCATGAAAAAGTACAACAATGAAACCATTAATGACTGAAAACAGATTCAAGTTAATTGCAGAGAAAATTCATAAGTAAATACCCAGTTTGTTCCTTCCAGTTGACAATAGAATGAGGTAGCAGTGTAGCCAGCAATTCCTGAAGTGAGTGCATATATGACAACAAGTGCAGTGAATAAAGCACCTCGGTTGTACGGATAAAATACACCAACAAGTGCTAATATGAATATGAACACCGTACTGCATAGCACACATAAATACAATTTATTGAGATTAATTAACACTAGAAATATCACAACTTAATTTTCCTGAAATGAGCTTCTATAATTGAGAAATTTTGATGGGCTCTCGAAACTCACAGGGTAAACAGTTGGGTACCAGATCCAAGGGCAGCTGCAAATACAGACTTGAACTTGGGGAACCTAAAAACATCACCGTGGATGTATTTCCAACCAGTCTCTTCCTGATCCTCTGCAGTCTCCTCATCATGTGCATACCTATTTAGAAGCCAAACAGGGACAATATTTATAGTTCAAAAAAGGAATAAATAATAGAAAATAGTCTAGCATTATCACATTCAATGATTCAATGAAAACTGAAAAACACAGATAACACAAAAGCTTCTTACTTGACAAAGTCGTTCTTGAGGACCCGCATCAAAATAGTTGCAAGGAAACCAGTCAATAGGAGGACTGTAACGCAAGAGTTGATAATTGAGAACCAGTGGATTTCTAAATGATGGGGCAGTGATGATGACTGAGAGTACTTGTCCATCCTCTTCTCAAAGGGGGTGTTAGTCTCCTTCCATTTCACAGTGTAGTAAAATTCTGCATCAACTTCATTATCCTCTGTAACATCCGCAAGGGCATTCTGATCCGTTCGCACATTGATCTCAATAACACGATCCTTGTTATAAAATATATCAAAATGGATGTGTTTGTAAAGATAGTATCTGTAGTCACTAGGATCCTTCCCTTCCTTATCAACCTTCCCTATGAAACCCCAAATAGGCAAATCATCATAATACATCTGAAAGTAGTAGTCCTTACGCACAGCGGACCGAAACTTGCCCACATCTTCCTTTGTAAGTGTCTTCTTGCAAACAGACACAGAGTCCTTGTCCCGTTGAAACTCAAGCTGATATGGAGCACTAACCAAACGATCTCCATTCAGCACTTCACCTAGTGCTTCCTTCTTCTCTTTCAAATGATCTACAAATCAAACCCACAAACAATTCAAACCCCCATAATAAAATGTCTCAAAATACAAACAAAATCAAAATTTTGCTCTTCCAAAGTTAGAGACATAAAAATCGAGTCATTTCTTAAGAATTGATAAGAAAATCAGTTGTGGTATTTTGGCAAGTATTTTGGCAATCATGTTGCATATCTGGACCAACCAATCTCAATCAAAAGGTCCAGGTTTTAACTTCGCGATTCGAATCTATTTTGCAAAGCTGGAAAACAAGCTGTCCGATTCTAAGTCATGTGACTGTAAATGCAGATTTTTCTAACCAAATGAAATCCAGGTCCGATTTTTAAATCATTTGCATCTAATACTATCAACCTTTGATTTCTTATCATTAATATCAAAGTCCTAAAAAACCTTCATTGGCCTCGATTTTCGTCATCACATGGTTTTAAAAACTGCCATTGACCTCGATTTTGGGAATCACATCAAGGTTTAAAAGACTACCTTTGACCTCGATTCTAACATCAAGGTTCGATATTTTAAAACATCTGCACCTAATACTATCCTTTGATTTTTCTTAACGTTAAAATTGAGATTTTTAAAAACGAAACCGTCATTACAGCAATTTAGCGTATCACATCAAGGTTTTAAGAACCCGTCATTAACCTCGATTTTGCCCGTCAAATCAAGGTGTTCAATGTTTCAGCAGCAAAATCAAACCTTTATGTCTCCACAACTACAATTGCAGCAGCATCAACCGTCATCAACCGTATTTAACCGCAATTGCACCAGATCAACCATAATTAACCGCAATTTAACATAATAAAACAATAGCAACATAACCATAACTTAAAATTAAAACCTTGATTAACCACAATTCAAAATGAAAACCTTACATAACATAATAACACTACTAATAAGAGAATTGAAGAAAAACCAACCTGGTACACAAAATGGCAGATCAAAATAACGATACGTCTCACTGAAAATAAAAATCAATACATCAACACATTAACATTAAATCAAATAGTACATTACTAATTAAAAAATGTAACAGAATAATGAAAATTATGAATTGAATGAATCTAGAAATACTAATTGAGAAAATTGAAAACAGATCCAGCACGTGCAATGCGCGTGAAGAACGGATCGGAGGAGTAAAAAACTATAACTACCTGGGATTATGAAAAGGACCGACTTTGTTAGCGAAAAGAGGAACGAGATCTCCTTCTTTGTAACGATGATCTGATGAATCAGATCTGACGGTGGAAAAGAGAGAAGAAATGATGAAGGCGATGATGAATAGTGGATTCATCTTCGCCATTAATGGTTGAAAATTAGTTCAAAGGAGGAATTGAAGATAATGAATTACGATGATGGAAATGAAATGAGTCAAGTGAAAGTGGTCAAAGAGAGAGAGAGAGGGGGGGTGTATATAGGAAGAAAAATGAGAATGGAGTGTGTTGATAATAAAGAGGAAATGAGGAAAGGAAAAGAAGAAGGTGAAGATGAGTTTTAGTGAAGTGACGTAGACTCACCGCCTCACTCTTATGTTTATGCTTCACCTCACAGCTTTTTATTTTATGTTGTTTCTTAGTAATTTATTTATCATTTATTTTTAATACATAAGGAAAATTATTTGCTTGTATTTATTAAGATTGACCATTATTTATTAATTTATTTATGAACTACTAGTACTATAATACGGATTGCGATTTTTATTATGATAGGAAGATGTAAATTAAATAAATTATAATAAGTCGAATATTGTATAGTTTAAAATTAGACTCGTTACAAAATGATTCGCCAATGCAAGATTAGTGTCATGTGTATTTATTTATTAAGATAATGCAAAAAAAAAAAAATTAATATAGTAAATTATAAATATAATTATAATAGGTTGAATATTTTATTATTCAAAATTAGCTTCGTTACAAAATGACTCGCCGGTGCCCAATTGTTGTCCCGTGTATCATTGTTATATCTGTAATATTTATTAGTAGCAACTTGTTCATATATATAAATAATATTGAACTTGACATGATGATATTTTTTCGTTTTAATAGTAATAATTTATCATATACGTATCTTACAAAACATAAATACTACCCACATCCCTAAATATAATACTTTCTTTAGATTTTTCTTTGTCTTTGTCCCTTATTATAAGACTTTATTGAGCATCGGTCGGTTTAAGATGAATCCGGGGGATGGATAAATCCTCTAAGGACATTATTTTCCACATAGAAATTATTAAAAAAATAGACACGCATATTAATATATGAGTAGAAATTACTACTATAAAAAAAATAGACATAAATGTTAATATATAAGTAAGAATATAAATTTTTGTAGAGTTAATAAAAAATTAGGCATGAGTTGTTGATTTAAAAGACACAAAATAATAAATTTTGATTATGTGTAAATTAATAAGGATGGCTAAAATTGACTTTTTTATAGTATATTCTTGTGTATTAATATTTGACTTGAAATATAGGCCCTGTTATATTGAGTAGAAATTAGTACCTCGTCCCTAAATATAATACATTCTTAAGATTTTTCTTTCTCTTTGTCTTTTATTATAAGACTCCATTCAAGTTTCCAAGACAATATTTTCCGCATAAAAATTACAAAAAATAGACACGCATATTAATATATAAGTAGAAATATATATTCCCATAAAAATTATTACTGTAAAAAAATAGACATGAATATTAATTTATAAGAAATAATATAGGTTCCTTTTTTTTTTTTGACAAAATAATACAAGTTCCTTTAGAATTAATAAAAAGGTTGCAATGTAAGTTTGTTTTGCTTTACCCGCTATAAAAAAGTAGGCATGAGTGGTTGGTTTAAAAAACACAAAATGATAAATTTTGATTATGTGTCAATTACTAAGATGGCTAAAATTGACTTTTCTATAGTATATTCTTTTAATAGATTTACATTTTAATTTAATTTAATTCAAATTTTAATAGATTTACATGATGATTCGTTTTATATTAACATTGTTATTAGTGTAAATTATTTTATAATGCGCCTAATAATATATTGATATATATTGTTCATAAATTATAGCTTAATTGATAAAATTATTAAAAATATAAGGTTAGATGTTATGATCGGAGTTCAAACCTCAGTCTTTTCAGTGTATGTGAGCTTTTTTGAAGCAATGTGTAAGTTTTTAATGGCTTATTATTGCATATATTTATCAAATATATATATATATATATATATATATATATATATATATATATATATTTGTGTGTGTGTGGGTCAGGATCAAATGACACCAACTATTTTGACACTAAATGTTACATCGCTCATTAACGCTTTAACGAATTCAAATTTTACAAAATTCATCGTTGAATTGGAAGATTATATCATATAGATCATCTATATTAAGTTTGATAAAAATCTAAAATAATTCGATATGTTATTGAGACTCGTCAAGATTAACAGTATTAAATAAAAACACATAAACTATTAATCTTGACATGTCTAAATAACATATTAAACGGTTTTATATTTTTATAAAATTTAACATGGATGATCTATATGATATAATATTTCAATCAAACGGTGAATTTTGTAAAATTTTGAGCTCAAACTGAAGGTGTGAAAAACACAAGAAGGGGGGGTTGAATTGTGTTTTGGTAATTTGAAATTTTCTTCTAAGTTATGAAAACTTATCAGAGTTTGCAGCGGTTTAGAAAACAAAACACAATCAAGAGTAACTTTGAAGGTAGAGAGAAAGATAGAGACAGAGATTTTTATACTGGTTCCCCTCACAAACCGAGAGTACGTCCAGTCCTCTTGTACTTCCAAGAGAGTTCACTATAATCACCAAAGATTACAATTGCTCAAGCACACAAGCAAGAGACTTCCAATGCTCAAGTATACAAACAAGAGACTTCCTAATGCTCAAGCACGCAGGCAAGAGACTTCAAAACACAAGTTTAAGAAAAACAGAGTCTGAACAATTGATATAAAGATCAATGTTCAGTTACAAAATAAATACAACTTTTGAAACAAGACTTAACTTAGAATCTTAATACAAAATTCTAAGGTTCAACTAATGAATTAACAGAAGCTGAAGCTGGAGTCTTGGATTTTGAATATGAGTTCAAGTTGTATTTGCAGTTTTGTGCTTTAGGATGATTTTAGCAGAGTAACAGCTCTTTTCAAATTGTTCAAGTGTCGTATCCCAAAGCTTCAAACTTGCTCCAATTTATAGATGAAGGTAGAGCGTGTTTGATTCGAATTTGATGCAGTGAGATCGTGCCAGCTGTAGATAGTACCATTGTTAACCAAATCGGGTAACCTTGTATACAATCAATCTTGGGGAAAACGTTTTATCCAAATCAAGTAAAGAGTTCGTACAATAGTACAAACGTCACTATTTTGTGGATAAGATTGATTCCTTCAGCTTTTGGAATGTCAGAGTATAATCATTGATGCAGAGAATGTTCTTCTGACAAAACGGCTTTCACTGCTCTTATCAGAGTATGATATGTATCTTCTGATGAATAAAACTTGCGTCCTCTGATGAACCACATATGCATCTTCTGATGGCTTCAAGTTCTGATCAGAGTTTGCTTTGCCATATCAGAGCTTCCAGTGTGCTTTTAATGAATATAAAAATTAACTTGAATATCTGCACACTTAGAGTAAATAATTAGTATACCCTATTGTACATTAATATTTTTGTTATCATCAAAACTTAATTGGGTCATATCAGAACCTCTTTTGTTCCAACAATCTCCCCCTTTTTGATTGATGACAAACCAAGTATTAATTTACAATGGTTGTTGATAAAATTTATCAAGCATCTCTTAGGTTGATGAGTTTTGCAAGCTCCCCCTAAGTTCAGCAATGATTAATTAAATCAGTTTAAAAATAATTATTTGAATTTTGAACTTAAACTAATACACTAGACTTTCAGAGGCTAGGTTTGCAAGCTCTCCCCCTAAGTCTGATACCTATGAAAGAAAATTGCACTTTTCTTTTATACGTATCATGTATCAGAAGTTCAAATTTCAACTAATATTTTCCTCAAAATCATATCATACGAAGACATAACTGAAAAGAATTAATTTTGGAATTTTGGTTTCAGTTTAGCATCTCATAAATTAATAACAACTCTTACTCCCCCTTTTGTCATTAAACAAAAAGATAAACTGACAAGAAATAAATGACAATTTAAAAAAAATTGGTCAAAATTAAAGTTTCAATGCAGTCAAGGTGGTTACAACTACTCCAATTAAATGGTTTGTCGTAAAAAAAACATGAACTTGTCTATTTTGAAACCACTATATAAGGACCATAAACTTTGTCATTTCACTCAACACTTCCATTTCATTGTGAAGAATCAACAATGGAGAAGGATAGAAAAGTGATCAAAAGTAAGAGAGCACATGAGAAGAAGAAGAAGAAGAAGAAGAAGAAGAAAGTGAAGATTCAACAAGACTCAGAGTCTAAGAAGAAACCTCAGAAGATGAAGGCATCAACTTCTGCTCCTGTCAGAGTCAAATATCAAACAAGATCCAAGACTAAACAACAAGAGTCCTTATCCGAGTCAGAATCTGAATGGGATTCTGATTGGAAGGAATTCTTGAGTACATATGTTCCTCCCGGTGAAGAATACCCTTCTTCATAATCAATGAGATCACTTCTCATTGATCTCCCAATAAGGAAGTGAAGAGAATGTTGTGAACTCTTCCATTTCCCTTAGATTCAAATAGGCTAGATTTAGGACTAGCTGTTTTTTATGTAGAATCCAAGTGAAAAGTTGGATAAAAACTTATGTAATCAACAATTTTCAATTGAATAAACTCATTATTTAGTTTTGAAATCTTTGAGTTGATATTTGTCTCAAAATCATTTATGAAAGCATAATAAAAAAATAACCAAACAAACAAGTAAATAATGAACACAGAAGATAATCATCAAACAACTAAGTACTTAAAAAAAATATTCAGCAAGATTACAAAACAAGTAACAGATCATAATAATGAAATAAGCAAAACAAGTGCATAGAATCCTAGGTTTAAGGTTGATCAGGTTGAGGAGGTAATCTGGCATTGATGCTCTGGAGGGTAGTCATTATAGCAGCCAACATAGTAGAATGTTCATCAAGTCTTCTCTGAAAGTTATCTTGATTTTCCCTTATGTGTTGAGCATATTCTGGTGCATTTCTGGCAATCTGTTCAAGCCTTGCCTGTTCAGCAGCTCTTCTAGCTTCCTCTGCTAGCCTAGCTTGCTCAGCTTCTTGCCTTTCCCTTTCAATGCGTTCATCCTCCAATCTTTTCTTTTCCCTTTCCTCAGCTTCCAACCTTTCTCTTTCACGCCTTTCTTCCTCTTCCTTCCTTGCTATCTCATTTCTTATGTTTAGATCCCTGGTGTAAGCTTCTCTTACTGATCTGATCATATACACCAGATTCTGCTTCATAAGGTCACACTCTTTGTTGATATGTGCTGTTTCAATAGACCTGTTAGGAATGGCGCTGGACATTCTTCTAACGTTCTTGTCAACGGCTTGCAGAAAGCTAGTGATATTATCTTGGGTTTGCTCTAAGGGTTCATTTATAATTCTGGAAGGTAAATGAGGTGGAATATAAATGCAGTCCATAGAAAGATCCTGCATCAGGGTTTTGAGGTGATTGGATTGGTCAGGTGGGATTTTCTGAGCAATTTCAAGATTCAAGGTCTCATTGATTTGTTGAACATGTTTCTTGATGGGTGTAGATAAGTCACATGAGTTATCCATAGCCACATGATGTGGGGATTTCTCATGAGCATGTTCATCAGAGTGAAGGGTCTCAGACACTTGATTTTGTTGAGGTTCTGGTGATTTTTGATGGTTATGTTCTGATGGAGTATGTACTGGTGGGGGTTCATTCTCTGGTTGTTTATTGTCTGATTGGGTTTCATTCTCTGGCTGTGGGTCATTTTCTGGTTGAGTATTTTCTGGTTGTGGTGTTGTTGGTTTTTCTTGAGTGTTTACAGGTTGAACATTCTCAGAGATTGGTAGAGTTTCTGTGACAGGGATTTCAGGGGGTGGTGATGGTGTTTTATCAGAATCTTCATCCAAATTTTGAATGATAGGTGCAGTACTTGTTGAAGCTTGTGCTGCATCATTGCATATAATATTAGCTTGAGATTCTGATGGGTTAGATATGATGAGGTTAAACTGCTCTGATGTTGGTTGATTCTCAGAAAGAACATTGTCTTTCTCAGAATGAACTCCTTTTAAAATCTTATCAAAAGCATGTTTAACTCTAATTTCAGAAGGGAATTGAAGCCTTTTGAAATAATTTCTAACTCCTTTCCCGCCTCCAATAAAATTAGAAAACTTACCAGTTTCATTTCCATACAGAGTCTGTTGTGCCAGCAGATTATGAGGATCATTCCTTTTAGGAAGCTTCTTATGCATGTTGTCAAAAGCAGACTCTTCAATACCACAATCATAACTGTCCTTCAGAGCCTCTTGCTTTTTGTTAAACTCTGCAACTTTTGCCAATGCTGCCTGAATCACAGCTTCTTCCTTTTCTTCTTCTGTAAGATCCAACAATGCAGGCTTCCTAGCCCTTGGTTTCTTTGAGGATCTTGGAGCTGTAGTTTTCTGAGTCTTAGCAACCCTCTTCCCAGCAGGACTCTTGGCAGCTTTTCTCTTGACTGGTTCAAGTTTGAGAGGTTGTTCCAAAAGCCTTGTTTGTCTGACAGTTAGCTTTGTAGGTTGTCCATCTCCTACATCAGCTCCTAGCTTGTTCATGAACTCAGCATGTGCCTCTATAACCCTCTTGGCTTCACTATCACTGACATGTACAAGCCAACATTCACCAATGCCTTTCTCAGAGTCTCTGAGTAGCATAGGGTGTGTTGGATGGACTATCTGATCATTCTTCACAAGCCTTAAGTACCTTAAGGTAGTACTATTCACAATCTTAGAACTTAGCAGAAAGGTACTCAAGCCTGGAAGGTAAGGTGTGATAGCATCCAACAAACCACACTGTGCAAACATGTGGCTAAGTAGTCTTGAATGTCGAACAATAGTTTTGCTAGAGATAATAGATACACATAGATGATCAAAAATAAGCTTACCAACATCCAGAAAGCTTCCTTTAGCAACATGATAAGTGAACAACTTCTGGAGACTAGATATTTGATCAGTACCTCCCAATTTTGGCAAAACACTGTCAATTAAAATCCTGTAGATAATCTTGCAGTTGTTGGTCCATTCAAACTTGTCCTTAGGGTTAGCCTTAGGTTTGAAAATGTATTCCTCAACATCAGGACCAGCTTCATCAGAGTGTTTGAGTACTAAACCACCACGCTCTAGCTTCAGAGCCTCAAGAATGTGGCAAAGTCTGATGGAGATTCTGAATCCAGCCACAAATGATTCAATCTCTGTAGAAACAAAAGGTCTCAATCCCATTTGCTCTGGGGTTTTACCACTCAGTTCAGGGTTCTCTTCAACCATCTCCCTGATCCTCCTATTATGTACATCTCTTGTGATAACAGAAGCTTTCGTCCAGAATTCCTTAACAAGCTCTGTGTACGTTGGTCCATTCAACACATCAAAGTAGTATTCCAACCCTTGTCTCTTGTAATGATGAACAACTTCAGGAAAACCGTTTACTCTTATACTTTCAAGATCAACGGGATTCTCAATCGAAACCATTAGTTCATCATATTTGTATGATCGTTGATCCTTAGCAAACTCAGTGGGGTTGGATTCTCTTGGTAAAACCATGCATGCTTTAACACTTAATGTAGATGAAGAAGCCATGGGTGAGATTTGGAAGTTAGGGTTTCTAAGGAGGGAGAAAGAAATTTCTCTGTGTTTTAGAAGAATGAAAGTGTAGGTTGTGAGAGTGCAAAAGTGTGAATGTGAACAGTTAGTGTGTTTAAAATAGAAACTTACGCGCAAAAACAAGTACACATACACAGGGATAGTAGAGTATTTTACCACAAATGGGAATTTGGAATGCTAATCATCATTAACCAACTTCTTTATCCTCTTGCAACAAGACATGTGTATTAGAAGATTATTTAAATAACTGACACGTAGGTTTGGGAAAACGAAAGGGTTTTTACAAAAAAAAAAATTACTTACGCGCTAGAACCATTTACCTTCTAATCAGATTCTGATAGTTTGTCAGAAGATGTTCTTATCACAACTTCTGATACAGAAGGTTCTGATGACTTCATCTTCTGATTACTATTAGATTCTTACAAACTCAATTTTTCATCAGAGTCTAAGTTAATCAGAGATTTCCATCATGTTCAGATTCTTTTTGATAAGATCAAAACGTTCAACAGCTAAAGGTTTTGTAAAGATATCAGCCCATTGATTTTCTGTTTCAATAAACTTGAGATCAATTACTCCTTTTTGAACATAGTCTTTGATAAAGTGATGTTTAATCTCAATATGCTTAGCTCTTGAATGTAAAATAGGGTTTTTAGAAAGGTGAATAGCTGCAGTATTATCACAATATAATGGAATATTGTTACTGCTTATTTGATAATCTTCCAATTGATATTTCATCCAAAGTAGTTGTGTACAACATTTAGCTGCTGATATGTATTCAGCTTCTGCTGTTGACATAGCTATGGTGGTTTGCCTTTTACTAGCCCATGAAATTAAATTCTCACCAATGAACTAGCAGTTACCACAGGTGGATTTTCTTTCAATTCTATCACCAGCATAGTCAGCATCACATAATCCAATCAGCTTGTAGTCATTGGATTTCTGATACAGTAATCCAATGTTACAGGTAGCTTTCAAATACCTAAAGATTCTCTTCACAGCAGTGAGATGAGATTCTCTAGGATCTGATTGAAATCTTGCACACAAACAGACACTGAATAAAATGTCAGGTCTTGAGGCAGTTAGATAAAGGAGAGATCCAATCATACCTCTATACAGCTTCTGATCAACCTTGCCTTCAGACTCTTCTTTGCCTGGACTTGATGTAGGATGCATTGGAGTATTCATGGGTTTGCAATCTTCTAAGTTGAACTTTTTCAGAAGATCCTTTATATATTTGGATTGATGGATGAATGTTCCTTTCTCTGTTTGATTTATTTGAATACCAAGAAAGAACTTCAATTCTCCCATCATACTCATTTCAAACTCATCCTGCATAAGCTTAGAAAAGTTCTTGCAAAGAGTGGCATTAGTTGATCCAAAAATGATATCATCAACATATATTTGAATGATCAAAATGTCTTTCTTAAGGGTCTTTTTGAAAAGTGTATTGTCAACTTGCCCTTTTTCAAAACCATTGTCAACCAAAAAAGTACTCAATCTCTCATACCAAGCTCTGGGAGCTTGTTTGAGTCCATAGAGTGACTTCTTTAGTCTAAACACATGATCAGGATTTGTTAAATCTTCAAATCCAGGAGGTTGTTTGACATACACTTCTTCAGAAATGACACCATTTAGAAATGTACTTTTCACATCCATTTGATATAGAGTAATACCATTATTGACTTGTTATTGTTAGCCCATATTTTTACTAAGTAAAAATATGTTCTAAATGCATGCATAAAATAATTATGTTTAATAATATAATTATTTTGATAATCATTAAATATTAAATATGTTTGGTTTTTAGGGCCAATGAGTTTAATGATTAATCATGCATAAACATGTAATAAATGTTCTATTATGGAACATTGCATTTAAATGCGTTTTTTCTTTCTTTCAGGATCCTTTCGATTTGGTGGAAGCGTCAGTAGGGTCGAAGCGCCTAGTGAGCAAAAGTAACTTATGGACTTAGCAAAATATTCAAGGAAAAGCGTTGGCACTTCGACTTCGATGGAAACAACGGCTAACTCAGAAGATAAGAAAAGATTCAAATTCAAAATACGTGTCAAGACACGCGTCCTCTCTGTAGTTATTTAGGCGTTAGTAGCAGTTAGGAATTAGTATCTATAAATAGCCTAGTTATGTGATCGAAAAAGGGGTCACAATCATTATACAGAAATCCTGATAAAACTCAAAGTACCCATGCTAACGAGAGAAACGAGTTCGAAAGGAAAAATGTATGCAATGTGTACCATTTATTTCTCTGTAAACATTTACATTTGAATGCAAATTTACAGTATTTCAATCTTCATCTTGTTTAATCTTTATTTCGACTCTTTTCTCCCACTCTGTTTATTCAATTGAATAAACATTCTTTCTTGCATTTCAAGTTATTAAAACATAAAAAGCAACACTTTATCAACATAAGAACAATAATGAATATCATTTACTTTGAAAATATAAACAAAAGCACTATGTCCCGAGATTTACTAGTTGATCTCTCTTGTAATAATCAAACTAGCGTTGTTTACCAAATTTCACAGTAAACAAATTGGCACACCCGGTGGGACTGTGCGCTTTACGTTTAAATTTCTTCAAAGTTTGTGTAGTTAATTTGTTCTGCATTTTGTGTATTGTTTCCAAAGGCTCTTGTGTAGTGTATGCTTTTGAGGAACGGGAAATTACTCCCTGAAATGGTTAGACCACCACCCAGAAGTAACCCAAGACAAAACATGGAAAATCCAAACGGAAACAATAATAATAACGGTTCGAATGTATCAACCGCTTCGAGCGTTTCTGAGGCCATAATCTCTCCTGTAATCAGTGAGATTGTGTCCAACGCTAGTGGGGCGACAGTTTCCGCCCCAATATCTTCCGTGGTAAGTGCCACAATGACAATGCCAACGTCTACAGTGGTACCTTCGACCACTACAGAACCTATCTTGACCCTTTCCCATGCTATGGAGGGAAATTTCTCTCCAAATAGGACAAATGTTAATGGGGGTGGCGCTAGTTCTTCTACTTTCTCATTACCCTTTTCCCAATATGTGGGTCAGGGCACAAGTAGGAACTACCCATATGGTATGCCTACTAGTATGATGCAGGGTTTGCAAACAAGTGCATCATTGTTCACAGAGTCGGCACCAGGCGTATTTGTGCCTAATAATCAGATAGTTTCTGGTTCTGCTACTCGAAATGGCAATCCATCATTAACCAACAATGCCTTGAATGCTTTAATGCAAAAATGGATGAGAGTAATCATGACATGGTAAATATGCTAACACAACAAATTGGTACAGTATTTAACCCATTAATTCAAAATACTAACCAAAGTTATCAATTGTTGGCAAATCAAATGGGAAGAATTGCTGATTTCTTTGGGGCTCCTCATGCCCATAATCAACAAGTTCCCCAAATTCAGAATGTGGTGCCTTTGCAGATTGCACAAGCACCAAATAATGCCATTATGCTTGCCCCAAATAATGCTGTAAATCCCATAAACCAAGTCCAACAACCAGTGCCAGTGGCCGAACCACAGGTGCAAATTCAGGCACAGCAACAGGCTTTGCCCCAGGTCGAACAAAATCCTGGAATTGTGTTGGTAAATAGGAACCAAAATGCTGATGATGTAGTTAGAAATGTCCAGAATAATAATTTTGCTGGGCAAAATAACATAGCCAATTTGGTCGAAACTATCCTAGCACAAAATGGTTTAAACATAGGCATGCATAGGCCTCATTTTGTTTCTGCCTTATCAGAATATGTGCTTCAAACAGAATTGCCAAGGGGTTGGAAAATCCCAAAATTTACTAAATTTGCTGGTGATACTAGCGAATCTACTGTTGAACACATAGCAAGATATCTAACTGAGGCAGGAGATCTAGCAAATAATGAGAATTTGAGAATGAAGTATTTTCCAAATTCTCTAACAAAAAATGCTTTTACATGGTTTACTACTCTCCCTCCACATTCAATTTTTAATTGGAATCAATTAGAGAGAGTTTTCCATGAGCAATTCTACATGGGACAGTCTAAGATAAGTCTCAAAGAATTAGCGAGCGTTAGGCGCAAAACCCCTGAGTCTATAGATGATTATTTGAATAGATTTCGTTTACTTAAGGCTAGGTGTTTTACTCAAGTGCCTGAACATGAATTGGTCGAAATGGCTGCTGGTGGCCTAGACTATTCGATAAGAAAGAATTTAGATACTCAACATCTAAGGGACATGGCCTAATTGGCTGATAGGGTTCGACAGGTCGAACGCTTGAGAGCAGAAAAGGCTAGAAATTCAAAGTATCATAAAAAAGAAAAAGTTGCTTATGTAGAAACACATGATAGCGACCAAGAATATGATGTCTCTTATGAAGATGTTGAACAAGGGGAAATAGACCTAGCAGAATTAAAACCTGGTCCCCCTTACACTTGCAAGCTTTTAAAACCTTCAAATGAAAAAAACCCTGTTGAACCAAAAAATGATAAATATGTTTCAAAGACTTATACTTTTGATATAACAAAATGTGATGAAATCTTTGATTTGTTGGTTACTGATGGCCAAATAGTGGTTCCAAAAGGTGTTAAAATACCACCACTAGATATGAGAAAGAAAAGAGGTTATTGCAAGTATCATAATTTTCTTGGACATAGAACCTCACAATGTGTGCTTTTCAGGGACTTGGTTCAAAAGGCATTGAATGAAAGAAGACTTAAATTTGGTGAAAAACCCAAAGCTGCAAAGGCAGATCCAGAACCTTCACAGAATGCTGATACCCTCTATGCTGAACCACAAGCTATCATGATGGTCGAAGCCATGGAGGTTACAGAGGTGCAAGTGGAAAAAATCCTTGAAGAGGAATACTTCGAAAAAATGAAAGTAGTATATCCTCGTGCTGAAGAGGATTTGATTGACTTTCTGAACAGATGCAAGTTAGAGAACAAGGGAGTAATGCTTTGTGCTCGTTGTAGTGCTGTTTGCGATAAAGAGGCTACTGCAGGCCTCATGAAGTTCCAACCAGTGGCAAATAGGCAGAGGGCAAACTCAAAGCCACCTCGTGACAAAGGAAAGGGCATTTTAACTCGACCAAATAATGTGGTCCAGATAGATCGAAGGCCCACTTTCCTTCCTTCGGGTTCGATTCCTATAGAACGCTTGGATGCACCAAGGAACCATAAAGTTCAACAAGGGTGCAATGGAAGTTGGTGGCTCGAGTGGCACCAAACTAAGCTACTCAGAGGATGCTAACAAGTATTCTTACAAGAATAATTATAAAGGTAAACATCCAATGACAAGAACTCAATGGCGTAGATTCCAACGCCAAAAGAAATTGGCTGCAACTAATCTCCAAACAGGCCAATATAAAGAAGTGGCGAGAAGACCAGCAAAAGAAAGGATCCTTCCTCCTATGGACGAAAACAAGATGGAAGATGATGATCTGCTGGACTCTGAGCCAGATTTCGACGTAATATGCGTGGTTTCCATATTACCATCAGAATATGATGTGCAAACAGAGATAACTGAGCTCGAAACTGATTTCGACCAGTTAGAAATGGCTGGTCCTAAGCCAATTTGCTACTATGTCATGAACAATGGCTGCATCGAGGAGCAACAGGCTACATTCGAAAGGCCAGACTTAGGCATGAAAAACCATCTTAAACCCCTCTTCATCAGAGCAAAGGTTGAAGGAGTTGGAGTTAACAAGGTGCTGATAGATGGAGGAGCTGCTGTTAATCTATTGCCTCTATCTATGTTACCCAAGATTGGCAAATATGACTGTGATTTGTCAGCCCATAACATTGTTTTGTCAAATTATGAAGGCAAAACAGGACATTCAAGGGGGGCAATTCAAGTGGATGTTGCTGTGGGCAGCATAGTTCGACCAACTCTATTCCTAGTGGTCGAATCCAAGGCGAACTTCAACTTACTATTGGGGCGAGAGTGGATTCATGGAGTAGGAGCTGTTCCTTCGACCCTTCACCAGAAGTTGATGCTTTGGAGGGAAGATGGCTGCGTGGAAAATATAGAAGCTGATCAGAGTTTCTATATGTCAGAGGTTGATACCATAAATCAACAAACCTTTGACAAAAATTTGGCGAACATAGCGCCATGTTATGATAGAGAGAATGCTTTCACACCTTCTGATAATGTGATACATTCTGTCAAACTCCACCCAACTCAGGACTTCATATGGGAAAGAGAGGAAATAGATGCTGTGTCCTCGGAAGATAGAGTTATACCACCATCTGTGTGGAATGTTTACGAAGATTATGATGACTGAGTCCAGCGCATGGGCCAGGATTACGGCTTATATGGCCGAAACTAAGTTAAATACGGCTTTGGAAGCTGATGTTCATAAAAATATGGCTACAGAAGCCAAGGTCGAAAGCGATGGCATTTCTATGCCACAAGCACAAAGGCTCGACTGCATCTATGATGAAGAACCTTTAGGGTTCGAAAGAGATCCACTTAATGAAACTCCTAAGATGCAGACTCAAGACCCTTTGGAGGAAATTAACATTGGAGATGGCTCAGCAAAAAGGCCAACTTACATTAGTGCCAATATTAGTCCTGACTTAAAAAGAAAATTGGTACTACTTCTCAAGGAATTTAGTGATTGTTTTGCTTGGGATTATAATGAAATGCCTGGACTCAGTAGAGAAATGGTCGAGCTCAAGCTACCAATCAAGGCAGGTAAAAAACCAGTAAAACAATTGCCAAGAAGGTTTGCACCAGATATCATGTCCAAAATCAAAGAAGAGATCGAAAAGCTGCTGAAGAGTAAATTCATCAGAGCTGCCAGGTATGTAGAATGGTTAGCAAATATAGTTCCTGTTATTAAAAAGAATGCTACACTTAGGGTATGTATAGATTTTAGGGACTTAAATAATGCTACACCTAAAGATGAGTATGTCATGCCTGTGGCAGAAATGTTAGTAGACTCAGCAGCAGGCTTCGAGTTTTTGAGCATGTTAGATGGTTATTCTGGTTATAACCAGATATTCATTGCAGAGGAAGATGTATCTAAAATAGCATTTAGATGCCCTGGTGCTTTAGGCACTTATGAGTGGGTTGTTATGCCTTTTAGCTTAAAAAATGCTGGTGCCACTTATCAAAGGGCAATGAATTCCATGTTTCATGATTTTATAGATACATTCATGCAAGTTTACATTGATGATATCATCATTAAATCCTCTTCTGAAGATAGCCATTTGTTATATCTCAGGCAATCTTTTAAAAGAATGAGGGAACATGGATTCAAAATGAATCCATTAAAATGTGCTTTCTGTGTGCATGCAGGAGATTTTCTTGGTTTTGTGGTGCATAAAAAAGACATTGAAATAAACCAAAACAAGACAAAGGCTATCTTAGAGACCAAGCCTCCTTCGACCAAAAAACAACTTCAATCTCTGCTAGGAAAAATCAACTTCTTGAGAAGATTCATTTCGAATCTAAGCGGAAAGGCTCAAGCTTTCTCACCACTACTTCGACTCAAGAAAGATGATCCATTCAAATGGAACCAAGAGCATCAAAAGGCTTTTGATGACATCAAAGAATACTTAATAAAGCCTCCAGTTCTAATGCCTCCTAGTAGGAATAAAGCTATGAAGTTGTATATTGCTACGTCTGATAAGACGATAGGAAGCATGTTAGCTCAAGAGGATGATAATGGCATAGAAAATGCAGTTTATTACCTTAGTAGAGTTTTAAATGATGCAGAAACTAGATATACTGCCATAGAAAAACTTTGTCTTTGTTTGTATTTCTCTTGTACAAAACTTAAGCATTATATAAAGCCTGTTGATGTTTATGTCTATTCCCACTTTGATGTTATTAAGCATATGTTAACTAAACCTATATTGCATAGTAGAATTGGGAAATGGGCATTAGCATTGACTGAATATTCACTGACTTATAAACCTTTAAAGGCTGTCAAGGGCCAAATTGTGGCTGATTTTATAGTAGATCATTCTTTGGTCGAAATGCCACAGGATTATGTGGATATTCAACCATGGATTCTTTATTTTGATGGGTCCAAACATAAATATGGAACATGAATTGGAATATTGATTATATCTCCTACTCAAGTTCCAACTAAGTTCAAGTACAAAATAAATGGACTTTGCTCTAATAACGAAGCCGAGTATGAAGCTTTAATTACAGGGTTAGAAATTTTAAAAGACTTGGGGGCAAAGAACATTAAAATAAGAGGTGATTCTGAATTAGTATTGAAACAATTAACACAAGAATATAAATGTGTGAAAGAGCATTTGGCAAAATATTTTTCTATAGCTAGTTCTTTGTTAGATTGTTTCGATCACGTAGACATTGAACATGTACCTCGATTAGAAAATCAAGAAGCAAATGACTTGGCTCAAATTGCTTCAGGATATAAAATGTCAAAGGAAAAGTTGACACAATTAATCGAAATAAAAGAAAAAATGGTTTTACAAGAACCAATATCTGCACAATTGTCAATACCAAAACTTGTGGGGGCAGACACTATACCACAAATAAATGGTGAAATAAAAAATCCCCTAGAAAATTTTCAAATTTTTGCCATTGACAATTTGTCAGATAATGATTGGAGAAAACCTATAGTAGATTACCTTAAGAATCCAACAGGAAATGTGGATCGAAAGGTAAAATATAGGGCTTTAAGCTATATAATTTTTGAAAATGATCTTTTCAAAAAGACTTCTGAAGGAATCTTGTTAAAATGCCTTAATGAAGCAGAAGCATATATAGCAATCTCTGATGTTCATAGTGGTACTTGTGGCTCTCATCAAGCAGGACATAAGATGAAATGGCTCTTGTTTCGACAAGGTTTGTATTGGCCCTCTATGTTGAAAGATTGTATAAAATTTGCTAAGGGTTGTCAAGAATGCCAAAGGCATTCAGGCATCCAGCATGTGCCTGCTAGTGAACTGCACTCGATAGTAAAACCATGGCCCTTTAGGGGTTGGGCTCTAGACCTCATTGGTGAAATTAAGCCTGCTTCATCTAAAAATCAACGTTATATCTTAGTTGGAATAGATTATTTCACAAAATGGATAGAGGCAATCCCTTTACCAAATGTTGATCAAGAGGTAGTAATTAATTTCATACAAAATTACATAATCTATAGGTTTGGAATTCCTGAAACAATCACTACTGATCAAGGTTCAGTTTTTACTGGACGAAAGATGCAGGAATTTGCCCAAGAAAGTGGCTTTAGACTGCTAACTTCAACACCATATTATGCACAAGCAAATGGTCAGGTCGAAGCAGCTAATAAAATCATTATTAATTTGATAAAGAAACATATAGCCCAAAAGCCAAGAAATTGGCATAAAACCTTAGACCAAGTGTTATGGGCTTGCATAAATTCTCCTAAAGAGTCAACTAACACCACCCCATTTCGACTAACTTATGGTCATGATGCAGTATTACCAGTCGAAATACATTTGCAATCAGCAAGGGTACAAAAACAAATGGAAATACCTCTAGACCATTATTACCAAATGATGTCAGATGAGTTAGTTGATTTAGATGAAGAAAGGCTTAGTGCTTTAGAAGTTTTAACAAAACAAAAAGAAAGAGTTGCTAAAGCATATAACAAAAAGGTTAAGTCTAAGTCCTTTAACATAGGAGAATTAGTTTGGAAAGTTATTTTGCCTATGGATAAAAAAGATAGAATCTTAGGCAAATGGTCCCCAAATTGGGAAGGACCATTCAAAATTGTTCAAGTTTATTCTAATGGTGCGTACTTTGGGTATTAATGGAAAGTATTTGAAAAAAATATAAGCCTACTTTACTCGAAGTAAAAATAAGCACAGAATAATACTTGAACATATAAAGCAAAAATGGTAAATTGTAAATTGCCATAAAACATGGACTTTGTTTAAGGGTTACAAGATCTAAGAAGTTGGTCGAAAGGACAATAAAGAAAATAAACTAAGAGAATTATAAATTCTTGGTGCAGTCAGCATAAATCTTCTTGAGGGTTGCCATTTCCTTTTCGACTACCAAGTTCGAACTCTCCAAGGATTTAATCTCTTCACCAACCACCTCTGCTGAGCCAAAAGCTTGAAGCCCTTCCCTGCCATGTGCATCAATCTGCTCTTGGGTCGAAGCTTTGGCCTCCTTCTCAATTTGAGCTCTCTTACTTTCTTCTTCAATGATCTTGCGCCTGTAACTAACAATCTGCTCCTCTAAGAGTTTGATTTGTTCCTTGTAATGGGCAACCTTGTCATCACATTCTTTTAGCTCTGAATTTCCTTCGACCAGTTGAGAGGACAATCTTTCCACTTCAGCTTGAGCTTTCTGGGCCTTCTCAAAGAACATGGTTTGAGCTTGTTGCTGTGTGGCAAGTCTTGTGTTGTTATCAATCCTCTTCTGCACTGCCTTGGCATATTGGTCCACAATTGAACTAAGTTGTATGACTTTGCCAAGGGTTTCCTCATCAGTCCTAGGATTGTGAAGCTTCTTCAGGAAAGCCAAGTGGCTATAAACACATGCTGGTTGTTCTTCAATTTGCTTCAGCACATCCCTTTGGACGAAGGTAGTTGTAAGTTTCAGCAACAGAGAGTCTTGGCGCACCATCGAGTCGATTTCAGAGTTGGAAGGCGCTGAGTCAGTGGTCGTGTGCTCACTCGAGGCGTTTCCTTGATTTGCTTTTCTCGAGAGTAGAAGTTTAAGGGTACCAGCAGGATCAGACTTCTGCATATTGGTAAATTCTTCTTCTTGTACGCCCAAGCTTGCAGAAAGTCTCGAGGTCGAAGAGACAGATATGATCCCTGAACCCCCAACCTCAGCTTCAGGAATTGCATCAGAGTCATGTTGAGATTCTTGGTTCGAGCTTGCCTGGCCTGAGTTTGTAGACATACTAGGCATTGAATATTTGATGCTCGAAGTATTGGTTGGTGCTTGATTGTCAGTTCTCCCCATGCTGGCCTTCAAGGAATCTTGATTGTCATCACTTGCCTTGTTCTCTGTTGGCACCTCCTCACAGATTGGCTGCCTATCTTTTTCAACAAGACCCTCTTTCGATTGATCCTGTAAACATAAAAGAAAAGTTAGTTAAGGTCGAATGTGAATATAAAATCTAAGGTTGAGAGTTAAGTGAGTTTTACCTCTTTTCCTTCGACCTCGGGGCCAGTGTTGGTACTGCTACCCTTCTCAGCATTGGGGGCATCATTGCGTGGTTGTGCATTACCTTCATTACCCCCATCAGTGACTTGTTCATCATTAACCAAAGTCTCTGAATGAGGTATAGGATTACCTTGTGGTTTATCAACCCCTTCTGCTTCAGTGTTGGTAGGATGGTCTTGGTCGACCACATTCTCCTTCCCAGCGTCCTTTTGAGGAGATGGATTACCACCACACTCACTTGAGGTGCGGATCTTCAAAACCCTATGGACCTTAGGTTTCCTGGTTGTTGACTTCACTTTCACAGCAAGTGTAGCCTTTTTCTCTTCATGCTTTTTTTTCGCCCTTCTTTCACCCCCTTGATCCTCCGTTGGGGCTTGTTGAGGTTTAGGTTCTTCAATCTTTTTCTGCTTCTTGGCTTATGCAGCCTTATTTTCTTCGACTTCTGGTACAGTTGTTGTTTTCCCTTCACTAGGTTGTGAAGTCGAAGTTGATGGTTGTTTTCTCTTCCTAATCAAAGGGACCTCCTGTTCTTCTTCATCCTGGAATGATGGAAGTAAATAATGTCAAGATTTTGTTTCAAAATATATTACTATGACAAAAGTTAAAGTATTTGATGGAAAGTTTGATTTTTACCTCCTCATCTAATACCACTGTGTTCTTAGCTTTCTTCGAGCTAGCAGACACCGTCTCTGTGCTGCTCTTACCTTTTCCCTTCTAAGGACATAAATGGTCAAAGTTAAAACATATGTTTAAACAGGAGGAGAGAAAATAAGTAAATTTTTTAAGGCTAAGTTACCTTTGCCTTAGAGGTTTCGACCTCTGATTTAATCTTCACCCCAGTGGGTTTCTTCACTTCAGTCGAAGTCTTTGAAGACCCACCATCTTTCTTTATGCCTTTGCCTGCAAAATGTTGTATTAATAAATATAAAAAGGTTTGAGGGAATAAATCTTGTAAGATAAATAATACTACAAGAGTTTAGGTGTTTACCTTGACCTGAGACGTTTATGTTCTTTCCAAGAGATGGCACTATGAAGCCACTCTCGACCATCCCTAGCAATTGATCAGCATTGCCTATTGAATGCTTGGTGTAATGGTCACTCCACCATTTGCTGAAGCCATCAGTGCAGTAGAAAGAAGGCTTGTACTCGAAAGGTTTGAAATTAAATTCATAATTCTCCAGCATCCTCATATATTTCTTATAAGTCTTTTCAGTCACTCCAGTGCCCAACACCATTCTATCCAGATTTTCAAAAAGGGACTTTGGCCTAATTTGGGACATACCAAATTGCCTAGCCACACAGTTGGGCAGATATCCTACAAGCCCATACTGGTTTGCGTTCGAACCAATCCTACAGGAGAGTACAGTTTGCTCTAAATAGGCTCTCCAAACCTCGTTTACTTCATCTTCATTATCTGGGTTGAACGCAGGGAAATCTTCAATGAACCACGCGGCCCCATACTTGCGCTCCACAAAGGGAGCATGGCGTGGAAGAAACTTGTCAAAATTCAAAAACATCTTCATATGCTTCATGAAGAGTCTGCTAGTATCCTGGTCCAAAGATCTAGGGGCTAATCGAACCAACCTCTGCCCTTCAATCTCCCTTTCATCTACCTCTTGTTGATAGTCAGAAGGCACTATCAACCCCAATTCCGTCTCAAATGTGGCATTCAGCCAAAGTTGTAACAGCCACATAGGTCCAGCAATCGAAACCTTTGATCCATCCTTGGACGCCTTGATTGCATCACTAGCATTCCCCATTGCTTCATACAGACAGGCTAATAATAAGCGCCCTAAGCTAAAAAGTCTACCCTCATTAATCTGTTGTGCTATGGGAATGTACATACGCGCTACCTGAAGGGATTTCGAGCAAAAGACGAAGTGGGATAACCACAATGTTAAGAAGGCCACATGCTCCTCAGTTGACACTTCCTCTCCTTCTTTACCCATCTGCTCTGCTATGTACTTAGAGAATGTAGCTTCTTGAAAATTAACTTCGACCTTATCCCCAGTTTTGGTTGGATCGAAGTGATCACCAATAGGCCTAAGGCCTGTGATAGCAGCTACATCTAATAAGGTAGGGGTTAACATGCCACACTTAAACTGAAAAGTGTTTGTGGACTTTTCATAGAAGTGTAAGGCAGCCACTAGCAGCTCTGGTTTGTACTTAGGACCGGTTCGACTAAATTGGATAAGCTCGTAAATACCATAGCTTTTCCAAGAATCCTTAAAGTCCTTTTCGACCCTATCTAACCAGGGAATGTAATCCTTGTGCGCAGTATAGGAGGCAGCTCTAAAAATCTTAAGGGCATTCTTCAAATACCCAAAGTTGTAGGGAGTAGAGCTAAAGATTCTAGGGCCACAGGTTACATGCAAAGGGAAGATATCACTTACCTCTTTTGATATAACCTCAGCACGTGTGGGATAAGGTCCACAGAAAGCGTAATCATCCTTCTTGATAGAAAATGGAATCATAAGCTGAGTGTTCCAGATCTTCCTTTCAGCCTCAGTTCCAGAAGGTTCTGGAACTACTTCTTCTCCATCTTCAAGGACGCGAAGATCCTTCCATTTGCCAGCAGTGGGTACATCGAAATCCAAGTTGGACGCCATTGATGAACAGTACACCGAAAATCAAGAACTGAAAGGGTTTCGTGAAGAAATTTGTAGAAACTGTTTTGTTTAAGTTGAACCAAAGATGAATCAATGCGGAATTTGAAGATGAATCACTTGTACGGTTTAGAATTGCAAGATGATTGAAGATCAGAGTTTAATTTGCAGAAAAGAAGAAGATGAACAGTGGGTTCGTAAGAAAGCTTTGAAACTTGGAAGTTGGTAAAAAGTGTTCCTTTGTTCGTTTGCTACTATTTATAGGGGAACGTGTTTGTCTCCAGAAAATAAATCAAAAAGAAATTTAAATAATTTCTCTTCAACTTCTGCGTGTGCCACGTCATCCACTATGCTAAAACCTAGGAACAATGATGGATTGTGGGTATCAAGGTGACAGTTACTTCTGAACGTGACATAAGCGCCGTCATTGGTAATAGTGTCAAGCACGTGGGTATAAAATGTCTTTTCCTTTCTCGTTCGACCACTCGATCGAAACAGGCATTTGGGGGCAATTTGTTAGCCCATATTTTTACTAAGTAAAAATATGTTCTAAATGCATGCATAAAATAATTATGTTTAATAATATAATTATTTTGATAATCATTAAATATTAAATATGTTTGGTTTTTAGGGCCAATGAGTTTAATGATTAATCATGCATGAACATGTAATAAATGTTCTATTATGGAACGTTGCATTTAAATGCGTATTTTCTTTCTTTCAGGATCCTTTCGATTTGGTCGAAGCGTCAGTAGGGTCGAAGCGCCTAGTGAGCAAAAGTAACTTATGGACTTAGCAAAATATTCAAGGAAAAGCGTTGACACTTCGACTTCGATGGAAACAACGGCTAACTCAGAAGATAAGAAAGGATTCAAATTCAAAATACGTGTCAAGACACGCGTCCTCTCTGTAGTTATTTAGGCGTTAGTAGCAGTTAGGAATTAGTATCTATAAATAGCCTAGTTATGTGATCGAAAAAGAGGTCACAATCATTATACAGAAATCCTGATAAAACTCAAAGTACCCATGCTAACGAGAGAAACGAGTTCGAAAGGAAAAATGTATGCAATGTGTACCATTTATTTCTCTGTAAACATTTACATTTGAATGCAAATTTACAGTATTTCAATCTTCATCTTGTTTAATCTTTATTTCGACTCTTTTCTCCCACTCTGTTTATTCAATTGAATAAACATTCTTTCTTGCATTTCAAGTTAATAAAACATAAAAAGCAACACTTTATCAACATAAGAACAATAATGAATATCATTTACTTTGAAAATATAAACAAAAGCACTATGTCCCGAGATTTACTAGTTGATCTCTCTTGTAATAATCAAACTAGCGTTGTTTACCAAATTTCACAGTAAACATGACTGCATAGGATAAAAGTAACCTGATTGCTTCCAGTCTTGCTACTGGAGCATATGTTTCAGTGAAGTCAATTCCTTCTTGTTGACTGTATCCTTGTGCAACAAGTCTGGCTTTGTTCCTAGTGACTTCACCTTGTTCATTCAATTTGTTTATGTATACCCATTTTGTTCCAATAATGTTCTTATGCTTTGGTTTGGGTACCAGATCCCATACATCATTTCTCTTGAATTGATTTAACTCTTCTTCCATTGCAACTATCCAAGCATCATCTGAGAGAGCTTCATTTGTTGTCTTGGGTTCAATCAAGGAAACTAATCCAAACAATGATTCTTCAACTCTGAAGTTTGACCTTGTTTTTTTTGGACTGTTCTTGTTTCCTAGAATGAGCTCTTCAGGATGTGATGATTTGTATTTGAATGTGTTTCTTGGAATATTAGATTCTTCAGAGTCATCATCAATAGTTTGATGTTCTTGAGCAGCATCAGAAGGTGCATCTTCTTGAGCTTCAGAGTCTTCTACAGATTCTATATTGTTATCATACTCTAGAACTTCATCTTCTGACTCATCAGATCCTGACAAATCTTTAACAGGCTCTGACTTTTTATCATCAGGCTCTTTATCATCAAACTTTACGTGCATTGATTCTTCCACTGTGTTAGTTTCAGAATTATACACTCTGTATGACTTAGAGCGTTCAGAGTATCCAATGAAGATACCCTTATAGGCTTTAGAGTCAAATTTCTTGAGATGGACTTTGTTATTCAAAATGTAACATGTACAACCAAATTGATGAAAATAAGAAATATTGGGTTTTCTTCCCTTAAAGAGTTCATATGTTGTTTTGTTCAAAATAGGTCTTATATAGATCATATTCTGAATATAACAAGTAGTGTTAACAGCTTCTGCCAAAAGAATTTTGCTAAATTATTTTCATGCATCATGGTGCGTGCCATTTCTTGTAAAGATCTATTCTTTCTCTCTACAACTCCAATTTGTTGTGGAGTTCTAGGAGAAGAGAATTCATGGAGAATTCCATGTTCTTCACAAAATTTTTCAAAAGGTTCATTTTCAAACTCACCACCATGATCACTTCTTACTTTCAAAATTTTGGAATCCTTTTCATTTTGAATTTGGGTACAGAAGATGCTAAACACTTCATATGTATCATCTTTATTTCTCAGAAATTTAACCCAGGTCCATCTACTATAATCATCTACAATGACTAATCCATATTTCTTACCATTGATTGAAGCAGTGCTAACTGGTCCAAAAAGATCAATGTGTAAGAGTTCCAATGGTCTAGTAGTAGAGACAATGTTCTTGTTCTTAAAAGAACTTTTGACAATTTTTCCTTTTTGACAGGAACTACAAAGTGAGTCTGAGTGATATTTTATTTTTGGAAGACCTCTGACAAGATTGTCCTTGCTAAGCTTAGAAATTAATCTCCAGTTAGCATGACCCAATCTTTTATGCCAGATCCATTTTTCATCACTCAGTGTCAAAAGACAAAGCACTTGTTGTTCCTTTAAATCAGAAAAATTGACTTTGTACACATTGCCTTTTCTATTTCCCTTAAAGACAATGGATTGATCAGAGTTTCTGATTACAGTACATGAATCCTTATTAAACATAACATCATAATTACTATCACATAATTGACTTATGCTAAGTAGATTATGATGTAGTCCATCTACTAACCAAACATCAGAAATTGACAAAGAAGAATTACCAACTGTACCTATACCAATGATCTTTCCCTTCTGGTTGCCACCAAACCCTACTGTTCCTCCCTCTTGCTGATTCAGGGTGTGGAATAAGAGCTTGTCTCCTGTCATGTGACGTGAGCAGCCAGAGTCCAGATACCATGAGCTTTCTTTTCTTCTTTGGGTGCATACCTGCAGCATACACTATTTCAGATTTTGGTACCCATACTCTGATGGGTCCTTTTTGGTTAGTTTTGAGAGTCTTATTCTTCTTTTTAGAATACTCAGAAGATCTGGAGTCAACAGAGCCTTTAGAAAAATGTTTAGGCTTATGTTGTCTCTGAGACTTTCCTCTTGAGTGTGTCAGAGAACCAGTTACCAAGTTTGCTTTAGAAGTACTAGTGCCCCGCTTATCAACAGGCTTTGGTACTTTGACAGCTTTAACTTGAGTAGACATGAGTACTGATGTGAGGGGAACCTGAGTTTTAGAAGACTTAGGTTCAGAAGATGAGTCATCTTCTGATACCTTATCTTGTGGTTCCAAGCTCACAAGAGTACCAGACACAGTCAGAGGTTCTGATGTACCCTTAGTAAAGTTTGAATAAGATTCTGATGGTGACTTGCTCAACAAGACAGGTTTACTTGATTTTCCTACATCAGGACATGTAAGAGAACCAAGTCCTTGTTTTTTGTAATAGTTGCTAAGTCCACCATGAATTACGGAAGTTACCCTAGTTTTATCTATGTTATGGTGAACAAACTCTTGTAGAGAGATTTCATACTCGTCATAAGGTTTGTGACATGTTCTGCATCCAGTCTCAAGCACCTTAATTGTTTTAAGAGATTTTTGATAGTTTGCTTGAGTCTGGGTGAGATTTTCATTGAGGAGCTTCATTTTTTGTTTGCAAAAATCTAACTCACTCAACTTTTCCATGTACTTCACCATTACATCTTTCAAAGCTTTGGTCATTTGAGTACTAGACATTTTAGATATTACCTCATCAATGTCGTCAGTATCAGACTCTGAATCATTTTCATCGTCTGACTCACCAATGGCCATAAGCGCTAGGTTTGCTTCCTCAGAGTCTTCATCCTCAGATAATTCATTAATATCCTCCCATGTTGCCATCAGACTCTTCTTGGCTTTGTTCTTGATCGTACTCTTTCTTCCTTTACCCTTGGAGTTGAGTTCAGGACAATCAGCCATGAAGTGTCCAGGCTTATGACAATTGAAACAATTTTTTGTGTCATCCTTCTTCTCTTTGCTGGTGTTGTTTCTTGATCCAGATCCTCTGCCTTGAAATTTTTTGCCTTTCCTTAGTGACCACTTTTGAAAGTTTTTGGATAAGAGTGCAAAGAAATCATCATCTGATCCTTCCTCTTGATTATCTATGGAAGATTCCTCTGCTTCAGATTCTACAACTTTGGCTTTCAGAGCCTTAGATGAAACTGAAATAGATGGCAAAGCCACAGATTTTAGCTTCTTCTGAGGCTCATCAGAAGATAGTTCAATCTCATGACTCATGAGTGAACTTATCAATTCTTCCAAGCCAAGTTTGTCCAAATCTTTAGCTTCTTGAATAGCTGTTACCTTAGGCCTCCACCTTGAAGGTAAGCTTCTCAAAATCTTCCTTACATGATCAGAGGTTGTATAACTTCTCTTTAGAACTTGGAGACCAGCCACAAGAATTTTGAACCTAGAATACATTGATTCAATATGCTCATCATCCTTCATTCTAAAGAGTTCATATTGTTGGATCAGAAGAGTAGCCTTTGCCTCTTGAACCTGTTTGTTCCCTTCATATGTGGAACACAAGGAGTCATAGATGCTCTTGGCAGTGGATTTGTCTGTGATCTTGAGGTACTCATCATGAGTTATACACCCAATGAGAAGATCCTTAACTTTGTGATGTTTCTTGTAAAGCTTCTTGTCTGTAGGAGTGAACTTCTTTCTTTCTTCAACAGATAGCCTTCCCTTTTCATCTAGTCCTTGAAAAGTTACCCATTCTTCAACTAGGTCCCAAAGCTCATCATCTAAACCAATAAGATGGATGTAGATTCTATCTTTCCACCAGGAAAAGGTAGAAGCATCTCCATTGAACTTTGGTGCCTTGTTGCTTGACTTATCTTCAACATCATAGTCATGAGGAACTGCTTTCATGCTCACACTTGGAGTTCCTTCAGTCATAGTGTTTTTCAACTATAAACTGTTTCACTGTTAGGTGATTAGAAAACAGAACCAGGCTCTTGATGTCAATTGAAGGTGTGAAAAACACAAGAACGGGGGGGGGGGGGGGGGGGCTTGAATTGTGTTTTGGTAATTTGAAATTTTCTTCTAAGTTATGAAAACTTATCAGAGTTTGCAGCGGTTTAGAAAACAAAACACAATCAAGAGTAACTTTGAAGGTAGAGAGAAAGATATAGACAGAGATTTTTATACTGGTTCCCCTCACAAACCGAGAGTACGTCCAGTCCTCTTGTACTTCCAAGAGAGTTCACTATAATCACCAAAGATTACAATTGCTCAAGCACACAAGCAAGAGACTTCCAATGCTCAAGTATACAAACAAGAGACTTCCTAATGCTCAAGCACGCAGGCAAGAGACTTCAAAACACAAGTTTAAGAAAAACAGAGTCTGAACAATTGATATAAAGATCAATGTTCAGTTACAAAATAAATACAACTTTTGAAACAAGACTTAACTTAGAATCTTAATACAAAATTCTAAGGTTCAACTAATGAATTAACAGAAGCTGAAGCTGGAGTCTTGGATTTTGAATATGAGTTCAAGTTGTATTTGCAGTTTTGTGCTTTAGGATGATTTTAGCAGAGTAACAGCTCTTTTCAAATTGTTCAAGTGTCGTATCCCAATGCTTCAAACTTGCTCCAATTTATAGATAAAGGTGGAGCGTGTTTGATTCGAATTTGATGCAGTGAGATTGTGCCAGCTGTAGATAGTACCATTGTTAACCAAATCGGGTAACCTTGTATACAATCAATCTTGGGGAAAACGTTTTATCCAAATCAAGTAAAGAGTTCGTACAATAGTACAAACGTCACTATTTTGTGGATAAGATTGATTCCTTCAGCTTTTGGAATGTCAGAGTATAATCATTGATGCAGAGAATGTTCTTCTGACAAAACGGCTTTCACTGCTCTTATCAGAGTCTGATATGTATCTTCTGATGAGTAAAACTTGCATCCTCTGATGAATCACATATGCATCTTCTTATGGCTTCAAGTTATGATCAGAGTTTGCTTTGCCATATCAGAGCTTTCAGTGTGCTTTTAATGAATATAAAAATTAACTTGAATATCTGCACACTTAGAGTAAATAATTAGTATACCATATTGTACATTAATACTTTTGTTATCATCAAAACTTAATTTGGTCATATCAGAACCTCTTTTGTTCCAACACAAACACCTAAGTTGGCCCGCCCCGCCTTGCTTTTAGGGTCACATTACATTTGCATTCAACTCAATGAGATGTCAGTATAGCTTTTGGATGCTTGGATAATGACTTCCTAACAAGATTTTGCCCAAAATCGTCAGTTTTTGGAGGGGAAGGAGAGGGGGGAAAAATTGGTGAAAATGTACTGTTTGTGTATGAAGATCTATGTATATATATAAGGACACGTTTGCTAACTAGTAGGCGAACACCGTTCGCCAACCAGATAGCGAACTTATAAAATTTCAACTTTTCTAAGGGGGGTGGCTGCGTCTCCAGGAAGACCAAACGGTCACATATTTTTCACTCTCAGTTTATAGGAGGCGAGGGTTGCTCACTTCTTAGTCAATGAGAAGGGTATTTTAGTATTTTCAAGGGAAGTAGAATGAAATCCGGGGGATGCAAAAAATAGCACTCTTAAACTAAACACAATACTCAATTAAGTGGCCCAACACAGTTGGCTTTAAGAGGCCCAACATCATAAATAAGAATAATATGTATACCCAATTAGTTCTAAGACAAATTTATTCCTACAAAATTAAAGTAAAATGAGATACAACGAGTCTTATTCATAAACTCGAATATTTTATTTATTTTTTTACAAAATCATGAGCTCAAGTCTATTCGAGTACTTAAGTTTCTCTCAATATATAACGGGGGATCAAATTACACCGGTGTAACATTTGAGTAATGTTACACCGCTTAATAACGCTTTAACGAATTCAAATTTTACAAAATTCACCGTTTGATTGAAAGTTTATATCGTATGGATCATCTATGTTGAGTTTTACAAAAATCTAGAACCGTTTGATATGTTATTGAAAGATATCAAGATTAACGGTTTATGCAGTTTTATTGAATACCGTTAATCTTTATGTGTCCCAAAAATATGTCAAACGATTTTAGATTTACGTAAAACTCAACATAGATGATCTATACGATATCAAATTTCAATCCAACGGTGAATTTTCTCAAATGTTACACCGGTGTAATTTGATCTCTCCTCATATATAACACATAATATCATGTTAAAACATGAGGGACTTAACAAGATAACTCCAATTGTATTTGGTTTTAAAAATGATTCTAAGATTGAATAAATTGAGCGTAGGTGCAAGAGAGAGAGGAAAACACTTATATTTTCTTCTCTAACTAAATCTTATAATAAGTTTTTGTTTTAAGTACAAGTTGTTTAAAATATCAAACTAATATTTTGTCACCAAACATTCACAAGACAATAAATTGTACAACACATTAAAAGTTTATTCTGCATTATTATATCTTATCCTATTTTATTTAGTACTTAGATTTTGTAGTTAAGTTATAAATTTAATATAACACATGTGATAGATGTTAAATTATTTAACTATATAATCTTTAATTCAACTTTTTGAGTATATCTTAGTTATTTCAAATGATTAATCTCCTAATTACAAGTAAGAATACATTTATAATCTTTTTTAAGCTAACTAAACGGATGACCAATGTCACAACACAATACCATTGACATGTTATGTAAGGTATATATTAGTTAAAATTGAGCCCGCAGTTGCCATATCCGCATTATGTTTGAAAAATTAACGGTATGGACCAAATTTATTAACAAAATAAAAATTGTAAGGTTTTTTGCACCATAAAAAAATGTAGGAACTATAATCATATGACAAAATTTAGGGATTAAAAATATATTTAATTTGATATTTAAATAAGTATGTGACTTAATTAACTAGGTCAGCTGTAGTATGTGCACAAGCAGCATCAAACACAATTTCAAATGTGCCTTTTGCCTTTCAATTCTAAATTGGGGAAGATTCAGTAGATTAGCAAACTCAACTATTGTAATGTTTTATTTATGACAACAAACTATTTTAATAGTCTAAACCGAATTTAATATAACAAGCTTTGAGTACATCTCAATTGTGATATGGGTTTAGATTCTGTGCAATCAGAATGCACATAGCTACTGTATCTAGGTCGTCCAATTAAGATCGTCAAATTTTATAATCAAATTTTAATTGTTTATAAATAGAAAAAATAAACTTAAATTTTGGATTATCCAATCTTAGTCTGATGGTAGCTATTGGAGTGATTGCACTACAGTCACTAATGGCTGACTGCATACTACCCCAATCCTTGTGATACACCATTGATTATAAATGTTAAAATCATTAATCATAACTAATTTTAAAATAATATGAATAAATATGATTTATAAATTATGTAAAATATTTTGCACCTACCAAAGAGCACTTATGTGATGGCGTGAGTCTGTTCTAGTTTAATCAAGATCTTGAGTTTGATCCCTTATTTGGGCATATAACAGTGGTAAAAATTTTAAAGAGAGTTTATCATCTATTTAGTTGCGCGCAAAGAATATCAAATTTAAACAAAAATAAAAATATTTTGTACCCAAAATGTAACACGATCAAACTTAAATAAAACTAAAAAGATTTATTGTATGGTAGTATTGTTAAGTTGAATGATTTTAATACATGTTCAAATCCAAGACCTATAGTGATTCGTTGTTAGGTTGGATGACTTCATACAAATTCAATTCAAGATCTCATAGTTATATATGTGCAAGTTTCAATCTTTTTGCCACTTTGTATACAAAACATTTTTTTATTTTTTTCATAAAAAAATAAGAATATTTATTTATATGACTTAACTCAAATAACAACATTAATATTTTTTTATTACCATAATATTATAATATTGGTACGAAGTTTCCTCCGCCATTAACTCAATTAACAATGTTAATATCATTAAACTAAATATATTTTTTTGAGTTTGAAACTAAAACATTATAATTAAGTGTGTAAGTTTTAATGATACTTAATACCTTATTTATGGAGGAACCGAAAAGTGTTTGTTTTTTGTTGGACTTAGACCTTCTTTAGTTTTGAAAAAAATGTTTTTTTTGTTGTTGTTCACTACTAGTTGAATCTAATTCAGCGATATGTTTCTTTTGGTAAGTAGTTTAATGATTAGAAATTCTATCCTTAAAATAAATAAGTGCGATGATCGAGATTGAAACCTGCTTATAATATCATGTCTCACCAATTGAGTTAAATTCACGGAAAAAAAACAATTTTTTATGCAAAGATCATTTTCTTTTTATCAAAATTTAAAACAAAAAATGAAGATAAAAGAATAAAATATATAATATGCACAATAATAATAATATTAAAATTATAATAGAAGGCATATATATAGTATCTTATATAGAAAATAAAAAACAAAAGGGCTTGGTCCACCACCATCACCACCACCACCTCAATTCATCACCAGAGAGACGGCCAAACCAGCAACAACAACAACAACGAACGAAAAACTATCCCATCTCTCTCTTTCTCTCTCTAACACCCTTTTAACACAAGCTTCTCTCAGGTACTTTTTCTCTATGCTTCTTCTTTTTTATCTTTCATTTATTTATTTATTTATTTATTTATTTATTTATTTTATTATTACTGTTATCATTTTCAAATTATTGTTCTTTCGTCATTTTTTAGAGACCCCATTTTTCGTATTCTTCAAACACAAACCTACAAAATCATTCTTCAATGTAAATGTCAGATCTTGTTGATAGTTTGATTTTGTTCCCAAAAATCTTCATTTTACAAAAACCTCGCAATTTTTCATTTTTTTTTGAGATTTTCTGTTTTTTTGTTGTTGGTGAAATTCTGGGGGTACCCTTTTGGTTGATTTTATCTGGGTGTCTGTGATTTTCTTCTCTGGTGTTGGATCGGTGATTGTGAAAATCTCACCTTGTTTTTGTTGTTTTTTGAAGTTTGGAACCATTTCTTAGGTTTCGTTGTTTTCAAGGAACAATTTTTGATATTGTTGTTGTCAAATTGGTTGTGTTTGGTTGCTGAGGTTTTATGTTCTAGGTGAAACAAGCATTTATGCTTCTGGGTATGTTTGGGTTTTGAGGTTTTTTGTTTTATTCAGGTTCAGTACTGATTGTAATTTACAAATCCAAAGGAGGCATGTTACACAAATTTGATTATGCTTGATACTAGGTAAGTAAATTCTTTAATTTCCCTCTAACTTGGATAAAGTTTTGGTTTTTTCGTGTCTGGAAATATTGGTTGCCATGGAAATGTGATATATGAATTTGGTTTTTTGAGATTTTGGATCATGCCAATGATTGACTAAGGACACTGGTTAAGAAATGATAAGAATTTATGGAAGAGTGAAAAGTGAAACATTTAATGCATTATTGACTTTGAAACTACACTTTCCAGAATATACTTTCTATTTTTAATTACTTAAGAGTAAGATCCTTAGTGTACTTGTTTCCATTTGTGTTTTTCTTTGTTTTATTTTGGAATGAAAATTGTTCTTTGGTTTTTCCTTTTTTCTGAAGTTTGGTTTTTGTTTTGTGGATTGAGTTTAGGTTGGTTTAGATTTGACAATGGCAGAAACAAATTCAGTTGAAGGGATTTTGGATTTTTTGAAGAGGAACCGGTTCACGCGAGCTGAAGCAGCTTTGCGGAGTGAGCTCAATAACACTTCTGATGTAAACGGATTCCTTCAGAAGCTTACATTGGAAGAAAAGAACTTGTGTGATGTGTCGCAGAATGATAAGGGGAAGCTCGTGGTAGAAAATCGAGGGTCGGATTCTCGTGATAGTGTTGAAGTTTCTAAAGAACTGATTGTGAAGGAAATTGAGTGTGGGACTGGTAGAAATACTACCGAGAGCAAGTGGAAACATGCCACTCCGGCTGAGGAAAGGAATAAATCTAATGAAGTTGTTGGAACGAGTGGAACAAATTTCACTTTCTTGAAGAGTTCAGAGGACAGTGTGTTTGATTTACACTCATGGAAGATCAATGGTCCTGCGGAGCCATACCAAATTGATGGTGGAAGCAAGGCTAATAATACTTCAAAGGTCTCAGTATCTCAGCAATCAAAAACTCAAACGAGTGAAGCCTTTGATGCAGTCAAAAGTAATGTAAAAAGCACGGAGGAAAATAACGTTCCCACTGAGAAAAAACCCTCGTGGCTTGGAAGTAGTGGTAAAACCTCTATGGAACCAAAGTTTAACGTTGTCCAAAACAAAGAATCTAAGGAAATTGATCGGCAGCAGCTTAAATTAAGTAGTTCATCACTTAAAGAGAACTTGGCAGATAACGTCTTGTCAAGAGATGACGAGAATGCAAATTCATCTTCTGACGTATGGAAAGATTGTTCCATCAAGACTGTTTTCCCTTTCTCAAAGGGGGATGTGTCTACGAGCTATAATAGCTCAAATTATTCAGAAAAAGTAGATGAAAAGAGAAAGCCAGAAATCAGTGATGCGAGGGCTTATATAAAAGAGCAGGTGGATGAAGTGGGGAGGGCTTTTTACTTGGGGAAGTTGCAAGGCAGTTCTGAACAGAATAACATCGGGAGTGTAAGTTTTCCTCTTGCATTGGAGAAGCAAAAGGAAGAGTATCCAAGGCTTCCTCCTGTGAAAATTAAGTCAGAAGACAAGCCATTAACTATTAATTGGAGTGAGAAGTTTGAATCTGATGGATTGGCTGCGAAGCTCGCTAGTGCTGACAGTAACTTACTTATCGGATCATATCTGGATGTTCCTATTGGACAAGAAATAAAAAATGCAGGTAAGCTTTTGTACATTGTACATCACATTATTAATTTTACTAAACTATATGGATATTCTTTCAAATGTCATTGTAGCTGTTTCACCTTTGTGGTCTCAAATGATTTGTTGGTTTGCCATGATGATAGTTTTGTATGCTCAGTGCAATTTCCCTCTTTCTGGGCGTAGGAATTTGATTTAGTGGTTAAATAATCAATAATGCATTACTTCTTTTATGATCTGAATCCTCTGGTTCTCAGGGAAATGACCCCCGCCTCCTCTTCCCTGACAATCCGGAGTTTGGCCAGAGGTAAAACCTGGCCAAGGATTGTTCTAGCCAGGATTCATAATCTGTAACTGGAGCTCATTAATCACTTGGTTAAATGGTGTTCCTTTGTACACTAGATGTTTTAAGTGATGCTTAATTTATTAGGCATCTTTCTGGTATTAAGTTTGTAAGCATGACAATTTGACATACTCATTCCCTTTGATGCCAATTGGATTTAATTTCGACATTGTTAGATAAAATAGTATTCTGCTTACCAGCTTTAGCACCTGAATCTCTTTCATCATGTTGCCTACTTGTAGTTTGACTTAAGAATGGTGAAATCTACGCACGTCCGGTTATATGGCTATAATCATTATGTAGACTTCACTAGAATGGGTGATTCGTCCTATTTAGTCTGTAAATTTTATCGTGTATGCTAATGTGATTAATTACTATTCAATGATATTTTGTGAGTAGAATTAATTTCCTTAATGTCACATTATGTATTTCTTAGTTCATAAACAATGTCTTGAATCAAAGTGATTTAAATATTAGTTAGTTCCCCTCTGTGCTAATGCCAATGGACCACAGAAAATTAAGGTTACAAGGTAAGTGAATTTGGTTTGCCTGTTTTCCCACATTAACTAATCTCTGTACATATCCAAAGATTATTTGTGATTGTTGTATCTGATTGTGCATGCTTTGTTACAAAGACCATGACTTTGACCTTTTTGTATATGTTTTAGGTTTGAGGAAGGCTACAGGGGGCAGTTGGCTGTCAGTTAGTCAAGGAATATCGGAGGATACCTCTGATCTTGTATCAGGTTTTGCTACAGTTGGTGATGGGTTGAGTGAATCTGTTGATTATCCAAATGAATATTGGGACTCTGATGAATATGATGACGACGACGATGTTGGGTACATGAGACAACCCATTGAGGATGAGGCCTGGTTTTTGGCGCACGAAATCGATTACCCTAGTGACAATGAAAAGGGGACCGGGCATGGAAGCGGTCCAGATCCTCAGGAAAGAGGTCCTACCAAAGATGACGATGACGATCAGTCTTTCGCTGAAGAGGATTCTTATTTCTCTGGAGAGCAATATCTTCAAGCAAAGAATGTTGAGCCGGTCACAGGTTCGGATGATCCTATCGGCATAACGGTTACTAATATGTATGGAAGGGCTAATGGTAATGATTTAATGGCTCAATATGATGGAGAATTGATGGATGTAGAAGAACTGAATCTGATGCATGCAGAACCTGTCTGGCAGGGCTTTGTTCCTCAGACGAATGATCTAATCATGTTGGGAGATGGAAAAGTTCTGAATCACAGTGGAAGATCACGAATTGAGGAAATGGAAGATGATCAACATGGTTCAGTTAGGTCAATCGGGGTGGGTTTCAACAGTGATGCTGCCGATATCGGCAGTGATGTACATGGAAGTTTTATTGGTGGTAGCAGTGAAGGGGATTTAGAATATTTCCGTGATCGCGATAGCGGACTTGGGGGATCCAAACACTCTCATCGTGATTTCGGCAAGAATTCTATGGATAAACCATTCAAAAATAAGAAGAAAAATGACGAGATTGAGTCAAATAAATATGTCATTGGAGGCCATAAAGATGCACAGTCACAAACAAAAACACATGCTGATGGTAACTTTTCATTTCCACAATCTCTTAAAGATAGCCAGATGATTCAGGGTGGTTCCAGTAAGTCGACATGGTTAAATAATTGTAATGCAGATGAAACCGATGACTGCATTAATGCTTTTGAGGAATCTGATGAAATGCTTTCTTCGTGGAGGCAGAAGAGTAGTGATTCTTCACCCGAGAAAAGTTCTAGGGATGAGAATAATGCTCATGCGGTTAGATCCTCAAACTCTTCTCCAACTACTGTCGATAATTACGGGTACGCTGATAAAGAGCATGTCAAGCATGAAAAGGATGATGAAGAGGTTGACATTACAAGGGAAGATGATTTAGGCGTATCACAGGAGGATGAAGAGATTGCTGCTGTGCAAGAGCAGGTAAGGCAAATAAAGGCTCAGGAGGAGGAATTTGAAACCTTCAATCTAAAGATTGTGCACAGGAAAAACAGGCATGTCTTCAATAAATAAACATGGTTACTGTTCTCGTTGATTTGCAAAGTATTTGAGGATATTGGTACTGTATAAAACTTTTTTTTAATCAAACTAATATGGTATCAGCTTTGTGCATCCCCACGTTATAATGTTAACTTTATATTGAGAATGCTATCTTTTTTGTTCAGTCTATCTCTGCTCACTTATGAATCCTAATACATTAATCATTTTTTTAACCTTCAGACACTTCGATGTCCACACTAGCTAGTGCAAATAATGTTGTATGAAACTTTTGGTCCTGTTAACAATGGATAATAAGACGAAACTAGGATTGCAACATAGTTTCTATTTCCTTTTGATTTCAATCTGTAAAATTTCCACTGCTTTGTTAAATTACGGAATCGAGTATATTAATGATTTATGATAAATAAAATGCTTTATTTGTCATTAGCAATATTGTGAACATGCGTTTGTGCCTTCATATAGTAGTCAGGATATCAACACTATCAAAATGACTGTGTACAACCCTGATTGCGATGAAGCCCCAAAGACCCATTTCACCTAAAATTTTATTATAAAGACTTAAAATCAAAAGACTGTAAAGCGACCCGGCTTCTTAGTTGATAATTATATGCTAGATCTTTTGATTGAGAGTAATCCTATGCTCTGGAATAGTTGATAATTACTGTAAAATTCTTAAAAGTTTTATATTCTTCGATTGATTTTATTCTTACAAGAAATAATGGAGACACCTCTGTACTTGAGACAATATAATATACAGTCTGTCATGAGAATTTGAAAAAAATGTTGTTGAATTAGTGGGATTCTTTCCGCTCTTCACAGGGATGTTATATGCCGATTTACACAGAAATTTACAAATATTTATGTATATTCATCTATTTTCCGTGTTTGATGGCCTGAATGAGCTTGTCATTGTATTCATGCTATGATGCACATTAGATATTCTAGTAATTGTTTCATGCTCTTTATAAATATGGCCTCAAGATGCTATCTAAAATCATGTTTTGTTGTTCAGAACTGGATTTGAGGAGGACAAGAATTTCCATGTTGTTCTAAATTCTGTAATAGCTGGCCGCTATCATGTCACCGAGTATCTGGGATCTGCTGCATTTAGTAAAGCTATACAAGCTCATGATCTGCACACAGGTGTCGATGTTTGTATTAAAATTATAAAGAACAACAAGGATTTCTTTGATCAAAGTCTTGATGAGATCAAACTTCTCAAGTATGTCAATAAGCATGATCCTGGAGACAAGTATCACATTTTGCGATTATATGATTATTTCTATTATAGAGTAAGTGATTCTGGATTCGCTGCTGATCTTGTTAATACTATTGCATTTTACTTTCAATCAATTGTAGTGCAACATTTGATATTGTCATTCCTAGAAAATTTTAACATTACTTTTATAACGATATGGATGACTAAATAAATATTTATTTGTTTTCACTTGACTTTAACTTTCATCTTTAATATAATAACTGAGTAAATATTGGTTATTGCTGTGCTGCTGGTATTTGTTTATTTATCACATCTTCTATATTAATATGTGCCGCAACAATACTGCATTTGTTATATTTGTGTTAATTTTAGCTACAGTCACTTAATTTGTTTGTGGCTATGGCAATTTTTAATACAATCCAGGCTTTGTTATAAAATATAACTAGTCGCACTTGTCATATTTTGGTTGAGTTACATTATGATGAGTAACTTCTTATACTATTTTCGAAGTGATGTTGAGAAATATCTATTAACATAAACATCTGACTTTATCACTTTTCATTCCTTTCTGTTGCACTACAGGAACATTTGTTAATAGTATGTGAACTACTCAAAGCCAATTTATACGAGTTTCATAAATTCAACAGAGAATCTGGAGGGGAAGTGTACTTCACAATGCCGAGATTGCAGGTTTGTAGGGTTCTGCTAACATTCTGACATTTTTAGTTTTCATTTTTATCTACAATTCTATTACTACTGTTATAAACTTTTCTTGATTTGTTTTGTGCAGTCAATTACCATTCAATGTTTGGAAGCACTTCAGTATTTACATGGCCTTGGACTAATACATTGTGACTTGAAGCCGGAGAATATTTTGGTTAAAAGCTATAGCCGATGTGAGGTGAAGGTCATTGATCTTGGAAGTAGTTGTTTTGAGACAGATCACCTTTGCTCATATGTTCAGTCCAGGTCCTATCGTGCTCCCGAGGTTATTCTAGGGCTTTCATATGACAAGAAGATTGATATCTGGTCCCTTGGATGCATCTTGGCAGAACTTTGTACCGGAAATGTAAGTATAATATTTAATTTGGATTTGAAATATAATAATAACGAGGAGTAAATTTTTAAACTAATTTCATAATGCCATAATTTTCTTCAAAGTTAAGCATCAAAGGATTCATATTGAATTTTCTGTTGGAGGTGCAGAAAATGATATAAAATAAAATAATAAGTTAACGCAAAGAAAACATAACAAAACAAGCCGACCCATTTCATTCTGTCCATGTGTCAAATATTACCATAAATAAACTGAAAATATATTTTTTCTGTGAAGATGATTTGATTGTTAAATAGTGGCTATAGCGTAGCGGAATTTGAACAAATTGGAACTTTGATAGGAAAGGAACCGTGGGTCCAAGCATGACATTGGGTTGGGATTGGATCAGATTTTGGACTTGAGTCTAAGAGACCCATTACTTGGAGTTAGAGAGGTTATTCTAGAAAGAAGATAGTGGGGGTCAAGGGAGTATTAGTTAGTGAGCTAGCATATGGTTACCATATTTGTGGAGACGGGAATCTTGGTGATTCAGCCTCTATTGGGGATTTCCTTCACGTTTTATATGCATTAAGTTGGGAAATTATTCTCTGAAATAGGAGCTTAGCGCTCTGATTTTTTTTTCTTCTATGGTTTATCTTTTCTCAGTGTAAGAGCTCTAGTAGCTCCCTTTTCTCATATGAAATACACTGTTTCCCGCGTAGTTTCCGGTAGTGGGCGGAATTTGAAATCGCTATTGTTCTACAGTACAGAATGTTCTCAAATAGTGGCTGTAGCGGCGCTATAAAACTGCTGTGTAGTGGCTGAATAAACCGCTATTTTCAGTGACCCGTGATTGATAACACCACTGAATTTCTTTGTAGTTTTAGTGGAACTATATAGAGAATATAACTGAACAAGTCGTTCTGTTGCATTCCGTAAACAACTTGACGAAGTAACTTATAGATATGTATGACATATCAGGTACAGTGACTTTCTTTTTAGCTGTATGTTCTTCGCAATTGTAGGGTTATTATTCTTTTTTTGTTGTTAGCAAATATTGAATCTGTTCTAGTAAACTGCTATATTTATTCTGTGTTAAATGCACTCAAAAATCTTTCTTTCCTTATCGTTATTGATACTCAACTGTGCTTGTTATAGGTTTTATTCCAAAATGATTCCCCGGCAACATTACTTGCTAGGGTAATTGGGATCATCGGTCCAATCGGTCAAAGTATGCTAGCAAAAGGACGGGATACATACAAGTACTTCACAAAAAATCACATGCTATATGAGAGGAATCAGGTAAGAATTTTATTTCTAAGTTTCTTTGCATATGAAATGAATTAGTGAACAATCGTTAAACTTTGGGATCTTTTCATTTGTATTGTGTCTTCAAAAAGCAACACAAGAGATAGCTCCTTAAAATATCTAAAATTTATTATTTTCATTCATGGCTATCGGCATGCAGATAGGCATTGACTTACTTGTTTGTCCACTTTTCTCGAATGAAGAGTAAAATTTGGCCTTCATCGTGATGAAAATTAAGTTTTTAGACGAAATTCTATCCATTTATTATTGTCATTTTTATTTTAATTCCTATATTTTCAATCGAAAATTAAATTCAATTATTTTATTAGGTAAAGAAGAATAAAATTATAAATAAAAGAGCTTAAATATCGGATACAGTTGGAAGAAAAACGCTACACAAAAAATTTGTATCCCATGTATATACATAATGCATGTTAACCATATATTGTGATAATTTTTTCCTGTTAAAATAAAATTGTTGTCATTATGTCTGCATTTATCACCTTAGAAATATGGTTCAGTGAATATACTGTATATTCCAAATGCAGGAAAGCAACAGGTTAGAATACCTGATTCCGAAAAAGACATCCTTGAGGCATAGGTTACCGATGGGAGACCAAGGCTTCATTGACTTTGTTGCTCATTTGCTCGAGGTTAACCCAAAGAAGCGACCTTCTGCATCCGAGGCTCTAAAGCACCCGTGGTTATCATACCCTTATGAACCGATATCATCTTGAAGTATTCATCGGTTTTTTACTTGGTGACAATGTCAATACTACCCTAAGTTGGTTAGTTATTAAAATCATTGAAAAAGGAAAGGCGCCACCTTTGCATCCATGCTGCTTTTCATTATCAAAATTTTAAAGATGATATGGAAAGAGTTGTGCACTTTCAAATTCCTGCATAATGAATTGAGAAGTTTTAATTTTGTGGGTTATTCTTATCTTTTCCCTTCCCTCTCCATATTGTTAACCATGGTCAAGGATGTAATTTTAGAACAAAATGTGATGTAATGTTAGGCTTTTGGTTTCTTTGTTTTGATGTGTAATGGAAAGGGAGGTCCTTGAAATCTTTGGTTGTACATGATGTGGGATAATTCTTTTAGTCTATTTATTAGTGTTTTCTTAGGTAGCTACTTTTTTAAGATTCTGCATGGGGTTGGTACTATTATTGTGGGACACTGTTGTAGTGTTGTTGAATAGCCGAGCTTTAGCGCAATGGCATAGTTGAACAAATCACTATTGCTTGATGAATATATCGATATGTTATATTCAGTACAAAATGTTGTCAAATAGTGGCGCTGTACCACGGCTGCATAGCAAAATCAAAACAAACTGCTATCTTTTGTGATATGCGATTGACAACAATTATTGGAAGCACGGGTTAAGGCAAAGTTGAGGACAAATGAAACTTGTTAACATGTTATTTGGGGATACTTGAGAAGTAACCAAAGTGTATCTTGATGGTGTAATGGAGCTTCATTTAGTTTATTGTGCTATGGACATGGTAGCAAATGGCTTTAAAAAAATGTGGTATGTGTGGATGGGGTATTTGGCATGTGGTTATAAATTATTTGAATGTTTTTGAGTAACAAGAATTTCTGAATTTTTTTATGTTCTATGCTATCTTACTTTATCGGATCTTAGTATTACGAAATCCATTTTTAGATTGAAAGTTGTATTAACATAGATGATAGATCATGTCATTAAAATTTGATACAGTATTAATTTGAGATTATTTGATATGTTAATGAGGTGCACAAAAATTGGTCATATTTTTAGATTATTGAAAAAACATATTGATCATGAACATACCAAGTTATTTGTGCTACTTTGGATTGCAACACAATTGCAAAATAAATCTTAAAGTGCGTTTGATTTGCAAAACAGTAAGTACTAGACAGAATAAGGTAGAACAAAATAGAACAAAATTGCATTGGTGAGAGAAAGAGAGATAATATTTTTATATTCGAAAATAAAATGGATATTTTCGTATTTTTTATAGTTGTACCATGGACAAAAAGTTGTCATGTGGTTTAATGAGGGACAAAAATTCTTGTTTTTGTCCCTTACTGCCTATTTTGTTCAGTACATCACCAGTTTCTGAATCAAACAGGGTACAACCAAAGTTGTCATATTCAGTCCCCTATTTTTTAGCAGATCAAACGCACCCTTAGTCAAACCTGTGTCGCTAAATGGGGTTGAGTTGGAAGTTGGGTATTCTGAATGACATGTTGGAGTCATCATGCCGTCAGGTTGCGCTTGACCAAATCATGGAATACAAATCTGTTTTTCAAGAACAGAAACAAGACAACTCAAAGAAGAGAATTTATTTTACCACGCTACCAACTTTTAGTCTGTTCTCTTGGTTTTCTATTTTATCTTCCTGCTACTTAACTAACAGATATTATGAAAATGAGAAATTTGAAGAAGAAAAAAATTCTTTTCATGAAATTCAAGATTTTGAACGTCAACTACTTAAGTAGTAGATATCAGACATTATGCAATTGAGAAATTTGATAAAAAAACACCTCCTAACATAAAAATTTCAAGATTTTAAATGTCAGTTACTTAATTAGTAGATTATGTCCGCCACTTAATACATTATAAAATGAGAATTTTGAAAGAAAAAAAACTCCCTAACATAAAAATTTGAAGATTTTAAACGTCAACTATGGATACTTTGGTAGATTTGCAAGGCGCGTGAAAAAATTGATAGGGTGGTAAAAAAAATTTCATCAAAGAAACTCTGAACCTAACTACACCTCTAAGCCTCAGTTCAAAAGGGAGGACCGTCCAATCCCCATGTAAGCCTTCACTCTAGGTATATGAGTTTCAGATTCAACATTCCAAAAAATTTCAATCTATGAATTATTTCAAAAACTAGAATCTGAATTACTAAAATAGTAAAACATAGATTTCAAGAATTTTTGTATTCTATTTTTCGAAATATATCAGTTTCAATTGTAGAAATTTAAATTTTGAATACATGAAAAAATCAATTTAAAATGCACATTACCTTATATTTCACATGAAATGAGTATATACAAACTTTAATATAGATTTAAACTTTGAATACACAAAAAAAATCTATTCAAGAAGTGAAAGTGCATTGTGTATTGTCTGCAACTATAAAAGTGGTTTTCGAAATATAGATTCAATAATTTTTTATGTTTGGAAAAATAAATTCCGAAATATCTTTGAGGGCAAAAATGAAATTTTTGGAGGAAAAATTTACATTTTTTTTTTCTTCTAAAATCAGTTGAACCCGGTCTAGTTAGGTCGAAGCCCAATTCTCCTAACCGGTTCCCATTTTCGAACAAAAAACCTCTTATTTATTACTATCTCTTACCCTCATAATAACCGGGTTTTCAAAGATTTTCAAAATGGACCCTTCACAACCGCTTCCGGCGGAAGAAACGACGGCGCCACCGTCCTCCGACGATACAAAATCTTCACTATTCCCTGTCTTCCCTATCACAAACTCTTCTCTTCAAATCACTACTTCTTCCGTTCCTCAATGGCTCAGTAACTCGAGCTTCACCACCGACATCTCCGTCATCAACGATGACGTTGCTTCGCTACTCAACCGCGAAACCGCCCAATCACCGTCACAAGACGACGACAGCGAAGAAAATCGACCTCAGGAGAAGTCTTTTCCCCCTACCTATGCGATTCTTGAATCTTCGGAATCTGATGGAGAAGGAATTGGGAGAGAGGAGAAGAAGAGAAGTAAGAGGAAGAAGAAGAAGAGGAAGCGTGATCGGTCCGCCGAGAGAAGTGGATTCGACGGTTATGGTTCGAGGAAGTCGCATGTTAGAGCTTGGGCTGATTCTGATGCTAACACTGCCAAAGATTATTACTTTGATTCTCATGGCGATCGTGATAATCTCGCGTTTGGGTGTATTTACAGGTATATTGGATAGAAAAATTGGATTGGAATTTGAATTGAAGTTAATTGGTTGTTTCAATTTGCAAGTGGTTTTGTTTAAGATTTTGAATCATTAGTGTTTCTTTTGGTGAGGGTGTTGAATGATGGTTGAATTTTGTGTTGTTAGGGCTAATGACGTGTTTAACTGGATTTTGAATCAAAATTAAGTGCTTAGGACCCGTTGGACTGACTTATTTGATTTTATTGTGATAAAAGCACTTATGAGACACTTTGAGTGAGTTATGGAAACACCATATGGCATGTTCATAAGTTGTTTTTAGCTTATTTACATAAGCTCTCCAGGTAGCTCATGTGATGTCTTATATGAATACAACTTATAGTTTAAGTGAAAAGAACTTGACTTTATTTTATCTGATGTTTTAGTGATAGCTTGTACAGAAGCAGTTATATGCTAAGCATTTATGGTATAGACGCTTAATTAAGTTGTTTATCCAAACAGGGCCTAAAATGCATCTTTGTGTTCATAATGCGCTGGACTAGGAACCATGATTTAATATGTATTTGGCTTTATTGGCTAATATAATGACTATAGAGCTAGGCTCCTTTATAGTTTTGCAGGTTAAGGTTTAGAATTATGAACCATATAATAATTTTGGTTTTGTTAGGATGGTTTTATGGTGTTTTAGTGAAGAATTGATCTTCTCATTACTGTTAACCACCTAGGCAGAAGTTCAATGTGGATTTCAAATTTGGGGAGGGGTTCCGAGTTAATGTTCTCAGAAAATTGAAACAAAGTTGCTTATTTTGGGAGTTCAGAATTTGAAATTTCATTGTTGTACAACTGCTTTTATTTAAGTGATGTGGCGTAAAATGTAATTTAGTTTCCATTGAACCTTTGACTTCTTATTTACATTTAGTTTCCAATGAACCTTTGACTTCTTATTTATATTCAAGATTTTCTCTCCTCCCCCGCCTCCATCCACACAGAGCAATTCCTTTTTGCTGAGAATATTATTTGTGATGTTAGTGATATGTGATAATATTTTATTTACAAATTCCATGCAGAATGGATATTGCCCGGCACAAGCCATATAATCCCTTGAATTTATCTGGGCGACATGTTAAAGGTTTGTATTGGTGGAATCAAAGTGGTTCACTTGGGGAAAAAGATGGTGATATTGATGCTTTGGATGATAAAATGAAGTCTGCTGGGCGATACTGGTCTGGAAAGTATATGGCTTTAGAACGACATAAAAGCTTCAAGCGCATTCGTCTTGTTGCTCCAAAATTGTCTCCTCATACAGCACAAGATGAATTTATACCTTTATCAGACGTTGGTTCATCTCATGGAGCCGTTGACAGTGAATCCGACTCTAAAATTTTATCACCACTTGAAGAATCATGGGAAGACGAAATGTTAAATAAAACTAGGGAGTTTAACAAACTAACTAGGGAGCGCCCCCACGATGAAAAAGTTTGGTTAGCTTTTGCAGAGTTCCAAGATAAAGTTGCCGGAATGCAACGACAGAAAGGTGCTCGCTTGCAAAGACTTGAAAAGAAAATTAGCCTTCTGGAGAAGGCAGTTGAGCTTAACCAAGAGAATGAAGATCTATTACTTTGCCTTTTAAAATCTTATCAAACAAGAGACAGTTCAGATGTGCTAATTGGGAGATGGGAGAAGATACTTTTGCAACATTCTGGAAGTTACAAGTTATGGAGTGAGTTCTTGCATGTTGTTCAGAGAAATTTCTCCAAATTCAAGGTTTCAGTGGTTAGGAAGATGTATGCCCATGCTATTGAAGCTCTGTCTGCTTCATGCAGCAAGCACTCTAGGCAGGTTCTCAGCTTTTTTATGCTTACCCTCTCCCTCTTCTTGTTGTGTGTGAAAGTGATTATTATCAATATTTTTTCAATTTGTTATCTTGTTTGCACCCATGTGGTGATATTTTCCATAAAATGAATGATCAGATCACTAACTTTTATGCATGAATTATGATATAATAGGGAAAAATAAAACAAAGGGAGGAATATTAGTCATTGAATAACTGCTTTTATTTAATTTCTTTTCTTCCCCTTTAAAGTGGTTAGGACATAAATAAAGGTTCCTAACAGGTGATAGATTTATTTGGCACAACTATCATTTTTATCTATGGATGTGAACAACAAAGTTGAACTAACCTTCTATTTTTGCTTACATTTTGGTGATGTATAATCTAGTTGCTTTCTTGTCAGAGGTCATAAAGTTGATATCTTGAGAAGTTAACAACTTCACATCATTTCCATGATTGTTTTCACTTTTCACTTAGTAATGTCTTTTTTCATGTAAATATTTCAGAAGATTCTCAAATAGGTTTTAAATGGAAATTTTTTGTTTTTAACAGGCTCATCAAGCTGATGATTCTTCACCGGATCCTGCAATTGTTCAGCAAGAACTTCGTCTTGTGGACATATTTCTTAGTCTTTGCAGATTTGAGTGGCAAGCTGGTTATAGAGAAGTTGCCACTGCTTTATTTCAGGCTGAAATCGAGTTTAGTTTATTTTGTCCACCTTTGCTACTCACAGAGCAGAGTAAGCAGAGACTGTTTGAGCATTTTTGGAATAGTGATGGTGCTAGAGTTGGAGAAGAAGGGGCTCTCGGTTGGTCCACATGGTTGGAGAAAGAGGAGGAAACTAGGCAACGAGTCATCAAAGAGGAGCTCTCACATGAAAATGAAGGCGGAGGTTGGACTGGTTGGTCAGAACCATTGTCTAAAGATAAGGAGGGTATAGCCAATTTTGAAAATGAATCTACTAATGATATGGTTATGGAGGATAATCAAGATGAAGATGAATATAAGGATGTTGAGCCCGAAGATGATACTGAGAATTTGCTAAAGCTGCTGGGAATTGATATTAATGCTGGGGACGGTGGCGAAGTTAGTGACAGTTTGACCTGGTTCAAATGGTCAGAAGAAGAGTCTTCTAGAGATTGTGATCAGTGGATGCCTGTTCGAAGGAAGTCAGGTAGAATTTTCTCTCTCAGAGTTTATGACTATACTTTCTTTATATATATATATATATATATATATATATATATATATATATATATATATATATATATTTGTGCGTGGGGTGTATGTTATAGGCCTTTGTTTGCTTATTTGCTTCTGAATTGGGTCGAGTTTCATTTCAAACATCATGCTTATATAAATGTGTTGATTAACCATGAACAGATACAACCTCTTCTACTAGTGAAGCACTCAAAACAGAGGAAGAGGAGCAACTCTCGAGAATCATATTGTATGAAGATGTAAATGAATACCTTTTCACCTTGAACACAAAAGAGGCTCAACTATATTTGGTGTCTCAATTCATCGACTTCTATGGTGGGAAGATGTCTCAATTGTAAGTGTTTAGAATTAGGTGTAAATATCAAAAGCTAGAATTAGTATTGTCAAATAACTGATTATCCCAAAAGCTTAAGCTGTTAGGATATGCCACATCAATGGTTATATATTATTTCTAACACGCCCCCTCACGCAAGAGCACATTTGGGCTTGAAGTGTGGCTAATGCATAGTCATAGAGGCCCTGTTACCATGTCAAATAACCGATTATCCCAAAAGCTTAAGCTATTAGGATAATCCACATCAATGGTTATATATTATTTCTAACAAGTATTATTCCGAGTCAAGAGTTTGATTTGCCACTGCTGGTGCGAAGTATTGGATTTTTTACGTTTCTTATATTTGTCAAATATGCATGTGAATTCCTAGAAAGCATCACTTTTGATGTCTTTTGTTTTGCATATTTTTTTTCTTTCCAGGGTTTGCACAAACAGTCCAACATGGACAGAGAACATACTTAGCTTGGAGGATCTACCAGATTCTATTTTAGAGAAGTTGAAATGCATCCATAATGTTTTGACACAAGCACAGAACATTCCTACTGGTTTCACCTTAGATTTCCTATTAGGAAGTTTCATGAGGAACGCTGATATGCTGAAATTTGTGCGGAATGCAGTCTTACTCTGTTTAACTGTTTTTCCACGTAATCACATTTTGGAAGAAGCAGTCCTTATATGCGAAGAGCTTTATGTTACGAAAATGAACTCTTCTAACTGTTTGGTTACACCATGTCGAGCTTTAGCAAAGTCTCTCTTAAAAAGTGATAGAAAGGTGCTCATTCCCCTCTATTTCTTCGCTCTTTTCTGTAGCATATATATATATATATATATATATATATATATATATATATATATATATATATACAACTATTGCCATTGAAATATTATTATAATACAGCTAAAGTGATATTTTAATTTTTAAAATTTAAAACATACTGGAATCAGATAAAATTCAGAAACGAAAATAATGAATACTTCATTCGAATTTATGAAATGACAAATAAAAACATTTTTATGCATATAGCTTACTATATGTCATATTTTTCTCCGTCTAAATCTAATGGTTAACATGTTGAAATGAACTTTCTCAAAGAGGGATGTTAACTTGTTGCGATTCTCTCAATTATGAGGAAATGATCAAATAGCTATTATTTGCATATGATGCGATTGTTATTATGCTTCATTCGTTGTAATTGGTAACCTTTCTCAGTTTTTTAACTTTTGGTTTCATATTTTGCTTATTGTAGGATGTATTGTTGTGTGGTGTATATGCACGAAGAGAGGCTAATTATGGCAACATTGATCTTGCAAGAAAGGTGTTTGACATGGCATTGTTATCTGTGGAAGGGATCCCTGAGGTATAAATTTTATTCTGTTCCCTGCTGCGACTTGTTGGAATCACCCCTTTCATACTTTTCCGAAGTTTCATTTCATATAGCTACAAATTTAATCTGTTGTGGGAAGAGTTTAACAATATGGAAGTTAAACTAACAAATTTATTGAGGGATTGGACAAATTTATTGAAGAGTTTAACAATATGGAAGTTAAACTTTATTCAATTGAATTTCTCTCTTTTTTGGAGGATCCCATATTCACTTTCAAATCTTTAATTGTTTCCTCTCCATGTGAAATTTATTTATTTTTGATAAAAAATGCATCAGTGATTCCTTTAAATTTAAGACACAGGATGTTGATATGCACTTAAAGGTAAGTTAGCATGTCCTATGTACACACATTTATTTATGTATATTCAAATTTATGCCATTTCTTATATATATATATATATATATATATATATATATATATATATATATATATATATATACATGACCTCCTTTTATTCTTTTTCTTATTGCATTCATTAACTTTATGGAGTAGGAGATACAGTCCAGTGCACCTCTTCTTTATTTCTGGTATGCTGAGGTGGAGCTTGCAAATAACAATGATGATGGTCGTGAGTCTTCGTATCGTGCTATACATCTATTGTCTTGCTTAGGAAATGGTACAAAATACACCCCATTTAAAGTTCAAGCATCAAGTTTGCAACTGCTTAGAGCACGTCAAGGGTTTAAAGAAAAACTGAGAACAATATTATCATCTTGGGTTCATGGTATAATAAATGACCAATCTGTTGCTCTGGTATGTTCTGCATCATTGTTTGAGGAGCTAACAACCGGATGTGATGCGGGCATTGAAGTTTTGCATCAAGCTTTTACTATGGTGCTTCCAGGTTATGCATCTTTATTTGTTGGTCTTCATTTTAGAAAAAATAGCACCCTTAGATAGTCTAATTTTTAGCCACTGTAAGCTTATAAAGTTGACATCTGAATGTGTTGAAGTCTTCATGAGTTATTTTAAATATTTAGAAAATTTAGGATTGCTACTACTATTTAATTTTTTTAGTCACTTATCATAGGGATTGCTACTAGTTAGTGTCTGAATTCAGAGTGTTAATGGTTTATGAATATATATATATATATATATATATATATATATATATATATATATATATATATTCTACATATTGTTGATGAAGTTTAGTGCCTTAACTGTCAGTAAGTGTATATGTTACATAAACTTGTATTGATCTATTATGATTCAAATTTGAATTTGTTTAGTAACTTATGACAGGGTTTGCTGGTAGGGAGTGACACTTATTGTGTCTTAATGTACTAAATCATGTATCTCTCCTAACTAATGTCACATGCTTTAAGTCTGACTTATAAACATATGAATAATCATTGTACCTCCATTTTTTAAAACTTTTATGAATGAAATTTAACGTGATTGCAATTGAAGCATGATTCGTATATGATATAAAATGCTTATGCTTACAGTGAGCTAAATGCTTGTTTTGGGCATGTATTATCATTTTGTCGAGCAATCGGGTCCATCTGTCCATTTTTTCTATTGCAGCATAACATAAGTATATATTGTTGTGTTACTTATCACGTCTATCTGAATGCTTATGATCTGCAGGAAGGAGAAGCCATAGCTATCAACTTGAATATTTGTTTAACTTTTACATAAGAATGCTTCAGAGACATCAGAAGCAATCAAGTCTAATGAAAGTTTGGGAATCCGTCTCTCAGGGGCTCCAGATGTATCCCTTCAGTCCAGAACTTTTAAAAGGTGTAGTCGAGGTTGGCCACTCTCACACAACGTCTAATAAATTGCGGCGGATCCTAGATGAATGTTGTTACAAGTAAGATCCTTATACTTTTGAAGCATAAATGACTTCAATCATAGGTTTTGTGAAAGATCTTTTTAAAAAGAAATGATTATTATTATGCCAAAACAATATGTTTCTAAACTAGCATGTTTACCCGTGTGATGCATCATGCATGGGGTAAGTATAGATGGAGTAATAATTTTTATCTCGTTGAAAATAAAATAAAATTACAATACTCTCTTTGGCCTCAATTAAAAGTAAAAATGTGTCTGCATATGCCAGGAAACCATCTGTAGTTGTCTGGCTTTTTGCATTGTCATACGAGATGTCGAGAGGTGGCTCAAACCACAGAATCCGTGGCTTGTTTGAAAGGGCAGTGAGTAATGATATGCTTTGCAGCTCAGTTGTACTGTGGCGTTGCTACATTGGCTATGAATTGAATATTGCGCATGATCCTTCTGCAGCTCGACGTATTTTCTTTCGTGCTATCCATGCCTGCCCCTGGTGAGGACTTGTGTTTTAAATTGTCTCATAGGAGGATATATTGTAAGTTTTTTTTAATTATTTTTTCTTTTTGTAAATGTGCATACCAGGTCAAAACGGCTATGGTTGGATGGATTTCTCAAACTAAACTCTGTCCTTACTGGAAAAGAGCTTTCTGATCTACAGGAAGTAATGCGTGATAAAGAACTAAATCTAAGAACCGACATTTATGAGATCCTGTTGCAAGAGTCATCATGACCTTTGTTCTCCAGAATCCAACTTAATGGACTGATCTTGGCCTGATATGATGTTATCCGATGTAAGATTCTTTCAAAGATGTTTATGCAGTCTAAAATATTGTTGGGATTTGCTGATTTTATTTGCTACAATCATGCTTATAGCTTGTAAAATCAATACCAATGTAGAAGTACATGTAAATTCAGGGGCCATCCTTGGATGATGTATTTGAATGTCTACGCGCTTGTAAATATATACTGAAGTGGAAAGAAAAAGCAAATATCAGCAAGTTGTCCAATGTTGTTGATTGTATGATTTTTGTCAAATTATGATGCAACAATCTTTAACAAGTCTTTAGCTTTGATATCAATAAAAGTTTGATTGGTTGCACTATGTATTAAGATTTGGCTGTTACTAGGGTGTATGGAAAATATTACAAATTTGTGACATTTTTTTGGGTAATAGATGTGTCAAAATAAATACCTGAACAAATGTGTATACTTTTTTGAGGACAAGCTTAATGAGTTATAGTCTTATATTTTTTGTATTGCTTAGTTTTATCCAATTTTAAATTGAGTTCTAACACTAATTATTTGTCATTAAAACTTGATGAATAATTTACAAGAGGTGAACCAAACTCCAAATATAGACATCAAGTTACTGTATAGAGAACAACATGAATTGGCTTCCAGTTTTAACTAGAAAGAGATATGTTATTTGTACAACCATATTTTGACAACTTTTGTGGACAACAAAAAATATAAGGCAATATGAGCATTGACACAAAAATCAAAACAACTAAAAAATTATTAAAAAATTTAAAATGACTTTTGTATGAGAGGGTTGTCAACTAAGTTGTCTCAAATGGATGTCAAAATATCATTTCTCACTAGAAAAACACAGCTGGAAATGTCAGTTTTATAGATGAATTGCCACTAAACTTTAGAGATTGAAAGTGCTTCTTCTTGAATGTATATGTTAATGACTTGTATTTTTTGATTAATGAAGTAGTCAAATTGGTTAATAAAATATATGTTAAGAAAGTTGTTCACAATTTTTGTGATTAATGAAGTAGTAAAGTTGGTTAATGATACAATTGTGTTATAAAAATTCTCCATTTTTATTTCTTTTCAAAATAATTTTTTTTGTTAAAGAAATTATATGGAAGAAGGATGTATGAAAAGTGATGGTTACTTTACATAAATAGGAATTGAAGTAGAAGGAAATTACATGGAAGGTGGATGTAGAAAAGTCGTTCGGTCAGTGGGTCATTGGGTCTATCTACAATGAAATTACATGGAAGGTGGATGTATGTATGTATAAAGTTACATGTTAAAGACTTCACAGACCACAGTAACTCATTCCTAATTCTGCTTTCACAAACTATTTTTCATTCCAATTTCTCTCAATTTTTATGGCTATACAATCACCTTCTTATTCCTCATCACTTTCTAATCGATTCAAATACCAAGTGTTCATCAGCTTTAGAGGTCAGGACACTCGTTATAATGTTGCTGGTAATCTCTACAACGCTCTTACTAAAATGGGAATCCGCACATTCTTTGATGAATATGATCTTGAAGGAGGAGATGCAATCACACCATCACTTTTCAAGGCCATTGAAGAATCTAGGATTCTTATTCCTGTATTTTCTATCCATTATGCTTCTTCTTCATTTTGTTTAAAAGAACTTGCCCATATCATGAAATGCTACAAGACAAAGAATCGCCTCGTTATCCCTATTTTTTATGACGTGGATCCTACTCACGTAAGACATCAAACTGGGACTTATGGTGAAGATCTGGCTGAGCATGAAGAGAGGTTCCAAGGTAACGAGGAAAACATGGAGCAGTTGCAACAATGGAAAGTGGCTCTGAAAGACGCGGCTAACTTGTCTGGCGAACATTTTAGATCTTGGTACCCCACTTTACTTAAATCTTATTTTTTCTCTTAATATTTTAGATCTTTAATTTCAATTCCTGAATAATCTCATCTTAAAGCTTTAATAGAAAACACATTCTTTATTTATATTTTTGACTTTCACCACAAGTTTAATCTGGTTCGGGAGTCAGTTCATATTCTTATCTACTAACTTATTTTAATTCCCAGCAATCCTACATATCAATACGAGTTTATTGATAAGATAGTCAAATACATCTCAAACAAGATCAATCGTGTTTTGTTACATGTTGCCAAACACCCCATTGGATTAGAGTCCCGAGTACAACAGGTGAGGATGTTGCTTCTTGATGATGATGGTTCTAGTGATCGGACCCACATGGTAGGACTTTACGGTATGGGAGGATTGGGTAAATCAACACTTGCCAAAGCAGTTTATAATTTTATTGCTCATCAATTTGATGGTTCGTGTTATCTTGAAAATGTGAGAGTGAATTTAGATCCAAAATACTTGGAACATCTTCAAGAGAAGCTCCTTTTAAAAATAATTGGAAATGAAATTAAGGTAGGAAGTGTTAGTGAGGGAATTATACTCATAAAAGAAAGATTGCAGAGAAAGAAAGTTCTTTTGATTTTGGATAACATTGACAAAATAGAGCAGTTAGATGCTTTGGCTGGAGAACTTGCTTGGTTCGGTCCTGGAAGCAGAGTCATTGTTACCACTCGAGACAAACAATTACTAACCTACCATGGGATTGAGAGAACGCATGCTGCAGAAGGGTTGGACAAGACAGAAGCTCTTGAATTGTTGAGGCGGATGGCTTTTAAAAATAACGAAGTTCCTACATGTTATGAAGATATTTTAAAACGTGTAGTTACTTATGCTTCTGGCATTCCGCTAGTTATTGAAATTGTCGGTTCCAACTTATGTGGAAAGAGCTTAGAAGTCTGGAAGGATACATTAAAGGGATTTGATAAAAGGATTCCTAATGAAAAGATCCAAGAGGTACTTAAAGGAAGTTATGATGCTTTGGATAAAGATCAAAAGAGTGTCTTTCTGGATATTGTTTGTTGCTTAAAAGGATTTGAATTGGAAGAGGTTAAAGAAATACTTCATGGTCGTTATGACCGCCCTATGGGACATGTAATTCAAGAGTTGGATGATAAGTCTCTCATAAAGTTTGTTTATGTTGTGACATGTCATGATTTGATAGAGGATATGGGCAAAGAAATTGTTCGACTAGAATCAAAAAAGCTTGAAGAAAGAAGTAGATTGTGGCTCCTAGAAGATATTATTCAAGTTTTAGAACAAGACAAGGTTAGTAAGGCTGATATCTATGATTGATTATTCTTTTATTTTTAACCTTGATTTTATTCTTTAGGATCTATATATGCTCATACTAGTTTTTTACTTTAAATTACAAGTAAATTTATCTATATATGTGTGTGTTGAAGCCTTGGTTATTTTGGGGTTGATTTGTCTCTTTTCAATTGTAAATAGGAAAATAGTGATATTGAAATGATATATCTGAATTGCGGTTCAATGGAAGAAATAAAAGATTGGAAAGGAAATGCTTTTGAGAAGATGAGAAACCTAAAAGCAATTATCATTGATGGTGATAATATTTCTGAGGGCACCATACAATTTCCATGTAGCTTGAGAGTATTACAATGGAAAAAATATCATTCAATGAGTTTACCATCTTCCATTCTCAGCAAGGTATGTTAAATTCATTTTTCCTGTACCTATAAAATTTTCATTTTTCGGTCATGGTAATTTATTAATTCACATTGAAATTATTCATTTGATTTATATTTTTTTTATTTTTGTTTTTGCAGAAGTTCAAGAATATGAAAGTCTTGAAGTTTGACGATTGTAAATATTTAACAGAAATAAGTGACGTCTCTTGTCTTCCAAATTTAGAGATTTTGTCATTTAAAAAATGTGTGAATTTAACTAGAATTGACGATTCAGTTGGTTTGTTGAGTAAACTTGAGTTCTTAAATGCCTATGGTTGCATTAATCTACTGAGTTTTCCAGCCTTGAACTTGGCTTCTCTGAAAGATCTTCAACTTTCATGGTGTGAGAGTCTTCAAATTTTTCCAGAAATATTATGTGAGATTAAAGATATAACTAAAATTATTATTTATAAAACTTCTATAAAAGAATTTCCACCTTCATTTCAGAAGCTCACAGGACTTACGGATATTTCCACACAGTGGCAATTAGGAGAGGGGATGTTTGGGTTTCCAAGTGTCATTTCCGAGATGCCAAAATTGAAAATGATTTATTTTACTGGAATTAATAAGTTATCAATGCAAAAATCCAGTTCCACAGTATTGTCAAATGTGGAAGGACTTCAACTCTGGTATAGCAACCTCTCATATGAATGTCTTCAAACACTTTTCTCGTGGTTTTCTAATGTGGAATACTTAAAGCTATATAGAGGAAATTTCAAAATTCTTCCAGAATGCCTCAAAGAATGTCGCCATCTACGGGAACTTGATGTGGATGATTGCAAGAATCTTGAGGAAATAAGAGGGATTCCACCAAATCTTGGTATTTTGACTGCAGAAAACACCAAACCATTGAATTCCTCAAGTAGAAGCATGCTAGTGAATAAGGTAATTTCGTTATTTCTTGGATAAATATTTGATTTAATACTTCATTATTCCTAATGTAATTCACTATATGCTAATTTATAACAGAAACTACATGAGGATAGAAAGACCAAATTTAGTTTTAAAGCATTAGAAAGTGCGAGGATTCCAGAGTGGTTTGAGTACCAAAGTATAGGACCGAAGAGAATTTCTTTCTGGTTTCGTAACAAGATCCCTTCCTTAATTATCTACTTGTCTACTAAGTTGATTCATAACATGGTTCCCTTGAAAGATTGTGCCACGTTGCAACTCAGTTATTTCATCAATGGAAAACGTTATTTTCTCCACAAATTTCATACAAATTATTTTCAGCGGAGTAGACTAGCAATAGGTCATACATATCTATATCATCTTGATTTTGAGAAATACAAGATATTTGAAATTGGATCTGAATTGGAGAGAGCCTTTTTAAAAAACGAATGGATCCATGTGGAGCTTCAGTTAGATTTTGAACATGAAAACAAATGGATTTGTATAGATGATTCCAATGAATGGAAATCACTCCATGCAAAATTTGGAATCCATGTGTTGAAGGAGGAAAACAACTTGGAAGATATCAAATTCACCGATCCTTATAGAAAGAGAAAATCAGATACTGTGAGGATAGAAAGACCAAATTCACCGGCCATGGTTTTTAAATGCCGCCGCGGTCATGGATTCGACTACCGTGAGGATTGTTGCGATGACTGTTCCGGTTGCTGCAGCATGGAAACCTGCCTCGGTTCGATGTGGGCTTGGCAACACTACAGCATCCCCGATTGCCGATGCAAACCGTATGATTGCGGATGCAAACTGTATTTTAAAAGGATGCATTGCACTTTATCACAATTCCATCCACTCCTGAAAAAGCAAAGAATTGTAGAGTCTGGCCTTAGGCATAAACAACGTATGGGTTTATTGTCATTGATACCATATGGGGTTGAACGAGTGGCATCTTTACTGGGCCATTTGAATGGGCCATTTGAAGATACACACTGTTTCCTGTTCCATTGGATTTCTCTTTCTCTTTGCTTGTTTTTCTCTTGTTTTGCAGGATTCCTTATCTTCTTTTTTCTCTAAGTTTTAAACTTAACTTTGTATTTTTCCTTTTTATTATCGTAGCTAAAAATGTATCAAGCATATGTGTATAAACTAATCAGCATCAAATTGCTTTTAAGAAAATAAGAGTTGGTACATATTTTGATACTTAAAGTGTTGGTTCATTACAAAAGTATTCCATTATGGTACTATTCCAATCTATGTATCATTTTATACCAAGTTTTGCCACACTTGAAGTGTATGTTTGTTGCAGAGCACAAGACTGCAACAAATGAATGAAATAGTTTTGGCTGCAACATTGTGATATGAAATTATTTATTTCTTTTTGTTTATTTCTTGAAGTCAACAAAATTTGGACATTCAGAAATCCGATGATGCACAAAACAAATTCAACATGTGTTGTTAAGCAGATTTTGCGTCAATAATGTGTTCCGATCCTTTGCAACTAGGGGTGTCAATATTATCCGTTTGTCCAATATACATCCAATCCATTGAAAAATTTATCCATCCAATGCATCCATTAATAAAAAAGTTGGTTAATGGATTGGATTTGATCCATCCATTTAATTAAATGGATGAATCCAATCCATCCACCTTAGTTTTAAAATTCAATGGATAATTGATCATTATTAATTTTAAATCCAATGGATTGTCTCTTTTTAAAAAATAATAACATTCTTCAAAAAATAAATAATAATAATAATAATGACACTAAAATAAATAAAAAACAAACAATCGGTCAAAAATCCAAAAAATCTAAAAATCGGCCGAAAATCCAAAAATTGGCCGAAAATACAAAAAATTGGCCGAAAAACCGAAAATTGACTAAAACCCCAAAAATTGGCCGAAAACTCAAGAAATCGGCCGAAAACCAAAAAAACCGCCGAAAACACAAAAATCACCCGAAAAACCGAAAATCGGCCGAAAACTCAAAAAATCGGCCGAAAACACAAAAATTGGCCAAAAAACCGAAAATCGGGCGAAAACTCAAAAAATCGGCCGAAAACACAAAAATTGGCCAAAAAACCAAAAATCGGCCGAAAACCCAAAAATCGGCCGAAAACGCAAAAAACGGCCGAAAACGCAAAAAATCGGCCGAAAACCCAAAAATTGGCCGAAAACTCAAAAAAACGGCCGAAAAACCGAAAATCGGCAGAAAACCCAAAAATCATCCGAAAAACTGAAAATCGGACGAAAAACCTAAAATCAATTTTTCGGACAATTTTTTGTGTTTTCGGCCGTTTTTGGGTTTTTCATCCGATTTTTTTGTGTTTTCAGTTTTTCGGCCGATTTTTTTGGTTTTCGGCCATTTTTTGTGTTTTCGGTTTTTCGGCCGATTTTTTAGTTTTCTGCCGATTTTAGGTTTTTCGGCCGTTTTATGGATTTTCGGGTGTATTTTGGGTTTTCCGCCGATTTTAGGTTTTTCGGCCAATTTTTTGAGTTTTCGGTCGATTTTAGGATTTTCTGGTGTTTATTTTGGGTTTTCGGTCGATTTTTAAATAATATTTTATCTACATAATATTTAAATTGAAAAATAATATTATTTGGATATTTTAATTTTGTTGAATTAATAATTGAATTAATTTTGTTGGATGGATTGGATATCCATCCATTAAAATGATGATAATGAATGGATTGGATGAATTTTATCTCTAAATGGATGGATTGGATTGGATTTTTTTGATCCCATTTTAATGGATTGTTAATGTACAAATAGATTACTTTGATCCATCCATTAACAATCCAATCCAAATCCATCCAATCCATCCATTTTGACACCCCTATTTGCAACTTCAGAGAGATTGAATTTGCATCGAAGTTAATGTTAATTTTGGTACTGTGTGTGTACTTTATGATTATTTAAGCCATCAATCTATGTCAAATATCATGGTCTCCGACGAGTGTTCCTTTATTATATTCAGTCTAACAATGTCGATATTACCAATTGTGCTAAGCCTTACAAAAGAAGAATTGGTACTGCATAAAAAATGAAAGATATCAATTTGAAGTTGAATAATCTCAAACGGGGGTCAAATAAATATCCCTAAATATTATCTATTGAATGACAAATTTGACCTCAAGTACTAAATAGTTCTAAAACTTACTATTTAGTAGAACACAAAAACATAGTGCAACCCCAGCTTCAAGTGAAAAACAGCTGCATATATATTTACACTAAGGTCTTTTTTGTTATTTATTTTGTAACATTTTGATTTTTTTTTTTTGTTTTTTTGTCACATTTAAATCTTTTATCTTATGAAATTTGTAACACTTTAGTGTTTTCTCTTTTTTTATTCCCGTTTTGATCATTTATCTTTTGTAATATGCACATTTAAACCCTCTTTTTCTTATTTTTTATCAGAATATTGTTGAATGATTTGGATCTATGATTAAAAATAAACTTGATCAAGTTGAGAAGTTTATGAAAATCACAGTCAGTACACCTAATAATATTTGATTCAAGAGTTGATAGAGAGCTGGAGTGTGAGTGGTAAAATGAAGAGACAAAGATGCGACCACTTAAAAGTGGGTTGTGTTGAAAAGTGGTCTCTTGAATTAGTCCTTGACAGAGAAAATTTTGCTTTAGGAGTCTATTTGGCTATCAATGGGTATAACCTTTATTACTCTGATCATCATTTAGATTTCATAATGGATCATACATTTCTATTTCCTTTTAAAGTGGAAGACTTGTTCGAATACCAAGAGAAATATCGACCGAAGGAATGCCGAGAATTCAAATGAATGGATTCATGCTGAAGTTAAGATTGTAAAAAATATGTTGTATTCTGTTTGGAATGATGAGGTTGTTGTACAAAGTGCAGTTCATGTAATTAAACATTTAACTAGAATGGATGATATTCAATGTTTGATGTTTGATTATCATCCAGGAACCGATTTAAAAAATGTTTTTTCCACTCGTATTAGGCCATTTATGGTTTTGACTTTGGAGAAATGACTGTCCTAACTAACTACATGCAACTCAAATGAAAGCCAAATGACAAATTGTAATGAACTGTAAATGTAAATGAAACTTGCAGTGTAAGCTACTAGTATGGACTAATGTGTAGTGTAAAGCTAACTAGTGTGAAACACCAAGTCATTTCTTCACTTGATTCTAATATCAATTGATGATAAATCATAGGTTCAATTGTGAAACATTATTTCAAAAAATGTATTCATTGTCCTAGTTGATAATTGTTCACAGAGAATTGCAAAACTCCTTCACCAGATTGCAAAAAATGAATGAAATATGGATACCCTATGATTAGCTGCAACATCATGATATGCAATATCGAACACGGATTTCTATATCAAAATCCTACATATTCTTTAAAAAAAATTTAATATAGAAAAGAAAATTTGTAAAACTTCACTACTCCATTAACAAAAAAATGTATGTTGTTAATTATATTTTTAATAGATATTTCATTAACCAATAAAATATAAGTTATTAACTACTTACTTTACAGAGTTTCAAAACTAAATTGACAGTACATATTGTAAAAAGAACACCGTTCACAGTATAAATAGAGTGATTAGTGTAGTGTATGGATTAAATTAATATAGGGTTAATAAGTATTTATCCCTTGTAAAGTAGGCGAGTTTTGCTTTATTCCCTGTAAATTTTTTTTTTTGAGATTACCCTGCAAAATTTATTTTTTTGATTTACCCCGTTGGATGCACTTTTTAAATTGGTTATTTTGTTCAACCGATTTAAAAATTGTTGTTTTAAAATCGGTTATTATGTTTTTTTGCCTACCACGTCAACAAAAGGGGGTAAATCAAAAAAATAAATTTTGCAGGGGGTAATCTCTAAAAAAAAATAACAGGGGGTAACGCAAAACTCGTCTACTTTGAAAGGGGGTAAAAGCCTATTAACCCTTAAATATACGAAAGTGAGTTAGCATTTTTGTAAACGAAATTTTATATGGAAAGAGGTTGTAGGTAAAATGATGGTTACTTTACAGAAATAGGAATTGAAATACAAAGAAATTACATGGAAGATGGATAGGAAAAGTGATTCAGTTAGTGGGTACTATCTACAATGAAATACAATGAAGTTACATGGAAGGTGGATGTAGGCATAGAGGGAGTATTGCTTTATAGAAATTACTTAGAAGTAGGATGGTTAATTTGCAGAAATAGGAAATAGGCAGGAAGTTTTCCAGCAAATAAAAGCATAGGGTCCTTCTAAAGATATTTTGCTTTTGTATATGCATATCTTGCAAGTTTAATATGCATAAGTCTTATAACGGGACCCCTTACAACGTACCATAAATAAAAATGTCTCAAAAAAACAAAAATAACAATCTCTGTCAAGATATTTCTAAGAAGTCACATGGAAGGATCAGGAAGAGGTCCACCTGTACGGAGTTTTAGAAATTTCAAGGAAGTTTCACAGTTATCACATTAAAGACTCCACATACCAGGAAGTTTCACATGGAAGGATCAAGAAGTTTTCTCCTTATATATATAGCTAAATATTAAAGACTCCACAGACCACAGTAACTTACTCATTCATATTTTGCACTCTCAAAATCTTTTTTCTTCCAATTCCTCTCAATTCTCATGGCTATGCAATCACTTTGTTCTTCCTCTTCATTTCCGAGTAGATTCAAATATCATGTGTTTCTTAGTTTCAGGGGAAGTGACACTCGCCTCGGTTTTACTGGCCATCTCTACAATGCTCTTACTACCAAGGGAATCCGCACCTTCATTGATGATGAACATCTTCAAAGAGGAGATGAAATAACACCATCACTCAACAAGGCCATTGAAGAATCTATGATTTTTATTCCTGTATTTTCTATCAATTATGCCTCTTCTTCATTTTGTTTGGACGAGCTTGTCCAGATCATCAAATGTCACAAGACAAAAGGTCGGACCATTTTGCCTGTTTTCTATGATGTGGAGCCAACTCATGTACGACATCATACCGGGAGTTATGGTGAACATCTCGCTAAGCACGAAAACAGTTTTCAAAATAACAAAAAAAACATGGAGCGGTTGAAGCAATGGAAAGTGGCTTTGAAAGTAGCTGCTAACTTATCTGGCAATCATTTTAGTCCGGGGTACCTCACTTTACTTAATTCCTTTTTTTCTTTCTTTACTTTTTATACTTTCTTTCCTGAATTTCTATTCCCAAATAATACCATTTTAAAGCCTAAACAGGAAACACATTTTTCATTTATTTATTTTAAACAAGTATTAAAAAAATAATTTAAATTGTTCTATGAGTTTAACTCATTTGGTGGTACATTTGCATTATATATGTCGGAATCGGGGTTCAAATCCCGATCATTCCAATTCCAATTATCTACCTTAAAGAGTAAAATTTCTAGTCACTTGACTAAAAAAATAATATTTAATTACTATTTTGGTCCTTAACTTATTTTTTAGTTTCATTTTGGTCTTTTAACTTATTATTATTCCATTTTGGTCTTTTAACTCTACTTTCGTTAGTCCTTTTATAGTCCTTTTCGTTAGTCTTGTAAGAATGGTCATTTTGTGGTTGGCTGAAAACTAAATTCCTATCCTTCGTCTTGTTCATGTGCAGTGGCGAAACCAGAAAATAAAATTCGGGAGGACCGCTAAAAAAATTATAATATATAAATTAATTAAAAAATAATATTTTATATAAAAACTTAAGCTATAAAAAACACTAATTTAATCATAAAATAAATTCAAATTGTATATCCTAAATAATATTCTACGTGTATCAAGTGACTTAAAATTATCAATAATTCACTTTAAACTAATACTTGCATAAAGTTGATCATAAAAAAACTAAGAACACTGATAGATTCTTTTTTCTCATACAACATCTCACTATTATCAAATCTCATAGTCAAATCACTTAGATTCACAAACAATTTGGATTTAGTCAAACCACTCTCACCATGACGACATCTATTACTATATATAAAAATGATACAAATTTTTCGGATGACTTTTTCTTTATTTCTATCTTACCCTTAAAACAACTATCAACAAAAAAAGTAACCAACTATATATAAAAAAGATACAAATTTTTGGAATAATTTTTTCATTATTTTTATTTTGCCCTTCAATAAAACTACCAACAAAAAAAGTAACCACCAATTATGGTTTACTCTTTTTTTTAACAAGTTCTTATATAACAAAACCAGTTACAACAAATATAATTTTACAATTTATATAACTCGGTAGAATAGAAAAGACGAATCACACGTGCCCGTTTGGCGGTTAGTTTTAATAAAAATAACAGGTTTAAATTAGTTGTTTTTTATTTAAGAAACTTAATTTATTTTCTCTGGTTATCGAAACTTAATTATTTATCTTAATTTTTTTTTGACATTAATTATTTATCTTAATGAATAGTAATAAAAAATCAAAAGACATTTATATTAATTAACTCTTTTTTTACTAAAAGAAACTCTTTAAATCACTTCTAAATTTTCTTTATATATATATATATATATATATGAGGAGAGATTAAATTATACTGGTGTAACATTTGAATAATATTACACCGTTCAATAACGCTTTAACGAATTCAAATTTTACAAAATCTACCGTTGGATTGAAAGCTTATATCGCATAGATCATCTATGTTAAGTTTTACAAAAATCTAAAATTGTTTGATATGTTATTAAGACACATCAAGATTAACGGTTTATGCGTTTTTATTGAATACCGTTAATCTTTATGTGTCTTAAAAATATGTCAAAAGATTTTAGATTTTTGTAAAACTCAACATAGATGATCTATGTGATATAAACTTTCAATCCAACGGTGACTTTTGTAAAATTGCAATTCATTAAAGCGTTATTGAGCGGTGTAACATTACTCAAATGTTACACCGGTGTAATTTGATCTCTCTCCATATATATATATATTAAAGACCAAAGATATGTTTTCTATTTCTCTATTATATTGGGGTATTTGTATGTTGAAACAATTTCTTTTTACTAGAAAAAGAGATATTCATACAAAATTGGATCATTGTTTGTTGAAACTATTTGAAATGCAACGTATTATAATTGTTATTACTAATTATACATACATTGAGCTAATATTGATTCTGATGAATTTATTGATATATTTTTTATTGGACAGAAATGATTATGAACACAATTTTATTGAAAAAATAGTTAAAGATGTCTCCGACAAGATCAACCGTGTTCCTTTATATATTGCTGATTACCTTGTTGGACTCGAATCACGAATTTCAGAAGTGAATTCTCTTCTAGACTTAGAATCTGATGATGGAGTCTGCATAATAGGGATCCATGGCACCGGTGGTATGGGCAAGACAACACTTGCTCAAGTAGTTTATAATTTGATTGCCTATCAATTTGAGGTTTTGTGTTTTCTTCACAACGTGAGAGAAAATTCAGATAAACATGGCTTAGAATATCTCCAAGAGATGCTCCTTAACAAAACAGTTAGATTGAATGTTAAGTTTCAAGGAGTAGCAGAGGGAAAGACATTCATAAAGGATAGGTTATCCAAAATGAAAGTTCTTTTGATTCTCGATGATGTTAACAATCTGAGGCAACTTCAATGTTTGATTGGGGAGCCTGATTGGCTTGGTCCTGGTAGCAAAGTCATCATTACCACTCGAGACAAACACTTGCTAGCAAGCTATGGGGTTGAAAGAACATATGAGGTTTGTGGGTTAAATAAAGAAGAAGCTCTTGAATTGTTTAGATGGAAGGTTCGTAAAAACAAAACGGTTGATTCAAGTTATGAGTATATTTTAAACCGTGCAGTTAACTATGCCTCTGGACTTCCATTAGCTATTGAAGTAGTGGGTTCCTATTTGGCTGGACAGAAGATATCAGAATGGGATTCTACATTAGATAAGTATGAAAGGATAACTCCTAATGATATCCAAAGTATACTTGAAATAAGCTTTGATGCTTTGAATGAAGAAGAGAAAAGTGTCTTTTTGGATATAGCTTGTTGCTTCAAAGACTATAGTTTGGGAGAGATTGAAAAGACACTTAATGCTCATTATGGTTATTGCATAAAAAATCATGTTGTAGTTTTGGCAGAAAAATCTCTCATAAGAATCAACGATGGAGATGTGGAATTACATGATTTGATAGAGCATATGGGTAAAGAAATTGTCCGGCGAGAATCACCCAAGGAGCCGGGTGAACGCAGTAGGTTGTGGTTTCACGACGATATCGTTCATGTTTTAAAAGAAAATACGGTGAGTAAATCTATGAACAATTTTTTCTTTAACCGTTAACCATGATTTCACTCTTTTGAACATATATATATATATATATATATATATATATATATATATATATATATATATATATATATATATATATATATATATGATTATCTCATAACAATTCTTTTAATCTTTAGTATATATATATATTACTTTGTGAATATATGTCTGTCGAAGTTATATAAGTATTGTGATTGATTAGTGATTTTTGTGCGGAAAGGGAACAAGGAAAATTGAAATGATACATTTGAATTTCCCCTCATCCGAAGCAGTAGTAGATTGGAATGGAAAGGCATTCGAAAAGATGAAAAATCTCAAGACACTTTTCATTAAAAATGGTCATTTTTCTCAAGGTGTGAGAAATCTTCCAAAAAATTTGAGAGTATTGGAATGGAAAAGCTGTCCTTTGAAGTCTCTATCTTTTCGGATTTTGGACAAGGTAAATGAAATAATATCATTTTTTCATCTAAGTATATTAATTTTTTACTGGTTATAATATTTTATTCAATCATTTTAATTTAGTTTATTTTTCTTTTTGTTTATGCAGAGATTGGAGAATATAGTACTTTTGACACTTGACCGTTGTAATGATTTAATTAATATACCTGATGTATCGGGTCTACAAAATTTAAGAAAGTTCTCGTTTAGAGAATGTGATAATTTAATTAAAATTCACAAGTCAATTGGACACCTAAATAAACTTGAATTCTTATATGCAAGTGATTGCATAAAGCTTGAGAGTTTTCCACCTTTACACTTGACCTCTCTTAAGGAATTGGATCTCTCTTTTTGTACGAGTCTCAAGAATTTTCCAAAATTTAAAAATCTGAATCAACTAAGTTCAATAGATATAAATGGATGTAGAAAGCTCACATATTCCATTAAAATTTTTATGATGCCAAACTTGGTTGACTTCACTGCTGCAGATTGTAGTCTATTATTGGAAAAACATAATGAAGAATTTAGTTCCATGGAGACTTCAAAATTGAGATCAAAACTTCTTCTAAGAAATAATAATCTCACAGAACAAAGTGTCCAAGTAGTTCTCTCGTTGTGGACTAATGTGAGAAGCCTAGACTTATCGAATAACAATTTCAAATTTCTCCCTGAGTGCCTTAATCAATGCCAAGTAAAGGATCTTATATTGAATGGCTGCAAGTATCTTGAGGAAATTAGAGGGATTCCACTGAATCTGACAGGAATTTCTGCAAAAGGATGCATATCATTGACTTCCTCATGTACAAGAATGTTATTGAGTCAGGTTTGTTGTTTCTTCTTGTTATTATAATTTAATCTAATTTAAACAAAACATACAAATTCAAAATTCATATTATTATAATTTACTTTGCTAAATAAATATAACTTTTTTATCTATTAAATAGTAGAAACCAACAAAACGGTGTGAATGCAATAATATTTTGCTATTGTTTTCCACTCTCATTTATTAAATTAAACATTGTCCGGTAACTTTTTATTCTATTATATTGTATGTATTTCACATATCATCATGGAGTAATATATCTTATATTAAATTTAAACTAACAGGAACATGCTGGACATCTCTATTATATGGTTTTTCCAAGTAGATCATTGAAGATGATTCCAGATTGGTTCCAGCACCAGATCAGAGGATCTTCAATTTCGTTTTGGTTTCGTAAACAAGTCTCTTCCATGCGTGGTATTATTCACTTAATTGATTCTAAACCTTCTTTTATTAACTTTGGAGCAAGGTTCAATTTGATTGTCAATGGCAATCAATATAGTTGGTATAGGCCCTTGTGTAGAGAACTTTTATGTGAAGAATTGGCATCAAACCATACATATTTCTTTGACCTGATACTCATAGACTTGACGGATAGAGTGAAGCAAACAATTTTAAAAAATGAATGGATCCATGTGGAGGTTAAGTTGCTACATAAGATATTTTATGATCTTATGGAAGACATACCTCTAAGTGTTGGGAATCCACAAATAGGAATCCACGTATTCAAGGTGAAAGAAAGAATGGAGGCGGATGTCAGATTAACCAATCCTTATAGAAAGAGAAAATCAGATGATTATCAAAATGATTTGTTCATAGTTGATAGTCAGTTGAGACCTTTGAAAAAGCAAATGTGTGTACATTTTGAAATTGGAAGTACTACTAGCTCACAAGGGTTACAAAAGGATTCTTCAATGCAAGCTAGAATGGCTTCTTCTTCACCTACACAAATCCCCTCTGCTGGTGTAGACATTGCAGCCGAAGACCAATCACTTCCTGCGGTGGATTCTCTTAAGTGGCTGTAGAGAGAATAGTGACGTCTGCTGAATGATGGGACAACTGATAGGCCAATATTGATGAGCAATTAATCTGAAATTTCTTTATCTATTTTCTCATGTCCTTCTTTCGAATCAGCTAGGTAGTCGGCTTGTGGCTATCTTTTAATTAAATAATCAATGGTATCATCTTCGTATCTTTAATTTCAAATGTGTTCCAAAATACTACTAATTAAGTCAAAAATAAAATTAATTTCATGAAACTGCAAATTTTATCTCTAGCTAATAACATTTTTTCAAATGGTCGTTTACTAGTATATTACTATTAATTTTGTCCCAAATATATTGTGTCAGTGTCACTATAGCCAGGCGAATCCGCAGCCAAATAATTAGGGGAACAAATTTTCTTTTTGATGAATGAGCAGAGTCAGTGGCGACTCCAGGAAAGTTGGAGAGCTTGGGCACAATTTTGAAGGAAATTTTATCAATCCAATTTCCGAATACAATAATATTTAAACAATATTTTTAATATTTAAACAGGAAACGACAAAAAAAATAGGGATAAAATATAACATACCAATAATTTTTTTTATCAGCAAACTAATAATATTAAGCTCAACAAAGCACAAACAGTGCTAAGAGGCAACATAAAAGTAGCATACAACAGGCTAGGAGAGAAAACTCCATCAAAAAACATCCACCAGAACCAAAAACCATAACAAAACAACATAAAATTATCTCCTAATCATACACTCTCCTACATAAAATTAGGAGGCAAATTCCCTTTTCGAGAACTTTTTGCGGTGAAGGTTCTGATAATATCAACATCATCTAGTGACTTAAATATCTCCCGCTCGGTGTAACATATCATCAAATCATTGAACCACTCATCGTTGATTTTATTGCGCAATTTAGTCTTAATAATGCTCATTGCGGAAAAAGCCCTTTCAACGGATGCTGTCGACACCGGTAATATCAAAGCCAACTCAATAAGTTTGTAAACCAATGGAAATACAAAATGTTTATCAGTTTGAACCATCTTCATAGCCAAACTTTGAACATCTACACAAGTAGAAAATGAAATATGTCTTCTCACGTGAACTACATAAGTCTAGGAATCAAAAACTTCCTCATTTCTGAAATTAATTTAGAGAAACCATGTACTAATTAATTTACCATTACCTAATTACAATCAAAATATATCAGTTTAAAAATGTCATCTAATTACAATCAAAATATATCAGTTTACAAACAAAAGAAATACAACACACACACTCTGCTACATTAGGACAGCAGAAGAACAAAAACGCAGCAGCTACATCTAAAGAGATAAAAGTCACTTAAAGGATTGGTTCTTTTTATGAACAAACAGCTTATGAGGATTGGTTCTTTGACTATGAACAAACAGCTTATTTACATAATCACTTAACAATCAAAACAGATTAACAGTTGTTTGCCTATGAAATCAACCATCAAACAAAACAGAAACATAAAATAGAATTTGAGAATTTGAAAATTTGCTTACCTAGAAATAGAATCAAATCGGCAGCGACAGTGAGAGAGGGGCTGAGAGCAGTGATGCGGCGGCGAGATGGAGACAGAGCGGACAGCGGTGGACGGTGGTGCACCGGTGCGGCGACTCGCCGGCGAGAGAGACTGAGAGCGGTGGAGATCGTGAGAGAGAGATCGAGAGAGAGGTGAAGCGGTCGTGACTCGTGAATGCGAGAGAGTTCTTTTGTTACGCGTTTTTCTTTCCTTTTCCCCTTCTGTTTTGTTTTATTAATAAAAAAAAATTAAAAAAAAAATATATAAAAGGGGCAGCCCGGGCACGTGCCCGAGCATGCCGCACGGTATAATCGCCCCTGAGCAGAGTTGTTCTAACTAAATTTCATATAATGCAATATGCCAAAAATATTTACCGTTGTCAAGAGAGAATGGTAAACTAAGTTTTACATAGTCCTGCAATTTATAATATCTTTATCTTACAAGAAACAACCTTTCAGATGATTGCCTTCCAATAGTTCTCATGTCACGTGGTTTGCTCTAATTTCCAAATTCTTCTCGAATGCCTCAAATAATGTCGGTTTTTAAGGAGACTGAATTAGATTATTGCATTACGATGTAAAATGGTGCAATACGATGTAAATCGTTGACTTCATTATGTAGAAGCACACTAATGTAATGATATATGATCAGTATTCACAATATATCAAATCAATCACAAAACCACCCGTTGGTGAAAATAATAAGATTCATTCGTTGAAATTCTAGTTTCAGAGAATGGATTTGTGCTATAGTAACAATAAATGTGATTACGTGTGAAACTCCATCATGTAGTACTAGTGGTTATGATTTCACATGGTTTCCCCAATGCATTAATCGGATGAAATGGTAAATTATGCATTCAAGTTCAACCGTGTTAATGAAGATAAGGGACACATCCGGACTTTGGTGACAAAGGTAAATTTCTAGTACTCCTATTCTCGAACTGATACACTACTGTCACAGTAACTGAGAGTAATCCTATTCTCGAACTATTTGAAAATTGTTTTCAAAATAGTTTATTATTCTTACATGTCATCATGAAATGTGATATGGTTTTTCGGTGTTTTGTTATTGCGGAATTTGGTGAGATATAATTTTAGGGAGAAAGCTCTCCTCAAATATAGGGTTATATGAAGAATACTAAAGTTCTTATTTTATTCATCATGCTTATGACTCTATATATAGAGCTACAAATAAAACAAACTTCTAAATCATATCTTTTTAAAAAATAAACTAATCCTATAAATATAAATACTAAACAAATCCTTAAAATTCTAGACAGAAATATAAATCATAAACTCTACTATTATTTTATTTTAATATAAATCTAAACTATATTTAAATCTAAGATCTTCAAAAGATATTTAGGCAAATTATTCTCAACAAAATGAACAAGCTTTCTACCTGAGAGTTCAAAATGTATCACATATACATGTGTTTGTTGTGAGAATTCAATCAAACATATTGTTGAAATGACAACATTTTTTCCCTTTTCGGTGAGAATTCTATCGGTGAATGTCATTGTTCTCTATTAGCTAGGCGCTAATTATATGTGCTGTAACAATGGTACACTTGTAGATTTGTATTAATTTCAATTTTCAACTTCAAAAGCCATTAATTATACTATATTTTATAATCTAGTAAATAAACAACAACCATAAAATAATCATTGTATCATTGATTTTTCTACACCCGCGTATAAAGGTGGAAATATTTTTGAAAGAAGGTGCTTATAGCATTTCATTAATAATAATTTGTTCAATACAATGGGGTACATCAATATAAATAGTGGGACTAGCGGAAAAAGGGGCAACCCTCGCTAGCACGTGAGCTGCCTCATTAGCTTGTCGCCTATTGAACTCAACCCGAGAGTTTGTAAAAGATGACGCGAAGAGACTCCGAGCAGTCGCCATAACCAGGCCAAATTCCGTAACATCCGGCAGCTGCTTGTGAAAGGCATTCGTAACAATCTGGGAGTCTAAAGCAATGTCAACGTGATCCATGGCCATGTCACTAAGCCATTGAATGGCAAATAACAACCCCATAGCCTCACCAAGGGGAACCGCACATCTAGGAGAAAAATTGAAGGTTTTGGCCAACACAAAAGTACCTTCAGCGTCCCGAATACACATGCCGATGCCAGTTCTATTAAGGGACTCCGAGAAGGAAGCATCGACATTACACTTCAATCTACCTTGTAATGGGCGTTGCCAAGACGTGGTTGACGAAGAAGTTGACGCCATGGCAGAGTGATTATGCCGAGCCCCACGGACGGGATTGCTGAGGGGCGTCTGACTCTGTAAAGTGGCATTTGCTGTGCGCCAGTCCTCAATCATATGAAACGCTCGATCAATCACCTGGCCGTCTGTTTCGTTAACATCCTCCCACAATTTCAGATTACGATGTTTCCAGAGACTCCATAAAATGGCAGTAAAGCGTTGAGAGTTGTCGTTGTCATAATGTTGGAGCAGGGAAAAAATGCATTCAGCAACCGACCCGGTGCTGGCGCGGGTCTGTTGTATAACACGCCAGAAACCGATACGCTGCCACACCTGTACAGAAAAAGGACAATGAAAACAGATATGGTCAAGATCCTCCTCTGACCCGCTGCAACTAACACATGTCAGGGGACATTGGACACCCTTGTCCTGTAATCTCCGTCTCGTCGGCACCACATTCTGACACATACGCCACATCAAGTCCTTGACCTTTGGGGGCATTTTTAGGCGCCATATGCCTTGCCAGTACCCATCCCGGCGAAGATGGGAGGAATCAGTAAGAACATTGACACATAGCCTGTACGCGCTTCTGACCGAGTAGTAACCGTTTTTCTCCTCTCGCCATATCAGGCTGTCATCAGCCACCTGTTCAATCAGCGGGGTGTTTAGAATTGCAGAGGCATGTACTGGACTAAATATCTGCTGGACAATATGCCGATTCCAAGTCTTGGTAGTGTTGTTAATAAGACTTTGAACCGAATGACTACCACTAATCAGCCTAAGGTCGTAGTCCCCTTCGATGCAGCCCCCATCTGAGAGCCACGGTTCTTGCATTAGAGGAATAGATGCACCTGTACCAATACACCATCTTGCACCGCCCCTGACGATAAAGCGCGCCTGTAAGATAAATATTAGGAAGTTTCACATTTGTATCTTGAATTCTCATTTTTTATGCTTGGTAGTGGAGAGTTGTTAACACTCTTGTTTTTGAATTACTATCTTATAACACACACGATAGAAAGTACACGTATAAAGGAAGAAATATGGTAGCAAGTTTCTCATTTTTAATTATATATTAAGAGACTCAACAAGAGTCACACACCTAGGTGGAAGAGTTGGTAAGGACGTTTCACACTTGCTAGTTCTATATATAATCTGTTCTATAGTTACATATTACACAAGACATCAATAACATAGATATCCATATTCTATATTCTCAAAATTTGAAATTTCCTTGGTTTAATTTTCATATTGTTGTGAATTCGTAAATATCACACCAATAACCTTGATGTGTGGAGCAAATAGAATAAGCAATCAACTGATGGAAATAGCAATAATAATACGAACAGATAAAACTACGAAAGCGGTAAAGAGGCACACAATATTGTTTACCCAGTTCGGCCAAATAAAGACCTACGTCTGGGGGAGAGAGCAGCTCTCCGTTCCACTTATCAAATCAAGTTCTCAGTTACAAAGTACAATCTCCAAAGAGTTACAAGAAATAGTCTTTTCCCTATATCTACCCTTTGCCCGAATTTCTTCCCGTGGCCAAGAAATTCAATTTGAAAGTGTTTCCCAAGGTGTTGAATCAATCCCCAACCCTAGAGTATTACCAAGATGTTAATCTTATTACCCTAGACTTTTGTCGGCTCAGAAATAACCCTAAAACCCTGTTAAAAGATCAGAAAACGCAAAACAGCTGAATTTATACGCGCGTCCGCGCCCCGGCGCAGTACAACCCTGCGCCCCAGCGCAGCAAACCAGAAGCTACTGCCTTCTGCTGATAAATCGCGCCCCGGCGCCAACATACACTGCGCCCCGGCGCAGCACTGCTGCAGACATGGTTTTCTGATTTTCCGATTTGTTTTCAAGGCAATTCATCACAAATCTCCACCTTGCCTTTAAAACGATGATGGTGCCAACTTCCCACCAATCACCGTGCTGCTCTCTCCAACCTCCGCCTACTCCTCGACGAAGTTAATCAAGTCCAAGCAATGCTTGAACTTTGCTCTAGGTAACGATTTGGTGAACATGTCAGCTGGATTTTCTTCCGATGCTACTTTCTCCACCATGATTTCCTTTGTCTCAATCATGTCTCTCACAAAGTGCAACCGGATGTCAATGTGCTTTGTCCTCTCATGATACACCTGGTGATTTGCCAAATGAATGGCACTCTGACTGTCACAATGTATCTTCACACACCCTTGACTAATCCCCATTTCTCCAATCATACCCTTCAACCACATGGCTTCCTTGACCCCTTCAACAAGAGCTATGTATTCTGCTTGAGTCGTCGACAAGGCTACAACAGACTGTTGATTTGCCTTCCATGTTATTGCTGTACCAAACAATGTAAATACAAAACCAGACAACGATTTTCTAGTATGTACATTACCTGCATAGTCCGCATCCACATAACCTTCCAAAGCATCTCTACCCGGATCTGTTTTAGTGTACTTGAGACCACCCTTCAAGGTTCCATTCAAATACCTCAACACCCACTTCAAAGCTTGCCAATGAACTTGGCCCGGATTTGCCATAAACCGACTTACCACACTGATTGCATAGGATAAGTCCGGTCTACTACAAACCATACCATACATGATGCTTCCAACCCCACTTGCATAGGGAGTACCTTCCATCTTCTTTTTCTCATCCTCGGATTGAGGACACTGTTTAATCGACAACTTTGAATGGTGGCCAAGTGGCGTATTCACTACCTTAGAATCTGACATTCTAAACCGCTCCACCACTTTCTTCAAATAATCATGCTGAGATAAGAACAACACACCTTTACTCCGGTCCCTCACAATATCCATACCAAGTATCTTCTTCGCATTACCAAGATCCTTCATCTCAAATTCACCATTTAATTTCACCTTGAGCTGTTGAATCTCATGCTTGTCAGAACTTGCAATAAGGATATCATCTACATAAAGAAGAAGGTAGAGGATGACTTTCTCATCCTTCTTCATCATGTACACACAACTATCATAGTTGCTTCTCACAAAACCAGTCTTCAATAAGAAATCATCAAACCGACGATACCATTGCCTTGGACTCTGCTTCAACCCATACAAAGATTTCTTCAACAAGCAAACTTTAGAGTTGTCTTCCACAAAACCTTCAGGTTGTTGCATGTAGATTGTCTCTTCTAATTCACCATGCAAGAAAGCAGTCTTCACATCCATCTGTTCTAACTCAAGATCATACATGTTCACAATTGCCATAAGTACCCTTATAGAACAATGCTTCACCACAGGTAAGAAGATTTCATTATAGTCAATTCCTTCCATCTGTGTAAAGCCCTTGGCTACAAGTCTTGCCTTATACCTTGGTGCTTCGACCCCTGGTATACCTTCTTTCCACTTGAACACCCACTTGCTACCAACTACCCTTTTGTTCTTAGGTAGTGGAACAAGTTCCCAAGTCTGGTTCTTCTCCAATGAAAGCATTTCCTCTTCCATTGCCTTCAGCCAGTCTTTACTATCTATGCTTTCTGATGCTTCCCTGAAGTTCTTTGGTTCTGAGTCTTGCACCTCTTCAGCTGCATTCAAAGCATAACAAATAAGGTCAGCATAACCGTATCTATTAGGCGGAGTAATAACTCTCCTCTCCCTATCTCGTGCTAGCTGATAGTCCGGAGCAGTTATTGGTTGACTTCCACTCTCCTCAGGTACCAGAGTCTGATTCTCCTCTTCACCCTCATCAGTGGAAGGCTCCACCTCAAGCTGAATTCTTTCTACCCCCGTTTCTGGTCTAGTCTCCAGGTCTTTGCACTTCATCCCCATACGGGTCTCATCAAAAGTAACATCCCTGATTATAATAAATTTTGATCCTCCAGGTTCCATCTTCCACAGTTTGTAACCTTTCACACCTTCAGGATAACCAATGAACACACACTTTATAGCTCTAGCATCAAGTTTGTCCTGTTTGACATGTGCATACGCTAGTGCTCCAAAGACTTTCAAGTTGGAGTAGTCTGCCGGCCTGCCACTCCAAACCTCCATAGGTGTCTTCAGATCAATACCTGTTGATGGACATCTGTTGATCAAATATGCTGCAGTACTAACAGCTTCTCCCCAGAAACTTTTCGGTAGTCCAGCTCCCAACAACATACACCTCACCCGCTCCAACAAGGTCTTGTTCATTCTTTCAGCAAGACCATTCTGCTGCGGTGTGTATGCAACGGTTCTATGCCTCTTTATACCTTTATTCCTGCAAAACTCATTAAACTGCTCTGAAACAAACTCCAGGCCATTGTCAGTTCTCAAAACTTTCAGTTTAGTTCCAGTTTGATTTTCTATTAAGGTATGCCATTCCTTAAACTTTTCAAATGTGTCACTTTTATTTTTAATAATGTGCACCCATACCCTCCTAGAATAATCATCAATAATGCTAAGAAAATATGAACCTCCCCCATGAGTAGAAACTGATGCTGGACCCCAAAGATCCGAATGAACATACTCAAATGGTCTACTAGATTTATGTACTCCCACCCCAAACTTCACCTTGTGTTGTTTGCCTAGTGTACAATTATCACAGAAATCTAGTTTGTTCAATTTCTCTTTTCCTAGCAAGCCCTGTTTAGCTAATTCAACTAAACCTCTCTCACTGACATGCCCCAACCTCAAATGCCATAGTTTAGTTATGTCCTCAGTTTCTACACTAACAGCTAATGCATTAGAAATAACAGTGGAACCATCTAAAATGTAAAGACCATTAATTTTAGACCCTTTAGCTATTACTAATGCACCATGAGAAATTCTCATCACACCACGTTCAATTCTAGTGCAATAACCTAGACCATCAAACATGCTAATAGAAATTAAATTTCTCTTAAGATCAGGGATATACCTCACATTCTTCAAGAGAAAGTCACGGTCATCAAACATTTTCAGTCGGATAGAACCCATACCTTGAACCTTGCACGCCTTATTGTTACCAAGACGCACAACTCCACCTTCTTTCAATTCCAAGGTCTCAAAGTACTCCTTTCTCGGACAGATGTGATATGAGCATCCTGAGTCCATGACCCAGCTTTTCTCAGGTTCCCAACTCGTCACAGTTAGTGCTCCTGCACTCTCATAACCTTCCTCTTCACTAACGGCTATCTGAACAGACGAACCACCGCTATTACCACCGCCCCCTCTCTGAGGGCAGTCCTTCTTGAAGTGACCTGGTGTATGGCAATGATAACACTTGAATTTTGTTGTGTCACCATTACCTCTAGGCCTAGACTTAGACCTATGTTTCTTCCCCTTTCCTTTACCGTGATTTTCACTCCAGCCCCTTGAGATATTCAAGCCTTCTCCACTATCATCAACTTTCAAGTCTCTAAACCTTGTCAGTTCCTTGGTTCTCAAAGCCGCTTGGACTTCTTCCAATGTGATAGTGCCCTCTTTGCCATAAAGCAAAGCATCCTTGAGATTCTCTAGTGACTTTGGAAACGCACACAACAGATGGAAGGCCTTATCCTCATCTTCAAGATTCACATCGATGTTCGCCAAATCGTCAATAATCTTATTGAACTCAGCCAGTTGCTCCATAACCGGCTTATTTTCAACCATACGAAAGAAGTACAGTTGTTGTTTCAGTAACTGCTTATGTGCCAGGGACTTGGTCATATACAATGCATCAAGTTTGGTCCACAAAGCAGCAGCAGTCTTCTCTTTGGCTACCTCTCTCAACACCTTATCACCGAGGTACAAAATAATAGCACTGCGTGCTTTCTCATCCATCTCAGTTTTCTCCGCATCTAAGAGACCAGCCGGCATGTGTTCCACACCCTTTAGCGCCTGTTCACACTTCTGTTGGATTAGAATTGCCCTTGTCTTCACCTTCCACAGACCGAAGTCATTACTCCCGGTGAATTTCTCGATGTCCCACTTCGAACCCATGATACTTAATTCTTTTGATCCTTGGCCCCACGGTGGGCGCCAATTGTTGTGAATTCGTAAATATCACACCAATAACCTTGATGTGTGGAGCAAATAGAATAAGCAATCAACTGATGGAAATAGCAATAATAATACGAACAGATAAAACTACGAAAGCGGTAAAGAGGCACACAATATTGTTTACCCAGTTCGGCCAAATAAAGACCTACGTCTGGGGGAGAGAGCAGCTCTCCGTTCCACTTATCAAATCAAGTTCTCAGTTACAAAGTACAATCTCCAAAGAGTTACAAGAAATAGTCTTTTCCCTATATCTACCCTTTGCCCGAATTTCTTCCCGTGGCCAAGAAATTCAATTTGAAAGTGTTTCCCAAGGTGTTGAATCAATCCCCAACCCTAGAGTATTACCAAGATGTTAATCTTATTACCCTAGACTTTTGTCGGCTCAGAAATAACCCTAAAACCCTGTTAAAAGATCAGAAAACGCAAAACAGCTGAATTTATACGCGCGTCCGCGCCCCGGCGCAGTACAACCCTGCGCCCCAGCGCAGCAAACCAGAAGCTACTGCCTTCTGCTGATAAATCGCGCCCCGGCGCCAACATACACTGCGCCCCGACGCAGCACTGCTGCAGACATGGTTTTCTGATTTTCCGATTTGTTTTCAAGGCAATTCATCACACATATCAATTCTCATAGCTATGAAATCTTCTTCTTCTTCTTCTTCTTCTTCTTCTTCTTCTTCTAAGTTCAGCTACGATGTGTTCCTTAGTTTTAGGGGAGAAGATACCCGATATCATTTTACCGGTAATCTCTATAAAGCTCTTTCTAACCAAGGAATTCGAACATTCATTGATGACAGGGAACTTCAGAAAGGTGACGAAATCACACCATCACTACTGAAAAGCATTGAAAACTCGAGGATTGCCATTATCGTCTTCTCTAAGAACTATGCTTCTTCTTCATTTTGTTTATACGAACTTGCCCATATCATTCACTACTTTCATGCAAATAGCCGTTTTGTTCTGCCAGTTTTCTATGATGTGGAACCTTGTAACGTGCGTAATCACACTAAAAGATATGATGAAACACTTCCCATGCATGAAAATGACAATAGAACTTATGCTGATGCACTTGCCATGCATGAAACGAGGTACCAAAATGACAAGGGAAATTACATGGAGCGGTTTTTGAAATGGAAGAAAGCTCTTACACAAGCTTCTATATTAATTGGCTACGATTTCAAATCTGGGTACCTCTCTTCATTTCACTCTTATTTTGTGTCATTTAAAAATAATAATACCTGATCATATTACTACGAGGTATGTATAAAAAACATAATTTGATAATTATCACGTTTGTTATTTTGTGTGCACCAAATATATGATAGAATAACTATTATTCTGCTTATATCCTATCATATGCTTATCTTGAATATCCTATCATATTAATATCATATCTTGAGATATAATTTTATATTTTTCTCTTTCATGTTTACAAATGTTGTTCTGATGCATTTACTCAAACTCGTTTAACTGGGCATAGGAATAAAGAATATGAACACGAGTTTATTACAAAAATAGTTACAAAGGTTTCCGACACGATCAATCGTGTTCCCTTACATGTTGCTGACCACCCAGTTGGGCTTGAATCTAAACTGTTAGAAGTAAAGTCACTTTTGGATGTTGTTTGTAATAATGGAGTCTCTATGATTGGGATATATGGAAGCCCAGGATTGGGTAAAACAACACTTACAAAAGCAATTTATAATTTGATTGCGGATCAATTTGAAGGTTTGTGTTTCCTTCATGATGTAAGAGAAAATTCAATTAAATATGGCTTACAATATCTCCAAGAGAAACTCCTATTCAAATCAATTGGATTGGAAATTCAATTAGGTCATGTTAGCGAAGGGATTCCAATCATAAAACACAGATTACATCAAAAGAAAGTTTTGTTGATTCTCGATGATGTTGACACACTAAAGCAGCTGCAGGTTTTGGCCGGAGAGGCTACTTGGTTCGGTCCTGGAAGCAGAGTCATCATTACCACTCAAAACAGACATTTATTATCATGTCATGGCATTAGAGAATTTGAATTACGCGATTTGCGTGACGAAGAAGCCCTTGAATTGTTTAGTTGGGTGGCTTTTAAAAGCAATGAATTTGATGCAAGTTATAAAGATGTTTTACACCGTGCACTTAAATATGCATCTCGCCATCCATTAGCTTTAGAAGTAGTGGGTTCCAACTTGTTTGCAAAAACTATAGCAGAATGGGAATCTACAATAGATATGTATGAAAGAATACCCAATAGTGAAATTCAAGAGAAACTTAAGGTAACCTTTGATGGTTTGGAAGAAGAACAACAAAGTGTATTTTTGGATATTGCTTGTTACTTCAAATGGCATAGATTAGAAGAAATCGAAGAGATACTTCATGGTCATTATGGTCATTGCATAAAAAACCACATTGGAGTTCTGGTTGATAAATCTCTCATAAAGATGAGTTACCCATTGAATATGACGGGTAGAATATCATTCGACATGCTAGATAACATTGGTAAAGACTCTATGGATAATGTAACATTACACAGTTTGATAGAAGACATGGGCAAAGAAATCGTCCGGCAAGAATCACCTAAAGAGTCGGGAGAGCGTAGTAGGTTATGGTGTCATGATGATATAGTTCGTGTTTTACAAGAAAACACGGTGAGTGAAATTTATATTTATGAACGATTTTTTATTTATTTTTTTGCATTTTTTTTTTTGGTTTAACAATAACTTTTCTCATTTTGGATTTATATATGATCATCTCATACTTTTTTTTTTCCTTAATGACATGAAATTTCTCTATATTTTATTTGTATTATGGTTAATTGTTTTTCATATTTTGTTAAAAGGGAACTAGTAAAATTGAAATGATATACCTAAATTTCCCCTCCATGGAGGCTGTAATAGAATGGGATGGAGATGCCTTCAAGAAGATGAAAAACCTCAAAACACTTATCATTAAAAATGGTCATTTTTCTAAAGGTCCCAAGTATATTCCAAGTACTTTGAGAGTATTGAAATGGAAAGGATATCCTTCACTTTTTCCTCCATCAGCTACTGTTTTGAACAAGGTAAGTGCAATAAATTCATAATTTTATCTTGCATGTTTATATATCTACTATGAGATTAGTCATTTGATTTTTATTTGATTATTTATATATTTTCTTTTTTATCTATCCAGGAGTTCAAAAATATGAAAATTTTGAATTTGGACAACTGTGAATACCTGACAGAAATGTCAGGCATCTCATATCTCCCAAATTTAGAAAAGTTTTCATTTGAAAATTGTAAGAATTTAGTTACAATTCATGATTCTATTTGGTTCCTTTGTCGACTTCAAATCTTGAATGCTATAGGTTGTGAAAAGCTATTGAGTTTTCCACCATTAAAGTTGATATCTCTTTTAGAGTTGAAACTTTCAGGTTGTAAAAGTCTCGAGAAATTTCCAGAAATATTGGACAGGATGAAAAATATTGAAGAAATTATTTTGGAAAACATTGGCATACAAGAATTGCCATTTTCATTTCAAAATCTTTCCGAACTTTCTTTCTTATCAATAACTGGACGCGGAAAACTTAGGTTGCCAAGTAGCATTCTCAATATGTCAAAATTGTTGAAGGTTCATGTTTATGGTTATAGTCAACTATTACCAAAACCGAATAATAAACAAAGTTCGATGTTGTCTTCAAATGTGAGAAGACTTTTCCTTGATCCAAGCGATGATGAATTTCTAATAATAGCTCTCATGTGGTTTACAAATGTGGAAAGCTTAAACCTAAAGGGTAGCAATCTCAAAATTCTTCCTAAATGCCTCGAAAAATGCCGCTTTCTAGAGACCATTAACTTAGATGATTGTGAATTTCTTGAAGAAATAAGAGGGATTCCACCAAATCTAAAAACATTGTCTGCAATTGGGTGCAAATCATTGACTTCATCAAGTAAAAGAATGTTAATGATTCAGGTATTTTTTATTTACTTCTTACATAACTATTTGATTAATATTTCATGATTCATAAAATATAATGTAATTTATCTTATGCTAAAAACTTATAGGAACTGCATGAGGCTGGAGGCACTGAGTTTTATTTTCCATCATCAAGAAATGATAGGATTCCGGAGTGGTTTGAGCATCAGAGAAGAAAACCGTCAATTTCTTTTTGGTTCCGTAACAAACTCCCTTCCTTAATTTTCTACTTTTCTTCGAAACGAATGCGTGAATTGGGCTGCAACAAAAAAGATCCTGAAGATATAATAGTCTATTTGGGTATCAATGGTGAAGTATATTCTCTTTTTCACTCTCACCTTCATTCTAGATTCCGACGGGATTATACATATCTACTTTCTTTTGATATTCAATACTGGACAAGATATATAAATAAATTTTGGTCAAAGATTGAAATTGATGCACAAATTGATTCTACAAACCTTGTCTATGACCCCAGCGGGCCAAACTATTATGAATCGGAGAAAGATGTAGAATTATTCGAATCTAGGTTGGACGAAGCACTTATGAAAAATGAATGGATTCGTGCTGAAGTTAGCTTTGGGTTTGGAGGTAAGTATGCTTTTTGGGATGATAATGATGTTGTAGAAAGTGGAATTCATGTAATCGAACATTTAACTAGCAAGGATGATTTTCAATTCAGTGATGATTGCTTACCCGAGATTGTCAAACAACAGCTGCTGCAACCCCCACCGGAGTCATGTCAAATCATGTAATTCATATAAATAAGTACTAATTCATGGGAGGATATAGAAGAATGCAATGTTGACGCGAGCTTTGTTGGCGTAGCTGGTAAGCCTGGATGGGGTTGGTGTTTATGCGACCATCGTGGAAATTTTTTGAATGTAAGCATAAACTTTATTCATGAGATGTTATCTGTTGTACAAGGTGAAGCTATTGCAATGAAGGAAGATATTTGTGAAGTGATTCAAAGAGGCCTAACTGGTGTTATTTTTTAGATTGATTCAAAAATTGTGGTTTATGCAATATCCTCTCATTTGTTGGTACATCTGAATTTAGTATTCTAATTTTGTGTATTTAGTTTATTTTAATGTTAAATCCCATTCGAGCGAAGTTTATTAAGCAAATATAATTGCTCATACTCTTGTCTTCTTAACTCTATCCAATTCCCAAATCTCTTCCCATGACAAAGAGACTTTATTGAATAAGTGTTTCACAAGGTGACGAATCAATCCCCAATCCCTAGAATTATTGTCAAGAGTATTCTCTATAAATCATAGTCTTTTGAGTGGCTGCAAATTCTATTTTCCCCTCGTAGAGAACTGAAATGTGTGTCCCTTATAAATAGGCTCGCGCGCTTTCGCTTCAATCGCAGGAACTTTCGCTTCACGCGAAAACTCCAGAAGTTGTCCCAAGACTGGGCATGCATTTTCGCTCCAAGCAGAAAAACTTTCGCTCCACGCAAAAATGACAGATGTTTCACCTTCTATGCTGTGATACTACTATTGTAATTATTTGATGATAATCAAATTTTTTCATTGTTTGAGTATATAAAATAGTTTGTTTATGTGAGTTGCCTCTAGTTTGTCCACTTTGTTCGTTATCTAACTTTTAACTAAAATTTGGTCAACGAATGAAGATTCTCAGTTGGAATTGCCGGGGATTGAGCACCCCGAGTGCAATTCCTAATCTCTGTAATATTGCTCAAGGTCACCAACCCGATATTTTATTTTTGTCTGAAACTTTATCAAAGAGTCCGGCTATGGAGCGTATTCGTGTGCGACTAAATTATAATTCTTGTCTGTCAGTGGATGTGGAAGGGCGTAGTGGGGGTTTGTCTGTCATGTGGAAGGACACAGTAAGTTGTAGAGTTATGAACTATTCAAGGAATTTTATTAATTTCATTGTGAAGGAGAAGGAGGAGGATGAATGGAGATTGAGTTGCTATTATGGGTATCCGGAGCGGGGTAGAAGAAGACAAGCTTGGGATATGTTACGTGAATTACGTGACATGTCAGACTTACCGTGGTGTATTGTAGGAGACTTTAACGATCTGTTAGCCCAGGAGGACAAATGTGGGACTCACCCACATCCGAATTGGTTATGCACTGGTTTCCGTAATGCTGTTTGTGAGTGTGACCTTACGGATATTCATCTGGAGGGGTACCCTTATACATGGATAAAAAGTAGAGGCTCGTCAGCGGTAATTGAAGAAAGACTTGATAGGGCCATGGCTAATTCTCAGTGGCTCATGACTTATCTAGGGGTTAAATTGACGAACCTCCTAACATCTCATTCCGATCATAGTCCTATTTTGCTCCAGAACTCGGCCATCATAAGAAGTGGGAGAACCTACTCTTTTCGCTTTGAAAATAGTTGGTTGAAGGAGGAGGATATTGATGAAGTGGTGGAGGAAGGGTGGGGGCGTGAGAGAGGTGGTGACATTATTGGTCGATCGGGTAGATGCGCGGAGAAGCTTAGTAGGTGGGGAAGACGGAAAAGAATGAGGTTTAAAGAAGATATTATTGAATGTAGCAAGGAGATGGAGATGTTGCGGGGATGCCATGATGTGACGAATTCGTTACGGTTTAAAGAAGTTCAAGAAAAACATGCTAGATTGTTGGTTCAAGAAGAAGCGTATTGGAGACAACGTGCTAAGACACATTGGCTACAAGGAGGGAATCTCAACACAAAGTTCTTTCATATGACGGCTTCATCAAGACAACGGAAGAAGAAGATTGACAAGCTTGTTAGTGAAGAGAATCTTGTTGTTACAACTCAACCCGAAATTTGTGAGGTAGCTTCGCATTATTTTACTCACCTTTTTAAAGCTAACCCGACAATGCATGAACCAGTACTTTCTTTAATATCTCCAAGAATAACACAAGATGATAATGAAAAATTAGTGATGCCTATTACAAAAGAAGAGTTGAAAGAAGCTTTATTTGAGATGCATCCGGATAAGGCGTCGGGTCCGGATGGCTTTAATCCCGCTTTTTATCAACATTTTTGGGACCGTTGTTGAGATGATGTGTATGATGCAGCGAATGAGTGGTTAGATAGAGGTTATTTCCCTTCTTCGTTGAGTGAAACAAACATTTGCTTGATTCCTAAATGTGAAAATCCAATATCAATGAAAGACTTGAGGCCAATTTCCCTTTGTAATGTGCTTTATAAGATGATATCGAAGTTGTTAGCAAATAGATTGAAGCGATACCTTGACAAGTGTGTGTCGGAGGAACAATCAGCTTTCATTGAAGGAAGGTCGATTCTTGATAATGCTCTCATTGCAATAGAGGTCATTCATGCATTAAAGAGAAGAACAAGGGGGTTGAAAGGTGAACTTGCTCTCAAAATTGATATTAGTAAAGCTTATGACAAAGTTGATTGGGGATTCTTGCGAGGTATGCTTGACAGGTTGGGTTTTTCTGAAAAGTGGATTCATTGGATGATGCTATGCGTTAGTTCTGTTAATTATTCTGTTTTGGTGAACTTTGAAAAAGTAGGCCCTATTCGTCCGGGTAGAGGGTTAAGACAGGGAGATCCACTCTCTCCTTATCTCTTTATCTTAGTCACTGAAGGATTGACGACTCTTATTAAAAAATCAATGGCTAGTGGAGATTTGCATGGAGTACAAATTTGCAGGGGGGCACCGGTGGTGTCCCACTTACTATTTGCTGATGATTGCTTCCTATTTTGCAGGTCCACTATAGCGGAAACTAACCAATTGATGCAAATTCTTAAAACCTATGAGCAGGCGACATGGCAGGAGATAAACTTGACAAAATCAGAGGTCGTTTTTAGCAGGAACCTGAGTATAGCAGCCCAGGAGGATCTGTCAAATATAATGGGTGTCCGACATGTCCTTGGAACTGGTAATTATCTTGGTCTTCCATCAATGATTGACCGTAAAAAGAAGAATGTGTTTGCTTACATAAAGGATCGAATTTGGAAGCGAATAAATTCTTGGAGGGTAAGATCTTTGTCAAGGGCGGGAAAGGAGGTTATGATCAAATCCGTGTATATACTTCCCGATTCAACCATAAAAGATATCGAAAGAATGATGAATTCTTTTTGGTGGGGTGGTGGAGCTAATGACAAAGGTATCCGATGGTTGGCTTGGGATCGTATGACACTACCAAAGGTGCAAGGAGGGATGAGATTCCGTGACTTACATGCATTCAATTTGGCTATGATAGCTAAGCAAGGGTGAAACATTATGACAAAACCTCACACTTTAGTGGCACAAATTTACAAAGCAAGGTACTTTCCGAATTCCTCTCTTTTTGATTCTAAAATTGGCCATAATCCGAACTATGCTTGGAGAGGTATTTGGAAAGCGAGACATTCTTATGCATGGTTGTAGGTGGAGAGTTGGTAATGGAACTAGTATCAAAGTTATGAATGAACCATGGTTGAGAGATATAGAAGGAGCTTGGATACCTTCACCACAAAATCAAGGTGTGCATAATTTATATGTTAGTGATCTTATGAGTCATAATATGAAAGTGTGGGATAGGGGAAAGATTGAATCTTTATTTTCTATGGAGGTTGCTAATCGTATTCTTGACATTCCTTTATTTGATATGCTTGATGAAGACAAACTTGTTTAGGTTGATAATGTATATGGTCATTATAGTGTCAAAAGTGGGTATAAATTAATGTTAAATGTAACAGGGAAAGTAGTGGATGCTTCTCAACAAGCAGATTGGCATAGTCTTTGGACAATTCTTGCTCCACCAAAAGCTAAGCATTTACTTTGGAGAGTTTGTAAAGGGTGCTTACCAACTCGATTGTGTTTTCAAGAGAAGCATGTTCCTTGTCCGTTGTTATGTCCGTTATGCAACCAAGGAGTGGAAGATGATTGGCATACAATTTTTAATTGTGAAGCAAATAAAGATGTTTGGAATTCGGCTGGTTTGGAGGATATTGTAATGCCACGACTACAACAAGCTTCTAGTGCCCAGGCTGTCCTTCACGATATTTGTTCAAAGGAGGATAAAATGCAGGCTGGATTGTTTGCTACAATGGTCTGGTTTTTGTGGAATAACCGCAATAATAGAGTGTGGAATGATGTTGCGGAACCGGGTCGAAGTATTGGCTTTAAAGCAAGACATTGTTGGGAGAAATGGTTTATGGTTCAGAACCTGCAGCATGATCATATACATAACGCACAGCAGCAGCAGACACATTGGCAACCACCTCCTCACGGTTGGTTCAAATGTAATGTCGACGCGGGTTTTCATACGGAGGTCAACAAAACAAGTACCGGTTGGTGTTTACGTGATCACATGGGTCAATTCATAAGGGCGGGAACTACTTGGATTGATGGGAATTGCTCTATCTTGGAAGGTGAATCTTTAGCCTTACTTGAAGCTTTGCGCGTATTGGAACAAAGAGGCATAACTCATGTTATTATTGAGTCGGATTCAAAAAGCGCGGTGGATGCAATCTGTCATTTTCGGGGTGATTACTCCGAGTTTAGTTTTATTATTTCACAAATTAATAATATTTTACGTTGTAATCCAAACTTCGAGGTTAAGTTTGTTAAGCGGCAAGCGAATATGGTAGCTTATACACTAGCTAGGGCGGCTATTTCTTGGTCTCGTCGCTGTACTTTTGATTCATTACCTCCTTGTATTTTGACTTTGATGAATAATGAAATGCATTAAGTTTTTGATTGTCAAAAAAAACAAAAATTTGGTCAAAATAAAAACTTTTAACAAAAACAAATACAAACATTAGTAGATGACCATTCATAAAATTTAATATTTATTTACCATGATTTGTTATCATTAAAACATACATCAAAATGATTTTGACCTTAACAATAACACCAAGGGAATACCCTGGTTCGTTATTGTCCGCATGCTCCCCACGTGACCTACCCTTCATTACCCCCTCTCTGTCCTGGTCCAATTTAGTTGGTTAACAATGACATGCAAATCCAATTTTAAGAGAAAAAATTTGACTTTGTGTACATATAACTTATAAGCAATATTATTCGGTAGAACAATTCTTCATCAATCCTCTCAAGTCAACCTTCATTGATGGGTTGTTTGATATTTGAGCCGCAAATTAATATACTCCTTCCATCCCAAAATGTAAACGAAAAAAGAAATTTTTCACTTATTAAAAAAAGTAAAATATGATAATTTAAAATATGGTTTTTTGTGTTTTTCTTAATTTAAGTTTCATGGGAAGATATAGAAAGAATTTTTATTGATTATTGGGAAAAGAAGAAAGAGAGTAAATTAAATGCAATATGCATTTAATTTTATGAGAATAAGTAAAAGTAAACCTAAAAAATGATTAAATTTCATTCTTTTACTTATAATTTGGGATAAGAAAAAGTGATTTTTTTGCTTACATTTTAGGACAGATGGAATATTAAACACTATTTCCTCAGTCCCAATTTATAAATAAAAATATGTAATTTACTTTATCTTATTTTCATAAAATTAAATACAAACCCATATTATATAAAAAAAAGAGAAAATAAATAATTACAGTGGACTATACCTTACCTTACCCAAAAATAAGGAACATATTTCAGTAACTAACAAAAAATATTTATAAATCTTTTGATGAAACATTTTTAAAGAAACTCATGTCAAATTACCATTTTTTTTTCTTTTGATTTTTGAAAAACAATCAAATTAACTCATTTTAGTAAGAAAAGATAATGGACGGCAAAAGACGGTGGTACAATAACTGTGTGACTGGTCCACACGGATATAGCCAAATGAGAAGGAAAGTTTGCCAATACTATAGTAAATGCTAAATGGCACTCATAAATAGCTTTTAAGTAAGTTACTATTTTTATATGAGTTTATGTTCTTGTTTACTTATAGATCCAACATTAACACAAACACTCCAAAGTACTCTCGCTAGCCTTTCTTCTCATGGCCATACAATCACCTTCTTTTTCTTCCTCCTTCTCTTACAATTTCAGTTACGATGTGTTCATTAGTTTCCGAGGCACTGACACTCGATTCGGTTTTACTGGTAATCTCTATAAAGCTCTTTCTAACAAAGGAATCCGAACCTTCATTGATGAAAAGGACCTTCAGAAAGGTGACGACATCACACCTTCGCTTCTAAAGAATATTGAAGACTCGAGGATTGCCATTATTGTCTTTTCGGAAAACTATGCTGCTTCTTCATTTTGTTTGGATGAACTTGTCCACATCATTCACTACTTCAAGGCAAGGAGTCGCCTTGTTCTTCCAATTTTCTATGGCATCGAACCTTCTCATGTTCGATATCATAATGGTAGTTATGGTGAAGCACTTGAAAAACATGAAGCAAGGTTAAAAAATAATAAGAAAAACATAGAGCGGTTGTTGAAATGGAAGATGGCTCTCAGCCAATCGGCTAACTTGTCCGGCTACCATTTTAATTTTAGGTAGACCACTTTACTTCACTCTTATTTTGCTTTACGTATATTGTTTTTATTTTGTCAAAGTAGTCTAATGGCTAGAAATTCCACCATTAAAATGGATAAGTGGAATGATCGGGGTTCGAACCCCAGCCCCAACCTCCTTAGCTAAACTCAATATCCTGTCAACTGAGCTAAACTCACACGACCGTATTGGCTTTCTTTAATTTGAACTTACAAATTATTTCATTCTTAAATGTTAAAGTAGAAAGATATATTTTTATATTTTATTTTCATGTTTAGAAAGTTAGTTCATTGTATGTTGAATCAATTTGAATTATAATGTCATCATCATCATCAATGCATAGATGCGATTGTGATTCAATTTACTCAAACTTGTGTGATTGCGTGCAGGAAAGAAGAATACGAATACATATTTATTAAGAATATAGTAACAGAGATTTCCAACAAGATCAACCGTGCACTTTTACATGTTGCAGACCACCCGGTTGGGCTCGAGTCTCGACTTCTGCAAGTAAAGTCGTTTCTAGATGTTGATAATTATAATGGAGTTTGTTTGATTGGGATATGTGGAAGTGGAGGATTAGGTAAAACAACACTTACTCGAGCAGTTTATAATTTGATTGCCGATCAATTTGAATGTTTGTGTTTCCTTCACAATGTGAGAGAAAATTCAATTAAATACGGCTTAGAATATCTCCAAGAGAAACTCCTCTCCAAATCAATTGGATTGAAAATTCAGTTAGGACATTTTAGTGAAGGAATTCCGATCATAAAACAAAGGCTACAGCAAAAGAAAGTTTTGCTGATTCTCGACGACGACGTTGACAAACTAGACCAACTACAGAGTTTAGTTGGAAATCCTTGTTGGCTTGGTCATGGAAGCATAGTTATTATTACCACGCGAGACAAGCATCTGCTATCATGTCATGGGATTGAAAGAATATATGAAGTAGATGGCTTAAATGAGAAAGAAGCTATTGAATTGTTTATGTGGATGGCTTTTAAAAGTAACAACATTGATTCAAGTTATGATCATATTTTAAAACGCGCGGTTAAATATGCTTTTGGACTTCCATTAGCTTTAGAAGTATTGGGTTCCAACTTATTTGGAAAGAGTATAGCAAAATGGGAATCTACATTAGATAAGTACGAAAGGATTCCACACGAAGATATCCAAAAGATACTTAAAGTAAGCTATGATGCTTTGGACGAAGAACAACAAAGTGTCTTTTTGGATATTGCTTGTTGCTTCAAAGGGAGCGAACTTATAGAAGTCGGAGAGATACTTCATGCTCATTATGCTCATTGCATAAAAAGCCATGTAGGAGTGTTGGTTGATAAGTCTCTCATAAAGATTGATGTTAATGGTCATGTGTCATTACATGACTTGATAGAGAACATGGGTAAAGAAATTGTCCGACAAGAATCACCCAAAGAGCCTGGAAAACGCAGTAGGTTGTGGTTTCATGATGATATAGTTCATGTTTTAAAAGAAAATACGGTGAGTAAAATAATATCTACGTAAATTTCTTAATATATGTGTGCTGAAGTTATATATACATTGTGATTGATATGTGTTTTTTGTTTGAAAAGGGAACTAGAAATATTGAAATTATACATTTGAGTTCTCCCTCTACCGATGCAATAATCGATTGGAATGGAAAGGCTTTCAATAAGATGAAAAAACTGAAAACACTTATCATTGAAAATTGTCATTTTTCTAAAGGTGCAATATATCTTCCAAATAGTTTGAGAGTATTGAAATGGAATGGATGTCCTTCGGAGTCTCTACCATCTAGCATTTTGAACCAGGCAAGTATAAGTTAATTTTTCAAATAGTGTTTGACATTAAGTCATTAATTTTCAATTAAGTTCATCTTCGAAGTAAAATAGTGTTCGACTTACTTATTAATTTTTTTATTTTTTTATGCAGAAGTTTGAGTACATGAAAGTTTTGACATTTGACTATTGTCAATATTTAACCGATATACCTGATGTCTCTGGTCTTCAAAATTTAGAGAAGTTTTCGTTTGGATGTTGTTGCAACTTAACTACAATTGACAATTCAATTGGGTATCTAAAGAAACTTGAAATCTTAATTGCATATGGTTGCAACAAGCTTGAGAAATTCCCACCCTTACACTTGACATCTCTTAAGAAATTGGAACTCTCTTATTGTAAGAATCTAAAGAGTTTTCCAGAATTATTAGGCAAGATGACAAATATAAAAGATATTTGGTTGTGTAGAACTTCAATAGGAGAATTTCCATTTTCATTTCAAAATCTAAGTGAACTTTGTCAATTAACAATAAGTGGATGTGGAATTCTCAAGCTTTCAAGTAACATTTTCATGATGCCAAAGTTGTCAAAGATTACTGTTAAGAATTGTCATCTATTATTGCCAAAAGAGAATGATAATTTGAGTTCCACAGTGTCTTTGAATGTGAAATGTCTTCATCTTGTAAAGAATAGCCACTCAAATGAATGGTTATGATTCATATTAGAAATATATTAATCATAAATATTCATTTATCACCATTGAAGCGGAATTGCATTGGATTGGATTGGATTAAGATGTTTGGCTTCCTATATTAGGCCTTGGACCAATCCGAAACATATTTCAATTATGATTTGGCAAATTTTTGTATATGTACCAAACTTATTTCATCTTCATTACTAGTTGAACATAATACATTTGAAATTTTGTTGCCTTCGTCATTCTTATTTTACTTTCCGTTTAAAAGCTTCGTTCTCAAGAGGGAAGCACAACTCTATGATTTTCCTTTACAATACCATATTTTGTTGTTTCGGTTTTGCTTGTTGTTACTAGAGGAGATGAATTTTATTATGTGTGAGGACAGTCCTCTGTTCTCCTCCGGCATTGCTTTGTCCAAATAAATTCACGCAACATAACCTCAGTCCAGATGTTGGCTTACTTGGGTCTGGGCTTGGTCGTTGTTAAATATCGTCACGATGAATACTTACTGTAATTTTTAATCTCAGACCTTAAATTTGTATTAACATCCATGCTTTTAAATGAGAATCCAAGATAAACCATATATTAGACCGGTGCATTGAAACATTTTACTTATAATCCTATGTGGCGCTGATTAAATCAACATTATTTTTTTATTGGTTAGATTAATGACTTCACCAAAGAAATCAATTAAGTGACTTCACCATAAAATCTCCCTTAAAATATTCATGTTTTGTCTGTCCTCATCAATAGGATATATGAATTCAACATCATCCATAAATTAACATATCTTGTTTACCATTAAATTGGTTTCATATATGAATAAACATCACTAAAAATTCAACATCGTCGACCCGGAATCTACTTCATATCACCATCCTTAGGAAAAAATATGCTAGCAAGTTTCAAAATATGAATTCTCATTTTGATTATATTATCAATCTAATATATTTTATTAGTGTAAATTAATTTCACACGGATATCCAATAAAAATAGAACATTTTGCTACATCATATATGTTTATTTAGCGACGTACATATAGGTGCTATTAGATTTATGCTGTCATATCATATGTATATAATCTATTTTATAGTTTACAAATTATGGACGGCAGCATTAACTTACACTAATCTATATTCTATATTCTTAAACTCTCCTTGCTTCCGTTTCTTATTAATTCTCAAGACTATGCAACCTTCTTTTTCCTATGGATTCACCTATCAGGTCTTCCTCAATTTCAGGGGTCCTGACACTCGATACGGTTTTACCGGCAACCTCTACAAGGCTCTTACTGACAAGGGAATTCACACCTTCATTGATGACAACGATCTTCAAAGAGGAGATGAAATCACACCATCACTTGTCAAGGCCATTGAGGAATCTAGGATTTTTATTCCTGTGTTTTCTATCAACTATGCCTCTTCTTCATTTTGTTTGGATGAACTTGTTCACATCATTCACTGCTACAAGACAAAAGGTCGCCTCGTTTTGCCGATTTTCTACGCTTCCATTGTTGTAAGCACGAGAAGAGATTCCAAAATAACAAGAAAAATTTGGAGCGATTACAACATTGGAAGGTAGCTTTGAACCAAGCTGCTAACTTGTCCGGTTACCATTTTAGTCACGGGTACCCCACTTTACATGAATCTTGTTTTCTTAATTATATTTTATTTCCCTATTTTATTTTATATTTGTATTAAGTACTCCTTTCGATTCTTATTGTAAGAAACAAATTCCATTTTAGATTTACAAATTAAGGATCCATTTGAATTAACTTACTTTTAAATTTATGCAAATAAATAAATTTTATGTATTATTATAAGTTTTAATAGGTGGTTTATGCAAAAATAGCTTTTAAAAACAAGGTTTCGTTAGCTAAAAAATCATATTTATTTGCATAAACAATATTACATAAGGTAAAAAATAGGCTATTTCAAACGGGTCCTAAATATTGTATTTTGTCTTTATTAAAAATCACACACATAAATTTTTCAATGAACTTAAAAATTTATTTGTGTCTAATATTCATGATCGGAGGGAATATTAGTTTTTCTTAAGTCAAAATAATCAGAATCGTATAATATATTATTAGCATGGGCGAATCTATAGCCCAGCAAGCCCGAGCTGTTGGCTAGATTTTCGCCAAAAATTTTGGTATTTTTCTAAAGCAAAATTTAGATGTTTTGTCCAAAACTACGAAAATAGAAATTTTTTGGGATTAACTTAGTGTAAAACTAGATTTTATGTTAGATTAAAATTTTATCCAAATTCAGTAAAATTTCTAACTCCACCACTGATTATTTGTACATAGATTTAATTGTGGATTTGTTGTGTGTACTAACTTATCTTATACATAAATAGATATGAATACAAATTTATTGGAGAGATAGTCAAATGCATCACCAACAATATCAATCGTGTTTCTTTACATGTTACCAATTACCCTGTTGGATTAGAGCCTGAATTTCAACAAGTGAAATTGCTTCTTGATAAGGGATCTGATGATTGGCTTCACATGGTAGAACTTTGTGGTATTGGAGGCTTGGATAAATCTAAACTTGCAAAAGCAATTTATAATTATATTGCTGATCAATTTGAAGCTTTATGTTTTCTTCATAATAATGTGAGAGAGAATTTAACTAAAAATAACTTGAGCACGATCCTGGCTTGCTTCGCTTTCGCCTCTGTTTTCGTGCTGCTATATTTGTTTTTTTCTTGCTCCAGGAACTGTGTTTGTGGTTCTAGTAGTGATTAGTGTAAGTTCTCTTCAAAGGTTAAAAGTATTTTCCTTAAACCAAGAAATAATGATTTACCATTTGATTTAGAATTTTATGGTTAATTATATATAGTGTAATTTATCTTATTTCAAAAGCTTACAACAACTACATGAGGCTAAAAGGGATGTTGATTCCCTGCGGTAAATAATCCACAAAGTTACACGCAGTTTTTGATCTGAACTATTAATATCAAATCAGATACATAAAATTGAAACTGTATTTCTAAATGAAAACAATCTCAGCCATTAATTTTAGATTGGACAGTTCTGATTCCGGCTAAAAGCCCCAAGTATTATTTTCCGTCATCACGAAGTGGTAGGATTCCTTTGTGGTTTGAACCCCAAAGTGAGTCATCATTTTCTCTTTTATAGTTAAAAGTGTGTTTGGGGCTTATAAAAAAAAAAAAAGTGTGTTTGGGGATGATTATATAGATGAGACTCCTAATGAGGATAAAGTGGAATCCATGAAATCAAACAAGGATGATTTTCAATTCACTGATTCTGCCTTATACAGAGAAAGAAAATTAAATGGATTTTAAATGATTTAGCATTACTTTTAGAAGCAAACAACCACACATATCTTACATTATTTTGCAGAAAGTAAACATTAACATAAGAAAACAACTAGTAGATGCCACGCACATTGCATTGACGAGCGGAATAAAAACATAAACACCACGAGTTTTATATCGACCGTGGGCAACATAAATTCGATGCACACCATTAACTAGCGCAATTCAATAATGCAGTAACATTAGACCAATTGTCATGAATTCGCTTGACTCTACCACCGAGTAGGTGTCCACCAAAAGGATGTCCATGATCAATATTGATACATGCAAAATATTGATTGTTGAAAATGCAAGCTTCATCCTTTTTATCAGATTTAAAAGCTGCATCAATTCCGCTTTCGAAAACTGTGCCAACCAAAGTTTTAAATCCAGTGCGAATGTAATGATTGGCGTGAACATGGTCAGTGTGAAAGTCCATAAGAGCATACGCGTTACCTTTAAATAACAAAACCATGTGGTCATGGGTCCTAATTGCAGCATCTATTCCATGTTCATACGCTCTTCCGCGTAAACAAGTAAACATGGATGCAATTTTTTTTGGACCCGTGAGTATTTTGGCTTGATGATGATCATATCTTATTTTGGAACAATGATTTCCGGAAAAGATATACGCCTCATTGTGTTTGGTCTCAAAGGCACAATCAATTCCATATTCAAATGGAGTTTTAGCAAGAAATGGAAAACCAGCTACAATATGAAGTGGCCCTTTCAAAATCTTATGCTTTCCGGCGCCAGGCGCATAATTCACAACGGCAAATTTATCTTTAGCGAATACATAACATTCATTATGCTTGAATGATTTGAAAGCAGCAGCTACATGAGTAATTGGCATATTTCTTATTGGATTTTCAAAAGGGATATATAAATAATTGAATTAAGTGTGTGGAATATGGTTTTAAGTTTCTTCAGTTTTGAAATTAAGGTCTCTATTTATAGAGTTATAAATACATGTGTTAACTTGGTAGTGTGAATGTGAACAAAAATGTAATAAATTTGAAGTTTCATATCCAAACGACCAAGCCGTGTTTACTTAACTTCGCCACCTAACTCTACAGGAAGTAGTAGCTAGCTACAATGAATATGGAACATAAATTGATTATGTACCCTGTTGTTCATGTTCAATCTCAAAATTGCAAGGAAAATGTATAATTTGTACCAATTGTTACTTGGTTTGGTGATCATGACTGACACTGAAATTGATAGAGAGGACCATAGCTCGATCTCTTGCAACTGCAATCGAGAGGAGGCTGAAATTGACCTCCGAAACAGATTAAACTGCTGGTGAAAGTAAAAAGAATTATAATTTGTGAGGGATTTGGATTAGGTGCAGTTGACTACACGGTGCAGTCGTTTTACAGCCGTCCTCGATCGTGATCGTACGGTTCAAACAAATACAGTCAAAATATTCAGTTTTAAATTATAACCGTTCGATCTTGATCGGACGGCTGTAGATAAGGTGACTGCGTGACTGCACCCAAATATCAACTGCATGGAATCTAGGTCCATAATTTGTTCTTGAACTATAGAGACAAATGTTCTTATAGGGTGCGTTTGATCCGCTAAAAACAAGATTTTTTGTCTCTCATTAAACCACAGGACAACTTTTTGTCCATGGTATAACTATAAAAAATACGAAAATATCCATGTTATTTTTCGAATTTAAAAAATATTATCTCTCTTTCTCTCACCGGTATAATTTTATTTTATCCTATTCTACCTTGTTATGTCCTTCAGTACTTACTGTTTTGCAAATCAAACGCAATCATACGAAGATATACTGTTCTTATAAAGACAAATGCAGTGGTGGATCCAATAGTTCAGGGGTTAAAATTAACATTTAAGTTCTTGAGCCTCTTAGATTATTAGTGGTGCTAAAAATATAAATTTAGAAAGATCAAAATGCAAAATATATATTAAAGTTTATCTATATATATATAGTTTTGAGACTCGTGCATTCGTCCGGGTCTATTGATTTTTACATATAAAATATTGTTAAGATATAAGTGACGTCATTGTGTTCTCAATTCCTTTTATGTATTAATGATAAATACTTTGTCTTGTGTCTTTTTTATATATTTATTATTGATTAGAATTCATTCTTCTATTGTTTAAAAAAAAACTATTTGTGAAAGTTCATTTCCATTGATTTTAATATTTTTTTATATTTAAGATTGATATTATACTGTGTTACCCCAACACGACATATACTAAAGTATATATTTATTTACGATAAAATATTTAGAAATATGTTATAAAATATTTTTAAAATATAAGTAACGTCATTGTGCTATTTCTTGTAAAATTTATTAAATTAATAATTTTTTATTAAAGCAATTAATGTCCCGTGTATGATTTTTTTTCTAATAAATTATAATTAATATTAATTATTCAATTCTTTTTTTTTATTAAAGCAATTGTCCCGTATATGATTAACTTTTTTTATTAAAGCAATTGTCACGTGTTAATTCGTAATTGTTTTTTACGCATGTTAATTCATAAGTTTTTACTAACAAAAATTATATCTTTATAATCTGTTTTCATAAACTAACTTATAAAACTTATAATAAATCAATCTACACGGACTCACTATGTTTTTCTTTCTATTTTTTCTTCTTTTATTTTAAGCTCATAAATAAGTATCTTCTTTCATTAGGATTCTTCTATTTTTATTTTGGCTTAATTACTTATTTTATCCATTATGTTTATTTAGGTTTCAATTTGGTCCCTTAGGTTTTAAAAAATTCAATTCATTCCTTTTAGTCAAATTTCTGTTTAAATCGTCCATGTAACTAAAAAATTTGCATACGTGAACCACTTGGAAAGGCATCACATGGAAGTTTTAGACGAAATTAACTCAAATTTTAACAAAAAGTTTGAAAAAAATTAACTCAAAATTTAATTAAAAGGATGAACTTGTGTTGATATCAGTAACATAAGGGACCAAATTGAAACTTTTAAAATATAGAGAGTCAATTTGAAACCTAAAATAAAAATAAGGACCAAATATACAATTAAGCCTTTTATTTTTTTTATATAAATTGTTATATATTAGATTGAGTTACTATTTATTCATTCAATTTATTCAACAAAAAAAAAAGTTAGTAATATTTTTTATATTTACTTTTGTTCCTAGTTTTATACGTCAGTTTCTTTTAATTAATTTTTTAAAAATATATTGGATTGTTACTTGTTTAGAGGTGGTTTTCCAATGCGATTTTTATGGAAATATTTATTTCATGCTTATCTTTTTTTGTTTTCTTCCTATTTTTTTATTTTATTTTTAGTTTAGAGTTAAAATTACACTTAAGGGCATAAATTCTGAAATATTATTAAAATTAAACTTGATTGGACAAATTTAGAATTTTAGTAGTAGTTTCTTTTAATATATTGTAAGTAGGTAGATATATATATATATATATATATATATATATATATATATATATATATATATATAGGGATATGCTATAACACACCCACTCAATTTTATGAAGGTGTGCATCATTCTAAAAAATAAGTGGGTGTACGTTAGCAACTTCTATATGCATTTGTTATAATCCACCAACTTATTTTTCAGAAGGTGTGTGTTAGCAAAAGATAACTAAAAAGTTATTAAATAGGGGATATGCTATAACACACCCACTCAATTTTATGAAGGTGTGCATTAGCAAGTTATAACTAAAAAATAGATAAATACACCTTCAGGTGTATGTTGCTAAAACACTGATTCTAAAAAATAAGTGGGTGTACGTTAGCAACTCATATAGGCATTTGCTATAATCTACCAACTTATTTTTCATAAGGTGTGTGTTAGCAAAAGATAACTAAAAAGTTATTAAATACACCCTAAGGTGTATGTTGCTAATGCACACCTTCATAAAAAAGAGTGGGTGTGCATTAGCATGAGAATGGTAAATATATATGAGAATATGAGAACAATTATGAACCATCAGATCAAAACAAAGGGCTGAGATTAAAATAACTTAAATGAGTCATGTACCACTTAATCCTTTCATCTCTCTCATTCTCTCTGCGTTTCTAGATCTGTTCCTCGCACAGAAGATCCATGGCGGCACAACCACCCCTGTCCACCTCTCACTATTCTGGTTGCTGCGCAATCACCTTTGACCACCTCTCTATATTCTCTATATTCTCACCTTTGCGCAAACACTGTGTTCATCAATCCATAATTTTTGTCTCTAGATTATTCTATTCCTCACTCTAATCATCCACCTTATTCCTCTTTTCAACTTTTTCAAAACAAAAATTGCAATGATTTAGAATTAAATACTGAGAATAAAATGTTTGCTTGATTATTTTTTATTATTACTTTTTTTATAATTAATTTACTCAAATTGAAACCTGCAAAACCAAAATTAAAAAATTCCCAATTTATGAAATTGGATTTAATCCAACGTATCTGTGAGATTTGTGACAACAAGCACCACAAACCACCTTCAATCCAACACACAAGCAAAAGGAAGAATAGAGAAACAAAAGGAAGAAGACGAAAAACACAGAAGCGGTGGTGGACTGGTGGTGGGTTGAAGCGGTGGTGGACTGGTGGACCGGGAATCGGACCTGTATCCGGTTCGAGTCAGCTGCAAAACCGATCTGCGCATGAACCGATCATTGAACCGGAAAACCAGCCGAAAACTGGAAAAAACCGGACAAAACCGGTTAAAAAAAATACTTATTTTTTTAATTGAAAAAATTAAAAAAATCCACAAATTAAGTTGGGTCAATCTCATACCACTAAAAGTCACATTAAATGATGACCAATCAAGTGGGAGACTTCAAATGCACTAAGAAACATTCTAACAAAGGCTTATTTATAATCAAGTGGGAGACTTCAAGTATGAGATTTCTCCAATGTGAGACTTCATAGAGTAGTTCATATACAAAGACATTTTATTTTTATTTACAAAACACATTTAATTTTATTTTTTATTAATAATTTGTAATGAGATTAAAAAAGGCATATTTATTTTATTTTACAAAACATACATAAATTTATATTTGTTGTAAATTACCAACAAATTTAAAATAAATTTAAAGAAAAAAGCAACCAACTTTCTCAATGACTATTTTTTTAAATTTAAATTATACAATTATAAGTTTTTATATGAACTTCAATTTTTAATAGTGTAAAATTATATATATTGTCTAACTTTTAGTTTATTATTATATATTATTTAAAATATAAAAATTATATATTTAATTAAAAACGGTCCGACCTCGGTCCGACCATTGAACCTTGAACCGATAAGCTTACCGGTTCGATGACCGGTCCGGTTCTGACAACCTTAATTCCCTATATATATATATATATATATATATATATATATATATATATATATATATATATATATATATATATATATATATATATATATATATATGACATATCTATATGACATATCTATATTGATAGGTATTGTTTTATTTTGGCTTAAATGATGTTTTCACCCTCAAGTGTTACAATTATGCAATTTTGATCTGTTAAATTTCAAATTTGTTATATTTTAACCTTCTAAATTATATTTCAATTGTTCGATTTTAACCTCCAAACTTTCAAGAACTATTGAATTTAGTGAAATTTCATCAGGAACTAAATAGACAACAAGCAAGTGAAGCAACTCTACTTTGAAGCAAAGAAGCAAACAACAACACATATCTTACATTATTTTGCAAAAAGTAAACATAAAAACATTGCATTGACGAGCAAAAAGAAAAACATAAACACATAAGCAAAAAGAAAAACATCTTAGTAGATGCGGCACAATCTAAGAGAAGAGCCACCCTTATTACCACACACATTGAATTGACGAGCAAAATAAAAACATAAACACCACGAGTTTCATATATCGACCATGAGCGACATATATTCGATGCACCATTGATTTCCGCAATTCAATAAGCCAGTTATAAGATTGGACCAATCTTCTTGAATTCCATTGATTCTACCTAGTAGGTGGCCCGTGGCCACCAATAGTATGTCCTTGAACAATCTATAATCTTGACAACAAAGTACCTTTATTTGCTACTGTAGGTTTCATTGGATTAGTGATGGTCGTCTTTTTCCACCTTTTTGTGGTTTTTTAACGTTTTGCCTGCTGTTCCCAATTGTTCACCGCGTTTGTCTTTAGCTCGGCCGGATATCACCTTATTCGCCCTTCTTGCTTCCAGGTAGGCTTTATCTGGGTAGATATCTATCTGCTTCTGGAAGGGTTTATGTTGGGAAGGTTTTACTGCCTTCCTCCTCTTTAATTAGGGTTTGCTTTCGTTCACTTTCCCCTATTAATCTTCACCTCTGATTCGAATTTGAATTTCAAATTCTTTAATATTTTATATTATAATTGAACCTATAAATTCGGTGCATTGCTCTGTTTATTTGCATTCAACATTGTGCTTCGTATTAATTAAAATGGCAAAGGTTTGTAAGAAGTTTGATGATCTTGCTGATATTCTTCCCAACCAGGGGTCCATTCGTATCAAGGTTCGTGTTCTTAGATTATGGAAGATTCCCTCTTTTCTTAATCCTTCTGAGATAAGTTCTATTGAGATGGTGCTGATTGATGATAAGGTATGTTGTGTATAAAACTTACATGTTTTGGTTAGATTATTCATTGTTGTTCTGCATTTCTAGGTCATTGCAAATGATATTTTTTTTAATATAGGGTGCCAAGATTCATGCTTCTATTAAGAAGCAGTTGTTGTATATGTTTGATTCCAAGATTGTTGAAGGTGAGGCTTATCAAATGTCCTGTTTTGCCGTTGCACCTGAAGTGGGTTACTATAGACCTACCCTCCATCCTTACAAGCTACTCTTCCAAATTAAGACTCGTCTTCAATCTGTGAAGAACTCTCTTATTACTACTTATGGTTTGAGTCTCACTTTGTTGTCTGAAGTTTGTAGTCATACCCATGACTATGAATTTCTGGTTGGTTAGTATTTGGTGTAAATTTTAGTGTTCTGTTTATTATTTCTGCCATGGTATCGTGGGAATGAAAGCATATTTTGACCTAATCTTGCAGATGTTATTGGCTTAATGACTGGGATATCTGCGGAAAGGGAATACATAAGGGATGGAAAGATTACCAAGATGGTAATTGTTGAGTTAACTGATGCTAGGTATATTTGATTGTTTATATTTTTTTTGTGATCCTGTTTGTTGATTTATTGCTTCATTTGTTTGTATATTAGTTGACTTTTTGCAATTTTTAATAAATAGTGGTAAATGTGAATGTGCTTTGTTTGGTGACTATGTCACTGAATTGAACAAGAAAATGGGGAAGGCTGGTGAAGGGCTTCCAGTGATTGTTGTGCAGTTTGCAAAAATCAAGATATTCAGAGGTTATATATATAGTTATTTTCCTATTCCTTTTCATTGTTATGTATTTTGTATCTTACTTTGTTTTTATCTATAGATGAAGCTTCTATTCAAAATGTAATCAATACCACCAGGATTTTCATAAATCCTGACATCCCTGAAGCTATTGAGTTTAAAAATAGGTTCGTGTTGTGGTTGAATAATTTCATTATTTTTTCGTCTGTGTGGGATTTACTTTAATTCCTTGTGTTTGGAATTTCTTCATGATTAGCATTGCTTTGCGTGGGATTGATGTGGAATCCGTTATTCCTGTTATTGGAGGGAGGGCTAAACCTACTATGGAAGAAGAGTTTCTTCGTATGCACCCAAAAAAGAAAGTTGCTGATCTCACTGACTTGGAGGAAGAGGGAATGTTTGCTGTATATGGAGTTGTATCTGGAATAGTTCAGGGTGAAGACTGGTGGTACCCAGCCTGCAAGTGTCATAAGGCTGTGCTTCCTGATTCTGGTGCTTACTACTGCAATGGATGCTCCCGACATGTTTTCCAATGCATCCCTAGGTAAACATTATAAAGGGAGAGGCATCTTTTGGTTTGATATTTGTTGAAATCTTATTTTATCTGCTTTCTATGCACCATGTTGCTGTTTTTAGGTTCAGGGTTAAGGTTGAGGTATCAGACGGTGATTCGACATCTGTTTTTGTTCTTTTTGATTCTGACATGAGTTATATACTCGAGAAAGCATGTGCTCATTTTGTTGGAAAAGCAAAGGTCTATTCCTTATTTAATATTTCTTTGTGAAACAACTTTGTTGTTAGTTTTGTTTGCTAATTTTGATCATATTCAGGTTCCCAATGGAGGTTCCGCCCCGCCTGAGTTTGATTCATTGATTGGCTGTAAGATGTTGTTTATAATTGACAAGGGATTTAACCATTCCAAACTACTTGATGGCACCTTTAGGGTCAAACGTGTCTGCAGCGATCCTCAAATTATTCAAAGATTTTTAGCTGAGGGCCCTTTCAACACTCCTGTAAAGGTGAACCATGAAATATTTCATTCTCTTTCAATCATTGTTTTGTTGACTTTGATGTGAAATGCATAAATATTAACTATTTGTCCCTTTATTTGTAGCCAATGTCTCAGGCTATTGAAATTAACTTTGATGATGATTTGGATGATGTTGACATTGTGCAAGATACTCAGCCTCTGTCTTTCCTGAAAGACATTATTGTCACTCCCCCTATTGATGCTAAGACCTCAGCTGAAGAGGATCCTTTGTTGTCTTCTGTGAAGAGAAACTTGGTGGATCAGTTTGATGGCGTTTCTAAGGTTGAAGTGAAGAGGCCTATAAGGCGTGTTAAGGTTAAAATCGAGAAGGAGTAGTTGCAGTGATTATTGTTGTGGAGGCTATTTGTTTGTTGTTATAATTAAGACATCAGTTAGTTAAAGTAGTGAGGTTATATCTTAGGTTGCTTTCCTGCAATGCACCATATGTCTTGGTGGAAATATGATCTTTTATGTTTAATTTGTTGCATGGTTAATGTATGTTTCTCTTTTATATGTATGTTGCTGGTATACAGCTGTATGAATTAAATAAATAGCCTTCTCTTTGTTTAGTTACTATTGTTATTGTTTGCTCCACTTGCATGTTTTGATACTTAGATTTTGTTTCATGCATTATATATTTGATTTATAAATATTTTCAAATCCCAGTGAATTTAATGGGCCAAAGTTCTTTTGGATTGTTTTGTTCATGCACCAAAAGTGTAATGTTGGCAAAAGGAACTATATTAATGTGCCTTAACATCAAAACTTTACCTTTATAATTTTTTCATTTCCAGTATTAATGAATTCATTTGCCACTTTGGCATCAAGCGTACACATTGTGTTCTACAACAGGAAAAATAATGAAAAAGAATTAACTAGGGTCTGGTATTACTGCATTTAAATTAATTACATCCTCTGGTTTTGTACGTCAATTAATGTTTATCTCTGTTTTTCTCTTGCTTAAATTTCGTAAAACCAATTTGTGTTTTAGTTCACTTTGAAACATGTATTCCCTTGTGTTACACCAAATTTATCATCTATCATTTATGATAAATTCCCAGTTGTGCAAATTTTATTTACACTTTAACTACAATTTAATTAAGTTTATTTTTAAAATAGTTTATATCCTTCTCTTGTGTCATATCATTGAATATAGTTCCATAGTATTATTTACTTGGGTTGTACTCTATCATTTATTCTTAAATTTTCTTTAGTATTAAATTATTTTACCATGTATTTTCATATTAATAGTTTTTTTTATTGATTTTATTTTACATGCTGTTTTTGTTTTAAATTAAGTAACATGGTCATTTAATAATGAGTGTTTATTTCGTCACGCCGTACTGGTTGTTCAATTTTTTTATATTATATTTAAGATTGATATAGTTGTGTCTGTAACCCTGTCAAATTTATTTTTTTCTTGTGTTGTATATCAATTAATTTTTTGTTATAAGAGTTATTTAATTGTCTCAATTTTGTAGAATCGATTGTGTTTTGGTTCACAAAAAATCATGCATTATATTGTCTTACGCCAAATTTATCTATTATCTTTTTTTAAAAAATTATTAATTGGCATATTTAATTTACACTTTAGCATCAGTTTAATTTAGTTTTTTTTTATAAATATATATATGTGCCTCTTGTGTTGAATCATTTAACACCTTCAACCAATAATACTTATCTACTACGCCGAATTACTGTTTTTGTTTAGTATATTTATATAATATGTAAGACTATTTTTTTAGCGTCAAATAATTGTAATATCTTAATCTGATTGTTCTCTTTTACACAGTTTAAAATTTACATTAGTATTTAATTATTTTACTCTGTTTTTGCATATTTATATTTTTTTTATACTTGGTATTTTAATTGTATATGTTTGTCAAATCATTTAGTATGGTCAACCAACAATAAACGTGTATTCCTTAGTCTTACTGGTTATTCAGTATGTTGATGTTATACGTAAGACTCACGGAATGATTATTCTATTTTTTTACTGCTAATTATACCTCTATCTGATTGTCTAAAATTTAGACTAATTAATTTATATTTTATGTTAATTCAATATCAATTAAATTTCTTTATGATATTACATTTTCATCTACTCAGGTTTACTCAAAAGTCTCCTATATTTTCCCATTTCTTTAGTTTTGGTAAACCCCTCCGTTTCAAAATTCCCTCCCAAATCAACTTTCAAAGGCTTTGAGATTTTGTGTCAGATTATTCTTTCTATATATATGACATTACCCTCTTTGGCTTTTTCTCATTTTAAGTAAAAATAGCGAAAACTGGTGTTGCTTTATGATAATCAAATGGTTTTAATTCAAAGTACTCCTTTACAAAAGATGAAAGATTTCATTGGTCATTTAAAGGTTAAGACACTTAGGGAATTAATAAAGAGTAATGATACTGGAGAATTTGTGGTACTTGGTTCGTTTGTTTCTGTCGAAGAAGGTGTTGATGCTTGGTTCCATCACCGTGGTGTCAAACCCAAGCTTAAGTTGAATTTCTTTGTCTTTCATTTTTCTTAATGAATTTTGTAATTTCATTTATCTTGAGTTCGTATTTTCACGTTGATTTTTCTTTCTGAACTCGTGTTTTATGCCATATATCTTTAGGTTTAGATTGAAACTCAAGGTTGAAGATGACCAGGACTTTGCTATTTTCTCTCTGTACGATTCTGATGTTGAGTTATTGGCTATGGAGACTTGCCCTGTTTTGCATTCCATGGTAGTGTAAATTGAAAACTCTGAGTTTAAAGTGTGCTTAGTTTCCTTTTATTATTGTTTATGTTTAATTTTGTCCTGTTGTTTTTGTGTAATACTATTTGTTTTCTGCAGGGTGAATCTTGCTCATTATTTCCTGATGAAATGGATTGTTATTTTGGGGATTCGATTCTTTATAAGGTTCAAAGGGATTGTTCTGTATTAGATGAGAAGATTCCTCATTTTAAAGTTATTTCCATATGCAATGAGGTTGCAGTTGTTGATAAATTCATTGATGCCTACTTATCTAGCGATGAAAATATAGATCCGGTATATAGATGGAAATCAATTGAAGTTCTGTTATGAATATTTTCTCTGTTTAATGTAACCCTTAATATTTAATTTGATTGTTCTAGGTTACTGGTGTGCCAAATTGTGTTCCCATTGTAGTGCAAAGTAGTGCCGCGTCTGAGCTAAAAACACCAGTTCAGCTAGATGGATCAATTAGCTCTCATGCTGGGATTTTGCACGCAAAAGTAGTTCACCGAATACCCTTAAATCACTATATATTCTTTTCAGTTGTGTGTTGTTTCAATTTTATTTTTTGTCTGCAATTGACTTATGTCTCTTATATTCCAGTTGAATAATAACCCATTGGACAAGTGCGAGAATTTTGGTGTCCATAGCTCAAATACTGAGTCAACTCTAAGTGGCAAGGAGCTTCAACTAAGCTCTTCACATGGTGGTCTCATACGCAGCACTTCTCATGATATAGGTGTAGTCTAGCCAAACAAATTTCTCTGGGTGCTAGAGTTGCTTAGGTGAAAGACATGTAATAATTTGTGTTTTTAACTTACCTGCTGAACTTCAATAATGTGTAATAGCTAATAATTTATTTAATTAATTATCCATTAAGTATAAAAAATGCCTTCTATTACATCGTGTTATACTTCTATTTACATTTACAACGATACTCCAACTATGCGTGAAATTATATTAAAAAAGTTTGTATTCAGTTTGTATTAATCATTTTGAATTTTTTTTTAGAATTACAACATGTTAATTTCGACTGAATTAGATTTTCTTTGTTTATTTGTTTTATTCTTTTGCATTTTAAAAGAATCAAAACTCTTTATTATATGGTAAGCACTTTAATTTTATTTAATTAATTATCCATTAAGTATAAAAAATGCCTTCTATTAGATCGTGTTATACTTTTACTTACATTTACAACGATACTCCAACTATGCGTGAAATTATATTAAAAAAGTTTGTATTCAGTTTGTATTAATCATTTTGAATTTTTTTTAGAATTACGACATGTTAATTTCGATTGAATTAGATTTTCTTTGTTTATTTGTTTTATTCTTTTGCATTTTAAAAGAATCAAAACTCTTTATTATATGGTAATCACTTTAATTTTATTTATTTAATTATCCATTAAGTATAAAAAATGCCTTCTATTAGATCGTGTTATACTTTTACTTACATTTACAACGATACTCCAACTATGCGTGAAATTATATTAAAAAAGTTTGTATTCAGTTTGTATTAATCATTTTGAATTTTTTTTTAGAATTACAACATGTTAATTTCGACTGAATTAGATTTTCTTTGTTTATTTGTTTTATTCTTTTGCATTTTAAAAGAATCAAAACTCTTTATTATATGGTAATCACTTTAATGTATTTATTTAATTATCCATTAAGTATAAAAAATGCCTTCTATTAGATCGTGTTATACTTCTACTTACATTTACAACGATACTCCAACTATGCGTGAAATTATATTAAAAAAGTTTGTATTCAGTTTGTATTAATCATTTTGAATTTTTTTTTAGAATTACAACATGTTAATTTCGACTGAATTAGATTTTCTTTGTTTATTTGTTTTATTCTTTTGCATTTTAAAAGAATCAAAACTCTTTATTATATGGTAATCACTTTAATGTATTTATTACATAATTATAAATATTCTTCATATTATATAAATAGGTTGATAAACTATTTAATAATGAATTTATTTAAAAATATTGTTTTAAGCTTCGTTTAATTTTATGTTATCAGTTAAAATTTATATATTCGATTTTTAGCGTTTTAATCTTTACATCGGATTTTTAATCTTTGTCACATAAACTGGGTTATTCGAAAGGAAGTTTTTTTTTATTTCAATCATCGAAAGTATTATCATTCTTTTACAATTAATTAAGGTCGAAAATTAAATTTATATCATCGAGATATAATTCTGGTATAGGCACACTAAGTTTTAAATTTTTGTACAGTTTATTTTATATAAAATGAATCTTATATTTGCGTTGAAGAGATTTTAAAAAATTTATGCATTATATACCATGTAGTTTTTTTTTGCGTGGTTCATTTATAATGATTTCAACAGTGTCTATGCAGAAGGTCCAACTATTATAATAAAGTAGGTTGGCTGCAGATTATGAAATGACATGTTTCAAAAGGTTTAAAGTTCACCTTTTTAGCTCCGTGTAGCCAAAACGGTTCCATAACCTTCATCGCTCAAAATGTTATCTTTGTCAATGAGTTCTGGTGACAAAAAATCTCTTCTTGACTACGACAATCTCATACCGTCCAAGGGTGATTTGAGCGAAGGAACTTTTAAGGTGAGGGTTTTGAAAAAATGGCTCGTGTACGATGTGGTTGTTCCTGGAAAGATCATCTCCGTGGATATGATTTTAAAGGATAATAATGTAAGGCTCTCTGTTGATTGTTGTATTTTTCTTTAAATTTTGCAGCTGAATATTAAGTTTAAGTACTTTGTCAGATGGACTATTGTCTGAAATTGATTTTTTTCCATTTGATTTAGGGTCACCAAATCGTTGCCTCCATTCCCGAATCTTTGCGTTCTGTGTTCGATTTGCATGATCAGGTGTTGGAGTTCAACTGTCGAACTGCTCTTAAGTTGTTCTGGGCTTATGGAATGCCTCATCCTGGCGATTCGTTTGCTCCTTCTGATCATTCTGATAGGATGGATCACAGTCTTAATTATATGTTGAGTAAGTTAGCGCGACCTTTTTTCTTTCCAGATTTTTTATTGATTTATACTTTGTTCAAAAGTTGATTATTCCAAGAAACATTTTTTTTATATTGTTAGTTTTTTCAGATGTTTTTGGAGTTGTTACTTATATCAGACACCACAAAACTTTTTTTCTGAATGGTTCTACCACAAAGACTCTGAATTTGAAACTGACTGATAACAGGTTTGAAGTTTTTATACTTCTTAGTTTTTAACAATGAATAACTCTTTTAAAAGTAGTCACTTAGTCTATTGATTATTACAGTGAATGTAGTAATACTTTTGAAGTTGTGCTCTCTGGAGATTTAGTTGATCAATTTCGTGATGAGGTGGAAAACATTCCAATGGGTTTGCCTTTAATTGCTTTGCAACGTGCAAGAGTTTATGAAACCCAAGGTAAAATTCAAGAAACTTTTTTTTTGGATTTTTTTACACAGATCCTTTTTGTTGATGTTGTAATTTTCTTGACATTTTAATGTTTCATTATTCCCTAGGCAAAACTGTGATCCAGAGCGTTCATGGTGTTACTAAGCTCTTTGTTAATCCTCAGTTCAGTGAGGCCAAAAAGTTTAGGAAGAGGTATGGTTATTTGTTTTGTTTCATAAATTTTTAAATTTTTCTTTTGTCTGCATTGGTTAATTTGTTTTTTCTTTTGTTTATTTAGTCTTGTGCTTGCCTTGAACAAAACTCAGAAAAAGTTTGGCATTCTTCCATGTGAGAAACCCATGGTCTTCAACTTAGAAACCCCTTACCAGTTTAAATCAATTGCTCAGCTCAAGGGTGATTCAAAGTTTGGTATCTTTGTTGTTAGTGCAAGACTTGCTGACATGTCTGCTGTAAATGCTTGGTGGTACCCAGTTTGCCATTGTGATGCTATCATTGAGTCTTATATTGGTTCTTTTTTATGTCATAAGTGTCATGCTACTGATTTTGAACCAATGCGCAAGTAAGCTTCCATTTGCACCCCAATATTTGTATTTTAAATTTTACAACTATGCTCAAAATCCATGAAACCTTCTATCTTTATTTCCTTAGGTATAGGGCAAAACTGGTTATTCAGGATGAAAGTGGCACTCTCCAGCTCGAATCATTTGATGATGTTCTACTCCCTGTTGCTACTTATAATCCTAAGAAGCCGGTGTGGTGTTCATTGGTTTGTGTTTTTTAGGCTCTTTTGAGTTGTTATGTTTTACCTTACCTTTCATTGGATTTGTGCAGGGCATTCCAAGGTATTATTTCCCAAGGGCCTTTGATCACATTACCGGAAAGAAGATCATTTACATGATTGAGAAGAAGAAACAAAGTCCTGCCAGCAACAATGAAGTGTATGAGCTTCTTTGTCTATCTGATGATCAGAAAGTTATTGATCATTTTCTTCAAACTTCAAAGGTTTGATATAAATTATCAGGTTATGATATTCTAATTTTATTCAATGTATTTTTTAACTAGAAATGTTAATGTGTAGATGGTTTCAAACATTATGGATGCAAATTGTGATTTAATCAAGACAGCCATGTTTGAATCCACCCTGTCCACCACTGAGCGTAGCTTTTCTAACTATGTGGTTCCCATTGCTGCTAGAAGTTCAAAGTCTGAGGCTGGTGAGAGTTCAACCTCTGGACCTAAAATGTCATGCATTACAGACGTTCTTTCAAGATCTGTTCGTGCTAGGGTCCGGCGTTAGTGCGATTCTGTCGGTCTCCAAGTTATTAATATGTTTAATAGAACACCTCGTGATATGTAGAATATATTTTGTGGATTATGATTTCAAGTTGAGCTATCATCCCGGAAAAGCGAATGTTGTAGCGGATGCTTTGAGTAGAAAATCTATGCATATGTCGAGTCTCATGGCAAAGGAATTGGATTTAATTGAGCAATTTAGAGACCTTAGTTTGGTTTGTAAAGTGACTCCTCATAGTGTCAAGTTGGGAATGTTAAAGCTTACCAATGATTTTCTTGATGAAGTGAAAGATGGTCAAAAGGGAGATTTGAGTTTGGTGAACCGATTGACTTTGATTAACCAAGGGAAAGAGACCGACTTCAAATTGGATGAGAATGGTATTATAAAATTTCGCGAAAGAGTTTGCATACCCGACATACCGGAATTGAAGAGGAAGGTTTTGGAAGAAGGACATCGAAGTGGGTTAAGTATTCACCCCGGAGCTACTAAGATGTACCAAGATCTAAAGAAGTTGTTTTGGTGGCCTAGTATGAAGAAGGAGGTGGCGGAGTTTGTATATGCTTGTTTGACTTGTCAAAAATCTAAGGTGGAACATCAAAGGCCTTCCGGATTGTTACAACCTATGTTTATACCTGAGTGGAAGTGGGATAGCATTGCAATGGACTTTGTGAGTGGGTTACCAAGGACTACAAAGGGAAATGACTTTATTTGGGTGATTGTAGATAGGTTGACAAAATCCGCACACTTTATTGCTTTTAAGACCGGAACCTTGATACCGAAGTTAGCGGAGATTTATGTGGAGCAAGTTGTTAAGTTGCATGGTATTCCTTCTAGCATCGTGTCGGATAGGGATCCGAGGTTTACTTCTAGATTTTGGGAAAGCTTACAAGAAGCCTTAGGAACTAAGTTGAGGTTGAGTTCCGCTTACCACCCTCAAACGGATGGACAATCGGAAAGGACAATCCAATCACTAGAAGATTTGTTAAGGGCTTGTGTTTTGGAAGGAGGAGGTAGTTGGGATGGTTATCTACCATTGATAGAATTTACTTACAACAATAGTTTTCACACTAGTATTGGGATGGCACCTTTTGAAGCTCTATATGGAAGAAGGTGTAGAACTCCTTTGTGTTGGTGTGAGGCGGGTGAAAAGGTGGTACTTGGACCGGAAATAGTTCAACAAACAACGGAGAAAATTAAGATGATACAAGAAAAGATGAGGGCATCTCAAAGTAGGCAAAAGAGCTATTATGATAAAAAGAGAAAGAATGTAGAGTTCAAGGAAGGAGAACATGTTTTTCTAAGGGTTTCACCAACTACCGGTATTGGACGTGCTTTGAGATCAAGGAAATTGACTCCAAGATTTATTGGGCCTTATGAGATTCTTGGGAGAGTAGGGCAAGTGGCTTATCGGATTGCATTGCCACCATCCTTGTCGAATTTGCATAATGTGTTTCATATATCACAATTGAGAAAGTATGTACCCGATCCAACCCATGTGATACAAGTGGATGACATCCAAGTGAGGGAGAACCTTACGGTTGAAACTATGCCTTTGAGGATAGAAGGAAGAGAAGTGAAGAAGTTGAGAAACAAAGAAATTGCATCGGTAAAGGTGGTTTGGGGAGGAACGGCCGGTGAAAGTGCTACTTGGGAGCTAGAGGATGAGATGAGGAAGTCATATCCGGAATTGTTTTAAGGTAATTTTCGAGGTCGAAAATTCTTTTAGGGGGGTAGAGTTGTAACACCCGTATTTAATTAAATAGGATTTTTATATGTTTATTTGTCTATTTACTTAATTACTTGAATAAATGTGTTTTCTTGATTTTTATCAATAGTTATGCATTAGCTAATTTAAGGGTATTTTAGTAATCCCCTAGGATCGTTAATTCTATTTATAACCTTTTATTTGGGATTAGATGAATTAATTGGTTAATTATGAGAAGTAATAGAATAGTAGGTTGTGTCACTTACTAGAATATTAGGTAATTAGACTTGTTGTGAATGAGTGGGCTAAGCCCAATAGAGATGATAAGATAGAAAGGGTATAAATGGTAATCTAATTACTATTAGGTTAAGATAAGAGAAAGATAGAAAGATAGAAAGAGCATATTTTGAAGAAAAAGGAGGTAGAAAGAGAGTAGAGCACAAGAGACCCTTTTCTTTGAAGAAGAAGAAAGAACAAGAGGAAGAACTAGAGATAGAAGGACTAGAGAAATCAGAATTCTTAAGGTAAGAGAGTAGTTTAGTTTTCTCAAGAGTGATTAAGAGAGGGGGAGAAAGTCTTACTCTCTCCAACACAATCCTCTCTCACTCTTTTCTTTGGGTTTGGGTTGATTTTTGAAAATGAATGATTTTTATGTTATAGATAGATTACTCAAATGATTTGATGAAAGAAAAACTACAACTTTGGGTTCAAATTATGGGAATTTGCTAAATGTTTGTAGGTTTTGAGTTTTGTTGATAAATTGATAAAAATGACATCTTGAATGTGTGAAATGTTGTTAATTGATGAAATGAGCTGTACTTCTATGTTTAGCATGATTATATATGTATAAAGTTGTTAACTTTTCAAATTGATATGTTGAAATTTCAAGAATTTGAGCTATTGCAGTAAAAACCCGAAAACAGGGTGAACTGGTGCTGTCAAGCTCGCTGCAGCGAGTGCAGGGCGAGCTGGCAGCGAGTTCACCTGTGAGCTCTCTGACTTAGCTCGCCACAGCGAGTTGTGGACTCGCTGAGCGAGTTACTCAGGCTTGAAAATTATGTTTTTCTTGAAAATATGAGATCTATGATCATGCTATGTTAGGGTTATGATCCTATGGTTATATTATATCAATTATATGTGTAATTTACCTAAATTTGATGGAGATTATGTACTTGAGGTTGAAGTGCATAATTATGATATTCTTTTGAAATGAATTTGATTATATTCATGAGTTAATGATTACATTCATGCATTCATTTATGCATGATGAGCAGGTGTTTTAGTGAGGTGACTAAAACACGGAATATTTTAACGAGGTGGTTAAAATATAGTTAGAATAAGTTTTCTAACGAAATGACAAGGTACCTTCATACATTAGAGGAGTGCTAGGGAGCATTCATGAACTTCTTGCATTAGATTGCATTAGGAGATGAAATTGATTATCTATGTGTGACAATTTGGTAAATGACATTCTTGGTTATGCATTGATTGTTATATGTCATTGATATATGGATTAATTATATTAATTGATAAGGTTGTATTGTATTAATGTTAATTGATATTTGAACTATATACACCTAGTGGGTGAGGTTGCTTATATGATATGATTATGACACTTTCTTTATCTATTTATTATGATTGTATAGTGTTCGATACACTTGCATATTTTTGTGGGATTCTTTACTAACTCTCTGTTTTGTGTAAATGCTGAACCTTTGGGGGTTCAGGTGTGCAGGGTGAGGAGTTAGCATCGACGGATTAGCGTTGTCTGCGCTTTTGCTTGCTAGTGGTGAGGAGACAAGCTTTATGCTTCTCCTAGTTAGCCTTAGTTCTAGTTAATTTGTAATAAGTAGATGCTCTGATATTTGTAACATCGAGTCGGGTAGACGTTATTCCTTATTCGAATGTTTTGAGCATGTTTGTTCTTATGGTTGTTTGAACTATGCTACTTATTATATCCATGTTGGTCGTATGGATAGATTTAATACTTATTTATCTATTTTGTTAGGACTTAAGTTGATGTATGATGATTATGTCTTAAGATGCATGACTTTAATTTTGGATATCCATTAATATATTTATATATGATATATGCATGTATGCCTTGAAATTAATTGTATGCCTTGATTCTATATGTATTTATTAATTTAAAGTTAAATAATTTTTATATATGGGGTTAGGGTGTTACAATAGTTGGTATCAGAGCAAGGACGATTCATGTCGGATCAATTAGGTTTAGAATTACCCGTAGGTACAACATGTGTAGGAGACACTGTTAGTACTTAGTTCTAATGTTAATTGGATTTGATTGGTCATCCAGGTGATGTCTCAAAGGGCGATTGCGGATGCCTTGACCATGATGGCTAATGCCATGGCTCAAGAGGCGACGAATAGGAATGCCGAGAGGGTTGCTCAAGAGAACCTTAGAGGCAATGAGGATGAAGCAAGATTGGAGTGCTTTTTGAAGAACAATCCACAAGTCTTCAAAGGTGGACATGATCCTGATGGTGCTATCAAATGGTTGGAAGCTATGGAAAGAATTTTCGGAGCAATGAGGTGCTCAGAAACACAAAAGGTGACTTTGGGAACTTACATGCTCCATGAGGATGCTAGCTATTGGTGGAGAAATGCAAGCCAAAGGTTGGGATTTGGCAATGCCGTCATTACTTGGGATAGCTTCAAGAGAGAGTTCTTGGTCAAGTACTTTCCATCGGACATAAGAAATAGGAAAGTGGTTGAATTTATGGAGTTGAAGCAAGGAAACATGTCTGTGGCCGAGTATGCGGCAAAGTTTGAAGAGTTGTGTAGGTATAGCCCACACTACAACACGGTTGAAGCAGAGATGGATAAGTGTGTCAAGTTTGAAAGCGGATTACGTCCCGACATTAAGTTGCTTATTGGTTTCTCGGAGATTCGGAACTTTGCCACTTTGGTGAACAAGAGTAGCATTTGTGATAGAGATGCAAAGGCCAAGTCAAGCTACTACAAGAATGCAAATGATAAGAAGGGAAAAGAGGTGAATCGTGGAAAACCTTATGACAACAAGTGGAAGAAGAAAGGTGGTGAAGGTAGCGGAAAGAAGACTAATGAGGGCTATGAAAAAGAGAAGGCTAAGTGCTATAGATGCAAGAAGCCGGGGCACATGGCTTATGAATGTAAGGAACCGATTAGTTGCTACAATTGTGGAGAGTTGGGTCACAAGAGTCCGGAATGCAAGAAGCCAAAGAAGGTTGTCGGAAAAGTGTTTGCTTTAAGTGGAAACGGTGTGGATCGAGTGGACAATCTCATTAGAGGTACGTGTTTCATCTATGGCACTCCTTTAATTGCGATTATTGATACCGGGGCAACACACTCTTTCATATCTATTGATTGTGCAAAACGTCTTAATGTTCCTATGTCTGAAACGCCTAGTCGTATGGAAATAGAAACTCCTGCTAGTGGTTCTGTGACTACTCAATTTGTGTGTCTTAAGTGTCCTGTTGATGTATTTGATAGATCTTTTGGTATGGACCTAGTGTGTATTCCACTTAGCAATATAGATGTAATCTTTGGTATGAATTGGTTGATATTTAATCGTGTTCATATTAATTGTTGCGAGAAAACGGTTGTATTCCCTAAATCGGAAGAGAGTTCACTATTGATGAGTGGGAAGGAGATAAAAGAATCATTGAAGGAACATGGGGAATTATTTGCAATGTTTGCATCTTTGAAACTAGACGGTGGAGTGGAGATTAAGGAATTACCGGTGGTGCAAGAGTTTTCTGATGTGTTTCCGGAGGATGTGTTAGATGTACCTCCTGAGAGAGAAGTGGAGTTTACTATTGATTTGATGCCTGGAACAAGTCCTATTTCTATGGCGCCATACCGAATGTCGGCATCGGAATTGAGTGAACTAAAGAAGCAACTTGAAGAGTTACTTGAGAAGAAGTTTATCCGACCGAGCGTGTCCCCTTGGGGAGCACCAGTTTTGTTAGTAAAGAAGAAAGAGGGGAGCATGAGGTTGTGTATTGATTATCGGCAATTGAACAAAGTGACTATCAAGAACAAATATCCACTTCCGAGGATCGACGACTTGATGGACCAATTGGTGGGTGCTTGTGTGTTTAGCAAGATTGACTTGAGGTCGGGGTATCACCAAATTAGAGTTAAATCGGAAGACATACCGAAGACGGCTTTTAGAACTCGTTATGGTCACTATGAATATGCGGTGATGCCTTTCGGTGTGACTAATGCACCCGGTGTTTTCATGGAGTACATGAACCGGATTTTTCATCCATACTTGGATAAATTCGTGGTGGTGTTCATTGATGATATTTTGATCTACTCTAAAACGGAGGAAGAGCATGTTGAGCACTTGAGGATTGTACTAGAGACATTAAGAGAAAAGAAACTTTATGCGAAGTTGTCGAAGTGTGAATTTTGGTTGAAAGAGGTGAGTTTTCTTGGCCATGTTATATCTAACGGAGGTATTGCGGTGGACCCTTCTAAAGTAGATGCGGTGTTGAAATGGGAAACCCCGGGATCGGTCTTTGAGATAAGGAGCTTTCTTGGTTTAGCGGGTTATTATCGAAGATTTATTGAAGGCTTTTCAAAGCTAGCCTTACCGTTAACTAAATTGACTCGAAAGGGTGAAGCTTTTGTATGGGATAGTCTTTGTGAGAAGAGTTTTCAAGAATTGAAGAAAAGGTTGACATCGGCACCGGTTTTGACATTACCAAAAGCGGATGAACCATTTGTTGTGTATTGTGATGCTTCTTTGATGGGATTAGGAGGTGTACTTATGCAAAATGGTAAAGTGGTTGCTTATGCTTCTAGACAACTAAAAGTACATGAGAAGAATTATCCGACGCACGATCTGGAGTTAGCCGCCGTTGTTTTTGTCTTGAAGGTTTGGAGACACTATCTATTTGGTTCTAGATTCGAGATTTTTAGTGATCACAAGAGCTTGAAGTACTTATTTGACCAAAAGGAGTTGAACATGAGACAAAGGAGATGGTTAGAGTTCTTAAAGGATTATGATTTCAAGTTGAGCTATCATCCCGGAAAAGCGAATGTTGTAGCGGATGCTTTGAGTAGAAAATCTATGCATATGTCGAGTCTCATGGCAAAGGAATTGGATTTAATTGAGCAATTTAGAGACCTTAGTTTGGTTTGTAAAGTGACTCCTCATAGTGTCAAGTTGGGAATGTTAAAGCTTACCAATGATTTTCTTGATGAAGTGAAAGATGGTCAAAAGGGAGATTTGAGTTTGGTGAACCGATTGACTTTGATTAACCAAGGGAAAGAGACCGACTTCAAATTGGATGAGAATGGTATTATAAAATTTCGCGAAAGAGTTTGCATACCCGACATACCGGAATTGAAGAGGAAGGTTTTGGAAGAAGGACATCGAAGTGGGTTAAGTATTCACCCCGGAGCTACTAAGATGTACCAAGATCTAAAGAAGTTGTTTTGGTGGCCTAGTATGAAGAAGGAGGTGGCGGAGTTTGTATATGCTTGTTTGACTTGTCAAAAATCTAAGGTGGAACATCAAAGGCCTTCCGGATTGTTACAACCTATGTTTATACCTGAGTGGAAGTGGGATAGCATTGCAATGGACTTTGTGAGTGGGTTACCAAGGACTACAAAGGGAAATGACTCTATTTGGGTGATTGTAGATAGGTTGACAAAATCCGCACACTTTATTGCTTTTAAGACCGGAACCTTGATACCGAAGTTAGCGGAGATTTATGTGGAGCAAGTTGTTAAGTTGCATGGTATTCCTTCTAGCATCGTGTCGGATAGGGATCCGAGGTTTACTTCTAGATTTTGGGAAAGCTTACAAGAAGCCTTAGGAACTAAGTTGAGGTTGAGTTCCGCTTACCACCCTCAAACGGATGGACAATCGGAAAGGACAATCCAATCACTAGAAGATTTGTTAAGGGCTTGTGTTTTGGAAGGAGGAGGTAGTTGGGATGGTTATCTACCATTGATAGAATTTACTTACAACAATAGTTTTCACACTAGTATTGGGATGGCACCTTTTGAAGCTCTATATGGAAGAAGGTGTAGAACTCCTTTGTGTTGGTGTGAGGCGGGTGAAAAGGTGGTACTTGGACCGGAAATAGTTCAACAAACAACGGAGAAAATTAAGATGATACAAGAAAAGATGAGGGCATCTCAAAGTAGGCAAAAGAGCTATTATGATAAAAAGAGAAAGAATGTAGAGTTCAAGGAAGGAGAACATGTTTTTCTAAGGGTTTCACCAACTACCGGTATTGGACGTGCTTTGAGATCAAGGAAATTGACTCCAAGATTTATTGGGCCTTATGAGATTCTTGGGAGAGTAGGGCAAGTGGCTTATCGGATTGCATTGCCACCATCCTTGTCGAATTTGCATAATGTGTTTCATATATCACAATTGAGAAAGTATGTACCCGATCCAACCCATGTGATACAAGTGGATGACATCCAAGTGAGGGAGAACCTTACGGTTGAAACTATGCCTTTGAGGATAGAAGGAAGAGAAGTGAAGAAGTTGAGAAACAAAGAAATTGCATCGGTAAAGGTGGTTTGGGGAGGAACGGCCGGTGAAAGTGCTACTTGGGAGCTAGAGGATGAGATGAGGAAGTCATATCCGGAATTGTTTTAAGGTAATTTTCGAGGTCGAAAATTCTTTTAGGGGGGTAGAGTTGTAACACCCGTATTTAATTAAATAGGATTTTTATATGTTTATTTGCCTATTTACTTAATTACTTGAATAAATGTGTTTTCTTGATTTTTATCAATAGTTATGCATTAGCTAATTTAAGGGTATTTTAGTAATCCCCTAGGATCGTTAATTCTATTTATAACCTTTTATTTGGGATTAGATGAATTAATTGGTTAATTATGAGAAGTAATAGAATAGTAGGTTGTGTCACTTACTAGAATATTAGGTAATTAGACTTGTTGTGAATGAGTGGGCTAAGCCCAATAGAGATGATAAGATAGAAAGGGTATAAATGGTAATCTAATTACTATTAGGTTAAGATAAGAGAAAGATAGAAAGATAGAAAGAGCATATTTTGAAGAAAAAGGAGGTAGAAAGAGAGTAGAGCACAAGAGACCCTTTTCTTTGAAGAAGAAGAAAGAACAAGAGGAAGAACTAGAGATAGAAAGACTAGAGAAATCAGAATTCTTAAGGTAAGAGAGTAGTTTAGTTTTCTCAAGAGTGATTAAGAGAGGGGGAGAAAGTCTTACTCTCTCCAACCCAATCCTCTCTCACTCTTTTCTTTGGGTTTGGGTTGATTTTTGAAAATGAATGATTTTTATGTTATAGATAGATTACTCAAATGATTTGATGAAAGAAAAACTACAACTTTGGGTTCAAATTATGGGAATTTGCTAAATGTTTGTAGGTTTTGAGTTTTGTTGATAAATTGATAAAAATGACATCTTGAATGTGTGAAATGTTGTTAATTGATGAAATGAGTTGTACTTCTATGTTTAGCATGATTATATATGTATAAAGTTGTTAACTTTTCGAATTGATATGTTGAAATTTCAAGAATTTGAGCTATTGCAGTAAAAACCCGAAAACAGGGTGAACTGGTGCTGTCAAGCTCGCTGCAGCGAGTGCAGGGCGAGCTGGCAGCGAGTTCACCTGTGAGCTCTCTGACTTAGCTCGCCACAGCGAGTTGTGGACTCGCTGAGCGAGTTACTCAGGCTTGAAAATTATGTTTTTCTTGAAAATATGAGATCTATGATCATGCTATGTTAGGGTTATGATCCTATGGTTATATTATATCAATTATATGTGTAATTTACCTAAATTTGATGGAGATTATGCACTTGAGGTTGAAGTGCATAATTATGATATTCTTTTGAAATGAATTTGATTATATTCATGAGTTAATGATTACATTCATGCATTCATTTATGCATGATGAGCAGGTGTTTTAGTGAGGTGACTAAAACACGGAATATTTTAACGAGGTGGTTAAAATATAGTTAGAATAAGTTTTCTAACGAAATGACAAGGTACCTTCATACATTAGAGGAATGCTAGGGAGCATTCATGAACTTCTTGCATTAGATTGCATTAGGAGATGAAATTGATTATCTATGTGTGATAATTTGGTAAATGACATTCTTGGTTATGCATTGATTGTTATATGTCATTGATATATGGATTAATTATATTAATTGATAAGGTTGTATTGTATTAATGTTAATTGATATTTGAACTATATACACCTAGTGGGTGAGGTTGCTTATATGATATGATTATGACACTTTCTTTATCTATTTATTATGATTGTATAGTGTTCGATACACTTGCATATTTTTGTGGGATTCTTTACTAACTCTCTGTTTTGTGTAAATGCTGAACCTTTGGGGGTTCAGGTGTGCAGGGTGAGGAGTTAGCATCGACGGATTAGCGTTGTCTGCGCTTTTGCTTGCTAGTGGTGAGGAGACAAGCTTTATGCTTCTCCTAGTTAGCCTTAGTTCTAGTTAATTTGTAATAAGTAGATGCTCTGATATTTGTAACATCGAGTCGGGTAGACGTTATTCCTTATTCGAATGTTTTGAGCATGTTTGTTCTTATGGTTGTTTGAACTATGCTACTTATTATATCCATGTTGGTCGTATGGATAGATTTAATACTTATTTATCTATTTTGTTAGGACTTAAGTTGATGTATGATGATTATGTCTTAAGATGCATGACTTTAATTTTGGATATCCATTAATATATTTATATATGATATATGCATGTATGCCTTGAAATTAATTGTATGCCTTGATTCTATATGTATTTATTAATTTAAAGTTAAATAATTTTTATATATGGGGTTAGGGTGTTACATATCTGAATGCTATTAATCTATTAGTCATTGTTCAGTTTAGTTAGTTTTGGAGTATTGATCAATAATGCTCTTCCGGTGCTTGGAGAAATGTTTTTAAATTAAGTTAACAAGTGTTTGACTAAGGTATTGCCAATATTGGGTATTTGCTGAATTTTGGTATCACTTTGATGTTATTCTAGGCCCAATGTTTTTTTTTTGGCGGCCCATTATAGTCCGCTCCTTTACTTTATACTATGTCTACCCTGTTTTACCTGCGTGATCAGTATTATCCAATAAAACCATAAGTAGAGATCTACTTTCCCTTTCTCTTCTTCATCATTGTTCTTTTTTAGGAAACCCATATATCATCTGCTTCAATGGCAATTTCATCATCTCAATTCCATGTTGCTCCAGTCAGGTTTGTATTTTATAAATATAAATGTTAGTAAAATAAATTATATCCTTTGTATTCTTTTTTTTATTGGTTTGTAAACTTACTGTATTTTTATTCTTAAATTTAATTATATTCATATTAACCTGCAGTTCCCCCATTGTTATGCGTTCTCATTTCTCTTTCAAGTGGGAGATTGTGGTTAATACAAGTATTGCTAGGGCTAGAAATGTTTTGGTAATTTTGTGAATTGTGTTAATATATGTATTTTATTGTTTATTTTTCCTATTCATAAGTTGGTATTCTAACTATTTATTGTAATTCTTGGTGGTGATTTATTATCTATTTCATATTGTACCTAGACATTTCCAAGGGAATACTCCAGAAATTGTCTCTCAAGCTCGGATAATATCATATACATGATTGATGTTGCAACTGGATCAATTTTCAAATCACCCATTTTTACCTCTACCAAAAATAGAGAGGATCGATATGTATACTCAGCCTGGAAGAGTTTCGTGAAGGAGAAAAAACTCAGGTTCAAAGACAGAGTTATTTTTAACGCCAAGAATGGGAATCACATTATTGAAGTTCAAATTATTCGTAGGCGAAATACTCATTGATGACCTTACTTGATGTATTTTTATTTATTAATCCTTTGATGAGTTGTTGTCTGTCTGTCTGTTTCTTGGCAATCTTCAATCATGTATTGAGAAATGATGAATTTTTATGTGTATCCATCTTTCATTGGGTTGAATACCGGAATGTTTTTTTTATTTTACCTTACTTACAGAATAGTGTGGAAGAAGAACCCAATGACTTATAATTTGCCTGGATTTTAATTGATCTATTCATTACTTAAAAATTAAAATCATGGTAATTTAATTTAAATATTTTGTATATTGTTCTCAAATTATGCATGTTTATTCTTTTGTTTTTAAAGTATTACAAGAAAATTTATGTTTAATACCTCATAGGTTCTTAGTCATAAATTTTTTTTCGTCAAATATTAGCCCATCTAATCTTATTTTTTACTACATTAATTTCCTATTTATGTTTCAAAAAAATAAATACTTAAATTATTTTGTAAATATGTAAATAATTAAGTTATGTGAAATTTAATTTTTTAAAGTGCTAAGTGCACATAAAATTTCAGTTAAATAATGCTTTGATTTATTTTTATATTTTGGTTTCGTCTACTCCAATCTATCTATAAAATAAAACCTCATAAACAAAAATTTAAATATATTCATTTAATGAAGTAACAATGGTGCTCAACAAAATAAATGTAATTTCTTCAAAACAAATTTTTTATTAGTGTAGAACAAATTGCTTCAAAATAAATGTAATTGCTTCAAAACTAATTTCTTACTACTATTAAAAAAATGTATTACTATTATTAAGTGTTTGTCTTTTAATTATACTGAAAAAAAATAAAAACAATTTTTATAGCATTGAATAAAATTATTAATAAAATCTATTAAAATTATAAGATAGGGAAAGTGTAGACAAAAAAAATAAGGATCTACTCCTTTCTCCCAATTTAAGTGACATAGTTGATTATTTCACGCATACTTATACTGATTAATATTTTTAAATTTATAATAGTAAAAATTATAAAATTTGATATTTTGAAAATACTTTTCGAGACGAATCAAACAACATTTTATATATTAATATTTATTTTAATTTATTAATAGAAAATAAAGTCAAAAAACATGTATGAATAATGCACAATAGTCAACTGTGTCATTTAAATTGGGACGGATGGAGTATTATGTATTAAAATTGGTGTATAATTGAAGAGAATGAAAAAAGAAATGGAGATAGTATTAAGGCTCCTTTTAGCCCGTGTTATTATCTCATTTTTTCATCTACTTAAAAATAGTCAAGAAGGAAAAAATTGTTTCATCTAACTTTTTATTTATTTCTTTACTTGATTTTTCTAATACTTTTAATGATAAATCATGTCAAATATAATTTTGTTTTCTTTATTTCGTTTAAAATAAAATTAAAAGTAAAAAATAAGTCGGGTTAAACGGGACCTAAAATATCGATCACCATTTAAATGTGCCGTGCTGAACACTACTCAATTTGCGTGCAACAGCTATTTGACTTTTCCATTGTTGTTTGGCACACGCTATGTACCGGTCGATGCTATTAACCAATGGATACACGCGAATCAAGAGCATTTTTCATCATTGATGCTACGATTTCCTAGCTTCCTACTTCTGCAAAACCGATTTCTATAGGTACTTATGTAATAATTACCTGGCTTATTTTGTCTTCTTGGAACAGTAAGCAATTTTCAAAATCCTTTGCATTTCGCGGGATTGATCGCGTTGCTTCAGTTACTGATGAAATTGCTATACATTTAAATGGATCAACTTCTAATCAATTAATAAATTTAATTAGTGATATTAAAATATTCCGTCCAATATCTTTCATTAAAAATTAATTATTTATAAAAAGTAACCACTTTTTTTTTATCCTTATCTTAATTATTGTTTTATTTTTTTATTCAAAAAATATTAATAAATTAATTCTCTCATAATAAAATAACTCACTAACTATCGTATTTTAAACAATTGACTACGATATTAAAATTTATAATTCGCCGAATATAGTGTTTTTAATGAATTAAAATATTTGTTTGTTTTTATATTTGAAATCATTAATAGTATGCAGTTATTTATTAATACAAAAAAACGTTTATTTAAGAATATAAACAAAAGTTTCTCGGAAAAAAAAAATTGATTTGATTAAAGATTTAGATTAAATATATTCGTTTATTTAACCAAATTTGGTCTTTTTTTTAGGACACTGTTATTTTAATCTATGAATTCATTATTATAGGCGGAACAAGTAATATTATAATAAATTTCCGAAACTACCCTTAAAACATTTTATTTCAAATATGAGGCTCATTATTGGTATTTCATTTCCAACTCTTCCTATTTACTTATAAATAGGCTGAAGATTCTCAAATCACTATATATGTTAATGAACCCAACTAAATTTTGTGCTCCATTGCCTATGAACATTTTTTAATAAGTATAAACATTTACTACTTATTGTTTTACTAACATAAAGTATAAAGTATAATGCATTATTCCTCTGTACGTGCTAATATATCAAGAGTAAGACGTCGCATTAGGATAGAAAAGTTGAAACTTCAACGTTTGAGACCGCCGCAACAAATTAAAAAAATTAGTATTAGACGTGGACGTAAGCTAATTTCATTTTAATGTTTATTTAATAGTATGCAGTTCTGAAATTACTACTTTATTATGGAATTTTATTAAATCTATTCTTTGTTAATTTTACAGTATATCGCTCCAAAGCTGGAATTCGGATGATTGAAAAACAAAATGTGCATGCATCAAGATGTTCATCTTCATGTAATGATATAATGACAAGTTTAATTATTTTCAGACCTTTCTAATACTTAATTAAATCAAATGAATATTTAATTAGTTGTTTAAAATTTATAATAATAGCTGAAATAATTAACACTTCTCATTTTCTTATAAAATTTTGATGTGGATATATTGCCATTTATTTTAGTGTGCTAAATCATATATTTATTTTTATTATGTAAGGAATAAAATTATATCGTTAGTTTTAAATTATATAAGAGCATCTTCATTTGTTAGACCAATTTGTTATTCTCAAATTATTTTGTGTATTAGACTTTATTAGTAAGTTATTAAGTTAATCAATTTAATATACAAAAATATTATAATATTGAATTCGTTATTTGCCATTTTAAATAAGATAATCTTTTTTATATTTTTATGCCCTCGTGAATATATTATTGAAATGTAATAATAAAAATAAGTATAATTCGTATCAATAATATATAGAACTATTTTTCGTTCAATTATATTAGATTTTGTACAATATACGGCGTATTGATTAATTATATTATGCTTTAACAGAGTTATCTATGCTTTCATTTTTTTCTTCTTTGTAATGGGTACATATGATTGGTACAAATTGAAATTGATAGCTCAAGCAATTGGATCATACGAGGATGAAGCTGCACTGCATAGGGATCAAGGCAACATCAATAGGTTTCGATCCAGTGAAGTAATAGGTATTAACTATACAATTTTATATAAATTTAATAATTGTATTTAAAAATACATCTATTAAGTTACATTATATTTGCAAAATATACAGAATATTTAGATATCGGGGACATGGAATGCGTATGTTCGGATTGTGGAGCTATAGTTTGGAATGACGAGCAAGTCAAAAAAAATCCAGGAAACGATGCTATCAAAGTTTCAATGTGTTGCAAAAAAGGAAAAATTACATTACCATATATGCAAGAACCTCCGACATTGTTAAGAAATTTATTCAATGGGATCCACCCAAAGAGTTCTCATTTTTAGACAAATGTTCGATCTTATAATAATTTGTTTTCATTTACTTCTCTTGGAGGTAAAATTGATACTGGTAAGGACAAAGGAGTTGGTCCACCTCATTTTGTTATTTCTGGGCAGAACTACCATCGCATTGGTAGTTTAATTCCAAACTACAATCAACCTCCAAAATTTGCTCAATTATATATATATGATACCCAAAATGAAGTTTCAAATCGCATGTCTCATTTCAGGTATAAATAACTCTAATATATTTATATTCAATAGTAATTATTCATTCAAATATTTTATTGTATTATTCAATTAAAAAATCATATCATTTTGTAGTTCTCTTGATGCAAACCATGCTTTGGATCCAACTTTGGTAAATGAAATATTAAAAGTGATGGATGAACACAATAAGTTGGTTCAAAGTTTTCGTATGGTTAGAGATTATATTCAAGCAGATCAATCTGTAAGTGTTAGTTTGCGTCTATTGCGAAATCGAGAGCGAGATCCAAGAGTTTATAATATGCCTGAATTGGACGAAGTTGCAGCACTAATCGTAGGTGATATTGGTGATGAGGAAGATGGCAGAGATATTATTGTCCGCGAAAGGGATGGATATTTGCAAAGGCTTCATGAGACTCATGCTAAATATATTCCATTGCAATATCCATTGCTATTTCCTTTTGGTGAAGACCAATATCAAGAAAAAATACCTCTTAATCGTTTGACTACGTCAACAAGCAAAAAAAAAAGAAAACGTGTGTCTCTTCGTTCATTTATTGCTTTTCGTATTCATGAACGTTTCAATGAAGATTCGACTATTTTTAGAAGTCGAAGATTATTCCAACAATTTGTGGTTGACTTATATTCCATGATTGAATCTCAAAGATTGTCTTATATAAGAGAAAACCAACAAGAAATTCGTTCTGATTTTCTAGCTGGAATAGAAGAAGCGGTTAATCGTGGTGATTTTGTTGCATCTTCTATTGGATCTAGAGTTGTATTGCCATCATCTTTTACTAGAGGTCGACGCTATATGTTCAATAATTGTCAGGATGCAATGGCCATTTGCAAAAAATTTGGTTACCCAGATCTTTTTTTGACTTTCACTTGCAATCCTAAGTGGCCTGAGATTCAACGTCATATGGGTAAATCAGGCAATTATGCAAATTTTAGACCAGACATTACATGTCGAGTTTTTCAAATAAAATTGAAGCAAATGATGTCTGATTTTCGTCAGGGCCAATTCTTCGGAAGGGTTATTGCCAGTAAGTAGTGGTGTTTTTTAATAAAAATTAAATTAAATATTTTTATAAAAATTTAATATAATCCTACTATATATAATATATTGATTAATATAATATCAGGTATGTATACCATTGAATTCCAAAAAAGGGGATTGCCTCATGCCCACATTCTTCTTTGGTTAGACAATCGAGATAAGCTTGACTCGCCGGATAAAATTGATTCGGTTATTTGTGCTGAGCTTTCAGATAAAGCTTTGTTTCCAAAACTTTATTCGACTGTTACAAATTTCATGATTCATGGACCATGTGGTAGTGGTTTTGATGATTCACCGTGTATGAAAGACTTTCACTGTTCAAAATTTTATCCTAAGAAATTTGTCAACCACACCTCATTTGACCCGAGTGGCTATCCAATTTATAGGCGTCGAGATTTTGGGCATGTTGTTAGGAAGAAAGAGGCAACTTTAGATAATCGAAGTGTTGTTCCGTACAATCCAAAGCTCCTCATGAAATATCAAGCACATGTGAATATAGAGTACTGCAATAAATCTAACTGTATTAAGTACCTGTTCAAATATATAAACAAAGGTGTTGATAGAGTCACTGCTACCTTGCAAAAAAACGATGATGAATGTGTTGATGAAATAAAACAGTATTATGATTGTAGATTTCTTTCACCTTCCGAATCCATTTGGAGGATTTTTGCATTTAAAATTCATTTCAGGTGGCCACCAGTGTTTAGGTTAACTTTTCATACTCAAAGAAATCAAAGAGTTGTTTTCAATGCATCTGCCAATTTAAGATCCGTGTTAAAATTTAATGATGATAGAGGCACAATGTTTTTGGCATGGATGGATGCAAATAAAAAATACTATCAGGGTCGTCACCTTACCTACACTCATTTTTCCACTTTATTTACCTATGACCATGATGGTCAATTTTGGCATCCTAGAAAAAAGGGGGGATCCGTTGGACGGCTCACGCATATTCCGCATGGAACTCGTGAATTGTACTACATGAGATTGTTGTTAAATGTTCAAGTTGGTTGCAGAAGCTTTGAAGATATCCGAACTGTTGAAGGTCATACGTATGATACTTACAGAGAAGCTTGTGGTGCAATGAGATTGTTGGATGATGATAAAGAATTCATTAATGCTATTAAGGAGGTTGCAGTTCTTGGGTCTGGATTCTCAATTCGTAAGATGTTCTCCAATTTATTGATGTCCAACTCAATGAGTGATCCTTACAAGGTTTGGGATCAATTATGGGAAACTTTGGTTGATGGAATATTACACGAAAAACGCCGCACTTTAAATCTTCCAGGTATTTTAATAATTTTTTTTTTATTTTTGTTAAAATTAATCAAATGAAATAACTCACTTATTTTCTTTGAATTCTTTTTTCCTGCAGATTTAGTGTTGTCTCCCGAAACTTTAAAAGAGTTTTGTCTCATCGAAATAGAAATTTTTTTAAGAGAAAATGGAAAAACTCTAAGTGACTATGAATGCATGCCACAGTTAAAAGATCCCAAGCCTGGTATGTTCAATAATATTTTACTTGAGAATGAATATCAATATGATCCAGATGAAATGAACTCTCTCCATGATGAACATGTAAATAATTTGAATTCAGATCAACTATCTGCTTATCAAGTTATTTACGATTCTGTTGATAATGGTCTTGGAAATATGTTTTTTGTTAATGGGTATGGTGGTACTGGAAAAACATTTCTGTGGAAAACTCTCTCTTATAGATTACGATCAGAAGGGAAAATAGTTATTAATGTTGCTTCCAGTGGTATTGCTTCAATTTTACTTCCTGGTGGTAAAACTGCACATTCTCAATTTGGTATACCTTTAGTTTTAACCAAGGAAGTTTGCTGCAAAATTGATAAAAAAAGCAAAAAAGCAGAGTTGTTAATAATGGCAAGTTTAATAATTTGGGACGAAGCACCCATGATCAATAAATGGGCTTTCGAGGCATTTGAAAGAACCTTGCAAGATATAATGTCCGAGGTTGATGTGGTTAATAAAACTCTTCCCTTTGGGGGTAAAACAGTTGTTTTCGGTGGAGATTTTAGACAAATTTTACCAGTAATCCCTAAAGGTTCTCGAGCTGACATAGTTCATGCAACTATCAATTCTTCTTATCTCTGGCGTAAGTGTAGGGTATTGACTCTAAATCAAAATATGCGCTTGCAAACTTCATCTAATCCAGAGGAAAATCAGGAAATAGCAAAATTTTCTCAATGGATACTTGATATTGGTGATGGTAAGGTAGGAGTTGCTGAAGATGGAGAGTATATCGTTGAAATTCCTCAGGATCTGTTAATCAATAGTCATTCAAATCCAATTGGTGATATTATTGATGAGATTTATCCAAAGTTACTTGACAATATTTTTACTCCTGGTTTTTTCCAAAATAGAGCTATCCTTGCTCCAACATTGGAGGTGGTTGAAAAAATTAATGATTATGTGCTTGCTTTATTTCCTGGTGAATCCAAAGAATATCTTAGTTGTGATTCAATTCTTAAGTGTGATAATGATGTTGGTGTCGATTGTAGATGGATTACTACTGAGTTTCTAAATGATATTAAATGTTCTGGACTACCAAATCATAAACTGAATCTCAAAATTGGAGTTGTTATTATGTTGATGAGAAATATAAATGTTTCATCGGGCTTGTGCAACGGTACCCGTTTAATTGTTAATTATATGGGAACAAACGTCATTGGTGCTCAAATTGTGACTGGAACAAATATTGGGGATGTTGTTTATATCTCAAGGTATAATTTAATTCCATCTGATGCAAACGTGTCCATAAGCTTTCAACGTCGACAATTTCCAGTATGTGTGTGTTTTGGCATGTCTATTAATAAAAGTCAAGGACAGTCGTTAAGATATGTTGGTTTGTATTTACCAAGACCAGTTTTTACTCATGGTCAATTGTATGTTGCTCTTTCTCGGGTTACGACTAGAAGTGGGTTGAGGATACTCATTCTTGATGTTGAAGGAAAGCCAAAGTCAAACACTACTAATGTTGTTTATCCTGAAGTTTTTCAAAGAATATATATTTAGTAATTTGCTTTGTAATTTTGTTATAACACACATAATGATGGATTTTTATTATTTAAAGAGCAGCATTAGACAAAAAAATATTTATTATGAATTTTGCATTCTTCTATGCCAGCGTTTATTCATATAATTTCTGTCCAATAAAATTGTTTACTTTTTTTTTTTTTTGTGGTAGTGAACATTGTTTACTATTATTTATTATTTATTATTTTGAGGATACACATTTTATGTGGGCCCTCAACCGAAATTAATCAGGGTACAGTCACATTGGGTTTTACTAGCACGCAATAGAACTGGACCGAATTTGACTAACCCCAAGGTTTTGCAAATCGCCATATCTTTATTTTTCCATCATTTAAATTTAATTTGCGTGAAACAACTCATAATCGTTCATTTTTCGAATGTCCGGAGCCTCAAATACTCCGACTTCTTCAGGAGACGACCTTCGTTCTACTGGATTTCGTCTAAAGCATTGTTTGAGAGAGGTCCTGGAAGTAAGTCAATATTTCTTTCGGTGTTCTTATTTCAGTTTCGAATCTTTTATGTTTGCTTGATTATTGCATATTACCCATCTATTTATGTTAGTAAAATGTTTGATTCTGTTTTGAAATGGAATATGTTGTAGTGTTTTTGGGAACGTTCTCTTATTGTGTTTGAAATCTTACAAACTGTAGATGGATTCAATACTCTCAAGACCCTTTGACAGTATTTCTCAGATTAAAACAGGCAGAGAAGTTTGGAAACTGCCTGTTAAAATTGTCAATATTTGGTATGAAAGTGACGGCCCATGTAGGAAGCATATTGAGATGGTGATAATGGATTCAAATGTTAGATTTAATTTCATTTTATATTTATTTGAGATTAAGCACTTATAATTCTATAATTTAATTTCGTAATATTTTTCTTTGTTTGATTTGTTACCAGTGTGACAGAATCCAAATTGTGGTACCTGAAAGATACATCGATCCTTGGAGGGGTAAATTTGTTGAATATGAAAGTTATGTATTCAACAATTTTAAAGTAGAGGATAATGATCTGCTGTCCAGAGCATGCCAGAACCCATACAAATTAAAATGGTTTGATGGTTCTTTCGTTTCAAACGAAAACATTCCTCCAATTCCTAATATTAAGTACTTCTTCAAGGATTTCGCTGAAATATTAAATGAAAATTTCCACCCAGATGATGTTCATGGTATACTTTTTATAATACTGCAGTTTTATTTGGTAATATTGTTGGGTAATTACTCTGGTGACAATATTTCAGATGTTATTGGAATGGTTCATGAGGTCACTTATCATCAAAGAGACGAAAACAAGGTTGCAGCTGTAGGTTTTGTACTAAAAGATAACAAGTAAGTCAATTAAACTCAATATACAGTTAGTTTGTTTTTTATTAATTCATTGTCAATTGTTGATTATCTAAATTTTTTGGTGTAAACCTAGACAAGTGCTGGTTGAATGCTTCTTATGCGGGAGAGAGGCTGCAGTATTCATAAAAGGAATTATACATGATACAGGAGCAGATCCTAACGTGGTGATTATAAGAAATGCCATTTATCATGCTGCCTATGGTAAATCAAACCTTATTTCATGTTTTCCTGAATTTATTAACTAGACAACTGATACTTTGTAATAAAATGGTACTATTTTTTAGATTTCTCACCTGTATCATTAGGAAATGGGTCACATGGTACTAGAATACTAACAGATCAATCCATTCCAGAAATAATTGACTACAAGAACAGGTATCTTCAAATGCTGTATAATTTGTAATAGTCAGTCTTTATATCCTGAATTAGCTAAATACCCTGTTTTCTTTGCAGTTTTGCTCATCCACAGGAGCCTGTTGTTACAATTAAAATTCGTGATTTGGAAACTATATCGTTGCTAGATGATGAGGCTGAATACAGTGGAATTAATTCTAATATTGTTCAAATTCATCAGCTAGGTGGCATGCAGCAGGTATTTTAATTATACGGGATTATTATGGTTTGAATGAACCTTAACTTATCCTAATCAAATTTTTTTTCCTCTGCAATGTAGGAGATTGCTTGTGTTACTTTGGGGATTACAGAAAAATTATGTGTAACAAGGGATGGCTGGACTTTTGAAGGTTGCGCTTGGTGTGGTGGAGTAGTATTTGTATCTGAAGGATATTTGAAATGTTCCAATGATCATAGGTATAACACCCCACATAAATGTCTAGAATAATAGTGGAATATTATTATTGATAACGAGTGCATTATTATTACATTCAGAAAGTTCAAGCACACGCAGGTGCTAAGTACAACCAGGATTCAAATACAGCGGAAAAATCGGAAAGAAACAGTAATACATTTATTGATTAGGAAAGAAACAACACGAAATAACTAGAAATGCATGAAAGAAATGACATCTCCAAGCACAGCTGCAAGCACACCGATCATCATACCTTAACCAACCTGCTTATCTGAAAAATAATTGTATGGAATGGGGTGAGACTACTAAGCCTCAGTGAGTCCTACTACCCTCCTAAGGTGACTACACCGGGGGAAACCTAAACAGTCGAGTCATACTAATATAATATAATCATAACATAAACGGAAAATAAAGGTGTATCACAGAAAGATTAACTCTTATTCATTTTAACCGCAAGGATTCTCCGAGGTGAGCATATCTCGGAGGCCTGCCTTATCCTTCGATCGGACCGATCACGGCATACAGCTCACAAATACATAACCTGATGGATAATCCCATTGGGAGATCCATATGCGACAATTCAAAATCGCATCCTAAGTGACTGTTACTAACATTGATTATTCTACCATAATTTACCAATTTCCCGGGGTGCATACAAACCTATGAATCACTAGATTGAACCCTAAAGTTTATCCGTGATGAACATACTATTTTACATTATTTATTTCATGCTACTGCAAAAGGTATCACATAGATGAGGACATAAATCGAGTGGTTCAGTTTAGAAACAGTTTTGAAAATGCAATTCTGTTCTGTCAAACTCGCCTAGCGAGTTGTCACTCGCCAGGGCGAATGGTTACAGGTCATGTCCTGTATGAGCTCGCTACAGCGAAGGTAAGCTCGCCATGGCGAGATTATAGGTCCTGGCCCAATTCCGCTCGCTCAGCGAACAGAAGCTCGCCAGAGCGAGGTTCATCAGCCAGCAGAACACAGCTCGCCATGAATGCTCGCCATGAGCTCGCTGTGGCGAGTTCACTCAGAACCTGCCCTGTTTCACGAAAATTCAATTTTTAACAATTGTAACACCTACAATCCTCATTCTAAGCTATGCAGTCACATGATATGTATAATATAAGACAGAATGGAGAGGAATTTGGGAGTTAATTCCTCTCACACAACATTTTCCTAATTTCTTATGTTCACATGCAAATTTTCATATTTTGGGGAAACTAGCTAACTAACCTAAGAACCCACCTGAATTGAAGCTTTAAATCTTTGTTTCTGGGCTCTACACTGCTGCAGAAACCTTCTCCCAAGACCCACGAACAGTTCACCAAGATTTGACTCAAAAACCCCAAAATGCTTAAGAACACGAAATGGAGGAGGGAAGGATTTGTGGCTGAATGAAGTGGATACTGAATTGATGGTCTACTTCTGTTTCTTGGTGGGTATTTATAGTGGTCTTAGAACTGAAGAGAGTCAAGTGGTTGGTCTTGGTCATGGTTTGCATGTAATTTGATTGGGTGGTGTTCTTGGTGAGAACTTGAAATGTTGGAACCTAGTGTTTGCAGAATCTTGTGATTAAGAACAGTGTTGAATTCAGATTCTGTAGTTAACATGTGATAGAGGGAAGATTGAAGTTTTTGGTTGCTAGTGGCATGTGATTGCTTTGGATGAATCATGAATTTGGTTGGATGTTGAACTTTGTATGTTTGTTGTTGTTGCTCGTGAATGAGGGGGAGGAGGGAAGCTTAGACACTGATTTTTCTGAAGTGTAAGAATGAGTGAATATGTGAGTGTCTTGCATGCTAGGTAGTGTTTGGATTATGAGTGGTTTAGTGACTCATAGTTCTTAATGAGGTGTCAAGCTTAGGAGATAATGAGTCATGGAGGTGAGTCACATGAGGGAGGAAGTTTTGAAATTCTCTTGTTAATTAATTATGAGAGTAGAATCTAGGTATCAATTGTGTAGTTTAGATTTACTTAAAATTACTAACTTACACATAATACACTTTAATCCCATAATATAATTAATTAACCACCTAAAAGATTCCAATTTTATTAGACCATCTCTAATCAAAATTAGTTAGATGATTTTAGGAGTTAGGATATTACAATAGGAATCCTAGAGTTACTCCAAGGTTTTATTCTGAAACTTCGTTACAATTTATAGTTATTATTTGATGTACTTCCTATAGTGATTGTTGTTTTGTACACAGGTATAAACTTCATGTCCAGGTGAGGCATAACCAAGATAGAACAACTTTTGTTATTTCTGACCCAGCTTGTGCAAATTTCTTTGGGATTTCTGCATTGGAACTAAAAAGAAGTCTTAGTGATGTATGTAGATCACACATACGCTATGGAATCATATTAACTTTCATTACTTGCGCTTTATTAAATCACCTAAAATATATAATGCATCTCATTCTAGGTTGATCAAGTTGATGCAAGGTTTTGCCCTTTGTTGCTCGATAGTCTATTGGGTTTAAAGATTGTTGCCAAGGGAAAATGGAGTCCTACATTCAAATCGATGTTCGTGCACTCTTTCTCCGTCGATCAGGATTTATTTGACGTCATTGAAACTAAGCTTCCGTAGGTTGTTGCTTTCCTTACAAACTTTCAAGTACAGACACTTTTATATTAATTTTATTTTTTTATAATGTAATATATTCAATATTTTTATGATTAACTTTTGTGCCATTTATTTCTATCAGGATTTGAAGAATCAACGATGAATATTGCTGTATTTGATTATAACTCCATGGTTTGGAGTAATTCCCAATGTACTAGATGAATTACTGTAATATTAATTAGCCTTATTGTTCCATTTATGTAATATTCTGAAGGATGAACCAAATTTGTTGCTTAACTAAACTTTTATGCGTATACGTATTTCATTTTTGTGGTTTTGTAATAAGTCATGATATTTGTTTTTGTGCTCTTTATTATACCATGTAGTCTATGTTATTGAAGTGAAAATCTGAAAAATCCGTGCATTGCACGGGTTAAGACACTAGTATTGATACATGCATAATATTGATTTTGAAAATGTAAGCTTCATCCTTTCTATCAGATTTGAATGCTGCATCAATTCCGTTTTCAAAAACCGTTCCAAACAAAGTTTTAAATCCATCGCGAATGTAATGATTAGAGTAAAACTTGTTCGAGTGATAGTCCATGAGAGCATACACGTTACCTTTAAAGAACAAAACATGTTTTTCATGTGTCCTAATTGCAGCATCTATTCCATGTTCGAACAATGTTCCACACAAACAAGTAAACATGTTTGCGATTGTATTCAGACCAGCGAGTATTTTGGCACTACCTAGGGAATTATAGGTTATTTTGGCGCAATGATTTCCCTTAAAGATGAATGTCTCATGGTTTTGGTTCTCAAAGGCACAATCTATTCCACGTTCAAATGGAGTTCCAACAAGAGCTGGAAAACCAGTTACAATTTTAAATGGACCCTTCAAAATCTCATGCTTCTTGGCGCCAGGCGCATAATTCACAACCGATACTTATCTTTAACGAATACGTAACATACATTATGCATGTATGAATTGAAAGCAGCATCGATACAAGTGATTGGCATATTTCTTATTGGATTTTAAAAAAGGAATGTATAAATAAAACACAAGTGTTTGGAATATGGTTTTAATTTCCTTCGGTTTTGAATTAAGGCCTCTATTATACATGTGTTAATTTGATAATGTGAATGTGAAAATAAAAAGTAATAAATTTGAAGTTTCATGTCCAAACAACCAAACCGTGTTTACTTAATTTCGTCACCTAACTCATCAGGATAGTAACTAGCTACAATGAATATGGAACACTGACTACATAAATTGATTGTGTACCATGTGTTCATATTGAATCTCATATTGCAAGGAAAATGTAAAATTAATTTGTTCTTAAACTATAAAGACAAATGTTCTTATAAAGACAAATGCAGTGTGGATCCAATAGTTCAGGAGTTCAAATTAACATTTAATTCTTGAGCCTCTTAGATTAGTGGTGCAAAAAATATATATTTAGAAGTTCAAAATGCAAAATAAATATATAAAAATTTGTGTTAAATAGGGTTAATAGGTTTTTACCCCCTCCAAAGTAGGCGAGTTTTGCGTTACCCCCGTGTAATTATTTTTTTTGAGTTTACCGTCCTGAAAATTTATTTTTTTGATTTACCCGCCTTTTACTAACGCGGCAGGCAAAAAAAACATACTTTAAATGTCTCATACTTTGGTCCCTTATGTTTATTTTAGCGCTCAATTTGGTCCCTTATATTTTAAACGTCTCAATATGGTCCCTTATCTTTTAAAAGTCTCAATTTGGTCCCTTATCTTTTCTGCAGTTCTCAATTTGGTCTCTTGTCTTTTAAAATTTTGGACACGTGGCACACTTGGACATATGACACGTATCCAAATTTAATGGTAATAGTGAAAAATTTGACGGGAGGGACCAAATTGAGAACTTCAGAAAAAATAACGGACGAAATTGAGACGTTTAAAAGATAAGGGACCAAATTGAGCGTTAAAATAAACATAAGAGACCAAAGTATGAATTAAGCCAAAACAGAATAACCGATTTAAAAACAACACTTTTTAAATCGGTTGAAAAAAATAACCGATTTAAAAAGTACATCCAAGGAGTAAATAAAAAAAATAAATTTTGCAAGGGAGTAATCTCAAAAAAATTACAGGGGATAAAGCAAAACTCGCCTACTTTGCAGAGAAGTAAAGACCTATTAACCCTTTTAAATATATATGCTTATAAAATATCAAAATGACCGGTAAAATGCGACAAATTTGGACTTCAAAACTAACATATATTGTGAAACTAAGTGTGTGCTTATGGATACATATACGTTGAAAGTAATATATGATCATTTTCTTAGAATTGAGTTTTGGATCTAACTCATTTTTATAAAACTAACTTATAAGGATGACTTAGGCCCAAACCCCAATTCTAAGATGGTATTAGAGTTTCTTCCACAATCCGCTGAACCGTCTGCTAACAAGTTATAATCAAACCATCTACCGTCCATTTATATCCACACTCCAAGCCTAACAATGTTGGACGCGTGGGAGTATTAAAGACATTCCACATCGATTACGGGATGACCTGCATATATGTTTACAAAGTAGAGGTCATCCTTGCCTTAAGCCTAGCTCCTCTTGCATCCATATATAGTAGTATTAGGTACATCAGTTTTAGTTGTCTTGAATAATATAAGACAATATAAACTAAAAGAGAAATGATATTTTGACACACTTTTTCTTACATAAAATAAATACATCGAGAGACAGTTTTGCAATATTGTTCCTCTTCAAAAAAAATTTCTTTTGATTTCTCTCTCCCGTGTATATATATTTTTTTTGACAAACTCTCCTATGTATGTATTGTGTAAGGAAAAATGTGTCAAAATATAAAATCCTCTATTTAGTAATAGATTTGAAAATTAAAATTTCAAATTAATGCCAATTTTCAATTAAATTGTCACTCCAACTCAGGGGCGGAGCCACTGTTGGGCTGAACAGGGCCATGGCCCGCCCCAGAAAAAAAAAAATTTAGGGTAGGAAAAGACTATTATACCCTTGCTTACAAAAAATATTTCCTTTCCCTCTCATTGCAAGACACGACACGCACGCACGCAGAAGAGGAAGTTGAACTTCCGTAACACGCAAAGCAACATTGACCGACCACACCACCTCCACCGCACCGATCGACCACCCTTGCAACCACCAACGCACCGCACGGCCCGTCCTCCTCCTCCACCACCGCACCTGCTTCCTTCCTCTGTTCTCACTTATTGATGTTCTGTTCTCATTTTCTTCTCAGGTACCAAATTGCAAAACTTATTCAATTTTTCTCATGCTAAATTGATATAAATAATGTGTTTGGTTTCCTGAATTGAAGTTTGATGTTGATTGTTGTTTGTTGCTTGTTCTTCCTTTCCTTCCTTATTTTGTTATTGAGTTGTTGTTTTTTCAATTTTAGGGTTTTTTATTATATGAGTTATGGTTGTTATATACTCTGTTTTATATATTGTGAGTGAAGTATAGAATCAAAATTCTCAAAAGTCTTGTGGTAGAGGTATTTGAATAATGAATTACTTGGTAGAATCAAATTTTTATGTTGCTACACCTATTTACTTGGTACTTGCTATATTTGAAATTGAAATTGTACTCTTTGCTAAGCCTATAAGCATGAAATTGAAACATGTATGATGTATGCTTCTGCCCTTTTGTTTTCTATGTTAATGCTTAATATAACTTAATTTTTTGATATATAATATGATTTGCATTTTTAATTTACTAGTTAAGTTTTTTTTACGGCCCCCCCCACTATTTGTGGCTAGCTCCGCCACTGCTCCAACTGCGACTTTTCTTTCATATATATGTAATGTAACTATCCCTATCCCTAGCAGAGAAGGACACACGCTTACTCCACGCTTTATCTAACTAGTATGGTGAATGTTTTCTTTCTTAGTTTCCTATTCACACTATTGAATGATTTATTAAACTGTTTGGACATTAAGAAGTAATGATATTCACACTATAATAGTGAAGTGTCAGTAGTCTTTGTTTTATGAGATAACAAATAATGGTATAGATGAAGGAAGTTTCATTTTACACTATATGTTAGTACAATAATTGAAGAAAAATAACAAAAAGGTTACAATATGTCTTTTGTGTGGAAAATAATCTTGAGAGGCCGTTATTTGCCTTAGTATTCATAAATTAAAATTAAGAAATTATATTTTATTATAATAAAGTGATAGAGGGATATAATATGTATGAGATTAAGATTCGAATCTCGGTTATCCAACTTATGAGATTAGGAAAAAACACCTTTTATATTTGACGAAAGTCAGTGATAAACCTACGAGTTATAATAAGTTGGACATTTTTTACAACAGGCACCGTCAAATATAAAAAGAGCACATTTTATATCTGATCCGTTTTTTCGCTGATGTGAAAATCATGTTTTCAATTATTTTTTTAAAATTAAATAGGACTTTTTACGTCCGATGTGACATTTTCCCAGATGTAAATGCTTCGCTTTTAACATCTACCCAAACTTTCCACAGATGTGAAACCTTAACATTTTTTTTAATTTAAAAACATGCATTTTTTTTTTTCAAATCCTGCATTTTTTTAACCCATATGCTATCATCCAAAACATAACTTGCAAATAAACATATATAACTTCACAATAAACACCATCAAAAATTAAAAATCGAAAATATGATACTACAAATTCCATCGTATTCAACATCTGAATAATTTAAAATAGTAATGTCATTAATTTTTTTTGTAAGGAATAGTAATGTCATTAATTAATACAACCATTCAACATCCAAAATTAAAATAAAAACAATTCACATAATAACTTGTAGCACTACCATCACATTAATACAAAGTAACTTCACACAAACCTAGCTCTCTTTCTCAGCACCAACACTATCGTCAAAATCATTCTCAAGGTATATAGGTCAAGAAAACAAGTTGTCCAACGTTTTAGCAAATCATACGGCTCCTCATATGTTAATGTTGTAGGATCATTAAACACCTAAAAGATATATATAAATAACTTTATTCAACCACTTATAGTACACATAGTACTTTGATATCAAACTGACTTATCATACATAGCCTTCAGGATTATGCAATTATCTTTGAATAATTTCTTGTGAAGATTTGATAATCAACATAAACGCACATAATAAAAACACTTCGGGATCAATGATTTTGATATAGAGTGTGTGCTCAAATGGACATCTCAAAAAACTATTCTACAAAAAATAAGAGTCAATTTTTGTTGTACCATGCTCGGGGTGCCTGCTTCAAGCCATACAATACTTTCTTCAATCAATATACTTTATCTTCTTTTCCTCTAACCACATATCCTAATGGCTGCTCAACATACACTTCTTCGTTCTTCCAAAGTACCATTAAGAAATATAGACTTAACATCCATTCGATGTATTTTTCAATTCTTTTGAGCTGAGAGTAAAATAAACATGCGAATTATTTTGAGCCGAGAATGAAATAAGCATGTGAATTGTATCATGTGAATTGTTTGTAGCCTTTTACTACCAACGTTGCTCTGAAACGATCAATCTCACCTTTGGATTTGTACTTTGTCTTGGACACCCACTTAACTCCTGTTTTTGAAGTAGACATCTCGTACCTTTCAGATTTTCGACATAGAGATTGCAATTTAGATTTTTGAGCTTTCTCAACTCATTTACGTGACAATTTCAATATGTCCCATACTTCTTTAGTAGTTTTGTCATTTGCTATCTTGCCAAACATCGAGTACTCTATTCCATGATGTATTTGTGAGAGTTTCAACAAAGCTCCAAATATTGTGAGCTTTAACTTAGATGTATTGTCATCAACATCTCCCAATAATTAAAATCAAATTCCGTGTTTAATTAGTTTAGCGTTTGATCAAATGAAGTTGTAATTAACACTCGTATCTCTCTCAAAATAGTCACAATATTATTTTACACAATGAGAACTCTTTTGTTTCTCACAAACTCAAACTATTTTAGACAATCATACTTGCAGGACCCTAACTTGCTCTGATATCAATTTGATGTTGGTGGGACATGAGAATACTAACCTGCTCTGATAGCAATTTGACATCAGTGGAACATGAGGATACTAACTTAATTTGATACCAATTTGATATCGGTGGGACATAACAACAACACAATACATTGTCATGCCATAATAAAAAAGAAGCAGAGGAAGAATATTTGTTTGAATACTATAATTTTGATTCACTAAATTGACATTTGATTCTTAATAATTAAGCTATTAAATACTATCTATTAAGCTAACAAAAATCTATGTGAAATGTGATTGTAAAGTCAATTAGCAAAATTTTTTATATCAAATAAGCTTGTCATATTTTCAAGGCATGGTTGGTCACCGTGTGGAAAATTATGCAAGTGGATATATTTTGATGGGTACTTTAATTGATTTTGGCTTAAATCATATTTTTACTCCCCATGTTTTACAATTGTGCAATTTTAATCCTTTAAATTTCAAATTTGTTATATTTTAACCAAAATTTCAATTGCTCGATTTTATCCTCAAAACCTTCAAAAACAATTGAATTTAGTGAAATTGCACCAGGAACTAAATGGACTAGTAACTCTACTTTGAAGCAAAGAAGCAAACAACCACACATATCTTACATTATTTTGCAGAAAAAGTAAACATTAACAAAAGAAAAACAACTTAGTAGATGCGGCACAATTAGGGCTGGAAATGAGTCGAGCTGAGTCGAACTCGTCTAAGCTCGACTCGACTCGTTAGAAATTGGTTCAGCTCGAAACTCGGCTCAATTGTGACACGAACTCTTTTTTCAGCTCGAGTTCGGCTCGTTTAAAGTTCACGAATAGTTTGATTCGGCTCGTCAGGTTCAACTCGTTAATTAAATCGCATGATTTAAGTCAATTTTTTTTGTTAAAATTTCAAAATTTGATTTTAATCTTTTGAACTATTTTTGTTAAAAGAAAAAGAAAATATTAAATTAAAATGAAAGACATCCCAAGTGTATAATGGATAAAATAAACCGATACAAATAACAAAGTTACAAAGGAAAAAAGCCAACGAAATTCCACAATTATTCTCAAAATATTCTTCCAATTCCAAACTTCAATAGGTATCCCCCCCTTCAAGATAAAATTGCATCCGTTAAAAAGTTTTGGAAAGTTATATATATATATATATATATATATAACCGAGCTAGTTTATGAGTCAAACGGGTCGAACTATATATAGTTTATATTCAGCTCATTTATTTAACGGACTTAATTTTTAACTCAAGTTCAGCTCATTTGGTTCATGAACCAAGTTCACGAATCAAATATCGAATCGAGCTACGAACTATTCACGAGTTGGCTCGGGTCATTGCCAGCCCTAGGCACAATCTAAGAGAATAGCCACCCTTGTTACCATACACATTGCATTGACGAGCAAAATGAAAATATAAACACCACGAGTTTCATATGTCGACCATGGGCGACATATATTCGATGCACCATTAACTACCACAATTCAATAAGCCAGTAAGATTGGACCACTGATCTTTGATTCGACAAATTCTTCCTTTTAGGTGGCCACCTTTAATTAAATGCTTTCCCTCTTTGATTGTAACAATTTTGATACATGCAACATATTCATTTTTGAAAATGTAAGCTTCATCCTTTCTATCAGATTTGAAAGCTCCATCAATTCCGCTTTCAAAAACCGTGCCAACCAAAGATTTAAATCCATTGCGAATAATGTGATTAGAGTAAAACTTGTTAGAGTGATAGTCCATTTGAGCATACACGTTACCTTTAAACAACAAAACACGTTTGTCATGTGTCCTAATTGCAGCATCTATTCCATGTTCAAACGATGTTCCACGCAAACAAGTAAACATGTTTGCGATTGTTTTCGGACCCGCAAGTATTTTGGGATCACCTGGGGAAATTACATTATAGGTTATTTTGGCGCAATGATTTCCCTTAAAGATGAACGTCTCATGGTGTTGGTTCTCAAAGGCACAATCTATTCCATGTGCAAATGGAGTTCCAACAAGAATTGGAAAACCAGATACAATTTTAAGTGGACCCTTCAAAATCTCATGCTTCTTTGCGCCAGGCGCATAATTCACAACCGCATACTTATCTTTAGCGAATACGTAACATTCATTATGCTTGTATGATTTGAAAGCAGCATCTATACGAGTAATTGGCATATTTCTTATTGGATTTTCAGAAAGGGATGTATAAATAAAACACAAGTGTTTGAAATATGGTTTTAATTTCCTTCGGTTTTGAATTAAGGCCTCTATTTATAGAGTGATATACAAATGTGTTAATTTGATAATGTGAATGTGAACAAAAGAGTAATAAATTTGAAGTTTCATGTCCAAACGACCAAACCGTGTTTACTTAATTTCGCCACCTAACTCATAAGGAAGTAGTAACTAGCTACAATGAATATGGAACATAAATTGATTTTTGAACATATATATGACTCAAACTTACTAGTTAAGCATCCAATTTAGATTAATAAATATAGTTTTGTCTTTCCGTATAAACACTTTCTTGTGAACTATCTCAATTGATAGAGACATATCTCATTTTAAGTTCGAACTCTAAATACTCTATTTATTCATTCAGAGTGAAATTCTAGCAATTAAGCTACATTATTATAAAAAAAATAGATAGTTTTTTTTTTCGTTTTTCACCACCAGTTTAATCAGGTTCGGGGGTCAGTTCTGACATCAAGTGGTTTCAGTCCCCTCCTGATCGCAGTTGCGGGGGATCGAACCGCGGTCCTCCCTACAAAGTTCAGCGCCAATCACCACTGAACCAACTAACGATTGGTAAAAAATAGATAGATTTCTTAACAATAGATTGCTTAATTATTTTTGATTTTATACTAATGGATCACACCATATGTACATTATTAAACTTTGACCATACAAAGTCACAATGGCCTGCCATGCATCCTGTAAGGAGGAACATAATGACTTAAGCTTCGTGTGACTCAGCTCCAGGTGATCCACACAGCTAGACGAGTGACATGAGCTACATGTGTGTTAACTCCACGCGTCTTGTATGGACGAACTGCTTCAACATTGTAGCTTATTGGGCCTAAACCACTCAATCCAAAAGAAGACTCATTAGATCAAGAAATGCTGGACTATAAAAAGAGACATTTAAAAGGAAAAAAGATAGATCCATTATATAAGGCGAGACACTGTATATTTTACTTTATTCTCTTTAGATTATTCTTAGAGCTTCTCTTGTGTTACTTCATAGAGTAAATCACTCATTATATCTTGTATTTACGTATGTGAACAAGTTAGTCCAAACTGACCTTATTACTCCATTAAAATGTCACCCAACCTCTGATGCCAATTTTCCATTAAATTGTCACTTCAAACGCGACTTTTCTTTCATGTAACTATCCCCAGCAGAGAAGGACACACGCTTTCTCCACGCTATTGAATGATTTATTAAACTGTTTGGACATTAAAAAGTATTGATATTTCCACCTAATAATAGTGAAGTGTCTTCAGTAGCCTCGGTTTTATGAGATAACAATGGTAGATGGAGGTAGGAAGTTTCATTTTAAACTATGAAAGTACAATAATTCTTAATATTAAAGCATGGTACCACTACTAGAAAAATCATAATTAGCGAGGGTAGTATTCCGTCACTAATGCACTAAATTTCCGTCACAAAGCTAATTAATGATGGAATTTGTTACGCCCTTAAATCCGTCAACATTTTCGACGTCGCAAAATATTAGTGAGGTAATTTTATTTCCGTCACAAATTGATACGGAATATTTCCATCACTAATTTTAAATTCCGTCACTAAATTACAAAGAGGAAACAAACTTATAGCTTGTATTTCCGCCACTGATTAGTGACGGAATCTTACTTCCCTCTCTAATTGTGAGGGGTTAATTCCGTCACAAATTTGTGAGGTTTATGTTTCCCTCACTAAATTACAAGATATTGGATTTGTGAGGTTTATGTTTCCCTCACTAAACAAATTTCATTCATGGCCTATATATGATATTAATATCACTTCTGATATATAAATAGTGCAATTGCATTTACTATATTAAATAAATAAAATTAAAATCATCAATACACAATATTTAATATGAAATATTTTTTAAATTGTGTTCATAAGTATTTATACACATTCATCACCAAAATACATAGAAGCCATAACTAATATAACATTGTTCTTACAATTAATAATACTAGCATTTTTTTATCAAAAAAACACATTGTTCTTGAAACTAAGTGTTTACAACCAAACACTCAAAATAGCCATAACTGATATATATCAAGTAGTAGGTGGTGGAGGCTGATCTGGATCCGAATGTGGAGGTAGATGATGACTCGAAGAAAACTTTGCCATAAATTGAAATAATTGCTCCCTAAGCAAACATGAATCTTCTTGTGATAGATTGATCAACTCCTCATGTGTCTTTAATTTCTCTTTAAGAGTTGTGTTTTCAGCAGACAAATCAGAAATTATAGTCCTCATGTGTTGATATTCAGATGATGAGATACCGTCATAAGTGGAAGATCTAGACAGCTTGTACTTCTCTGCTTCTGGGCCCAAACCATATATGCGTCCCTTCTTGTCCACTCCTCCAACAACATCCAAGAAGATGATGTCATCAGCTTGATGAATAGAAGCATCATCCCCTAGTGGCTCCTGTGAGTCCCTCTCAACAATCTTTTCTTCATACTTATTCTGAAAAACAAAATATGTGAAGTAAGCCTAGTAGCAATTGTCAAATGAAAACTCTTAAATTCACATTAAATTTTTCGATTCCTTCCAGCTAAAATTGATTCCTCTTTCATTATTCACTTAATAATAAGCATGTAAGTTAGATTCTGCTACAATTCTAACTCAATCCATCACACCCACAGAGAATCAAACACAAAAAAAAACCACATAATCAAAATAAATATAAGCTATATGTATTTTACATCAAAAGTTTTGTATTCTAAATTGTTAGAATCTAACTGGTATACTTACAGAGACAACAAACTTGTCTTTGATATAGTTGAAAGGAAGTATCAATTCTTTCTTGTATTTGCAGCAATACCAAAGTAAGTAAATATATAGCCAGCCACCAAAGGGTGATTTGAATAGCAAAGGCAGCTTTGTGTTTGTGTCTATGTCCAAAGAAAGATACTTTCCTTGTGCTTTGTGTTTTCCTCCTCCTTTTAAGATTCTATATCATAATTTGTAATCTGATGACATTTTTTATATTGTTCTATATTTATACTTAATTTCTAAAAAAGTTATGCAAATATGGGGCTATATTTTTGGAACAAGATTCATGCAAACCATAAAATAGGGTAACATCAACATGGGAGGATAAGTTGAAAACAAAGGATGATGCAGTGATACAAACACAAGTTTGTGTTGTCTTTAAAACTAGACCAAAATGATATATAGATTAATCAATCACCCCAAAGCCGAATTCATAACAGAGACATCATAAACTTACAGCAATTCCCTCTTATTTTTTGGAAACCCACTTGTTTGGATCACCTTTAACTTTGTGTGTCGTTTGAAATAACTGCCAGCAAGTTGGACTTGTATCCGATGATTTTTTCTACAAACAAAAACAGATAAATCAGTGTTGCCTCTTGTAGTTTAATGTAATTAAATTTTTTTAATTAAATTGCTAACCAATCTCTTGTAATGCTCAGTTGTTGGAATTGATCCCCCGGTGTGTAGTGGGCCATCAGAAATTTCAGACACTTGCATTTCTTACATGGGCATCTAATATCCCCTCTTCCGATGTTATCTTTATCTTTTTTCAGAGCAAACTTAATAAACTCGTCAACTCCGATGTCAAATTCTTCGGTGATATTCTTGTGTGAATCAACTCTATTGTTGATGCACTTTCTATTTTCAGGTACTTCCATCACTGATGCATTATTTACACAATAAAGAATTAGCCATAGTTTATATATCTCCTAACTTCACTATCAGCATACAAATAAGAATAAGAATGGGGATTCACTATGATCTTAATGCAACACAAATAAGAATTTGATAACTTTCTTAGAGCAGAAGAACATGTGTTAACAGAAGAAATAGCATACTATTACTATGGAATATAGCTTCATAATTAATAAAAACTACTCTCTCTTTTTTCAATTATAGTTGCAACCACAGCCACATGTATATATACAGTTACACAAATTACGCAGGCTTATTATTAGAGCTATAACAAAACTGAAAAGTGGTTCCAAGTGTCACAAAGCTGTTACAATTTTACAACGAGAAGCAAAGAAATGACATTAAAAAATTCAAGTATTTTCAAGTGTAAAATGCTTACATAAATGAAATATGTAAAAACAAAGAGCAAACTTATGATCTTGAACCCACATTAGATTATGATGATGATGTTCAGATAGATAGCATGAGAAATTATGCAGTGTGTATAGTACATAGCAACAGCAGTTTTCGAATTTATTTGAAAGTGGCGAACAACTACTTGAATTCACTCATATCATTTAGTTCAAGTGGCGAAAAGCAGAGAAGGCTGCATAAATAAATCGGTCGACAAACAAGAACAATTATGATCACATACATAATTACATCTAGGAGTAAAGTTCAACTCAATTTGTTTGCATGCACTATAGAAGGTTCAATCATAATTATAAAAAATTTTAGATAAAGCATCCAGTGAACAAAATTGATTTAGACTATTTTTTACATCATGTCAGGAAACTGTAGTTATTAAAATAATAAGAAATTGGACTTATGCACAAAATTCAGTTTGTGATGAACATTTCATGCAAACTTGCATAAGAGAGGACCAACCTGCAAACTTTGGATGGTTGAATCTTGCTGTTGTATCTGCAATTTTTGATCTTGTTCTAACTGTAATAGCTGAGAAACTTGATTTCTAAGCTGAGTACTTTCTTCTTTCTCAATCTTATACTTATCTGAAAGCAAAATATGCTCTGGCTGCAAGAGATAAAAGCAATAATATAGCTCACTGACAAGCCTGAAGCCTATACATTCAAAGCTAATAATAAAGTGTTGATAGAAGAGTGTGAATGTATGCAGATATTAGGGATCATTTCTCAACACAACATCTAACTCTCTTAGGTAACCAAAGTACACATGCCATTCATCTTTGATATCCATTCATAGATAGAATTGGAAAACAAGAGAATACACATAAAAGTTAATATTCGCCACTTGAACAACAGCAGTCTGCATCATTTAGTTCATTTTAACCCGCAAGAATACTCATATCAATTATCAGTAGTTTATCACAGATTTCTTTAATAAAAATTAGGAATTTCGATTGAAACACTATTGGAGAGTAATACCAAATTAACTTTAACAATTACTAGTATGCACTTTATGTAGTCAACTTTCAATATTATGAGACTCCAAAAGTACATCACTAGCTGTATCAAACTTTGATCAAGAAAGCCGGTACAATAATTTCATATTCATGAATTACACAAAACCTCAAAATCACAACCCAAATTTAGATTACCATGCATGTATGAATCAAACCAATAAAATCACAACTTATAAATCAAAGCAGAAACCAAAGCAAATTTAGATTACCATGCATGTATGGCGGCACATCATATATGATCCAAAGCAGAAACCACAATCGTAAGCAATTTATCGGACCACATATATATCATACACATATCTATCATAATTTCATTACAACCTACAGTCTTGCATATTCTAATTTGTCACATGAACTGAAAATAAATATATCCATGAATATGTATAACTTTAAGAGGGCTAATTGGGATAGTTTAATTTAGTGTCTGCACATTAGTATACTCCATTTCCCTGTTCAGAATCTTCACCAAATCAAATAGCTACTATATTAAACACTCAGAATATAATTTTATGGCAATAATCAAAGTCAAGAACAAATCATTTAAAACCAAAATGTGAACTCAAAATGTGAACTCACTCTTAACCATCAACAAAACTTACATGTTATATTGCACTACAGGAACTTGAAATGTTACACACAAATGATTATCTCAGCTTTATGTTTGAACTTTTTGGTACTCAATAGGAACTTATAGGAACATGTGAACTCACTTTTAACCCTTAATGTGAACTCACTTTAAACCCTAATTTCTTAAATAATCTTCACTAACAGTCATCTAAAATCAGAAATCACATTTGAAAAATCACTTAATCAAACACAACAATCAATGGAGAGAGTAATTAACTAATATAAATCACCAAAATGCAACATGCACACACAAATTACACATCAATGGAGAGAGTAATTAACTAATATATTTCACTTACAGTTTAGCTCCGAAGAAGTCGAAGAAACGAAATCAATTTAGCTCCGACGAAACGAAATGCGATTAGCTCCGAAGAAGAAGAAGAAACGAAATCGATTTAACTCTGGTGAAACGAAATGCGATGATTTTGCGATTAACTCCAATGATTAGCTCCGAAAAAGAAGATGAGAACACGATCAGCTTCGAAGAAGATGAGAATGCGATTCTGCGATTCAGGAAATAACGCGATTTTATGATTCAGTGATTCTAAGATGAGAAAGCGCTTTCGCGGGAACGCGCTTTTGTGATTCTAAGCATATTGTAATTCTAAGCTTCAGTGATCCCGTACTGAAGATGAGTCATGCGCTTCTGTCTTTATATTTTAATAAAATATAAAAAATTATTTGTGATGGAAATTATTACCTCACAAATTTTATAATTATAATGATGGAATCATTCCCTAGCAAATTGGGTAAGGTAATTCTCTCATAGAGTCAAAAAATTGCATTAATGACGGAATTTTGTGAAGGAAAATTTAGAGAAGATTAATTTTGTCAAAAATTCCATAATAAAACTAAAATTAATTAAATTTGTGACGGATTTTGTGACGAAATATTTGTGAGGGAAACTAACTGTCACAAGTTCTATCACTAATATTAAAAAATTTGATTTTAAAAAAAATCATCACAATCCGTCAATAAATCCCTCACAACTTGTGAAGGATTTAACTCCCTCCCTAAATTCCGTCACTAATATGCAGTTTTTTAGTAGTGTACAGTTTCCCTCATAAACTTCCTATTAGCCCGCTAATTACTTTTAGACTGTTAAATTTCTTTTTTGTTACAAATTTAAAATTGTACTTTTCAAATATGAACTAGTTGAAGAAAAAGAAAAAAAAAAAGTTACATTTTTTTTTGTGTAAAATAATCTTGTGAGGGATGATGCTTGGGTCTAATATAGAAAAGACTAGTGGAAGTTCAAAAGATCCCTCCATATTTATCCTTTACTATTAAACCCCAATTATCAAACAGTCATAGGGAAGAAATTTGAATGACTTAATCCTCTCTAATCAATTGAAATCTATCAATTTTATTTTATTGTGTGATAATTTCCAATATATTATATATATATATATATATATATATTGCCTTCCAATTGTTGCTGAAAACAAGGCTGAAATGGTCTCGGCGTTAGGCGCAGCAGTCTGCTGCATGTTGTTCTTCTTCTTCTGGAACCGGCGCTGGGCGCCATCCATCCCGCGCCAAGCGCGAACTATATATGTGCTGTTCTGATTTGTGCAGACGAGAGAGAGAAGAATGTTGGATTGAGTCAGAGTGATCTAGATGAGAAATTGTGGAAAAGCAAGGATCTCACCGTTAGCGGCCACATATTCTATCATCGGAGCTAAGATCAAGTGATTGTGATGTAGATTAGAATTTGACAGAAGTGAATCACAAAGTACACATTGGTGAAAAAGCAATAGATTCATTTATGGACATGTAAGTTTTGCTTGAATTAAGGACTTAATAATATAAGCAAGTGTCTTGCTAATTCAATTCATAGAATTCCAGTTACAACCCAAATATGTCAAATACTAAAGTAAGATAAGTCCACAAGACGTTGAGTATAGTTGAATTAGAAATTTTTAGACGACGAGTATCTTTTGAAGTATCTAAATAAATCCAATTAGATGAATTATTGGTTAGTTTTGTTACGATTAATCAATTACTACAATAATTTTAAATATGTGCATTAGTTATTTTTATAATATTCTACACATTTTTAACAAATTAATACTTTTTAAGAACTAATATGAGATAAAGAAGAATTAGTACATAGGAATTTATACATTCAAGAAATATAATTTGATTATTTAAATCAGATTTTCTCAAGGATCACCCTCCCAGAGCTCTTCCAAAGATTTGTAAGGACCATTCTTAGATACAAACATTTCTGCCTTATAAAGCCTGCATTGTGGAATCTTATTGATTTTGTCCAATTCCTCTTGGTTCAATTCCCAATCAAATATTTCAAGGTTTTGTTTCATCCTCTCTTTGTTGAAGCTCTTCACAATTACACTTGTACCTTGCTCATGTATCCATCTTAGTGCTATCTGCATGATATCCATGTTAGATACAAAGTTTCACCATAACTGTCATTTTAATGTATTACTATGTATATCTTAGAAGTGCTTAAGTAAAATCTATTTTTATAAAACTGTTTTTATATAGGCTATTTGCAAAAACTATTTTGGAGAGCTTAAAGAAATAAGATGAAAAGAGCTTAGGACCAGTATTTAGGTACCGTTTGGCCTGACATTTTTAGGCTTAAAAGCTATCTGAAAGATAAAAGTGAAAATAAGAGCTTTTAGGAACTTTTTTTATCTGAAAATAGAGTGAAATGTCAAATGCCCCCCTGCAATTTCAAGATTCGTCAAATGCCCCCCTGCAATTTTGAAATAGGCAAATACCCCCCCGCAATTGTAAAACGTCATCAAATACCCCCCTCCGTTAGTTTCTTCCGTCAAATACGATGACGTGGCATGATGATCTGTAAAATTATTTGTTTTTACCTTTTTTTTTTCTCTCTATCAACCCTTAATATTCTGTAGCAGTAACAAAACCCACCGTCACGTAACAAACGCAAACACGTTCTTGCAGTAACAAAACGCAAAAAAATCACCGTCGCCGATCATGCATCATCATCACCATCGCCGATCATCTTCATCATCACCGTGATCGTTCTTTCTTCATCATCTCTGATCATCTTCATCATCACCGTCTGACAGGTACACATGCTAAAAATCCCTATTTTGTTTATACTCTGTTATGTTTATGTAAAATCATACTTCTTTCACTTCTGATTCTTCAAATATGTTGATTTCTCTGATGAAATTTGGTATTGGAAATAGTTTTCAAGTTTTCAAGTTTTATGAAATGTGTAACAAGTAGAGAATCAAATTTGAAAACTGCTAATTTGATATTTATTGTTGCACTTTTATCTTAGTATGTGGTATATGTTGTTCCTCATCGTTGCAATAGTTGAAGATGTTATTAAACTTTACTTTTTTAATGATTAGGATGGATGATATATTTCCAATAGTTGAAAGTGATTTCCCTACAGCTGAAGAACTTATCCAACAAGAGCAAGAACTTATCCTAGCTGAAAATGTAGTTTCTAAGAAAAAGGGGAAGGCGAAGAGGAAAAGGAAGAAGGTGAATACAAAAAAAAGTAAGAAAAAAAGTAAGGAAGGGGAGGGAAGTGAAAGTGATTCATCAAGTGGTGGTGATGATTATGATGTTGAGTTTAGAGAGGCAGCAGGACATAGGGAGACATATTCACAAAACGTAGAAGGGGAGGGAAGTGGAGAGAAAAGGACTACCACCGATGTTATTGACGATGATGATTTATATCACTCAGAGCAATTGAAGAGTCCAATAAGTACTGATGATGAGGATGATGGAAGGGGAAGACATGTATTTCCTCAATTCAATGAAAATGCTAGGTTTGGAGAAGTTCATTTGGAGGATGGAATGGAATTTTCTACTTTGGCAGTCTTTAAAGAAGCTGTTAAAGACTATAACATTTACATTTCAAGGGAGATATATTTGGCTAAAAATGAATCTTACAGAGCAAGAGCTAAGTGTATAGTTGAAGATTGTCCATGGGAAATATATTGTAGAAGAAATGAAAGGCTCCAAAGTTTTCAGGTAAAGTCATTTACTGAATCACACACTTGTGCATCGACATTCACAAACAAACAAGCAAATAGGAAGTGGGTAGTGAAGATGTTGGAGAATAGGATTAGAATTCAGCCAACTATTACGCATGCAGAGGTTTATGATTATTTCAAACGTGAGTTCAATCTGATGCTTGATGACTCTAAAATCAACAGAGCAGTGAGGGAAGCAAGGGAATTGGTAGAAGGTAGTGAAAAAGAACAATACAGTATGATATGGGATTATGCTAATGAGCTTAGGAAGAGCAATGTTGGTTCTACTGTAAAGGTAAACACTATTCCAATGCCCGACTCTCCGCCTCAATTTAAGAGATTCTATGTTTGTCTGGATGCATGCAAAAAAGGGTTCAAGGCAGGTTGCAGACCTTTCATTGGATTGGATGGGTGTTTTTTGAAAGGTTATCATGGTGGTCAACTACTATCTGTTGTGGGACAAGATGCAAATAATCATATATTTGTTATAGCTTATGCAATTGTGGATGTTGAAAACAAAGACAATTGGAAATGGTTTTTAACATTGTTGCAAGAAGACTTAGGTGACTACAAACAACATGGTTGGAACTTTACGTCAGATATGCAAAAGGTAAATTATTTTGACAACAAGTTGGTAATTACTTGTTTAATTTCCTAATTTTAATTTCCTCGGTCTAATTTCCTTATTTTAATTTCCTGATTTCAATACTATCTGAGTTTAATTTCTTGATTTTTTATTTGTAATTAGGGTCTTATACCTGCTATGCAGGAAGTCATGCCTGGTGTGCCACATAGATATTGTGCTATGCATCTATGGAGGAACTTTACAAAAAATTGGAAGGATAAAGAGCTTAGAGGTGTGGTGTGGGATTGTGCGAAGTCCACCACAGTTGCACAGTTTAATCGCCATATGGAAAGAGTGAAGAGACTAAACAACAAAGCATGGGAATATCTTAACAAGTGGCCTAAGGAAGCATGGACAAGGGCATATTTCAAAGAAAATTCTAAAGTTGATAGTATAACTAACAACAATTGTGAAGTATTCAATGCAAAAATCCTAAATTACAGAGGGAAACCAATTTTAACTTTGGCTGAAGAGGTTAGATGCTATGTCATGAGAACAATGAGTTCTAAAAAGTTGAAATTTGCCGATAGACTTGGACCTCTTTGTCCAGTGCAACAGAACCGGTTGGAAAATGAGAAAATTCAGAGCAATATGTGGACTCCGTGTTGGACAGGTCCCCCTCGTCTAAGATATCAAGTCCAAAGTGGTAGTATAAAAGTTGATGTGAATCTTGATACAGGGACATGTACATGTAGATTTTGGCAGTTGACAGGTAATATTATTTTTCTATCATTAAGGGGTTGATTAAGGGGTCAATATACTTATTCTTTGGATAAAAGATATTGTTTTAGCTAAAATAAAGTAGTAGTTAATTACTCACATGTAATATTGTTATTTATGCATTTTTAGGTATCCCTTGTATGCATGCGTGTTCTGCAATAGCACATCAAAGTAGGAGGCCTGAGGACTATTGTCATGCATTACTATCCATTGGAGCATACAATTCTACATATGAGTTTTTTGTGAATCCTACAGCTTCACAAGAATATTGGGAAAAAACTGAATATGTGAAACCTGTTCCACCTCCATCTAGAAGAAGTGCAGGGAGACCAAAAAAACAGAGAAGGAAGGATGGTAATGAGGCTTCAGTGAGTGGTGGAAAGTCGAAGAGGATTTACAATGAATGGACTTGTAGTAACTGTAGTATGAAAGGGCATAGTAGTAGGGGGTGTATGAATCCAGGTTGTCTACAACGACCAAGAGGGCATAAAACTCAAGAGGGAGAACCTCAGCCTGAACCTCAACCTCAGGCTCAACCGCAAGAGGGAGAACCTCAACCTGATCCACCTGAGATACAAGTTGAAATACCACTATCACAATCCGGGCCTGTTCAACAACAAATATTGTCTCAAGAGGTACCAAACATAGTTGAAACATCTGGACATAGACAAGAGGTATGAATACTAAGGGATTAATCTGATACTTTGAATAAAAAATATAGGGAGTAATCGATACTTTGGTATGTTTTGATTTATTATATTACTCTCATATTGCAGGGAAAGACTCATGGACTCAGAGGTCCAGTTGTCTACCCTAATAGTTTTGGTGTTAGGCCACCATTTCCACAACAAAGAGGAGCGGCGCCAGTAGCAGGACCAGCACTTCCACAACAAAGAGGGGCAGCACCACTCAAAAGAGTTTCATTCCCAAAGTCTGGCCTTGACACAAATGAACCTGACTTCATGTACTTCATTCCTAATCAAGTGATGCGTCCTGATTATCCTAAGTAGTAAGAAAACATCAACATTGGAGCAATTTGAAGAATTTGACGATTAGAAGAGCTACTATATTTTGGAAGTATTTAAGATGTATTTTGATAATTTGAAATTGACTTATTTTGGATGTAATTGGAACTTGACTTATGTAATTTGAACTTATTTTGGATGTAAAAGATGTATTTTGATAATTTCAAATCGAGTTATTTTGAATATCACTTGTATTTTGGATTACTAAGACTTACGAGGTCATTCAATTATAGGTGAAAATTACATGCTTCAGTGGGGGGCATTTTGTCTCATTTTTCAAATTTCAGGGGGGGAATTGCATTTTAGTAGTAAATTTCAGGGGGATATTTGACAACAAGTCATAAATTTCAGGGACCCCTATGACGTGTCAACTCGCCACGTCACTCTTTTTAGCCACGTCATCATACTTGACAGAAGAAACGAACGGAGGGGGGTATTTGATGACGTTTTACAATTGTAGGGGGGTATTTGCCTATTTCAAAATTGTAGGGGGGCATTTGACGAATTTTGAAATTGCAGGGGGGTATTTGGCATTTCACTCCTGAAAATAATTGTTGTTTTTTAGCTTTAAAAGTCTTTTATCTATGCATTTTACACATAAAAATTAAGCAACCTTCTTTTTTAAGAACTTATGAAAAATATGTTTTGCCTAGCTTCTCCTTCTATTGAATAAAAAAAATTGAAATAAGTTAGGTCTAACGGTACCTTATACCAATAGATATATATATGCTCAATAAGTTCTCCATAATCTGTCCAAATATACTTCACCGGTATTTATATTACTAGATAAGTTCAAAAAAGTGAATGAGACCTTTTGTCTAACAATTAAAGCTTTTAGAACAGTTTATTCAAGACAATGTAGTTCAAAGTTGTCATTGAAAATAGTTTAAAATATAAAATAAGCTGCACCTGAGCTACACTCTTCTTTCTAGCCTGAGCAATTTCTTGTAGAATTGGATTCTCCATCACAGCATTAGAACCCCAAAATACTTTGTATGCTCCTAATGGTGACCATGCACACACATGAATTCCTTTCTCCATGCAGAATTCCCTGAGTTTCCTTTGATGCCATGATGGATTCATTTCTACCTAAATCCAGATACGACACACACAACCAATTGAGTGCATATAGACGCTATATATCGACGCAATATGTCATTGTACATGTAATACTTAATGGTTAATAACATGTAAATATTTGGTTAATTCGGTTCATTACTTCTTATACTTGATTAACTGCAGGAGAGACGATAGCATTTTCCAAGAGTAGGGAAAGCTTTTTGATGCCAAAGTTGCTAATACCGATAGATTTGGCTAAGCCTAATCTATAACAATCTTCCATAGCTTTCCATGTTTCTTTTATGTCAAATGGAATCACATCTTCACCTGTAAAGTTAAATCCTACAACATCTTGTTTTAACCTCACTGGCCAGTGAATCAAATAGAGATCCAAATACTCCAACCTCAACTTTCTAAACAATTCCAACCCAAAAAAAATTAGAGAAGGAAAAAACATAAACTCGAATAGATAAAAAGGGTATTGAAAATAATGCTTACTTGAGAGTGGTTTTGAGAGCCTTGAGAACAAGATCATGGTGAGCATCAGTGCACCATAACTTGGAAGTAATGAAAACTTCATCGCGATTTTTTATAAGGCCGAGCTCTAAAGCCTTTGACACAGCTTGGCCTAGAGGTTCTTCGGTTCCATAGATAGAAGCTGTATCAAAATGTCTATAGCCAATGTCTATGGCATCAACCAAAATTGAGGTGAGAGCTTCATTTGATGGAAGAGGACTTGTTCCAGTTCCTAGGCCTATCATTTGCATTGTTTCCCCTAAATTTAGTATCACTTCATGGACTTTCTTTGTTTCCATCTTTTCTTGTGTTTGAATGCTAAGAATTCACAATTTCTGTTATATATGAATGTTAACATTGAGTTTGAGACTGAGTTGTGGCCACACCTTAAGGTTACATAAATCAAAATCCAAGACACATTTTAAGCCATAGGTTGCATAAAAACAACATTCAATATGCATTTATTATGGTATTGGCTATTTATCCCTTTATGACAAATAGGTGGAAGAAACCAACCCAAAAGACTACTATAGTTCAATTGGTATGTGTTCAGCATGGATTTCAGTATGAAATTTAAATCATATCATATGAACTTTATTTTCTTGATTCATATACTAGAATATAGATAGCTTTTGAGGAAATTTTCAAACATCTCCATCCCAAAGTTCTTCTAAGGTCTTGCAGGATCCATTTTCAGATAGCCACATATCTCCTAACTACTGTCTGCGTTGTGGAATCTGCTTAATCTTCTCTAAATCATCTTCACTTTCAATATTTTGTTTCATCCTCTCATTGTTAAAACTTTTAGCCATTGCACTTGACCCATCTAAGTGCAACCTGCAAATGAAATCATAATGTGACAGCAATGATCTATGGGTTGAATAAGATAATAATTTGTTTAGAATAAGTTATTCTTGTAACCATCTATTTTCATCAATTAAATAAGTTAATGTTATCGGAAAATTATGTAATTATCCTGCCAAATTGTTTCATGTAAATAGTTATAATGTTTTTTTTTGTTCTTAAAATGCAATCATCCATTCTGATTTGAACTATTTCATTGATTATGTAATATTATAAGCAATGTCTTCTTTTCTGATAATATTTATTTCTCTTTTAAAATGCTAGAATTATAAAACACAGTTTATGGATAAATTGCTTGAGCAGGAATGTGACATAAGCACTTGTGAAACTGTTTACCACAGTCTATGAAAAAAGCTTATCACATGTCCAGATAAACTGTTTTTTACTTATTTCCATAAGCTCTTATAGATAGCTTATGTAAACAGTTTTAGATTATTTTGCTTTTGTTACATAAATAACTTATACATAAGTATTTTTTTTATAAATGCTTATGCTATAAGCGTTTAATTAAGTCATTTATCCAAACAAAACATAATTTAAAATTACCTGAGCTGTGGTCCTCCCTTTTGCAGCTAACCAAGCACTAACATGAATTCCTTTCACATTGCAAAATTCCCCCAGTTTTCCTTGTTGCCTTGCCATGATGGATTCATTTCCACCTGAAAAAGTTTAAAAAAAAAGAAAAACAAAAATTTAAATTCTTAATCATAATTCTTCATGGTTCAGTTCAGGAGAAAAACCGAAGCAAATAGAACAGTTACAACAGTTCAGTTTTCAGTTTTACTGAACTGAATTGTTCATTATTTTGTGGTTCTGTAGCATAACTATCTTTTTTAAATATTGATGTGTATTTTTTCGAACCAAACTCATTCTTTATCAACCAAATTGTACAAAATTGATATTACGAATTCATATTTATGATTGTTGGAAAAAAAACCAACAATCGAATACGAGGAATATTTATAAAAATGGAACCGGACAGTAAACAAAAGAATTGTGACTGATAGTTCACGCATTTACTTGAACCGGACCACTACAAATTAATAAGTATTGGAGTAAAGTGCTTCTGAAAGTAAAGTGCAAGCTATTATAAGTATTGGAGTGAAATATTTAATACCGCTTCTATAAAAATACTATTAAATTAGGGCTATTGTAAGTTAAAATTGTAGTAGTGCACTAAATTGATTTCTACAAATTTTTGAAAAACTGAAACTAAACCTACATTGTTTCTTTTACCCTATGAATCTATGGAGTTCAGATCCACTCCATTTCTTTATCCTCCATTTATTCAAGTTCCTTTAACAGATGTATGCCACGTGGCAATGAAACATTTCAATGGCCACGATTAAAATTCCAAAAATCAATGTTTCTTCTTCCTCACAACTCCATTATCCACACCTCTTCTCTTTCGTGTTTCCACCATTTTCTTCTTTCTCACCAACACTGCCTTCTCGCTGGTTACCGTCTCACCGCCATCGTGATCTCGCCGGATTTCGGTCTCACCGTCACTTTAACAATCGGAAAACAGAATTTGAGATTAAGAAATAAAATGGAATTAACAATGGAAAAACAGAAGTTGAGACTTGAGATTAAGAAATAGAATCGAATGAATCAAATTTAAGCATGATAAAAAAAACTCTAGTTCATCCACTCAATCTCAAATTACAACATACAGTATGTTGAAATAGAATAAAAATTCAGTTTAAATTTGACATCCAAATCACCCTCAAACCTCTTTTTTCTTTTTACTAAGATTCATGGTTGTTGCCATTGCTCCAATTCCCATCTTTCTCGATTCCCAGTTTCCCTTCTCTAGTTCTCCGTCTTGCCTCGATTCCCAGAGATTATGAAATTGAAGATTTGAAGAATTTTGCAAAAAACACAAATCGCACTACTTTGCAAAGATTTGGTGAAATTTTTTGCATAAAGATTTAGAAAAAAAAAATAAACGTAGGTGGAGTGGAGACGAGTGTGTTGCAGAGCGAAGGAAAAATGAAAACTAGGAGAAATGGAGCATAGAAAAACTGGAGTGGATCTGAACTCGAATCTATGATATTGATCCTTAAGTAGAGACAGTGGCGTAGCTAGAAGAAAATGTTAGGGGGACCCGCAAATGTACCAAAAAAAAATTATGGACACTAAAAATATATAAATCATTAATTTTTATGGATTTTAGTAACATATTAAATAAAAGAGAAATTCAAAAAATTAGCACTTTCTACTCATATCTATATATATATATATATATTATTTAGGAGCCTTTTTTCAAATGCAATTGTACACGTGACATTCCCACAATCATCCTCTTCTCATATTGTTTTAGCATTTAATGATTTAATGATTCAATGATTTAGCTTACAAGAAAAAAGTGATATTATTTGGCAAGTTGACCACACTTTAATGCTATTTATTTATGTAGATTCCATTGACATAAAGAAAAAATGATTTTAATCTAAAACAAAAAACATAAGGAATTTTTGTCATTGAAAAGTAATAAAACGTATATACAAATATTTTTTATGATTGACGTTTAAAAAAATTGATGAAAAAATTTATCATGTATAATTTAAAATCCTTTTTCTAATAAAAAATCATGTAAAAACAATTGCAAGACGAAAACAAATAAAAAAACTATTTTTTACAAATAATATCTTTTACTAATCATTTCAATTGATGTTTGTAATCATAATTGATGTTTATAATAAAAATAATATTTCTTAATGGAGTTCGGTTGATTCTTTTAACGGCATATAAGTAATTGTAAAAATAATATTACTTTTTTAGTAAAAGGTCATGTAAAAAAATTGTAAAACGAAAATAAATAAATAAAACTAAAATAATATCTTTTACTGCTCATTTCAATTGATGTTTGTAATAAAAAGAATAATCCTTAATTTGCAAGTTCAATATATTGTTTTTTTTTTTGACAACATCAAACTTAACTCATTTCATTCAATAACTGGTGTTCAATACAAAGAGGAACCGAATAAAAAACACAGCGACTAGCCCAAGAATTGGCCGCCCTAGCTAGCTTATGGGCAACCGAATTCGCTTGCCGCTTTACAAACTTGACCTCAAAGTTTGGATTTAAATGCAACAAATTCTTAATGTTAAGGATAATGGTACTAAACAAAGAAACCCCTACATGGTTAGAGTTGGTAGCTCCTACAACAATCTGTGCATCAGTTTCAAAAATTACATTTTGCATGTTCATTTGGCAAGTTGTACGCATAGCTTCCAATAGAGCAAGAGCTTCAGCCTCAATGATAGATAATTCACCTCTTAACCAATGTGTTCCTGCGCGAATAAACTGTCCACTATCATCCCGAACGCACCAACCACCACTAGTAATTTTCCCGCCGTTGTGGAAAGCGGCGTCGACATTACATTTGAGCCTTCCATGAGTTGGTGGTATCCAATTGTGCTGCTGCTGTACTGGTTCATCTTCTGGTATATTATTGTTAAGCTTTTGTGCTTTATACCAATCATCCCACATGTGGAAAGCTTGAGCACCCAATTGAATCTCATCTTTTTTCTCTTGATTCCAAAGCCATTGGTTTCTATTATACCATAATAACCATATCATAGTTGCTACTCTACCTGCTACCTCCTTTGATTCTTTGCTGCATATATCAAAAATAACATCCTGCACACAATTAAACACATTCAGCCGTTGTGTAATAACAGCTTGTAGACCCGCAGCAGACCAACAATTTCGAGTGATATTGCAGTCGAACAACACATGCCAAGTATCCTCGTGTTCCACACTACAAAATTCACAAACCGTAGGGCACTGCACATAGTGATTACGCAACTGAACACGAGTTGGGAGAACATTACGACAAATCCTCCACAATATGTGTTTTGTTTTAGGAGGAGCGAGAATTTGCCATAAACACTTCCAGTTGCCGTCCACCCCTCTTCGTCTTTCCTCTTCTTTTGCTCTCATCACAGCCCTGTAACCAGACCTCACTGTGTACTCACCATGCTGCTCTTCTTTCCACACTAACCTATCCTCCTCCACCTCTCTAATTAATGGGACTGCTAGAATTTCACCAGCTACGTCATATGAAAATAAGTTAGTGATTTTATTACAATCCCATTGCTTCAGCCCTTCCATCATCAAGTTATTCACACAAAGATTATACATACCTTGTGGCTGTGGTGCACTCAACCAGCCACGACCTTGCCCCCTCAACCAAGGGTCCGACATCACTTTAATTTTGCTCCCGTCACCTATATTCCACCTACAACCAAGTTTGAGCACATTACTAGATTTCCATAAGCCTCTCCACACATAACTAGGATTATAACCAAGGCTTGCCTCAAAGAATGACGAGTTTGGAAAATACCTCGCTTTGAATATCCGTGCTACCAACGTGTCCGGCTTAGTCATAATCTTCCACCCTTGTTTCGCAACCATAGCTATATTGAAGGCTTTAAAATCACGAAAACCTAAGCCTCCATCACCCTTGGAACTTGCTAATCTCTCCCATGACATCCACCGAATACCTTTATTATTAGTACCGCCACCCCACCAAAAGGAATTTAGCATTTTTTCAATATCATTCACCGTGGCATCCGGTATAATATAAATACTCATTACATAAGAGGGTATTGCTTGAAGAACAGATTTTATCATTACTTCCTTACCGGCTTTTGATAGTGGCCTACTCCTCCATGAGTTAATTTTCCTCCATATGCGATCTTTGATATATGCAAAGGTTGATTTCTTGCTCCGACCCACCATGGAAGGAACTCCAAGATAAGTACCTGTACCCATAACATGCCTCACTCCCATCAAATCAGAAAGATCTTTTTGGGCTGTTGCACTGATGTTTCGGCTAAAGAAAATTTCAGACTTTGAGAGATTGATTTCCTGACCGGACGCACACTCGTATATTTTAAGTAACTCCATTAGTTTCCTGGTTTCAGACAAATTAGACCTGCAGAAAATAAAACAATCGTCAGCAAAAAGTAGATAGGACACCATTGGTGCCCCTCTACAAATTTTAACACCATGTAAATCTCCGCTAGCCACCGCTTTGTTGATGAGCGATGTAAGACCTTCAGTAACCATTATGAATAGATAAGGAGACAGTGGGTCTCCTTGCCGTAGTCCTCTACCTGGATGAATAGGGCCTACTTTTTCAAAATTTACCAATGCCGAATAGTTAACCGAGCTTACACACAACATCATCCATTGCACCCAAGTATCTGAAAAACCCATCCTGATGAGTACACCTTTCAAAAAACCCCAATCTACCTTATCATAGGCCTTGCTAATATCTATCTTCAAGGCCAACTCCCCTTTCACTCCTCTAGTTCTTCTCTTCAACGCATGGATTATTTCAATTGCAATAAGAGCGTTATCAGTAATAGACCTTCCCTCAACAAATGCGGATTGCTCCTCAGATATGCACTTGTGTATTACTTTCTTCAGGCGGTTAGCAAGTAACTTCGACACCACCTTATACAACACATTACATAATGATATTGGCCGAAACTCCTTCATAGACTTCGGACTATCACACTTCGGGATAAGACATATATTTGTCTCATTCAAAGAGGAGGGGAAATAACCTCTTTGCAACCAATCCTTAGCGGCCATAAACACATCATCTCCACAAAGGTGCCAGAAATTTTGAAAGAAAGCAGGGTTAAATCCATCTGGACCTGGGGATTTGTCTGGGTGCATCTGAAAGAGAGCTGTTCGGAGTTCCTCTTTTGTTATTGGGGCCTCTAACAATGTATTGTCCTCCGCAGAAATCCTAGGTGAAATGAGAGAAAGAACAGGTTCTTGACTTCCTCTTATTGGCTTGAACAATTCTTGAAAATAAGTTCTTGCTACTTCCTCAATTTTCTCTTGATCAGTCACAATTTCATTCTCATCAGTCATCAACTTCTCTATCTTTTTCACTTTTGATCTACCAGATGCGGACATATGAAAAAACTTGGTATTGAGGTCGCCCTCTTTTAACCAATGCATTTTTGCTCTTTGTCGCCAAAATGTTTCTTCTTGAATGAGAACTTTCGCATGCTGCCTTTGCGCTTCTTGGAAACGAGAAATGTTAGATGCATCACCCTTGTCTCTTGTACGTTCCATCTCCTCCTCATATTCCTTAATCTCTTCTTTGAATCGTCTTTTCTTTCTTCTTCCCCATCTTTGAAGTTCATCAGCACAATGTGTAAGTCTATGAACAATTTCAAGGCCTTCTCCATGGTTCCATCCTTCGTTCACCACCTCCCCAATTTCCTCCTCCTTCAACCAGCTATTTTCGAACTTAAATTCTTTTCTGTAATGTTGTCGGACTGTCGGATTACACTGAAGAAGTATTGGACTATGGTCAGAGTGAGATGAAAGAAGATTGATAAGTTTTGCATTCGAGAACTTAGAGAGCCAATTGGATGACACTAGAGCTCTATCCAGACGTTCTTCTATTACATGATCAGTGCCTGCACTCTTTATCCATGTGAATGGATAACCTTCAAGGTGGATGTCTGTTAAGTCACAATCATTAACTGCGTTTCGGAAACCTAAGCATAACCAGTTGGGGTGCGGGAGCATGCCTTTCTTATCATCTTGTGATAAGAGATCATTGAAATCTCCGATCACACACCAGGGTAAATTTGACATGTCTCGTAACTCTCGGAGTAAGTCCCACGCCAATCTTCTTCTACTTCTTTCGGGATATCCATAATAACAAGTCAACCTCCAGTCACCTTTGTCACTGTCTTCCACTATGATATTGATAAAATTTCGAGAATAGTTCATCACACTACACTTCACACTATTCTTCCACATGACTGCAAGACCCCCACTCCTTCCCTCCACATCTATTGACAAACAAGAGTCATAATTTAACATGATTCTAATGCTCTCCATTTTCTGAGATCGAGATAAAGTTTCAGATAAAAATAATATGTCTGGTTTGTGCCCTTGAGCTATGTTCCGAAGGTTAGGAATTGCACTCGGGACGCTCAACCCCCGGCAATTCCAACTGAGAATAATCATTGGTCCCGGCAGGCCTGGCTGCCAGGACCTGCCGATAAAAAATGCTTGCTTGATTCAGAGTTACCTTCAGCCTCCTTCTTAACTTCCTCCCTTCTTCTTTTCTTTTCAGTCTGTACTTCCATGTCCTGTGACAGGTTCTGTGTCGGAATTGGTTCAGGGTGGACCGGGTTTTTTCTCGGGTCAGTAGTGTTATTTTTTGGGTTAAGTCGGTTCGGGTTTGATAAGGTGCGGTTCAGTTTATGGGTCGGGTTGGGTTTGTTGGGTCGGTTCAGGGGGTTACTAATTCGGTCTAGGTGGGCCAGCTGTGATGATTGGAATGAAAAAACTGATTGTTGTTTAATGTTGTCGGTTATGATAGGTGAAAAGGATAAAGATGTGAAGGATGGATTATTAGTGGGTGGTAATTGGGTAATAATTGATTTGTCTAGGTTATAAGTGGGTAGTAATTGCTCACTGATTGTTTTGTCTACAGGTGTGTCGTTATTCTTTGGGTGATTGATGCTAATTAATGGCTGGTCATAGTGATGATTAGGCAATAACTGTGCAGCGGCGGAAATTGATGATTGTGGGTCAAATGGTTTGGAGTGAATTAACAGCTGGTTTAATGTGTGTTTATTGGACGACGTGGATGGGACGGTAACGGAATTGACAGACGAAAAAGTAATTACAGCCGATTGGGATTCCACGTTTTCTAGGCTTTGGGACTGCAATGACTGATTGTTTGGGAAGGTTGGGACCACTCCGGCCCCACTAGCATTAAACTCTGAATCAAAATTGTTTCTTCCACCGGTGACTCCACTGCTTCCTCCTTCCTCCGTTAACCACCGCGACATAGGCCTGCCGCCGCGTTTGCGATACTCTGCTCGCAACTCATTGGACCAAGCACGAACTCCATCATCACTCTCCATCGAGAAGCGCACTTCGCATTTGTTTTCGGCATGCCCCATTAGTCCACAAACAAAGCAAAATATTCCCAATTTTTCATATTTGAACTTGACCATACACCACTCTCCTCCCTCACTTTTAACTTTCTTTTCTTTCTTAAGAGGTTGACGAACATCAACACGAACACGTATCCGCATGTATTTTCTCCAAAAACTACTGTTGTTATTCTTGTCATACTCAACAAATGAACCAATGTAGTTGGCCAAAGCTCTACCAACTTTCTCCGCCATGAATCCCGCCGGAAGATTATGCACCTGTACCCAAAAATCAACATGGTGGAGCGGGATATTTTCAATTTGCACTCCTAATTGAACTCTTCCCACAACAAGCATGCGATTATCAAATGACCACGGACCACCTTGAAGGACTCCCTCCATATCCAACTCGTGAGAGAATTGGAATAGGAAAAGACCATTTCCCGCGTCTTTAATTTTCACTCCCTTCACAGGTCTCCATACATCTGCCATTGTTGCCTTCATAGAGTTAACATGGAAAGGGCGGTTGCTCAAGAATCGACCCACAAGGCACCAACGGAAATCAACTTGACTTTCTTCTTCATCCTCCATATTGAAAGTAAACCCTTCCTCCTCCTCCTCATTCAAGGATAGGTCTTCCAAATTGATGCTAGACATGTTGTGTAGATATTCTGTGTGTAAGCTAAGAACTGATTCGGCAAAAGTAATAATTTTGAACAAGCTTCTCAAAAGAGAAGAAAGCAAACCCTAGCAGAGACTAGGCAAAAGTATCGCAATATTAAACTTGGAAGTTTCTCAATATATTGTTATTAATTGGTTTAATTGCATATTATAGATAAAATTACTTATATACCCATGATTTTTCCCTATATAAAGGGTCTTTGGTTGAACACTTGAAATCACACATTTTTCAACTTTTTTCTCTTTAGTTATTTTCTTTGTATTTATATGTATTATTTTCAATTTATCTATATTGATCTTAATATATATTCATCATTCTTTTCAATTTTTCCAGATGAATCTCAAAAGAAGAATATAAATGATATGTCAATTCTAAATGAATTGGACTAGACACATTTGGTTATAATGTATGAGTTTTAAGTGATGGTTATTCTATCTCACAAGTATGAATGTAAATTAATTTAAAATATGTATTGTATGATTTTTTTTAGTGAAAAAGTTTAATGGATATTATAAATCAAATTTCGCAAGGTAAGCAATATGGTTTTGCTTTGGTTGAATGATTATATTATTGCTTTAGTATACCTTATTTTTTCATTACTAACTTTCATTCATATATTGTGTTACCGTATCAATATCTATAGTATTTGAGACGTTTTGTTTAAGGTTTATTGTTCAGGTGACACTCCCAAATTGTTTCTCTTCTTTCATTGCATTCAAATTAAATTCACATGATAAGAATTTTTTTTTGTTAATTGATTCAACGCTGTAAAATTAAGTCTATCAAGTTGACACACCTATAACATTAATAGTCAATAATGAAATTATAATTAACATTAATTGTCATTGCCAATATGAATTGCGGTTTTTTAGTGACAAAGAAAAAGTCAAGAAATTTAAATGATCATTATAGCAAATCAACTTATACAAAAAATCAATTTAAATGATCATCAATGCGCACCATACTAAAAAGGAAATTATTTAATTTCAAAATAAATATGAATATCACACTATCATATAGTAACATAAAATATATATATATATATATATATATATATATATATATATATATATATATATATATTACACTGGCGTGACATTTGAGTAATTGATTTTATTCATACTTTTTGAGATTTTTGACTTCCTTGAGAAGTTTTGCATATTACTTTTTTCTTTCTCTTAGAAGTTTCATTCTTTTCTTATATGAAATGAAATCAAAATTAAAAATACGTTTCATTTATTTTAGTATATATAGGAAGACTACTACGTAAAAAATTTATATTTTTTATTTATTGATACCGATTATTATTTGTGACAGGTAAGCTAATTGAGAGGCAAGAAGAAATGCATCATATTCTCCCAAAATGATTTATTTTTTCAATAATGTTGTGTTTCTATATATCATGTATTTTTCTATTGCAATTTTTATTTTTTATAAATTTTTTTGAACAAGGTGATCTTTATTTTTGTAAATTTTCTATTTACATAAGATTGTGTATTACATGTTTTGTACAAAAAAAAGTAATATTTTATTTTCAACTAATTCTATCAATCGGTGGAGTGAATAAATCGTTCTCTGCGAAAAGTTTAAGTTTTAAAATTTTCACTATATATTTCAGCTTTTTTGTAACAACTTTTGATGAGTTTACAAATATTATCGCACTTATTTTTTATATAAGTTATTTGCAACCTTGTGTTTGTAAAAAAAAAAAAGTTAATAGAACATTTGGAAAATCAGTTATTGTAGAGCTTATATCAAGCTCATAGAAACATGTAAATGACTTTTATTGACATATTCAATTGCATATACTTTTTTTCATTTAAAGGCCTCTCCATTATAAGCACTTACAATTAGAACAATAATTATATGTTATTAGGAATGTAAAAATAATTGTTATGATGCAAATATATTTTGATGATAATTTTTTAATTTTTGGTAAATAATAATATTCAAAGGGCAATCAATGTGATGTTCATGTTGCTATTGTACTTTCCTTTATATGTTTCTGATTTCTTCTATGCCCACCTTCAATATGTAATAATTATCTTAGGAATTATATTTGTAGCATTTATTATATTAAAAAAAAATTCACTCTCACATCTACTATTTTGCAAAGGGCAATCAAAATTTTGTAATACTTTGAGCTATTCCACTATACTTATAATGACATATTTGTAAGAAAAAAAAAGTTTAAACAACAAAAGATTATTAATGAAATAAAATGAATTTATTTATTTGTTAATTATATATATATATACACACACAAATGTTTTAATTTACAATAAAATATAATTGTACTATGTTTGTATTATATTAAATGAATGTCCCGTGAGTTTACTCAATTGGTAGGGACATCACATTATGCAGAGGGTTGAAGTTTGAATCCCATATCATCTTATTTATTCATTTAAAGAGTGAAATTTATAGCCACTGGATTACCTGTTTTAAAAAAATACCAAAAACTATATAATTTATGTATTTTTTTTAAAATTTATAAGTGATCTATTTATACTCATATATTTGTAATTATCTTTTTTTCTGTTTTAGTTTATACGAAATCTATATTAATAGTCATATATTAATATAGTGTCTGTTTCTGTAATTATACATGAACCTATATATATACTCATATATTAATACGAGGACCTAATTTTGTGTAGTTTATACAGAGAATATATTAATATTCATTAATACGAGTTACTATTTTTAAATTTTTTTTTAAACAAGACATATATTTATGCTCATATATTAATATGAAGAATTATATTTATACGAGACTTATATTTTTAGTCATATATAAATATACAAGACTTTTTTATTTTGTTGTAATTCACTACAAGAAATATAATTTTTGGCAACAACTTTTTTTGTTACAGGTCGCTGGCAAAACTATCTTGGGTAGTTTTGCCAGCGACTTGTAACAACTTTTAACAAAAAAGATTGTTGCAAAAAATAATATTTCTAGTAGTGATTTGTAGTCATCATTTATTAATAAGAAGTCTTATTCATACTCATATGTTAATACAAGACCTAATTGTTAGTGATTTTTACAAGACCTAACTTATATTCATATATTAATAAAGGGTTTTTTTTTAAAAAATTTATACGAGATCTATATTTATAGCCATTTATTAATACGGGGTCTTTTATTTGTAGTTTAGACGAGACTTATATTTATACTTATATATTAATTTGAGATATTTTTTTCTAATTTATACGGGGCTTATATTTATTCTCATATTTAAATACGGTGCCTTTTTTGTTTTGTAATTGCTATAGGTACATATCTTTATAATCATATGATATAATTAATATACATGGTCTATTTTTTTTCTTTGTATTTTGTAATATAAAAGAGATTAATATTTATACTCACACATTAATATTTGGTCTATTTCTTTCTAATTTATGAGTCTGTGAGTCTATATTAGATCTATTTCTTTCTATTTCTTTCAAATTAATATTTAGTCATATATTAATACAAAGCTTTTTTATTCGGTTGTAGTTTATATGAGATCTATATTTATAGTCATATTAATAAGAGGTTCTATTTATAGTTTTATACTCATATTTTAATACAAGATATATTTATTTGTAATTTTTACGGGATCTAACTTATATTCATATATTAATACATGGGTTTTTTTTTTAAGAAAATTACATGAGATATATATTTATAGTCATTTATTAATACAGTTTTTTGTGTGTAATTTAAACGGGACTTATATCTATATAATACTCATATATTAATATTAATTTGAGATATTTTTTCTAATTTATATGGGGCATATATTTATTCTCATGTTTTATTATGGTGCCTTTTTTTCTTTGTAATTGCTATAGTGACCTATATTTATAATCATATGTTAATATAGGGGGTCTGTTTATTGTTTTTATTTTGTAATCTATTTGTGACTTATTTTTTTCTAATTTATTAGTATGTGAGTCTATATTTCTACTCATTAATATGACTATATGAGGAATGTCTTTGTAATATATATGAGACATATATTTATATATTAATAGAGGAATCTATTTTTTTATAATTTATATGTGGCCTATATTTATATAAGAAATTATTTCATTGTAACTTATATGAGGGACTTAAATTTTAATTTATAAGAACCTATATTTTTACTCATTTATTGATGGAATTTTTTTTACTAAGAAATTAATATTTTTTTGTCAAATATATAATGTTTTCATAAATTAATAAGAAATTTAAGTTTTTAATCTAAAGTAAAATATATTAAAATATATTTTCTATAAGTCAATAAATCTGCAAACGCATTTTTACCCGTGCTTGGCACGGGTCTAGATACTAGTTTTTAATTAAAATCAAGTGAAACTCGGAAATTATAAATACCATATTTTTATAATTTTGTTACACTTAGTCTCCAAATTACCGAAACATTGATTTTGTAATTTTTCTCTAATATTTTATAGGTATATATTGAATTTTTCTTTAAAGAAAATAATATATTGACTACTACTATTTTTCTTGATTTATTATAATTGTTTTTAGTGACAACATAACAACATTTATTATTCTATTGAAAAAATGCAATAAAAAATATAAAGTTGCAGCCTAGAGGAGTAGAACTGGAGACCTCTGAGCCACTAGTACGCAACACTACCAAGTCTGCTACGCACGAATTTGTGTAAGGAAACAACGTTACAGTTATATATAATATACATACCTATAAAAAATGAAGAAAAAAAAAAAAGCTTGGGCGGGCCATGGCCCTGTTCAGCCCATAAAGGGCTCCGCCCCTGAGTAGAGAAACTTTAGATAATCCCAATAGCATAAAGCTAACTGACTTTTTCTCTCTCTCTAAAAAAAAACCAAAATTGTTCCCTCTCACTTCTCACTAAAACTCAGATCTACATCCATCTCCCTCAAATCCAATCTTTTCTATTTACAATGTAGCAAACGGTGGTGGTGGTGTGAAGAGGAGTCGGTCTGCCCTCCGCACCACCTTGTTATAGATCGGCGCCGGCGGTCTCTTCTTCTCCAGTTCTCTTTTTCACTTTTTCGGCCATTTTCCGGCGAGGTTTGTTGTTGTCGTTTCTGTTTGTGTTCGATCCGTTCTATTCCTGTTTGTTCTCTTATGCTTCAGTTCTGTTGGCTTTTGTTCTTTTTATGTTTTGTTAGATCTATTTGTTTTTGGTTTATTTCTCTACTGTTTCTTTGTTTTCCGGCGAGATTGTTTTTTTCGTTCATTTTGTTTTCCTTTTTGTGGTCCGTTTCTTTGTTTCTTGGTGGGTCTGTTTGAGGATGGGGTTGTTTTTGAGAATGGGGTGGGTCTGTTTCTTTGTTTCTTGGCCTTGGTGGGTTTTGTTTTCATGGAGATCGAGGTTTGATGTTGCTGTTTCTGTTGGAGGTTTCATTTGCTCCGGCTCCGACGATGAAAGGTGGTGCTGCTGCAGTTCTTTGTGGTGGTGGTGGTGATGGTGGTGACAGGTTAATGGGATTTGGATGCAGATTCTGGTGGTGGCGGGTGGTGGGATTGGAGGTGGTAGTGCTACCGATTTGGATCCGGTGGTAGTTGTCATGGTGGGGATGGTGAGCTGATGTGGTGGTCTAGGTGTGTTGGAGGTGGGGAAGTGGTGGTGGTGTTTGTGTTGAGGTGGTGGTGGCTATAGGTGATGAGGTGGTGAAGTAGCGGTGAGGTGTTGATGTGGCGATGTTTGGATTTGGCACTAACGAGGTGGTGAGTTAGTGTTACAGTGGTGGGGGTTTGAGATGATGACGTGTTGGATCTGAAGCAGTCAGTGTGCGGTTGACGTCGTTGTCGTGCGTGTTTAGTTTTCTTTATATTTGATTCTCTGACCATTTTCAAATCTGTTGAGATTTGCAGGATTCTTTTTGAGTTGCTGAGGGGTTTCCAAATCTATTGAGATTTGCAGGTTTCTGTATCTGGTTGAAATTTACCGCATCGGTGTTGATTTAGCTTTCTACCGACGTCCACCAACTTTTGACTTAAGAAGATACTTTATAGATTCTGATGGGCCGAGTAATTTTGATTCGAGTTCGGGAGTTAGAGTCTAATGGCGTCTCTTTAGGTTGGGTTGGTGGTCATTGGTGTTTTTCAATTGATGTAGGGGTGGATTGGGGTATTGTTTGATGTTCTTTTTGTTTGGTAAAAGTGTTATATCACTTTGCTTCTGGATGTATCTTTCAACTATTCCTTATACTTCTTATTTAGGGAATATTTCATTAATAAAATTTAGCCGATTCAAAAAAAAAATCCCAATAGCATAAAAAATTGTTCTTTTTTTTTTTTTTGTAAGTACAAGCAAGATTGTCGGAACCAGACCAGTCATCGAACCGGTGAGCTTACCGATTCAAGGTTCAATGGTCGGACCGATGTCAGACCAGGGTCGGACTATTTTTAATTAAATATATATTTTTTATATTTTAAATAATATATAATAATAATAAACTAAAAGTTAGACAATATATATAATTTTACATTATTAAAAATTGAAGTCCATATAAAAGCTTATAATTGTATAATTTAAATTAAAAAAAATTGTTATTGAAAAAGTTGGTGGTTTTTTTCTTTATATTTGTTTTAAATTTGTTAATTGTTACGTCTTGACTTACATTAATTGTTAGGTATTCATACTATTATAATATTGATAAAGTAATTTTTTTTTTTGTTTAGTAGCCTAATGGCTTGAAATTCCACCCTTAAGGTGAATAAGTGGGATGACCGGGATTCGAACCCCGATCCCTTGCATAATAATGCAAATGTCCACCAATTGAGTTAAGCTCATGAAACGATAAAATAACTCTTTTATTATGACCATTAATTAATTAAAGGGTAAATAGACATTTAATCTCTTGTTGCAGGTGTGTTTTGTTTTATTCTTCTAAATTTTTATTTTGAGAATTGCAATGTTGACAATTTTGTTTTACCCTCCTATATTGACTTTTTGTAGATGTGGCATGAATAAAGCGACTGCCACGTCAGAAAAAAATGACTTTGTTGATGTGATACTGACTTTTTCCCTGCCACATTAACAAAAAAATCAACATAGAAGGGTAAAAGAAATTTTTCAACACTGCAATGGCGCATTCACATATTTTTTTCGCATGAGGTAAAACTAAACACACCCACATTAAGAGGGTTAAAGACCTATTAACTTTTAGTTAAATTAAGTTTTACGACTTTTCGTAAGGCATTAGACATTAATTTATTAAATTCCCTTAAAATATTGGATTTAAGTGATTAACGAACTCTTTAAGAAAAAATTATTCGAAAGAACCTGAGTTTAGTATTCGGGAGAAAGATATTATTATATTTTACTTATTTCGTGGCCGAACTCTAAATTATCGAAGTCTAAAATTAGAGAGTAATAAAAAGAATAAAATAAGCATCGAAGGAGAAAGATGATGAGGTGGTGTTATTAATTTATAAAAATCATCTTATTGTCGTCTACGAAAATTCTGAGATCACCAAACTGACAGGAAGTTTCACAATAGTCTTTGGTAAACAATATATCATTTTTATAAGTTTCCATCTCCTTTTATATTCTCATCCTTATTCTTTCTTCTCATACACTCTTCTTATTTTCTCTTTTTTTTTTTTTTTCTCTATTTCAATGGCTTTGTTGCGATCACTAAATACCTCCTCTTCTTTCTCCTATGGATTCAACTATGATGTCTTCCTCAGTTTTAGAGGGCTGGACACTCGTTATGGTTTTACCGGAAATCTTCACAAATCTCTATGTGATAGTGGAATCCGCACTTTTATTGATGACAGGGAGCTTCAGGGAGGTGATGAAATTGAAACATCACTTTCAAAGGCCATTGAAGACTCTAGAATTGCGATTCTTGTCTTTTCTACCAACTATGCTTCTTCTTCGTTTTGTTTAGAGGAACTTGTGCATATCGTTAGCTACTTTAGTGCGAATAATCGCCTGATTTTGCCGATTTTCTATGGTGTGGAACCGACTCACTTGCGACATCAAACCGGAAGTTATGGTGAAGCAATAGCTAAGCATGAAGAAAAGTTCCAAAATGACAAGGAAAATATGGAGAGGGTGCAGAAATGGAAGATGGCTCTTAACCAAGCATCTAATTTGTCCGGCTATAATTTTCATAATGGGTACCCACGCATACTTTCTTTCTTATATTGTCATAATTTTAAATGTCCAATTGATTCTTTAAACATGTAGTCAGCATGTAGACAGGGATCTGATTCTTGACACATTGCGTATTGGAGAAAATTCGATTGGGAGGGAAGAACCTTGCCCCACAGGTCTCCCAACGAAGATTAGTTATCGTTAATGGCGGTGGAAACTTCGTACCAAAATCACGGTAACAAACCCCTAACCACATGTTTAAAGGGACAAAGTCCCTTACCACTTGGACCAATTCATTTGTCAAGACCGGCGCACAAGCCACCACTAACTAACCCTATATTTAGCTTGGCAAGCCTAATACACTATAGCAGATATACTAATTTAAAATACAATTATTGAAATTATAGCTCGACAGGAGAGGTTCTGGTCCTACGTATCCCTAAACGATTAGGGAATCAAAGCCACATAGTTCTCTTATAAAAAAACTATCGCATTGATTATGTGAATATAAAACACATTCAAACCAAACTATCTAAATTAAAGGGAGTAGCATCAAACGAAACATAACCAAACCGAATCAAATGAAATTCAACCAAAATGCACTAAAAGAAACAACCGGGTTGCATAATAATGAATTGCATAAAGGGAAAAATTTCAATCCGTAAATAAAAACACGTTACTTCTAGCAACAGAAGAAAGCCAATAAATTCACTATATGTCCAACAAACTTTTAAACTAAAACGATCGTACTTTTGACATTTATACCAGAAATAATCTTTACCACATCCAAGGGAACAATATCTAATAAAATCTTTAACCTAAATTGATTGTTAGTTCTACACGCACATCTACAACTGAAACTAATAATAAACTTGTCATATCTCATATCGTTTATCGTTTCCCACTATGTTCACATATACCACATTATCTCTTCGTTGTGGCGAACGGATACCACATTATCTCTTCGTTGTGGCCAACGGATACCACATTATCTCTTCGTTATGGCGAACGAATATCTCTTTATTTATCCTTAAAGCACTCAATCTAATCCAAAACAATTTAGAATTTTAGTATCTAAACAAAATCTGAATTTATTTAACTTGTAAAAAGCACAATTCACCAGTGAGCCAAAACCTTATCCTTCAAATGCATTTCAATATTCTCAACCTCTTAGTATAACAATCCTTATCATTAATATTAATCTTTGCTTCTATTCCTCAAATTGACAATCAAAACTACAATCCACATCGAGCACTTAAAATAGATCCCAAAACCCTATAACTCCAAATAATTATAAATTCTTTCTACCTCAATATCAAGACCTAAACACCAACGTTAATAAACGCTCAAATTAACATTCAATTTCATCAACTTATTCTAAATCACTTTAAATTTCATCAATTCTCTTAAGAAGCTAAAATTTTACACTAAATCTAAAACTAGTAATAAACTTCAAGGAGAAACTATAATCCCAAGTTTCTTCGACACTCATTAACTTTATCAACATAATTCTCTTCATTTCATCACAACAACACTCCACCAATTCAAATCATGAAACTCAATTCACATTTAAACAACAACTTTCAAGGATATCATCACTTTCTCATAAATTCACAACAATTCAATCCAAACATGATATCAACACAACAACCTCATGAATTTCTCATTTAATCTCATACCCAAGGTCATAGAAAGAAGATAGAACATGCATTTGACATAATTCAAAAACCACTTCATGAATTTCACTCAAATAAGCTAAAATCTCAAAAGCATTTATTCAATATAACAAAACATGGTTTTTAGAACAACAACATAATTTTACAACTTTCCTCATACCTAAAATAAGCACCATAATTGGAGCACGAAAATCAACTTAATTCATCCACAAATACATGAAAACACAAGGGAATAAATGACCTACAACCACACAATCACTCTTAAGCTCTAAATGGTGAAGATAACCTTTCCTCTTACCTCTAATCCCAAGAACCTAGCCCTCTCCTAGCTTTAATCACGTCTTCACTTTAGTCCTCGAAGCTTTCTCTTCTTCTTTTCTCCTTAGATCTTCTATCCTTCCTCTTTGCCTCTTGTTGTGAACTTTACCAAATGGTTTTCTAACCCAAAGTTGTGAAGACTACCACTCTTAAACAATCCTCATGAAAATTCCATGGTGTAGGAGTAAAAATTGAAGAGATTTGATTATGGGGGGTGGGGGTTCGGAAGTTTCTAGAGAGAGGGAGGAGAAGAATTTTTATTTTTTTTGTGAGAGAAGGAAAAATTAATAATAATGAAGGAAAATTGGTCCTTGACTAATTAAATAGTCTTACAAGGCGAGGTTACCATTTTTCCTTTACTAAAATTTATGAATGTACTAATCTATCATTGGTTAAGTTCCTAACCTACTATAAGGTTATACTAATAAATAGGTATTTCACATTTACTAAATTTTTGGGATATTACATCATTGTTGGTCATATAAATTTTTTTTGTTGTTGTTGTTTATCGAGAAAAGTGGAGAGAGAAATAAAAATGAAATATAATTCAGACTCCATTACTTTTTTATTGATATAAATTCTGGATACTTTCTTTTATGTCAAATAGTCTAGTGGTTAGAAACTCCACTCTTAAAGTATATAAGTGGGATGATCGGATTCGAACCCAACCCTCTACATATATAATTCAATATCATATCCACTAGGAAAACCCAATTCTGGCAGTTCGCGAGCTAGTACTTCAATTATTAGTGCCCTCGAAAGAGATTTCTCGAATTCTAAGCTTTCTTCTCAACCCTAGGGAGTTCACCTTAAGTTCATGGGACACTTCTCGATACTTTCAAGTACCCTCGTATTGAGATGCCATTAATTTTTTACATCAGCTCTTTATCATATTGGTAATGGGTGTAGTAAACAATTAGTGTTAGGAGGAAGGAGGAGCGCATCGAAGACAAGAAGGATAGAGGAGGTTGTCGTAGCATTGACAGAAGGAAGGAAGCAGTGGCAGGAGTAGACATTTAAGAATGAGAGGCGTTCTTACGCCCATGTGGTTAGGCGGGATAGCATTGAGAAACAAGAAGAAGATGAGCGACACATTTTCTTGTCGTATGAGGCTGAACAAGAAGATTTGTTGCGATGTCAAAAGGCTTTTATTGGAGTAGTAGCACAACCGGGTATGTCTTATAATATCCAAGAAGCTTTTCATAGGGAGGGCTACTTTGGAGTCAAAATCACACCCTAGGGTTCAAATTTAACTTTGCATGAGGGTCGAGAGGAGGGAGAAGTCCAAGCACTTATGGAAGAAGCTAAAGGGTGGTTGGAACAGTGGTTTGTGGAGATTAGACCGTGGAGCCCCGACAATATCGATGTTGAAAGAACCATTTGGCTAAGGATTTGTGGTGTTCCAATTCATGCATGGAATCACAATTTCTTCACGCAAGTTGTTAAACCTTGGGGAACTTTCATTAATGCGGACGATGGAACGAAGAAGAAAACTACAATGGATGTCGCTCGTCTTATGATACGAACTTCGTGTCAACAAGTCGTGGATGAATTCATTGACGAAGTGTCAAAGTAAGTATAAAAATTATCGATTCCGCAGGGATTGTAGTGAATCAAACGAAAGTATTTGTTGAAATCATACGATAGTAAAATTGCATAAATTAAAAGGGGGGATTTTGTAGAATTAGGTTTTAAGAAAATAACGGCAAGAAAATAGGATTTAACTCAGAAAGAGAAGGCGATTGGACCTTTTCGGTTCATCTAATTACTATCATTCTTGGTAGTTCATGCATGTTAACAAATTACAATTTTAGTTTCACGATTCGATTAAAAAAAGTAATTATGCTCAATCTCTTGATAACATAATCCTCTCCCTTGATCACAACTCCCTAATCTCTTAGGTGATTTATGATCAATTGAGGTTTTGGCACTTTAATCTTTGAATTCTCAATTAACAATTCGAAATCTCTTAAGTAACGGTTAATTGAATAATTATTCCTAGATCGATAAATTTATTCCTACTCTCATAGTCAAACAAACAATTGGATTCATCACACAATTGGCCAAATCATGCAAAGCATTAAACACAAGGAATAATTAACTGAAACTAACTTCGTAATTCATTAAAATATCATATGAAACTACATGGTTCAAGAACAATAGCAATTAGAATCCCCTAAGATCCAATCAAAGGAATTTAGCTACTCATAATTGAATTAATAACACAAAATAGAGTAATAGAATTCATTACAAGTTTGGTTTTGATGTGTTTCCACACTAGAAACCTTGCTCGAGCTTCTCTGGATTCGCTGGTAAAAGTTGCCTTTTTCGCCGTCAAATTCTGTAATCCTGATTGTGAAAGAAAATCTGTTTTATAGACCTAACTGCGATCCTGCGCCCCGGCGCAGTTGTTTCTTGCGCCCCGGCGCAGTTGTTCCTTGCGCCCTGGCGTGAGAGTCAGTGAGCACCTGTTTCTGCCCAGTATCTGCGCCCCGGCGCCACGTTTGCCTGCGCCCCGGCGCAGTGTAATTGTTTTCTTCACTTTTCTTCTTTTCTTGAGCTTCAAGCAATCTTGCAACAATTCCATTTTCTCTTTATTTCTTGCAGAAAAACATAGTAAAACTACCTAAAAATGCTTGTCAAAGTGGTCTGAAACATCGTAATGACGTGAAGTCATCATTCATCGACGTTAAAATCAACGGAAAGATTTACCACCTACGCGTTTTAGAAGATTCTTATGGTCTCATGAGGATTATGATCTCTCAAAATAAGAATCTGGATGGTAGAGATATTGAAGAGGAATCAGATGGCGATGAGGAGGAGGCCGAACGAGGTTTGTTCGTGGAATGAGGAGAAGGAAGAACATGAGAGACAAATGGAGGGGGAGAATGCCAATTATGTGGCATTAACTCCTGAAGTTAATACTAATAATGGTAATAATAATCCTGCCAGTTCAGTTTCAGAAAGAATTGTTTCTAAGGAGAATGGGTTGATTGCATCTAATTGCTTAGATTCAAATTCAAATAATAATAATATCAACTCAAGAGGTACAATTAGCTCAAAGGGGGGTGCAAATAAGGTGGATAGTAAGATGGTTGAGGGAGAATTTTGTTTGGGCCAGTAGGTTGGAGTAGTTGGGCCTCAAAATTCAACCAATACCAGTTTTTCTATCACAGGAGGGGTGAATTGTAATGGGAGTCCACATCAGAATCTCAATATCTCTCAATCTAATGGAGAGGACGAAAACATAAGGGGGTGTTTATAGTGAAGGTCCTAGAATTGTTTTTAATAAGTTGAATAACGATGGCCCATTTAACAAAACAATGTCTTGCCCTCTTTTGACCACAAAGGGCACTAATGGGACTCCTTTCAAACGAGTGCATCCTATTCCAGCTAGTGTGAGAAGACAAAATCAACTTATTCACAAATTCAATTTAAGGATATCGAACCCTTCTGTCTTTATGCCGACCATTCAATCTTTTTCCCAAGATATTGAAGTTAATTCTCGTTGGACGGTGTTGGAGTTGACAAGAGTTGTTGAAAATCCACCGTCTCGATCTCGTGGAAGAACCAAACCAGTTGATTCCCTTTCTTCGGCAGGGGAGATTCATTGTTGTAGTCCCATTGGCTCCTCAGAAATTAGAAATTACAACACAGGGTTTATTGTCAATCATGAAAATGCAAAGGCGAATAAAGTTTGGCAAGGAGATGCTGAGTTGGGAGTTGAGGGGGATGAGGAGGAGGCACAATATGTTAAGAGAATCCTTAACAATGAGAAAAAAGAAGAATCAGCTAGAAGATTATGGGAGCAGCAAAAGCAAGGTAATCCATGAAGATATTTTCCGTTAATTGACGAGGATGGGGCAAATCGAATTCGCTGATTAAAAAAGGTGCATTTGATATGTGTCTTTTACAAGAAACTAAAAGAGCACATTTTCTGATTCTATGATTCATTCTCTGTGGGGGCATAAGGATGTTAGGTGGGTGGCTAAATAATCCAATGGTCTCTCTGGTGGCATGTTGTCTACATGGAATAAGGATTTATTTTCCGTTAAATATAGTTTCACAGGTGAAGGTTTTCTAGGTGTGTGTGTTGAATGGAAAAAAGGTTTATTAGACATTGTTAATGTTTATTCCCCTTATTCTAAGTCGGGGAAAAGAAAACTTTGGAGTGACTTGCTCGATTTTAAGAATAACAATGAATCTGGTGAATGGTGTATAGGAGGAGATTTTAATTCTGTTATGAAGCCGGGGGAGCGTAGAGGAAGTAGTAGTGCAAGGAGTCAATTGTTGGCAAGATCATCATGACTTTTTTTTCGTTCTTGAAAGATACTTGGGAGAGTCCGGAGATACAAGGAAAAAAAGCCTTCATTATTAAAGAAAATTTGAAAAGGCTTAAATAATCTCTAAAGGTGTCGAATAAGGAAGTTTTTGGCACTGTTGATCTCAACATAGAGAAATCTGTGAGGGATTTGAATGACTTAGAGGAGCAGATAGCGAATGGAGATATTGACCCAACAATTATCAACTCGAAGGAAAAGGTTAAGCATTTTTGGGAGCAAGTTTATTCTAAAGAGAGTTTACGTCGTCAGAAATCTAGAACGAAATGGCTCCATGATGGTGATTCTAATACTCGTTATTTCCATGCTAGTATTAAAGGCCGTCGTCGTAGAAACCAAATCACGATGCTAAAAAAGGGGAATGAATGGATAGAAGGGTTGGATGCAATCAAAAAAGAGGCGAAAGATCATTTTTCTAATCATTTTCTAGAAGATTGGAAGAGTAGACATTTCCTCCAAGGTTTAAATTTTAATTCTTTATCAATGGAAGATGATGATTTATTACTAGCTCCTTTTGCAGAAGATGAAATGAGAGATACCATATGGAGTTGTGATGGTAATAAGAGCCCAGGACCGGATGGATTTAACCTTAATTTCTACAAAGCTTGCTGGCCGATAGTGAAACATGATCTTATGGCATTTTTGACTGAATTTCATGCAAACGCTTTTTTACCTAAGGCTATGACAGCATCTTTCTTGACCCTTGTTCATAAGAAAGATCATCCTCAAGATCTTTTTTATTACCGTCCCATTTGTTTGATTGGGAGTTTGTACAAAGTTCTTTCTATGTTATTGGCTAATCGCTTAAAAAGAGTCTTGGAAAAGTTGATTTCTTCATGTCAATCAGCTTTTCTACCTCAACCCCAAATCTTGGATGGGGTTGTGGTCCTTAACAAACTGATAAACTTAGCCACAAGAAGAAAAGATGCGTGTATTTTTTTTTAAAGTGGACTTTCAACGAGCTTATGACACTATCAGTTGGTGTTTTCTAGAATGCATGATGAATAAAATGGGTTTTGCGGAAGGGTGGCTTAAATGGTTGAGAGCCTGCATTTTTGAAAGTTCAATGTCAGTCTTGGCGAATGTAGTCCTACTATTGATTTCAAAGTGGAGAGAGGTCTACGGCAAGGTGATCCTTTATCCCCTTTTTTATTCTTGATTGTGGCAGAAGGTTTGGCTGGTATGATGAAGAGAGCTGTTGAAATTGGAAATTTTAAGGGTTACCATGTTAACCATAATATGCAATTTCAAATCCTCCAATTTGTAGATGACACTATTTTAATGGGTGAAGGTAGTTGGGACAATATCTAGACGATTAAATCTTTACTCCGCGGTTTTGAATTGGTTTTGGGTCTCAAAAATAATTTTGTGAAGAGTAAATTAATTGTGCTGAATGTTGAGGCAAGATTTCTTGAAGCAAGCGCATCTTTTCTATCATGTATCGCTGAAGTGGTTCCTTTTAAATTCTTGGGTATCCCGGTTGGTGTCAATCCTAGGAGGAGTACGACATGGAAACCGGTGGTGGATGCCATGACAAAGCGTCTAAATATCTGGAGTAATCGTCATCTTTCTTATGGTGGCCGAATCACTCTTATTAACTCGGTGTTTACTAGCCTTCCGCTTTACTTCTTCTCCTTTTTCAAGGCCCCTTGTTGTGTTATTAAACAGTTAGTTAAAATTCAACATAATTTCTTGTGGGGAGGAGGCATCGAAGAGAAGCGACTATGTTTGGTGAAATGGGATCAAATTTGTCTTCCAAAGGAACAAGGTGGGTTAGGGATCAAGAATTCAGCTACTTTCAACAAAGCTTTGTTAGCAAAATGGAAGTGGAAGTTTCTAACCGAGAGTGGAGCGGTATGGCCAGAACTGTTGAGATTCAGGTATGGTCACTTACCTACTCTTTTGTTGGCTGGTAATGATTTATCAAATTATGTAAAATCCTCATTGTGGTGGATAGATATTATCGGCTCGGGGGTCTATTGAAAATTGGTTTATGTCAAATGTAAGTTGTTGTGTGGGAAGTGGTAAAAATATTGGCTTCTGGAGATTCAAATGGTATGGGGACCAACCTTTTAGTTTATTATTTTCGGATTTATTTGCTAAAGAGGCTTCCTAAGAAGTCACGATAGCCGAGAGAATGCAGGGTGACGCTACCAGTCGCGTGTGGTTATGGAATTGGGTGTAGGATATATCCGTTATTGAGTTACAACAACTAGAAACGCTAAAAGAGTTGTTATATGGTTTATCTATAAATCAAATTGTGGCGATAGGTAGCGATGGAAGTCTGATGTTATGGGATTATTTTCAGTTCGTTCATGCTATTCTTTGTTATTAGAATCAAATACGGTAGTAGATGTAGAAGCAAATGTTTTGGCAGCCATCAAAATTCTTTGGAGGATTGATGCTCCATCTAAAGCTCTCGTCTTTGGTTGGCGGTTCTTACTAGATAGACTACTGACGCGCTCAGTTCTACATCATAGAGGTATTAATTCTTATGATTTGCCTTGCGTATTTTGCTCTTTAGATACAGAGGATAGTGGCCATCTCTTTTTCTCTTGTTCTTTTAGTAAGGGAGTGTGGGCTACTATTTTTAGTTGGGTAGGAAAAGCTAATATAACAGAAGCCGTGGGCTGGGAGCATTTTTTGTTGTTTGGTGACTTGGTTAACTTGAAAAAAGATGGAGGACGATTAGTCGGTTGATTTGGTTGGCTACTACATGGAGTATGTGGAAGCATAGAAACAATGTGATCTTCAAATGAGCTACGCCGGATACAACGACTCTTGTGAATGAAATCAAAACTATCTCTTGGCTTTGGTTTTCGAATCGTTATGGTCGTAAAACTAATTCATCTTTTTTGCATTGGTGTTTTGATCTTTGGATTGTATCAATAGCACTATAATTTGTTATCTTTTATAAGGGATTGAGTACCCCTTGTACTCCCTTATAATATATCTTTGCTTATAAAAAAAAAAATTCATAATTGTTTAGTAACGGTCAATATTTTTCGTCTATACAAGTTATCTAAAATGTTTTCTAAACGTGTTTAACTACATCGTGTCTTAAAAGAAATTTAAAAATGAGCATTGCTATTTAGCATGAAATTTTTACACAAGAAATGCAAGAATTAACACATGGCAAAATCTTAAAGGATGATGTCATTTAATCTTCTTTTTTAGTGGAAAACATGGGTGGTTATGGATGTAATTAAGGGTGAGGATTTATTCTTCTCTTTCTTGCATCAAAAAATTCTTGCTAAATAGCATTTTTCTTTAAAAATATACCATGTATCATATAAGTGTTTTATTGCATTGATGTGATTGTGATACTATTTATTGAAACTTATCTGATTGGACAGGAATGAATATGAATATAATTTAATTGGGAAGATAGTAAAAGATGTTACCAAGAAGATTAGCCGCACTCCTTTACATGTTGCAAGTTACCCTGTTGGACTCGAGTCTAGATTGCAAAAAATAAATTCACTTTTAGATAATAGATTTGATGATAAAGTTCAAAGTTTAGGAATATATGGAATTGGAGGATTGGGAAAAACAACACTTGCACGAGCAATTTACAATTTGATCGCTGATCAATTTGAAGTGTTATGTTTTCTTTATAATGTGAGAGAAATTGCAGCTAAACATAGCTTGGAACATCTGCAGCAGATGCTCCTCTCCAAAACAAATGGACCGAACATATTACAGATAAGTGATGTCAATGAAGGAATTCCAATCATAAAGCAGAGGCTACATCAAAAGAAGGTTTTGTTGATTCTCGATGATATTGATGAACTTGAGCAGTTGCAAGTTTTAGCTGGAGGATGTGATTGGTTTGGTCTTGGGAGCCTAGTAATTATTACTACTCGAGACAAACTTTTGCTTGAAAGTCATGGGATTGAAAAAACATTTAATTTAGAGAAATTAAATGAGGAAGAAGCTCTTGAATTGTTGAGGTGGAATGCTTTTAAGCATAACACAATTGATTCATGTTTTGAAGACATTTTAAAACGTGCAGTAACTTATGCTTCTGGCCTTCCATTGGCTTTAGAAGTAGTCGGTTCCAATCTGTTTGGAAAATCAATAGGACAATGGAAATCTACATTAGATTGGTATGAAAAGATTCCTGATAAAAAAATCCATAAGATACTTAAAGTAAGCTTTGATGGTTTAGAGGAAAATGAACAAAGCATTTTTCTTGATATTTCTTGTTTCTTTAGATGGCATAAATTGTCCGAGATTGAAGATATACTTCATGCTCATTATGGTGACTGCATTAAACATAAAATTGAAGTATTGGTTGACAAATCTCTCATAAAGATTAGTCACCATGATCAACATGATATTGTCACAATGCATGACTTGATTGAGGATATGGGTAGAGAAATTGTTCGCCAAGAATCGCCCAAAGAACATGGAAAACGTAGTAGATTGTGGTTCCATAAAGATATTGTTGAAGTTTTGGAAGAAAATTTGGTAAGACTCATGTGATTGGTTTGATTTTTGTTTTTTAGCCTTGATTTAATTTATTATTTTGGACTATTATATATCATGTCATAGTACATCTTTTTTATTCTAAATAATATGTAAATATGTCTTGATATGTGTGTCGGCGAAGGTCGGCTTACCTAAATAGTGATTTTTTGTGATAATAGGGAACTAGTAAAATTGAAATGATATGTCTAGATTCCTCCTCAATTGAAGTGGTGGTAGATTGGAACGGAAAGGCCTTCATGAAGATGAAAAATCTCAAAACACTTATCATTAAACAAGGACATTTTTCCAAATGTCCAACAAATTTTCCAAGTAGTTTGAGAGTATTGGAATGGCATAGATATCCTTCAGAGTTTATACCATCTAATTTTTGTCCAAAGAAACTTGTCATATGCAAGTTACCCAATAATTGCTTTACATCATTGGAATTGGCTAGCTTTTTGAACAAGGCAAGTGATACAAATTTAATTTTCTATCATATATATATTTATAAATTCATTTTAAAATTTTTCATTTTTTTTTATGCAGAAGTTTGCAAATCTTAAAGTTTTGAACTTTGAAGATTCTGAATATTTAACACATATACCTGATGTGTCGGGCCTATCAAATTTAGAAGAATTTTCAACGAAAAGTTGTAAGAATTTACTTACAATACACAATTCTATTGGGTACTTGAATAAACTCAAAGACTTGAATGCCGAGGAATGCAGCCAGCTCCGAAGTTTTCCACCGTTAAAGTTGCCCTCCCTTAAAAAATTGCAACTTTCAGGTTGTAAGCGTCTTAAGAGTTTTCCAGAAATATTAGGAGAAATGCAAAATGTTACGGTTATTCAATTTTATGCAACTTCCATTGAAGAATTTACACTTTCATTCCAAAATCTCACTAGGCTTTGGCTTTTATTGGTAGAGGGAAATGGAATTCATAGGTTATCAAGTAGCATTCTCATGATGCCAAACTTGTGGAGTGTTCATGCTTCAAATTGTCATCTATTATTGCCAACACAGAATGATACCGAGATGTCTTCAAAACTAAAGTCTCTAGAGCTCCATAATTGTAGCATGTTAGATGAATTTCTTCCAGAAGTTCTAACGTTGCTTACAAATTTGACTTTATTAGACCTATCGCGTAATTATTTCACAGTTCTTCCTGAATGCCTCAAAGAATGTCGATCTTTATATAACCTTTGTTTGGATGATTGCAAGTTTCTTCGGGAAATTAGAGGAATACCACTGAAATTAAAACTTTTGTCTGCAAAAAGATGTGTATCTTTGACACCCGCATCTAAAAGCATACTACTGAATCAGGTTTTTTTCCGAAGTATTTGATTTACTATTTCATAATTCATTATGTGATATATCATGTTAAACTAGACTTGTGAATGATTTAATATGACTAACAGGAATTGCATGAAGCCGGAAACACCCATTTCTGTTTTTCAACCGGAATTGAGAAGATTCCAGAGTGGTTTGAGCACCAAAGTAAAGAATGTACAATTTCTTTTTGGTTTCGTAACTACATCCCTTCCGTTAATCTCATTTTTGTTACTAAAATGAAGAATGGAACTGACACATCCATCGAATGTTCAGTAAGTTTCAATTTGTTCATCAATGGCTATGGATATAATACCAACTCTAATAATATTGATGACAGCTGGCCAGAGATTCCATCTGGCCATGCCTATCTTTATGATCCGCAACTGCATAGATGGAAACTCGACAACTTTGAAAGGCTCAATAGAAAGGTTGAGGTTCCGGAATTCAAAATAAAACTAGAGGAAGCACTTTTAAAAAATGAATGGATCCAAGCAAAGGTTACATATGCATATGGGAGGGACGAAGCCCTACATTTAGAAAGTGGAATCCACATATTCAAAAAGAAAAATAGCATGGAGGATATTCGGTTTATCAATCCTTATGATTAGCGTAGATTTGTAGATGCAGAGACTGATATTGTGTTGGAAACTTGGACAACAAAAATTTATTCATGTATTTCCGTATTCATCGTTGTATCACAATCAATCTTGCAATTGAGCGCTGGAAGGATTGTAGCCTTTTCTAGGAGCTGATTGAACTTTTTAATGCAAAATGGAGATTTCAAATGGATGATTGAAGATCACTATCTATCATACTCACTGCAATGTGCTGCAATTTGAGTATTTAAACAAAACTTTGCCTAAGGGTCACCATCCCATAGCTCTTCCAAAGATTTGTAAGGACCATTCTTAGATACAAACATTTCTGCCTTATAAAGCCTGCATTGTGGAATCTTATTGATTTTGTCCAATTCCTCTTGGTTCAATTCCCAATCAAATAATTCAAGGTTTTGTTTCATCCTCTCTTTGTTGAAGCTCTTCACAATTACACTTGTACCTTGCTCATGTATCCATCTTAGTGCTATCTGCATGATATCCATGTTAGATACAAAATTTCACCATAACTCTCATTTCAATGTATTACTATGCATGCATGTTAGAAGTGCTTAAGTATAATCTATTTTTATAAAACAGTTTTTATATAGGCTATTTGCAAAAACTATTTTGGAGAGCTTAAAGAAATAAGATGAAAAGAGCTTAGGACCAGTATTTAGGTACCGTTTGGCCTGACTTTTTTAGGTCTTAAAAACTATCTGAAAGATAAAAGTGAAAATAAGAGTTTTTAGGAAAAAGCTAAAGTTGTTTGGTAATTGTTGTTTTTTAGCTTTAAAAGTCTTTTTTCTATGTATTTTACTCATAAAAATTAAACAACTTTTTTTTATCAAGAACTTATGAAAAATTTGTTTGGCCTAACTTCTTCTTTTATTGAGTAAAAAAGTTTGAAATAAGTTAGGCCTAACGGTACCTTATATCAGTATATATATATGCTCAATAAGCTGTCCAAGTATACTTCACCGGTATTTATATCAGTAGATAAGTTCAAATAAGTGAATGAGACCTTTTGTCTAACCGTTAAAGCTTTTAGAACAGTTTGTTCAAGACAATGTAGTTCAAAGTTGTCATTGAAAATAGTTTGAAATATAAAATAAGCCTGTACCTGAGCTACACTCTTCTTTCTAGCCTCAGCAATTTCTTGTAGAATTGGATTCTCCATCACAGCATTAGAACCCCAAAATACTTTGTATGCTCCTAATGGTGACCATGCACACACATGAATTCCTTTCTTCATGCAAAATTCCCTGAGTTTCCATTGATGCCATGATGGATTCATTTCAACCAAAATCGTCCAAATAAAATACATGCAACCAATTGAGTGCGTATAGACGCTATATATCGACGCAATATGTCATTGTACATATAATACTTAATGGTTAATAACATGTAAATATTTGGTTAATTCGATTCGTTACTTCTTATACCTGATTAACTGCAGGAGAGACGGAAGCATTTTCCAAAAGTAGGGAAAGCTTTTTTATGCCAAAGTTGCTAATACCAATAGATTTGACTAAGCCTAATCTATAACAATCTTCCATAGCTTTCCATGTTCCTTTTATGTCAAATGGAATCACATCCTCACCTGTAAAGTTAAATCCTTCAACATCTTGTTTTAACCTCACCGGCCAGTGAATCAAATAGAGATCCAAATACGCCAACTTCAACTTTCTAAATAATTCCAACCCGAAAAAAAAAATTAGAGAAGGAAAAAACACAAACATGAAAAGATAAAAAGGGTGTCGAATAAGTTGCTTACTTGAGAGTGGTTTTGAGAGCCTTGAGAACAAGATCATGGTGAGCATCAGTGCACCATAACTTGGAAGTAATGAAAAATTCATCGCGATTTTTTATAAGACCGAGTTCTAAAGCCTTTGACACAGCTAGGCCTAGAGGTTCTTCGGTTCCATAGATAGAAGCTGTATCAAAATGTCTAAAGCCAATGTCAATGGCATCAACCAAAATTGAGGTTAGAGCTTCATTTGATGGAAGTGGACTTGTTCCAGTTCCTAGGCCTATCATTGGCATTTTTTCCCCTGAATTTAGTATCACCTCATGGAATTTCTTTGTTTCCATCTTTTCTTGTGTTTGAATGCTCAAAATTCACAATTTTTTGTTATATATGAATGTTAACATTGAGTTTGAGACTGAGTTGTGGCTATAATGTGGCCACACCTTAAGGTTGCATTAATCAAATTCCAAGAAACATTTTAAGCCATAGGTTGCATAAAAAAACATTCATAATGCATTTATTATGGTTTTGGCTATTTGTCCCTTTATGACAAATAGGTGGGAGAGTCCAACCTAAAAGACTATAGTTCAATAGGTATACGGAGAACCTAACCCAAAAGACTAATCGAATTGGTGGGACAGCCTCATGGCTTATGTGCCACATTAAGCACTTTGATATACTCAATGTGGGACTCCTAACATTGCCACGTCCGTTAACAGCCGGTGTCCAAGGCGGCTCTTACTCTATCTACACTGACTCGATGGTAGCCCTTTCCTTTTCAGTGGCTTTACTCACTTATGAGTATTCAGTAGAGAACATTGAACATTTTGATATACTCAATGTGAGACTCCTAACATGCATAGTCGCTAATATTAGTAATGTAAGGTAACGAATGTTTACGTTAAAAAGGGTATGGTTGATTGCTGAGTTTTTAATTAAGGATTTTATTAAATATATGACAAAATTCCACATCAAATTCCAATAATGTATATATAGCAGAGTTATGATGCTGTATATAAAAATATTGTGCATTCCTTTTCCTGCAAAAAAATGCCTAGTAATTACCCAGCAAAATGCATAGGACTTACCATAGAATGTCTATGCTGTTAATTTACTAATTTTATGTGATTGTTCAGTGGTAAGAGTTTGACTTTGTGAACTCAGAGGACATAATTCAAATCTACTTGAAGATGGTTGAAAAATTCACGAGTTCTCTTTCAAACCAGAACAATCGCCATATCATATGTGATTTGAGAATAATAAACATTTTATTTGGAACTCAAACAAATACGCAGAGCCACATAGCCCTTATATCTTTGAAGCATGGTACATGACCATAGAACCACATAGCTACATTTGAATGTCTTAAGCAAGGAAACTTTGATAAATAAGAGAAGCTGATACATAATCATATGAAATTTAAACCATATCATATGAACTTTATTTTCCTGATTCATATACTGCAATATAGATAGGACTTTGAGGAAATTTTCAAACATCTCCATCCCAAAGTTCTTCTAAGGTCTTGCAGGATCCATTTTCAGATAGCCACATATCTCCTAAGTATTGTCGGCGTTGTGGAATCTGCTTAATCTTCTCTAAATCATCTTCACTAAGTTCAAAATCAAATATTTCAAGATTTTGTTTCATCCTCTCATTGTTAAAACTTTTAGCCATTGCACTTGACCCTATTTGGTACACCCATCTAAGTGCAACCTGCAAATGAAATCATAATGTGACAAAAATGGTCTAAGGGTTGAATCAAGATAATAACAACCATTTTGAACATCTACATTACTATATATATAATCAATAACTTTTTAGGGACACTTGTCTGACACGTGTCATACGAGTGTCTTACAGGTGTCGAACACATCCATAGAGTGTCAAAGAAAAAGAAAAACTGATTTTGACACGATCTGAGCTATTCAACACGTGCCGTACGAGTGTCATACGAGTGTCGGACATCGACATGTGTCGGATGCCGCGACACGCCTAATCATAGAGGTGTCCGTGATTCACAGATGGCATGTATTATTAGAATAAGTTAAATAACATTAAGTTATCAAAAAGTTATGCAACTAGCCTTCCAAATTTATATATATTATAGTCAACATGTTTTTTGGATTTTAAAATGCAATCCTCCATTTTCATATAAATAGTAAACATGTTCTTCCTTTTAAAACACTGAAATTATTACAGTTTATGGATAAGTTGCTTGATTCACTTAACAACTGATTGGATGGACTGACTTGAGATTATCTATAAGCACTAATGAGCCAACAGTATGGAAATAGCATATGACATGTCCATATAAACTATATTTTCTACTCATTTACACAAGCTAACACAAAGATAGCTTTTAAAAACAGTTTATAGTTTATGCGAAAACAGTTTTACATTATTTTTTTTCTCGTTATAAAATAACTTATACATAAACATTTATATGAAAAACACTTATGATATAACGCTTAACTAAGTTGTTTATCTGAACAAAACATAATTTAAAATTACCTGAGCTGTGGTCTTCCCTTTTGCAGCTGCTATGTCTTGAAGAATTTGATTCTCCACAACAGCTCCTGAACCCCAAGTTACCTTATAAGCTCCAAGAGCTGACCAAGCACTAACATGAATTCCTTTCTCCTTGCAAAATTCCCTCAGTTTCCCTTGCTGCCATGATGGATTCATTTCCACCTTATAAAGAAAAAACAAACCAAAATTTAAATTCTAATCATAATTGTTCATGTTTCAGTTCAGGAGAAAAACCGAAGCAAACAGAACCATTGCAACAATTCAATTTTATTGATCTGAATTGTAAATTGTTATGTAGTTCTAAAGCAGAACTACCTTTTGAAAAATTTGTGTACTTTTTCGAACCAAACTTATTCTTTATGAACCGAATTGTACCAAATTGTTATTACGAATTCATATTTGCAATTGTTAAAAAAAACCATCAATCAAATACTAGAACTATTTATAAAAATAGAACCGGACACTAAAGAACTAAATTGTGACAGATAGTTCACGGACTGACCTGAACCGAACCAGTACAAATCGTAAAATCTCTGTCATAGTTTGGTTTTAAGGTTCAATTTGATTTTTAGTTGTTTTTTTTAACAATATACAAAAATGCATGTTTCATACAAACCTGATTGACTGCAGGGGTAATGGTGGCTGTTTCCAAGAGTTTGGTGAGTTTTTTGGTACCATAATTGCATATTCCAATAGACTTTGCTAAGCCTAACTTATAACATTCTTCCATAGCTTTCCATGTCCCTTCTATATCAAAGGGAAGTAAATCTTCTTTGGTGAAAACAACAGGGTTTTCAAGATCATGTCTCAGTCTCACTGGCCAATGAATCAGATAAAGATCCACATACTCTGTCCCCAGCTTTCTGAAAAACATTGTACATAGAATATTCAAGAATTTAATAACATTAAATGATAAGAAAATGAAAGTTTAAAACAAATCAATATTTTAAAAATCAATCGAGAAGGGGATGAAACCACTTGATGTCATAACTGACCCCCGAGTCAGATTAAATCGGTGGTGAAAGTAAAAAAAAAATCAATATTTTAAAAATCAGACTGAAGGTCGATCCGGTTAGACCTACAGAGTTAGTGTATAACTTGTTCAAGGAATTTGATTCTGTGCAATCCCAAGGCATACAGTCAGAACTTCTAGACCGTCTGATTAATATCAAACAGTTCAGATTTTAACTTTAAGCTAAAAATCTGGACTGTTGATGCTTAATCAAATGGTCCTAATATGATTGACTGCAAGGGAGTCACCTCTCTCCTACTGCATTGAATCCGGATTTCTTGTTTAATCATCTCAACCATAGATGATAAATAAAAAATCGGCTGAACCAACCACGTTTAACTCCAAATGCGATGTAATTGCGATAAAACCATTTTATGCTTTTACTTTTGTTTACAAAATTCTCACATCATTTTCAATCTTTTTCCGTTTTCAACGATTTGTACACGAAACACTGAATACAAAGAATTTTCCTATACAAACAATGAAAATAAGAAACCGGTCGAAAATAATGTGACAATTTTGCAATTTAAAGTAAAATCAATAAATAAAAATAAATAATATTTTTAAAATGAACTTAATATGAGCATAAACAAAACAAACAAATGAAGTAGTTTATAGATTTATAATTACTTCAATGTGGTCTTGAGAGCTGGAACAATAAGTTCATAATCTGCATCAGTATTCCATGGCTTTGAAGTGATGAAAACTTCATCTCTACTCTTAATAAGCCCTTTTTCTAAAGCTTTTGCTAAAGCAATTCCTATAGCTTCCTCTGTTCCATACACAGAAGCAGAATCGAAATGACGATAACCAACTTCAATTGCATCAACAAAGATTGAAGCAAGAACATCATTTGATGGACGATTGTCTACTGATGTTCCCATTCCTATGACTGGCATTTTGTGTCCTGAATTCAATAACACTTCTGGGATTTTCTTTCCTGCCATGTTTTTTTTTTCTCTCTTTTTTTTTTAACTCTGCTACAAAATATGCATGATTGATAATTGGTGGCACTACATATATATAAAGTGTGGTTAGTGATATATGTGGTAGGAAAAAAGTGAACAATTTATTTTAAAAGATAATGAAGGTAATTATTTTTTTTGTTTTTCTTTTTTGTGTGTAAAGTAAAGTAATTTTGCATTAGATATATGAATCGCATTCACAAACACTTACAAAGTTACAATTGAAAGCTATGTATGATGTCTTTTTAATTATTCTATTTTGTGAAACTATTATAGACATTAATATGTCAAAAAAAAATTTCTTTAACCACCAGTTAAATTTAGTTTGGGATTTAATTCTGATATCAAGTTGTTTCAGTTTCCTCCTGATCACAGGTTCGGCCGATCGAACAGTGATTCTTCCTACCAAATTCAGCGTCAATCACTACTGAACCAAACTAACGATTGATGACATTAATATGTCAATTTTAGTATAGTGTATGTAAGTTGGACTACATAACTGCTTGAACTCAATTTTTTAATTTGTTATTACTTCCTCCGTATCAAGTCATAAATTAAATCCTCTCCCTCTTTCAGCCGCCCCTTTTTCTTTGAAACCCTATTTTGTTCTTCTTCTTCCACCAAGGAGGGGTGATTTTTGGGTCAATTTTTGACCCAAAATCACCCCTCTAAATTGTTTTTTATTTTCTTTTCATTAAAATAAGTGATTTTCACATAGATTAAGTTTTTTAGTTTCTTTTTTTCTGTTGTGATTTCGTCGTCTGAGTGCAGCGTTTTGTTGTTGGCCGTCATTGTTGCGGCGTTTGTTTTCTCCGTCTTGTTGCGGTGTTCGTTTAGTTCATATTGAAAGGTAGACTTCAATCAATTGCAGATTCGATCAATGATTTGGGCATCATCGTTGCAGATCCGGGAGCATGGACATTCCGGTGACTTTTATTTTATCATATTATTATTTGTAGGCATTTTGCAATTGCCGTTGTATGCTAATAACATGGATGCTGTGAGATTGTTTGTAGATTCATCCTTTCTGTTTTTAGCGATGTTGAATTTGTACTTGCATGTGATGTACTCTATCAATTATTGGAATGAATGAATATCGTTGTTTTTGAATCAAAAAAAAAAAGTCAAATTATTTTGACTATATTACACAAATTAAAAAATGTAATCATTATTATATGAAAAAGAGAAATTATGAATTAGTTTACGAAATTGTTTTTCATTAATTATATGGAAAAATATAAATTGAAAAATTTAAGAAAAAGAATAATAAATAATTAATAGTATAATATGAAAAATAACATTAAAAAACTTATAATTTAGTACAAATTTTTATTTAATATGGAGGTAGTATTGAATACTTTATTTATTCATTTATTGAAGCTACTTTTTACTTTAATAATCTGATAACAACATTTGTGAAACTTTTGAGATATTATGTTGTTACGACAATTGGTATGACGCTATTGGTCCACGTTTCTGGCTATGTTGCTTTGGTAAGTATCAAACAAAACTCGAAATTGACATTACAAAATAGACCAATTATTGTACTTTTAAATTTGAGGTGTGACTCAAACCTTGCTAGGGTATGGCAACTTTTAAAAATTAGAAGGTAAAATTTCTTATATATAATTTTTTTTTAATATATATTTTAAAAACACAAATTAGCATTTTATTTTTTTAATACCGATAATATAATTATTATTTTTTTACCTATATATCAAACAAGTATTTTTTTCACGCAAAAATCAAACGATTATTACATGAAGTTTACACGCAATTTGAGATTTATACAGCCTATTAATATTGATAATGTCAATTAGTATTATTAACACAATTTAATTTATATAAATAAATATTATAAAATGGAAAAGCCATAAAGTAAACAGGTTTGCGATTATATAAAATAAAAAAAAAAAGTGATCAGGTTGTGTTTGTTGCTGCACATGGATATAATTTTTTGTCCACTAGTTGCGTTATTTGGTTTGAGATCATTTTTTTAAAAGGCTTTGATTTGAGATTATTGGTTTTCAGCGGGACCTGTGCCTACTACTTAGTGTGTGTGCTAGGGCAAGCTGAGCACGCGATAGGTCAGCAAAGCGTAAACGGCCGCGTGATTCTTCATCAAAGCAGATCAGCTCGCCGCCTTCTTGTTATCAAAAAGTAGGTTGAATCAGGCGGGCAAGCGGAACGTCGAATGAAATAGGTTGCCGGATTCTCTTTTTACAACCCTTTTGATATGATAGGCCCCCTATCTATTATGTTTAGGATCGTCCCCAAAATTTTGGATACCTTAATCGAAATAGAAATAAAGAATTTCCATTCTTGTAATCCCCTTCGAAGAGTATTTCAATGGTAGAACTTTCATTAACAAGCATCGGGTACAAAGTACAAACTGAATAACACATTCTATAATACATTTCCTTGTTTAGACAAAAAATTCATTCTCTTCCAAATAGCATATATACATTTGTTGGATATAAAATTAAGCTTCCATGTTCATGAAATCACAAAAGAAATATACTCTAATTTAGGATATCTTTTGATTTATTTCCTTTTTCAAGTATTTTAATTGCTAAATTCTACTCTTTAAAATAAATAAGTGGAGAATTTAGAATTCAAACTTCAACTTAAATATTAGTACCAACTGAATTATATTTGCACGAACTCTTTTAATTTTGGTATTTAAGTTGGTACTTAATTATTAGTACCAACTGAGCCTACAACCAAAGCAAACAGAACAGAGGGAACAAAACCAGCATAGCAGAACACAGAAAAACCTCAGCGACGGAAATCAAATGGACTCCAGCTCCATTCATAAAGAAGACACGGACCTTTCACCGCATGCCGGATAAACCATTGCCAAGACACAGCTTTTATCCGATCCACAACCTCATCAATAACCATGTACACCGCCATTATTGAATATACGGTCATTCCTCTCTTTCCAAATTACCCACACAAAGGCAATCCATATCAAAATTAAGCTTTCTTTCTAACGTTTGCCTTTTACATTTAAAGTTATTTTGCATTTCAAAATTTAGCAGGTAAAATAAATTTCAACTATTTGTCAAGAACAGAAAAGCCGAATACACTTCGGTTAAGGTGAACAATGACAAGAGTAATAAGTACAATGAAGTAATAATTTTATTGATAAGTACATTTTCCAAGATAACATGATACTCTTAAGTACCCAACTACTTCCTACAAGACATCTTATTTGCTTAAGAAAAACCCTTTCTCAAATTATGAGTTACATTAGCATAAGAGGTCTTATTTATAGTCTAAATCGCTTATAGCGGAATTTGAACAAGTCACTAGTGTTCCGCTTATAATCTCCAATGCATAGCGGAATTTGAACCAGTCACCAGTGTTCTGCGATATGCTATTTAGCACAAAATTGTAAAATAGCGGCTCTAGCGGCACAATAACACAGTTGCGTTGTAGTAGAATTTAAACAAATCAGCCACTCTTTTCCGAGAACTACAATTACGACAATGTTTACATCATTCTTCTGTTATATGCTTCATCAGAATCTCCTTCTTGTTGGAACTTAGTATTTCCTTCTAGTAGAACACTTGTCTTGCATGAGTAGAAGATTATTTGGCCCTTTGTGAAATACTTTGATGCAATAGTCTTCTATAATTGCTTTATCCATTGAGATTAAATGCCTTATAATTGAATAGTAATTCATTGTTTTTCAGAATTAACATCAATAATTTCTCATCTATTAGAGTTAGGTGACTCTAATAACTGATCAATACTTTGTTGGCTTCTTTGAGAAGAATACATGGTACTCTTTAAGTAATTTGCTTAAAGCAATTCAATTACATTTCTTTTTTCTTCAAATAAATAAGTGATTCTTTAAGTAATTGTAGCTCAATTACTTTTGTTGTGCTTCACTCCATTCTATGGATATATTGAGTAATTAATTATATCTGACAAATATAATTTGTCATGTAATTAATTTTCCATTCCAAATATGGATTGATTAATTAGATTTAACAAATAATTAATCTTTGTTATTTGTAATTTCATAATTAAAAGTGAAGGATTAGAATAACTTCTCCATTAAGATATGAGTTGCAATTGACCGGCCAAAATATGATCGATGAACTTCCACTTCTAAGCACACCTCCACAAGCAACATGAGTACATAATTATGTGAATATAAACATTCATGTATAAAGGTTGTCTATTTCGTTATAATTACTTAAATGGTCATCCAAGTTAGTTAGAATTTGTTAAAACTATCACAAAGTTGTTAGAAATGTGATGATTCTATCAATCTTGTGATAGCTCAGTAGATTCTAACTAACTACGATGATCCTTTAAGTAAATCTAACTAAGTAGAGAACCCTTACACATTGATAACAACCAAAAAATAATATGAAAACATAGAATTAAAGGTAAGAAGATGTGGCCATAAAACAAGTAAAAGAAAAAGTAGAGCAACTTTTATAGCTAAGAAAATGGAAAGACAAAAATATAACAAAAGAAACAGAACAAGAACACAAAAAAAATGTAAGAGACAATATAAAATAGACACAACCCATAAAACAAGAAAACCAAAGCACACACATAGGAACTTTCTACTTACTTAAGGAACTTTCATGTTGAAGTGTTAATTAGTTCTTTCAAATTTTCTTCAATTAATCCTTTATTTTCTGAGCCTTTAGTGCTTTAGTAATTAATAATTAATATTTTCTAAACCTACATCATAAGTATAGCATGTATTCTTGAAAAAAAAATATTAATGGTCTTTGGATAATACTTTCTCAATAAACGTTTTAGATGCATTGAAAGCAAGTTAAAGGATTGTTACGCAATGTCAGAAAAAGCTAAATCATTACAATCGAACCGGACTATGAACGAAATATATCACTTCTTCATGTGAAGTATAACAATTTAGAAGAATTAAAGTTTCTTTCATAGTAATTTTCATTTCTTATGAAATCATCAAGGCAAGGATTTAAATTGCAGGCCGCATTCGCAATTGTGGTCGTGGTCCGCATCAGCAATTGCGGCAGCAGCAGTATTGCTGATGTGGTAGCATCCACAACCACAACACACCACATCATACCTATAATTATTTTATCGTTCTAATATATTAGAGCAAATTTTAATTTCTTCCTCTGTTTTATTGCTCTTTGTAAAAGCTAACACATAATCTGTTACTTGTTCTCCAAGCTAAACAGATAGTTAGCTACAATCAACATGTCACCTTACCAAGTTCAATTCAACAAGTTTAGCATATGATGCATGACCAAATATCATATGCCATGTATTACAATCAACATTTTTGTGTCTATTATTGGCTAAACTAAGACAGGTTTGAGTACAAAAGTTCAAAGATGTTGGGCCAAGTGTAATGGAAGGTTGGGTTAGCAAATACAATCCATTATCCAAGCTAGCTGCACCAATCATCTTCTGGGAGTATGAGTCTTGTATCAAGCATTTATCATTATCAAAAATTAATTGACATTTGAGAGAACAAGTTAGCTTAGGCACTGAAATGTGATTGAAAGAAAATTCAGGAAAATATAAAACATCAGTGAGGTACAGGTTTTTATCAAAGATTATAGTGCCAGCATAACAGGTAGAAATAATGGTTCCATTTGGTAGTTTAATATGAATAGCCTTAACTCTCTTCAAACATTGAAAAAATTTGATGGAGAAACAGACATGATCTGTAGCTCCTGTATCAAGAATAAAATGATCTGAATTGGCTAGGTTAGGAACAGTACAAAGGATACCTGCACCATCAGAAGTACTAGTAATGTGGTTAAGGCTATGAGGATGCAATGAACTAGAGCCTTGAAGAAGAGCCAAGAGTGCTTTGTGCTGCTCGGGAGTGAAGAATAACTTGCTTGAATCAGAGTCAACTTGTTCCTCTACATAACCAATAGATTGAGATTCATCTTCAACATTATTCACATTGTTAACCTTCCCTGAATCTTGAAGATGTTGAAGGTGAGGTGGATAACCATGTTTCTTCCAGCAAGTATCAACAACTTGATTAGTTTGTCCACAAAACGAACAAAGTTTGTTACCACGACCTCTACCATTAGATCTACCACATCTACCAGGATTTCTACCTCTTCCACCACTCAATTGGCCTCTACCAGCATAAGAATTTCCCATATATGAATTTCCTACAGTAGCTATCAATTTGGACTCATCTAATGGGATAACATTCTGTCTTTCTTGTTTTACAAGTAAGGAGTAAACACGACCAATTGGTGGGAGTGGATCCATAAGCATAATCTGAGATCTCACAACATGATATTGCTCATTTAGGCCTTTAAGAAACCTAATTACTTGATCACTATCTTTGTATTCTTTCATTTTAGTAAGAGCATTGCAATTAGCAAGACAATTAGATTCAGGCAAAGGTCTAAAGTTATCTAATTCTTGCCAAAGCTTCTTCATCTTAGTGTAATAAGAAGAAATTGAGGAATCACCTTGTTTGAGATGATAAATTTCTTCTTGCAGATCAGAAATTCTAAAGATATCACCTTGATAGAAACGATCTTTGAGGTCTTGCCATATCTCTGAGGCTGATTCCATCCATAGAATACTCTGAGAAATCTCTGGCTCCACTGAATTGCTGATCCATGACATGATCATTGTGTTGCACCGGTCCCAAGCAATGGAATCATGATCTTCATCAATTGGACGAGGGAGAGAGCCATTGATGAAGTGAAGTTTGTGTTTGGATCTCAAAGCAACTTGCATAGCACGGGACCAAGAGTGGTAATTGGATCTAGATAGTAATGGAGTAACAAGAACATTGCCAGGATTTTCATTGGGATGAAGAAAGTAGGGATTCAAAGTATCTGTTTGACAACCTTTGTTTGGAGGGTTTGAAGGACCTCCATTGACACTTGCAGAGCTACTAACAGACATAGTGTTGAAGAAGATGAGATGAAAAAATCAAAGGAATAACAGAAAATGATCGAAGAAAGATCAAGAAGATGAACAAAAGAGAATCAGAGAAGAAAAATAGGGAAAAAGAAGGAGAAGAATGAAGCAGCGGATTGGATCGAAAGCAAATGAAGAAAGATCAATGGTAGTACCTCATTGGAGGCCTGATACCATGTGAAAACCATGGACAAAACTCCATAGCTAAAGCTTGAGCTTGAGTTGATGCAATAGAGAAGATAAAGAACAATTGAGTAATTGAGAATGAGAGAAAATTGTAACTTTATTATTACACAACTAACTTGTAAGAATGGTTCATACATCTTATATACTAGTTCAAACTAAGATAGCTACAATAACTAACTTCTAACAAACTAACAGAAAATGGAAAATGGTAGTTTTGTAACTAACTATCTGTTTAGCTTGGAGAACAAGTAACAGATTCTGTGTTAGCTTTTACACTCTTTTTCATTTCTTTTATATCTTTTAACTTTTGGTCTTTCATAAGATTCTTGCTTAGATATATCCCAAGAGAATTTGCTATATTCTCTCCAATCTCTTTTGTTTCTTCTGCGTTTTGAATGATCTGATTCTTCTGAACTATCAAATGAACCAGTAGATACATAAACATATTCACTATCTATTTCATCATATGGAGAATTAGAACGTAATAATTCTTCTCTCATGCTTAATATTTCACTTGAAGTATAACTAGATACCTCTCCTTCATCCGAAGTATTTCCTAATATCACTTCTTCATTTGTTTCTATTAGTTCTATTTGTGTACTTTTATTTTCATTTTCAACTATTTTTAATTGTTCAAATGATTGCAGAATTTTGTCCATATCATTTGATTTTGTTGAAGTTTCTATAGATTCATTTTTACTAGTTTTAAGAGTTTTGGAAGGTCTTGTTTCATTATCAGTTCTAAATAATTTTCTTTTCATTTTATGGAATTCCTTTAAATTATTTTAAAATAACTAAATAGCAAAAGTAATTATTTTAGAGACATAAAAAAAAAATCAAATATATCATGCAACCAAAATTTGTGATTTCACATTTCCCTCATACCTGCATGTGCATCCACTTACCTCCATTAGCAAGGTGAATCTTATTCTTTTTCTCACAACCTTCTAAGTCCTTCAAAATCCTACAAGGCCAAAGATATTTATTAAGAAAAATTAATTGAAGAGGCCACACTTACCTTCAAGACTTGTTTCTCAATTAGATGATTCAAAAGAAAAAATATTAGAACAAAGATGAATAGTGTAAATGTTCATGTGTGAGTGTTTATTTTGTTCTACATATTGTAATTGTAATAGTATATATACTATTGAATGACAATACAGGTGTGTGATTATAGTGAGTTAGAGTAAAAGAGAAGACACGTGTTTGATTCACATAATGATAGTAGTGTTGTAAATAAATACTCCTTCGGATTTTATATATAAGCAACTTTCATTTTTTAGGTTCATTCAATAATTGATGAATCTTTTTAGTTTTATACTCAAAATATATCAACTATTGAATGAATTAAAAAAGTAAATAGTTGTTTTTATATAAGACTATAGAGGAGTATACTATCGAAAATAAATACAGGTGTGTCATAGATAGTGAAAGTGAAAGACAGGTGTTCGATTAAAATAAATGATAGTATTGTATGAGTTTGATTCCCAATGTCTAGAGTGTGAAAAAAAGAGGGTAGATATTCACAGCTTTTGTTTGGCAGAGGAGAAATATGAGAGAAATAGAGAGGAGAGAAAAAAAAAGCACGAAAATCAATGCATGAACTTTATGCATTGATTTTCGTGCTTTTTTTTTCTCTCCTCTCTATTTCTCTCATATTTCTCCTCTGCCAAACAAACCCAAAGGTTGAGGTTTTGGAGTATTTGTTTTTTCGTGTTATTTGTGTTTTGCCCTGTTTAGGTGTTGAGTTTTTTGTTGCATGTACTTTTGATACTCTTTGTATTTTATATATTTTCTTGTTCTTTTTCTTATATATAATATTACTCCCTCCGTTTCTTTTAAGTGTCCAAAAACGTCGAATTTAACGTTTATATTTAACTGTTCATTTGGTATTTTAAGGTTATGATTTGTCAATTATACCCTTTGTCAATTACTCATATCTTTTTCAATAAAATTAATTAATGCTATATATTTATAAAACTAAATATTTTTTATTTTTATTTTTTTTGGTACATAACATATTAATTTTTTTTTGTATGCATAATATATTAAATTTATTGGAAAGAGAAAGTGTGTGCAGAAAAAATAGGATTTTATTGGTGAACTAAAATTAGGGTATAATAGGAAGATAAGATGCAAAAATATACGTTCTTAACACTACAAGAAAATTGACTTGTACCTACGGACAAAATCCGTCACTAAAGGTCAAAAACCGTAGGTATAGACCCCGCTTAACTTTCACCGACGGCCACTGTACCCGTAAACTATGTACGCCGAGTTGCAACGGGTTTTTGGCCGTCTGTCATTGTGTACTGGCCGTCAGTAAAGGTTTTTGACTTTTAGCTACGGATTTGTCTGTAGGTAAAACCCAGAAAGCAGTTTAAAAAAAAATACTTCTGCCCACAGCTTTTGCTGTCACTAAAAGTAACCATTATTTTTATAATTTAATTTTACACTATTATACATTCAAATGAATGAATAATTGAAATTATTACTATTAAAAAAATTTAATTGATTAAAATATAACAACAAATGATTTTCATGAATATTTAATAACACAATATAAACAACAATTAATCAAAGAAAATTGAAGTCATTGTCTTAATGATATATAACATCTATTATAAATATAAACAACAAATGATGTATCATAGTAAATTACCTGGTATTCCAATGCCTGTATCATATACATCGCAACATATCCATACCAATTACCTGAAAGTTATGCATGAAACAGATGAAGGATAAATTAATCGGTACTAATCAGTTGGAATCGTGCTTTATGTTTTGAAGTCGTGGTCATTTAGTACATAATACATATAGTAACAGTTAGAATTATGCAACTGTCCTCACCTCGATCGGTACATCATCTGTCACGTGTCCTTCTAAGGTTAATATTTTCTGCAATGGTACTTGTTTAATAGATGATTATGCAGATTCAAAATTAGAATATCAAACAAGCAGCATACAAATAATGATTGATATGAAGTGATATTGTGACTGTGACAGTATTTGGGTCAAGGGACCAACATAAGTGCCCTACCTGATCAATTTCAGAACTCTCTCCGAAACAGAACTGAACCAAAATTAAAGAAAAAAAACAAATCATAAATAAGCTTAACCTCACTTCCAGCAATCAACAAAATACCTGACAATACAACTCACTCCCTTCCTCAACCTGCACAACGGATGGAAAAAACACATTCCATGTCAAAAATATACCAAGCAACAACAAAACCAATCTATAGCAACCCAGAACCAACAACAAAACCAATCTATAGCAATCCAGAAGCAACAAAACAACACCTGCTAGTATGATTTCTATGAAAAAAAAACAAGAATTTGTTGATGAAAAAAAGTAATCATTAAAAAAAGTTACTCTAAATCCTTGCAAAAGTAAAAACAAGACTCCAACACACATGATTTTGCTCTAAGTAACAATATGAGACAGAAATTAAAACACAGTTCAATGAACAAAATTAAAGAGAAATGAAAGAATAAAATGTATCTAGCATTGTACTCACATTTCTTCATTGGAACGTATTGGGTTAAGTATGACTTCCCTCTTTGTCGACTTCATTAAAACTATCAATTGATTGCTCTTTCTCTTTGTTGACTCACCATGACCATATCTATTGAGGAACATACAAGTATAGTTACTTTTACTTGTAAAATTAATACTCAGAATAGCATGAATACTCAAAAAATTAGCATATAGTACACTTATCAGCCGATTTCCCTAATAATAGGATGAATACTCAAAAAATTAAGATCCACAAGTATACAAGTCCTGATATATAATAGTGCTAACATCTCCAAAAAATTAGCATATAGTACACTTATTAGCTGATTTCCCTCTGTTGTTTTCCCTTCTACTCTAGACACTAGGCAACACATTATCAATTAATTGTTGTTATATCTCATGATGTCACATTGAAACCTGCAAGTTCAGCCTAATGTATTTTAAAACCATCATTTTATTGAGTGCACTGACCATATTAGTTCGTTATCAACTTTTAGCCTTTTAGATATCTTAAGTCCAGTATTTGTCAAACTGATAGAAAGTTTTGAAATAATGGTCTTTACTAACATAATTTTCATGATACATAGCTTCTTTGGAACATCCTGAAAGTAAGAAATAATTTTTGCCAAACCAAATGGACCTTTATGAAGAAACTGATAGAAATTGTGTTTAAGAGATTAATAACGCACCTGATAGTCAGTAATAGTGAAGCTTACAGTTCCTGAGTCACAATCAGAGGAAACAATTTAAAAATACAAAGCAAAAAAGCACATTTTAAAGATACTGTCGCAGAAAATTAAAATCAAGTGGCCTGGAAAAGTATATAACTATAAGAGCAAAGCCACATACTTAGAATAGAATGAATACTCAATTAAAGAAAAAAAAAGAAACACACCTTTGTAACATCAATAAATTAAGAGAAAAGGTCTTCCTCACTTTCATCCCCTATATCAACTTCCTCATCATTTGGGCTTTGATGTTGCCTTCGAATCCAACTCAGGGTCGCTGCAGTCCAACAATTAAATTTAAGAAACTTTGAATAACAAGTGTCAACAAGCAGACCCAGTGTGTGTCATCTCACTTTACCACTAACTTTGAGTAACTGCATATTTGCTATCGCATGAGTGGATGGATCAAACTAAATAGCTATAGGTTTAGGAATGAATCCCATCTAATGAATTGTTTGTGTACTGGACTTTTGGTATAGGATGAGAAGAAATTACCAGTTGTAGAGTTTAGCTATTTGGTTGGTGGGACTAAGCTACTTCATAGAATCGTTACTAATACTAAATAATTCCCTCACAACTTGTTACCAAGAGAAAAATCAAAATGCAGTTACCATTGAATCACTAATTACTGAATTAGTTGGCACAGACAGAAGAAGACATCAACACTCAACATAAACCCGAGTCAACAAATTAAACAGTAGAAAACAACCAAAATGAAGTCAAACACACAGATCATCAATTAGACAATAAAACAGCCACCGATAACTAAGAAGGTTTAGTAAACTCTTCTAATGAGTTGCTATCAAGTGGGCCTATCAAACTAAATAGCTAGGTACTAGGTTTAGTAAACTCTTCTAATGAGTTGCTTGCTTACAGGAATTCTGGTATAGGATGAGGAGGGATTCGAAGTAGTAGAGTAAAGTTAGTCAATTAGTGCGATCAATCTACTTCATACTATTAATTAGAATCTCTACACTACTACTACTACTAACTATTTCCCTCACTGCTTGTTACCAAGAGAACAATCAAAAGGCAGTTACCGTTGAATCACTAATTACTGAATTAGTTAGCACAAACAGAAAGAGAAATCAACACTAAACATAAACCCAAGTCAACAAATTAATTGGAAAACAACCTATAAAAGAAGTCCAACAAACAGATCATCAAAATTCTATTTAATCATACACTTCAACATAAAAGGGATTCACACATCCATTTTACTCATTAGAAATTCTAAAATGTCAACAAAGGCAATGCTATAATTGTGGTTGTTGTTGATTCTCTCATTTAAGAGTAACTGAGATTATAGACAAAGGTTAGTGAGACATACAGTTGATTGTCCTAAAGCTTTGTATTCTTCTCTAAAAATTTCTGAAGAATAAGCCTATTAACGAAGGAGATTATGAAAAACAAATTATACAAGAAATTAAACTGAGATAGTCAAGGATACAAATCCAAACATTTAATATAGTTTCTTGACTGATATACTTTCATTGGTACAAGCAAACCATTTAAACATCTAAGAAGAAATCTCATCATAACAGCCATCCAAAGATTTGTACAAAGGTCAAATAGTGCGTTGAAAATTACATTGAAATCAAATAATAAGCATCATTGATATCAGAAGAAGAAATTTCCATTATCAAATCCAAACATGTCCATAGTGATAGTATCACTTTAAAAAAAGCATTCACCATAGTTGCATATATACTTACACAGAAATAATTCCTATAATCACAACAGGTTTTCTACCATAGAGATTGGCTATCATTCCCCATAATATGGATGTTAAAGCTCTACCAAGCAAGTATGCAGATCCTAAAACATTTTTCATTGTCATATATATGCAAGCATGTCCATGCCAAATGCGATCTTTAAGTATGTTGCTATATAGTTTCATAATAATTTCCCAATCCTAATTCTAGTTTCAACAATAGGAAACACACACTAAATAGGAAAATATCATCTATTACATAACCAAAATCGGTAAGAACCAAATTACCTCAAACTAAATAATAACTTCTTGAAATCCTAATTAGCTCAAACTACAAAATAACTTCTCTTTTAAATTTTAATCCAAAATCAAAATCAAATTAACTCAAAACAATAAGCATGCTAAAACAACACAACCACAATTTCAACTCAAAAATCAAAACAACTAAGAAAATAGCAAAATATCAACAAGTCCATTAAGTAACCTAAAACAACAAAATCCTAATTAGGTCAAACTACAAAATCAAAATCCTAATTAGCTCAAACTACAAAATATCTTCTCATTCAAATTTTAATCCAAAATCAAATTAACTCAAGTTTCAGTGAAAGTGAAGAACGAAGGGTTACCTTCAATGTTTCTGTGAATCTGAAGAACGAACACAAATTTAGGGTTCAGAGTAAGCGAATTGGAAGGATCAATCGAGAATGAGTGTGAAGATTGAATCTGAGTCTGAAATCGATCTCGGTCCTAGTGAAAGGGTGAAGAGAACGAGCGAGAGAGAACGAGTGATGAGAGAGAGATGAATGCGTGAATCGCGAATGCGTGAGAAGGCGATAAACGAGTGATAAATTAATAATAAAATAAATTAAATTTAAAAATGATAAAAACTCTACTTTTAGTGACGGTTATGAGATGTCCGTAGGTAAAACTCTGTCTACAATGAAAATTGGCGGTGGGTATAGGTCAGTTTTCTTGTAGTGTAATTTGGTGTTACTATTCAAAACGATCACTTAAAAAGGAACGGAGGGAGTATTATATTATGTTTATTGTTTGCAATTAAAAAAAGATTAGTTGTAAAATGGATATAAAATATGAGTGTGATATTATAATATTTATCAATGTTGTAAGAACCGGATCGGCTGGTTTGACTGGTTAGACCAGGAACTGGTCATAGCACCAGTCTGAGAGGAAGCCAAAAACCAGTAATCTGTGGAACCGGTAAAAAATCCTTTGGAACCAGAGCAAACCGGTATGAATCGTTAGAACTAGTGATAGTTCTGGAAAATCGGCCAATTCAGTTTTCAGCTTAAAAATAAATATAATTTTCATTTTTTTTTATTTTCTTTTTTATTTTCATGTTGGAACATGATGTGAAGATGATGAGTTTTTGGAGGGAACTTGGAAGGAAATAAACACAAGTTTGAACCAATGTGTTGTGAATTGAAAAAAGTTTTTTCTAAGTCCCACATTGGATAGATCACTTGAAGTGATAGTGTTTATATATGAGAAAGTGACTTTATGGTTTGGGCCCCAAGGGGTACCCAGTTTTGTGCGACGGAGGAGCACACACCCAACGCTAAATATCACACGCGCGCCGCCGCCGTCCGTCGAGCCGGGCTTGGGCTTGTATTAATTTTTTAATACTGAGAAAAAAGTTTTATTTTCGCACATATTAATTGTGCGCGAGACCAAGTCACAGATGGATAAGTTCTGTTGAGTCAGTTCCGATCCAACTCTCTCCAGAAAAAACGAAGCGGTTATGCGTGGCCTAAAATTGTTGCGCACGTTTTCGTAAATTGAGGCCTTATCGGTCAGTTTCAAATCCCACTGATTCCTCCTATTCAGTTCCTCACTCACTCTATAAATAGCAGGCTTTATTCTTCATTTATTTTGTTCCTGATTTCGCCAAATTGAAATCGCTCTGCCTTTCTTTCTCTTATTTTTTCTTCGCAAATATTATTTGTTTGTTTCAGTTTCGAATGGTTGTTGCCATACAGAATTGATATTTGCATATCAATATCAGAATTGTTCATCGAACAATAGAAGGTGTAATTCTGACCGATCATTACAGTGCAGTATTGATTCGGTATTTTCAGTTGAAATCGGCTGTTTTATCCTGGGGACTTCGCGGTTGATAGTCTACCTTGCACAATTTGGGTACTGCCGCGAAACGTCTTAAAGAAAGCGTATTCACCCGCGACTCAGCCAATAATTCTTTTCAGTAATTTTTTCGAAAATCGTTTTATTTTAAAATCAAAAACAACAATTTTAAGACGTTTCTGAAAACTATCATGACTACTGAAGAAGTTATTGGCAGTTATGCTGTAGGCGCTACTGAGAAACCGTTTAAGTTTGAAGGACTCCACTTCAAACGTTGGCAACAAAAGATGTATTTTTTCTTAACTCTGAAAAAGGTTGTCAACGTTCTGAATGAGGATATGCCTATTGTTGCTGTTGCCTCTGCTTCAGGAACAAAAGAAACAACTGCTGTTGTAAACGGTGACAAATCTGATGCTGCTGAAAAGGATAAAGATTCTACTGATCCATCAGCTGCACAGATTAAAGCCCAAGAGCTTCAACTGGAAAAAGAACAACAACTATGGCTTGATAATGATTACCTTTGTAAAGGGTATATTATTAATGGACTGTGTGATGATTTGTATGACTACTACAGTTCATACAAAAGTGCTAGAGATGTGTGGGAGGCCTTGAAAAAGAAATATGATACCGAGGAAGCCGGAGTAAAGAAATATGCTGTGAGTAGGTACTTGAAGTACCAGATGATGGATGAAAAGTCAGTGGAGGCACAATCTCACGAGATACAGAAGATTGCTCATGAAATCATTACTGAAGGTATGCCTTTCGATGAACAGTTTCAAATTGCTGTTATTATTGACAAACTGCCCCCTGCTTGGAAAGATTTCAAAAACATTTTGCGACACAAAACTAACGAGTTTCCTATTGAAAGTCTGATCACCCGCCTCCGTATAGAGGAAGAATCTCGGAGACAAGATATGAAAGAAGAAGAGAAAATTCTAGTTGTCTCCAACAACAAAAAGAAACCTGGTGCAGTTCTGAAGCCTACGGGCAAGCCTTTTAAAAATCAGAACAGAACTGCAAACAACCGGGTTAAGAATGGGAATCCTTCTAAGGTCCCTAATGCTAGACAGCAACCTCCACCACCTCCTAAGAATGACTCTGGTGAATTTCTGTGTTTCAATTGCTGGAGACCGGGTCATATGGCTAAAAAATGTAGAAACCCATCTAGGCCAAAACCGGCTCACTTGATGGGTAAGGTGAATGTCGCTGAAGAGGCATATGCTGCTATGATCACCGAAATCAATATGATCGGTGTTTCTGATGGTTGGTGGATAGACACCGGCGCCACTCGTCATGTCTGTTTTGATCGTGCTATGTTTCTGATGGTTGGTGGATAGACACCGGCGGTTATGCGTGGCCTAAAATTGTTGCGCACGTTTTCGTAAATTGAGGCCTTATCGGTCAGTTTCAAATCCCACTGATTCCTCCTATTCAGTTCCTCACTCACTCTATAAATAGCAGGCTTTATTCTTCATTTATTTTGTTCCTGATTTCGCCAAATTGAAATCGCTCTGCCTTTCTTTCTTTCTCTTATTTTTTCTTCGCAAATATTATTTGTTTGTTTCAGTTTCGAATGGTTGTTGCCATACAGAATTGATATTTGCATATCAATATCAGAATTGTTCATCGAACAATAGAAGGTGTAATTCTGACCGATCATTACAGTGCAGTATTGATTCGGTATTTTCAGTTGAAATCGGCTGTTTTATCCTGGGGACTTCGCGGTTGATAGTCTACCTTGCACAATTTGGGTAGTGCCGCGAAACGTCTTAAAGAAAGCGTATTCACCCGCGACTCAGCCAATAATTCTTTTCAGTAATTTTTTCGAAAATCGTTTTATTTTAAAATCAAAAACAACAATTTTAAGACGTTTCTGAAAACTATCATGACTACTGAAGAAGTTATTGGCAGTTATGCTGTAGGCGCTACTGAGAAACCGTTTAAGTTTGAAGGACTCCACTTCAAACGTTGGCAACAAAAGATGTATTTTTTCTTAACTCTGAAAAAGGTTGTCAACGTTCTGAATGAGGATATGCCTATTGTTGCTGTTGCCTCTGCTTCAGGAACAAAAGAAACAATTGTTGTTGTAAACGGTGACAAATCTGATGCTGCTGAAAAGGATAAAGATTCTACTGATCCATCAGCTGCACAGATTAAAGCCCAAGAGCTTCAACTGAAAAAAGAACAACAACTGTGGCTTGATAATGATTACCTTTGTAAAGGGTATATTATTAATGGACTGTGTGATGATTTGTATGACTACTACAGTTCATACAAAAGTGCTAGAGATGTGTGGGAGGCCTTGAAAAAGAAATATGATACCGAGGAAGCCGGAGTAAAGAAATATGCTGTGAGTAGGTACTTGAAGTACCAGATGGTGGATGAAAAGTCCGTGGAGGCACAATCTCACGAGATACAGAAGATTGTTCATGAAATCATTACTGAAGGTATGCCTCTCGATGAACAGTTTCAAATTGCTGTTATTATTGACAAACTGCCCCCTGCTTGGAAAGATTTGAAAAACATTTTGCGACACAAAACTAAAGAGTTTTCTATTGAAAGTCTGATCACCCGCCTCCGTATAGAGGAAGAATCTCGGAGACAAGATATGAAAGAAGAAGAGAAAATTCTAGTTGTCTCCAACAACAAAAAGAAACCTGGTGCAGTTCTGAAGCCTACGGGCAAGCCTTTTAAAAATCAGAACAGAACTGCAAACAACCGGGTTAAGAATGGGAATCCTTCTAAGGTCCCTAATGCTAGACAGCAACCTCCACCACCTCCTAAGAATGACTCTGGTGAATTTCTGTGTTTCAATTGCTGGAGACCGGGTCATATGGCTAAAAAATGTAGAAACCCATCTAGGCCAAAACCGGCTCACTTGATGGGTAAGGTGAATGTCGCTGAAGAGGCATATGCTGCTATGATCACCGAAATCAATATGATCGGTGTTTCTGATGGTTGGTGGATAGACACCGGCGCCACTCGTCATGTCTGTTTTGATCGTGCTATGTTTCTGATGGTTGGTGGATAGACACCGGCGGTTATGCGTGGCCTAAAATTGTTGCGCACGTTTTCGTAAATTGAGGCCTTATCGGTCAGTTTCAAATCCCACTGATTCCTCCTATTCAGTTCCTCACTCACTCTATAAATAGCAGGCTTTATTCTTCATTTATTTTGTTCCTGATTTCGCCAAATTGAAATCGCTCTGCCTTTCTTTCTTTCTCTTATTTTTTCTTCGCAAATATTATTTGTTTGTTTCAGTTTCGAATGGTTGTTGCCATACAGAATTGATATTTGCATATCAATATCAGAATTGTTCATCGAACAATAGAAGGTGTAATTCTGACCGATCATTACAGTGCAGTATTGATTCGGTATTTTCAGTTGAAATCGGCTGTTTTATCCTGGGGACTTCGCGGTTGATAGTCTACCTTGCACAATTTGGGTAGTGCCGCGAAACGTCTTAAAGAAAGCGTATTCACCCGCGACTCAGCCAATAATTCTTTTCAGTAATTTTTTCGAAAATCGTTTTATTTTAAAATCAAAAACAACAATTTTAAGACGTTTCTGAAAACTATCATGACTACTGAAGAAGTTATTGGCAGTTATGCTGTAGGCGCTACTGAGAAACCGTTTAAGTTTGAAGGACTCCACTTCAAACGTTGGCAACAAAAGATGTATTTTTTCTTAACTCTGAAAAAGGTTGTCAACGTTCTGAATGAGGATATGCCTATTGTTGCTGTTGCCTCTGCTTCAGGAACAAAAGAAACAATTGTTGTTGTAAACGGTGACAAATCTGATGCTGCTGAAAAGGATAAAGATTCTACTGATCCATCAGCTGCACAGATTAAAGCCCAAGAGCTTCAACTGAAAAAAGAACAACAACTGTGGCTTGATAATGATTACCTTTGTAAAGGGTATATTATTAATGGACTGTGTGATGATTTGTATGACTACTACAGTTCATACAAAAGTGCTAGAGATGTGTGGGAGGCCTTGAAAAAGAAATATGATACCGAGGAAGCCGGAGTAAAGAAATATGCTGTGAGTAGGTACTTGAAGTACCAGATGGTGGATGAAAAGTCCGTGGAGGCACAATCTCACGAGATACAGAAGATTGTTCATGAAATCATTACTGAAGGTATGCCTCTCGATGAACAGTTTCAAATTGCTGTTATTATTGACAAACTGCCCCCTGCTTGGAAAGATTTGAAAAACATTTTGCGACACAAAACTAAAGAGTTTTCTATTGAAAGTCTGATCACCCGCCTCCGTATAGAGGAAGAATCTCGGAGACAAGATATGAAAGAAGAAGAGAAAATTCTAGTTGTCTCCAACAACAAAAAGAAACCTGGTGCAGTTCTGAAGCCTACGGGCAAGCCTTTTAAAAATCAGAACAGAACTGCAAACAACCGGGTTAAGAATGGGAATCCTTCTAAGGTCCCTAATGCTAGACAGCAACCTCCACCACCTCCTAAGAATGACTCTGGTGAATTTCTGTGTTTCAATTGCTGGAGACCGGGTCATATGGCTAAAAAATGTAGAAACCCATCTAGGCCAAAACCGGCTCACTTGATGGGTAAGGTGAATGTCGCTGAAGAGGCATATGCTGCTATGATCACCGAAATCAATATGATCGGTGTTTCTGATGGTTGGTGGATAGACACCGGCGCCACTCGTCATGTCTGTTTTGATCGTGCTATGTTTCTGATGGTTGGTGGATAGACACCGGCGGTTATGCGTGGCCTAAAATTGTTGCGCACGTTTTCGTAAATTGAGGCCTTATCGGTCAGTTTCAAATCCCACTGATTCCTCCTATTCAGTTCCTCACTCACTCTATAAATAGCAGGCTTTATTCTTCATTTATTTTGTTCCTGATTTCGCCAAATTAAAATCGCTCTGCCTTTCTTTCTTTCTCTTATTTTTTCTTCGCAAATATTATTTGTTTGTTTCAGTTTCGAATGGTTGTTGCCATACAGAATTGATATTTGCATATCAATATCAGAATTGTTCATCGAACAATAGAAGGTGTAATTCTGACCGATCATTACAGTGCAGTATTGATTCGGTATTTTCAGTTGAAATCGGCTGTTTTATCCTGGGGACTTCGCGGTTGATAGTCTACCTTGCACAATTTGGGTAGTGCCGCGAAACGTCTTAAAGAAAGCGTATTCACCCGCGACTCAGCCAATAATTCTTTTCAGTAATTTTTTCGAAAATCGTTTTATTTTAAAATCAAAAACAACAATTTTAAGACGTTTCTGAAAACTATCATGACTACTGAAGAAGTTATTGGCAGTTATGCTGTAGGCGCTACTGAGAAACCGTTTAAGTTTGAAGGACTCCACTTCAAACGTTGGCAACAAAAGATGTATTTTTTCTTAACTCTGAAAACGGTTGTCAACGTTCTGAATGAGGATATGCCTATTGTTGTTGTTGCCTCTGCTTCAGGAACAAAAGAAACAACTGCTGTTGTAAACGGTGACAAATCTGATGCTGCTGAAAAGGATAAAGATTCTACTGATCCATCAGCTGCACAGATTAAAGCCCAAGAGCTTCAACTGAAAAAAGAACAACAACTATGGCTTGATAATGATTACCTTTGTAAAGGGTATATTATTAATGGACTGTGTGATGATTTGTATGACTACTACAGTTCATACAAAAGTGCTAGAGATGTGTGGGAGGCCTTGAAAAAGAAATATGATACCGAGGAAGCCGGAGTAAAGAAATATGCTGTGAGTAGGTACTTAAAGTACCAGATGATGGATGAAAAGTCAGTGGAGGCACAATCTCACGAGATACAGAAGATTGCTCATGAAATCATTACTGAAGGTATGCCTTTCGATGAACAGTTTCAAATTGCTGTTATTATTGACAAACTGCCCCCTGCTTGGAAAGATTTCAAAAACATTTTGCGACACAAAACTAAAGAGTTTTCTATTGAAAGTCTGATCACCCGCCTCCGTATAGAGGAAGAATCTCGGAGACAAGATATGAAAGAAGAAGAGAAAATTCTAGTTGTCTCCAACAACAAAAAGAAACCTGGTGCAGTTCTGAAGCCTATGGGCAAGCCTTTTAAAAATCAGAACAGAACTGCAAACAACCGGGTTAAGAATGGGAATCCTTCTAAGGTCCGTAATGCTAGACAGCAACCTACACCACCTCCTAAGAATGACTCTGGTGAATTTTTGTGTTTCAATTGCTGGAGACCGGGTCATATGGCTAAAAAATGTAGAAACCCATCGAGGCCAAAACCGGCTCACTTGATGGGTAAGGTGAATGTCGCTGAAGAGGCATATGCTGCTATGATCACCGAAATCAATATGATCGGTGTTTCTGATGGTTGGTGGATAGACACCGGCGCCACTCGTCATGTCTGTTTTGATCGTGCTATGTTTAAAACATACACGAATGCTGAGAATATGAAGGTGCAGATGAGGAATGCTCACACTTCTGATGTTGCTGGAATTGGAGATATCGAACTGAAGTTCACCTCTGGGAAGACTCTGATCTTAAAGGATGTCATGCATGTTCCCGAGATGAAGAAGAATCTTGTTTCTGGTTTTCTTTTAAATAAGGCTGGGTTTAGTCAGGCTATTGGGGCAGATTTGTACACCATCACTAAGAATGGTATTTTTATTGGAAAAGGGTACGCCACTGATGGCATGTTTAAACTGAATGTTGATTTGAATTTGAATAAAATTTCTACTTCTGTTTACTCGTTGTGTGATTTTAATATTTGACATTCTAGACTTTGCATGTTAATATGCGATCTATATCTAATTTAAGTCACTTAGGCTTAATTCCGAAATTGAATTTTATTGAAAAAGATAAATGTGAATTTTGTAGTCAAGCTAAAATAACTAAGAGCTCACATAAATCAGTAATTAGAAAAACAAAACTAATGGAATTAATACATTCTGATATTTGTGAACTTGATGGAACCTTGACTAGGAATAACAAACGTTACTTTATCACTTTTATAGATGATTTTTCTGATTACACGGTTGTATATCTAATGAAGAATAAAAGTGATGCCTTTGATATGTTTAAGATGTTTGTTAATGAAATTGAAAATCAATTTAGCATGAAAATCAAGAGATTTCGTAGTGATAGAGGAACTGAATATAATTCAAGTTTATTTGTTGATTTTTATAAACAACATGGAATTATACATGAAACGACTGCACCATATTCCCCTGAAATGAATGGTAAAGCAGAAAGAAAGAATAGAACTCTTACAGAACTTGTTGTTGCTATTATGTTAACATCTGGTGCCGCTTCACATTTGTGGGGGGAAATTATTTTGACTGTCTGCTATGTACTGAATAGAGTTCCCAAGTCTAAAGAAATGGTTTCACCATATGAAAAAGCAAAGAAAAGACAACCAAACCTGTCTTATTTGAGAACTTGGGGATGTCTAGCCTATGTCAGGATACCTGGCCCGAAGCGAGTTAAACTTGCTAGTAGAGCTTATGAATGTGTATTCATAAGATATGCGGCAAACAGTAAGGCATATAGATTTTATGATCTAAATGCTAAAGTGATCATAGAATCAAATGATGCTGATTTCTATGAAAATAAATTTCCTTTTAAATCAAGAAATAGTGGGGGCACCGAATCGAGTCACATTCCTGTGATAAGAAACTCTGAAAGCAACAACGAAGTAGAAAATGAACTTCGAAGAAGTAAAAGAGTAAGAGTTGCTAAAGACTATGGTCCGGATTATTCGGCATATACCGTAGAAGAAGATCCAACAAATCTTCAAGAAGCCTTGTCATCTCTGGATGCAGATTTGTGGCAAGAAGCTATTAATGATGAGATGGATTCTCTAGAAGCTAACAGGACCTGGCATTTAGTAGATTTGCCTCCTGGTTGCAAACCCATTGGTTGTAAATGGATTTTGAAAAAGAAACTAAAACCAGATGGCACTATTGATAAGTACAAGGCTCGCCTTGTAGCCAAAGGTTTTAGACAAAGAGAGAATATAGATTTCTTCGATACTTTTTCTCCTGTCACTCGTATAACATCCATAAGGGTACTTATTTCAATTGCCGCAATTTATAACTTAACTTTACACCAAATGGATGTTAAAACCGCTTTTCTAAATGGTGACTTAGAAGAAGAAATCTATATGGAATAACTTGAGGGATTTGTGATTCATGGACAAGAAGAAAAGGTCTGTAAGCTAGATAAGTCTTTGTATGGTCTAAAACAAGCTCCAAAGCAGTGGCATGAAAAGTTTGATAATTTAATGTTGTCGAATGGGTTCAAAGTCAATGAAAGTGACAAATGCATTTATTATAAATTCGAAAATGGCATTTGTACTTTCATGTGTCTCTACGTAGACGACTTACTCATATTTGGATCAAACCTTTCTGCCGTGAATGCTGTGAAATCATTGTTGTGTAGTAACTTTGATATGAAAGACCTCGGAGAAGCAAGCGTGATTCTTGGAATCAAGATCACTAGGTCTGATAAGGGAATTTCTTTGGATCAATCTCACTATGTGGAAAAGATCTTAAAGAAGTATGGCTACTTTGATTGTAAAGAAAAGAACACTCCGTATGATGCTAGTGTAAAATTATTTAAGAACACTGGTGAGAGTGTAAGACAAACTGCATATGCGAGCATCATTGGTAGTCTTAGGTATGCCACTGATTGTACTAGACCCGACATTGCCTACGTCGTGGGACTACTATGCAGATTTACTAGCAGACCTAGTAATGAGCATTTGCAAGCTATCGAGAGAGTCATGGGATACCTTAAAAAGACCATGAGTCTCGGATTACATTATCAGAGATTTCCTGTTGTACTTGAAGGATACAGTGACGCTGATCGGAATACTTTGTCAGATGATTCCAAAGCAACTAGTGGTTATATTTTCAATATAGCTGGAGGAGCTGTATCTTGGAAGTCTAAGAAATAGACCATTTTGGCACAGTCCACTATGGAATCTAAAATGATAGCACTAGCAACTGCTAGTGAAGAAGCAAGTTGGTTGAGATGCTTGCTATCTGAGATTCCCTTATGGGAAAAACGTATGCCAGCTGTGTTGATCCACTGCGATAGTACTGCAGCTATCGCTAAAATTGAGAATCGTTTTTATAACGGTAAAAGACGTCAAATTAGAAGAAAGCACAACACCGTGAGAGATATGATCTCTAAAGGAGCTGTGAGAGTGGATCATGTACGCACTGATGAAAACTTAGCAGATCCTTTGACGAAAGGACTAGCTAAAGAGAAAGTCTATAAATCAAATTTAAAGATGGGACTAAAGCCTATGAACTGCTCATGATGGTAACCCAACCTAAAAGACTGGAGATCCCAAGAATTAGGTTTCAATGGGTAAACAACAAGTTGTGAGTGGTAGTTGATGATCATGCAAGTTAAGAAGCATGAATCCTGAAGCAGAAGTGAAAGGATGAGGTAATAGAAACTCTTAATGAGATCTATGGGAGGAGTACCAAGCTTCAGGAGTACTCTATATAGATTCACCTACATGAATGTGGAACTGAGGCCGGTTCCTATGGAGTTATGAGGCGAACTCCTAAAGCATTCACGAAACTGGGATAGTCGTGCAGGGCCATAAATGCACGGGCCAAGAATACACCTAAGAGAGGTTGTGTGCGGGTTTGAGGAAAATCTGAGATAGAGTTCAAGACAAGCGTCACTCTTGCTAAATCGGGCTCTTACTCGCTATGTAAAGGTTCAAGACAAGCGTCACCTTTGCTTATGCACAATCTTATTTCTGAAACAACTTTTTTAAATTCAAGTGGGGGATTGTTGGAACATGATGTGAAGATGATGAGTTTTTGGAGGGAACTTGGAAGGAAATAAACACAAGTTTGAACCAATGTGTTGTGAATTGAAAAAAGTTTTTTCTAAGTCCCACATTGGATAGATCACTTGAAGTGATAGTGTTTATATATGAGAAAGTGACTTTATGGTTTGGGCCCCAAGGGGTATCCAGTTTTGTGCGACGGAGGAGCACACACCCAACGCTAAATATCAAACACGCGCGCGCGCGCCGCCGCCGTCCGTCCGGCCGGGGTTAGGCTTGGTGATGTATTAATTTTTTAATACCGAGAAAAAGAAAAAATTAATTAATTATTTTTTCTTTAAGCGTGCGGGTCAAGTTTTATTTTCGCACATATTAATTGTGCGCGAGACCAAGTCACAGATGGATATGTTCTGCTGAGTCAGTTCCGATCCAACTCTCTCCAGAAAAAACGAAGCGGTTATGCGTGGCCTAAAATTGCTGCGCACGTTTTCGTAAATTGAGGCCTTATCGGTCAGTTTCAAATCCCACTGATTCCTCCTATTCAGTTCCTCACTCACTCTATAAATAGCAGGCTTTATTCTTCATTTATTTTGTTCCTGATTTCGCCAAATTGAAATCGCTCTGCCTTTCTTTCTTTCTATTATTTTTTCTTCGCAAATATTATTTGTTTGTTTCAGTTTCGAATGGTTGTTGCCATACAGAATTGATATTTGCATATCAATATCAGAATTGTTCATCGGACAATAGAAGGTGTAATTCTGACCGATCATTACAGTGCAGTATTGATTCGGTATTTTCAGTTGAAATCGGCTGTTTTATCCTGGGGACTTCGCGGTTGATAGTCTACCTTGCACAATTTGGGTACTGCCGCGAAACGTCTTAAAGAAAGCGTATCCACCCGCGACTCAGCCAATAATTCTTTTCAGTAATTTTTTCGAAAATCGTTTTATTTTAAAATCAAAAACAACAATTTTAAGACGTTTCTGAAAACTATCATGACTACTGAAGAAGTTATTGGCAGTTATGCTGTAGGCGCTACTGAGAAACCGTTTAAGTTTGAAGGACTCCACTTCAAACGTTGGCAACAAAAGATGTATTTTTTCTTAACTCTGAAAAAGGTTGTCAACGTTCTGAATGAGGATATGCCTATTGTTGCTGTTGCCTCTGCTTCAGGAACAAAAGAAACAATTGTTGTTGTAAACGGTGACAAATCTGATGCTGCTGAAAAGGATAAAGATTCTACTGATCCATCAGCTGCACAGATTAAAGCCCAAGAGCTTCAACTGAAAAAAGAACAACAACTGTGGCTTGATAATGATTACCTTTGTAAAGGGTATATTATTAATGGACTGTGTGATGATTTGTATGACTACTACAGTTCATACAAAAGTGCTAGAGATGTGTGGGAGGCCTTGAAAAAGAAATATGATACCGAGGAAGCCGGAGTAAAGAAATATGCTGTGAGTAGGTACTTGAAGTACCAGATGGTGGATGAAAAGTCCGTGGAGGCACAATCTCACGAGATACAGAAGATTGCTCATGAAATCATTACTGAAGGTATGCCTCTCGATGAACAGTTTCAAATTTCTGTTATTATTGACAAACTGCCCCCTGCTTGGAAAGATTTGAAAAACATTTTGCGACACAAAACTAAAGAGTTTTCTATTGAAAGTCTGATCACCCGCCTCCGTATAGAGGAAGAATCTCGGAGACAAGATATGAAAGAAGAAGAGAAAATTCTAGTTGTCTCCAACAACAAAAAGAAACCTGGTGCAGTTCTGAAGCCTACGGGCAAGCCTTTTAAAAATCAGAACAGAACTGCAAACAACCGGGTTAAGAATGGGAATCCTTCTAAGGTCCCTAATGCTAGACAGCAACCTCCACCACCTCCTAAGAATGACTCTGGTGAATTTCTGTGTTTCAATTGCTGGAGACCGGGTCATATGGCTAAAAAATGTAGAAACCCATCTAGGCCAAAACCGGCTCACTTGATGGGTAAGGTGAATGTCGCTGAAGAGGCATATGCTGCTATGATCACCGAAATCAATATGATCGGTGTTTCTGATGGTTGGTGGATAGACACCGGCGCCACTCGTCATGTCTGTTTTGATCGTGCTATGTTTCTGATGGTTGGTGGATAGACACCGGCGGTTATGCGTGGCCTAAAATTGCTGCGCACGTTTTCGTAAATTGAGGCCTTATCGGTCAGTTTCAAATCCCACTGATTCCTCCTATTCAGTTCCTCACTCACTCTATAAATAGCAGGCTTTATTCTTCATTTATTTTGTTCCTGATTTCGCCAAATTGAAATCGCTCTGCCTTTCTTTCTTTCTCTTATTTTTTCTTCGCAAATATTATTTGTTTGTTTCAGTTTCGAATGGTTGTTGCCATACAGAATTGATATTTGCATATCAATATCAGAATTGTTCATCGAACAATAGAAGGTGTAATTCTGACCGATCATTACAGTGCAGTATTGATTCGGTATTTTCAGTTGAAATCGGCTGTTTTATCCTGGGGACTTCGCGGTTGATAGTCTACCTTGCACAATTTGGGTAGTGCCGCGAAACGTCTTAAAGAAAGCGTATTCACCCGCGACTCAGCCAATAATTCTTTTCAGTAATTTTTTCGAAAATCGTTTTATTTTAAAATCAAAAACAACATTTCATTATGAGTGAAACTCGGCAACGAGAGAAAATAAAAACGCATGAAACGTATCTTCTCACAAGTGAAATCCTAATTCTACTGAAACCTCGTCGTTACTCTTCCGTTTCCGCCACTCTTTCATCCACCAATTTCTTATACCGTCATTTATCAAAATTTCACCAATAAATTCAAGGTATGAAGAGATATTCTCAAGATTCTTTTCATTCATTTTTATGGAAATAAAAATTTAATTTTGATAGTAAATAAAAGTACAAAACAATCAAGTTTCAAGAGAGAGGGTAGAGACTATTTCATAAAAATGATAGTATTGGAAGCTTGAACTTAGCTTGAAGAAAATATAATAAATAATAAACAATGAAAAAAATTAGATCTGAAGAATTTGAGAAGAGAAATAACAATGGGGAGGCTATATATACTAACCGCCTTCCGTGCCCGTTTGTGTGATCGATATTATGTTTTTTTTTTGTGATCGATATTCGCTATTGTGCAAATGTAAATAACCACTTAATCTCCTTTTTTATTAAACTTAGTTAATTGATAACTATGTAACATTATTTTTTGTTGTGGCTAATTATTAAGAAGAAAAAATATTTTGTTTTTTACTATATAAAACTGAAAACCTACTTTTATGTGGAAGTTGTGCTTAGTTATTAAGAAAAAAAAAATTACCAAAAAAAACGTAAAATCTATTTTTATATGGAAGTTATTTTTTAAGGGTAAAATAGGAATAATGAAAAAGTCATCCCAAAAATTTGTATCTCCTTTATATATATATATATATGTATATATATATATATATATGTTAGACTACTTGGCTATCACTTAGAAGGGGGGTTGAATAAGTGATCCTTGAAACAATGTAGGTTTTAAAAAATTAATGTTTGTTTCAATAGCGCACGCAGAAGAACCACCGGATCGGTAGTCTATGCACCGATTGATCAAAGGAAATGTAGTATAAGCCTTTGAACGATTTATGAAAAGATATGAAAATGATCGAGTTCAAAATTGATTGAATATAAACAATGAATTAAATTCAGTCCCAAGCAAGTTACAAATCAAACTTAACCCAATCACAATCAAGCAATAGCAATTGAATTTTTGGTGTATCAATACGAACACGAAAAATTCAATTGATTCAAAATTAACGAAATTATGCAAAGTAAAAGATTGAGAGAGAGAGAGAGAGAGAGAGAAATACACAATGGTTTGATTAGGGAGTTCCCCGGATTTCGCGTCGCCCACGCGTTTGTCCGAGTACGTCTCCCCTCAAATAACCAAACGGGTTATTTGAGAGTATATAGATCAAAAATGATGAACACACGTGCACAGTTTACAATTGAATCTTATAATCCTATAACGAAACAAAAAGTAAACTATGCGAATAAACCTCGACACACAACGAAACTTCGCCCTCTGATTCAAACGATCCAACCCGTGCCAATCCGCACTCGATCGTCCAGCTGAGTCCCTCGTTTCTTGTAGTCGAACCTTCAAGACACGCATGATCTTGAATCCTTGAGAGAAACTAGAACCTTCGTCACACAATTCAACCCGACTACGATTCTGATTCACCGCGAACCGTATCGAACGTTATCAAACAAAAATGCAATCTCTATTGAATTGATCCCATACTCAAACTTCAATTTGATTGCAAGCTTGATGAAGATGATGAACTTGTGATGAATAAAACCTTTGATCCAAATTCTCACTCAATTTGCAACCCAAAGCGTTTTCTGAACTTTCTCACTAGTTTCCTCTGATTACAATGACACACCATATTGCTATTTAAAGAGAGAATAGAATTGAGCAAATTTGGGCAAAATTCAACATACGTGTATCGATACAAATGATGGTTTGTATCAATACAAACCCTTTGACCAGCGTTCAAATTGAAAGATTTGACCTATGTATCGATACAAACACGGGTGTGTATCGATACATATATCAGTTTCTTGAAATCTTGACTGATATGTATCAAATCATGCAGGCATGATTCAATACATCATGATCTTTCTGGATTTCTGAGAGGCATGGGTGTGTATCGATACATGCAAGCATGATTTGATACACAGGTAATTCTCTGCCTCTGAGAAACCACTTTTGTATCGATACAAGTGATATATGTATCGATACAAAATGCATAAAATCAGTCTGAAGTAATTTCAGGACATTTGTATCGATACACATGTTTATGTATCGATACATAATACCTAAAAACAATTTTTCAAAGTTTTAAAAATAGTTTTTCGCTGTCAAGTCATTTGTAATGTTGCCAAAATATGTTCTACTCTATTTTCATGTGTTTTGACAATTATTAAAACATGAGGATGAACTGGTGCACTTACATTCTCCCCCTTTTTGATAATTGTCAAAACTATGCATAAGCTAACTAAGCCTATACCTAATATGCAATAAAATAGTAATATGTATACAGACACAATTAAACACCAAGGCTAACAAATAAGCACGCTCCCCCTGAGTTGATGCCATAATGCGATTGTCGTAGTGTATAGTATTCAAGACTCTTTTAGCTATTCATCCTTAGCTTGTGCATCCAAATCTCTCCTCCTTTGACAATATCAAAAAGAAGAAGAGAGTCTATTAGAAGTATCAAGTTCAATCATTTTTATCCAAAGTCATATTGTGCACTTACATTTGTCGAAATGCACATATATGATGAAGTTCCTAATCAATATAAATACATACAAAGATATGCCAAAATATATCAATGACGAATACCAAAATTTCATGACAAACATGGAATGTAGAATAACAAACCAAAACCAACGCATGAATATTGTAACACATCGACATTTTAAATCAACCAACATATCCAAATATGGGACGAAATAAACAAACCAATGCAACAAATGCATAAACATAAGGCAAATTATCCATACATACGAAATTATCCAAGATATTAAGTCATACATAATCCAAAATGAATTTATAAGCTTCAAAAATAATTTTTATGACTTCCAAATAGCATGTATGTATGAAACACATATAACCAATAAGGTACATTCTTGAGTATGAGAGCAAAACAAAATACCAAAGCACATTATAACATGAGAACACATGTTAAACCATATATGCATGATAAAGCATCCACATAAATGAGTCAAAGTACCAAAAATTAATTATATGGAAAAGATATATGTCTATCTATGCACATAAAGTCACATATATAAGAACAAAAACACACATATACGAACCAAGTATGAACTTAATATGGTAATTGTAATGATTTTTGTCAAATTCCCATTTAAGACGTATGAGTCTCAAAGACTTATCAATATCTTTGAGCAAAATTCTTGGAAATGAAGGATGAGACAACTATCAAGACAAGTATCACATTAAGATATAAGTTGTATGTATATGAGCACATAAACAAATGCTAAGTAAAAAGTATAAAGGTAAAGGTAGAGAATAGAATCTTCCCTTGAATATTAGGTGGAGGAAGTGATCAATTTCCGCACCATTGTAGGTGTCGAGTTGAAGCTTTTCTCATCGCTTTCCTTGTTCGTAAGTCTTGAACTCCATTGTTGTCGGTGTCTTGTGTCAATGGTTTCAAGACGCTTCCCTACATACTTAGACATTTGAAATAGGTACCCAACTCATGTTGGGTCCTAGTTGATTAGTAGTACCATTATTGCCTAACTTAGGTAACCATTGCAATTTCCCTTTTGGTACCAAAACTTTTCGAGCATGGCACTTTGCAATAGTATGACCTTTGTCACAACAATAATGACAAACAATATGAGGATTACTTTTCTTAAGATCCTTTTCAATAAATTTATACTTTTTATTTCTAGGTTTTAATGATTTGTAGAACTTAGATGGATCAATCGCAAAAGTAATCTCCGGCTTGGATGGTTCTTTTAACTTATGTTGTAACTTTCGCAAGTCTCTATATAAGTAAAAACATCCATCACATCCAGTCTTATTGTTACCATAACTATCAAAAGTTACAAGAGGTTTTTGAATCATAGACTCTTTGAGGGCTTTCAACTCAAGCTCCGTTTTCGAAACTTTTGCCTCAAGGTATTTATTGACTTGCATTAAACCTTTTAGTCGTTGAAAAGCCTCTTTAGTCTCTTTGTGTAATTTTTCAAAAGCGACTTGCAACTCATGATATTCTAAAAGCGTATATGAGCTAAAGGGATTTTGATTTACCTTTTTAGGAGCAAGTTTCTTACGATCATAGGATGTTAAGCACACATTTGCCAATACATCTTCACCACTTGAGCTAGAGCTTGATGATGAAGAAGAAGATGAGCTTTCGCTCCCCCATGCAACATAAGCTTTCTTTCCCTTATCCTTGCTTCCCTTTTTGAATGACGGTGACTCCTTATCTTTTCTCTTCAACTTAGGGCAATCCGGTTTGAAATGACCCACTTGGCCACATTCATAGCATGCCCATTTCTTGGAGTATGTACCGCTATCACTCTTCCGGCGGTAACCACTATCTTTCCGAAACTTCTTAAGATTGTCATCGGAATGTCTTATCCCATTCTTTCTCACATATCTATTGTAGCGTCTAACGAAGAGCCTCATTTCCTCATCATCAGAATCGTCTTCGCTTGAGCTACTTTCCACTTGCTCAACCTTTTTGGACTTGGATTTGGAGGCCTTTAGAGCAATGGACCTCTTATCCTTTTCTTTTTCCTTTTCGTTGTGTTTCTCCTTTTTCTCACCTTTCTCATGCTTTTCCAACAAATTAAGCACTTGTTCATGTTCCGTTAGCTTCCCAAATAAGGTTGTGAGACTCAAAGTTGTAAGATCATTCGCTTCTTTGATTGCGGTGACCTTTGGTTGCCAAGACCTATTAAGACATCTCAAAATCTTATTAGTAGCATCTTGATTTGTGATTGGTTTACCTAGACCATGTAACTTGTTGGTGATTTTTACAAATCTTTGTTGCATATCCGCAATGGTTTCACCATCTTGCACATGAAACAATTCGAACTCTTGAGTTAAGGTGTTTATTTTCGAAATTTTGACCTCATTAGTTCCCTCAAAATGAGTAACTAATGTATTCCACATTTCCTTAGCCGTAGAACAATGCGACACATGATAAAATTGTTCAATCTCAAGGGATGAAATAAGTATGTTTTGTGCCTTTGCATCGTAATTGACCTTTTTCTTTTCATCATCCGTCCATTGTGCCACAGGCTTATTTGTGACAACGCCATTGAGGTCGGTGATTGTTGGAACAAACGGACCGTCCTCAATAGCATTCCACACTTCACCATCAAAATAATTGATGTGAATGCGCATACTACTTTTCCAATAATCAAAATGATCTCCATTGAATATAGGAGCCCTATTATACGCTCCTTTCGGTGCGAAAGCCATGTTTTCTAATAATTGGCACAATCCTCCGAATTTTGTAAACAAAATTTAACCAGGCTCTGTTACCACTTGTTAGACTACTTGGCTATCACTTAGAAGGGGGGGTTGAATAAGTGATCCTTGAAACAATGTAGGTTTTAAAAAATTAATGTTTGTTTCAATAGCGCACGCGGAAGAACCACCGGATCGGTAGTCTATGCACCGATTGATCAAAGGAAATGTAGTATAAGCCTTTGAACGATTTATGAAAAGATATGAAAATGATCGAGTTCAAAATTGATTGAATATAAACAATGAATTAAATTCAGTCCCAAGCAAGTTACAAATCAAACTTAACCCAATCACAATCAAGCAATAGCAATTGAATTTTTGGTGTATCAATACGAACACGAAAAATTCAATTGATTCAAAATTAACGAAATTATGCAAAGTAAAAGATTGAGAGAGAGAGAGAGAGAGAAATACACAATGGTTTGATTAGGGAGTTCCCCGGATTTCGCGTCGCCCATGCGTTTGTCCGAGTACGTCTCCCCCCAAATAACCAAACGGGTTATTTGAGAGTATATAGATCAAAAATGATGAACACACGTGCACAGTTTACAATTGAATCTTATAATCCTATAACGAAACAAAAAGTAAACTATGAGAATAAACCTCGACACACAACGAAACTTCGCCCTCTGATCCCAACGATCCAACCCGTGCCAATCCGCACCCGATCGTCCAGCTGAGTCCCTCGTTTCTTGTTGTCGAACCTTCAAGACACGCATGATCTTGAATCCTTGAGAGAAACTAGAACCTTCGTCACACAATTCAACCCGACTACGATTCTGATTCACCGCGAACCGTATCGAACGTTATCAAACAAAAATGCAATCTCTATTGAATTGATCCCATACTCAAACTTCAATTTGATTGCAAGCTTGATGAAGATGATGAACTTGTGATGAATGAAACCTTTGATCCAAATTCTCACTCAATTTGCAACCCAAAGCGTTTTCTGAACTTTCTCACTAGTTTCCTCTGATTACAATGACACACCATATTGCTATTTAAAGAGAGAATAAAATTGAGCAAATTTGGGCAAAATTCAACATACGTGTATCGATACAAATGATGGTTTGTATCGATACAAACCCTTTGACCAGCGTTCAAATTGAAAGATTTGACCTATGTATCGATACAAACACGGGTGTGTATCGATACATATATCAGTTTCTTGAAATCTTGACTGATATGTATCAAATCATGCAGGCATGATTCAATACATCATGATCTTTCTGGATTTCTGAGAGGCATGGGTGTGTATCGATACATGCAAGCATGATTTGATACACAGGTAATTCTCTGCCTCTGAGAAACCACTTTTGTATCGATACAAAATGCATAAAATCAGTCTGAAGTAATTTCAGGACATTTGTATCGATACACATGTTTATGTATCGATACATAATACCTAAAAACAATTTTTCAAAGTTTTAAAAATAGTTTTTCGCTGTCAAGTTATTTGTAATGTTGCCAAAATATGTTCTACTCTATTTTCATGTGTTTTGACAATTATTAAAACATGAGGATGAACTGGTGCACTTACAATATATATATATATATACACTAGCCGCCAAACGGACACGTCCCGTGCCCGTTTGTGTGATCGATATTCTTTTTTTTTGTTTGATGTGATCAATATTCTCTATTGTGCAAATATAAATAACTACTTGATCTCCTTTTTGTTGGACTTATTTAATTATAACTACTTAACCTCTTTTTTTTTTTTTTTGGCTAGTTATTAAGAAGAAAAAAAATATTTGTTTTTTACTATAAAAATACTGAAAACCTACTTTTATAACTACTTAACCTACTTTTGTGGCTTATTTTTTTTTAGTAGTTTTTTTTAAGGGTAAAATATGAATAATGAAAAAGCCATCCAAAAAATTTGTATCCCCTTTATATATTAGTATATATATATATATATATATATATATATATATATATATATATATATATATATATATATATATATATAATCAAGGCTAAATTGCATTTTTAACACCTAACTTTTACAAACTTGCAATTTTGGCCCCCTAGCTTTAAAATTAGCAGTATTGGCCCCCTAACTTTGGCTCCCTTTTGCAAAACCTCAATTTTGACCAAAGTCAATGATTATGTGGCCACTCACTTAGCTTAGTCAAATGCCATGTGTGTAATTTTTAATTTATTTTAAAATAAAAAAGCCATATAATTATAAATGAAATAAAATAATTGCAAATAAAATAATGGTTGGACCACACTTCTCTATGGCGGAGAAATTCAATCAGTAACAACATTTAAACATGCAATGATGCAACCCCCTTCACCAGCCAAATTCTCAACCCGTAACTTAATTTTCGCACCCCTTTAATTTGAAACACCACCTTTCGGAAACGGTACCATTTTTCACTCCGGCGAAATCAAAACAGAGACTCAATCCTGATGTTGCTTTAACCTCTTTAGCTCTCGTAAAATTCACAAGCTGTTTCTCAAACTCTTTTGCATTCACATCGAAGATTTCCTTTTTCCATAAAAGTAAATATTGGATCCAAAATGTTACACCTCTCAATAACGTTTTAACGAGTGGAGCTTTGCTCCATTTATGGGAGCTCCATTTATACCTTGTTCACTCTTTAGATGAATGACATGTGGCTAAAAAAAATCAAAGGGCTGAGGTTTAAAGGCTATATTTGTTTGTTTTCTGATGCATCACATAACCTTCCATCTTCCTCATCTCTACCGCTCTCCTACTTCATCTCGTTGCTGCCGACCGCCGCCGGCGTTTCTCCCTTATTTTTAAAACAGCATCACACACAATCACAGTGGTGGTTATCACTTCTTATTTCTACTACTCATCACCACCGCTCTCTCCACTCTCTCCTGTCGTCACCTCCCTTCCCTTCTCCGGCCATCCCAACAACAACGTTTTGTTATTTCTTACTATTAGCAAAAATTTCACATTAGAGCACATATTATAGATTAATAACAGAGGGGCTTTTGAAATTGTTAACTATCACAAAACTATTTTCTTTGATTTAATTGATTGAAAACTTTTTAGAAGGTAGCAGAAGGGTGAATGTTTGATTTTGTCAAAAGATTGGAACTGACGGGGAGGAGCGGTGGTAGCAGCGGCGGCGGCGAGAGGCATAGTTGGAGAAGTATATGAAACTTGTATCTGTATCAGAGAAAGATGAAGCAGAGCGTTTCTCTTTTTTTTTTTTTTCATTAAACAAAAACTATTTAAACCCTTTTAATTCTCAGCCATTTGATTTAATTTTTACACATGTCAAACATCTATAAAGTGAAAAGGAGTAAATGGAGCCTCCATAAATAGAGCAAAGCTGCAACCGATATAAATTTTATAAAATCCACCGTCGGATTGAAAGTTTATATCATATAGATCATTTATGTAAAGTTTCAGGAAAATCCAAAATCATTTGATATGCTATTGAGACACATAAAGATCAACGACATTTAAAAAAAGACGCAAACCGTTAACTTTGATGTATCTCAATAACATATCAAATGATTTTGAATTTTTCTGAAACTTTACATAAATGATCTATATGATATAAACTTTCAATCCGACGGTGAATTTTATAAAATTTATATCGGTTAAAACGTTATTGAGAGGTGTAACATTTGGTGTCAACGGATCCTGACTCATATATATATATATATATATATATATATATATATATATATATATATATATATATATATATATATATATATATATATATATATATATATTTAGGGTTTTATAAATGGGCTTAAAAATTTTGTGTTCTTTTCTCACTAATAAAATTGGCTTAGTGTTACTTTTGACAGAAATTTGAGCTTAATTAATGTTGATATATGTATATTATATTTTATTTAACACTTTTATATTTAGACTTTAATGCCGTTTTGTTCCACTATTTTGAAAAACTTGAACTTTTGATCCCCTATTTAAAAAGCCAATTTTTTGATCCCCTATTTTAGTTTTTCATTAATTTTAGTCCCCTAACTAATTTTAATGAAATTTTTTATGATGTGTCAACTCATCAATGAGGTGGCAATGTCCATGTAATCAACTTGTATTCTATGTCATTACTTTTTTTTTAAAATCAAATATTAAAACAATAAAATAATTAACAATAATTTAAAAAAAGAAGCAGTATAATCATGTGAACAAAAAAAGCGCAAAAGAAATAGAGAAATCAAAACCCAGTTCCCAAATCATGGAGAATCCAAAATCAAGGAGAAGCTCCCAAAAGATGGAGAAGCAGTATAATTGAAGTTACCAAATCTCCTTCAATCATGTACTTGGAAACTTCATCCCTAAGACTAATATGCTCTTCCTCACCCAAATCCTTTGTTACCAAATCTGTTCCTTCCAACTCCATGACTGTACTACAACGAGAATTCAGTTTTCTTGTTGTTTGGAATTTCCACACCACCAACATGAACATACATAATATTTAATCTTTGAACCTACAAATCAATAAAATCATGGAGAATCGTTGAAAAAGATGAGTGCCTTAGGGTTCCATGATTTGGAAATGGGTTTCGATTTTCCTGTTTCTTTTGCAATTTTTTTGTTCATATAATTAAACTGTTTATTTTTTATAATAATTATTATTAATTAATTATTTATTTATTGTTTTAATATTTGATTTAAAGAAAAATGACATGGAATACAAGTTGATTACATGGACATTACCGCCTCATTGATGAGTTGACACATCATAAAAAATTTCATTAAAATAATTTGGGGGACAAAAATTCATGAAATACTAAACTAGCGGGATCAAAAAGTTGGTTTTTTAAATAGGAGATCAACAGTTCAAGTTTTTTAATGAAAATAGTACTAACCTTTTTTTTTAATGAAAAAATAGTAACTTAAAAATAAAAGAACGCCTTATGTTTGCAACAATTGGTTGGTCCGAATGAAACAATGAGGTTTTCTTTAGGGTCCGTTTGGTACGAGGGTTCTGGAGGGGAGGGGAGGGGAGGTGAGGTTATATTTTTAATTTTTATGTTTGGTTCAATTGTTTCCCCCCAAATTGGGGGGATTTGGAGGGGAGGGGAGGAAAGCATGTTGGGGATAACTCCGACAAAGATGAACAACAAAAGACTAAGAAAGAATAGAGAAACTATGAATTGAAAATTGAAGAGAATGAATTAAAGAAAATATTTTTATTTTTATTAACAACAACGACACCTATATATCAGTGAAAATGTACAAACAGAAATTACAACTGTACAACTACAATAACCGTCTAACTAACAAAACAGAAACGTAACTGAACCACACGAAGATGTTCTGAACCTAAGACGTTGTCAGAAGCCATAGAGTTCAGAAGCTGGTTGCTTCAGAACTTGTCTGTGCCCTTCAGAAGTTGTGTGAGTAAGTCTGCTTCAGAAGTCTAGTGAGCATCAGAAGCTTAGTCGAGTCAGATTCTGAACAAGAGGTTCTGAGAGGTGATTGTTTGGTATAATAGAAAGAGAAGAGAAATAGAAAAGAGAGAAGTTGAGTAATTTAATAAATTGACAAAAATGACCTTATCAAAAAGTATTATATTTTAGTCAATTATATTCATTTTATTTTAATTGAGTATCACATGATTAATTTGTTGTACAATTTATTTTAACATCTAATAAATCTAACATTTTTTTATTTATATTTTAACATAGATAGATTAACTAATTACTCCATAGAAGAAAACAATACAGCGATAGATTAATTATTAATAACTTAATCAAACAAGATACACAGTTATTCCCCATTCTTCTCCACTATCCTTTTTATTACAAGGTTTCTAAATATTAAATTTATCTCATACCATTCTCCATGTCAAACCCCACCCTCACAATAAAAATGAATATTAATAATTGCAGTAGTATTGGACAAATAGTGATGACCTGATCTGATCTGTGTGGGATGGGAACAAAATCTTAGTAGAGAAAACAAGGGTATAAATGGAAACATACAAAAAAGTAGCATTTTGTGCCACTTTCTTCGCTAGTCTGCGAAGAAACAAAAAGGTGGTAGGTCCCACCAATTTTTATTCTCTCTTCCTTGTTTCGTTGCTGCTCCAAACAGGAGAACTAGCCATTTCTCTTCTTTCTCTCTCGTCCCAATCTCTCTCTTATCAATCTCTCTTAAACCAAACACCCCATTAGTGACTTGGTCTCTAAGGAAATGAAACTTTGTCTCAATATGTTTGCTCTTCCCATGACTCACGTGGTTCATAGCCAAATTGATTGCTGATTTGTTGTCAATCTTCAACACAACTGTAATGCCTTCAATGATGTTCATCTCACTGAGAAGTGATTGTAGCCAATTTGCTTGGCATGCAGCTAGAGAACCTACAACATATTCTGCTTCACAGCTAAAGAGTGTTATGACTGACTGCTTCTTGGAGCACCAAGACACTGGTGCATCAAAGAACCCACTCAACTCAAGTTTTCCATTATCCTTAGAATATGGAAATAAAAAACCATAGTGGATTGTGTCATTGATGTATCTAAGTATCCTCTTAGCTGTCAATAAGTGAGGTTTCAATGGTTTACTCATGAACCTGCTTACATAGCCAAGTGCATAACTGATATTAGGCCTAGTTTGACACAGATATCTCAGTGAACCTATTAGTTGTCTGAACATAGTAGAGTCTACTTCATCACCACTTAGATCTTCTTCAATCTTGACTCTTGTATCAGCAGGTGTTACTGATGAATTGCAATCAAGCATTTCAAACTTCCTCAGAATCTCGGTGGCATACTTTGCTTGATGCAATATCATCCCTTTTGGAGTTTCTATAAGAACTTCATTCCTAGAAAGTAGGTTAACTTTCCTAGGTCAGTCATTTCAAACTCACCCTTCATCTGTGATTTGAAATTTCTATCTCTATAAATGAGCTACCTGTTACTAACAGATCACCAACATACAAACATATGATTAACATGTGTTTGTTATCATTGCACTTCACATATACACCATACTCTACACTGCATTTCCTGAATCCTTACATAACAAAGAATTGATCAATTCTTTTGTTCCAAGCTCTTGGAGCTTGCTTCAAACCATACAAGGCTTTATTCAACTTCAGCACTTTGCTTTCTTTGCCCTTTAATTCAAACCCTGGAGGCTTACATCTTCCTTTAAAGGTCATTTAGAAATGCTTACTTCACAACTAAATGAAATAAGGGCCATCTTCTACTACAAGCTAATGCAATCACTAGCCTTATAGTTTCATGTCTTGCCACTGGAGATAATACTTCATCATAGTCTAACCCTTGCTTCTGTAGAAAACCTTTAGCCACCAGCCTTGCCTTGTACTTGATGACTTTTCCTTCAGGATTTTATTTTACTTTGTATACCCATTTCACACAAATTTCCTTTTTATCCGAGGGCAATTCGCACAAGTCCCATGTCTTGTTCTTTTCAATTGACTTTAACTCATCAATCATTGCCTCCTTCCAAACTTTACTCTTCAGTGCAACTTTGGTATCTAAAGGTTCAGTGTCTGCAAGCATTGCATAATGCACAATTTCTCCTTCATTGTCTACTGCATTGTCTGATACAATCTCACAGTCAACTAACCTTCTTGGCAATTGAGTGTTTCTCTGAGGTCTTGGTGGCACAGTACCATCATCACCATCTCATCACTTGAAGTATGCATGTCTTCATCACTTGCAGTACCTTGATTCGGATTCACAAAAGTGGGAGTGTCATTGACATGGCTTGCTTCACCACCTAAGTTCACTGTATAAGTTTTCTCATATGAGAGCTTCTGACCTGAAATTCCGGTAGCAAGTCACAGATGTGCAGCGTGATGTGGAGCACGTTAGGGTTTAGGTATACGATGTGTTGCCTAATGTGCCAACATCATAAACATGCAATAGCTTGATGAACAAGGAAAAATAAAGTGCAGACGATAAAGAACACGATGAGTTTGTTAACCCAGTTCAGCGCAACGCACTTACGTCTGGGGGATACCAATCCAGGAATGAATCCACTATGATAGTTCTACTTCAAAGCTAAACAATCCCAGTTTACAACTTTTCACTTAGTCACTACCCGTGCTAACTCTACCTTGCTCCTCACAAGATATGACTACCCCTAGTCACTTCCTAGCTATCCTACCTTGCTCCTCACAAGGATTTTGACCTGCCTTGCTCCTCACAAGGACTTTACCTTGCTCCTCACAAGGATTTTTACAAATTCAATGATGGAGACGCACTCCTAATCCTAAAGAACCAACTGGTGCTTCAAAGCTTTGGGTGATTCAAAGTCCAAATCTTGTTTCAAACTTGAACCAAGAAAAGGAACAGCTCTGTGCTTAAAAGCTTAAGAGCTAAATACAACCTTAAGTTCAAGTCTCAATGGAAAAAGAAACAATAGGGACAAAGACTGAAAATCCTAATGACTAGAATTATGAATATTGATTTCAGTAATTTAACTATGTCTTCAGTCTTCCTTTATATAGAACGAACTTCTGAAAGCTGGCCATCGTATTCTTCAAGTAACAAACTCAATCTTTTACAAAAGATATGTTTGTTTTAAATCTTTTTAAATCTTCTAGTAACAAACCGGCCTTTTTAAATCTTTTCTGAATCTTTTTCAATCTTTCAGCTCGTTCCTTGGCGCGCAAGCTAGCGTGTATGTGTTTGTTTCAAAACAAATCTTTTTCAAAAGATCACACACAAATAATGAAAGCGTGTTTTTAGGGCATTCAGTTCAGGTTTCACATGTGTGCACATCAGTAACCACATCTGGACCAAAGACTTATTTTAACAAATGATGCCAACTCTAAAATACACTCAACCTCACAGGTTGAAAACACTAACAATCTCCCCCTTTGGCAAATTGTGGCTAAAATAACATTTGGAATCAGCCAGCTAAACTTTGCAGCAGCGGAATCTTGCCTCATATCTTTTGAGAGAATAAAACTCCCAACCAACAAGCATGGTGATGAATCATGCACACAGTAAAGAGGGGAAGTATCTTCAGCAGCTTCAGTAAAATACTTTACTCCCCCTAAATTCAAGCACCATCTTCAGCAGTCTTCAAAGGATCAGTCTTCATTCGTCTGGTTCTTCAAAGTCTTTAAAAGATGTGCAGAATACAAGAACATTATCTCTTCAACGATGTACACACATCTGGTATCACATCATGTACCAGTGTAAACGTATTGCACTACATTACCTCTTACTCCCCCTAGATATACTACTTATCTTTTCTCCCCCTTTTTAGCCTTAATATTGACAAAAAGTTTAAGAACAGAAAGAATAATCAAAAGTATTGGGGTCATTAATTGTTTAATCATTATAGAGTATGCACTTCAAGGTGCAAAAACATAAAAGCAGGAAAAACTAAACACTGCTTAAAAACAGTTGATACAGGGAGAATACGAATTACATCAAATTAAAAATCAGCACTCCCATCAGTATCCTCAGCTGCATGATCTTCAGCCTCTTCATCATCTTCAATGTTAACCTCAGGCTGATCCTGCTCCTCCTCTAACTCCAAACCTGCTATAACAGCTTCCAGTCTAAGCTTCTTCTCTTCTAAGGCCTTGCAGGTTTCCTTCAAGGTAGAAATCATCTCCTTTCTACTCATAGCACCAGTAGCTGATGTGCCCACATTGGAGTCCACATCCAGATCTTGAGCACTAAAAGAGATAGTAGACTCTCTTCTACAAGCCATGTCCTCCTTAACCAGAACATCAGGTCTCTGGTTCACAATTATTCCACACAGCAGAGAGGGAAAGGCTATAGGTATCTTTATAGCTAGGGTTTTGGCATGCTTAACAGTTTGTTGAAATATGTAAGTGTCAAAATCAAAGTTCACTTTATTACCTACACAGTGGATAATCCGAGCCAAATCTGTTGCACCCAATTCACAGCAGCAATTATGTTGAGGAGAGTAAATATGAGAGTAAGCTTACTTGTAGGTAGCTTTCCCTTCTTAGGCCAATGACTGACCTTTCCTCCAGTGATGCTCTTGCAGATAGCATCATCAGTAACTTTCAGCTCAGGATAGGGCTTTTCACTTCTTCCCAGGTATGTGTTGATGGTGTCAGGTGAGAAAGAGATCTCTTTTCCTTTCACAAAGACCTTCTGGTACTCCTTGCTCAACAGATTGTCACAGTCTTCTGGGATGTTGACCAGGAACTCCTTGACCAACTTCTCATAGCAGCTTCCTAACCCATGCACAGTCTTCATCAAGCCAGCATGCTTGATGAGCTTCATAACCTCCTTGCATTGCAGAGCTTCTTTGCTCAGCTCTCTTTCCAGCGTCAGCCTTCTACTTACCACAAATTTCCACCTTGAAACATTCTTCAGTGAATGGAAGGAGATGTTGTCAATGGGAATATTAGGAACCCGTTGTGGTATCTTCTTCTTCTTGACAGATTTCTTCTCAGCAGCTCCAATATGGACCACATTGCGCTCTACATCCTGATCTTCTTCTTCTTTTGCCTCAGATTCACTGATGTGGGACACATCCTTCTCCACATCAAAATAAGAGTCACTTGTTGGTGGCTCTTTTCTTTTAAGACTCTTCTTCTTCTCAGCCTAAGTCACAACTTTACTGGAACTTCTGCTTGGACCATATTTGACAGGCTTAACTGTACTCTTCTTCTTTTCTTTCTCCTTCTTGGAAGGTGTAATAGCAGTAGCAGAGACCTTTCCACTTCTTGTCCTTCTAGCAATGCTTTGCCTTAGTGACAGGTCCATATCATAGTTGTCATCATCTACAATATCCTTTTCTCCACCAGCATCTTGCTCAGAGGCTTTGGAGCCTTCTTCTTCTTCTTCTTCTTCTTCTTCTTCTTCTTCTTCTTCTTCTTCAGAATTCTTGGATTCTTCACTCATATCAGCCTGAGTGTCATCCTTAAGGCTTCCTTCATTGGAGACTTGCTTCTCCACTGCAGCTTGATCATTTTCAGGATTTGTGTCATCCTTAGGACCTTCTTTATTGGAGACTTGTTTCTCCACTTCAGCATGATCACTTTCAAGAATTTCTCCTGTGTTATGTTCTTCTTGTGCCAAAGATGTGTCAACATCTGGCGCATCATCATCGTTGATCTTCCTAAGAACATCATTGATGATCTTCTGAGTCATGGGGTGGCGTTTGTCCTCTGCAATCTTCTTGGAAGCAATTTTGTTAAATATCTCCAAGGTCTGTGTAGGATTACCTTGGTCTTCATCATCTGTCTTTTTAGATTCTACAGGTTGATCAACAATAGGATCAAGATAGAGACTTTCCATGGTGTGAGCAGTCTTGGAAGTCTCAACCTTTGATTTCTTGCTCTTCTTCTTCTTCTTCTTCTTCTTCTTCTTCTTCTTTGATTTCTCAGCAGAGGGAGGAGGAGTTACAGTTTCTTCTTCTGCAACATTAGTGATTTTCTTCTTTGATCGCGTAGACCTCTTTTTCTTGATGCTTGTTGGAGAAACCATTGAGACAGGTACTGCACTGGTGATGATTGCACCAGAATCAATTTCTTGATTAGGGTTTGGTGATGATGGAGCAGTGTTTTGTTGAGATGTTTGAGTAGCACTTGACATGGTGAAAATTGGATTGTGAGATGAGTTGCGAAAAAGAAAGTTGAAGGAAAGTAGGGTTTGATCGTTGTGAGAGCAAAATGAATAATGACGAGATGTTGAAGAGTTTGCGTGAAAGAGGGGATAACCTTGATATAGGGAGTGATGACCGTTGAGAGAATCTTGTGATGATTGCCTTTGGATTGCGTGCACTAATAAACAGAGGGAAAGGCAGATATCCGTTGCATGCTTGAATAACATTAGTTGCTATTGATCATTAAGAAGGCAAATATCAAGTTTGCCCCTTAATCCCTCATACTTTCTTGCATCCAAAGTCTTTATACATATGTCACCCAGTTGATTTTCTGTGGCTGCATTCTTCAACTTTACAAGATTATCTCCCTTAGTAAAATTGTGACAAACATTAATGTGCTTAGTCCTACTATGTTGGATAGGATTTTTGGAAATATTAATAGCCCATCTTGCTTCACATTGTATTCACTCATCATTTGCTTCATCTCAAACAATTGGGAGCCATTGCTTTCATCTGTACCATACTCAGTTTTGACTGTCGAGAGAGCTACAAAACTTTGTTTCTCTTTGAACCCTGATATGAGGTTGTTGTGTAGAGAGAAACATACACCTGAGAGACTCTTACAATTATCTTTATTATCATCCAGAACATAGCCAATCAACCTTGAGTCTTCAGGTTTGGAGACTGATGTGACCACATAAGGTTCCACATCATAATCTTTGGATGTCACCTGTTGTTGAAGGATTGGATGAATCTTCTGGATTTTCTTGTCAATTTGTCCTTCACCACATATATCTTCTTCTTTAATAGTGAGCTTTGGTGGCCATAGCTTTGCTTTATCTACTTGACTATCAGGACATATATCTAGGGCTTTGTGGTAAGTAGCAGTTGTCTTCTGATCTGGTTCCTTTAATTAATAATTCACCTTTGTCATTGGTGACTAGGCACTCATTCTTTGAGAAGTCAACCTTGAGCCCTTGATCAGATAGTTGGCTAATACTAATTAGATTAACTCTTAGTTCTTTGACAAACTGGACATTGTCCAGCTTGGGCAAACTATTGCTGATTAGTTTCCCAACTCCCACGATTTGTCCTTTAACACCATCACCAAAGGTCACATAACTTGAAGTATATAACTTAATGTCTTCCAGAAACCTTTCTTCACCTGTCATGTGTCTTGAACACCCACTATCAAAGTACCAATCTTCTTTAGATGTGGCTCTGAAGGATGTGTGAACTATATGAGCAGCTACTTTGACTTTTGGCTTCCATTCTTTCTTGGTTCTGGCCATTCTATGATATACTCTAGGTTGAGGTTTCTTCTTTGGATAACCATAGAGTTTATAGCAGAAGGATTTGATATGGCCGTACTTACCACAGTAGTGACACTTCAAGGAAGTGGATTTTCTTTTGTTCACAGGTTTCAGATGTGGTGTGGGATGTGGCAACATCTTGAAGTCAGATCTGTTTTAAGCAGGAACAAAGTTTGATTCTAGGGTTTCATTATTATAGATTACCCCATACCCTACTCCAGTTGAGTCATTAGCATGATTTCTGATGCTGAGAATCTCATTAAGCTTCTTTGTTCCCGTACCAAGCATTCTAACAGATTTTGTCATGATCTCCAAATTAGAAGTTACTAGTTTGACTTCATCTTCAAGGCTGGTTACTTTTGCCTGTAGCTTCTGTTCCTTCATCTTGAGTTGCTCAATGATAGCCCTTTGTTCTCCAGCTGTTGATTTTTCTGACATAAGTTGATTGATGGTAGTCTTTAGTTCTGCATTATTTCTGCATACTTCTTCACTTCTGATGCATAGTTTTCTGTATGCTGAGGCTAGTTCCTCGTAAGTGAGATCTTCATCACATGAGTCATTGTTAGAGAGACACACACCAGTCATGGCATTCACTTGATTGGAAGCTTTATTTACCAACTCATTCTCAGAGTCATCTTCATCAGACCAACTTACAGATAGCCCCTTCTTTTGTTTCTTTAAGTAGGTGGGACATTCAGATCTATAGTGACCATAGCCTTCACATTCACGACATTGAATGTCTCTGTCTTGAATTGGTTTGTCATCAGTTTTGGTTTTTGCTGAAGTATTTCCTTGTTTCCTGATGTCAAACTGGATGTGCTCCACATTGCTCATTGGTTTTCTTCCCACATTCTTCAAGATTCTCTTAAATTGTTTTCCAAGAAGAGCTACATCATCTTAGAGGTCTTCTTCATCAACTTCCTCATTATCAGTGTTAGAGGTGAAGACTATGCTTTTCCCTTTCTTCTCAGGTTTATCACTGAAGTTCATCTCAAAGGTTTGAAGAGAGCCTACCACTTCTTCTACTTTCATACTAGCAATGTCCTGAGATTCTTCAATAGCTGTGACCTTCATGTCAAACCTCTTTGGTAAGGATCTAAGGATTTTCCTTACCATCTTCTCATCAGATAGCCTTTCTCCCAAGGAATCAAAGGAGTTTGCTAGGTCAAGAATATTCATGTGAAAGTCATAAATAGTCTCTTCCTCCTTCATTCTGAGATTCTCAAATTTTGTGTACAGAAGTTGAAGTCTTGAGCTTTTCACCTTAGAGGTCCCTTCATGGGTTGTCTTGAGTATCTCTCAAGCATCTTTGGCAACAGTACATTGTTTGATGAGTCTGAACATGTTTTTGTCCACTCCATTGAATAATGCATTTAAAGTTTTATTGTTGCCAAGAGCAAGTGTATCTTATGCTGGAGCCCAATCTTCTTCTGGTTTGAGTTATTCTGTGTCAGCTCCATTAGCATCCTTGACTTTGGGATGTTCCCAACCTTTCAGTACTGCTTTCCAATTTCTACTATCAATGGATTTCAAGAAAGCAGCCATGCGTGATTTCCAATAATCATAGTTTGTGCCATCCAGAAGGGGTGGTTTGCTGCCCAAAGTCTCGTCCTTGTCCATGGTTCCGGAAAGTATCTTCCTTGGAGCTCACCCTAAAGCAGAACAGGGTGCCGGCTCTGATGCCAATTGAAATTCCGGTAGCAAGTCACAGATGTGCAGCGTGATGTGGAGCACGTCAGGGTTTAGGTATACGATGTGTTGCCTAATGTGCCAACATCATAAACATGCAATAGCTTGATGAACAAGGAAAAATAAAGTGCAGAAGATAAAGAACACAATGAGTTTGTTAACCCAGTTCAGCGCAACACACTTACGTCTGGAGGATACCAATCCAGGAATGAATCCACTATGATAGTTCTACTTCAAAGCTAAACAATCCCAATTTACAACTTTTCACTTAGACACTACCCGTGCTAACTCAACCTTGCTCCTCACAAGATATGACTACCCCTAATCACTTCCTAGTTATCCTACCTTACTCCTCACAAGGATTTTGACCTGCCTTGCTCCTCACAAGGACTTTACCTTGCTCATCACAAGGATTTTTACAAACTCAATGATGGAGACACACTCCTAATCCTAAAGAACCAACTCGTGCTTCAAAGCTTTGAGTGATTCAAAGTCCAAATCTTGTTTCAAACTAGAACCAAGAAAAGGAACTTCTCTGTGCTTAAAAGCATAAGAGCTAAATACAACCCTAAGTTCAAGTCTCAATGGAAACAAGAAACAATAGGGACAAAGACTGAAAATCCTAATGACTAGAATTATGAATATTGATTTCAGTAATTGAACTATGTCTTCAGTCTTCCTTTAGATAGAACGAACTTCTGAAAGCTGGCCATCGTATTCTTCAAGTAACAAACTCAATCTTTTACAAAAGATATGTTTGTTTTGAATCTTTTTAAATCTTCTAGTAACAAACCGGCCTTTTTAAATCTTTTCTGAATCTTTTTCAATCTTTTAGCTCGTTCCTTGGCGCGCAAGCTAGCGTGGATGTGTTTGTTTAAAACAAATCTTTTTTAAAAGATCACACGCAAATAATGAAAGCGCGTTTTTAGGGCATTTGGTTTAGGTTCCACATGTGTGCACATCAGTCACCACATCTGGACCAAAGGCTTATTTTAACAAATGAAGCCAACCCTAAAATACACTCAACCTCACAGGTTGAAAACACTAACATGACCCCAATCTGAAATTTCATTCTCTAGTACCTTCACATATCCGCTAATCTCTACTTTGTCACTTGTAGGATTATACAGTCTATATGCACCAGTTCTATGATATCCAACTAATATCATGGGAACACTTTTGTCTTCCAGCTTCTTTCTCTTAGCACCAGGTACATGCTTGTAGCACAGGCTACCAAACACATTCAAGTGACTCACACTTGGTTTACTCTTGGACCACACCTCTTCAGGTACCTTATCCTTCAGCTTCTTGATTGGACTTCTATTTAGAAAGTAAACAACTGTAGCAACTGCTTCACCCCAGAATCTCTTGGGAAGATTCTTTTGCTTTACCATGCTTCTGAACATCTCTAGAATACTTCTATTCCTCCTTTCTGCAACACCATTGTGTTAAGGAGTATATGGTGCAGTAACTTCATGAATTGTGCCATGTTCTTTACAGAAATTCGTAAATTCAGTAGAGGTGTACTCACCTCCACTACCTGTTCTCAAAATCTTCAATGACTTGTCACTCTACTTCTCAACCATGGTTTTGAACCTCTTAAACACTTCAAAAGCATCACTCTTAGCTTTTATATGATGTAACCATATCATTTTAGAGTACTCATCAACAAACGTCATGAAGTATTTGTTTACACCAGTTGATAACACTCAAATGGTCCACAGATGTCAGAATGCACAACATTTAACACATCACTATATCTCATAGACAGATGACTTTTAAATGATGATCTATGATGCTTTCCTAATAGGCAAGTAATGCATGTATCTACTGGAGTTAAGACACTAGGCAATCCTAACACCATGCATTTCGAATTAAGTATTGACAAACTTTTGAAATTCAAATGCCCATAACTCTTGTGCCATAGATCACTATCTTTATTTTCAGAAGTTGCAGACAAGCATGTAGCTTCAATAGCTTTGATCTGAGTCTTGTAGATCCTTTTCTTGCTTTGTGGTGTTTTGAAAATCAATCTCTTCTTGGAATCAAAGAGTTGTAGTGTCTCATTTTCAATTATTATCTTGAAGCCCTTTGAAATCAATTGCCCTATACTCATGAGATTACACTTCATACCATGGACATATAGAACCTTTTCAATTACAGCTTTCTTGCCATTTGACCTTTGGATCACAACATTACCCATACCTTCTGCCTTAATAGAATCATTGTTGGCCAATTTGATCTTTGTGTTCAGACATTCATCAAAGTCAGTCAAGATGCTTCTATTACCAGTCATGTGGTTAGAACACCCTGAATCAAAGTACCAAACCATGGAATCTGTTGTCTCATCAGCAATTGTCACCATGAAGCTTGTTTCATCTTCTGAACTTGAGCTATCATGTGCTATATTTACTTCTTCACCACTGTCTTGACCCTTCTTCTTCTTTCAGCTCTTACACTCATTAGCATAATGGCCATATTTGTCACAGTTGTAGCACTGAATCTTGCTTTTGTCCACCTTCTTTTTTGACTTGTTCTTTTGTTTCCCTCCTCCTCCATTAGAGGATTCAGGAAATGTCTCAGCATTGTCTTCAACATTGTCCTTTCCTTTCTTGGACTGTTTCTTGTTCTGCCACTTCTTCTGTTCACTTTGAAACTTCTTGAACTTTGAGAACAAAGCTTGCTCATCTGCTTTGCCATGGCTTCTCTCACCATTCTTCAACTCATGAGCTTCAAGTGTGCTTTGCAGATCCTCAATCTTGATCTCACTCAAGTCTTTAGTCTCGTCTATAGTCTCCATTATATGATCAAATTTAGAAGTCAAAGTTCTTAATACCTTTTCCACAGTTTCTTGCTCATCAAGATTACCTCAACAACTCTTCATCTGATTAGTGAGAGTCACCAATCTTGTGAAGTAATCAGCAACAAATTCATCACTATTCATCTGCAGCAGTTCATATTGTCTCTTCAAGGCCTGAAGCTTTACTTTCTTTACCTTTGCATCACCACCATAGCTCTTTTGCAAGATATCCCATGCATCTTTGGAGGTCTCGGCATCTGCAATCTTCTCATACACCTTTGAGTCAACACATTGATGAATGAGAAACAAAGCCTTGTTATCTTCTTTTCTTCTCTGAATGTTGTTCTTTGTTCTTCATTTGCATTTTCTGATAGAAGAGTGATTGCTGCATTGACTTGTTCATTGACTTCTTGACATTGAATATCACCTTCATCTGCTTCACCCATCTATCCCAATTCTTTCCATCGAAAACTAGCAAATTCGCATAGAAATTGTTGTTCCCGGCCATGGTTAATTCACTTTCAACTTGATTCTTCTTTCAAGAACGAATCAAGATGTACGAGCTCTAGATTCCATTTTGTTGGGGATAGAGAAACTATGAATTGAAAATTGAAGAGATTGAATTAAAGAAAAATTTTTCATTTTTATTAACAACAACGACATCTATATATAGGTGAAAATGTACAAACATAAATTACAACTGTACAACTACAATAACCGTCTAACTAACAAAACAGAAACGTAACTGAACCACACGAAGAGATTCAGAACCTAAGACGTTGCCATAGAGTTCAGAAGCTGGTTACTTCAGAACTTGTCTGTGCCCGTCAGAAGCTGTGTGAGTAAGTTTGCTTCAGAAGTCTGGTGAGCATTAGGAGCTTAGTCGAGTTAGATTCTGAACAAGAGATTCTGAGAGGTTCAGCAGAGCTTGAATTACAAAACAACAAAGCATTGTATAATTTGTTTTAGAAATTATCCCTAATTTATTTTAGAAATCCAATATTATCCAATATAATTAGGTTACAAACATTTTCGATGTCTGTTGTTCATACTCTGTTTTCTAATCTCGTGCCTACTCTACTCTGTTTTCTCATGTATGTTCCCTATTGTTTCTTATACTGGACGTGCTTCATATATATATTCATATGTTTATAAGACAGACTTAAAGTATGTGACATTAGTGTGGAGAGATACATGATTTAGTACATTAAGACACAATAGATGTCACTCCCTACCAGCAATCCCTGTCATAAGTTACTAAACAAATTCAAATTTGAATCATAATAGATCAATACAACTTTACGTAACGTATACACTTACTGACAGTTAAGGCACTAAACTTCATCAACAATATGTAGAATATATATATATGGTTAAAAACAGATTGGTTTGTAGTTCATATGTAGTCTTTTCCGTTTTGAATTGATCACGTCACTGTTTGATAAATATTTTATATGTTTATGTTAAACTTATTTTTAAAATATTTATTGAATTAGATGGACTTCGATATAAAAAAATTGCAATTAAAAAATGGTTTGATTTACGCCAAAAAGTTATAGGATTTTTTTAATGAGTTCCGAAGAGCTATAGGTTAACTCATATGTGCTATTGTTTATTATTATTACCCTACATTCGAATGCCGCAAAAGAGAAAAATATGTTATAGTATGAGTTCCGAGTGCGTGAATGTTGTAAGATTTTAAGGATAAAAAAAGTAAATTAGCCTTAAGATCCCTCTCTCTTCTTGTGAACCTAACATATACAGTATTTAATAAAAAAGGAACGGAGGAAGTATTTAAACAAAAAACTTTTGAACCAAACATAGATTTAATTAAAATATCTCTCTCCCCTCCCTTTCCCTCCCCTCCCCTCCCCTCTATTAAAATCCCTCCCCTTCCCTCCCTTCGGTTGAATCAAACACACCCTTAGAGGAGAAAACGAATAAGGTTTTTTAGGTGTAAATAAAATATAAATTTCTGATATTGTGATAGCCCTTCCCTCCCCTTCCCTCACTTTGTGCTTGTTTGGTTTGTTTTATTTTTTAGCTAGTTTATTGGCTTAATTGGTACTAGCGGCTAAACGGACACATTCCGTGCCCGTTTGTGAAATCGATATTTTTTTTTGTGATCGATATTCTGTATTGTGCAAATATAAATAACTACTTAATCTCCTTTTTTATTGGACTTTGTTAATTGATAACTACGTAACCTCTTCTTTTTTTTGTGGTTAGTTATTAAGAAGAAAAAAATATTTTTTTTTTACTATAAAAAAAACTGAAAATCTACTTTTATGTGGAAGTTGTGTTTAGTTATTAAGAAGAAAAAAAAAATTATTTACTAAAAAAAACTGAAATATATTTTTATGTGGAAGTTATTTTTTAAGGGTAAAATTGGAATAATAAAAATGTCATCCCAAAAATTTGTATCCACTTTATATATTAGTATAGATTTTGGTTCTTTAAAAATATTTTTGGTTTCATATTGATCACTTAAAGAAAAAAGTTTTGTTTAGATTCCTTAACTATAGTTTCATTAGTTAAGTTAGTCCCTTCTTAACTTTTAACCCCAAAAGTATAAGGTGAACCAACAGTTTAGTTTAGTCGCTCCACCATAGACTTCAATAATTTTTTAATATTAACCATTTGATTTCCTCCTAATAATGTACTACCAACACCTAATTTTATTTCCTTTTCTTCATTTTCTCCCTTCTTCATCTTTTTCATAAACTTCATCAATACAAACCCAGATTTTCAAACTCTTAAAAACAAACCCATATTTTTTTTCTCCAAAATGTTACAATAATTTCTCCAAAACCGTCTTCTTTGGTTAAATGTTTCTCAACTTCAAACTTCAATCCACTCTCTCATATATGGCTTTTGAAAACATAGTACTCACATTAATGTTTTCCAATTTTCCCACAAAATCTCAATCCCTCATTCCTTCCTCTCATCAACACAGGAATCAATTTTTCAAGAAGTGTAAACTTTCGGTTCAAGTTTAGTTATAGGTTTCTGGTTTCCTTGGTGTTGCTTCTTGCTTCTTGGTGTTTTATGTTTTTTTTTTTGTTTGATAAAGATTGGTGAAGTTGGAAATGAAGAACAAGACAAAGAAGAAGATGAAGAAAAAGACAAATATTTACTTGATGATGGTTCACCGTTATATTTATCAGACATGTAAATCCTACTGTTATATTTTTACCAAATCAAACGGTTCAGATTAAAATAAATTAACGGAGAGGACCAATGTGACTAATGGAAACATTATTAAGGGACCTAATAGAAACTTTTTTTCTTTAAGGGACCATTGTAAAACCAAAAATATCTTTAAGGGACTAAATTACTAATTAAGCTTAGTTTATTTAAATAAATAAGTTTTAATGTTAATTTATAAGTTCTCACTAACGAAAATTGCATTTTCATAATCTATTTTGTCATAAACTACCTTGACTAACATATGAATAATACATAAAAACTTAATTATATATATTAATATATAAAGAGAATATCTCTTTTTGTTATATCTATTTTACCCTTTTTAAGTTACCATTTTTTTAAGGTTTTATTTACTTCATAACTACTATAGGTGCAATCAATAAGGATGTTAAATAGTTAACAAAATTTATAACAGCACGCTATATAAAAAAGAGGAAATGAAATAAGAATAAACAAAAAAAGATAACTGCATAGATAAAGAGGCATTACACATGTCTACAACAAAACATTGGTTTTCATGGACCAATTTTTCACTTTATTTTACTTCCTTCCTTCCTAGAGCTTCTTCTTCTTCTTCCACCACACCACAAGTACATTCAACATATACTATTATATTGCTCTCACAATTTTATATACTATACATACTATTTTGTTGAATTATACCCCTCGTGATTACCAAACAAAAAGAAAATGGATTATATGATAAAAAAGTTCAAATCAACTTTAAATAACTTATGGGGAATTATTGTCATTTTATATCACCAATTTACTATTTAGAAACAAGAAGTTACAAAAAAAATTTATCAAGAAGTTTTGCGTTTGTCGTCTGTCTATAACTTCTCATTTTATTTGCTCTAATTACCAAAAGAAGAAGAAGAAGAAGAAGAAGAAGAAGAAGAAGAAGAAGAAGAAGAAGAAGAAGAAGAAGAAGAAGAAGAAGAAGATATGTTGTTGCGAATTCGACGATAAACACAAACCAATAATAAACTAATGTGTGGGGCAAGCGTAACAAGCAACAAAATAATAAGCAGGATAGAAACGATGATGCAATAATCCAAAGCAATAAACAGCGGAAGAAAAGAACACAATCAATTTGTTTACTCAGTTCTGTGTTAATTAACCTACGTTAGGGGAGAGAGCAACTCTCCTTTCCAATAGAATCAAATAAGTCACTTAACAAGAAATTTCCAATTCGGTTACAAGAATTAATCCTAATTCTACCCAAATCCCGAATCTCTTCCTGTGGCCAAGAGACTCAATTTCGACCTAGTCTACCCAAGGTGATCCCACAAGATGATCCAAAGAATGATTTTCCCAAACCCCTAGGATCCTAAGACCCTAGCCTTATGTGGTGGCAAATCCCAATTTCCTACATCTTGTCTCTCTTTACTCTCACTCTCTATTTATAGAAAAATATATGAAGATTATTTTAAAACAAATCGTTATAAAATAAAACCAAATCTCATATTGTTTATAAATATATTTAATTTAAAACCAAACACAATCCAAGTTAGATATTCTTCAAAAATATATTTTTCACAAAATCTGCAATATTCTGACTTCCAATCTTGAGATTTCAAGGCATATCCAACAATTCTCCACCTTGCCTTTAAATCGATGGTGATCCAATCAACCACCGCGTTGCTCTCTCCATCTTGAATTTTCTATCCAAGATCACCGGTTAAGTCCAAGTCCCACTTGAACCTCGACCTCTTCCACTTGCTTCCAACAACCATTGCTAACCACAAGTATTACCTTCTCTTCATCCCTCGAAATGCCTTCCGCCCTCATGAAGATCTTGCATCCCACTACCATTGGATTTTTGGTACCACCCACAAGATTCACCAGTCCCTCTTCGACCTCCGGAGTGAACCGCTCCGTACTCTCGAAGAAATGCTTGCCTCCAATTGTCCTTGGAATTTTTAGGACAGCCCTACAAGCTCCACCTTACCGTCTTCAACCCCCGGATTGTTCATGTTCGTCCTCCTGGAGAACTGTTTGCTTCCATTCTTCCAACTATCCATAGATTTTTAGGATAGCCCTACAAGCCTCACTACCCCCCTCTTCGACCTCCGGAATGCCTTCCGTATTCTCGAAGAATTGCTTGGCTCCAAAACAACCATGGAATTTTAGGTGGTTCCACAAGCTGCAACATCAAACTCTCCATGTATCCAACTACCTCCAGCAGTCTCAGAAGTCTCCAAGTCTGATCACTGTTGCTTTCAATTGTCTCCCTGAAGATCTTCCAGGTTTTGTACTTCTTCAGCCACAATTGAAACAAATCCCACAAGGTCTTCATAGTCGTACCACTTTGGTGCAACAATTCCACTCTCCTCCCTACCTCCCATTAGATAGCTGATGACATGAATTTCTACGGTATTTTTAGTATTATTATTAGTAGTAAAATGACCAAGACAGACCCAAATACGAAGGAAAACCTACAAACGCAAGAAAAAGCATCAAGACAGAGTCCAAAATGCAAAAAGACAAGAAAAAGCCCAAAAAGTGAAGAAAATCAGCATTCCATTGCAGCACGATGGCTCCCATCGTGCCACGATGGGAGCTACTTGTTCGCCAAGAAATCAGAAGCATTAAATCTGAAGAAAATCTTTGCATCGCAACACGATAGAGCATATAGCAGCACAATGACCTAACTTGGCGCCCAAGCTGATGAAAAGCACACCATCAGTTATAAAATTAAACTGAATCTTCACATTGCAACACGATGGCTTCATCGTACTGCGATGCTGATGACATGAATTTCTCCGGTATTTTTAGTATTATTATTAGTAGTAAAATGACCAAGACAGGCCCAAATACGAAGGAAAACCTACAAAAGCAAGAAAAAGCATCAAGACAGAGTCCAAGATGCAAAAAGACAAGAAAAAGCCCAAAAAGTGAAGAAAATCAGCTTTCAATCGCAGCACGATGGCTCCCATCGTGCCACGATGGGAGTTTCTTGTTCGCCAAGAAATCAGAAGCAATAAATCTGAAGAAAATCTTTGCATCGCAGCACGATGGAGTATATCGCAGCACGATGACTTAACTTGGCGCCCAAGCTGATGAAATGCACAGGATCAGTTATAAAATTGAACTGAATCTTCAAATCGCACTGCGATGAGCTCATCGCAGTACGATGCCTTGCCGAGGCCCATTACGAAAACTAAGGAGAGGTTCAGAGGAGCTCTATTGGGCATAGTTTTCTCCCTTTACGGGAAAACTAACTCAGCAAGGTATGATTTCTTTAGGCTTTGGTATTTATGTTATAATTTCTTTATTGTAATTTAAATATGTAGTCTTTATATTTATGCCTTAGGTTGTGGTGGAGAAGATGAACTCCCCTATGAATATATGGAGTCTGTGATTGAGTCTAAGATATAATAAATGATATTTAGTAATTAAGTTTGTTATTTACTTTCGCGCACTTTAATAACGTATTCTCGTAATCTGGCCGGATAAGCGGGAGCGCCCATAAAATTGATATCAGGTTTTGACTTGATATGGTCCGGAACTCGTAGTAAATAATGCTAGGAGAATAGAGACGGTAACATCCTGAACTAGTCGTGAACTGAGCGGTTAGAGGAGGAATCGTGCACTAGGAGTGATCTGAGCACTTAGAAGATGAACAGCCCGATACTAGGACCTAGAGGTTAATTGGTGAAGAGCATAATGCATGTTTATAAACAACTCACTTAGTAATTAGGGTATATGACACATCGAGGTTAGGCTCTCGTAGGTACCTTAGTTGTTAATGTAGGGAAACTTTAATAGACATAGTGTAATAGTAAGGTATTACTACAACAAGGATAATTCTGTTGGAACAAAAGAGGTTCTGACATGACCCAATTAAGTTTTGATGATAACAAAAGTATTAATGTACAATAGGGTATACTAATTATTTAGTCCAAGTGTGCAGATATTCAAGTTAATTTTTATATTCATTAAAAGCACATTGGAAGCTCTGATATGGCATAGCAAACTCTGATCAGAACTTGAAGACATCAGAAGATGCATATTTGGTTCATCAGAGGATGCAAACTTTATTCATCAGAAGATGCATATCAGACTCTAATAAGAGCAGTGAGAGCCGTTTTGTCAGAAGAACATTCTCTGCATCAATGATTATACTCTGACATTCCAAAAGCTGATGAAATCAATCTTATCCACAGAATAGTGACGTTTGTACTATTGTACGAACTCTTTACCTGATTTGGATAAAACGTTTTCTCCAAGATTAATCGCATACAAGGTTACCTGATTTGGAAATCAAAGGTACTATCTACAGCTGGCGCAATCTCACCGCATCAAATTCAAATCAAACACGCTCCACCTTCATCTATAAATTGGAGCAAGTTTGAAGCTTTGGGATACGACACTTGAACAATTTGAAAAGAGCTGTTACTCTGCTAAATTCATCCTAAAGCACAAAACTGCAAATACAACTTGAACTCATATTCAAAATCCAAGACTCCAGTTTCAGCTTCTGTTAATTCATTAGTTGAACCTTAGAATTTTGTATTAAGATTCTAAGTTAAGTCTTGTATCAAAAGTTGTATTTAATTTGTAACTGAACATTGATCTTTATATCAATTGTTCAGACTCTGTTTTTCTAAACTTGTGTATTGAAGTCTCTTGCCTGCGTGCTTGAGCATTAGGAAGTCTCTTGTTTGTATACTTGAGCATTGGAAGTCTCTTGCTTGTGTGCTTGAGCAATTGTAATCTTTGGTGATTATAGTGAACTCTCTTGGAAGTACAAGAGGACTGGACGTACTCTCGGTTTGTGAGGGGAACCAGTATAAAAATCTCTGTCTCTATCTTTCTCTCCTTCTCTCTACCTTCAAAGTTATTCTTGATTGTGTTTTGTTTTTCTAACCGTTGTAAACTCTGATAAGTTCTCTGTAACTTAGAAGAAATATTTAAATTACCAAAAACACAATTCAACCCCCCCTTCTTGTGTTTTTCACACCTTCAATTGGCATCAAGAGCCCGGTTCTGTTTTTAATCACCTAACAGTGAGACAGTTTCCTGTTGAAAGACACTATGACTGAAACTCCAAGTGGTAGCTTGAAATCAGTTCCACATGACTATGATGTTGAAGAAAAGTCAAGCAACAAAGCACCAAAGTTCAATGGAGATGCATCTACTTTTTCCTGGTGGAAAGATAGAATCTACAATCATCTTATTGGTTTAGATGATGAACTTTGGGACTTGGTTGAAGAAGGGGTAACTTTCCAAGGACTATATGAAAAGGGAAGGCTATCTGTTGAAGAAAGAAAGAAGTTCACTCCTACAGACAAGAAACTTTACAAGAAGCATCACAAGGTTAAGGATCTTCTCATTGGATGTATAACTCATGATAAGTACCTCAAGATTACAGACAAATCCACTGCCAAGAGCATCTATGACTCCTTGTGTTCCACATATGAAGGGAACAAACAGGTTCAAGAAGCAAAGGCTACTCTTTTGATCCAACAGTATGAACTCTTTAGAATGAAGGATGATGAGACAATTGAATCAATGTATTCTAGATTCAAAATTCTTGTGGCTGGTCTCCAAGTTCTAAAGAGAAGTTATACAACCTCTGATCATGTAAGGAAGATTTTGAGAAGCTTACCTTCAAGGTGGAGGCCTAAGGTAACAGCTATCCAAGAAGCTAAAGATTTGGACAAACTTGGCTTGGAAGAATTGATAAGTTCACTCATGAGTCATGAGATTGAACTATCTTCTGATGAGCCTCAGAAGAAGCTAAAATCTGTGGCCTTGCCATCTATTTCAGTTTCATCTAAGGCTCTGAAAGCCAAAGTTGTAGAATCTGAAGCAGAGGAATCTTCCATAGATAATCAAGAGGAAGGATCAGATGATGATTTCTTTGCACTCTTGTCCAAAAACTTTCAAAAGTGGTCACTAAGGAAGGGCAAAAATTTTCAAGGCAGAGGATCTGGATCAAGAAACAACACCAACAAAGAGAAGAAGGATGACACAAAAAATTGTTTCAATTGTCATAAGCCTGGACACTTCATGGCTGATTGTCCTGAACTCAACTCCAAAGGTAAAGGAAGAAAGAGTATGATCAAAAACAAAGCCAAGAAGAGTCTGATGGCAACATGGGAGGATATTAATGAACTATCTGAGGATGAAGACTCTGAGGAAGCAAACCTAGCGCTTATGGCCATTGGTGAGTCAGACAATGAAAATGATTCAGAGTCTGATACTGACGACATTGATGAGGTAATATCTAAAATGTCTAATACTCAAATGACCAAAGCTTTGAAAGATGTAATGGTGAAGTACATGGAAAAATTGAGTGAGTTAGATTTTTGCAAACAAAAAATGAAGCTCCTCAATGAAAATCTCACCCAGACTCAAGCAAACTATCAAAAATCTCTTAAAACAATTAAGGTGCTTGAGACTGGATGCAGAACATGTCACAAACCTTATGACGAGTATGAAATCTCTCTACAAGAGTTTGTGCACCATAACATAGATAAGACTAGGGTAACTTCTGTAATTCATGGTGGACTTAGCAACTATTATAAAAGACAAGGACTTGGTTCTCTTACATGTCCTGATGTGGGAAAATTAAGTAAACCTGTCGTGTTGAGCAAGTCACCATCAGAATCTTATTCAAACTTCACTAAGAGTACATCAGAACCTCTGACTGTGTCTGGTACTCTTGTGAGCTTGGAATCACAAGATAAGGTATCAAAAGATAACTCATCTTCTGAACCTAAGTCTCTAAAACTAAGGTTCCCCTCACATCAGTACCCATGTCTACTCAAGTTAAAGCTGTCAAAGTACCAAAGCCTGTTGATAAGCGGGGCACTAGTACTTCTTGAAGGTGGAAAAACACAAGAAGGGGGGGGGGGGGGTTGAATTGTGTTTTTAGAATTAAAACTTTTTCGAAATAAAACCAAGTTTGCAGCGGATAAAACACAAATTAAAAGAGATGCTGAGAGAAAGAGAGAAAGAAGGACACAGAATTTATCCTGGTTCCCCTCACAAATCGAGAGTACTCCAGTCCCCTTGTTACTAACAAGAGATTTTCACTATAATCTACTAAAGATTACAAATTGCTCAAGCACACTTGCAAGAGACTTCTCAGGTGCTCAAGTTTCACTAAACAAGAGACTTCTCAAATGCTCAAGTTAATCTTAACAAGAGACTTCTCAAACAAACTTAAGAATAAGAATGAATGTTAAGGAACACTTGATATACTATCAGAGGTGTTTACAAAATACAACTCAATTTGTTCTAAGACTTAGAATGACAGATTTAAATTATGATGTCAGAATGCTTCTTAGTCTTTGAACGTAGAACAGTCGTTAGAACAGTAGTGATAACAGTTGTAGTAACAGTTGTAGTAACAGTTGTAGTAACAGTAGTCATTTCTTCCATTTGAGTCTTCTATTTATACTTGGAGGAAGATGATGACCGTTGCAGAGAGAGAGGTGCCAGCTGGAATTTACTCGTACAATTGATAGCTGTATATTGCCTTCTTTGGTAAGGAATTCCAATTCCACTACCTAGCTATTCAATTTATCACTCATCCATTTTGAGTAATAATAGTACGATAGTACAATCCTCAAATGCGCTCCACTTATGGATAAGGTTAACGTTGTACCAACGAATATTCCTTCCTGTGGATGTGACAGAGCCTTGAAGTGGATTGTTCTTCAATCATTGGTTCTGTATAGGTCAGCTCTTGAGTGACGTAAATTCCTTTTGCTTCTGATGTTCTTGTCATAGCTTCTTAAGATCTTCAGCTTCTGAACTTCATCAGAGCCTAGCTTTTGGTCTTCAGAAGTGCTATCTTCAGCACGCAAAATTAAGCTTCTGATGAACAGCGATACTCTTTCAGAGCTTGTTTTGACTGGCTTCTCTGCTACTATTCATAGTGCTTCTGAATGAATTTTAACTTGTAATTCTGCACACTAGAATAATCATTAGTAATACCAATTGTAATTTTAATACTTTGTTATCATCAAAACCACTTAAAACATTAGAGGTTCATGTCGGACCCACTTTGTTCCAACAATCTCCCCCTTTTTGATGATGACAAACCAAAGCATTAAAATTCAATTGTTGTTGATTTAATTTAATTATGATGACTTCAGGTTTCAAAGGTTTGCAATCTCCCCCTGAGTCTGATAATCCATAAGGGTAGGTTTGTAAGCTCCCCCTAAGTTTTATCCATAATTAATTAAAACAGTTTAAGAGTTGATTTATTAACTTAAAATAAATTTTCATATTTAACTCTCAGAAGCATAGTTTTGCAAGCTTTGCTTCTTAGAGTTTGATAATGCTCAGAAGCGGTTTGCAAGCTCTTCTGACATTGTCTATGAATTTTATTTTAGGATCTTAAATTTTCTCCCCTTTCAATAATCGTTCAGAATGAGAAAGAATCATAAGAGATAAATATTGATTCATAATGCTTTTAACATTACAGTTTCAGATTGAGCAGTACATGAATGAATCAACATTAATTTTAACGCTACTCTTACTCCCCCTTTTGGCATCAGTCAAAAAGACACAGAAAACCAAGCAGTCAAACTCGTTATAACAAGGTAGTCAAGTCAAAAAGTGATGACAACTAAATTCATTTAATGAATTGTGTTGAAAACTGTCCTGACAAGAGAGCTTGATGACACTATAAAAAGGGATGATTCCTCTCATTTTACTCATCCAGAGTAATCAAGTAACATACAATGGAAAGACAGGTTACCAAGGATGCTTCAGGCTCAAAAGAAGAGAGCAAGAAGGGAGCAGAGCCCTGGCGCTGCGAAGAAAATAGGCTACGATATGAGAGAAACAAGGAAGAACTTATTTTAACAGAGTCAGAGGAGGAAGAATTGGGCTCTGATCTGGAAGAGTTCTTATGGACATATGAAGATAATCTAGCAGATTATCCAGCTGAGGTTCAGAAGCTTGCTGATGAAGCACTATCTCTTCTCAAAGAGAAACTGAAGAGTATAGAATCAGAGGCTTATAAATCTAAGCCTTAGGCTAGATGCAATCATATGTAATAAAGAATCTTTCTATTAATAATAAAAGTTGTTCCTCTACCTATCTCTCTCTCTTTTAAGCTTGCTTTCTTTTTATATACCACATAAGTATTGTCAGAACACCAGTTACCAGACACGCCTCATTCGGTATTGGTGCCCCGTTGTTAAACAGGCTTTAATACTAAGAAGCTATTTCATGAGTAAACAGGAGTACTGATGAGAGGGACTCTTAGGTTTTGAAAATCCTAGGCTTATTAGTTTAAATACTAAGATGCTCTTCAGCATCTTTCACTAGAGTCAGAATTCTCAAGAGTACCAGACAATATTATGGTATATAGAAAAGTTAAATTTTGAAAAACAAAGATAAAACAAACATATAAGCAAATAACAAACACACAAATATGGATAATATAGATATGAATTAAAAGAAAATTATCCAAAAATTACACAAGAACTTAACAATAAAACAAGTGCTCAAACATAAGGGTTAAGGTTTGGGTTGCTGTTGAGTAAGCTTCAGAAGAAGTTCCATCATTGCATCTATCTTCTTGTTTGTAGCTTCACCAGATCTGTTCATGTCTTCTCTTATATCGGCCCTGAACTCATCCATTTCATTTCTTAGTTCCTCTCTTAAGTCATGCTTGATTACATCCAGAGCTTCTTGCATAACAGATGGTATAGCAGATGAAGAAGAGCCTTGGACAAGTACTGTTGGAGATCTAGGAGGAGATGAAGCAACAATGGGAGCTTTACCTTTATCAGAATCTGGTTCACTAAGGTTCTGATCATTCATAACAATATCTTCTGCAGCTCCTTGATTCTCAAGAATCTTATTAGTCTCAATGACAGCAATGTGAACAGCTCTATCAACCAATAACTTGAAGGCTTCTTGTTCAGCGAGCCTCTGACGTTCCATTTCAGCAGCTATCCTAGCCTGCTCATCAACCAGAGATCTTGTGATACTTTCATTCACAACAGCTAAAAAAGCTAACCTCTGACATTCTTCTTCATGGTTGAAAGATGTGAGCCTTAGAGCGTTTAGCTTCTCAACAACCTCAAACAGTTCCTGTACAGTGTTTGCTCCTCTACCCTTAATCTTATCCTTCAGATGAGTACTGAGAATCCTTAAAGATTTACCAAATAAGTACTCTAATTCCCTGACATCAGCATCCATATCAGAGGGGAAGATAAGAGCTTCTTCCTCTCTTTGTTTAAACCTCTTAAGTCTAATACCTATAGCATTATTTAGCAGCTCAAGGTTTGGTTCAGAGTCAGAATTGAAAAAGGGTAAGGATGGGTCAAAGGGAATGGTTGGTTCAGGTTTCTTTCTTTTGAGTTCAATGATTTTGATTTTGCTGAGATTTGGAGGTATGATATCATCATCAAGATTGATGGAATCCTTGAATATTTGATGTTCAGCTTTAGTTAGGTGTTGGTAAAGCTCAAGAACCTCTTCTAAAACTAGAGGTTTGTTGAGTGGGTCAGAGACAGGTTGTGGTGATAGGTGTTGTTGTTCAGTCATGACATTGATTGGTGATGAGTGAGATGAATTTTGTTGTTCTTCAGAATGAGCAATTGGCTCATTCTGAACAGGGGTGAATGTAGGTGGATTCACTCGTGAGATGTGATCAAGTGAGGGAGGGGGTGTGTGAATGACCTGTGTGTTTTGTGTTTTATGGACGGGTGAATCATTTGTGAGATTCATGGATGGAAATTGATGTGGTGAATTTGGATTTGAGTTGGTAAATGCAACACCACACATGTGTTGTTCAAGATGTTCTATGACAGAATCTTGATTTGTGGTTTGATTGAGAATGGTTGTGTCTACATAAATAGAAGGTTCTTCATCAGAAGAGAGATGAATGGACTTTATGGTGGTTTTCTTTGTGGTTTTCTTGAAAGAGGTTCTCTTTGGTGTAAGAGTTTTCTTTTGTTTTGGGTTGGATTCTCTGATGAGTGTAGCAATTAACTCATCCGAGGCAGTGCTGGTATCTGATGAAGATGATGATGGTATAGCTTTATGATCAGGTAAGACTACACTAATAGGTACAGTGAAGTCTATGGGTTGAGGTTGATTTGTAGATGATGGAGGTTGAGAAATAGATGGTTTAGTAATAGAGGGTTGGGATTCAGAACCAATAACCTGAGCTACAGGAATGCTAGAAGTATTAGATTCAGAGATCTTACCTTTTGGTTTAGAAGCTCTGGTCTTTAATCTCTTTGCAGGTTTAGCAGGGTTCTGATCTTCCTCAGAAGCTGAAGGCCTATCATGCCTTTTCTTTGTCCGTTTTTCCTTCTGAACAGCTTCTGTCATCATATTTTCAGCACCTTCCTCAATCTCATCAGCACTAGCATGTCCTTGATCATCAGAGCCTTCATCGATCATTTCTAGCTCAGTAGTTCTTGGCTTTCTTTTGTTCCTTGTTATATCTCTTGGTCCTTTGAAGATATCCCAATTAGGAACACTTACAACCATTTTCCTGGGCACACTAACCCCAGTATCTCTTCTTACTGATTCAAGAAAGTTCTTGATGACCTCCTCATTATCATGTTCTGATATGGTGGGAAATCCATCACACCAGAAGTACTTTTCGTACACTTGCTGTAGAGGTGTTTTCACTTGAATGATTTCTTCCTTGGTTTTTCTCTTCATATTGACCAGAACTGAAGCATCATACTTAGAGGTTTGGAAAACTCTAAGTTTTTCTTTGGCACTCACAATATCTGTGAGTTTGGTTTGCCTTATCAGTTCAGAAATTAACCTAGGGTGATGAATGACTGATGGTATTTTGGTTCTACCCTCATTGATGGTAAGGCACATGTGATCAAAAAGAATCTTAGCCAAATTAACTTTCACCCTCTTGTATAAGAACCAGATGAGATGTTTGTGTGGAATGGAGATGGTATCCAATCCACCTTTTCTGGTGAAGATGGTAGACAAACACATTCTGAAAGCAAATTCAAATGTGTGCTTCATGTGCATTACTTTTCCAAAATCCTTTTGGTTGCATCCAGATTTAAAGAGGTCCTGATGAATTGAATCCAAATGCTTGCTTTTCTTATCATACACTTCTATATCTTCTCCTTTGTTGTCTAAACCCAGAATCTTAGCAATGTGTGCCTGAGTTATCACAACATTTATTCCCAAAATATTTGACCTAATTTCCCTTTCTCTATAAGGTTTAAGACCAAGTTCCTTTCTTGTTTTCCCTCGTAATTCCTTGTTCTTCTCAACCATATCCTTGTATTCTTTATCAGCACTTGCTCTATCGTACACTTTAGCCTTCTGCCAGAAATACTTCACTATGTCATAGTATACAAAGCCATTAAGCATCTCAAAATAATTTTGCCATTGTTGGTTGTAGAACAAGTATTGAATGTCAATCCCATTTGCTTTCAAACTTTCAAAATCCACGAACTTCTCAGTGAAGAAATCATAAGCATCTGGTCCAGCGTCAGTTTGATGATGTTCGTAGACTAGATTATCTTTTGAATTAAGATCGATGATGGGTGGTAACGTAGGGTTAAAGGGTTCTTGAACGATTTCGTTTGATGAACGAGCAGCCATAGTTGCAGAGAATTAAGAAGATGAAGGTTGGGAATTTCTGTAAGGTCTAGGGTTGTGTAGGTAGTGATTTTGTGTAAAAAGTTGTGCAAGTGAGTGAAGTGACTTATAAATAGTAACTAGCACACATACACAGAGAAAATAAACATTGGGAGGGAGCGCGAGCAGTTTTTAAAAAATTAAATAATATTCTTAACTGCCATAATCATCATTAACTGTTCTCTGCCCGTCAGGATCTAGACACGTGTTGAAAAAGTTTAAACATAGCTGACGCGTGTATAGACAACTGTTGTACACTTACTCGTACTGAACGTTTCATTTCCAAAAGGTTCAGAGCCTCACTCATTTGTATCTGACACCTCATCAGAACCTGTTACTCTTCAGAGCCTAAATTATTCAGAGCTTCCCAAGGGATACTCTAAATTATAAGAGGTTCTGATAGAGCTTCAGATGCTAATTCTATTCTACTTCTCAGAGCTAATTTTCTTCAGAGATATAGTGCATGTTCAAATTCTTTTTGATAAAATCAAATCTTTCAATAGCTAAAGGTTTAGTAAATATGTCAGCCCATTGATGTTCAGTATCAATGAATTGAATATCTATTGTACCTTTCTGAACATGATCCCTTATAAAATGATGTTTTATTTCAATATGTTTAGCTCTTGAGTGTAGAATAGGGTTCTTAGACAAATGAATAGCAGCAGTATTGTCACAATATAGTGGAATACTGCTTTCAGCTATGTTATAATCTTCCAACTGATATTTCATCCAGAGAAGCTGTGTGCAGCATTTAGCAGCTGAGATGTATTCTGCTTCTGCTGTAGACAAAGCAATAGTTGTTTGTCTCTTGCTGGCCCAAGATATGAGATTCTCACCAATGAATTGACAATTTCCACTAGTGGATTTCCTCTCAATCTTATCACCAGCATAGTCAGCATCACAGAATCCAACTAGCTTACTATCTAGGGATTTTTTATAAAGAAGTCCTAGATTAGTAGTTCCTTTCAGATATCTAAAGATCCTCTTAACAGTAGTTAAGTGAGGTTCTCTAGGATCTGACTGGAATCTTGCACACAAGCATACACTATATAGAATATCAGGTCTAGATGTTGTAAGGTAGAGTAAAGAACCAATCATACCTCTATACAGCTTCTGATCTACTTTGCTTCCTATCTCTTCTTTGCTTAAGCTGCTGGTAGGATGCATGGGTGTAGACATTATCTTGCAGTCATCAAGGTTGAACTTCTTCAGAAGCTCTTTTGTATACTTGCTTTGATGAATGTAAGTGCCATCTTTTCCTTGATTAATTTGGATTCCAAGGAAGAACTTCAATTCACCCATCATACTCATCTCGAATTCATCCTGCATCAGCTTTGAAAAACTCTTGCACAAGGAAGCATTAGTAGAACCAAAAATAATATCATCAACGTATATTTGAATGATTAAGATATCTTTCTTAGATGTCTTTCTGAATAATGTATTGTCAATTTGACCTTTTTGAAAACCATTTTCTAAAAGGAAATTACTCAGTCTTTCATACCAAGCTCTTGGAGCTTGTTTGAGACCATAGAGTGATTTCTTAAGTTTATAAACATAATTAGGATTCTTCAAATCCTCAAAACCTGGGGGTTGTTTAACATATACTTCTTCAGAAATAACACCATTAAGAAAGGCGCTCTTAACATCCATTTGGTACAATGTGATTCCATTGTTAACAGCATATGAAAGAAGTAACCTGATTGCTTCCAGTCTTGCTACTGGAGCAAATGTTTCAGTGAAGTCTATACCTTCTTGCTGACTGTAGCCTTGTGCTACCAGTCTAGCTTTATTTCTTACCACTTCACCTTGTTCATTCATCTTGTTTCTAAATACCCACTTAGTTCCAATGATGTTCTTATGTGCTGGTCTTGGCACTAAATCCCATACATCATTTCTTTGAAACTGATTGAGCTCATCTTGCATAGCTACAATCCATCCATCGTCAGTAAGTGCTTCATCAACATTCTTTGGTTCTATCATTGAGATTAGTCCCAGAAGTGAATTAAGTTGTTGATAGTCTGATCTTGTTTTTCTTGGACTTTCTTTGTTTCCAAGAATTAAATCTTCTGGATGTGATGATCTATATTTGAACTTCCTTTTTGGAGCTTCATCAACATCAGCACTTGGTTGAGTATCTTCTTCTGAAGTGTCATCATGTTCTTGTGATGCTTCTAATTGAGATGCTTCTTCAGCATCTTCCAATACAGCTTCTGAAGCTTCAACAGCTTCTGATGCTTTTTCAGGTTCTGAAACGATGTATTGGTATGGAACACCTGCATAACTATTATCTTGCTCTGACATTTTACTGTCAGGCTCTTTATCATCAAATCTAACATGTATAGATTCTTCCACTGTGTTAGTTTCAGAATTATACACTCTGTATGCCTTTGAGCGTTCAGAGTAACCTATAAAGATTCCCTTACAAGCTTTGGCATCAAATTTTCTTTTGTAGGCCTTGTTGTTTAGAATGTAACATGTACATCCAAACTGATGAAAGTAAGAGATGTTGGGCTTTCTTCCTTTGAAGAGTTCATATGTTGTTAGATTCAATAGAGGTCTTATATAGATCCTATTTTGAATGTAACAAGCTGTGTTTACAGCTTCTGCCCAGAAGTGCTTAGCAAGTTTTGTCTCATGCATCATGGTTCTTGCCATTTCTTGTAAAGACCTGTTCTTTCTCTCTACAACACCATTTTGTTGTGGTGTTCTAGGAGCAGAGAACTCATGGACAATGCCATGATCTTCACAAAAAGTTGCAAATGGTTCGTTTTCAAATTCACCACCATGATCACTTCTAACCTTTAAGATTTTGAGACCTTTCTCATTTTGCACTTGAGTGCAGAAGATGCTGAACACATCATATGCATCATCTTTCACTCTTAGAAACTTTACCCAAGTCCATCTACTGTAATCATCAACAATGACTAATCCATATTTCTTCCCATTGATTGAGGCAGTACTTACTGGACCAAACAAATCAATGTGAAGTAGTTCTAAGGGTCTTGAGGTAGAGACAATGTTTTTAGGTTTAAAAGAAGTTTTTGAAATTTTGCCAATCTGACAAGGACCACACAGAGCATCTGAATGATATTTAAGATTTGGCAGGCCTTTAACCAACTTTAGTTTGCTAAGCTTAGAGATTAATCTCCAGTTAGCATGACCTAAGCGTTGGTGCCAGACCCACTTTTCATCATTCAGAGATAGAAGACAAACTATCTTCTGCTCAGTGAGTTCTGACAGATTCACCTTATAAACATTACCTCTTCTTAATCCTTTAAACAATATGGACTTGTCAGAATCATTGATTACTGTACATGCCTCTTTATCAAATTTAACAATAAATCCGCTATCACAAAATTGACTAATGCTAAGCAGATTATGTTTGAGGCCATCAACTAACCAAACATTTTTAATTGAAAGAGAAGAGTTACCAACTATACCTGTACCAATGATCTTCCCTTTTTGGTTTCCTCCAAACCCCACAGTACCTCCCTCTTTCAGAGTCAGGGTTTGGAACATATGCCTTTCTCCCGTCATATGTCGTGAGCAGCCACTGTCCAGGTACCAGCATTGCTGCTTTGGCCTTCTTAGTGTGCAAACCTGAAGCAAATATTATTTGAGATTTTGGTACCCATATCTTTATGGGTCCTTTTGTGTTAGTCTTTACAGGTCCAGGTGGTCTTTGTTTGAAAGACCTATCAGAGCCTCTAGAGTTAACCACCCTTGTTGAAAAGTTTTTGGGTTTAGTATAGCTCTTGAGCTTTGTTCTTGAATGTGTCAGAGCTTCTTTAGATTTAACATTAGCTTGAGGCTTAAAAATCTTAGGTTCTGAGGTTTTATCCTTCAGAGTCTTTGACTTTTGAGCCTCTGGCTTTGATGTTCTATTAGAAGCTGACTCATTCAGAACCTCTGATTGACTCTTTACAAAGACAACCTTAGGTTTTGATTTATCTATATTAGAGGACTTTGAAGATAATGGATTATCTTTAAAACGTGAGAATCCAAGACCTTCTCCTCTATTTCTACTTACATGATAAATCAAAGAGGCTATTTTACTTCTTTTCATTCCATTGATAAGGAATTCCTGAAGAGCAAATTCATGTTCTGGAGGAACCTTATCATTAAGAACATAATGAGTTTCCATAAATTCATTTCTTGATTTTAGAGACTCATTTTGTTCAATTATTTCATTTGCCTTTTCGGTCAGGTTGTTATAGGCCTTTTTAAGGACCTTACACTCACCTGCCTTTTTGGTTAAAAGTTTTAAGGCATCTTTTAAGGAATCTATTAATTCAGAACGAGAAAGTTTAGCAAGTACCTCATCTTCATCTTCTGAATCTGAGTCAGCTTCGTGCTCAGAGTTCTCTTGGTCAGAAGCGGTTGCCATCAAGGCTAGGTTTGCTTCTTCTTCCCCATCAGAATCTGATTCCTGATCCAAATCATCCCAAGTGGCAAGGAACCCCTTCTTGAGCTTACTTTTGTATCTTTCTTTGTTAGAGGTTCTCTTGGATGTTTTACTCAGGTTCTCTGGGCAGTCAGCAATGAAGTGTCCTGGTTTGTTGCACTTAAAGCATTTGTTTTGTTCTTCCTTTTTATCCTTAGAAGCACCAACCTTCTTGGAAGAACCTCCAAATTTACCAGCATACTTCTTGCTTCTCTTAGCCCATTGCGATACTCTTGCAGCCATCAGAACCATTTCTTCTTCTTCATCAGAGTCCATCTCGTGACCTTCTTCAGAAGCTTCTTCATCAGATACTATAACCTTCGCCTTCAGAGCCTTAGAGGAACTCTTGGTGCTCAGGGCTATCCCTTTTAGCTTCTTAGTCGATTCATCAGTCATAAGTTCCATCTCATGACTCTTTAGAGAACTAACCAAGCTTTCAAGAGACACAGTATCTAAATCCTTAGATTCCAGAAACGCTGTCACTTTTGGTCTCCACTTTGGCGGCAAGCTTCTGAGTACTTTCCTTACATGATCAGCCTCAGTATAGCTCTTATCTAAAACTTGAAGTCCCGAAACAAGAATTTGAAACCTAGAGAACATTGTCTCAATGTCCTCTCCGTCCTTCATTTTAAATAATTCATACTGATGTACTAACAAGTTGGCCTTAGCCTCCTTAACTTGTTTATTTCCTTCATACTTGGATTTAAGAGAATCCCAGATAGACTTAGCCGTTCTCTTATCTCCAATTTTCAAGTACTCGTCATGAGAGATGGCATTTGTCATCATCCCTTTTACACTGTGGTGCTTCTTATATTCCAGCTTTTGAGTGGGTGTAAAAGCCTTTCTGTCTTTAGAGCTAACAACGCCTTCTAAGTCCATATTTTCAAAGTTCACTCCATCTTCTACCAAGTCCCACAGATCACAATCAATCGCCATGATGTGACTGTACATCTTGGTTTTCCAGAATGGATAACCAGTCTCAGTTCCATTGAAAAAGGGAATTTTGTCAGAAGACCTTCTGTCTTTGGAATTAGAATCATAGTCAAATGGAACTTCATTGAGATTCTTCTCAGCAGACATGTTTTTCCTCCCTGAATCTTAACTGTTTCACTGATAGGTGAGAGTTAGGCAACAGCCCAGCTCCTGATACCAATTGAAGGTGGAAAAACACAAGAAGGGGGGGGGGGGGTTGAATTGTGTTTTTAGAATTAAAACTTTTTCGAAATAAAACCAAGTTTGCAGCGGATAAAACACAAATTAAAAGAGATGCTGAGAGAAAGAGAGAAAGAAGGACACAGAATTTATCCTGGTTCCCCTCACAAATCGAGAGTACTCCAGTCCCCTTGTTACTAACAAGAGATTTTCACTATAATCTACTAAAGATTACAAATTGCTCAAGCACACTTGCAAGAGACTTCTCAGGTGCTCAAGTTTCACTAAACAAGAGACTTCTCAAATGCTCAAGTTAATCTTAACAAGAGACTTCTCAAACAAACTTAAGAATAAGAATGAATGTTAAGGAACACTTGATATACTATCAGAGGTGTTTACAAAATACAACTCAATTTGTTCTAAGACTTAGAATGACAGATTTAAATTATGATGTCAGAATGCTTCTTAGTCTTTGAACGTAGAACAGTCGTTAGAACAGTAGTGATAACAGTTGTAGTAACAGTTGTAGTAACAGTAGTCATTTCTTCCATTTGAGTCTTCTATTTATACTTGGAGGAAGATGATGACCGTTGCAGAGAGAGAGGTGCCAGCTGGAATTTACTCGTACAATTGATAGCTGTATATTGCCTTCTTTGGTAAGGAATTCCAATTCCACTACCTAGCTATTCAATTTATCACTCATCCATTTTGAGTAATAATAGTACGATAGTACAATCCTCAAATGCGCTCCACTTATGGATAAGGTTAACGTTGTACCAACGAATATTCCTTCCTGTGGATGTGACAGAGCCTTGAAGTGGATTGTTCTTCAATCATTGGTTCTGTATAGGTCAGCTCTTGAGTGACGTAAATTCCTTTTGCTTCTGATGTTCTTGTCATAGCTTCTTAAGATCTTCAGCTTCTGAACTTCATCAGAGCCTAGCTTTTGGTCTTCAGAAGTGCTATCTTCAGCACGCAAAATTAAGCTTCTGATGAACAGCGATACTTTTTCAGAGCTTGTTTTGACTGGCTTCTCTGCTACTATTCATAGTGCTTCTGAATGAATTTTAACTTGTAATTCTGCACACTAGAATAATCATTAGTAATACCAATTGTAATTTTAATACTTTGTTATCATCAAAACCACTTAAAACATTAGAGGTTCATGTCGGACCCACTTTGTTCCAACACTTCTAAGGCAAACTTGGTAACTGGTTCTCTGACACACTCAAGAGGAAAGTCTCAGAGACAACATAAGCCTAAACAATTTTCTAAAGGCTCAGTTGACTCCAGATCTTCTGATTATTCTAGCAAGAAGGATAAGATTCTCAAAACTAACCAAAAAGGACCCATCAGAGTATGGGTACCAAAATCTGAAATAGTGTATGCTGCAGGTATGCACCCAAAGAAGAAAAGAAAGCTCATGGTATCTGGACTCTGGCTGCTCACGTCACATGACAGGAGACAAGCTCTTATTCCACACCATGAATCAGCAAGAGGGAGGAATAGTAGGGTTTGGTGGCAACCAGAAGGGAAGGATCATTGGTATAGGTACAGTTGGTAATTCTTCTTTGTCAATTTCTGATGTTTGGTTAGTAGATGGACTACATCATAACTTACTTAGCATAAGTCAATTGTGTGATAGTAATTATGATGTTGTGTTTAATAAGGATTCATGTACTGTACTTAGAAACTCTGATCAATCCATTGTTTTCAAGGGAAATAGAAAAGGCAATGTGTACAAAGTCAATTTTTCTGATTTAAAGGAACAACAAGTGCTTTGTCTTTTGACACTGAGTGATGAAAAATGGATCTGGCATAAAAGATTAGGTCATGCTAACTGGAGATTAATTTCTAAGCTTAGCAAGGACAATCTTGTCAGAGGCCTTCCAAAAATAAAATATCACTCAGACTCACTTTGTGGTTCTTGTCAAAAAGGAAAAATTGTCAAAAGTTCTTTTAAGAACAAGAACATTGTCTCTACTACTAGACCTTTGGAACTCTTACACATTGTTCTTTTTGGACCAGTTAGCACTGCCTCAATCAATGGTAAAAAATATGGATTAGTCATTGTGGATGATTATAGTAGATGGACTTGGGTAAAATTTCTGAGAAATAAAGATGATACATATGAAGTGTTCAGCATCTTCTGCGCCCAGATTCAAAATGAAAAGAATTCAAAAAATTTGAAAGTAAGAAGTGATCATGGTGGTGAATTTGAAAATGAATCTTTTGAAAAATTCTGTGAAGAACATGGAATTCTCCATGAATTCTCTTCTCCCAGAACTCCACAACAAAATGGAGTTGTTGAGAGAAAGAATAGATCTTTACAAGAAATGGCACGCACCATGATGCATGAAAATAATTTAGCAAAATTCTTTTGGGCAGAAGCTGTTAACACTGCTTGTTATATTCAGAATAGAATCTATATAAGACCTATTTTGAACAAAACAACATATGAACTCTTTAAGGGAAGAAAACCCAATATTTCTTATTTTCATCAATTTGGTTGTACATGTTACATTCTGAATAACAAAGTCCATCTTAAGAAATTTGACTCTAAAGCCTGTAAGGGTATCTTCATTGGATACTCTGAACGCTCTAAGTCATACAGGGTGTATAATTCTGAAACTAATATAGTGGAAGAATCAATGCACGTAAAGTTTGATGACAAAGAGCCTGATGATAAAAAGTCAGAGCCTGTTAAAGATTTGTCAGGATCTGATGAGTCAGAAGATGAAGCTCCAGAGTATGATAACAACATAGAATCTATAGAAGACTCTGAAGCTCAAGAAGATGCACCTTCTGATGCTGCTCAAGAACATCAAACTATTGATGATAACCCTGAAGAATCTGATATTCCAAGGAACACACTCAGATATAAATCATCACATCCTGAAGAGCTCATCTTAGGAAACAAGAATAGTCCAAGAAAAACAAGGTCAAACTTCAGAGTTGAAGAATCATTATTTGGATTAGTTTCCTTAATTGAACCCAAGACAACAAGTGAAGCTCTATCAGATGATGCTTGGATAGTTGCAATGGAAGAAGAGTTAAATCAATTCAAGAGAAATGATGTGTGGGATCTGGTACCCAAACCCAAGCATAAGAACATTATTGGAACAAAATGGGTATACAGAAACAAATTGAATGAACAAGGTGAAGTCACAAGGAACAAAGCAAGACTTGTTGCACAAGGATACAGTCAACAAGAAGGAATTGACTTCACTGAAACATATGCTCCAGTAGCAAGACTGGAAGCAATCAGGTTACTTTTATCTTATGCAGTCAATAATGGTATTACTCTATATCAAATGGATGTGAAAAGTGCATTTCTAAATGGTGTCATATCTGAAGAAGTGTATGTCAAACAACCTCCTGGTTTTGAAGATTTGACAAACCCTGATCATGTGTTTAGACTAAAGAAGTCACTCTATGGACTCAAACAAGCTCCCAGAGCTTGGTATGAGAGATTGAGTACTTTTTTGGTTGACAATGGTTTTGAAAAAGGGCAAGTTGACAACACACTTTTCAAAAAGACCCTTAAGAAAGACATTTTAATCATTCAAATATATGTTGATGATATCATTTTTGGATCAACTAATGCCACTCTTTGCAAGAATTTTTCTAAGCTTATGCAGGATGAGTTTGAAATGAGCATGATGGGAGAATTGAAGTTCTTTCTTGGTATTCAAATAAATCAAACAGAGAAAGGAACATTCATTCATCAATCCAAATATATAAAGGATCTTCTGAAGAAGTTCAACTTAGAAGATTGCAAACCCATGAATACTCCAATGCATCCTACATCAAGTCTAGGCAAAGAAGAGTCTGAAGGCAAGTTTGATCAGAAGCTGTATAGAGGTATGATTGGATCTCTTCTTTATCTAACTGCCTCAAGACCTGATATTTTATTCAGTGTCTGTTTGTGTGCAAGATTTCAATCAGATCCTAGAGAATCTCATCTCACTGCTGTGAAGAGAATCTTTAGATATTTGAAAGCTACTTGTAACATTGGATTACTGTATCAGAAATCCAATGACTACAAGCTGATTGGATTCTGTGATGTTGACTATGCTGGTGATAGAATTGAAAGAAAATCTACCAATGGTAACTGCCAGTTTATTGGTGAGAATTAAATTTCATGGGCCAGTAAAAGGCAAACCACCATAGCTATGTCTACAGCAGAAGCTGAATACATATCAGCAGCTAAATGTTGTACACAACTACTTTGGATGAAATATCAATTGGAAGATTATCAAATCAGTAGTAACAATATTCCTTTATATTGTGACAATACTGCAGCTATTCACCTTTCTAAAAACCCTATTTTACATTCAAGAGCTAAGCATATTGAGATTAAGCATCATTTTATCAGAGACTATGTTCAAAAAGGTGTAATTGATCTCAAGTTCATTGAAACTGAAAATCAATGGGCTGATATCTTTACAAAACCTTTAGCTGTTGAACGTTTTGATTTTATCAAAAAGAATCTGAACATGATGGAAATCTCTGATTAACTTAGACTCTGATGAAAAATTGAGTTTGTGAGAATCTAATAGTAACCAGAAGATGAAGTCATCAGAACCTTCTGTATCAGAAGTTGTGATGAGAGTATCTTCTGACATACTATCAGAATTTGATTAGAAGGTAAATGGTTCTGGCGCGTAAGTAAAAATCTTTTGTAAAAATCCTTTCGTTTTCTCAAACTTACGTGTCAGTTATTTAACAATCTTCTAATACACATGTCTTGTTGCAAGAGGGTAAAGAAGTTGGTTAATGATGATTAGCATTTCATATTCCCAATTGTGGTAAAATACTCTACTACCCCTGTGTATGTGTACTTGTTTTTTGCGCGTAAGTTTCTATTTAAACACACTAACTGTTCACATTCACACTTTTGCACTCTCACAACCTACACTTTCATTCTTCTAAAATACAGAGCAATTTCTTTCTCCCTCTTTAGAAACCCTAACTTCCAAATTTCATCCATGGCGTCCTCATCAACATTCTTGAATAGAACATGTATGATCTTACCAAATGAATCCAACCCTACTGAGTTCGCAAAGGATCAACGACCATATAAGTATGATGAACTAAATGTTGCGATTGAGAATCCCGTTGATCTTGAGAGCATTAGAGTAAACGGTTTTGGTGAAGTCGTTCATCTCTACAAGAAACAAGGTTTGGAATATTATTTTGATCTTCTCAATGGACCAACATATATTGAGATGGTAAAGGAATTCTGGATGAAAGCCTCTGTTATTACAAGGGATGTTTATGACAGGAAGGTCAAGGAAAAGATGAAAGAAAATCCTGAGTTCAAAGAGAGAACACCAGAAGAAATGGGATTAAGGTCTTTTATCTCTACAGAGATTGAATCCTTTGTGGCTGGATTCAGAATCTCTATCAGACTCTCCCATATTCTTGAGGCTCTGAAGCTCAAGCGTGATGGTGTGATAATCAAACACTCTGATGAAACAGGTCCTGATGTGGATGAATATCTATTCAAACCTAAGGCCAATCCTAAGGACAAGTTTGAATGGACAAACAATTGCAAGATCATCTACAGGATCTTGATTGAAAGTATTCTGTCCAAATTGGGAGGCACTGATCAAATATCTAATGTTCAGAAGCTATTCACGTATAATGTTGCTAAAGGAAATATTGTGGATATTGGAAGGCTTATTTTTGATCATCTGTGTTTGTCTATTATCTCCAACAAAGCTATTGTCAGACATTCAAGACTACTAAGCCACATGTTTGCACAAAGTGGTTTGTTGGATGCTATTACACCATATCTTCCAGGCTTAGGTACTTTTTTGCTTAGTTCTAAGATTGTAAATAGTACTACATTAAGATACTTAAAGCTGGTGAAGAACAATGAGATAGTTCATCCAACACATCCTGTGTTACTCAGAGAATCTGAGAAAGGCATTGGTGAAAGTTGGCTTGTACATGTCAGAGATAGTGAAGCAAAGAGAGTGATAGAAGCACATGCTGAATTCATGAAAAAGCTAGGTGCTGATGTAGGAGATGGAGAACCTACAAAACTGACTGTAAGACAATCAAGGCTTTTGGAACAGCCTCTTAGACTTGAACCAGTCAAGAGGAAAGCTGCCAAAAGTCCTACTGTGAAGAAAGCTGCTAAGGTTCAAAAGACCACAAAGACTACTGCTCCAAGATCCTCTAAACCAAGAGCAAAGAAAATGATACTGCAGGATCTTACTGAGGAAGAAAAGGAAGCAGCTGTTGTACAGGCAGCATTGGCTAAGGTTGTAGAGTTTAATAGGAAGCAAGATGCTCTGAAGGAGAGCTATGACTGTGGTATTGGTGAAGCTGCATTTGATGATATGCACAAGAAGCTCCCAAAAAGGAATGATCCTCACAATCTGCTGGAACAGCAGACTCTGTATGGTAATGAAACTGGTAAGTTTTCTAATTTTCTTGAAGGCAGCAAAGGATCTAGTGATTATTTCAGAAGACTTCAATTCCCTTCTGAAATTAGAGTTAAACATGCTTTTGATAAGATTTTAAAAGGAGTTAATTCTGAGAAAGTCAATGATCTTTCTGAGAATCAACCACCATCAGAGCAGTTTAACCTCATCCTATATAACCCATCAGAATCCCAGGCTAATTTTATATGCAATGTTGCAGCACAAGCTTCTACAAGCACTGCACCTACTATTCAACTCTCACTTGATGAAGATTCTGATAAAACCCCATCACCACCTCCTGCAATATCCCCCAACCATCATGAAATCCCTACCACAACACCACAACCAGAAGAACCAGAAAATAACCCCCAACCAAACTCTGAGATTGTTCAACCTGTGAACACTCAAGAACAACCAACAACACCTCAACCAGAAAATAATGAACCAGAAACTACCCAACCAGAAAATGAAATTCCACCAGAACATAACCCATCAGAACCTGACCACCAAAAATCACCAGAACCTGATCAAGATCAAGTCTCTGAAACTCTTCACTCTGATGAACATGTCCATGAGAAATCCCCACATCATGTGGCTGTGGACAACTCATGTGTTTTATCTACTCCTATCAAACATCATGTTCAACAAATCAATGAGACTCTGAATCTTGAAATCCTACCAAAAACCCCTCCTGACCAATCACAACATCTCAAACACCTTATGCAGGATCTATCTATGGACTGCATATTTTTCCCTCCTCACCTACCTTCCAGAATAGCTAATGAACCTCTTGACCAAACTCAGGATGATATCACTAGTCTGCTAAAAGTTGTTGACAAGAATCTTAGGAGAATGTCCAGTGCCATTCCACACAGGTCAATTGACACAGCACACATTGACAAAGAGTGTGACCTTATGGAACAAAATCTGGTACTCATGCTTCGTTCTGTCAGAAAGGCTTACACTACAGACTTGAATTTGAGGAATGAGTTAGCAAGAAAGGAAGAGGAAGAGAGGCGTGAAAGGGAAAGATTGGAAGCTGAGGAGAGGGAAAGAAAAAGATTGGAGGATGAGCGTATAGAAAGGGAAAGGCAAGCTGCTGAGCAAGCTAGGCTAGCAGAGGAAGCTAGAAGAGCTGCTGAACAAGCAAGGCTTGAACAAATTGCTAGAAATGCACCAGAGTATGCTCAGCACATAAGGGAAAATCAAGATAATTTTCAGAGAAGACTTGATGAGCATTCCTCTATGTTGGCTGCTATTATGACTACTCTTCAGAGCATCAATGCAAGATTGCCTCAGCAACCTGATCAACCTTAACCCCTAGGATTCTATGCACATGTTCTGTTTATTTGTTTAATGATTTACCATGTTCTGTCTGTTGTTGTTTTGTAACTTGTTGAATATTATCTCTTTAAATACTTGGTTAATCATCTTCTGTGTTCATTATTTATTTCTGTGTTCATTATTTGTTGATTATTATTTTTATGCTTTCATAAATGATTTTGAGACAAATATCAACTCAAAGATTTCAAAGATAAATAATGAGTTTATTCAATTGAAAATTGTTGATTACATAAGTTTCTATCCAACTTTTCACTTGGATCCTACATAAAACAGCTAGTCCTAAATCTAGCTTATTTGAATCTAAGGGAAATGGAAGAGTTCACGACATTCTGTTCACTTCCTTATTGGGAAATCAATGAAAAGTGATCTCATTGATTATGAAGAGGAGTACTCTTCCTTGGGAGGAACATATGTACTCAAGAATTCCTTCCAATCAGAATCCCATTCAGATTCTGACTCAGATAAGGACTCTTGTTGTTTAGCCTTGGATCTCGTTTGATATTTGACTCTGACAGGAGCAGAAGTTGATGCCCTCATCTTCTGAAGTTTCTTCTTAGACTCTGAGTCATGTTGAATCTTCACTTTCATCTTCTTCTTCTCCTGCACTCTCTTACTTTTGATCACTTTTCTATCCTTCTCCATTGTTGATTTTTCACAATGAAATGGAAGTGTTGAGTGAAATGACAAAGTTCATGGTCCTTATATAGTGGTTTCAAAATGGACAAGTTCTTGGTTTTTACGACAAGCCATTTAATTGGAGTAGTTGTAACCACCTTGACTGCATTGAAACTCTACCTTTGAACATTTTTTTTCAAAATTGTCATTTATTTCTTGTCAGTTCTATCTTTTTGTTTAATGACAAAAGGGGGAGTAAGAGCTGTTATTAATTTATGAGATGCTAAACTGAAACCAAATTCCAAAATTTTAGTTTTCAGTTATGTCCATATACAATATAAATTTGAGGAAAATATTAGTTGAAATTTGAACTTCTGATACATGGTACGTATAAAAGAAAATTGCACTTTTCTTTCATAGGTATCAGACTTAGGGGGAGAGCTTGCAAACCTAGCCTCTGAAAGTCTAGTGTATTAGTTTAAGTTCAAAATTCAAATAATTATTTTTAAACTGATTTAATTAATCATTGCTGAACTTAGGGGGAGCTTGCAAAACTCATCAACCTAAGATAGGCCTGATAAATTTTATCAACAACCATTGTAAATTAATACTTGGTTTGTCATCAATCAAAAAGGGGGAGATTGTTGGAACAAAAGAGGTTCTGACATGACCCAATTAAGTTTTGATGATAACAAAAGTATTAATGTACAATAGGGTATACTAATTATTTAGTCCAAGTGTGCAGATATTCAAGTTAATTTTTATATTCATTAAAAGCACATTGGAAGCTCTGATATGGCATAGCAAACTCTGATCAGAACTTGAAGACATCAGAAGATGCATATTTGGTTCATCAGAGGATGCAAACTTTATTCATCAGAAGATGCATATCAGACTCTGATAAGAGCAGTGAGAGCCGTTTTGTCAGAAGAACATTCTCTGCATCAATGATTATACTCTGACATTCCAAAAGCTGATGAAATCAATCTTATTCACAGAATAGTGACGTTTGTACTATTGTACGAACTCTTTACCTGATTTGGATAAAACGTTTTCTCCAAAATTGATCGCATACAAGGTTACCTGATTTGGAAATCAAAGGTACTATCTACAGCTGGCGCAATCTCACCGCATCAAATTCAAATCAAACACGCTCCACCTTCATCTATAAATTGGAGCAAGTTTGAAGCTTTGGGATACGACACTTGAACAATTTGAAAAGAGCTGTTACTCTGCTAAATTCATCCTAAAGCACAAAACTGCAAATACAACTTGAACTCATATTCAAAATCCAAGACTCCAGTTTCAGCTTCTGTTAATTCATTAGTTGAACCTTAGAATTTTGTATTAAGATTCTAAGTTAAGTCTTGTATCAAAAGTTGAATTTAATTTGTAACTGAACATTGATCTTTATATCAATTGTTCAGACTCTGTTTTTCTAAACTTGTGTATTGAAGTCTCTTGCCTGCGTGCTTGAGCATTAGGAAGTCTCTTGTTTGTATACTTGAGCATTGGAAGTCTCTTGCTTGTGTGCTTGAGCAATTGTAATCTTTGGTGATTATAGTGAACTCTCTTGGAAGTACAAGAGGACTGGACGTACTCTCGGTTTGTGAGGGGAACCAGTATAAAAATCTCTGTCTCTATCTTTCTCTCCTTCTCTCTACCTTCAAAGTTATTCTTGATTGTGTTTTGTTTTTCTAACCGCTGCAAACTCTGATAAGTTCTCTGTAACTTAGAAGAAATTTTTAAATTACCAAAAACACAATTCAACCCCCCCTTCTTGTGTTTTTCACACCTTCAAATTCAACGCCGAACATAATCTAAGTAACTATGTTATACACCGGTCATGCCAAATATGAAGAAGGGAGGGAGTCCAACCACCAAACCTAGCCTCTATATTTCTTGAATCTATTTATTTATATATTCTGTCATTTATATGTCTGCAAAGCATTACGCTTATTTTATAAAAACCTTTTCCAAAACCCAAAGCGAATGCAAACTATCACAAACTTAAATAACGCTAGTGAAGCTTCGGCACGATCCCTGTGGATACGAACTCATTCTACTCGTAGAGTGTGAATTATTACTCGCCGACATACTGGTGCACTTGCCAGACCGTAGTCATGTTTTTGGCGCCGTTGCCGGGGATTGTGTATAAAAAGCCTTACTAGATTTATTTAAGTTTGTCAAAAATTTCAAAAATACAAAAAAAAATTAAAAAAATTCAAAAATCTTGTTGATGATTGTGGAATTTGATCTATGAAAATTCTGGCTAAGGATAAGTCTTGGTATTTAAGCGATCCGGTGCGATCCACCTCACTTACTTGGGAAGTTTCATGGTGACAAAGACACATGAGACAAACCAAAAATAGTTCCACAAAAAAATATTTATCCCAGCAAATTAACGACAGCATTCTCACAGGAAAACTCTCAAAGTGATGAGAGATAGAATACATTGCAAAAGAGAAAGCCGCAACAAAAAGTCAATGGTCAGGAGGATCATTTGACAAAAGAGCTTCCACAGAAGTAAAAAAGGAAGAAGAGGTCTGTGATTTCTGCCTAGAAGATCACCGTAATGGGCATTGTTTCCCAGGAGGGAGCGAAGAGCAGGTGAATTACATGGGAAACAACTACAACCCAGGTTTGAGCAAACACCCAAATTTACGCTGGGACCAGATAGGGAACCAGACTCAAGCTGCACCTCAACCAAGAATGCCATCTCCATTGGAAGAGTTAATCAACAAATTTGCTAACATGAGCAAAACTAACTTTGAAAATATCCAAACTACAGTAGCCAACCAGGGGGCGACGATAAAAAGTCTTGAAACCCAGATTGGTCAACTCTCTAAACTGGTAAGTGATGACAGGAATTTCTACGGTATTTTTAGTATTATTATTAGTTGTAAAATGACCAAGACAGGCCCAAATACGAAGAGAAACCTACAAAAGCAGGAAAAAGCATCAAGACAGAGTCCAAGATGCAAAAAGACAAGAAAAAACCCAAAAAGTGAAGAAATTGAGCATTCCATCGCAGCACGATGTGTGTGCTCGCCAAGAAATCAGAAGAAATAATTCTTGAGAAAATCTTTCATCGCAGTACGATATGTCACAACGCAGCACAATGGAGTAACTTGGTGCCCAAGCTGATGAATTGCACAGGATCAGTTATAAAATTGAACTGAATCTTCACATCGCAGTACGATGGCATTATCGTGTTGCGATGCCTTGCTGAGGCCCATTACGAAAACTATAAATAGAGCCTCCCTTTCATTGTTTTATTCATTCAGAAATAGTAGAACACTCTCTACTATAAGGAGAGGTTCAGAGGAGCTCTATTTGTAAGTTTAAGAGTGCAACCTAAGAAGGGGGAGGGGTGAATTAGGTTCTATAATTTTTCGGTTATTTTAGAGATGTTTTGGTAATTATTATTTTTCCGGAAAGTTTATGATGAAGGTATGAACAATATGGAGAAAAATAAGAGGTGTAGGGAAGAGAAGAATAACACAAAGGATTTATACTGGTTCCCCTTCTAACCCAAGGGTACATCCAGTCCCTTCACTCCTTGAAAGATTTCACCATGACCTTTACAAAGTGAAACAAGAGAACAATCATCTCTTTTTCACTCTCTTGCTTCCAACAATCCTGGACAGCAAGGTGATTCCCCTACAAAGTGAAACAAGAGAACAATCCTCTCTTTTTCACTCTCTTGCTTCCAACAATCCTGGACAGCAAGTTATTCACAATAAACTGAATTTAATACAAGAGTTTGGATACAAATTTGAGTACAAGAGATTTTTGATAAACAAAGTTCTAGACTTTGTCTTCCCTTTCAATATAACAATTCAGAAGTATAAGACTCTAAGTGCTCATGAAACTTTAACTTTGATATGAAAAATATGTAACAAAGTTTCAAAGAGTTTGTGATAATTTTGGCAAAAGATTTGTTATGAAAATTTGTGTGAAAGAGATAATTTGATTTTAGAAAATTTATGAATATATAGAGACTTTTTGGAATTGTTCATGAAGCAATGCAATTGTTATTATAATAAAAAATTCCAAAAAGAAATAAATGAAAGAATATCTTGTTTCATGAGAAAGACGTGATTTTTATTTTAAATTCTGCCCACATCTTTTAACATCTGTTGCTACGCCGAAGCGATGTAAAACGTTATGTTTTCAAAATTTAACCGTTGCATTGTTTCAATCAGCCCAGTACTTTTTACATCGGTTGCACAGTACGACTGATGTAATTTTGGCAAAAGGGAGTGTGTAAATCGATTTCCTCCCTTGGTAAATCGATTTACACCTTTAAATCTTTGAAAATTGTCTAAGTTAACACACTTTTTGGATGGGAATCATGCAACATTATTATAGTAACTTTATAAAGGTTTAGATTAAAGTTTGTGAGCACCTAAAGCTTATAATAATGAATTGCATATTGTACCTATGATTTTTCCCCATAACTTGATCACATCTTCATGAGATATAATTGAAATTCTTCAACATTGAGAACTTGAGCATAATCAATCTTTTTCTTCTTTTCACATATTTGTCTTCATCAAAATCACTTCAATCTAGAAGCTTGTCTTCACACTATTGGGCATAGTTTTCTCCCCTTAAGGGAAAACTAACTCAGCAAGGTATGATTTCTTTAGGCTTTTGTATTTAGGTTATAATTTCTCTATTGTAATTTAAATATGTAGTCTTTATTATTTATGCCTTAGGTTGTGGTGGAGAAGATGAATTCCCCTATGAATATTTGGAGTCTGTGATTGAATCTAAGTTATAATAAATGATATTCAGTAATTATGTTTGTTATTTACTTTCGTGCACTTTAATAACGTATTCTCGTAATCTGGCCGGATAAGCGGGAGCGCCCATAGAATTGATATCAGGTTTTGACTTGGTATGGTCCTGAACTCGTAGTAAATAATTATAGGTGTATAGAGACGGTAACATCCTAAACTAGTCGTGAACTGAGCGGTTAGAGGAGGAATCATGCACTAGGTGTGATCTGAGCACTTAGAAGATGAATAGCCCGATACTAGGACCAAGAGGTTAATTGGTGAAGAGCATAATGCATGTTTATAAACAACTCACTTAGTAATTAGGGTATGTGACACATCGAGGTTAGGCTTTCGTAGGTACCTTTGTTGTTAATTTAGGGAAACTTTAATAGACATAGTGTAATAGTAAGGTATTACTACAACAAGGATAATTCACCGCCGAACATAATCTAAGTAACTATGTTATACACCGGTCATGCCAAATATGAAGAAGGGAGGGAGTCCAACCACCATACCTAGCCTCTATATTTCTTGAATCTATTATTTATACATTCTGCTTTTATATTTCTGCAACGCATTACGCTATTTTTATAAAAACCTTATTCAAAACCCAAAGCGAATGCAAACTATCACAAACTTAAATAACGCCAGTAAAAGCTTCGGCACGATCCATCTGGATACGAACTCATTCTATACACTAGAGTGTGAATTATTACTCGACGACAAACTGGTGCACTTGCCAGACCCTAGTCAGTAAGCACTCATGTTTCTAAAGATATTGCAGGTAACACGGTGGACAATCCAAATGAGGAGTGCAAAGTCCTGAAAGATAAAAAATCAGAACAGGAACGAAGAGATGAACATGTAAAAGATTACGCAGAGTGGTACAAGATGTTCGATATGACTCTAGATAAAGCTTATGACGAGTTCATGAGAGAGCTGAGGGAGTACCGAGAAAGCCGAACAAGACTGTCACCCAAGAAGACAGATCTTGGAAGCTTCGCCATTCTCTGTCAGATTGAGGAAGCAGAAATCCTAGCATTGTGTGATGTGGGTTCAAGTGTTAATGTAATGCCACTATCTCTGGCAGAGAAGTTAAAACTCGCACAACCAACTGCAGGTACAAAAAGGGAACTCGTCTTAGCAAATCAGTCAACAATCTACTCAGCAGGTACAATTGAGGATGTCTTGGTGAAAGTCAAAGACCTGGTGTTTCCAGCTGACTTCATGATCCTGGATATCCAAGAAGATGAAGAGCATCCCATTATTCTAGGAAGACCATTCTTAGCAACTAGCAGGGCACTCATTAATGTGGAGCTCGCTGAGTTGACTCTAAGAAGTGGAGCAGAGGAAAGAACTATCAAAACTTCCAAGACCAAAAGGGAAGTATGCTTCATGCTTGAGTGGAAAGACAAGGAAGCTATACCACCGACTCCCGATCAAGAAGTACAGGTAAAGGTAGAGATAGCAGAACTGGAGAATGAAATGGCGCAGCTAGAGATAGAGACAGCTCAGGAAGAGGAGGTACCCGAAGAACTCACTGAAAAATTGAAGAGGCTAACCATTGAAGTGGACATCCGAGCAACATGGGCCAAAGCATGGGGTAGAAACCGAAAGGTGGCCAGCAAATCTAAGTTTGGGGTTAATACGCCACCTCTGAAGAAGCTTGCTTCTGAGAGAAAAGAGGAAAGAGAAAAGAAAAGCTGGGTTAATGCACCAAAAGAACAAAAGAAGGAACATCCACCAAAAGGCAAAGGGAAGTCCATCATAAAAACAGTACCTTCATAAGATGATGGACAACTCTGTTTTGCCACCTTCAAAGAAAAACAGAACCCAGAGAAGTATGAAAGTAGCAACAAGAAAGAGGGAGGAGCTAAGGCGAAATCTCCTACAGAAGAGAGAGACATGCGAACCTATCCTCTATTGGGCATAGTTTTCTCCCCTTACGGGAAAACTAACTCAGCAAGGTATGATTTCTTTAGGCTTTTGTATTTAGGTTATAATTTCTTGTAATTTAAATATGTAGTCTTTATATTTATGCCTTAGGTTGTGGTGTGATAATCTCCAATCTAGTGTATTATATGTAGATATTTTAATGTTAATTTAAAATAATTATTTACTATTATATATATATATATATCTCACTTGATTTGCTCTATATTTTACAAAAGTGAAGAAAAGATAAAAAGATGCAAACCCAATTTTTGAATCACTTAAAAAGATAAACATGATATATACTATTATTATTATTATTATTATTATTATTATTATTATTATTATTATTATTATTATTATAATATATGCTACCATATTGTTTGTTATAACCCAGAGCCTTTTCAAGCCACCCTTATTATTATTATATCCTTTGCTAGCCAATTTTGAGCCGTAAAAAAATAATTATATCCTTTGCTATCACTACAAAAATTAAAAAAAAAAATTAAAGAAAAGAGGCGGGAAATCATCAAAATTCCCTAAAAAAATTAGTCTCTTCAAAAGAAATATAAATGAAAAAGAAAAGAGGCAAATGGCAAAAGAAAGAGCCAAAGGACACAGAAAGTGATAGACAAGAACCACACAAAGACATATCCGGTTTTTATTTTCCGATACCTACACAAAAAAGGCACCCTAAGGAACACAGGTTGCGCACACAAAAAGGAACAACAAAGTAAGACTTAACTCCAATGTTTAGCCTACTATTCCCAAAAATGTCTTACCTTGACATAAGCCACGTTATAACCCTGAAAAGACCTCCAATAATGCATGTGTATTGAATTTTGACTGGTTGCTTAGAGTTCTTGCAAGCCTATGGTAAAATGGCAGGTTGTACGCTGATTGAGAGATAACCCTTTCAATTAATGAGCGAAAAACACAAATGCGGGAGAGAGAAAAAAGTTGGACATGGACTCTTGCGGGCATTTGTCCGATTTCCTACTATCGACGTCTCCTGAGCCTAGCAGGACTGAGCATGATCGCGGCGGTAAGAAATTAGCGGTACCATTGCTGAAAAATATTGCTGAAAAATAAGAAAGGTTGTGAAATTCCTATCATCTTTATTTATCTCTTGTTTTTCTAACGGTCTTGTCTGACAGCATGTTACTTGAGGGCAAGCAACAGTTTAAGTTTGGGGTTGTGATGACAGGAATTTCTATGGTATTTTAAGTATTAGTATTAGTAGTAAAATGACCTAGATAGGCCCAAATACGAAGGAAAACCTACAAAAGCAAGAAAAAGCATCAATACAGAGTCCAAGATGCAAAAAGACAAGAAAAAGCCCAAAAAGTGAAAAAAATCAGCATTCAATCGCAGCACGATGGCTCCCATCGTGCCACGATGGGAGTTGCTTGTTCGCCAAGAAATCAGAAGCAATAAATCTAAAGAAAATCTTTGCATCGCAACAAGATGGAGTATATCGCAGCACGATGGAGTAACTTGGCGCCAAAGCTGATGAAATGCACATGATCAGTTATAAAATTAAACTGAATCTTCACATCGCACTGCGATGAGCTTATCGCAGTATGATGCCTTGCTGAGGCACATTACGTAAACTATAAATAGAGCCTCCCTTTCATTGTTTTATTCATTCAGAAATAGTATAACACACTCTTCTATAAGGAGAGGTTCAGAGGAGCTCTATTGGGCATAGTTTTCTCCCCTTACGGGAAAACTAACTCAGCAAGGTATGATTTCTTTAGGCTTTTGTATTTAGGTTATAATTTCTTGTAATTTATATATGTAGTCTTTATATTTATGCTTTAGGTTGTGGTGTGATAAACTCCAATCTAGTGTATTATATGTAGATATTTTTGTGTTAATTTAAAATAATTATTTACTATTATATATATATCTCACTTGATTTGCTCTATATTTTGCAAAAGTGAAGAAAAGATAAAAAGATGCAAATCCAATTTTTGAATCACTTAAAAAGATAAACATGATATATATTACTACTACTACTATTATTATTATTATTATTATTATTATTATTATTATTATAATATATGCTACCATATTGTAGGGAAATTAAGTAAAGAAAATTGGAAGCCCAAAGAAGCACACGCATGGCCCAATTAAAAGAATGAAAAGTGTTTATCTTGTACAATTGAAATGGCAAGGAAGCTGGCAGCAATCAAAAGACTATGAAATGGCAATTGGGAAAATTAAGAATACAACTCATACGATTGGCTAGTGGCGGTGCACACACAAGTGGATCTTCACTACATTTCTATCAAATAGCAACTAGTCTTAACAATTAAGAAAAGCAATTTGTCCTTTAGAACAGAGGCGGCAACGAGAATTGAAGGTGGAAGGGTTCTTAAACTTGAAGTAAGGGTGGTTATAAATAGAGGCAAGAGGTCAATTTTGGATATCATGTTTTTTCTTCTGTTTTGCAACACAAGACAGAGAGTACAAATTAAAAGTGGAATTTCACTTTAGGGTTACTTATTGTGATACATTGGAAGAGCTTTGGATTGAAGATTGAAACTTTGGAGCAACATATTTTCTTCATTCTAGGGTTATTCCTTACTCTTATTTCATGAATTCTACTTCTACTTTTGTGTTCTTTTTTATTATGGATAGCAAAATATATTCTAGGGTTTAGGTGGATCTTGTAAGTTAAGAATCTCTTTATGTTCTAATTTCCAATTGAATTTCAGTTTTTATTTCAATTAAGTTTATCCTATTAATTTTATCACTTTACTAGGATTGATCAAACCTTTTCATGTTAATAATCACTTAATTGATCGGCGGTCGTACCGCAATTAGGTGGTGGACCTATAGGATAATTGAGAGTAAAATTATTGCATGACCAAACTCTAATTTTAATCTTCCAATCATTCAACCTTTTTGTGTTTTATGCTTTTCTTGAATTTAAACTCTTTGCATGACCAAACAAGGGGTTAATTTAGGAAAAAGAATATTAATCTCGCATGACCAAACGGATTAATAGTTTTAGTGAAGGGATTGGTAATTGAATAAAAGTAAAGAAATTCAATTGGAACTAAAACATAAGGGAATCAAGACTTACAAGTGAAACCGTGACCCTAGACCGCTTTTTACTGATTTACAACTTTACGTTTTTATTCTTGTTCGTCATTATTTTCTCTTTAGTTATCATAACAATTCAACTACTCGTTAGTCTAAATAATAAATAATCTTAACTCGTTTTGTGCTTGTTAATTAATCTCTGTGGATACGATAAATCTTTTATACTACTTCTGCGATAGAGTACACTTGCTCTGAGTGTGTTTTTAACGCAACATGGTGGAGAAGATGAACTCCCCTATGAAAATTTGGAGTCTGTGATTGAGTCTAAGATATAATAAATGATATTTAGTAATTATGTTTGTTATTTACTTTCGCGCACTTTAATAAAGTATTCTCGTAATCTGGCCGGATAAGCGGAAGCGCCCATAGAATTGATATCAGGTTTTGACTTGATATGGTCTGGAACTCGTAGTAAATAATGCTAGGTGAATAGAGACGGTAACATCCTGAACTAGTCGTGAACTGAGCGGTTAGAGGAGGAAGAGCATAATGCATGTTTATAAACAACTCATTTAGTAATTAGGGTATGTGACACATCGAGGTTAGGCTCTCGTAGGTACCTTAGTTGTTAACGTAGGAAAACTTTAATAGGCATAGTGTAATAGTAAGGTATTACTACAACAAGGATAATTCACCGCCGAACATAATCTAAGTAACTATGTTATATACCGGTCATGCCAAATATGAAGAAGGGAGGGAGTCCAACCACCATACCTAGCCTCTATATTTCTTGAATCTATTATATTTATACATTCCGCATTTATATTTCTGCAACGCATTACGCATTTTTTTTAAAAAACCTTTTCACAAACCAAAGCGAATGCAAACTATCACAAACTTAAATAACGCTAGTGAAGCTTCGGCACGATCCCTGTGGATAGGGAACTCATTCTAAACACTAGAGTGTGAATTATTACTCGACGACATACTGATGCACTTGCCAGACCCTAGTCAATAGCCAAGAGCTATTGTTGAATGTTTGTCTTCCTCTAGTCCCACTAGTAACAAACTCCATCTCAAACCAAGATTCCTCCACCAAAGTCACAAACCAGAATTTCCACTATGAACTCCACCTTGCAATTTGCAAAACCATTCAAATCGTGATTCTCCCTTCAACGCCTCAACACTTGTTTTGAATTAACACCGCTCTAATATTTACCTTCCACAACCCGTAGTCGTTACTTCCAGTGAACTTCTCAATATTCCCTTCAAACTCATGGTACTTGATACCGACTGATCCCCTTGCCCCACGGTGGATGCCAATTGTTGTGAATTCGACGATAAACTCACACCAATAATAAACTGATGTGTGGGGCAAGCGTAACAAGAAACCAAATAATAAGAGATATAGAAATGATGATGCAATAAACAGCGGAAGAAAAGAACACAATCAATTTGTTTACCCAGTTCAGTGCTAATTAACCAACGTCTGGGAGAGAGAGCAACTCTCCTTTGCACTAGAATCAAATAAGTCACTTACCAAGAAATTCTCAATTGGGTTACAAGAATTAATCCTAATTCTACCCAAATCCCGAATCTCTTCCCGTGGCCAAGAGACTCAACTTCGACCTAGTCTACCCAAGGTGATCCCACAAGATGATCCCAAGAATGATTTTCCCAAACCCCTAGGATCCTAAGACCCTAGCCTTGAGTGGTGGCAAACCCCAATTCCCTATATCTTGTCTCTCTTTGCTCTCACATTCTTCTATGAATAAATAACTCTCTATTTATAAAAAAATATATGTCTATTATTTTAAAACAAATCGTTATAAAATAAAATCAAATCTCATATTGTTTCTAAATATATCTAATTTAAAACCAAACACAATCCAAATCAAATATTCTTCAAAAATATATTTTTTCACAAAATCTGCAAATATTTTGACTTTCAATCTTAAGATTTCAAGACATATCCAACATATGTCAATGTCTCAGACTACAAAAGTGTGAAGAGAGACAAATTGTGATTATAAGAAGTGGAGAACGGTGCATCATGTCGCAATAAGGTTGTATATATGTTAATATTTGTGAGTTTCATATCATACGGCTTTTACTTAGTTTATTATATTTTTACTTCATTTAGTTTGATTTTTTTGTGGTTCTATATATAATATATGTACACATTCCCCTTTTCTCTATTATTCTTCCTATTTAATTATAATTTTTTTTAGAAAAATCAAACAAGATTGTTAGAACTTAATATGAAACTGGTTCCTTTTTTGTGGAAAAAATATCAAAGAGTACATATTATATAATTACTCGCGATTTACTTTTAATATATTTTTCTTAACTACCACTAGTGATGGAGCAAGGAACGAAACAAATGTTAATGGTATGTTTATTGTTCCTCTTTGTAATTTGATTTTTTGTATTTAATTTTATATTTTCTAATTAGTTTTCTAATGTTCATCTTTTTCTTCAGAAATATATTGTTGGTAATTAATAACATTATATATTTTTCCTTACTAAATAACATCAATAGTGGCTAGACAACATTATCTATTTGCGGACATTGTACTCTTTTATTTAACAATTTCTAATCCTATAATCTCTTCTTTTGTAAAAATAATAATAATAAATAATCTTTTCGATTTGGTGTGTTTACACCGTTAGCAACATCGGAAAATTGGACCACACAAACGGGTACAACCCGCTAGTTTGCATAAACTAAAAATAAATCAATTCAATTAATAGATCTTTATTGGTTAAAATTTATACGGGTCCCACTAAATTTTATATTCGGATTATAATTTATTTAGATAAAAAATATTTTTAGAATTATTTATCTATTAGGCTAAGAAATACTCCTTCCGTTTTTTTAAGCGTCTGTTTTGAATAATAACACCAAATTAAGAAAATGTATTTTTGCACCTTACCTTCCTATTATACCCTAGTTATAATTCACCAATAAAATCTTTTTTTTTTTTGCACACACTTTCTCTTTCCAATAAATTTAATATATTATGCACAAAAAGAAAAAACAAAATTTAATATGTGATGTACCAAAAAAAATAAAATACAAAAAATTTAATTTTCTAAATATATAGTATTAATTAGTTTTATTGAAAAACATATGAGTAATTGACAAAGGGTATAATTGATAAATCGTATCCTTAAAACACTTAATGGACAGCTAAACATAAACACTAAATTCGACGTTTTTTGAACACTTAAAAAGAAACGGAGTAAGTAATATTTACTTGACTAAAAATGTAATACTTATCTATTAAGCTGTCTATTAAGCTAAATAATTTTATTTTTTTAAGAAAAAAAAAAACAGTTAAGTAATACTTACCGGTTAAGCTAAGAACAAGATATTTTAGAATATGTTTCCTAATCAATAAAGTGATTTAAAATTAATAAATAACAATTACTTATCGATTAAGTTATTAAGGAATACCACTAATATGTTATTGACCATATTAGAAATATCAAGTAGCCTTTCTATTTACCCATAAAAATATTTTACTTTCCATATTAGAAATATTTTACTCTCCGCAAGCATTTCTTATCTAATAATCATCATTTCAATTTCGGTGTTACGTTTCTCTTATTACAGAAGGAAGAACCACATGCTCATGACACGTTATATTTGCTCTCCAGTGACAAGTTTGAAAATAGGGTCAAATTAGATTTGCCTCCTCCAATTCATGAGGTTGATGGTATTGTTTATTTTTTAAGTTCAAGTAGTATTAATGGCATTCTCTGTCTTGGGCAAGATGCGAGTAGAGGAATGGTAAGTATCTTTCGAGCTGTATTATGGAACCCGGCTACTGCGGAATACATGGTCATTCCTCCCAGTCCTGACGAGTATGTACCTCCTTATCGAGACCCTTCTTTTATGTTTCATAGATTTGGTTATGACCATGTTAGAGATGACTATAAGCTTATTAGATATATATCGTTTTTTAATGTAACCGATGAAGATGAAGATGTTCCTTGGGAAGATAGATCTTATGACCCATTGTTGGAGATATATAGTCTTAGAAATAACTCTTGGAGGATACTTGAAATTGATATATATGTTCTTATGATCAAACGCACCTAGGTACTGGAGTGTACATGGATGGAGTGTGTCATTGGTGGGGTAACAATGATTTATATAATTCAAGAGGCTTGTTGGTGTCATTTGACTTTAGCAACGAAGTGTTGTTTACAACACCTATGTTGTTAGACGTGGGTGAAAGATGTGATTTTGTCATAGAGAGACGCTTGGTGGTGTTAAATGAGTCAATTGCTTTGATATCAAATTGCTTCAAGGCTACAACTTTTCATATTTTAATTTTGGGTGAACTTGGTGTGAAGGAATCATGGGTCAAACTCTTTATTGTTGAAACCATACCTTTCATTGAGTGTCCTATTGGATTCGGGAAAAAGGGCATTTGCTTCAAACAAAAAAAATGATAAATTAGTTTGGATTGATAAAAACAATCAGATAATTGATGAGATAGGTGTCAAAGCGGAAAGATATACTTTTCAGATGGGAATTTACAAAGAAAGTCTTCTTTCAATTGAAGGAATAAATAATTAGTTGTCTTTCATGCTTTCTCCTATAATCATATGACTATGTTATTAGGATTTCTAGCTTGTATGCCAAAGTGGTTTGTCAAGTGTCAACCTCACATATGAAAATTATTATCATATTTATGAAAAATTAAAAAAACATTTGGTGATATGAATTTTTATTTATTAATTTTATTTTTGACATATTATAATTATTATCACTGACTTTTTTATTATTTTAGATCTTTTGTTGATTTTAAGAATATGGTATAAACTATAAAGTTTGTGTTTGACTTGATGAAATGAGCGAGTTATTTTAAATATTTTAAAGCACGAGTATCAAATGAGTTCTCTGTAAATATAAATAAATGAATAATTTTTTCATTAAGAGTATTTGCAGTTAAAGGTGGGAATAAGTTAGGTCGAGTTAGGCTTTGTCAAGCTTCAACATAGCTTGTCAAAAAATCGAAGGTCTGAGTATGACCTGTAGCCTATCATAGACTTAATTTTTAGGTCTGAGTCTGACCTTTGGAAAGCCTAATGTAACATTTTAGCTTGTTTAAAATTTTATTTCAAACTAACATATTTAAATAAATAATTCTATTTATTTTTAAAAAATACTACCTCCGTCCCAATATATAAGACCTTTATGCAAAATTTTGTTGTCCCATTTTATAAGATCCTTTTCAAAATCCAAGATGCATTAGTTAATTTTTCACAAAAATACCCCTAATTAAATGAAGAAAAGTGCAATTTTACTATTTCTCTCTCTTAATAATTGAAGGTTACTTTTGGAAAGAGAAGTATATTATTGACAAATTTAATGCAAAAAGTAATTTCCTTAATTCTTGTGCTTTTGAGAAAGAGGTCTAATATATTGGGACAGAGGTAGTACTTATGAATTAATAAACCGACGTCCTTTTGATATTTAACATGATATTTTACATAATTTGACTATATATATCATGATATTTCAATTCTAGTTTATAATAATACATTTATATATGTGAAAAACTAATGTAGATTAATAAACTTAAACTACTGAAAAATTAATAAATATTTAATTTAATCAAAGTACAAATTTTAATATATAAATATTAATATTACTCCCTCCGTTCCTTTTTATAAAAAACAAAAGTGAAATTTTTTTTGTTCCTTTTTATAAGAAATTTTGACTACTTTTCAAATGTTTTAAATGTTGAATTTCACTTATGCCCTTATTTATTATGAAAAAATATATTAAAAATAAGTAAATTAATTGAATTTAGAGTAATTAAATAAGGGTATAAATGAAATAAGTTTAAATTTATAAGAGTATTAAATGAAAATAATTATTTACAATGTGTTTCTTTGGTGTATGTGTAATTATTTCAAATTGTTTCTTATAAAAAGGAACGGAGGGAGTATTAAAAATATTATTCATATAACTTAAATAGGTCGGCCTAGTAGGTTAATTAAAACGCTTTTTTAATGGTCTGCAGTCTGGCCTATTCAACTAAATATATTTATAAAAATGTCTTGGTCTGCTCTATTTAAAATAATACGCTGACCTGACCTGAGCCTATGTAAGCTAGACCTTAAAACCTCGTAGGTCAGTCTGACCTATTCCCACCTCTATTTGCAATAGCCCTCCTATCTTAGTTCTTTCTCATGGAATTTTACACTTATAAATCTCTATTCTTTTTCTTGGGTTCAGAATTTCCATTAGAGTAGTGAAACTTTGCTGCAGAGAAACTTGGCAACAATGTAAGGAGTGGTTTTAATTTCACGTGAATTCACTCAATTCACTCATTTATTTTTGGTAAATTCAATTGAATTGGTCAACTGATATTGCTTGAAACATGTAAATGTATTCCTCCTTTAAATTTTATATTTGATTCTCTCTGATGTTAATTAGGATGAACAAATTTAACTTCTTCAAAAAAAATCATTTATTGTTATTGTTTTCAAATTCATCGTATAGCATATTGCGCATATATATATATATATATATATATATATATATATAGGGAGGGATCAAATTACACCTGTGTAACATTTGAGTAATGTTACACCGCTTAATAACGCTTTAACGAATTCAAATTTTATAAATCCACCGTTGGATTGAAAGTTTATATCGTATAGCTTTTATTGAAAAATGAGAACAATCAATATTAACCGTGAGATATGAATCAATAGCTTTTATTGAAAAATGTATTATGTGAGTCTTAATTACCATATTTCTTCCTTATTTTATTTAATACAAATCAATTTTTTTATTATTTATACAAATAAATCATTTATTTCTTTATTTAGTGTTCCTCTTCTTCCTCTATTGTTTTCTTCCATTTTGATTTTCTTTTTATAATTGTGTATTTAAAAAATTTCAACCACCATAAACATAGTATTGGAGAAAAAAAAACTCCTTCGGTTCCAAAAAATCCCTTTATACTATAGGAGAAAAAAAAACTCATTTAGTTTCAAAAAATTGTGTTATACGTTGATAAGCTATGGGAGAAAAAATATATAATCAAAACCATGGTGCTTGGTTGAATTGTTTAAACATGAATATAAGCTATAACTAAAGTTACTCAACAGAAAGATCATGTATTATAGGGATACAAATCATATGTAAAAAATACTTATACTTCATAAAAAAATATTGATACAGAAAATACAATTAAATAAACACATGTACAAGTGTTATTTCATTAAAAAAAATCTATGATTATGGTGTTTTTGGAACCGAAGGAAGTTTTCTGGAATCGAAGGAGTTTTTTTTTCTCCAATACTATGATAAAGGTGTTTGAAATTTTTTAAATACACAATTATAAATAAAAAATCAAAAGGGGAGAAAACAATAGAGGAAGAAGAGGAACACTAAATAAAGAAAGAAATGATTTGTTTGTATAAATAATAAAAAATTGATTTGTATTAAATAAAATAAGGAAGATATATGGTAATTAAGAATCACATAATACATTTTCAATAAAAGCCATTGATTCATATCTCACGGTTAATATTGATTATTCTCATTTCTCACAATAACAAGGTGTTTTCGCTGAAGTCGCCCTATATATATATATAATGAATTTTTGTTAATACCAATTGTTAAACTGAATGAAATTAAATATGTGTAATATTAGGATAAAATGTTCTTAGTACAATTACCGAAGAATTTAAATAGACTATGTTATAAATTATTCGTAATGGACTTAACTAACATGAGTAAATCTGGATAAAATCTATATTAACAATTATACAATATTTACAACACCAACAACAACAATTAAGTTTTGAGGAATTTTTGTCCAGAAATATATATATATATATAATGGATTTTTGTTAATACCAATTGTTAAACTGAATGAAATTAAATATGTGTAATATTAGGATAAAATGTTCTTAGTACAATTACCGAAGAATTTAAATAGACTATGTTATACATTATACGTAATGGACTTAACTAACATGAGTAAATCTGGATAAAATCTATAATAACAATTATACAATATTTACAACACCAACAACAACAATTAAGTTTTGAGGAATTTTTGTCCAAAAATAACAAAATAGGATTACACCATGATTCTAAGCCTAGATATAGAATCCATGATTCTAAGCCCAGAAATAAAACTCTTAAGCCATACACCATGAGAAGTTGCCTCAAAACAGGAGACAAACTCAGCTTCCATGGTAGAAGTAGCAACCAAAGTTTGTTTAGTACTTCTCCACGAAATAGTCCATCGGCCAACATAAAGAAGTATCCTGATGTTGATTTGCGAGAATCAACACAACCAGCAAAGTCAGAATCTGAATAGCCGGTCACATCTAGATTGTCCGTCTGCCTATACATGAGCATATAATCTTTAGTTCCTTGAAGGTACCTCAACACCTTCTTTGCAGCTTTCCAGTGGTCCATCCCTGGATTACTCTGATATCTTCCTATGATTCCAACTGCAAATGCAATGTCGGGTCTTGTGCATACTTGAGCATACATAAGACTTCCAACAACTGAAGCATAAGGAATGTTCTTCATTTGTTCCCGCTCAAAATCATTCTTAGGACATTGACTCAAATTAAACTTATCACCTTTCACAATGGGAGCAACACTCGGTGAATAATTTTTCATCCGAAATCTCTCTAAAACTTTATTGATATAGGTTTCTTGAGATAGACCTAAAACTCCTCGAGTTCTATCTCTATGGATCTTGATGCCAATGACATAAAATGCTTCACCCATATCCTTCATATCAAATTTTTTTGAGAGAAATTGTTTCACCTCATGTAGAAAACCTTTATCATTGGTAGTAAGTAGAATATCATCCACATATAGAATAAGAAAGCAAATTTTACTCTCACTAACCTTCTGGTATATGCATTGATCCATGGGGTTTTCAACGAATCCAAATGACGATATTATCCCATGGAACTTAAGATACCATTGACGGGATGCTTGTTTCAAACCATATATGGATTTCTTAAGCTTGCAAACCAAGTGCTCACCATCATTAGAGGAGAAACCTTCAGGTTGTTTCATATAAACCACCTCCTCTAAATCACCACTAAGAAAGGCTGTTTTCACATCCATTTGGTGCAACTCAAGGTCAAAATGTGCAACGATTGCCAAGATGACACGGAGAGAGTCCTTCTTTGATACAGGAGAAAAGGTCTCTGTGTAATCAATTCCCTCTATCTGAGGGAATCCCTTAGCAACGAGTCTAGCCTTGTATCTCTCAATGTTACCTAATGGATCCTTTTTGGTTTTAAATACCCATTTACAACCAATGGGCTTCACCCCATTAGGTAACTCTACAAGATCCCAAACACCGTTGTTTTTCATGGAATTCATTTCATCAATCACGGCATCATACCACAAATTTGACTCTTTGCAACTCATGGCTTGTGCAAAGTTTTCAGGATCATTCTCAACTCCAATACTATAGTCAGATTCTTGCAGATACACAATGTAATCACTAGGAATAGCTGATTTTCTTGTCCTAGTAGACCTTCTTAATGTTGAATCAACATTTTCTTGTGGATCATGTTGTTCAACTAATTGTTCATCATTTTCAGGCATTTGATGATCAATTTGATCTACTGGAATATCAGCATTTTGTGGTATCTCAATGATTGGTGGTTGATCAACATCCATTTGAACTTGAGGGATACTGTGAACAACAACCAATCTATCACCTGAAACAGAAGGTTGGGACTCTATATGATCATGCACAGAAACTATGTTCCTGATTTAATCACTCCCACTAATCAAGTGATCTTCAAGAAACTTTGCTTTTCTTGACTCCACAATCCTAGTTGTGTGAGATGGACAATAAAATCTATAACCTTTAGACCGTTTGACATATCCAATGAAATACCCACTAATGGTCCTCGGGTCGAGTTTCTTCTCTTGTGGATTATAAATCCTCACCTCACACGGACATCCCCAAACGCGCATATGTCTCAAACTCGGTTTCCAACCCTTAAATAACTCAAAAGGTGTCTTTGGGACAACCTTAGATGGAACCCGGTTGAGAATATACACAACCGTCTTTAGTGCTTCATTCCACAAGGATTTAGGAAGATTAGAGTTGCTAAGCATACTCCGCACCATGTCCAATAAAGTCCGGTTTCTTCTTTCTGCAACACCATTTTGGCTCGGAGAACCAGGCATGGTATATTGGGCAACAATCCCATGTTCTTGAAGAAACTTAGCAAATGGACCAGGTGCTTGTCCATTTTCAGTGTATCTACCATATTATTCACCACCCCGATCAGATCTCACAATTTTTATTTGCTTTCCACATTGGTTCTCAACTTCAGCCTTAAAGGCTTTGAAGGCATCCAATGCTTCACTCTTATTATGAAGTAAATAAATATCCATAAATCGTGAGTAATCGTCTATGAAGGTGATAAATTATTTCTGACCATGTGCATCCATATCTGGACAACATATATCCGTATGAATTATTTCTAATATGTTTGAACTTCTATTGGCACCCTTCTTAGAAATGTTGGTCTGCTTTCCCTTAATGCAGTCAACACAAGTTTCAAAGTCAGCAAAATCTAGAGTATTAAGTACCCCATCTTTTACTAACCTTTTAATTCTCTCAATAGAGATATGTCCTAATCTCCGGTTCCACAACATAGAAGAATTTTCGTTAATATTACACCGCTTAATGCCAGTTTGAACATGCATTGAACTATAAATAGATTCGCTTTGTAAATTAACACGATAAAGACCATCAGACAATATACCATTCCCAACACATTTCGAATTATAAAATAATTCAAATGACGTGTCTTTAAAATGAAAGGAATATCCAAATGGTACAAAGTCTAGAAACTGAAATCAAATTTCGTGAGAAACTTGGCACATAAAATGTCCTTTCTAATTTCAAAACAAAACCATTGTCCAAAATTAAAATGCAAGTTCCAATAGCCTCCACATGTGAGCCCATCCTGCTTCCGGATAGGACAGTTTGCTCACTTCCTACTGGCTTTCTTAAGTCTTGCATACCATGCAAGGAGTTTGCTATATGGATTGTTGATCCAGAATCAATCCACCAAGTGTTTATATTAACATCAGCCATAGATTCATAACTAACAAAAGAGAATGAATTACCTTCGAGCTTAGGAACATTATGTATGATATCAGAATAAACAACAGATTGAGAAGCTGAAAAATTCAAAAAGCTGATGTCAAAATCTTGAGGCATATATATGTATGTATTACCAATGTAAACATACCCAAAAAAATAAATCTTTTAACATCAAAACTACCTGCGGGCTGAATTTTAATGTAATAAGATTTATTCAAACTTTACAAAATCAAATTATACACACAATCTCACTTTATATGTGTAAAATATTTTGATTTTCCATTCAAAATTGTACTTTATGATAAAACTATCAAATTATATACCAATTCATAATCCCTGCGGACAAATTATGAAAATAATTTGACATTTTATCCTAATTAACCATACAAATATAATAAAAATTCCTGCGGGATAAAATTAATTATATAACGTATAATTAATCAGAGTATTATGTCTAATTCCTTATGTGACCTTAAAACTTTAGAAATAATTTTAATTAATTATGGGTGCTGCGGCTAATCCAAAACTAATTAAAATTATAAGGGTCACTAGACATAACAACTAAATTATGAGATAATAAATTTATATTTACCACAATGATAAAATTTATCATATAAAAATTGTATAACTAAAACAGAATATTATGTATTTGATTCAATTCATGCGTAAAGCACAATTACTTAAATAATCAGAAACCAGAATATTCATAATATACAATTATAATTAAGGCATTATTAAACTGAATTTGTTACCCGTCCGGATGGTTAACATGTCTTCCTTTTATATAAAGGATCTGTGTTCGAGTCCCTGAATCTCAATTCTGTATTAAATTTTCTTTAGCTTGTTTCTTATTGTTATAATGGTAAGTATGAATACATATGCCTCTTAACTTGTTATAATGTTTGTTTGTGCAGTTTTACAAACTTACTTTGAAGCAATGTGGTGAGTTTGATATGATCTAGGCAGGAATTTTATTAGTGTTATTGTTGTTGTACTAATTTTACTCCAATGCTTCAGCTACAATATTAGCATACATGTTAAAATGCTTGTAATCTCACTTTATCTTTTATGGATTAATCTTTAGCACAATTGTAAATCATGCTGCTCTTGTAAGCTCAGCACAATTGGAATTTATTCAGGTCAGGTTGTGTTTTGGGAAATTCATGTTGCTAGACAAGTTCAGCTTGGTATGTTTCATTAGACATCAATACCTTGAGGTCTGCATTGGTTACTCTCTATAAGAACATAAAACATTGAAGTCAAGTAGTAGGAACAAAGTCAAGAATAATCTATGTGAATTGCATTATTAGTTTTATTAGGCAAAAAGTTTAATTAAACTCTTATTAGTTAATTTATTTTGAGGAGTTTAATTAAGTGGATATTCATATAGCCTTTCAAAGTTAAAGCTCGTCGGTATTTTAAATTATTATTTTTTTATTTAGATAGATTAGTAGCTAAAAATCTCACCCTTAAAATAGAATTTATTTTAAATATTTCTTTTTAAAATTAAATGCCCACAAAATCATTGATTCTTGTATCTATTTTTATATTATATACACAATTATATTAACCTTTTTTGTCCCAGCCAAAGCTTTGAATTTCCAGAACAGAGTCTCAAGTTCATCATCCTTTAGTATATAGCCATGCTGAAATAACACATAGCAAATGAAACAAAGACTAGACAAAAAAAAAATAGAAATAAAGTTAACAAAACATTTAGTATGCTTTTATTGCGTATTACCTCTTCAAGTCTTTTTCTTAATGCTTGGCGTCCACTATAACAATTGGTGTAAAATAGTTAAAGGTCTCGCTAAAAAATCATCTAAAAATTCAATTATTTCTTATAAAAATGATCAGATAATAATTGTAAAAATGGAAAATGACTTTACCTAAGCTTTCCGAGTACGATACCAGCCTCAATGGATCTTTCAAGACCAATATCTTCAGGAGATATTATTTCATATGTGCTTTTATGTTTTAACATGCCATCCTATATATAAAGCATAAAATTGAGTTAGAGAATTAACCACAAAATAATGAACATATTAAAAATTAGGCTAAATCTTGCATCTTAAGATCAAAATATGTACTTTTTTATAAGTATATATATTGATATATTGATATGACCAACCTGATGAATACCACTCTCATGAAGAAAAGCATTAGCACCAACAAGAGCCTTGTGAGGTTGTAAATGCATACCAGAGTACTCTTCAACCTATTCACAAAAATTATGAAAATTGAAATAAAATAAAGGAAAAATTTCAATGAGGGGTAAAGGGAAATTAAAAAAGAATAACAAGAGTTTAAAATATGTAACCATTTTGCTTGTCCTTATTATTTGTCTTGTATTAATTCCTGTATGTAGACCACCTAATATATCATTACCCCTGCATGTCAAGGCCATTACAACCTTCAATGTACAAAGAAAATGAGAGAATAAATTACTAAATGAAATAATTTAATTAAAACTGAAAAACATAATTAATTACTAAATGAAATAAATTTGAAAGTAATAAAATAGTTACAAGGATACAAAATGGCATAAGATAATATATCTCACCTCTTCTAATGATGCATTACCTGCCCTTTCACCAATCCCATTAATTGTTACTTCTAATTGTCTAGCACCTGCACGTGCACCCTGAAAGAAGAAAATGTATAGATAAAATTTGTACTCTTGATCTTTAATATAAAAAACAAACTATTTTTTTATATTTATCGAAAAACTAATATATTTGGTTTAAAATGTAGAATTATGGTAGTGACATTTGATGTCTTAGAGCGCAAATTTAAATTTGAAGTTCTTCACTTCTCATCGTGTGTATGTGTGATTTTACGGCTAAACTCTTTAGAAAAGAAAAAAAAAACAGGTTAGGATCTTTTTGATTTGCAAAAAGTAAACACATGACTAGGAAATGATATAACGGTTGTATATGATAGAACAACACAGTATAAACAGTTTAATGTATTAAATTAATTTTGTCTTATACGATGTTTGATGGACTAAAATGAGAATGAATTCTCTCAAATTTTTTTCTTTAATTTTCCTCAATTTTCACATTTCAACCATCAATCAACTTTTCTGCATTTCTCTTTTAAATTTAAATATTGTTTATAATCCAATGGTCAATTATCCATATTGTTTCCTCAATTTGTTTTTCAACTTTGAAGAATCCATTCTCGACAAAAGTTATATTAGTACTTTAGTCAACTTATGCAGAGGACAAAAAGTTTCACGTGGATGAAGGATTAGAATTTCAATTTTTGTATGATCATTTACCCCCCAAATTGTCTAGTCCTAAAAATAAAAATTAAACACAATATAACCAAAATTTATTATTTTTTAGCCGATGAAAACACACATATATATGGTAATTACCTCTATGGTGTTAGCAGTAGCAAGTCCAAGGTCATTATGACAATGAGTTGCAATAATCACATTTTCAATTCCAGGGGTATTCCTTTTAATATCAGCAATTAGATTTCCAAATTCAAATGGCATTGCTATCCCAACAGTGTCAGGTATGACCACAGTTGTTGCCCCAGCTTTGATAACTTCTCCAAAAATTTGATAAAGGAATTCCTTGTCTGATCTGGTCATATGAATAAATAAACTTTTGTAACATACCAAAATGTATAAATGTTTGTTTTGAAGTTGGAACAAATTTAGAACAAAATGTTGTTTCAAATTGTTAAATGAAATTTTTGTTTAGTTTATTAAGTTTGTCAGAAAATGTGATACAAAAACAAATTCCTTGAGAAAACAAACTATAGAGAATGTGAAACATTATTTTACAAAAAATGCAAAATCTTTTAATTTGATCAAACTTTTAAGATTGTTATCCCTTATTTATTTTTTTATCCTACGTGTAATAATATTAAAATTTTAATTCAATAAAAGAATTAATTTAAATTATTACCTAGCACTACAAGAAAAATTGAATACAGCGACGGTCACCTAGTGGCACTTGAAATTGAACCGCCGCCGCTCCTCTTACTGCCGACGGTTATTGCGGCGATTCCAACCGCCGCCGCTCACAAGCAATTACCGACATGCAATCCGCGGCGTTTATGGGTGTATCCGCGGCGGTTCATTTTCCCTTTCTCTCTTATTCTCTGTCACGAACTCATTGATTCTGAAAACCGTTCAACTTCGATTCATCATCGTTCTCTCATTCAAAATCGTTCATCCCTCAAGGTTTCAGAACTGTTCATCCCTCAAGGTTCAGAATCGTTCAACTGAATTTCAGTTCAACTTCAGCTGTTCATAATCGTTCTCTCACAGCTTCGATTCAGCAAAGCTAGGACGAAATCTTTCTCAGCTTCTCAAGCTTCAATTCAGTTTCTCAGCAAAGCTTCGATTCATAACCTCTCAAGCTTCAATTTAGTTTTGTTCATCGTTCAATCCAGGTTCAGTTTATAATTTTATTAAATTTTTTAGTTATTTGTCCAATGTTCCCTATAAATTGGTAATTAGGTAATTGGAATTTAGTTTAGTAGCTTCTATTGTGCTTTCTGAACTTTAATCATTGATTTGTTGATTGGTTTATGTGGTTGTTATAGTATGGTTCATATGAAGCATGATAAGTATGGTTTATGTGAAGCATTATAAGCAATATAGCATAAAATATTTTCTAAGAGAGCAGAAACATATGAAATATTTCCTAAGAGAGCAAAACTTGGAGGAAGTTATACAGGTGAAGATTTTAGTGTCTTATCTATCTAACAATTTTGTGGAGCAGACAAAGACCACATACAATTTATGAACTTACAGTATACTTAATTACTATATCATGATTGCAGTCACAAACAATAATAAACCATGGTATGAAGGTGGAAAAACACAAGAAGGGGGGGTTGAATTGTGTTTTTAGAATTAAAACTTTTTCGAAATAAAATCAAGTTCGCAGCGGATAAAACACAAAATAAAAGAGGATGCTGAGAGAGAGAAAGGAAGACACAGAATTTATCCTGGTTCCCCTCACAAATCGAGAGTACTCCAGTCCCCTTGTTACTAACAAGAGATTTTCACTATAATCTACTAAAGATTACAAATTGCTCAAGCACACTTGCAAGAGACTTCTCAGGTGCTCAAGTTTCACTAAACAAGAGACTTCTCAAATGCTCAAGTTAAACTTAACAAGAGACTTCTCAAATGCTCAAGTTAAACTTAACAAGAGACTTCTCAAACAAACTTAAGAATAAGAATGAATGTTAAGGAACACTTGATATACTATCAGAGGTGTTTACAAAATACAACTCAAAATGTTCTAAGACTTGGAATGACAGATTTAAATTATGATGTCAGAATGCTTCTTAGTCTTTGAACGTAGTAACAGAACAGTTGTTAGAACAGTAGTCATTTCTTCCATTTGAGTCTTCTATTTATACTTGGAGGAAGATGATGACCGTTGCAGAGAGAGAGGTGCCAGCTGGAATTTACTCGTACAATTGATAGCTGTATATTGCCTTCTTTGGTAAGGAATTGCAATTCCACTACCTAGCTATTCAATTTATCACTCATCCATTTTGAGTAATAATAGTACGATAGTACAATCCTCAAATGCGCTCCACTTATGGATAAGGTTAACGTTGTACCAACGAATATTCCTTCCTGTGGATGTGACAGAGCCTTGAAGTGGATTGTTCTTCAATCATTGGTTCTGTATAGGTCAGCTCTTGAGTGACGTAAATTCCTTTTGCTTCTGATGTTCTTGTCATAGCTTCTTAAGATCTTCAGCTTCTGAACTTCATCAGAGCCTAGCTTTTGGTCTTCAGAAGTGCTATCTTCAGCACGCAAAAATTAAGCTTCTGATGAACAGTGATACTCTTTCAGAGCTTGTTTTGACTGGCTTCTCTGCTACTATTCATAGTGCTTCTGAATGAATTTTAACTTGTAGTTCTGCACACTTGAATAACCATTAGTAATTCCAATTGTAATTTTAATACTTTGTTATCATCAAAACCACTTAAAACATTAGAGGTTTATGTCAGACCCACTTTGTTCCAACAATATCCCCCTTTTTGATGATGACAAACCAAAGCATTAAAATTCAATTGTTGTTGATTTAATTTAATTATGATGACTTCAGGTTTCAAAGGTTTGCAATCTCCCCCTGAGTCTGATAATCCATAAGGGTAGGTTTGTAAGCTCCCCCTAAGTCTTATCCATAATTAATTAAAACAGTTTAAGAGCCAACTTATTAACTTAAAATAAATTTTCATATTTGTCTCTCAGAAGCAGAGGTTTGTAAGCTCTTCTTCTCAGAGTCTGATAATGCTCAGAAGCGGTTTGCAAGCTCTTCTGACATTGTCTATGAATTTTATTTTAGGTTCTTAAATTTTCTCCCCTTTCAATAATCGTTCAGAATGAGAAAGAATCATAAGAGATAAATATTGATTCATAATGCATTTAACATTACAGTTTCAGATTGAGCAGTATATGAATGAATCAACATTAATTTTAACGCTACTCTTACTCCCCCTTTTGGCATCAGTCAAAAAGACACAGAAAACCAAGCAGTCAAATGCGTCATAACAAGGCAGTCAAGTCAAGAAGTGATGACAACTAAATTCATTTAATGAATTGTGTTGAAAACCTTCCTGATAAGAGAGCTTGATGACACTATAAAAAGGGATGATTCCTTTCATTTTACTCATTCAGAGTAATCAAGTAACATCAAAAGAAAACATATAATGGAAAAGCAGGTTACCAAGGATACTTCAGGCTCAAAAGAAGAGAGCAAGAAGGAAGCAGAGCCCTGGCGCTGCGAAGAAAACAGGCTACGTTACGAAAGGAACAAGCAAGAACTGATTTTGACAGAGTCAGAGGAGGAGGAATTGGGCTCTGATCTGGAAGAATTTTTATGGACATACAATGATGATACTCCATACGAAGAGTACGAGGCTGCTGTTCAGAAGAACACTGAAGAACTAGTGCAAAAGGCCACTGCCAACTTGCTTGCTTACATTAAGGAGAAACATAAGAAGCTAGATGCAGAGTCTTCTGAAGTTAAGCCTAGCTCTAAGTAGAGTCTTATCATTCTATGTAATAGAAATTCTTCAATAATATTAATAAAGGAGTTTATGCTATTAATTCCCTTTGTTTTAAGCAAGTTTCTTATGTATATATACCTCATTCCTATTGTCAGAAAACCAGTTACCAGACACGCCTCATACGGTATTGTTGCCCCGCTTATAAACAGGCTATAATACTAAGAAGCTATTTCATGAGTAAACAGGAATACTGATGTGGGGGAACCTTAGGTTTCCAAAATCCTATATAAGTTTAAAAACAAGATGTTCTCCAACATCTTACACTAGGTTCAGAATCCACAAGAGTATCAGACATTATCAGAGTATATGATTTTCATTTTGTAAAACAAAGTAAAATAAACACACCAGCACAAGCACATATATGAGGATAATAAGAAGCTTAATTAACTTAAAAGAAAATTATCCAAAAGATTTACATAAACATGATTACAAATAAGTGCACAGACATAAGGGTTAAGGTTTGGGTTGCTGTTGAGTAAGTTTCAGAAGAAGTTCCATCATTGCATCTATCTTCTTGTTAGTAGCTTCACCAGATCTGTTCATGTCTTCTCTTATATCGGCCCTGAATTCATCCATTTCATTTCTTAGTTCCTCTCTTAAGTCATGCTTGATTACATCCAGAGCTTCTTGCATAACAGAGGGTATAGCAGATGAAGAAGAGCCTTGGACAAGTACTGGTGGAGATCTAGGAGGAGATGAAGCAACAATGGGAGCTTTACCTTTATCAGAATCTGGTTCACTAAGGTTCTGATCATTCATAACAATATCTTCTGCAGCTCCTTGATTCTCAATAATCTTATTAGTCTCAATGACAGCAATGTGAACAGCTCTATCAACCAATAACTTGAAGGCTTCTTGTTCAGCAAGCCTCTGACGTTCCATTTCAGCAGTTATCCTAGCCTGCTCATCATCCAGAGATCTTGTGATACTTTCATTCACAGCAGCTAAAAATGCTAACCTCTGACATTCTTCTTCATGGTTGAAAGATGTGAGCCTTGGAGCGTTTAGCTTCTCAACAATCTCAAACAGTTCCTGTACAGTGTTTGCTCCTTTACCCTTAATCTTATCCTTCAGATGAGTACTGAGAATCCTTAAAGATTTACCAAATAAGCACTCTAATTCCCTGACATCAGCATCCATATCAGAAGGGAAGATAAGAGCTTCTTCCTCTCTTTGTTTGAACCTCTTAAGTCTAATACCTATAGCATTATTTAGCAGCTCAAGGTTTGGTTCAGAGTCAGAATTGAAAAAGGGTAAGGATGGGTCAAAGGGAATGGTTGGTTCAGGTTTCTTTCTTTTGAGTTCAATGATTTTGATTTTACTGAGATTTGGAGGTATGATATCATCATCAAGATTGATGGAATCCTTGAATATTTGACGTTCAGCTTTAGTTAGGTGTTGGTAAAGCTCAAGAACCTCTTCTAAAACTAGAGGTTTGTTGAGTGGGTCAGAGACAGGTTGTGGTGATTGATGTTGTTGTTCAGTCATGATTTTATTGGGTGATTGATGAGGGGATTCTTGTTGTTCTTCAGAATGAGCAATTGGCTCATTCTGAACAGGGGTGAATGTAGGTGGATTCACTCGTGAGATGTGATCAAGTGAGGGAGGGGGTGTGTGAATAACCTGTGTGTTTTGTGTTTTATGGACGGGTGAATCATTTGTGAGATTCATGGATGGAAATTGACGTGGTGAATTTGGATTTGAGTTGGTAAATGCAACACCACACATGTGTTGTTCAAGATGTTCTATGACAGAATCTTGATTTGTGGATTGATTGAGAATGGTGGTGTCTACATTGATAGTAGGTTCTTCATCAGAAGAGAGATGAATGGGCTTTATGGTGGTTTTCTTTGTGGTTTTCTTGAAAGAGGTTCTCTTTGGTGTAAGAGTTTTCTTTTGTTTTGGGTTGGATTCTCTGATGAGTGTAGCAATTAACTCATCCGAGGCAGTGCTGGTATCTGATGAAGATGATGATGATGGTTTGACAGATGGTAAAACTACACTAAGAGGTACAGTGTAGTCTATGGGTTGAGTTTGATTGTTAGATGAAGGAGGTTGAGAAATAGATGGTTTAGCAATAGAGGGTTGAGGTTCAGAACCAATAACCTGAGCTACAGGAATGCTAGAAGTATTAGATTCAGAGATCTTACCTTTTGGTTTAGAAGCTCTGGTCTTTAATCTCTTTGCAGGTTTAGCAGGGTTCTGATCTTCCTCAGAAGCTGAAGGCCTATCATGCCTTTTCTTTGTCCGCTTTTCCTTCTGAACAGCTTCAGTCATCATATTTTCAGCACCTTCCTCAATCTCATCAGCACTAGCATGTCCTTGATCATCAGAGCCTTCATCGATCATTTCTTGCTCAGTAGTTCTTGGCTTTCTTCTGTTCCTTGTAATATCTCTTGGTCCCTTGAAGATATCCCAATTAGGAACACTTACAACCATTTTCCTGGGCACACTAACCCCAGTATCTCTTCTTACTGATTCAAGAAAGTTCTTGATGACCTCCTCATTATCATGTTCTGATATGGTGGGAAACCCATCACACCAGAAGTACTTTTCGTACACTTGCTGTAGAGGTGTTTTCACTTGAATGATTTCTTCCTTGGTTTTTCTCTTCATGTTGACCAGAACTGATGCATCATACTTAGCAGTTTGGAAAACTCTAAGTTTTTCTTTGGCACTCACAATGTCTGTGAGTTTGGTTTGCCTTATCAGTTCTGAAATTAACCTTGGGTGATGAATGACTGATGGTATTTTAGTTCTACCCTCATTGATGGTAAAGCACATGTGATCAAAAAGAATCTTAGCCAAATTAACTTTCACCCTCTTGTATAAGAACCAGATGAGATGTTTGTGTGGAATGGAGATGGTATCCAATCCACCTTTTCTGGTGAAGATGGTAGACAAACACATTCTGAAAGCAAATTCAAATGTGTGCTTCATGTGCATTACTTTTCCAAAATCCTTTTGTGTGCATCCAGATTTAAATAGGTCCTGATGAATTGAATCCAAATGCTTGCTTTTCTTATCATACACTTCTATATCTTCTCCTTTGTTGTCTAAACCCAGAATCTTAGCAATGTGTGCCTGAGTTATCACAACATTGATTCCCAAAATATTTGACCTAATTTCCCTTTCTCTATAAGGTTTAAGACCAAGTTCCTTTCTTGTTTTCCCTCGTAATTCCTTGTTCTTCTCAACCATATCCTTGTATTCTTTATCAGCACTTGCTCTATCGTACACTTTAGCCTTCTGCCAGAAATACTTCACTATGTCGTAGTATACGAAGCCATTAAGCATCTCAAAATAATTTTGCCATTGTTGGTTGTAGAACAAGTATTGAATGTCAATCCCATTCGCTTTCAAACTTTCAAAATCCACGAACTTCTCAGTGAAGAAATCATAAGCATCTGGTCCAGCGTCAGTTTGATGATGTTCGTAGACTAGGTTATCTTTTGAATTAAGATCGATGATGGGTGGTAACGTAGGGTTAAAGGGTTCTTGAATGATTTCGTTTGAAGAACGAGCAGCCATACTTGCAGAGAATTAAGAAGATGAAGATTGGGAATTTCTGTAAGGTCTAGGGTTGTGTAGGTAGTGATTTTGTGTAAAAAAAATTGTGCAATTGAGTGAAGTGACTTATGAATAGTAACTAGCACACATACACAGAGAAAATAAACATTGGGAGGGAGCGCGAGCAGTTTTAAAAATTAAATAATATACTTAACTGCCATAATCATCATTAACTGTTCTCTGCCCGTCAGGATCTAGACACGTGTTGTAAAAGTTTAATCATAGCTGACGCGTGTATAGACAACTGTTGTACACTTACTCGTACTGAACGTTTCATTTCTAAAAGGTCCAGAGCCTCACTCATTTGTATCTGACACCTCATCAGAACCTGTTACTCTTCAGAGCCTAAATTATTCAGAGCTTCCCAAGGGATACTCTAAATTATAAGAGGTTCTGATAGAGCTTCAGATGCTAATTCTATTCTACTTCTCAGAGCTAATTTTCTTCAGAGATATAGTGCATGTTCAAATTCTTTTTGATAAAATCAAATCTTTCAATAGCTAAAGGTTTAGTAAATATGTCAGCCCATTGATGTTCAGTATCAATGAATTGAATATCTATTGTACCTTTCTGAACATGATCCCTTATAAAATGGTGTTTTATTTCAATATGTTTAGCTCTAGAGTGTAGAATAGGGTTCTTAGACAAATGAATAGCAGCAGTATTGTCACAATATAGTGGAATACTACTTTCAGCTATGTTATAATCTTCCAACTGATACTTCATCCAGAGAAGCTGTGTGCAGCATTTAGCAGCTGAGATGTATTCTGCTTCTGCTGTAGACAAAGCAATAGTTGTTTGTCTCTTACTGGCCCAAGATATGAGATTCTCACCAATGAATTGGCAATTTCCACTAGTGGATTTCCTCTCAATCTTATCACCAGCATAGTCAGCATCACAGAATCCAACTAGCTTACTATCTAGGGATTTTTTATAAAGAAGTCATAGATTAGTAGTTCCTTTCAGATATCTAAAGATCCTCTTAACAGCAGTTAAGTGAGGTTCTCTAGGATCTGACTGGAATCTAGCACACAAGCATACACTATATAGAATATCAGGTCTAGATGTTGTAAGGTAGAGTAAAGAACCAATCATACCTCGATACAGCTTCTGATCTACTTTGCTTCCTATCTCTTCCTTGCTTAAGCTGCTGGTAGGATGCATGGGTGTAGACATTATCTTGCAGTCATCAAGGTTGAACTTCTTCAGAAGCTCTTTTGTATACTTGCTTTGATGAATGTAAGTGCCATCTTTTCCTTGATTAATTTGGATTCCAAGGAAGAACTTCAATTCACCCATCATACTCATCTCGAATTCATCCTGCATCAGCTTTGAAAAACTCTTGCACAAGGAAGCATTAGTAGAACCAAAAATAATATCATCAACGTATATTTGAATGATTAAGATATCTTTCTTAGATGTCTTTCTGAATAATGTATTGTCAATTTGACCTTTTTGAAAACCATTTTCTAAAAGGAAATTACTCAGTCTTTCATACCAAGCTCTTGGAGCTTGTTTGAGACCATATAGTGATTTCTTAAGTTTATAAACATAATTAGGATTTTTTAAATCCTCAAAACCTGGGGGTTGTTTGACATATACTTCTTCAGAAATAACACCATTAAGAAAGGCGCTCTTAACATCCATTTGGTACAATGGGATTCCATTGTTAACAGCATATGAAAGAAGTAACCTGATTGCTTCCAGTCTTGCTACTGGAGCAAATGTTTCAGTGAAGTCTATACCTTCTTGCTGACTGTAGCCTTGTGCTACCAGTCTAGCTTTATTTCTTACCACTTCACCTTGTTCATTCATTTTGTTTCTAAATACCCACTTAGTTCCAATGATGTTCTTATGTGCTGGTCTTGGCACTAAATCCCATACATCATTTCTTTGAAACTGATTGAGCTCATCTTACATAGCTACAATCCATCCATCGTCAGTAAGTGCTTCATCAACATTCTTTGGTTCTATCATTGAGATTAGTCCCAGAAGTGAATCAAGTTGTTGATAGTCTGATCTTGTCTTTCTTGGACTTTCTTTGTTTCCAAGAATTAAATCTTCTGGATGTGATGATCTATATTTGAACTTCCTTCTTGGAGCTTCATCAACATCAGCACTTGGTTGAGTGTCTTCTTCTGAAGTGTCATCATGTTCTTGTGATGCTTCTAATTGAGATGCTTCTTCAGCATCTTCTTCCAATACAGCTTCTGAAGCTTCAACAGCTTCTGATGCTTTTTCAGGTTCTGAATCGATGTATTGGTATGGAACACCTGCATAACTATTATCTTGCTCTGACATTTTACTGTCAGGCTCTTTATCATCAAATCTAACATGTATAGATTCTTCCACTGTATTAGTTTCAGAATTATACACTCTGTATGCCTTTGAGCGTTCAGAGTAACCTATAAAGATTCCCTTACAAGCTTTGGCATCAAATTTTCTTTTGTAGGCCTTGTTGTTTAGAATGTAACAGGTACATCCAAACTGATGAAAATAAGAGATGTTGGGCTTTCTTCCTTTGAAAAGTTCATATGTTGTTAGATTCAATAGAGGTCTAATATAGATCCTATTTTGAATATAACAAGCTGTGTTTACAGCTTCTGCCCAGAAGTGCTTAGCAAGTTTTGTCTCATGCATCATGGTTCTTGCCATTATTTGTAAAGACCTGTTCTTTCTCTCTACAACACCATTTTGTTGTGGTGTTCTAGGAGCAGAGAACTCATGGACAATGCCATGATCTTCACAAAAAGTTGCAAATGTTTCGTTTTCAAATTCACCACCATGATCACTTCTAACCTTTAAGATTTTGAGACCTTTCTCATTTTGCACTTGAGTGCAGAAGATGCTGAACACATCATATGCATCATCTTTCACTCTTAGAAACTTTACCCAAGTCCATCTACTGTAATCATCAACAATGACTAGTCCATATTTCTTCCCATTGATTGAGGCAGTACTTACTGGACCAAACAAATCAATGTGAAGTAGTTCTAAAGGTCTTGAGGTAGAGACAATGTTTTTAGGTTTAAAAGAAGTTTTTGAAATTTTGCCAATCTGACAAGGACCACACAGAGCATCTGAATGATATTTAAGATTTGGCAGGCCTTTAACCAACTTTAGTTTGCTAAGCTTAGAGATTAATCTCCAGTTAGCATGACCTAAGCGTTGGTGCCAGACCCACTTTTCATCATTCAGAGATAGAAGACAGACTATCTTCTGCTCAGTGAGTTCTGACAGATTCACCTTATAAACATTACCTCTTCTTAATCCTCTAAACAATATGGACTTGTCAGAATCATTGATTACTGTACATGCCTCTTTATCAAATTTAACCATAAATCCGCTATCACAAAATTGACTAATGCTAAGCAGATTATGTTTGAGGCCATCAACTAACCAAACATTTTTAATTGAAAGAGAAGAGTTACCAACTATACCTGTACCAATGATCTTCCCTTTTTGGTTTCCTCCAAACCCCACAGTACCTCCCTCTTTCAGAGTCAGGGTTTGGAACATATGCCTTTCTCCCGTCATATGTCGTGAGCAGCCACTGTCCAGGTACCAGCATTGCTGCTTTGGCCTTCTTAGTGTGCAAACCTGAAGCAAATATTATTTGAGATTTTGGTACCCATATCTTTATGGGTCCTTTTGTGTTAGTCTTTACAGGTCCAGGTGGTCTTTGTTTGAAGGACCTATCAGAGCTTCTTGAGTTAACCACCCTTGTTGAAAAGTTTTTGGGTTTAGTATAGCTCTTGAGCTTTGTTCTTGAATGTGTCAGAGCTTCTTTAGATTTAACATTAGCTTGAGGCTTAACAATCTTAGGTTCTGAGGTTTTATCCTTCAGAGTCTTTGACTTTTGAGCCTCTGGCTTTGATGTTCTATTAGAAGCTGACTCATTTAGAACTTCTGATTGACTCTTTTCAAAGACAACCTTAGGTTTTGATTTATCTATATTAGAGGACTTTGAAGATAATGGATTATCTTTAAAACGTGAGAATCCAAGACCTTCTCCTCTATTTCTACTTACATGATAAATCAAAGAGGCTATTTTACTTCTTTTCATTCCATTGATAAGGAATTCCTGAAGAGCAAATTCATGTTCTGGAGGAACCTTATCATCAAGAACATAATGAGTTTCCATAAATTCATTTCTTGATTTTAGAGACTCATTTTGTTCAATTATTTCATTTGCCTTTTCGGTCAGGTTGTTATAGGCCTTTTTAAGGACCTTACACTCACCTGCCTTTTTGGTTAAAAGTTTTAAGGCATCTTTTAAGGAATCTATTAATTCAGAACGAGAAAGTTTAGCAAGTACCTCTTCTTCATCTTCTGAATCTGAGTCAGCTTCGTGCTCAGAGTTCTCTTGGTCAGAAGCGGCTGCCATCAAGGCTAGGTTTGCTTCTTCTTCCCCATCAGAATCTGATTCCTGATCCAAATCATCCCAAGTGGCAAGGAACCCCTTCTTGAGCTTACTTTTGTATCTTTCTTTGTTAGAGGTTCTCTTGGATGTTTTACTCAGGTTCTCTGGGCAGTCAGCAATGAAGTGTCCTGGTTTGTTGCACTTAAAGCATTTGTTTTGTTCTTCCTTTTTATCCTTAGAAGCACCAACCTTCTTGGAAGAACCTCCAAACTTACCAGCATACTTCTTGCTTCTTTTAGCCCATTGCGATACTCTTGCAGCCATCAGAACCATTTCTTCTTCTTCATCAGAGTCCATCTCGTGACCTTCTTCAGAAGCTTCTTCATCAGATACTATAACCTTCGCCTTCAGAGCCTTAGAGGAACTCTTGGTGCTCAGGGCTATCCCTTTTAGCTTCTTAGTCGATTCGTCAGTCATAAGTTCCATCTCATGACTCTTTAGAGAACTAACCAAGCTTTCAAGAGACACAGTATCTAAATCCTTAGATTCCTGAAACGCTGTCACTTTTGGTCTCCACTTTGGCGGCAAGCTTCTGAGTACTTTCCTTACATGATCAGCCTCAGTATAGCTCTTATCTAAAACTTGAAGTCCCGAAACAAGAATTTGAAACCTAGAGAACATTGTCTCAATGTCCTCTCCGTCCTTCATTTTAAATATTTCATACTGATGTACTAACAAGTTGGCCTTAGCCTCCTTAACTTGTTTATTTCCTTCATACTTGGATTTAAGAGAGTCCCAGATAGACTTAGCCCTTCTCTTATCTCCAATTTTCAAGTACTCATCATGAGAGATGGCATTTGTCATCATCCCTTTTACACTGTGATGCTTCTTATACTCCAGCTTTTGAGTAGGTGTAAAAGCCTTTCTGTCTTTAGAGCTAACAACGCCTTCTAAGTCCATATTTTCAAAGCTCACTCCATCTTCTACCAAGTCCCACAGATCACAATCAATCGCCATGATGTGACTGTACATCTTGGTTTTCCAGAATGGATAACCAGTCTCAGTTCCATTGAAAAAGGGAATTTTGTCAGAAGACCTTCTGTCTTTAGAATTAGAATCATAGTCAAAAGGAACTTCATTGAGATTCTTCTCAGCAGACATGTTTTTCCTCCCTGAATCTTAACTGTTTCACTGATAGGTGAGAGTTAGGCAACAGCCCAGCTCCTGATACCAATTGAAGGTGGAAAAACACAAGAAGGGGGGGGGTTGAATTGTGTTTTTAGAATTAAAACTTTTTCGAAATAAAATCAAGTTCGCAGCGGATAAAACACAAAATAAAAGAGGATGCTGACAGAGAGAAAGGAAGACACAGAATTTATCCTGGTTCCCCTCACAAATCGAGAGTACTCCAGTCCCCTTGTTACTAACAAGAGATTTTCACTATAATCTACTAAAGATTACAAATTGCTCAAGCACACTTGCAAGAGACTTCTCAGGTGCTCAAGTTTCACTAAACAAGAGACTTCTCAAATGCTCAAGTTAAACTTAACAAGAGACTTCTCAAATGCTCAAGTTAAACTTAACAAGAGACTTCTCAAACAAACTTAAGAATAAGAATGAATGTTAAGGAACACTTGATATACTATCAGAGGTGTTTACAAAATACAACTCAAAATGTTCTAAGACTTAGAATGACAGATTTAAATTATGATGTCAGAATGCTTCTTAGTCTTTGAACGTAGTAACAGAACAGTTGTTAGAACAGTAGTCATTTCTTCCATTTGAGTCTTCTATTTATACTTGGAGGAAGATGATGACCGTTGCAGAGAGAGAGGTGCCAGCTGGAATTTACTCGTACAATTGATAGCTGTATATTGCCTTCTTTGGTAAGGAATTGCAATTCCACTACCTAGCTATTCAATTTATCACTCATCCATTTTGAGTAATAATAGTACGATAGTACAATCCTCAAATGCGCTCCACTTATGGATAAGGTTAACGTTGTACCAACGAATATTCCTTCCTGTGGATGTGACAGAGCCTTGAAGTGGATTGTTCTTCAATCATTGGTTCTGTATAGGTCAGCTCTTGAGTGACGTAAATTCCTTTTGCTTCTGATGTTCTTGTCATAGCTTCTTAAGATCTTCAGCTTCTGAACTTCATCATAGCCTAGCTTATGGTCTTCAGAAGTGCTATCTTCAGCACGCAAAAATTAAGCTTCTGATGAACAGTGATACTCTTTCAGAGCTTGTTTTGACTGGCTTCTCTGCTACTATTCATAGTGCTTCTGAATGAATTTTAACTTGTAGTTCTGCACACTTGAATAACCATTAGTAATTCCAATTGTAATTTTAATACTTTGTTATCATCAAAACCACTTAAAACATTAGAGGTTCATGTCAGACCCACTTTGTTCCAACAATCTCCCCCTTTTTGATGATGACAAACCAAAGCATTAAAATTCAATTGTTGTTGATTTAATTTAATTATGATAACTTCAGGTTTCAAAGGTTTGCAATCTCCCCCTGAGTCTGATAATCCATAAGGGTAGGTTTGTAAGCTCCCCCTAAGTCTTATCCATAATTAATTAAAACAGTTTAAGAGCCAACTTATTAACTTAAAATAAATTTTCATATTTGTCTCTCAGAAGCAGAGGTTTGTAAGCTCTTCTTCTCAGAGTCTGATAATGCTCAGAAGCGGTTTGCAAGCTCTTCTGACATTGTCTATGAATTTTATTTTAGGTTCTTAAATTTTCTCCCCTTTCAATAATCGTTCAGAATGAGAAAGAATCATAAGAGATAAATATTGATTCATAATGCATTTAACATTACAGTTTCAGATTGAGCAGTATATGAATGAATCAACATTAATTTTAACGCTACTCTTACTCCCCCTTTTGGCATCAGTCAAAAAGACACAGAAAACCAAGCAGTCAAATGCGTCATAACAAGGCAGTCAAGTCAAGAAGTGATGACAACTAAATTCATTTAATGAATTGTGTTGAAAACCTTCCTGATAAGAGAGCTTGATGACACTATAAAAAGGGATGATTCCTTTCATTTTACTCATTCAGAGTAATCAAGTAACATCAAAAGAAAACATATAATGGAAAAGCAGGTTACCAAGGAATTATTTTGGTAAACAATTTTGGTAATCCAAAATTGAGTGGAATTATTTTGTTGTCTTTCGTCAAATGTTTTGTTATAATGATTTTTATAGTATGACCTTTAGCCAATACCAATGTCAGAAAACCACATTGAAAATTGGTATTATTCGAGAGATTTATCTCTAGTTCAAGCAATTAGTATTTGATTTATCCATTTATTGATGTTTTGTAATGTTTAAGGTCTTGTGATGCAGGCGGTGATTGAGAACTCGCTGCTCATGGATTAGTGCTCACTGTGCTAGGTAAGTTAGTGATTATAACATAGGGTTAGGATTGCAATTTGCAAGGGAAGTTCGTGTCGCTTTGTCTCGTCTTGATGGAGAAGAAACAGAATACTAGTAAATATCTCCGGCTGCATGAACAGGCTGCTATGCAGAGAATCACAGAGAAACAGAATAATGTAGTAGATAATAATGATATGTGGTGGTGATGGTATACTTCTTGTGCTGCCAATTACTTACTGTTGAATTAATCTAATGATCGAGATAATATTCTTGTCAGTTAGATTAGTGCATTGTTCGAAATTAGATTGGCATTGAAGTTTTCTATACAATGGCAAAAATAAAACCACTTTGAAAATTGTACATGTGCATTTTATGTTTGAAGGGGACTTTTTAGTTTATTGTTCATGAAGTAAAACACATTGCTATCAATGACATTAAGCATGGCATATATTGGCTCCATTATGTTATAGCAGCATTGATCTCAATCTTGCTAACTCGCATGTTTTGTTGCTTTGTAATGCAGAGAACAGCGAAATAAAACGAGATGGAGGGAGGGAGATGTTATGCGAGACATGAGAGGGGGGAAGAGATAAATCAGAAAAGGGAAAAAGGGTATTGATGGACTACCAGAGGCAAATCAACGACATGATTTTTCTTACACCGGCGATGACCAAACAACACAACATGGTGGAGAGATGGTGGAACCGAACACAACTATTGTAGAGGATGATGCTGCTGTTGACTGACCGGCTATTGTTTACTATTGATGAGATGTAGCAGGTGCAGATGACAAAATATGAATCGGGTTAAACGCTATCCAAATGACAAAATACAGAGACAAGAACAACATGTAAATGCAATTAGTATATGTTAATATGCATATTGTTGGTCTTTGAAGTGATGCAGTGTTGTGGTATGAAACCCTTTGCTAACAGGTTCATAATCAAATATTTATTTTCATGTACAATTGTCGATTTGCCAATGTGCATGTACAATTGTCGATTTGCCAATTGTCTCTATATGACCTGGTGTTTTGATGGATTTATATTCTGCAGATGCTAGAGGCGTGGTTAAAGTAGTTCGTCTGAGATCTCAAGATGTATTTAGCCTTCCTCCAGGGCAAAAGATACTAATGGAATGGAGCAGAGACGATCAACCAGTTGGAGAGGCTGCTGGCCTTTTAGGGGGTTATCTTGGAAGTGTTGGGTCAAATTTCAACATGTTCCCTATAGACAAACCGAGGTGGCCCAAAGTATCATTTGAACTTAAAAAGGAGGTCTATAAGAACAGTATACAGGTACATTTAACCTTCATTATTGAATGCATTTAATAAGGGACTTTTGTCTATAATTCACTTTGTGTACTCCACGTGTCCGCTAAATAGGGTGGAAATTTTGTACTTATAACATTGTTCACAAACAGGTAGATTCATTTTGTTTTATTGGTAGATCATGTAAAGATTCATCAATTTTAGGTTCTTAATTTTGTAACTCTAGAACAGGTGCAACTAGAAAGTTTGTTGAATTATGATATAGAAACCAATATGATCATAAGTAGCTGAGGTAAAATCCGGATTTTTTTACTTAACCTATGGCCGAACTGCGGATTACTTAGGACCATTTATCTTGAGAACCAGAGAGATAAGACTAAAACTTATTTTGTGCTCTTGAGAAGAGAGAAGAGGGGGATTAGAATGAAGAGATAAGCTGAGGTGCAATTAAAGGTAACAAAATTGTATCCTGTAGTTGGGGTTATAAACATGAATTTCATTTGAAAGTCTTTGGTTTTTCATTTAAGTGGTGCATTCTCACCACCAAATTTGGCTATAGTGTCAAAAAATGAAACATCGTGTGCATTACTTGTAAAGTCGAAAACTTTTTATGCTTGTTAAAGAGGATAACAATATTTGAAGTTTGTTTTCAATCTTCAGTTTTTTATGATGAACTAGTTTTAAAGTATATACGCCTCTGTTTTTTGTGTGTGTTGTTTTTGGTTACAATGCAACTTTATCTCATATGTGATAAGTTTACTTATTTGGTTTTGAAGACAAAATTTGATGTCAATGATGGCATCCACAGACACTATATACTTGGTAAGATTGGAAAGAGGTGGAGAGACAATCGTAGTGATGCATTTAATAGCTGTTATGATCCATCACTAAGTTGGGAGGTAAATGTTAAAAGACATCCAAAATGAATTGATGAGGACAAATGGGCTGCTTTTTTGACCCATAGATTGAAGCCTGAGGAGCAGGTAAAAATATATAGATTAAGGAAAATGTCAAGTATCACACAACATTTATTATATAATATTTATACTATTTAACAATTTTTTTCATCGTTGGTAAAATTATTAGGAGAAAGCTGCTAAAAATGCTGCTAATCGTGCAAAGCAAACGATTCCGCACACTCTTGGGACAATGACTTCGGCTCGATTCAGGCATCGATTGGTAAATTAACTTATGCTTTCAAAAATTCATTCAAAATTAAATGATAATTTCTTTATTTTTCACTTACTTGAGTAGCAATTTTAGGAATCGGATGACGGCCGCGAATATACAAGAGGTGACATGTATGGCCCCTCACACAAGAGAAACGATGGATCATTTGTAAATGCGGAAGCACAGAAAAAGAGTGTAAGCATTTTTCCATCTTAGACAACTACGTAGACTAATATTTGCTTCACTTTCCACTTATAGTTCTTCCAATATTTCTATATGTATTTACGTTGTATAGAAGCGAACATTAAGTTAAACTTATCAATTACTATATGACAAGGTGTTACTATGTTAATATAATATTTCTGTGTATTATACAGGAGGAGTTGGAAACACATCGTCAAGCAAATTCTTCTGTGAGTGATGATGCATTCATTACTGTTTTTGGAAAAGAACATGCAGGACATGTTCGAGGCATGGGGCATGGTGTTGTCCCATCTAAATACTTTGGAAGGTCATCAGGAACTACAGCATCAACCAGTGGTGGTAACGATGTTACGAGAGAAGAGTTAGATGCAAGTAATGCCAAAATTAAATCTTTGGAGGAACAAGTTGCCTTTTTGACGCAACAATTTGCTCTACAATCTAGAGGCAGTCAGGAAATCAATTCAAAACATAGTGCCATAAAAAAAACTAGTATATAATAATTATGACTATGCATGGTCTTGTGGGATTCAAATATGAATCAAACATTACATAGTACAACTTTTGGAATTGGGCTATTGATACTTGTTTGTCTTGTTGTTCGTTCATGTTTCAATTTCTTCTAATAAAGTTTACATTACTTGAGATTTCCTCTCAATGGTCACAGGTAAAGTACAATTGATGATAATATCTTTTGTAATACTAATTTTTTTATGGGTTTAAATTTCAGGCTTCAGACATGGACGCTCATACAAGAGGATGACCTTCTTTTCCAGCTAGTCATGAAACACTAGATTAGGTTTTAATGATTTATCAATTGGTACTTTGATATCTTTTGAAGTAGGGTGGTTATTGATATTTTTTTGAAGGGTGGTTATTTGGGCTTATGGAAACATTAATATTTTGAAATACATGAGATTATATGAAATTTCTTATTATGTTAAATTATTATTTTGTGTTAATGTATGTTTACAATTTTATTTTTTTGACTTATATTTTGTTAGAATCCAAAAATAAAATGCAAAGATCAATTTTATATATCCTTACATTATGAAAATGCAATGCATGAAAAAAATGTCGGAAACCAACAAAAAATTTCAAAAAGCATTTAAATTAAATGTGGGAAAAAAAAGAATTTTAAAAAAATAGTGGAAAACAAAAAAAAGGAGATTTGAAAAAACTTGCAAGAAAGCAAAAAAAAATTGCGGGAAAAAAGTGTTTTAAAAAAAATGCGGGAAAAAAAGAGCATTTAAAAAATTGTGGGAAACAAAAGAAAAAGTTAAAAAAATATGGTGGGAAAGAAAAAAAAGTTGTTCAAAAAATTGTGGGAAAAAAAAACGTTTCAGAAAAAAAAAGTCCATAGCGGCGGTTTAAACCGTCGCAATTAAAAAAGAAAAAGTTTTAAAAAATGGCGGGAAAGAAATAAAAATTTCAAAAATTTGTGGGAAAAAAAAACGTTCCAGAAAAAAAAAATGGTTCATAGCGGCGGTTCAAACCGTCGCAATATACCCCAAAAAATGTTCAACCTAGTAGCTAATAGCGGCGGTTTTGAACCGCCGCAAAATGTAACCGAACCGACGCTAACGGCCTAGCGGCGGTTGTTCCGACGGTTCACTTGAACTGCCGCCGAATGACCTTGCGACGCCGCATTTAGCGACGCTTGCCAACCGCCGCATATGGCATTTAGCGGCGGTTCAAACCGCCGCTAAATGCCTTTCAGAACCGCCGCCGCTGGCAGAAAATCATGTAGTGAATTAACCTTAGTTACTCTATTTTTTTAAAAATAAAAATAAAATTGTCTTTTTTTCCAGATTTGATTTATGTCCTTGTAAAATTTTATTATTATTTAGGATATTGTAAACTTTTTCAACACAAAGAAAACACTAATTTTTTTCCTTTTATTTTAATATACTTTTAATTTTGAAAATAAAATAAAATAAAACAATAAATTAAACTGTTTCAATCAATATTGTCAATAAAGATTAATATTTATTTTATGAAAAAAAAATTATTATTTTAACCAAGATCAATATTGATATACAAGAAAGAAAATGATTCAATTTTCTTTAGTGTCAATTTGTATGGGCTAATTTAGTTTCTTAAAAAAAAAAGAATTGAGTAAAAAAATAAAAAAGTCATAAAATGTCAAAAATAGAAAGATTCTGAATTCCACTAAGATAAGATAAAACAATAAAGAAATGTTCTCATTAAGTTAAGATAATTTTATTTTTTAATTTCCTAATTTTTGTCAATCTTGGTAAGGAGGTGTGTAAAGTCTGACCATATATTGACAAGTACTCTAATGCTTGTAAATAAATATTAATATTTCTTTTATGAAAAAATATTATTTATATATATTATTTTGACCCAGATTAATATTTATATCTTACCATAAAAATATTAATATTTATATATAATAAGTTGATTAAAAAAATATATATTTATATAATCAGAAATTAAAGATAATTCTTGTCACAAAAAAAAAAAGAAATTAAAGATAAAGATTGAATAAAAAAACGAAAGACATAAAATGCTCAAAACAGAAAACAAGATAGTCCATGAATTTCAACAATTAAAATTAGACAAGACAAAGAAAAAGAAGTTTTCATATAATTTTTTTTGGTAGAAGGTGTGTATACACACGTCTGACCATATAAATATATTTTTCATAAATATCATACTATTGTAACACACTATTAGAAATGAAATTGTTTGCTTGCTTACTTAACCAAATACAATTTATAGATAATTTCTACTTTAATTTTGATAATTAAAGACCTCTGACTTTTAAATTGTAGTTTTAATTAATATTTGGAAAGAATGGAAAAATGAAAGAGATATAATTAGTAAATTTCCTAATCCACTTGAGTAAAAAAAAGGAATGAAATTGTTTGCTTGCTTACTTAAGCAAATACAATTTATAGATAATTCTTACTTTAATTTTGGTAAATAAAGACCTCTAATTTTTAAATTGTATTTTAATTAATTTTTTAAAGGAATGGAAAAGAGAAAGAGAGAGTTAATTAGAGAGAGTAAATTTTCTAATCCGCTTGATGAAACAAAAAAAAATTTCCTAAACCATAACTCACATTTCTTCAATGAAGGTATGGATTTCATTTTCAACACTATATATATGGTACAATGCATAGTCGTTTATGTTCATCAAAATTAAATATTTTTTCTTAAATATCGTTTTTTTTTTTTGAAAAAATAAATATCACACTATTGTAACACTCTTAGAAATGAAATTGTTTGCTAGCTTACTTAACCAAATACAATTTATAGATAATTTCTACTTTAATAATGATAATTAAAGACCTCTGACTTTTAAATTGTAGTTTTAATTAATATTTGGAAAGAATGGAAAAATGAAAGAGAGAGTTAATTATAATTAGTAAATTTCCTAATCCACTTGAGTAAAAAAAAGGAATGAAATTGTTTGCTTGCTTACTTAAGAAAATACAATTTATAGATAATTCTTACTTTAATTTTGATAAATTGTAATTTTAATTATTGTTTTGAAAATAATGGAAAAGAGAGAGAGAGAGTTAATTAGAAAGAGTACATTTTCTAATTTGAGTGAAAAAAAGGAATACAATTGTTTGCTTGCTTACTTAACCAAATACAATATATAGATAATTCTTACTTTAATTAAATTGTATTTTAATTAATATTTGGAAGGAATGGAAAAGAGAAAGAGAGTTAATTAGAGAGAGTAAATTTTCTAATCCGCTTGATGAAAAAAAAAAGTTTTCTAATCCATAACTCACATTTCTTCAATGAAGGTATGAATTTCATTTTTAACTCTATATATATATATATATATATATATATATATATATATATATATATATATATGGTACAATGCATAGTCGTGTAAGTTCATCAAAATTAAAGATTTTTCCAAAAATATCATTAATTTTTTTTTTTTGAAAAAAAAATATCAAACTATTGTAACACTATTAGAAATGCAATTGTTTTCACTACCAAAAAAGAAAAAAAGAAAGGCAATTGTTTGCATGCTTACTTAACCATTTACAATTTATAGATAATTTCTACTTTAATTTTTATAATTAAAGACCTTTGACTTTTAAATTGTAGTATTAATTAGTATTTGGAAAGAATGGAAAAAAGAAAGAGAGTTAATTATAATCAGTAAATTTCCTAATACACTAGAGTAAAAAAGAATAATGAAATTGTTTGCTTGCTTACTTAATCAAATACAATTTATAGATTATAACCTGTAAGGGCCGTGTTTCTAACATGTTCGGCTCTTCCCTCGATATGCCGATGCCTGTAAGGGTTGTTGGCACGTTGTTTTGGTTCCGTGTTGGCGGTTTCCATTTTCTAAGCTTTGAACCCTTGTTGATTTTTGCCGATGCTTTCAATCTTCATTTTTTTTTTGTAACTTGGTTTCGCGCCTGTGCGCGGGTTCGTTGGGTTTCGCTTGTGATGAGTGTTTGTATTGTTAAAATTGATTAGGGTTGTTTAATCTGATTAGTTTTATCATGATATATTCCCATTTGGGTCTAGCTGGGTAAGGTTTAATGTCCCCCCAGTCTCTGTATCAGTGGTTTTTATTTTATAATATATTTTCCTTTTTGTCTAAAAAAAATACAATTTATAGATAATTCTTAATTTAATATTCTTGATAAATAAAGACCTCTAATTTTTAAATTTTAATTTAATTAATTTTTGGAAAAAATGGAAAAGAGAAAGAGAGAGTTGATTAAAAAGAGTAAATTTTCTAACTTGAGAAAAAAAAAGGAATGCAAATGTTTGCTTGCTTAATTAACCAAATACAATTTATAGATAATTTTTACTTTGATTTGATAAATAAAGACATCTAATTTTTATTTTTTTTGAAAGGAAAGACATCTAATTTTTAAATTGTAATATTAATTAATTTTTGGAAAGAATGGAAAAAAGAAAGAGAGACTTCATTAGAAAGAGTAAAATTTCTAATCCACTTGAGTAAAAAAAAGTTTCCTAAACCATAACTCTCATTTCTTCAATGAAGGGATTTAATTTTCATCTCTATAAATATAGTACCATTGCAACTTAGCACACAAACATTCATTCCGTTCAAAAAAAGAAGAAGCAAACAAACATTTTCTTCAATGAATAATCTTGTTTTTTGTTTTACTGTATTTTGTACCTTGATATTGAGCTCAGTAGCTCAATATGAATTTTTAATGATGACAATGCAGTGGCAACCTGCTGTCTGCAGGCCCAAGGATGCAAATTGTGTCAAGTCACCAGGCAACCATTTTACAATACATGGATTATGGCCTCAAAACAAAACAGATCCTCAACCAAGGAAATGCTCAAGTGCTGGAAAAGTAGCAAATTTCGACAAACAAATGGTGAGTTTATATTTTATTTAGAATGTCTAGGTTGGAACAAAGATCATTGCATTATTTAACTATATAGATTAAAATATTCTTATCTATCTACATTTTTTTTTATCAGCTTTCTCAAACAACATTGACTGAACTCGCTACTTCATGGCCCAATTTAAAAGGACAAGATGATGTTTTCTGGAAAACTGAATGGATAAATCATGGAACCTGCTCATACTCCACATTTAACCAAACTCAATATTTTAATGCAGCAAATGAAATTTGGCAGGCATTGCCACTTTTCGATATATTTCATGCTGCAGGCTATTCTCCAAGTAATACTGATTATCAGATAAAAGCTCTCCTTGAAAATGCAATAAATCATCACATTGGAGCTAATGTCAACATTGAATTTACTTGTACCGACTATCCCAATCTCACTGAGCTATTAGAGATTAAGGTGTGCAAAAATCATGCTGGAGACACCTACGTGAATTGTCCACTTTATGGAAATTGCGGAACTAAATTTAAGTGGAAACCATAGTTGTGATCAGTAATTAAATATATTAATCAATAAATAAAGGTTAAATATTTGGTTGCCTTCTAAGAATAATAATAGGTAATTAACTAGCCCACAATGATGTGGCAGTGTGGCACCAATGTAAAACCGCCAATTGTAATCCATTATTCCTATCATACATAAATATCTATACAATACTATACTAAGCAAATAATGTTACATTCAATGTACTTCATGATACCATAATTCTAAGAAATTTACATGAACAATTTGTCATGTGTTACTTCTTCCATTGCAGTAATTTTTTATTTTTTTTTACGGTAAAGTGCTTATAACGAGTTCAGATCCACTCTAGTTCCTCTATGCTCCATTTCTCCTCTAGCAATTGATATATTGTCCAAGTTTGAAGAACAGAATGATATTCATAATTTTTTGAGAGAAGGCATTGGAGTTAAACTAACCAGGATCATTGTTATCTTAAACCAAATCATAGCATATTTACTAGTTGAAATATAAAGAAAGTGATGCTAAACCAAATGATAGCATATTTGGAACTGGAAATCAGAAGCACGAAACAAACCACTTGAGCACTCTGCAACATGATAATAAGTTCATCAACTAAATCAATTTAATAATATTTTTTACCGGAATTTGAAAACAACAACAATATATAAATGAGTTTTTTTGAAGTTAAATTAGCTCATCTAAATGAGAATCAAACATGAGACTTTAAGGAGGAGCACACTTCCAGGTCCCAAGCCAATACCCACTGTAATATTTTTTACCTGATTAGGTGGTGGTGTGGGTTGAGGAGACTCAGTCTGTGGTACAATGATATCAGTGGTGGTGGGAGGATCAACATAATCAATGGTGGAAGGCTCATGAACAAGTGGAGTAACAAACTCAAACTGAGTAGCAGAGACAGGTATCAATGAAGGTTCAGGGTCAATGGGTGGAATGAAGTATTCCCAAGTAGTCTGAGACTTGTTGTTTTGAGAAGAGTAAGGGAAAATCAACTCTTCAAACTGAACATTTCTTAAAACAACAATTTCATGAGAGTGAAGATCTAGAGCAACAAAACCTTTGGTGCCTGACTTGTAACCCAAGAAAACACACTTTCTGGCTCTGAAATTTAACTTCAATATGTGAGCATCATTGGTGGAAACATAGCATATACAACAAAATATTCTAAGCATGGAGATATCTGGCAATTGCTTGTGAAGTCAGAAGTAGGGTAACTCTCCATTAATGACCACAGAGGGCATTAATTCTATTCATGAGATACACGGAATGCAAAACTGCATAACCCCGATACTTAGCAGGGGGATGTGACTGGATAAGTAAGGTTCTGGCAATAGCTAAGATACATTGATGTTTCCTTTCCACTCTCCCATCCTGTTGGGGAGTTTAAACACAGCTTGTCTGATGAACAATTCCTTTGGATGCATAGAAAGAAGGTGAATAAAATGTTGTATATGAGAAGCAACTTCACGCTTACCTTTTAACAAAACTAACCATGTGAATCTACTAAAATCATCAACTATGGTGAGGAAATATTTGTGACCATGTAAGGTAGCAGTGGAATAGGGTCCCCATATGTCCATATGTAGTAGATAAAATCATTTACTAGTCTGACTTGAGCTTAAAGTATAAGATAGCTTCTTTTGTTTGGCCAAATGGCAGACATCACAAACACAATCTTTATTGAAACAAATGGAAGGGTACAGTTTATGCATTAAAGCTAATCTAGCAGTAGAAGCATGACCAAAACGAAAATGCCACAAGGCTGATTGTGGAATTGAAAAAACATTACAAACAATACCTGAGCTAGAGCTCTTATTAGTAGAGGAATGAACAGAACCACTAGTACCTTTCAAGTAGTAGAGACCATTAAGCTTTTTACCCGAGCCAATCATCTTCTGTTTAGAATCATGAATAGTACACACATTAGAAGCAAAGGTGAATGTGCAACCTAATTGAAGTGTGACTTTGGACACAGAGATCAAATTGTAAGTGAAATGGGGTAAGTAAAGGACATTGGTCAAGGTGAGAGTGTTTGTGATGTGTATATCTCCAATCATATTTGTCTTGACTATAGAGCCATTAGGCAATCTAACAGGGATAGGTGGGACTTTGGCGTAACTGCTAAACATAGATAGGGAATAACAAGCATGATCTGTTGCCCCGCTATCAATGAACTACCAATGATCCACAAAGAGACAGATTGAGATAAGGCATTAAATGAAGCAATACCTCTAGATTCCTCAACAGGAGAGCTAGAAGAAGTCGTAGTGAATTGATGAAGCTGAGGAGTAGCACCTGGTTGGTGGTACTTCAGCAAATGCATGAGAGCTTCTAACTCAACATCAGTCAAACCAACTGAATTGGAAGCTTTTGCTTCATCTGGCTTGGTGGCTGTACTAGTAGAAGCAATGAAGCTGGCCATAGCAGTCTTGGGAAGTGTAGATCCATCACGAAACTTGAATCCGGGTGCATAGCCATTCTTGCGATAGCAAATCTCGATGGTGTGGCCATTCCTACCACAGAAAGTACAAGATTTGTCACTATTGGAAGAGGTCTTACCTTTGGAGTAAGCATGCTTCTTTCCATCAGCAAGGTTGAGCTCAATGGGAGTGTCACCAACACTTTCCAAACCATTAAAGGACTCATGTTGAATGATCATAGAGAATGCAATGTTGATATCCGGAAATGGTTCCATAATCATGATCTGTGAGCGAAACAGCATAGTGATCATTGAAACCAATAAGGAAGAAGAGAACCAAGCCTTCTTGCCAGAGTTTGCGTGCATTGGGAATTCCTTCACACTGACAACGCTCAAGGCAAGTACACGTAGGAATTGGACGGAAGACATCTATTTCCTCTCAAATTCCACACAATTTGGTGAAGTAATTGTTAACAGAAGTTGCTTCTTGACGAATTGCGTACAAATCATGGAGAAACCCCATTTGCATCATCACTGCTGTCATCTTCAATCTATATTTTTTTTTTCTTCAAGTTCATCGTCTAATTAAAGGTGAGTTATGATTCTAGGTACTGATTATGGATAGAAACTAAATTTAGGATTTAGATTTTATACATACATGAAGAGGCTAGATGGTAAATCTGAATTTATGTAGAATGTTATTTGGCTAAATATTGTTGTTGTTGCTGCTGCTAAACATGACTACGGTTGGAATGGTAAGTTAGCACTTCCCATTGAAAACAATTGCACATCTTAGCTTAAAGTATGTGCACTCTGGTTTTGATTTTTACCTATGGCTTATGAAGTGGAATATTTTCAATTTCATGTAGATTTTAGGTATTTCGACAAAAGGTTTTGGAAATGTGCTGAGAGATGGTTTTAAGAGATGTATTTAAAGAACCACGGTTATAATTAATGACGACGACTTAGGTGCACCTAGTAATTTGATTTCAGTTAGGGAGAACTATTCGTTAGATGGAGCCACCCCCTATGGAATGGCCGCCATTAGCAGGAGATGACTATCAACGAAATGTAAACTCATTGATCGATAGATTTGATGTTTTCATTAGTCGAGAGAAAAGAGCTATCTGTTAGATCGATAGCTAGCTACCACTAAGGGAGGCCACTCTTAGGAGGAAGGAGCTATCAACGAGATGGAGCTAGCTCTCGGTTTTAGTAACGTAATGATCAATATGTTTGATGATGTGTTTTTCGAATCGATGAGAAAAGGGCTATCCATTAGATCCGCCACTAAGTGAGAGGCCGCTCTTATGAGGAAAGTGTTATCAACAAGATGGAGTCATCTCTTGATTCTCTCTCGCAACGATTATTTTGCTTTAAAGTTGATTATTTTGAAATTCTGGCTAATTATATAAAAGTTTATGAACAAAATTTATATTGATTTTGAAAATTTTATTTATTGATGGTTAAGTTTGGTCCTTAGACTTGCCGGACTAGTATTAGTTCATATGCTGGTCACAATGTGAGTTTGGGTCGTGACAACAGACCAACCAAAGTGGATTTATATTAACAACAATAAATGAGTGAATTCACGTGAAATTAAAACCACTCCTTATATTGTTGCCAAGTTTCTCTGTATCAAAGTTTCACTACTCTAATGGAAATTCTGAACCCAAGAAAAAGAATATAGAAACTGAATATTATAAGTGTAAAATTCCATGAGAAAGAACTAAGATGGAGGGGGTATTGCAAATACTCTTACCAAACTATAATGCATATTTTGAAATAATAAAATTATTCATTTATTTTTTTTTTACAGAGAACTCACCAAATGGGTTTTTAATTTTTCATATACTTATAATAATTTTCATATGTGAGGTTAACACTTGACAAACCACTTTGCATACAAAGCTAGATATCCTAATAACATAGTCATATGATTCTAGGAGAAAACATGAAAGACAACTAATTATTTATTCCTTCAATTGAAAGAAGACTTTCTTTGTAAATTCCCATCTGAAAAGTATATCTTTCCGCTTTGACACCTATCTCATCAATTATCTGATTGTTTATATCAATCCAAACTAATTCATCATTTTTTTGTTTGAAGCAAATGCCCTTTTTCCCGAATCCAATAGGACACTCAATGAAAGGTATGGTTTCAACAATAAAGAGTTTGATCCATGATTCCTTAACACCGAGTTCACCCAAAATTAAAATGTGAAAAGTTGTAGTCTTGAAACAATTTGATATCAAAGCAATTGACTCATTTAACACCACCAAGCGTCTCTCAATGACAAAATCACATCTCTCACCCATGTCTAACAACATAGGTGTTGTAAACAACACTTCGTTGCTAAAGTCAAATGACACCAACAAGCCTGTTGAATTATATAAATCATTGTTACCCCACCAATGACACACTCCATCCATGTACACTCCAGTACCTAGTCGCGGTAGATCATAAGAACATTGAGCGATATCATGCACATCAATTTCAAGTATCCTCCAAGTCTTATTTCTATGACTATATATCTCCAACAATGGGTCATAAGATCTATCTTCCCAAGGAACATCTTCATCTTCGTCAGTTACATTAAAAAACGATATATATCTAATAAGCTTATAGTCATCTCTAACATGATCATAACCAAATCCATGAAACATAAAAAAAGGGTCTCGATAAGGAGGTACATACTCGTCAGGACTGGGAGGAATGACCATGTATTCCGCAGTAGCTGGGTTCCATAATACAGCTCGAAATATATTTACCATTCCTCTACTCGCATCTTGCCCGAGACAGAGAATGCCATTAATACTAGTTGAACTTAAAATATAAACAACACCATCAACCTCATGAATTGGAGGAGGCAAATCTAATTTGACCCTATTTTCAAACTTGTCATTGGAGAGCAAATAGAACTTGTCAAAAACATGTGGTTCTTCCTTCTGTAATAAGAGAAACGTAACACCGGAATTGGAATGATGATTATTAGATAAGAAATGCTTGCGGAGCATGTTCATGAAATGAGGGTTTTTAAATAATAGCGACCATGGCTTGCATACACATCCAAAACGCTTCAAAGATTTAAGAGGTAATTTTGATAAAATAGAGAAAGAAAAATCATCGGGAATATGAGGATTGTTGTTTACCTTTACATCTTCGTTCGTCTCAACCACTTCAACAAATTTCTCCATTTCAAGACAAATTGAGTTGTAATAGCGGAGGGTTTTGTGATTTTTATATTTTGAGAAGAGGGGTATTAGAGAGGGGGAGCGTTTTACGAAATAAACAAGTCTCTAGTATTTTTTTTTCATACTGATATCTACTAAAAATTATTAGTATATTCTTTTACAACAGCTAGCTATATATTTTTATGGGTAAATAGAAAGGCTACTTGATATTTCTAATATGGAAAGTAAAATATTAGTGGTATTCCTTAATAACTTAATCGATAAGTAATTGTTATTTATTAATTTTAATATCACTTTATTGATTAGGAAACATATTCTAAAATATCTAGTTCTTAGCTTAACCGGTAAGTATTACTTAACTGTTTTTTTTTTTTTTTTAAAAAAATAAAATTATTTAGCTTAATAGACAGCTTAATAGATAAGTATTACATTTTTGGTCAAGTAAATATTACTTACTCCGTTTCTTTTTAAGTGTTCAAAAAACGTCGAATTTAGCGTTTATGTTTAACTGTCCATTAAGTGTTTTAAGGATACGATTTATCAATTATACCATTTGTCAATTACTCATATGTTTTTCAATAAAACTAATTAATGCTATATATTTGGAAAATTAAATTTTTTGTATTTTATTTTTTTTGGTACATCACATATTAAATTTTGTTTTTTCTTTTTGTGCATAATATATTAAATTTATTGGAAAGAGAAAGTGTGTGCAAAAAAACAAAAGATGTTATTGGTGAATTATAATTAGAGCTGTCAAATGGGCCAGCCCGGTCCAGCCCGGCGGGCCAGCGCGTATAAGTGGGCGGGGCTGGGCTGACCCGATTTCTATATGGGCTGCCAAATTCTAGCCCGCCCCAAGCCCTATTGGACCATGCAGCCCGATGGGCTAACCCGGCCCATATAATTTTTTTAGCGCACGCCAAAAAGGATCAATGACACGACTGACAAAATAATTACCACATAAAACAACCCTCAAATCAACATTCATACAAAATATATCTACCAAATAAAGATCCATACACATGTAAGAGTATTTGTGGCAACATACAAAGTGCATCCTTAGATAATCAAAATATATTACAAAATAGTTAACTTCTTGGCCTAAGCCCCTTGAGCACTTGATTCGGCATACAAGTATATCTTCTCTGCTTCCGACTGGTACATCTGTAATTCATAAAACTTGAGAAGTAAATGACTAAAAAGTTAATATAATAGACGAATTATTATTAACAACAAATTGAATAAATATAGCAACTAGCGAGAAAGAGAGATAAAGACTTCGAATTCGCGACCACGAGTGAGAAAGAGAGAGATGTCGTGTGAGAAATTGTGAGTGAGAGAGATCGAGATCGACCGTTGTGAGTGAGAGAGATCGAGATCTTGAGTGAGATAGGGTTCGTTCGTTTTCGTTTCAAAAGTAAACTGTGTTACTGTTTAGTGTAGTTGGAGCAATGAGGCTGTAATTGCAAGGCTGTAGTTGGAGCAATGTGTAGTTTAGTGTATATACTCTTTCTTGTTTTGCAAACATTAGGAAATAATAGTGGGCTTACTTTAAAAAAAATGGGTTAGCCCAAAATGTTTTTTTTTTTTAATTAAAAACTTTTTTTTTTTAATTTTAAACGGGCTAGCCCAAAGCCCGATGGGCAAGCCCAGCCCGATCCATTTTTTAATTGGGCTAGTTGGGCTGGGCTAAAAAAGGCCCGGATATTTTTTAACGACTTTTTTATGGCCCGACCCAAATCCATGGGCTAATGGCTCAGCTCATTAGCCCGACCCATTTTGACAGCTCTAATTATAATTAGGGTATAATAGGAAGATAAGGTGCAAAAATACATTTTCTTAATTTAGTGTTACTATTCAAAACAGACGCTTAAAAAAAACGGAAGGAGTATTTCTTAGCCTAATAGATAAATAATTCTAAAAATATTTTTTATCTAAATAAATTATAATCCGAATATAAAATTTAGTGGGACCCGTATAAATTTTAACCAATAAAGATCTATTAATTGAATTGATTTATTTTTGAGTTTATGCAAACTAGCGGGTTGTACCCGTTTGTGTGGTCCAATTTTCCGATGTTGCTAACGGTGGAAACACACCAAATCGAAAAGATTATTTATTATTATTATTTTTACAAAAGAAGAGATTATAGGATTAGAAATTGTTAAATAAAAGAGTACAATGTCTTAGAGCATGAACATCGCCTGCAAAATTGAGTGTCTTTTGCCACCTGTGATACTCTTGTAAGGGTGGAATGAATAATTGGGTGCATTGGTGGTGGCAATAGAAAAGCACTGGTTCCATAAATGGATATGGGTGCATTGCATTTTTCTTTTCAAATACAAAAGGTTTTGTGGGCCTATGTTAGAATTTTGAATGAGTGGTATGGATATTTGATAAATATGGTCGAGTGATTTAAATAGTTGAAAAGTATAAAATAATATAAAATATTATGTAGGACCCATTTATACCACCCACATGAGTGTCATGGATGTGGGTGCTAAATAGCACATCCGCAAATAGATAATGTTGTCTAGCCACTATTGATGTTATTTAGTAAGGAAAAATATATAATGTTATTAATTACCAACAATATATTTCTGAAGAAAAAGATGAACATTAGAAAACTAATTAGAAAATATAAAATTAAATACAGAAAATCAAATTACAAAGAGGAACGATAAACATACCATTAACATTTGTTTCGTTTCTTGCTCCATCACTAGTGGTAGTTAAGAAAAATATATTAAAATGTACTCTTTGATATTTTTTCCACAAAAAAGGAACCAGTTTCATATTAAGTTCTAACAATCTTGTTTGATTTTTCTAAAAAAAAATTATAATTAAATAGGAAGAATAATAGAGAAAAGGGGAATGTGTACATATATAGAACCACAAAAAAATCAAACTAAATGAAGTAAAAATATAATAAACTAAGTAAAAGCCGTATGATATGAAACTCACAAATATTAACATATATACAAACCTTATTGCGACATGATGCACCTTTCTCCCCTTCTTATAATCACAATTTGTCTCTCTTCACACTTTTGCAGTCTGAGACATTGACATATGTTGGATATGTCTTCAAATCTTAAGATTGAAAGTCAGAATATTTGCAGATTTTGTGAAAAAATATATTTTTGAAAAATATCTGATTTGGATTGTGTTTGGTTTTAAATTAGATATATTTAGAAACAATATGAGATTTGGTTTTATTTTATAATGATTTGTTTTAAAATAATAGGCATATATTTTTTTATAAATAGAGAGTTATTTATTCATAGAAGAATGTGAGAGCAAAGAGAGACAAGATATAGGGAATTGGGGTTTGCCACCACACAAGGCTAGGGTTTTAAGATCCTAGGGGTTTGGGAAAATCATTCTTGGGATCATCTTGTGGGATCACCTTGGGTAGACTAGGTCGAAATTGAGTCTCTTGGCCACGGGAAGAGATTCGGGATTTGGGTAGAATTAGGATTAATTTATGTAACCCAATTGAGAATTTCTTGGTAAGTGACTTATTTGATTCTAGTAGAAAGGAGAGTTGCTCTCTCCCCCATACGTAGGTTAATTAACACTGAACTGGATAAATAAATTGATTGTGTTGTTTTCTTCCGTTGTTTATTGCATCATCGTTTCTATTCCTCTTATTATTTGGTTTCTTGTTACGCTTGCTCCACACATCAGTTTATTATTGGTGTGAGTTTATCGTCGAATTCACAACAATTGGCGTCCACCGTGGGGCAAGGGGATCAGCCGGTATCAAGTACCATGGGTTTGAAGGGGATATTGAGAAGTTCACCGGAAGTAACGACTACGGGTTGTGGAAGGTAAAGATTAGAGCGGTGTTAATTCAAAACAAGTGTTGAGGCGTTGAAGGGAGAAGCACGGTTTGAATGGTTTTGCAAATTGCAAGGTGGAGTTCATAGTGGAAATTCTGGTTTGTGACTTTGGTGGAGGAATCTTCTTTTGAGATGGAGTTTGTTACTAGTGGGACTAGAGGAAGACAAACATTCAACAATAGCTCTTGGCTATTGACTAGGGTCTGGCAAGTGCACCAGTATGTGGTCGAGTAATAATTCACACTCTAGTGTTTAGAATGAGTTCCCTATCCACAGGGATCGTGCCAAAGCTTCACTAGCGTTATTTAAGTTTGTGATAGTTTGCATTCGCTTTGGTTTGTGAAAAGGTTGTTTTAAAAAAATGCGTAATGTGTTGCAGAAATATAAATGCGGAATGTATAAATATAATATATTCAAGAAATATAGAGGCTAGGTATGGTGGTTGGACTCCCTCCCTTCTTCATATTTGGCATGACCGGTGTATAACATAGTTAGTTAGATTATGTTCGGCGGTGAATTATCCTTGTTGTAGTAATACCTTACTATTACACTATGCCTATTAAAGTTTTCCTACGTTAACAACTAAGGTACATACGAGAGCCTAACCTCGATGTGTCACATACCCTAATTACTAAGTGAGTTGTTTATAAACATGCATTATGCTCTTCACCAATTAACCTCTAGGTCATAGTATCGGACTGTTCATCTTCTAAGTGCTCAAATCACACCTAGTGCATGATTCCTCCTCTAACCGCTCAGTTCACGACTAGTTCAGGATGTTACCGTCTCTATTCACCTAGCATTATTTACTACGAGTTCCGGACCATATCAAGTCAAAACCTGATATCAATTCTATGGGCGCTCCCGCTTATCCGGTCAGATTACGAGAATACTTTATTAAAGTGCGCGAAAGTAAATAACAAACATAATTACTAAATATCATTTATTATATTCTAGACTCATTCACAGACTCCAAATTTTCATAGGGGAGTTCATCTTCTCCACCACAACCTAAGGCATAAATATAAAGACTACATATTTAAATTACAAGAAATTATAACCTAAATACAAAAGCCTAAAGAAATCATACCTTGCTGAGTTAGTTTCCCGTAAGGGAGAAAACTATGCCCAATAGAGCTCCTCTGAACCTCTCCTTATAGTAGAGAGTGTTCTACTATTTCTGAATGAATAAAACAATGAAAGGGAGGCTTTATTTATAGTTTACGTAATGGGCCTCAGCAAGGCATCGTACTGCGATAAACTCATCGCAGTGCGATGTGAAGATTCAGTTCAATTTTATAATTGATCCTGTGCATTTCATCAGCTTGGGCGCCAAGTTACTCCATCGTGCTGCGATATACTCCATCGTGTTGCGATGCAAAGATTTTCTTTAGATTTATTGCTTCTTATTTCTTGGCGAACAAGCAACTCCCATCGTGGCACGATGGGAGCCATCATGCTGCGATTGAATGCTGATTTTTTTCACTTTTTGGGCATTTTCTTGTCTTTTTGCATCTTGGACTCTGTCTTCATGCTTTTTCTTGCTTTTGTAGGTTTTCCTTCGTATTTGGGCCAGTCTAGGTCATTTTACTACTAATACTAATACTTAAAATACCATAGAAATTCCTGTCATCACAACCCCAAACTTAAACTGTTGCTTGTCCTCAAGTAACATGCTGTCAGACAAGATCGTTAGAAAAACAAGAGATAAATAAAGATCATAGGAATTTCACAACCTTTCTTATTTTTTCAGCAATGGTACCGCTAATTTCTTACCGCCGCGATCATGCTCAGTCCTGCTAGGCTCAGGAGACGTCGATAGTAGCAAATCGGACAAATGCCCACAAGAGTCCATGTCCAACTTTTATCTCTCTCTCCCACATTTGTGTTTTACGCTCATTAATTGAAAGGGTTATCTCTCAATCATCGTACAACCTGCCATTTTACCATAGGCTTGCAAGAACTCTAAGCAACCAGTCAAAATTCAATACACATGCATTATTGGAGGTCTTTTCAGGGTTATAACGTGGCTTATGTCAAGGTAGAACATTTTTGGGAATAGTAGGCTAAACATTGGAGTTAAGTCTTACTTTGTTGTTTCTTTTTGTGTGCGTAACCTGTGTTCCTTAGGATGCCTTTTTTGTGTTGGTATCGGAAAATAAGAAGCAGATGTGTCTTTGTGTGGTTCTTGTCTATCACTTTCTGTGCCCTTTTGCTCTTTCTTTTCCCCTTTGGCTCTTTTCTTTTTCATTTATATTTTTTTTAAGAGACTAATTTTTTTAGGGAATTTTTGATGTTTTCCCGTCTCTTTTCTTTAATTTTTTTTTTAATTTTTGTAGTGATAGCAAAGGATATAATTATTTTTTTACGGCTCAAAATTGGCTAGCAAAGGATATAATAATAACAAGGGTGGCTTGAAAAGGCTCTGGGTTATAACAAACAATTGCCTCAATGCATATAATATCAAACTAACCAGTCAGCAGAGAATTAGAGCAAGTTCTAGAAAATAAACAAGTGCACGGTACTCTCATAGTAATTCGAAAGAAAGTGGTAATACCGTTTGGAAATATTTGGCTCAAATCCTCACATGGCTTAGATATCTGAAGTTGAACACTTGTCTCACATACATCAGCTTCATCACTCGTCTCTCTGTCTCCCGAACTTTGCACTTCGGAGCAATCACCTTTGGTTTTTCTCTATGAAGGTGTGAAATTCGTCTCATCGAGATTCATAACTTATTTCGCCGCAATCTTACCTATAACAGTTAGTCATGTACTAGATAATAAACAGCAAGCAGTTATTTAATTTTTATAAGTTTGAATAAGGGTTGTTGACAGATGAAGATGACATGCGGAATTTTAGGCATACAATATTGAATTGAAAAACTGAATTGAAAATATTAAAATACTGAATTGAAATACTTATCCTTGGGTTGCCTCCCAAGCAACGCTTGTTTAACCTCTCATTAGCTTGAGGCATTTCCTCCATTACAGAGGATAGGTTCGCATATCGCTCTCTTCTGTAGGAGCTTTCGCCTTAGCTCCTCCCTCTTTCTTGTTGCTACTTTCATACTTCTCTGAGTTCTGTTTTTCTTTGAAGGTGGCAAAACAGAGTTGTCCATCATCTTCTGAAGGTACTGTTTTTATGATGGACTTCCCTTTGCCTTTTGGTGGATGTTCCTTCTTTTGTTCTTTTGGTGCATTAACCCAGCTTTTCTTTTCTATTTCCTCTTTTCTCTCAGAAGCAGGCTTCTTCAGAGGTGGCGTATTAACCCCAAACTTAGATTTTCTGGCCACCTTTCGGTTTCTACCCAATGCTTTGGCCCATGTTTCTCGGATGTCCACTTCAATGGTTAGCCTCTTCAATTTTTCAGTGAGTTCTTCGGGTACCTCCTCTTCCTGAGTTGTCTCTATCTCTAGCTGCGCCATTTCATTCTCCAGTTCTGCTATCTCTACCTTTACCTGTACTTCTTGATCTGGAGTCGGTGGTGTAGCTTCCTTGTCTTTCCACTCAAGCATGAAGCATACTTCCCTTTTGGTCTTGGAAGTTTTGATAGTTCTTTCCTCTGCTCCACTTCTTAGAGTCAACTCAGCGAGCTCCACATTAATGAGTGCCCTGCTAGTTGCTAAGAATGGTCTTCCTAGAATAATGGGATGCTCTTCATCTTCTTGGATATCCAGGATCATGAAGTCTGCTGGAAACACCAGGTCTTTGACTTTCACCAAGACATCCTCAATTGTACCTGCTGAGTAGATTGTTGACTGATTTGCTAAGACGAGTTCCCTTTTTGTACCTGCAGTTGGTTGTGCGAGTTTCAACTTCTCTGCCAGAGATAGTGGCATTACATTAACACTTGAACCCACATCACACAATGCTAGGATTTTTGCTTCCTCAATCTGACAGAGAATGGCGATGCTTCCAGGATCTGTCTTCTTGGGTGGCAGTCTTGTTCGGCTTTCTCGGTATTCCCTCAGCTCTCTCATGAACTCGTCATAAGCTTCATCTAGAGTCATATCGAACATCTTGTACCACTCTGCGTAGTCTTTTACAGGTTCATCTCTTCGTTCCTGTTCTGATTTTTTATCTTTCAGGACTTTGCACTCCTCCTTTGAATTGTCCACCAGGTTACCTGCAATATCTTTAGAAACATGAGTGCTTACTGACTAGTGTCTGGCAAGTGCACCAGTTTTTCGTCGAGTAATAATTCACACTCTAGTGTATAGAATGAGTTCGTATCCAGATGGATCGTGCCGAAGCTTTTACTAGCGTTATTTACATTTGTGATAGTTTGCATTCGCTTTGGGTTTTGAAAAAGGTTTTTATAAAAATAGCGTAATGCGTTGCAGAAATATAAAAGCAGAATGTATAAATAATAGATTCAAGAAATATAGAGGCTAGGTATGGTGGTTGGACTCCCTCCCTTCATCATATTTGGCATGACCGGTGTATAACATAGTTACTTAGATTATGTTCGGCGGTGAATTATCCTTGTTGTAGTAATACCTTACTATTACACTATGTCTATTAAAGTTTCCCTAAATTAACAACTAAGGTACCTACGAGAGCCTAACCTCGATGTGTCACATACCCTAATTACTAAGTGAGTTGTTTATAAACATGCATTATGCTCTTCACCAATTAACCTCTAGGTCCTAGTATCGGGCTATTCATCTTCTAAGTGCCCAGATCACACCTAGTGCATAATTCCTCCTCTAACCGCTCAGTTCACGACTAGTTTAGGATGTTACCGTCTCTATACACCTAGAATTATTTACTACGAGTTCCGGACCATATCAAGTCAAAACCTGATATCAATTCTATAGGCGCTCACGCTTATCCGGCCAGATTACGAGAATACGTTATTAAAGTGCGCAAAAGTAAATAACAAACATAATTACTAAATATCATTTTTTATATCTTAGACTCAATCACAGACTACAAATATTCATAGGGGAGTTCATCTTCTCCACCACAACCTAAGGCATAAATATAAAGACTACATATTTAAATTACAAGAAATTATAACCTAAATACAAAAGCCTAAAGAAATTATACCTTGCTGAGTTAGTTTCCCGTAAGGGGAGAAAATTACACTACTACAATTTTGGCTTATAATAGCACTAATTTAATAGCACTTTTATATAAGTGCTATTAAATATCTCAGTCAAAGACTTATAATAGCTTTTTATTATCAGAAGTGCTATTATAGACTGGGAAAATTTTATTTCAAAGGCCTTTGATAGCACTTTTAGTGCGAGTGCTATAATAAGTATTGCTACGATAGCACTTCTTCAAAAGTGCTATTATTGGGTTAGTGATAAAAAAATAAAAATTTTGTTTTGGCTCTGCAGGAAAAATTGTTTTAGCGCTTTTTCACTCTCACCTGACTTGCACTTTCCATTCTCACCTACACTTTCACTTTTCTTCACTCTTTCACCATCCTTCACTTCTCACCGACGAACCCAGATCCGGCCACGACTTCAGATCTGGCCATCCTCCCTCTCTTCACGCCACCTCCGTCTCAGAACCATCGATCTTCTCCACTTCACTGTTCCGACCATAACCTCATCTTGTTTCGTTGATCTTCTCATTCTCTAATCGTCACCGTTTCTCACGAACCCTTACTTGTCACCGTTTCTCAGAATCCTCTAGTCTTCTTTCACGTCCCTTCAAAGTTCAAACCCTTTTCCCGTTTACAAATTGAATGTCTCCAAAACCCTAAATTTCCCATGAACTCCTTTTCCCCCAAACTGCACGAGCATTAAATCTCTCCATCTTGTTCAATTAATCTCTGAAGGTATATATCTCTGCTTATTATTTATTAACTTACTAACGTTTTGGATAGGATTCTGGTCTTGGTATTGTAGCTACTTTTTAAAATTTCATTAGTTTTAGTTCTCAGTAATTTGTGTGCGTGAGATAGTTGAAATGATTTTTATAGTTGTTTGCGTGCGTGAGATAGTTCTCTATAATTTGTATTATAGCTGCCTTTGGGTTCTATTTTTTTGCCTTCCACTGTGTGTGTCTTTGTTTGTCCTGTCTCCACTGTATGCATCATTTGTCACGCAGTTCGCCGGTCGCCGTCTCTGTTTGTCCCTCAAGGATCAATGAGTTTAATCCTCCTCTCTTAATCGGTTTTCTGTGCAAATTGGGTACTTTTCTATTGCGAATTGAATTGGTTTTCTATGCAAATTGATTAGATTTTTTGTTTGTTGGGTGCTTTGATGCTATTGTAAGGAAATAATTGAGTATTTCTGTGGTTCTGATGTGTTAAATTGAATTGTTATGCTGCAAATACCATCTTTATTTTGATGGTGTTGTATGAAGTCGAGTTATTCTACTGTATGAAAACAATTAGATTGTGGCCTGCTGGGTGGATGTTTTGTTGTATAACACTTAGTTAGTTTGTACTCTCAGAGTTGGTATTAATGCTATTTGTACTCTACTAGTATTCACACCCGTGCAACGCACGGGAAAGAATTTGCTTATGCTCATAAATTATAGGAATATTGCTTTAAAATTATTTTTCAAAAAAAAAATAATATAATGAATAACAATAGACACAAAATTAATTGAATGCGAACATTGTCATGAAATTAGACATATAATATGATAACCAATATTAAAGTAATACAATTATTACTGATATAAATTAGAAACAATAACTTAAAATACATTAAAGTTTAAAGTACAATTTAGGATACATGAAACCAATTTTGAAATATAGATTGATTGCTATGGATCTATTATGGCAATAATCAAGTTTTTAGGCGGATCCGAAAGAATCAACCTAACTCTGGAGCCAGCTTCTATGTTAGCATTCAAAATAAATTGAAACCATCTTATTGTTATAAACTTTTCAACTTCATTCCTTGGGTCTGTTTTGATGTTGCAATTGACTGCAATGTTTGTGTTGTGTAGAACCAAATTAATTTGGTTTCTCCATCTCTCGCATAATAACATGTCATTTTAGTGAGAATTTGTGTTATGAGATGAAGTTGAGAACACAGTGCAAAAAATATCATTATTAAACAATACACAAAAATAATCTCCATTGAGCTAATATTTCACCGTACAAAAATAAGAGTAATTAGAGAATAATTGTGAAAGCAACAATAATGACATTCTACTTTGTAATATTTTCCATTTTGTAGTTGCTAATGGAACTTTGTCATTTATAATGGAACAAAAATTAATAGAGCAATTGAACAAAAAATTTAGGTTCCTATTAAAAAGTTCAATATTACAAAATGTGGTAGTTTTCTTTCTAAAATTGTCTACCATTTCAAATCAAATAAATAAAAAAACAGAAAAGATATTTTGACAGGACCTGTACTAACAACATTTGTATACTGTGGCAGAAAATGTAGTAACATTTGTATTAATAGCATTTTTTAAATATTCTTTATGTACTTATATTTGATTGAAAATCAGAATAATAGAAAACAAAATAAAACATCTCTCTCTCTCTCTCTCACTCAATAAACATATGTAGAACATGTTATATCCGATCCCCCTCAATTTAGATTTGTATTTTTTATTCAAATATATAAAAATAGTAACAGTCGGTTAAAATTCAATTGATCTTTTATAAAATCTCAACACAAATGCCGTTTGTCCCCGTGCTAAATTGTCTCTACACACTTTTTAGCCTTTGTAATTCTATTTAAAACCCTAAATACACAAAATATGTAGCATTGACACTTTAGATAAAAGGAGTGTTTGGTGTTTGACACCGACACAACAAATACATTCAACAATTTTCAAAGTATTACAAATGGTACATGTCAGTGTTAGTTTAATGTTTGATGTATGTGTCGGTGGTTCATAACATATTGTTTTGTAATGTCTTTTAGTTGTTGTTTGCGTGTCTTTCTCATATTCATTCCGTTTGTCCCCGTGAGCAAAAACATTACTTTGTACAAAACCTACATTTTTTTTATAAAATAAAATTCTAAAAAGAAAAAAAATATTTAACTACTCAAATCCCAAATATCAACTTCAATAAATACTACTCAAATACAATCAATTAAAGTTCATAAAACTTAATGAACTCAAATATTAACTCAAAACGTAATGAACTCAATTATATGATACTACTAAAGTTATGTAACATCATTCCTCCATAATTTTAACAAAGTTGATATATCAGTAGAAGCATAACTCTTCTGGAACGTTGCACGTGTTTTTCCTTTGATTTTCCAATAATGTTTCTTTATAAGCCCCTCATTTAGATGACTTATTTATTAGTTATCCTTAAGAGTTACCGAAAGCGTGTAGCAAAAGTAAATATATTCAATCAAATCTTAAAATATTATTTCTTAGTTTTCCCTCCTCACTTTAGATATCATATTTCTTAACTATCCTTCAAACTTATCATAAGCGTGTGTAGTACAAATAACTATATTCAATCAAATGAGAAAATATTGTTTTTTAGTTTTCTCTCATCAATTTACTGCCACTCTTTAGTTACAAAAATAGTCCACTAATAAAAGTGACTCTAGCAATAGTGAAGCCTATTTGAGCTCCTCATAAATGTTAGTTTCTCTGATCATCATCGATACTCAAGAAGACCTTGATTAACATTTCTCTCAATTTGACAAAAAATAGTAGATAAGACTCGTATATACATGTTTTTCTTGATTTGTCATATGCATCAACGATAATCTAGCAATGATTTAACTTTATGTTTCCACTCTCAAATTCTAGAAGACTAATTATAAAGAAGTTCGTTCTAGCAAAGAAGTCGATTCTTCTTAATAGACCTGCATAAAGAGTAATAATGAATAAGAATGCATCATGGAATTGGATTGGAGAGTATAAGAGACATTACATCAACACTTTGTTCCAACATTACCATCCTAAAACAACCATAAATGGTTCATAACTAAAGAGTTTCAAGTTCAAATAAATAAAACAAATAACATATTATGTAGTTGAAAAGGATAGAAAGGCTTTTGGATGCTCACTGCAAAATCTGATACTTCAATACCTATTGATTTGAAAATGCTTGAACATGGTAAGTAAAAGTTTGAAGCTACTACCTTGTTGGAATCACATATATCTTCTTTCAAAATCAAGACATTTTTTAATCAAACTCTAATTCCAAAACAATATGAATGAAGAAAATTAGGGATTATCAGAAAGAAACTCAAGGTAGTATGTTACCAAAATACATTGTTGCAAAGAATCAAAGTATAGTTTTTCACCAAAATGGATATTTTTGGGAAGGTGGGGGAAGAACATATCAGAATTGCTAAAATCAGCATGACACACACAAAATATACCTTATTACCCACTATAATGAAGCAAAAACAAACCCCATTAATGAGATACAATGACTACTCTTTCCATTATGTTCACTGTTCACACATATGTGCAAAACACTATATCATCCTTTCTTCCACTTAAACTATTAATCTTATAACACTTAGAAGTATTATGATATAGTCACAACTTAAAGCCAACATCCCTAAAGTAAGAATAACCAGTTCAATTAAAGTTGACTCAAAGTCTCTTTGTTACCCTAGGTTGATTCTAATTCCTCCTTTCAACCCCTATAAAACTAAAAAAGTAGTTTAAGCAATCTGAAAACAATTTCTCTAGTTTCAAACGAATCCATAAAAAATAGCATGCAAAAACTACGCATATAGTATTGATTGACAGTGAATTGAAAAAACCATGCATATCAAAGTCATAGATTACTTCTTTTTGTACAACATAACTATCGACATAAATTGAAAAAGCAAGAAAAATTATTGGGAGCAGGTATTCTACATGAGGTGATCAATTAATTGAAAATATCAAATATTAGAAGAGAAAGTATTTTTGTTGGATTTGCTTAAGAACATGGAACTATTAGACTGAGAGAATCTAGGAAAAAAAACAGAGGGTATCATAAGAGAAAGTATGATGCTTCAATAGTAAAGACCAATCTAGTTGGCAATAGCAATGATTATTAACAAATAACCTTAAATTCCTAGATAAAGAGGAATCCAAATTTCCTGTTTCATGTAAATCAAATTCATACTATTTTCTTTTTTCAATTTTGATGACATATTTCTTAGTTAACATTAACACTTATCGTAAACATGTAGTGCAAATATTTATATCTAATCAAATGACAAAATAATGTTTCTAGTTTTCCCTCATCAATTTAGATGACATATTAGTTAGTTATCCTTAAGACCGACCTGAAACATGTAGTACAAATAAATACATTCAATTAAATGAGAAATCAATGTTTCATAAATCTTCCCCCGATGACATATTTCTTATTTTACCTTAAGACTTATGGGAAACATTTAGTTCCTAGTAAAAACTATGAAGACACTCTAATGAGAGACAAATGTAGTTAAAATTTAGAGAATGCTTGAACAAAAACTAATAAAAACATGTAGTTTAAACACTTGAGTCATTCTAATAAGATATAAAAGCTAAATATTATAAAAAAATATGTGACTCAATCCGTAAAAGATTAGTAACGCACGTGGTTGATTTGTATATATTGTTCATTAAGCAAACTCTAACTGAAATATTAAGTTATTTCAATTATCAATATTGTTTTCTAATTGAAATATTATAGAAAACGAAAAACTTGATTAATACAACACATTATAGTAGTGAAAATAATATATACAACATATTAAGGCCAGCTCCCGTGTGTGTGAGCGACTTTTTTTATTCAACATCCATAAGATGTCTCAAGATAATGTTATAAATTAAAGAAATAAGATTACTCAATCATTCATTACAACAACATAACCAATAATTTTTTTAACTCATCTCATAAAAAATATTTTAATTCATATATATGGTAGTGAAAATAATATATACAACAAATTATGGCCAGCTCCCGTGTGAATATAATCATAAATTAAGAAGAATGCTGAAGCCTGAAAGTGACAGGACCCTATTTTGAGACATATCACTTTCTTACCTTTAAGACATACCAAATACATATAATACAAATAACTATATTGAACCAAATGAAAAAATATTGTTTCTTAATTTTCCTCCTAAATTTAGATGTCATATTTTTTAGTTATCCTTAAGTTTTATTAGACGTGCGTTGTAGTAATGCAGATAAGTATATTTAATAAAATAACAAAATAATGTTTCTTATTTTGCATCCTCAATCTGTAACTTGTTTTGTTGATCTAAGTAGTTAGCATACCAAGCTGATCCAAACACCTACAATGTAAAGAAATTAGTCAATAAGACACTCACAAAACATATCCAAATATGCACACATGAATTTACCCTATCAAAAGTATATCCATTCTTATACATCAAATCCATACAAAAGTATCTTCATAATGTGTTGTGACATGTGTTAAAATATACCTTAAAGCTTCTTTGCATTTGTGTAGTTAGAAGAATTGCACTAAGTTAACCATACCTTGATGCAAGTTGCAACCAGGGACTAAATCCTGAAGCATCCTTTCACTAATCTTTTCTCCTTCTAGCCTATCCAACAATGTCCAACAATATTCCATTAGAAAATTAAATCAATAACTCTAATTGGAGGAGAAGGATTTGGGGGGAAATTTTAAATTTGAAAGATATTGATTCTGCAAAGTAAAAACAGAAGAAAGTTTAAAGCTGCAAAAGTGAGTGGAGATTTTGTCTCTTAGTGTGAGAAAAATTGACTCTTGCTTTTGGTAGTAGATGACTGAGGGAGAAGGAGATGTTGCATAGATTAGATATTGTTATTTGTTGATAAATAATGAAAAAAAAAAAGTTTTAGCCAAAAGGAGTATTTAAACCCTGTTACAAAGCTGAGCAAGAAAGTGACGGCTCAAACTTTCCTTGCAGCACATATTTAAAACAATGTAGCCAAATCAGAAAACAGATAAAAAAACATTATAGCATATTATAATCAATGAGTTTTCTTGAACTATGTGAATTCAAATATTCATAAATCTGAGTGTTTCAGGTTATCATAAACTGACAAAGCCAAAAAGAGTTCAACTTACCCAAATAAAAAGAGAAAAAATAAAAACAAACAATTCCAAAAATAAAAACAAAATCAAATTCATTTCAAACAACAACAAAAAGAGAATGCTAAGTAAGATTTCTTGAGTTTTATTTCTATTTTTCCCTAGCAAAACATAAATATTCCTTTCTCAGATACATGTATTTTAGCCTCATCTAATTTTGGTATGTGTTCATGTAATCCAACATTTTGAGTCACAAATGAAAGGGAAAAATAGAAATAAATTTTATTTCTCAATATGTGACAAAATTACTTTATGGAACATATATTTGAAGCATTCTGAAAGATAAATTCAAATTTTTGGTTGACATTCTGCCTTTATAGCCTATGAGGCATTGCAATCTTTTCTCTATATTGCAACAAACATGTAAAACTGAAATATGAATAAACACACCCAAACACCTACAAAATTATCAAGAGTCTAAACCAAATGAAACTTTCAAGTTAGAGTGAAATCAAAGAGACACATGATAAACTATTAAAGTAAGAGTTCTTAATTTATGGAGACTATCATGTTTGAAGTAACTAAAAAATCTAATACCTCAGTTATATATTGGCATGATCTTCCTTCATAAACCTTAAATCAACAAACAAAATTCATCTCAGCAAACAATACTAATAGAAAAAAGAAACTTACTATCTATTGGAAAAAAAGTTAAGATAATTACACATCAAAAAAGAGAAATCAAAATGAAACAATGTAACTAAAAAAAAAAGAAAATTGATTAAAAGCATCAAAACTACAGGTTTACCAACTGACCAAGCCTTGCTTATATCCAAAATTCCAAAATCAAACTATAGAACAGTTATGAAAGGTGGATGATAATCAAATAAAACCATATCATATTTAAAAAGAGGGGGATTTGAAAAGCTGAGATACTATGTCATTATGTTGACCCAAACAAAGTAAGAAATTTGGGAATAGAAATTGCTATTAGTGAATCTATAAGAATTTTTTTAAAAAAAACTAACCAAAAAGAAAACCATATCATATAAACCAACAACATAATGAGGGGACATACTTAATGTATATTATAAACCAAATTGTATTGGCTTGACATACTTAAATGGATTATATTCTAGTTAACCAACAAAGCCTTCTAAGAATGAGCCACTTAAGGTTCATGTTCAGTTAAGAAAAAAAGTGTAGTGAAGAGAAAAAGGTGAATAAAAATAAGCAAAAATCATCATAACTATAACTTTCACTAAGGAAACCATCAAACCAAAAACAGGGAGGAACATAAGATTGTGATTAGAGATTAGCCCGACATTTATGGTATCTTGCAACAATAACTACTACTCTCTTTATTTCTCTTCTTCTTTTGTTTATACATCCACAGAAATATCTAGTGTTTGCATAGCCCTCTTTTAGCCATCTTACTCTAGATTTTTACCATTGCATGATCTTGTGAGTAACATTGAAAACGTGTTCCAATATGCCATATAAAATCCATGCCTAAACTATAATGCATAACAGTTAGAATTTGGTTAATGCAGATCATGGATTGATGCCAACACAATCAAAATTCAACTATGGCAATTGAAATCTATCTATTTTAAGAAGTAAACCCTGCCAAATGCCATTTTGAAATTCAGCAACGAAATGCAGTTAAATTTAAAGGAATACACATGCTGAAAATTATTATTTTAAAAATCATAAATCAAATTATGCAATTTTGAAAATAAATTATGTAAAATTATTTTCAACAATTATTTCCTCAAAGGAAACAATTTTAGCATAAAAACAGAGTTCTAATCAATATTGCTGAACTATAAAAACTCTAATGGGTAAGGAAATTCAAAATCAGAAGGGGAAATCTGATTCCTAATATGATAGTTATCATAGGTTTAAGGACTCAAAAAGAAAATTCCTAATATGATTCTCCTAATTTGATTAAACCTGGTTTAGTGACTCAAAATACACAATCATATATAAAGAAGTCAAAAAATTAGGCCATTTTTTAAACGAAATCACATATTATAACATTAGGCATATAGTTTACCACACAACAGAAGCATAAACACAAATAGGAGAGACAGCTGAAACTGATATGTTATTTTATCTACACTATATCGAAAATTATATACCTTTTTTCTCAAATTCATGAGGAGTAAACTCTAACTGCACATAAAGAACAAAAAAAAAATGAGGAATGAAGAAGCAACATCACCGTAAATTGAAAGAACAAAAATATAATAGATCTGGAAACAATCAATTAAGTAAATGTTGATGATTCATATGACACAATCAATTAAAGTTTAGAAAACTCACCCCATCAAATTTGGTGTTAAAACTTCTTCCATTTGCTTTCCCTTAACTCATTTGGTAGCTGCAAATCAATAAACCACCAATTAGAAACACAATTGAAAATACCATAGTAGCAAACATCAAATTTCAGAAAGAGAAACAAACGATTAGATAAAAACATAAATTGAAAATTCAAACACCAGAAAAGAAGAAAAAAAAACCCTCAAAACAAAATCATATCAAAACCTAAACGATATGAGTAGCAGAAATACAATAGAAATGCAAAGAATGAAGAATGCAGAAATACAATAATATCAGAGGGAGAGAGACCCAAACAAAATATAGAAATAAGATTGGGTTTGTTTTTTGTGAGAGAAAGTGAGTTATGATATAGAAGAGAAGAGAGGGAGAATTTGAAATTTGAAATTGTTTCCACAAAAACCATGTCTGCAGAGAAATGTGGAAAGGTACAAAAGAAAAAAGAAATTGATACACAAAAGAAGTAGTCAAACTGTCTCATTGCAAACTTTGAAAGGGACATATGAAGCATGCTTCTGAAGCATCACAGTTTTTTTAGCATCACAGTTTTTTGTTTGGCCTCAAGCATTTGATGCAAATGGACTGGGATTTTTTTGGTGATGAAAGTTCCGCAAAAATTTAAATAAATCATTAAAAAAATATGATGATAATGACACCACTTTTATAAATACATGAGTATTCTTTTCATGCTATTAGTATATTTCAAAATCATGTTAAATCATCAAATTGAAATGAAATAGAACCCTGTAATTGAAATGAAAATGAGATAGGGTTCAACTAATCTCTTAAGTTGAAAGCATAAATTGAACAAATAATGAAAGAATATTCACCATTGAAAAAGTTTATAGATTGAATATGAAATTAAAATTTTGAAAGAAAAAATCTTATTAAAACTAATGGTATATCAGTTTGGTTTTCTCCTCAATTAAAGTTTACAAATAACAAATAAAATAAATTAAAATTGATAGTTGATACAAATCTATAAAAAAAAAAATCTGAAATTTAATAAAAACATATCAATCATATTGAAGTGGAGAGGAGAAAACCCTCTAAATCCCACTAAAAACTCCTACAAAGTAGGGATTTTTAACTAAAAGATAGAAACAAATCCTAATAAATATGATAACAAATATATTTTAAAAAAAAATAAAAATAGAAAGAGGATTATTTGATCAGCAGATATAAAAAACACTATTGAAGAAAATTAGGGATTTCAAAGAAGAAAAACATACCTTATTCCTCAAATTCATGAACAACAATCTCTGATCATAGAGTTCTAATAACCAAAACAAACCCTAATTTTGTGAAAAAATTGAATTCTGAAATGAAAATCAAAATCAAAAGGAAAACATAACTATTCAAATCCTAAACATCAGCTAAATACAAAATCAATTAAAGTTCAGAAAACTTACCCAATCAAACCGTAAATTGTGAACCTGAACAAACAATAACATTCCAAAAAAAAAAAATCAGAATATGAAATGAAATCATGAAATAAGGAAGGGATTGAAAAGCAAGTTGAAACCTATCCTTACAACTTACTCTAATTTGTTATTCAATCTATCATGCTCTTTTCCTTGATGTGAAGTTGAGAAGGAGGAGAGGGCTTCAAGGAAACTGAAAAAAGAGAGAGTGAGAGATATGAAGAGAGAAGAATTGAAATCATAAACATAAAATTACAAATTCAAAATACAAATACAAATAAGATCCTAAAACAAAATCATGAAATATTTGATGGAGAATAAATTTGAAACCTTTACATGGCAAAAGCGTTTCTTCGTTCATTTGTTGCTATGAGAGGATGAGAGAGCACTGCAGAAAGAAGAATTGAAACTGAAATTTGAAACAATGAGAAAGAAAGTGAGTTATGAGATGAGATTGAAGAGAGTGAGAATTTGAAATTTGAATTTGATTCCAGTCACATGTTTTGGGGAAGGTGTGAAGAAAATGACAGGGAATCAAACCTGTGAGACTGAGGAAGAGAAAGATGTTACATAGATTAGTGGTTTGTAAGGGATTTTGAGATTTGTTAATACACAATGTTAGCCAAAAGAAGGAAAAAACGCAGAAGCAGTGAAAGTGATGGAACATATCCTTTTGCCAACGTTTTTTCTTTTTTGATTTTCTCTTGGGCTTTAAAGACTGGGCCGAAAATGAAACTGGCCCATTACAACATCATACACCAACAAACTCTTCTCATTGGTTGTTTTCAAAAATTGCCTAAAAGAAGATAAATTTTTGGAAGTATTAACACATAGATTTTTCAAATGGGATGCTTCATATTGTGACACTTGGAGTTTTTTGCTATTTGTGAAGTCATGGATGTGTAGTTTAAAGATAAGTGCTACATTTCATAAAAGAAGTAGTGGAAATTTGAATTGTGTCTTTGCGCCCGATAATACATAATCTTTTCAACACAGTCACTGTTAGTTTCAATGTTTTTTTTTTTCTGATGTATTGTATCTAAGTATCTTCTTAACGAGTACATCATCTACAAATGGTGACATTCTAATTCTCTTGTAATTCTCTGACTTGCAGCTTACCCTTTTCTCATGATTTGTCAGCTATCAGTTGCTTTGAGATGCATATGATGGTTATTTTCCTACCACGCCCTCTATTTAGATAATTGTTTTGTTTATATTTTCAGCTGTTCAGCAATGTTTTTGAATTTCATAGTTGGTTTGACCAATATGTTGCATAACATAAAGTAACTTTCATTTTGTGCTTTCATGAAAATTGCATTTACAAAGACTATTCATTTTGTGCTTCACTTCTAGTCTTATCATGTAACTAGCTATTGAGCTAACAGCTTCTTTGTGCTTCACATAAGTTCCTTCACTACATGACTACTATTTAGGCTGTGTAAGTGTTACATGACATTATTAGTTTGTGATTTTGGCCACTCTTGCTTAGAAATCCATCTAGCTAACATCTTTTGATCACTTTTTGATTTGAGATTATAATTATACATCAATGACGGATAAGGATATCATAATTGGTCCTTGTATTTTTATTTTGGTTGGTATTGGACCATGGTTGGACAAACATGATGGTCCTTGTATGTTAGTGGTTGTTAAAAGAGCAGTAGTAGTATGTGCTTGTTATCAAATTTTATTGGCCTTTATTGTGATGTTTTTCTTATAATTAGTATATTTAGTAATCATGGGTTGCTATCCTCTGATCAACATCTCACATGTTAGAACTGTTTCTACTGCTCGGTACAGATTCGCACACAATATCAGCTGGGGTGTTTGGTCAATTTCCTACTGGAGTTGGAAACACTGATGCAACTTTTATATTGGAATTACTACATTTTATAAAGAAAATTGAGGTACTTTTAGTTTACAAATATAATATTATAAACATAATAATTAAAAAAGTCATGCTTGCTATGTCTTGCTTAATGATCGGTACATATCCTATACAGGGTTGTGGATAAAAACAACTTCCTTAATTGACTTGTATAAATAGAATAGTTATTTGTATATTCAATTATATCATGATATGAATGTGAGAAGCTTATTCTTTCAAAAGATTATCTTTAACTTAAAAAATAGTTATAGAATGGCTTGTATTCTTGGTTTTATTCACTTGTTTAATTGGTCGATGTTTACAAAGATATCATTTTAAGATTTTAATTTGTTTTGAATCTTAATAATATACACTTCAAATTATTTCATATAGCCAAAACTATAAGATTTCTAATATATATTATACTATATACTTATTTCCCATTATATGTGTTTGTTTACGCTTTGCAGAATGATAAAAGAGGCAACTAATGGAAATCCATGGGCACTGACTATAGATGCATATATACTCACATAAAATACATGCAATAAATTAATAATGGAGCTTTGTTTGTTGTGCCTTCAGGTGTCTTTCTTGTTGGCAGTCATACTAGTTTCTCACGGGAAACCTCGACTCCTACTAAAGTGTAAGTTTTTATCACTGTTATGGGAAAACAAAATATTGACTTTAATTGCTGCTATTTTATTTAATTGAGATAATTGTTTGGGACACAACATTGATCTGGCAAGAAAATTGGTTTCCTTGGTAGTTAAGCTTATACCAGATGCTGCTATTTTAGCTTGAAGCTAATAGCTCAATGGCACACTTGTTGATAGTAAAATAAAACATAGTAGAATAAAGGAAGATACTACTGTTAGATTGTTCCAAACACTAGGAGTTTGATTTATTCATGTGTTAGATTGGAATATTTTGAGTATTTTTCATTTATATAGATAGTTTACTTAGTGAAAGCCAAATATTAGGACCATAATGAAAGGACATTAATGCTGGAAGGTATATTATGAAAGGACATTAATGCTGGACAATATTGATAACTTGAAAAAAAATTGAAGCCATAATCTGAATATTGTCTAGTATGTTGACCTAGGAGTTTGATTGTGGAGGGAATAAGTTTTTCTTCTCTCAGTAGTGATCCCAGTCAAGCTATCTAGGAAACCTGACCCGGCGACAATATGATTTATCTGAAGCCACCAAGGCACGAAGTGCAGATCTTAGAGTTCATTTTAAGGTAATTGCTTTTGTTATGTATTCATTTATGTCCATATTTTTTGAAATAGGGTAGTTTTTATAAGTCTGTAGAAAAAAAAAGCAGGGGTCTGCTGCATTAAAAAGGATTAAGTGTCGTACATACTCTAAGGATAAGTTAGATAAAGTGAAGGAAGAGTGGATGGAATATATGTTCATAAATGTTATCCCTGGGGGAAATTGGATAAGGTACATATGAAACAAATGTTACTAAACTATTTTTTTTGGAATATGCCTATATATTCTCTGCTACTTCAGATTTGGAATAACCTTATATTTTGTGTTGTCTGTTGTTTCTTAGATGTATTGTGGTGTGGGCTTAGATTAATTTGAAACAAAATTTGTATCAATCTCTCATGAGCACAGGGTATTGACTGTTGTATATTTTTTATTTTTCAGGAACTTCTTGAAAACATGACAGAGATGCTGGCTTTGGTTTGGAAAATGACAAAAGGCTGCTTAGGTTAATTATTTAGTCTTGTTTTATTTAGTGTTATGAACATCATTTAGTGGTTGGCTTAGGTTAATTAGGTTATCTTATTTTAATTAGTGTTATTTAAATTAGGTAAACCAATTAGCTTTGGTACTTATTTTCTATTTTGTGGCATATGTTAATTTGCTTTTGTCTTGGACAAAGAATTGGGTTGAATCTGTTTTGTGAAGGGAGGGATGTAATTTTGATTGTACTACAATTATCTTTTAATAGAACTTTTGTATTATTTGCTATGTTTTAAGTTCCAGGTCACTGATTAATTGAAAAAACAAAATTAAGTTTTAAGTTGTATAAGAAAATATTGGAAGAAACCTGATGGAAAAAATAAATAAATTGCAGGTTTTTTTAATAAAAAAATGACAAACAATAGCGCTTTATGATCTGGATGCTATTAAAAACTAAAACTTATGATAGCGTTTTTAAGAAAAGCGCTATTAAATCTAGTTGCCAAAAGTGCCAATTTATGCTCAGAAATAGACATACGATAGCACTTTATTGAATAGAAGCGCTATTAAAAGTTGGACATACGATAGCACTTTTAAAAGTGCTATAATAGCCATAGACTTACAATAGCACTGGCTTCTATAGCACTTAAAAGTGCTATTAAAGTAAAAAAAGAGCGCTATCGTAGCCTTTTTCTGTGGTAGTGTTATGCCCAATAGAGTTCCTTTGAACCTCTCCTTATAGTAGAGAGTGTTCTACTATTTCTGAATGAATAAAAAAATGAAAGGGAGGCTCTATTTATAGTTTACGTAATGGGCCTCAGCAAGGCATCGTACTGCGATGAGCTCATCGCAGTGCGATGTGAAGATTCAGTTCAATTTTATAACTTATCCTGTGCATTTCATCAGCTTGGGCGCCAAGTGCATGATTCCTCCTCTAACCGATGTGAAGATTCTATACACCTAGAATTATTTACTACGAGTTCCGGACCATACCAAGTCAAAACCTGATATCAATTCTATGGGCTCTCCCGCTTATCCGGCCAAATTACGAGAATACGTTATTAAAGTGCATGAAAGTAAATAACAAACATGATTACTGAATATCATTTATTATAACTTAGATTCAATCACGGACTCCAAATATTCATAGGGGAGTTCATCTTCTCCACCACAACCTAAGGCATAAATAATAAAGACTACATATTTAAATTACAATAGAGAAATTATAACCTAAATACAAAACCCTAAAGAAATCATACCTTGCTGAGTTAGTTTTCCCGTAAGGGGAGAAAACTATGCCCAATAAAGGTCCTCTGAACCTCTCCTTATAGTAGAGAGTGTTCTACTATTTCTGAATGAATAAAACAATGAAAGGGAGGCTCTATTTATAGTTTTCGTAATGGGCCTCAGCAAGGCATCACAGCACGATAAGGCCATCCTACTGCGATGTGAAGATTCAGTTCAATTTTATAACTGATCCTGTGCAATTCATCAGCTTGGGCGCCAAGTTACTCCATTGTGCTGCGTTGTGACATATCGTACTGCGATGAAAGATTTTCTCAAGATTTATTTCTTCTGATTTTTTGGCGACCAAGCAGCTGCCATCGTGGCACCATGGCACACATCGTGCTGCGATTGAATGCTCAATTTCTTCACTTTTTGGGCTTTTTCTTGTCTTTTTGCATCTTGGACTCTGTCTTGATGCTTTTTCTTGCTTTTGTAGGTTTTCCTTCGTATTTGGGTCTGTCTTGGTCATTTTACTACTAATAATAATACTAAAAATACCGTAGAAATACCTGTCATCATTTACGAGTTTAGAGAGTTGACCAATCTGGGTTTCAAGACTTTTTATCGTCGCCCCCTGGTTGGCTACTGTAGTCTGGATATTTTCAAAGTTAGTTTTACTCAAGTTAGCAAATTTGTTGAGTAACTCTTCCAATGGAGATGGCTTTCTTGGTTGAGGTGCAGCTTGAGTCTGGTTCCCTGTCTGGTCCCAGCGTAAATTTGGGTGTTTGCTCCAACCTGGGTTGTAGTTGTTTCCCATGTAATTCACCTGCTCTTCGCTCCCTCCTGGCAAACAATGCCCATTAGGGTGATCTTCTAGGCAGAAATCACAGACCCCTTCTACCTTTTTTACTTCTGTGGAAGCTCTTTAGTCAAATGATCCTCCTGACCATTCACTTTTTGTTGCGGCTTTCTCTTTTGCAATGTATTCCGTCTCTCATCACTTTGAGAGTTTTCCTGTGAGAATGTTGTCTTTCATTTCCTGGGATAAATATTCTTTTGTGGAACTATTTTTGGTTTGTCTCATGTGTCTTTGTCACCATGAAACTTCCCAAGTAAGTGAGGTGGATCACACCGGATCGCTCAAATACCAAAACTTATCCTTAGCCAGAATTTTCATAAATCAAATTCCACGATCATCAACAACATTTTTGAATTTTTTTAATTTTTTTTTTGTATTTTTGAAATTTTTGACAAACTTAAATAAATCTAGTAAGGCTTTGTAAACAAAATCCCCGGCTACGGCGCCAAAAACATGACTACGGTCTGGCAAGTGCACCAGTATGTCGTCGAGTAATAATTCACACTCTACGAGTAGAATGAGTTCGTATTCACAGGGATCGTGCCGAAGCTTCAATAGCGTTATTTAAGCGTAATGCTTTGCAGAAATATAAATGACAGAATGTATAAATAAATAGATTCAAGAAATATAGAGGCTAGGTATGGTGGTTGGACTCCCTCCCTTCTTCATATTTGACATGACCGGTGTATAACATAGTTACTTAGATTATGTTCGGCGTTGAATTGTCTTTGTTGTAGTAATACCTTACTATTACACTATGTCTATTAAAGTTTCCCTACATTAACAACTAAGGTACCTACGAGAGCCTAACCTCGATGTGTCACATACCCTAGTTACTAAGTGAGTTGTTTATAAACATGCATTATGCTCTTCATCAATTAACCTCTAGGTCCTAGTATCGGGCTGTTCATCTTCTAAGTGCTCAGATCACTCCTAGTGAACGATTCCTCCTCTAACCGCTCAGTTCACGACTAGTTCAGGATGTTACCGTCTCTATTCACTTAGCATTATTTACTACGAGTTCCGGACCATATCAAGTCAAAACCTGATATCAATTCTATGGGCGCTCCCGCTTATCCGGCCAGATTAGGAGAATACGTTATTAAAGTACGCAAAAGTAAATAACAAACTTAATTACAATATCATTTATTATATCTTAGACTCAATCACAGACTCCAAATATTCATAGGGGAGTTCATCTTGTCCACCACAATCTAAGGCATAAATATAAAGACTACATATTTAAATTACAATAAAGAAATTATAACCTAAATACCAAAGCCTAAAGAAATCATACCTTGCTAAGTTAGTTTTCCCGTAAGGGGAGAAAACTATGCCTAATAGAGCTCCTCTGAACCTCTCCTTATAGTAGAGAGTGTTCTAATATTTCTGAATGAATAAAACAATGAAAGGGAGGCTCTATTTATAGTTTTCGTAATGGGCCTCGGCAAGGCATCGTACTGCGATGAGCTCATCGCAGTGCGATTTGAAGATTCAGTTCAATTTTATAACTGATCCTGTGCATTTCATCATATTGGGCGCCAAGTTAAGTCATCGTGCTGCGATATACTCCATCGCGCTGCGATGCAAAGATTTTTTTCAGATTTATTGCTTCTGATATCTTGGCGAACAAGCAACTCCATCGTGGCACGATGGGAGCCATCGTGCTGCGATTGAATGCTGATTTTCTTCACTTTTTGGGCTTTTTCTTGTCTTTTTGCATCTTGGTCTCTGTCTTGATGCTTTTTCTTGCTTTTGTAGATTTTCCTTCGTATTTGGGCCTGTCTTGGTCATTTTACTACTAATAATAATACTAAAAATACCGTAGAAATTCATGTCATCAGCATCGCAGTACGATGAAGCCATCGTGCTGCAATGTGAAGATTCAGTTTAATTTTATAACTGATCGTGTGCTTTTCATCAGCTTGGGCGCCAAGTTAAGTCATTGTGCTGCTATATGCTCTATCGTGTTGCGATGCAAAGATTTTCTTCAGATTTATTGCTTCTGATTTCTTGGCGAACAAGCAGCTCCCATCGTGGTACGATGGGAGCCATCGTGCTGCAATGGAATGCTGATTTTCTTGACTTTTTGAGCTTTTTCTTGTCTTTTTGCATCTTGGACTCCGTCTTGATGCTTTTTCTTGCGTTTGTAGGTTTTCCTTCGTATTTGGGTCTGTCTTGGTCATTTTACTACTAATAATAATACTAAAAATACCGTAGAAATTCCTGTCATCAGCTATCTAATGGGAGGTAGGGAGGAGAGTGGAATTGTTGCACCAAAGTGGTACGACTATGAAGACCTTGTGGGATTTGTTTCAATTGTGGCTGAAGAAGTACAAAACCTGGAAGATCTTCAGGGAGACAATTGAAAGCAACAGTGATCAGACTTGGTGACTTCTGAGACTGCTGGAGGTAGTTGGATACATGGACAGTTTGATGTTGCAGCTTGTGGAACCACCTAAAATTCCATGGTTGTTTTGGAGCCAAGCAATTCTTCGAGAGTACGGAAGGCATTCCGGGGGTCGAAGAGGGGGTGGTGAGGCTTGTAGGGCTATCCTAAATATCTATGGATAGTTGGAAGAATGGAAGCAAACAATTCTTCAGGAGGACGGACATGAACAATCCAGGGGTTGAAGAGGGTAAGGTGGAGCTTGTAGGGTTGTCAAGCGTTTCTTCGAGAGTACGGAGCGGTTCACTCCGGGGGTCGAAGAGGGATTGGTGAATCTTTTGGGTGGTACCAAAAATCCAATGGTAGTGGGATGCAAGATCTTCATGAGGGCGGAAGGCATTCTGAGGGATGAAGAGAAGGTAATACTTGTGGTTAGCCACAACAAAAAAGGAGGTCAAGTAATTATCGATCTATACTAAATATATAAAGAGGATATAAATTTTTGGGATGACTTTTTCATTATTCCTATTTTACCCTTAAAAAAAACTACCAAAAAAAAAAACTAAGCACAACTTCCACATAAAAGTAGGTTTTCAGTTTTTTTATAGTAAATTTTTTTTTTCTTCTTAATAACTAGCCACAACAAAAAAGGAGGTCAAGTAATTATCAATTAACTAAGTCCAATAAAAAAGAAGATTAAGTAGTTATTTATATTTGCACAATAGAGAATATCGATCACAGCAAAAAAAAAAAAAAGAATATCGATCACACAAACGGGCACGGGACGTGCCCGTTTGGTGGCTAGTAAAGAAATAAATGATTTATTTGTATAAATAATAAAAAATTGATTTGTATTAAATAAAATAAAGAAGAAATATGGTAATTAAGACTCACATAATACATTTTCAATAAAAGCCATTGATTCATATCTCACGGTTAATATTGATTGTTCTCATTTCTCACAATAACAAGGTGTTCTCACCGGAGTCGCCCCCTATATATATATATACACACCGTTCATCTATGTCGAGTATTACAAAAATCTAAAATTGTTTGATATGTTATTGAGACACATATAGATTTACGATTTATACATTTTATTTGAATACTGTTAATTTTTATGTATCTCAAACATGTCAAACGATTTTAGATTTTTGTAAAACTCGACATAGATGATCAATACGATATAAACTTTCAATCTAACGGTAGATTTGTAAATTTAAAGCATTATTGAGCGGTGTAACATTACTCAAATGTTACACCAGTGTAATTTGATCTCTCCCTATATATATATATGCGCAATATATATATATATATATATATATATATATATATATATATATATATATATATATATATATGCGCAATATCCTATACGATGAATTTGAAAACAACAACAATAAATGATTTTTTTTGAAGAAGTTAAATTTATTCATCCAAATTAACATCAGAGAGAATCAAACATGAAATCTTAAGGAGGAATACATTTACATGTTTCAAGCAGTTAACCAACCCAATTGAATTTACCAAAAATAAATGAGTGAATTGAGTGAATTCACGTGAAATTAAAACCACTCCTTACATTGTTGCCAAGTTTCTCTGCATCAAAGTTTCACTACTCTAATGGAAGGGGTATTGCAAATAGAGGTGTGAATAGGTTAGACCGGTCTACCAGGTCTTAAGGCCTAGTCTATATAGGCTCAGGCCAGGTCAGCGCATTAATTTAAATAGAGCAGACTAAGACATTTTCATAAGTATATTTAGTTGAATAGGTCAGGCTGCAGACCATTAAAAAAACCTTTTAACCTACTAGGCCGACCTATTTAAGTTATATGAATAATATTTTTGATTAAATTATATATTTATTAAATTTTTCAGTAGTTTAAATTTATTAATCTACATTAGTTTTTCACATATATAAATGTATTATTATAAACTAGAATTGAAATATCATAATATATATAGTCAAATTATGTAAAATATCATGTTAAATATCAAAAGGCCGTCGGTTTATTAATTTATAAGTATTTTTTTAAAAATAAATAGAATTATTTATTTAAATATGTTAATATGAAATAAGATTTTAAACAGGTTAATAGATCACATTAGGCTTTCAAAAGGCTAGACTTAGACCTAAAAACTAAGCCTATGATAGGCTACAGGCCATACTCAGACCTTCGATTTTTTTACAACCTATGTTGAGGCTTGACAAAGTGTAGCTCGACCTAACTTATTCGCACCTTTAACTCGCTCATTTCATCAAGTCAAACACAAACTTTATACCATATTCTTAAAATCAACAAAAGGTCTAAAATAATAAAAAAGTCAGTCATAATAATTATAATATGTCAAAAATAAAATTAATAAATAAAAATTCATATCACCAATTGTTTTTTTAATTTTTCATAAATTTGATAATAATTTTCATATGTAAGGTTGACACTTGACAAACCACTTTGGCATAAAAGCTAGAAATCCTAATTAATAACATAGTCATATGATTCTAGGAGAAAACATGAAAGACAACTAATTATTTATTCCTTCAATTGAAAGAAGACTTTCTTTGTAAATTCCCATCTGAAAAGTATATCTTTCCGCTTTGACACCTATCTCATCAATTATCTGATTGTTTATATCAATCCAAACTAATTCATCATTTTTTTGTTTGAAGCAAATGCCCTTTTTCCCGAATCCAATAGGACACTCAATGAAAGGTATGGTTTCAACAATAAAGAGTTTGATCCATGATTCCTTAACACCGAGTTCACCCAAAATTAAAATGTGAAAAGTTGTAGTCTTGAAACAATTTGATATCAAAGCAATTGACTCATTTAACACCACCAAGCGTCTCTCAATGACAAAATCACATCTCTCACCCATGTCTAACAACATAGGTGTTGTAAACAACACTTCGTTGCTAAAGTCAAATGACACCAACAAGCCTCTTGAATGATATGAATCATTGTTACCCCACCAATGACACACTCCATCCATGTACACTCCAGTACCTAGGAACGGTTGATCATAAGAACATTGAGCAATATCATGCATATCAATTTCAAGTATCCTCCAAGAGTTATTTCTAAGACTATATATCTCCAACAATGGGTCATAAGATCTATCTTCCCAAGGAACATCTTCATCTTCATCAGTTACATTAAAAAACGATATATATCTAATAAGCTTATAGTCATCTCTAACATGGTCATAACCAAATCCATGAAACATAAAAAAAGGGTCTCGATAAGGAGGTACATACTCGTCAGGACTGGGAGGAATTACCATGTATTCCGCAGTAGCCAGATTCCATAATACAGCTCGAAAAATATTTACCATTCCTCTACTCGCATCTTGCCCAAGACAGAGAATGCCATTAATACTAATTGAATTTAAAAAATAAACAATACCATCAACCTCATGAATTGGAGGAGGCAAATCTAATTTGACCCTATTTTCAAACTTGTCATTGGAAAGCAAATATATTGTGTCATGAGCATGTGGTTCTTCCTTCTGTAATAAGAGAAACGTAACACCGGAATTGGAATGATGATTATTAGATAAATGCTTGCGGAGCATGTTCATGAAATGAGAGTTTTTAAATAATAGCGATCATGGCTTGTATACACATCCAAAACGCTTCAAAGATTTAAGAGGTAGTTTTGATTAGGGGTGTGCAAAATATCCGGTTAGAAGGCCCAAACTCATAACCGGATCCAAATCCGTTTTAAAAAATCCGAATTTTGATATATGGTTATTAACCAAACCATTTTCATCTGGTCGGTTATCCATTCAAATTAAATTTTCGGATTTGGTTTAAATTGGTTATTATATCCTTTTCAAATTTGTTTTTGTCAACAACAAAAAAACAAACAATGTCCTTTTTTTTTTAACAAAATTAACAAATATCCGTTTTTTTTTTACAAAACAAACAAATATCTTTTTTTTTTTACAAAAAAAAAATCCTTTTATTAAAATTAATTCACGCACACACAATCATCGGTTCACCATGTGCGTGTGATCTCTGCAATTGTGATTTTCGATGAACCCTAAAACCCCAAATCTACAATAATCTCTCCAATTGAACGTTAATCGACGATATTCTCTTCCAATCGAACCACACTCATTCTCTCCAATTGCTTCCAGATAAAAAAAAACATAAAATATTTTTAGAAAATAAACAGCCCCTTATCTTTACACTAATAATTTGTATACCCTTATCTCGTTGGAATTGAAAAGAAAAAAAAGAAATCTAGAAGAAGGAATGTGAATGATCTTCTTCACATGTTTTTTTTTTTCCATCTCTTTCAAACACATATCAAAAGCAATTTGCTGCAAAGAATAAAAAAAGAAAAGTGTATTTTTTTACGATTTTTAATATGTTTTCCGTATGCGTAAAAAAAAAAAGACCAAATTAATCGTTTTTTAATCCAGTTTTAAAAATAACCAGTTTAAAACTGGATTTAAAAATTAACCACTTTTAAACCGGTTTTATAAAAATATCTGGTTATGTATCCGTATCCAAATTTATAACTGGTTATATAACCGGTTTATAAAAAATAATGGTTATGGTCATGTATCCAAATCCATATATCTGGTTTTGGTTTGGATATAATTTGGTTTGGCAAAATAACCGACCATGCACACCCCTAGTTTTGATAAAATAGAGAAAGAAAAATCATCGGGAATATAAGGATTGTTGTTTACCTTTACATCTTCATTCGTCTCAACCACTTCAACAAATTTCTCCATTTCAAGACAAATTGAGTTGTAATAGCGGAGGGTTTTGTGATTTTTATATTTTGAGAAGAGGGGTATTAGAGAGGGGGAGCGTTTTACGAAATAAACAAGTCTCTAGTATTTTTTTTTCATACTGATATCTACTAAATATTATTAGTATATTCTTCTACAACAGCTATCTATTTACATGGGTAAATAAAAAGGCCACTTAATATTTCTAATATGGAAAGTAAATATTAGTGGTATTCCTTAATAACTTAATCGATAAGTAATTGTTATTTATTAATTTTAATATCACTTTATTGATTAAGAAACATATTCTAAAATATCTAGTTCTTAGCTTAACCGGTAAGTATTACTTAACTGTTATTTTTATAAAAAAAATAAAATTATTTAGCTTAATGGATAAGTATGTCTTAGCTTAATAGATAAGTATTATATTTTTGGTCAAGTAAAATATTATTTGTTAGCCTAATAGATAAATAATTCTTAAAATAATTTTTATCTAAATAAATTATTATCCGAATATAAAATTTAGTGGGACCCGTATAAATTTTAACCAATAAAGATCTATTAAGAGCACCCACATCCATGCCACTCATGTGAGTAGTATAAATGAGTCTCATATAATATTTTATAGTATTTTATTTATACGTTTTTCAAATACACACGATGAGAGAGCGTGAGCGCGGTCGTACCGGTAACAGAGGTTACCGTCACCGATCTTCTTCTTCCTTGCACACACGAGTTGATGGCCGTCGGTACCTTTCCGGCCGACGGCAGCACAGGCCATCTTCTCCGGCTTGGCGTGCGAATTGGGTAGGGAGGGTTCCAGGCAGGGTGCCAGAAATTGGGGGGATGGGGGCGATTGGATCGACATGATGCCGAGACGTCGGAAAGTGATTCAACATGTCGATCGAGGTCAGGACAGACTTAGGAGGCGTTCAAGGTCCAACAGCGGCAGTCGACAGGTTCAGGTTCGAAATTATTCATACTGTGAGACTCAATTGGATGGGCGACGGAAAGGTTACGCTTGTAGGGATGGTTCTGTGCGAGAAGGTTCACGTATTGGAGTAAGTTGTGATGGGCGTTGGCAGCCTCGTGTTGGAAGGGATGGTTATGCTGTGCGAAGAGGCATTGAAGGTGCAGTGCTCAATGATGGTGAACAATTCGGGTTTAAGAGCTCTGATAATTTTTACTTCACAAACTTTCCTGAACAAATTAGTCACTTTTACTTAAAAAAAGCTTTTGAGGTGTGTGGTATTTTGGAGAAGGTTTATGTTGCAAAGAAGTGCAATGTTCACGGTCAAAAGTATGGTTTTGTGAGGTTTTCGAATGTGAAAAATGTTTCAAAATTATTGATTGCCATTAATGACATCCACTTTGGCCAATTCCGTATTTGGGCGCGAGTAGCACGATTTGATAAACCTCCTGTTGGTATGGATGGAATGGGACATGAGTGGGGAGGGACCAAGAGGGAGAAGGCTAAAGCAACAATGGCGGGTGAGGGAGAAAATATTGTGAGTAGGGAGAAACAAGGGGCAGTACTGGAGAATGCGGCGGTGGGGGAGAGAGAGAGGGTGCTCAAGGAAGGAGAGCTAAGGGTGGGGGAAGTGGTGGAGAACGGGCGGAAGGGGGAGAGATAGATGACGAAGCCTGTGACACTTAAGCAGAGTGGGGAGGGAGTGAAGGCTGATAGAGAGCGTAGCGATTCCGAGTCGGGGAAACTGAATTGAAAGTTGGTGCGACAGTACCGTTCGAATCATTTTGACTTAAAATGGGCACGTCAGGGGGTCGTTGTGACGGTAAAAAATGGAGAGGTGATTTCGGTTATCCAGTAAAGGATAGCAGATGCTGGGTTTCAGGATTTACATATCATGCCTCAGGGAGCGGACAAAGTGTTTGTCCACAGTCTGACACAAGAGGATGTGATGATTAACATTAATTTGGCGCGACAATTTTTTGATCACATTTTCTCATCCATTGTGCGGTGGGATCGAGAGATTTTTCCTTTTCAGCGGGGTGCTTGGGTTCGTATTTATGGTGTTCCCCTGCACGCTTGGAATGTTGATTTTTTCAAGCTCTGTGTGATGGACTCTGGTCGGTATCTGCGTACAGATGAATGTTCCATGGAGAGAGACAGGTTTGACTATGCCCGTGTCTTGGTAGCCACGCCTTCTCTAGAGGTCATTAATGTGTCAGCTCTCTTACTTGTTGATGATTCGGTGGTGGAAATTAAAATGATTGAGGAGTGGGGCTTTAATATAGGGGAGGATGCCTGCTTGGAGGAGGATACGCAGGCGGTGGTGTCAGATCATGGTGTGGGACATGGGGAAGAGGAGCAGGGTCACCAGGTGGAGGTGTTGGTCGAGAAACTAGCAGTCGATTTGGCTCAAAGAGAGAAAGAGTTTGATGCTGTCTCAGTCCACTCTTTGGCTGATGAGGTGGTAGGGAGGAATGCTTGTGCAGGAGAGTCGCCTAAAGCTAGTTCCTCGCCACCGGAGGTAATTACTGTTAGGGATTCCCTTGTCAGTGATACACAACGATCTGTGGAAGGTGGTTCACATGTTGTTTGTCGGTTGCGACATTCTTCGTGCCCTCCGGGGAGAGAGCGGCCTGTGAACTCTGGACCATGGAGCCTGGAGTGGCTACATGATCACACCATCGGGGATGCCGGTATTCTTTTTTCGGGCAAACAAAAAAGACGACTAATAGGTTCCTCACCGAGTGTCTCAGTGTCAAAGAGGAAGAAAGTTGGCGGGGTGCTCCGTCATACAATGAATTTGAAGAAGGTGGTGCGACTTCCTAGTAAAGACCGTCGAGAGGTGCTTAAGATTTTGAGGAAGGAAGTTCAAAAGCGTAGTGGTAGACGTCGTTCTGATAAGTCTGCTGAGATGGTGCAGCAAGGCAGGTTGCAGTCGGATTCTTCTATGATGTCTGTAAACAAGGATTGGGAACACTGGGTGGTTTTGCATGGGGACGAGAAGGTGGTGGCAGAGGATGTGCAGGCAGTTGGGAAGGCTATAGGCCTCCAGTTGGAGAGTGGTACAGGTAATGTGTTTAGTGTGCTTTCTAGGGGGGAGAGACGGAAGAAGCTAAGGAGTGGCTTGGTGTTGGGTGAGGTAGGGGGATGTGTGCGAGCCGGGAGGAAGGGGGAGGGTGTGGTGAGGGGCTTAGGGGTGTATTATGAAGGAGGTTAGGGGCTTGCTTAAGGAGATGAGGCCGTGTATCGTATGCATCCAGGAAACTAAGTTGGGGACGTGTGATGACTTTTTATGTGCTTCCTTGTGGGGGTCGGTTCCCAATGGTTATTCTTATCGTCCCTCTGTGGGGGCGTCAGGTGGTATGTTGACAATGTGGGACACAGAGGCGGTGGAAGTGTGGGATTCGAGTAGTTCTTCTCACGTGTGATGGTTCACGGTCAGTTTCTCCAGAGCCACATGGAGTTTTTTCTGTTCAATGTTTATGCGCCATGTGAAAATAATGCGAAATTAGAAGTGTGGAATTGGTTGTCGCTGAGGTTACAACAGCTGAGGGGACATAAGGTATGTATTTGTGGGGACTTTAATGCAGTCCGGTCTGATGCTGAGAGACGGTCTGTGCGACAAGGAGTGGTGTCCCACGATCAGGAGGCTTTTAATCGTATCATTGATGATAATGACTTGGTAGATTTACCGTTGAGCGGTCGTAATTTTACCTGGTATAAAGGAGATGGACGCTCTATGAGTCGGATTGATAGATTCTTGCTAATTGAGGAGTGGTGTCTAGCATGGCCTAATTGCGTTCAGCAGGCTGAGTTGAGGGGGCTCTCAGATCACTGTCCCTTATCTCTGTCTGTGGATGAGGAGAATTGGGGCCCCCGACCCTTACGGATATTGAAGTGCTGGCAAGATATTCCTGGGTATAGGCAGTTTGTGGTTGGAACTTGGCAATCCTTACAAGTTGATGGTTGGGGAGGTTATGTCTTGAAAGAAAAATTGAAAATGTTGAAAAAGGCTTTGAAAGAGTGGCATGCTGATCATTCGAGAAACATGTCTGGTAGAATTAATTCTCTTAAGGCTCGGTTCGCTGACTTGGATGGCAAGGGGGAAGACGAGGGGTTACACGAGGATGAGATCACAGAACTTCGTGATGTGACGTCTGCTATCCACTCTCTGACCCGTATGCAGTCTAGCATTCAGTGGCAGCAGTCGAGGCTTTTATGGCTTCGTGAGGGGGATGCTAATTCAAAGTACTATCATTCTATTTTGAAGAGCCGCAGAAGGAGGAACACTTTGTCGTCTATTTTGGTGGATGGTGTGAGAGTGGAGGGAGTACAGCCTGTTCGCCAGGCGATTTTTGCTCATTTTTCTTCTCATTTCACAGCGGTCAATAACAGCCGGCCGAGGGTGGCTGACCTACAGTTCATAACTTTGACTCCCGCGGAAGGAGGGAGCTTGGTTAGACCTTTCTCAATTGAAGAGGTCCATGATGCGGTGTGAGACAACGATAGTTATAAGAGTCCAGGGCCGGACGGTATCAACTTTTGGTTTCTGAAGGAATTTTGGCCAGAGTTGAAAGGTGATATTATGCGGTTTCGTACGGAGTTTCATCGGAATGGTAAATTGACTAGAGGTATAAACTCAACTTTCATAGCTCTCATCCCGAAGGTTGACAACCCGCAAAAGTTAAATGATTTCAGACCCATATCTCTAGTGGGCAGCATGTATAAAATTTTGGCAAAAGTGCTCGCGAACAGGTTAAGACAGGTTGTCGGTAGTGTGGTTTCCGAGGTTCAGTCCGCTTTTGTGAAGGAGCGACAAATTCTTGATGGGATTTTAGTAGCGAATGAGGTCATGGATGATGCCCGTAAAAATCAGAAGGAACTTGTTTTGTTTAAGGTTGACTTTGAAAAGGCTTATGACTTGGTGGACTGGGGATACTTAGACGATGTGATGTGCCATATGGCTTTTCTGGCCTTGTGGCGGAAGTGGATTAAAGAATGTGTTGGCACGGCTACATCGTCGGTTCTTGTGAATGGCAGCCCTACGGATGAGTTTACTTTTGAGCGGGGGCTCCGTCAAGGGGATCCGCTGTCTCCGTTCTTGTTTCTTTTGGCAGCTGAGGGCTTGAGTGTAATGATGCGAGCAGTGGTTCATTCGAATCTTTTCACGGGTTATACCGTAGGTTCAGGGACATCTACAATTGTTTCACACCTTCAGTTCGCTGACGATACTCTGCTCATAGGGGTAAAGAGTTGGGCTAATGTTCGAGCTATGCGGGTTGTCCTTGTCCTGTTTGCGGCAGTGTCCGGGTTAAAGGTGAATTTCCATAAGAACATGTTGGTTGGAGTTAATGTGGCCGAGTCGTGGTTAGCGGAGGCAGCTTCGGTTTTGGGATGCTCCGTGGGGAGAATACCTTTTTTGTATCTCGGCCTTCCTATCGGGGGTGACCCCCGTCGTCTGTCTTTTTGGGATCCTATTGTGAATAAAATTCGTACTAGACTGTCGGGTTGGAATAGCCGCTTTTTGTCCTTTGGTGGTAGATTGGTTCTTCTTAAGTCTGTCCTGACATCTCTTCCTGTTTACGCACTTTCCTTCTTCAGAGCTCCGTCAGGTATAATCTCCTCCATTGAATCTTTGTTGAATAAATTTTTTTGGGGCGGGGGGAAGATCGGAGGAAAATAGCTTGGGTTAGGTGGCGGGATGTGTGCAGGAGTGAGGAGTGTGGGGGTTTGGGGGTTAGGCAAATGGAGGAGTTTAACACTGCTTTGCTAGGAAAATGGTGCTGGAGGATGTTAGTTGACAAGTCGGGTTTGTGGTATCGGGTCTTAGTTTCTCGGTATGGTGAGTCGATGGGGAGGGTGCAGACGGGTGGTCCATGAGCTTCTTCGTGGTTTGCGGAGGGGGTAGAAAGGAGGGTCGGAATGAGGCAGAAACGTTTTTTTGGTCAGATCGTCGGTGGCTAGGTGGAGTGCCTTTTTGTATGAGGTTTAGGCGCCTTTACGATTTGTCTCTTTATCAATCGTGTACGGTGGCAGAGATGAGGGAGTTAGGATGGGGAGAGGGTGGGGCGGCGTGGGCGTGGCGTCGTCAATTATGGGCGTGGGAGGAAGAATTGTTAGGGGAGCTTAAAAGTGTTCTTGTTAACTCTATTTTACAGCCTGACGTTCTCGACCGATGGGTGTGGCAGCATGACCCCGATGGTGGTTACTCTGTTCGTGGCGCGTATAAAATTCTTACTGCTCAAGGTGACCTAGATATGACAGTTACATCAGATTTAATTTGGCATCAACAAGTCCCCCTGAAAGTGTCGGTGATGGCTTGGCGGTTACTTCGCAACAGGTTGCCGACTAAAGACAACTTGGTGAGGCGGCATATTATTCCCCCTGACGCAGGCATGTGCGTGACTGGTTGTGGGGGTGTGGAGACGGCGCACCATTTGTTCCTTTCTTGCCCGGTTTTTTCACCTTTGTGGAGTCTTGTTTGATCTTGGGTTGGTACCTTTACAGCTGATCCGTTCGTGCTTCATGATCACTTTCTTCAGTTTACCTATTCAGCAGGCGGCTCCCGAGCACGCCGCTCGTTTATGCAGTTGCTCTGGTTATGTTGCATCTGAGTGATTTGGCATGAACGAAACAATAGAATTTTTAAGGCAAAGGAAAATACAGTCTTTCAATTGCTAGAGAAAGTTCAGGTTCATTCCCTTTGGTGGATGAAAGCTTATAATGTAAATCTTGGTATAAATTCACATATGTGGTGGTCAAGCCCCCTAATTTGTATGGGCATTGGCTAGCTGATGGTTGTCTCTTTGTAAACTCTTGGGGTTCTGGCTAGCACGTCTTGTGCTGGTCAGAACTTGTTCTTAATATATATGTTCCATTTTTGCTTGTTCAAAAAAAAAAAAAATTTTATTTTATAGTATTTTATACTTTCCAACTATTTAAACCACTCAACCATACTTTCTAAATATTCATACCACTCATCCAAAACTCTAATATAGGTCCCACAAAATTCACAATATAATTTCAATTTATAGTTTATATTAATATATAAAATGTATAATTGATTCAAATTTAGACTAAAGATAGACGAAAAATTGTGATAGATTAAAATGGTTGATCACTTATTTATTCTCAGACTAAATTTATAATAAATAAAAGCTCTTGTAAAAAAATCAAATAAAAGCTTGTGAAAAAAATTACTGAAGTAGTCCAACGTAATAATATGCAACTGTAACATTTTTTTAAGTTGATTTTGCATTTATTTTAATTAAAAAAATTGCTGTAATGTAATAAATAATTGGAAAGATACCGTGGTACAAAATGAAAACGGTTCCAAGTAATGCCACGGCAAAACAACTCAAACATCCCAACCACTCTGACAGTGGTGGCAATACTTGGCAAAGCAACAAGTTTGGATACACCGATATTTATGCTCTAATTGAATTGATTTATTTTTTAGTTTATGCAAACTAGCGGGTTGTACCCGTTTATGTGGTCCAATTTTTCGATGTTGCTAACGGTGTAAATACACCAAATCAAAAATATTATTTATTATTATTATTATTTTTACAGAAGAAGAGATTATAGGATTAGAAATTGTTAAATAAAAGAGTACAATGTAAATAGCACATCCACAAATAGATAATGTTGTCTAGCCACTATTGATGTTATCAACAATATATTTCTGAAGAAGAAAATGAATATTAGAAAACTAATTAAAAAATATAAAATTAAATACAGAAAATCAAATTACAAAGAGAAACAATAAACATACAATTAACTTTTGTTTCGTTCCTTGCTCCATCACTAGTGGTAGTTAAGAAAAATATATTAAAAGTCAATCCATATAATGAGTAATTATATTAATATGTACTCTTTGATATTTTTTCCACAAAAAATTCTAACAATCTTGTTATATTTTTCTTAAAAAAAATTATAAATAAATGGGAAGAACAATAGAGAAAATGTAAATGTGTACATATATAGAACCACAAAAAAATCAAACTGAATGAAGTAAAAATATAATAAACTAAGTAAGAGCCGTATGATATGAAACTCACAAAAATTAACATATATACAACCTTATTGCGACATCCTCCCCTTCTTATAATCACAATTTTTCTCTCTTCACACTTTGAAAATGGAAATGCTTTGAAATCTCAAGATTGAAAGTCAGAATATTGCAGATTTTGTGAAAAAAATATATTTTTGAAGAATATCTGACTTGGATTGTGTTTGATTTTAAATCAGATATATTTAGAAGCAATATGAGATTTGGTTTTATTTTATAACGATTTGTTTTAAAATAATAGGTATATATTTTTTTATTTTTCAACCTCTTGCTGATTGAATTATAGCACATCACTAGATCTCATAGGCAAATGACTTTTAAATGATGATCTATGATGCTTTCCTAACAGGCAAGTAGTGCATGTATCTACTGGAGTTATGACACTAGTCAATACTAACACCATGCATTTTGAAGTAAGCATTGACAAGCTTTTGAAATTCAAATGCCCTTACCTCTTGTGCCATAGATCACTATCTTTATCTTCAGAGGTTGCAGACAAGCATGTAGCTTCAATAGCTTTGATCTGAGTCTTGTAGATCCTGTTCTTGCTTTGTGTTGTTTTGAAAATCAAGCTTTTCTTGGAATCAAAGAGTTGTAGTGTCTCATCTTCAATTACTATCTTGAAACCCTTTGAAATCAATTGCCCTATGCTCCTTAAATTACACTTCATTCCAGGGACATAGAGAACATTTTTAATCACAGCTTTCTTGCCATTTGACCTTTGAATCACAACATTACCCATACCTTCTGCCTTAATGGAATCACTGTTGGCCAATTTGATCTTTGTGGTGAGACAATCATCAAAGTCAGTCAAGATGGTTCTATTACCAGTCATGTGGTTAGAACACCCTGAATCGAAGTACCATACCATGAAATCATCTGCTTCATCAGCAATTGTCACCATAAAACTTGTTTCACCATCAGAACCTGAGCTATCATGTGCTACCTTGGCCTCTTCTTCATTGTTTGGACCTTTCTTTTTCTTTAGATTTTTACAGTCATTGGCATAATGCCCATATTTTTCACAGTTGTAGCATTGAATCTTGCTCTTGTCCTTCTTCTTTGACTAATCTTTCTGTTTCCCTTTTCCTCCATTAGAGGATTCAGGCAATGTCTCAACGTTCTCATTGCCTTTCTTGGAGTCTTTATTATTCTGCCATTTCTTCTTGTCACTTTGGTACTTCTTGAATTTTGAGAAAAGAGCTTGCTCATCTTCTTTGCCATGGCTCCTCTCACCATGCTTCAACTCATGAGCTTCAAGAGTGCTTTGCAGATCCTCGATCTTGACTTCACTCAAGTCTTTTGTCTCTTCTATAGTTACCACTATGTGATCAAATTTAGAAGTCAAAGTTCCTAATACCTTTTCCACAGTTTCTTGAACATCAAGATTACCTCCACAATTCTTCATTTGATTAGTGAGAGTCACCAATCTTGTGAAGTAATTAGCAACAGATTCATCACTCTTCATCTGCAGCAGTTCATATTGTCTCTTCAAGGCCTGAAGCTTTACTTTCTTTACCTTTGCATCACCACCATGCATCTTTGGAGGTCTCAGCATCTGCAATCTTTTTGTAAGACCCAAGATTTCATTGTATAGTTGGTTTAAGGAATATTAGGGTTCGAGGTGTTCGTGTGACGAAACATCGTGTAATTATTAGCTTTTGTTGTAATTGAGCCTGTTTAGTGCTCGTGCACTGTATTTGTACAGACTTTTGTCTTGTGAACCTGTTGCTTGAATAAGAAGTTACTTGTGGTTACATAATAATAAGTTGTGGATTATTCTTGTTTTTGGAAAAACGAGTAGGATTTTACCCGTCGTTGTAAAATCTTATTGCGTCTGTTTTGAGTGAGGTTTCGGATGGAAGTTTTATATATCTGCGCGAGTTAGGATATATTCTGAGATTAATTTTCTGAAGTATGGAAGAAAATTACAGTCGCGGAAAAAGATTCGGCGATAAGTTTTGGAAATGTTAGACGATAGACGTTCTGTCTGTAGGTTTTCTGTTTTGGTGAGTTTCGTTCGTCGCGGCGCGCGAGAGCTGAACGTGTGAGTGTTTCTATGAGGTATTGAGTTTTATCTCAAGTGGATTTGGTTTGGTTTGATCCAATGGCTAGGGTTTTGTCTTGGCATTTTGTCTTTTGATCCAATGGCCATGTGTGAGCAAGAGCCTTGTAATAGTAAGGAGGTTTAGTGGCTTGGTCACTTAGAAAAACATCACCAAATCATCTCATTCTTTCTCTCTTTCACGTAGACTCCATTACTTTCATTTCCAACCTTCACTAGATTTTCATTTCTTCACCAATTCACTCCATTTCAAGCTTTGGAGCTTTGAAGAAAGTTGTAGAGAATCACTTTCTTAAGGTAACCCTCTCTTCTCATGTCTTAGGTTGGTAGACTTATAGAGTTTAAGAGCTTTTGGGTTTATGTTCTCATGAGGGTTTGTTAGAAAATGTTACTTTACATGGTTTTTGTTCCATGAATGTTGTTCATGAGGTCTAGAGAAGCATGTGTAGGCTTTGTTGTTTTGTTTTCCATGAGTTGGTGAAAAATCTCATGAGAAAAGTTAGGGTTTTGGTTGGTTTATGTATTGATCAATTACATGAGGTTATGTTGTAAGGTTTTGAAAAGAAAAGTTGTCTTTGAACCTTTGGGCGAAAGGGAAATGCGTTGTATGGTTTTGTTTTGGAAAATCCGATGAAAAATATTTTGAGGTTTATGAAAATATTTCCTAAGTGTTTTTGGGTAGTGTTTTGGGGTCAAAATGGTTTAAAACTATTGTGACATGTGGTGTCGCTTTTTACTTTGAAAACATGTTTGAAAATGATTACCGGACGGTTAAGGCCCGTAATAAAACTTGTGCTTGGATTTGGTTTTGATTTTGGAAATGAAAATCAAATGACTTGCACTCGAAGCAACCAACATGCTTTCGGAAATGTGTTGCTTGCTTATGAAAATGGTTTGCTTTTATGCCTTGAAAAGATGTTGGGAACTAATAGAATCAAACTAGGCTTGGGGTGGAAAAAGGTGGTGTCATGACAGGTGCAACTCGCTGAGCGAGTGGTTACTCGCCAGGGCGAGTGTCACAGGTCCTGACAACACGCCAGGGCGAGCTCCAGAGCGAGTAAGACCAGTACTCTCTGCCTTCACTCGCCACCAACTCGCCAGGGCGAGTTCTGGAAACTAAAATTTTGGATTCTGATTTCTAAACTTGGTTTTTAACTTTCTAATCCCTTTTTATTAATTCATGGAAGTGGTTGGGATTGGAAACGAGTTTTTCGGGTACTCGGAAAGTACGTAGCTTATAACACAAGAAAACGTCCATTTTGCATTTCAAATTATTTAAGACTTTTGACTATTGTTTTGGGTCCTAAAAATAGTACATATAACTCATGAGTGTTGATCAATACGATAGTTTTTGGTATGGTATCCGAAAGAAGGATTTTTTCCTTAGAAAACCTTGGTTGTTGGGGTTTTAGAGTTCAATTCATTAAGGATTGATTGGTTATGGTTTTGATTGTATACTTTGCTTGTTTTAGGAAGCAAGTAAGTGTTGTGCGATCGTGTGATAGTTGAGTGCTTGACGAGGTAAGGGCTCCACTTTATAGTTGAGTGGTTACGACATGCTTTGTTTTGCTGTGTGTGCAATTGCTGTGTGCTTTGGCATGTTTGTATTTATGTATTCTCGTTGATGAGAACGTGGTTATAAATATGTGTGCAATTTACATATGATTGAGAAAATGTATGTATGTTGTGATGCTTGTGCATAGGCTTTAGGCTATGTGAATGTTTGCATGAGCATATATGAATGCGTGCGTCAGATAGGACTACGCGAGGATTTTGTCTTGTGTGACTATCCCGTATATGCCGAAGAGAATATATGCCATGCATTTCATAGTTGCGTGCCTAGGTGTATGTCTGTGTGACTTTGCCTACGTACCGGGCGTTTGACTGTGTGGCTTCGCCAAATCCCTCTGGATTTATATTGAGTTGGTGTTTGTCTGTGTGACTTCGCCTGGTGTTTGTCTGTGTGACTTCACCTGCCTTGTGTGGCATTTTTAGTGCGGGTACGTATATTTCTGTGTGGCTTTGCCTACCCCACGACTCTTCGAGGAGAGGTTAATATTCCGGAAAATCATGCATGTGACGAACCAGTAATCGGTTGTCACACCCATTGTAGAAGTCTGCATTAGGCTTGGTGATTTATTTATATAAACCCGTTGGTGGGAAATACTTTTGAGTTAAAGAGCTTTCTCTTGTGTTTCGTGGAATTATTGTTATGTGTACAATCTTTCGCACCGGATATATATATATACATACTATATATTTTGTGGTGACCCTTTCTTTCATTTGCGGGCTCATCCCACCCAGATGATGGGTTAGGTCGTGGTGACGACGGTGGCTGTTCCAGGCCCCAGTGAGCGGTTGGAGCTGTAGCCTAGAATAGTTAGACTTTGCGCCGGTGTGTTTTGTGCACCGTGCTTTTTGGTTAGCATAGGTTTTCTAACTTGTTTTGGTACTTAGACTTGGACTGTAATTATTCAGGAATACACTTTGCTTGTCGAAGCACCTTATGGTAATGAGTTCTTTTGCATATTTGAATGCCGGCTCATTGTAAAATATTTTCCGCGCACTCTGTCCCGTGTTATAAAAAAAAAAAAAAGTGCCTACTTTTGGGCCATGAAAAACGGGGTGTTACAATTTGGTATCAGAGCACGGCTTTAAATCTTCAAAGGGAAAGTGTATACTTGAGTCGTTAGTCCAGAGTCGGTTAGAACATAACTAGGGTTGAGTTAGTTCTAGTGGTTGTTCTGCGTCGGGTTTTGTGTTAGTAGCCGTTGTATGAGATTTTCTGTTGAGACTCAGAAATGTCTGGATAAGGAATCTAATCAGAATTGGTATTGTGCAGAGATAGAATGCCTCCAAGAAGGGCACCTACAGCACCTATGACGGATAATGTTGATATATATCAAATGGCTTATGCCATGAACACAATGGCAGCGGCGGTGACTGCCCAGAGCCATGCTAAGGCGCAAAGGGATCTGGAAAAGCGCGAAAGGGAAATACTTGCGGCTGGATCTAGACTTCTTTCGAATTTCAACCACCAAACTCCTCCTAAGTTTAATGGGGAGGGAGGTTCGGAAACTGCTGATCTATGGCTCCAATCTGTGGAGAGGATATTCGGGGCAATTCATTGTCCGGAGGGAGAGAAGGTGGTCTTAGCTACCTATCAATTACTCGGGGGTTCTGAGTATTGGTGGAGGAACACCCGACTGATCATGGAGAATGTTCATGAAGAGTTAAGTTGGGAGAACTTCAAGAGGAGGTTCTTGGCCAAATATTTCCCTGAGACAGCTAGGGAAAGGTATGGTGAGGAGTTCCTGAGGCTGAGGCAAGCGGGCATGAATGTTGAAGCATATGCCAAGAAGTTCGAATCACTATCCCGTTTCTTCCGCTTCTTTAGGGATGGGATAGATGAGGATTATATGTGCCGTAGATTCCAAGATGGGCTGAGGTACGAACTGCAGGATGCGGTTGTGCCATTGGGTATTCGACAATTCCAGGTCTTGGTTGAAAAATGCCAAGAGGTGGAAGACATGAAGAATAAGCGGGTGAACCGTCAAGGGAATTCTAATGCCGGAGGACCAAGTCGTACCAATGATCGCGGTTCGACTCAGAATAGTGGGAGGCAAGGGAGTAAGCCTTATAACCGTCCTCAGCACAGTAAAGGACCGGGCCGATCGGTGAATCAGGGAACCCGGGGAAAATCGGAGGGTAGTAAGGGGACTTGCTACAACTGTGGAGAAGCGGGGCATTTTTCTAATGAGTGCACGCAACCTAAGGTGGGAGACACCTGCTACAATTGCAAGAAGCCGGGACACTTTGCTAGAGATTGCAGAGCCCCGAAGACTGGGCCGTCGGCAAATGTGGCACAAGGCTCACAGGGTGCCAGACCTGCGGCAAAGGCACGTGCTTACTGTATGGGCACTGAGTTGAGTGGGCAGGCTAGCAATGCCATCCATGAGAGCTGTCACATCGCAGGTAATTCTTTAACTGCTTTGATTGACACGGGGGCAACCCACTCATTCATATCTTTGGCATGTGCAAATCGTTTGAGTTTGAATATTTCTGTGCTTCCGTTTGATTTGAATGTTTTGACTCCTGCTAAGGATTTGGTAGTGAATACTGCATGTTTGCATTGTTTGGTAGTAATCCAGAATAGGGATTTTCTGGTCAATTTGGTTTGTCTACCGCTTTTATCTCTCGAGATCATCCTCGGGATGGATTGGTTGTCTTATCATTATGTGATTCTAGACTGCGCTCGGAAATTGGTTTTCTTTCCCGAGCCAGGTGTGCGAAGGTACTTGTCTGCGAATCGACTTTCTGTGGTTATGGGTAATGGAGAGCCAGAGATAGTTTCACTTGCTAGTTTAGGGGTGACGTCGGAGATCCGAATTGAGGAAATTCGAGTGGTTCAGGATTTCCAAGATGTGTTTCCATCAGAGATTCCAGCTTTTCCTCCGTGTAGAGAGGTGGAATTCTTTATTGACTTGCAACCGGGTACGGGTCCGATTTCGGAATCAGCTTATCGGATGGCTCCAGCTGAGTTGGCAGAGTTGAAAAGTCAGATTGAAGACTTGTTAGAGAAAGGTTTCATAAGGCCTAGTGTGTCGCCTTGGGGAGCACCGGTCTTGTTGGTTAAGAAGAAGGATGGGAAGTCTCGTCTTTGTGTGGACTATCGGAAGCTTAATAAGGTGACTATCAAGAACCGATATCCATTGCCACGAATTGATGATTTGATGGATCAGTTGAGGGGAGCCTCAGTGTTTTCAAAGATTGACTTGAAATCTGGTTATCACCAGATAAGAGTACGAGATGAAGATATTTAGAAAACGGCGTTTAGGACGCGTTATGGGCATTATGAGTTCTTAGTGATGCCGTTTGGAGTGACGAATGCACCTGCTATCTTTATGGCTTACATGAATCGGATATTCAATTCATTTTTGGACAAGTTTGTGGTGGTGTTCATTGATGACATCCTAGTGTATTCGAAGAGTGAAGAGGAGCATGAAGAGCATCTCCGCTTGGTTTTGCAAGTTTTGAGGGAGAAAAAGTTGTATGCTAATCCGTCAAAGTGTGACTTTTGGTTGGAAGAGGTGAATTTCCTTGGTCATGTTATATCAAAAGAGGGAATAGCCGTGGATCCAGCCAAGATTGATACGATACTTTCATGGAAGCAACCTCAAACAGTGACTGATGTGAGAAGTTTTGTTGGTTTGGCCGGTTATTACCGAAGGTTCATTGAAGGTTTCGCTAAGATTGTGGCACCAATGACACAACTTACGCGAAAAGATCAACCTTTTGCTTGGACTGAGAAGTGTGAGTTGAGTTTTCAGTTGTTGAAAGAACGGTTGACGACTTCACCAGTCTTGATGTTACCACAGTCGGAGGAACCGTATGAGGTTTATTGTGATGCTTCTCATCAAGGGTTGGGTTGTGTGTTGATGCAACACAAGAGGGCAGTGGCTTATGCGTCAAGGCAACTGAAAGTGCATGAAAAGAATTATCCTACGCACGATTTAGAGCTTGCGGCCGTTGTTTTTGCATTGAAGATTTGGAGACATCATCTTTATGGTTGCACTTTTGTCGTGTTTAGTGACCATAAAAGTCTTAAGTATCTGTTCGATCAGAAAGAGCTTAATATGAGGCAACGGAGATGGATGGAAACTTTGAAAGATTTTGATTTCACGTTAGAATACCATCCTGGAAAGGCTAATGTGGTAGCCGATGCCTTGAGTAGGAAGAGTGTGTCGGTTCGTTCAGCACAAATGGCTAGTCAACAAGAGTTGTTGAGAGAGTTTCGTGATTTGCACCTAGAGGTAGAGTTTGCTTTAGGGAATATGAGACTGGGTATGATTACCATCTCAAGCGGTTTGTTAGAGGATATTGCTAATTGTCAAGATGACAAGTTTCTCATGGAGAAAAGAGCGTTGATTGTTCGAGGAACCAACCGAGATTTCAAGGTGGGATCAGACAACATCTTGAGGTGTCAAGGTAGGGTGTGTGTACCCGATGCTATGAACTTGAGAAACATCATTCTAGGGGAGGCACACAAGAGTAAACTTAGTATACATCCCGGAGCAACAAAGATGTATCAAGACCTGAGGCATGATTTCTGGTGGCCGGGTATGAAAAAGGATGTGGCTGAGTATGTGGCGTCGTGTCTGACTTGTCAGAAGGCGAAGGTTGAGCATCAGAGACCAGCAGGGATGCTGCAGTCTTTAGATATCCCCGAGTGGAAGTGGGATAGCATTTCTATGGATTTCATCACTGGGTTACCTAAGACCAGGAGGAAGCATGATTCCATTTGGGTGATAGTGGATCGTTTGACTAAGTCCGCTCATTTTCTACCGGTAAGGATTACGGATACAGCAGCAAGGTTGACCGATATTTACATTGCTGAGATTGTGAGGTTACATGGGATTCCGTCAAGTATAGTGTCGGATCGAGACCCAAAGTTTACTTCACACTTTTGGAGGACTTTGCATGAGGCGTTGGGGACGAAATTGAGATTGAGTTCCGCCTATCATCCTCAGACCGATGGGCAGACCGAGAGAACAAATCAATCTTTGGAAGATTTGTTGAGAGCATGTGTGTTGGATGATCGTGGAAGTTGGGATGATGTTTTACCGTTGATAGAATTCACCTACAACAACAGTTTCCACGCGAGTATTGGAATGGCACCGTACGAGGCTTTGTATGGGAGGAGATGTCAGACTCCTTTGTGTTGGTACCAAGATGGGGAAGGTATGATAGTAGGACCAGAAATGGTACAACAGACGACGGACAAGGTCCGAAAGATAAGGGCAATGATGAAGGTTGCTCAAGATCGACAGAAAAGTTATGCGGATAGGCGTCGGAGGCCTTTAGAATTTGAGGAGGGAGATCACGTATTTCTCCGTGTTACTCCAACCACGGGTGTTGGAAGGGCTTTGAAAGCGAAGAAGTTGACTCCGAAGTTTATAGGGCCTTATCAGATTTTGGAACGGATTGGGAAGGTAGCATACCGGATCGCGTTGCCACCGGTACTATCTTTGATTCATGACGTGTTCCATGTGTCGCAATTACGGAAGTATACACCGGATCCATCACATGTGATCACACCAGATGACATCCAGTTGAGGGATAACTTGTCATTTGAAGTTCCGCCGATCAAGATTGCGGATAGGAAGATGAAACGTTTGAGAACGAAAGAGATACCTTTGGTGAAGGTAATATGGAACGAAGCTACAGGAGATACCACCTGGGAGCTCGAGAGTAAGATGAAAGAATTGTACCCCAGTTTGTTCGACGATGTCTAAGTTTCGAGGACGAAACTTCTTTTAGGGGGGTAGTATTGTAAGACCCAAGATTTCATTGTATAGTTGGTTTAAGGAATATTAGGGTTCGAGGTGTTCGTGTGACGAAACATCGTGTAATTATTAGCTTTTGCTGTAATTGAGCCTGTTTAGTGCTCGTGCACTGTATTTGTACAGACTTTTGTCTTGTGATCCTGTTGCTTGAATAAGAAGTTACTTGTGGTTACAGAATAATAAGTTGTGGATTATTCTTGTTTTTGGAAAAACGAGTAGGATTTTACCCGTCGTTGTAAAATCTTATTGCGTCTGTTTTGAGTGAGGTTTCGGATGGAAGTTTTATATATCTGCGCGAGTTAGGATATATTCTGAGATTAATTTTTTGAAGTATGGAAGAAAATTACAGTCGCGGAAAAAGATTCGGCGATAAGTTTTGGAAATGTTAGACGATAGACGTTCTGTCTGTAGGTTTTCTGTTTTGGTGAGTTTCGTTCGTCGCGGCGCGCGAGAGCTGAACGTGTGAGTGTTTCTATGAGGTATTGAGTTTTATCTCAAGTGGATTTGGTTTGGTTTGATCCAATGGCTAGGGTTTTGTCTTGGCATTTTGTCTTTTGATCCAATGGCCATGTGTGAGCAAGAGCCTTGTAATAGTAAGGAGGTTTAGTGGCTTGGTCACTTAGAAAAACATCACCAAATCATCTCATTCTTTCTCTCTTTCACGTAGACTCCATTACTTTCATTTCCAACCTTCACTAGATTTTCATTTCTTCACCAATTCACTCCATTTCAAGCTTTGGAGCTTTGAAGAAAGTTGTAGAGAATCACTTTCTTAAGGTAACCCTCTCTTCTCATCTCTTAGGTTGGTAGACTTATAGAGTTTAAGAGCTTTTGGGTTTATGTTCTCATGAGGGTTTGTTAGAAAATGTTACTTTACATGGTTTTTGTTCCATGAATGTTGTTCATGAGGTCTAGAGAAGCATGTGTAGGCTTTGTTGTTTTGTTTTCCATGAGTTGGTGAAAAATCTCATGAGAAAAGTTAGGGTTTTGGTTGGTTTATGTATTGATCAATTACATGAGGTTATGTTGTAAGGTTTTGAAAAGAAAAGTTGTCTTTGAACCTTTGGGCGAAAGGGAAATGCGTTGTATGGTTTTGTTTTGGAAAATCCGATGAAAAATATTTTGAGGTTTATGAAAATATTTCCTAAGTGTTTTTGGGTAGTGTTTTGGGGTCAAAATGGTCTAAAACTATTGTGACATGTGGTGTCGCTTTTTACTTTGAAAACATGTTTGAAAATGATTACCGGACGGTTAAGGCCCGTAATAAAACTTGTGCTTGGATTTGGTTTTGATTTTGGAAATGAAAATCAAATGACTTGCACTCGAAGCAACCAACATGCTTTCGGAAATGTGTTGCTTGCTTATGAAAATGGTTTGCTTTTATGCCTTGAAAAGATGTTGGGAACTAATAGAATCAAACTAGGCTTGGGGTGGAAAAAGGTGGTGTGAGTTGCTGTCTTTTGCTGTCATGACAGGTGCAACTCGCTGAGCGAGTGGTTACTCGCCAGGGCGAGTGTCACAGGTCCTGACAACACGCCAGGGCGAGCTCCAGAGCGAGTAAGACCAGTACTCTCTGCCTTCACTCGCCACCAACTCGCCAGGGCGAGCTCTGGAAACTAAAATTTTGGATTCTGATTTCTAAACTTGGTTTTTAACTTTCTAATCCCTTTTTATTAATTCATGGAAGTGGTTGGGATTGGAAACGAGTTTTTCGGGTACTCGGAAAGTACGTAGCTTATAACACAAGAAAACGGCCATTTTGCATTTCAAATTATTTAAGACTTTTGACTATTGTTTTGGGTCCTAAAAATAGTACATATAACTCATGAGTGTTGATCAATACGATAGTTTTTGGTATGGTATCCGAAAGAAGGATTTTTTCCTTAGAAAACCTTGGTTGTTGGGGTTTTAGAGTTCAATTCATTAAGGATTGATTGGTTATGGTTTTGATTGTATACTTTGCTTGTTTTAGGAAGCAAGTAAGTGTTGTGCGATCGTGTAATAGTTGAGTGCTTGACGAGGTAAGGGCTCCACTTTATTTCTGTCTTTAAATGGTTACGACATGCTTTGTTTTGCTGTGTGTGCAATTGCTGTGTGCTTTGGCATGTTTGTATTTATGTATTCTCGTTGATGAGAACGTGGTTATAAATATGTGTGCAATTTACATATGATTGAGAAAATGTATGTATGTTGTGATGCTTGTGCATAGGCTTTAGGCTATGTGAATGTTTGCATGAGCATATATGAATGCGTGCGTCAGATAGGACTACGCGAGGATTTTGTCTTGTGTGACTATCCCGTATATGCCGAAGAGAATATATGCCATGCATTTCATAGTTGCGTGCCTAGGTGTATGTCTGTGTGACTTTGCCTACGTACCGGGCGTTTGACTGTGTGGCTTCGCCAAATCCCTCTGGATTTATATTGAGTTGGTGTTTGTCTGTGTGACTTCGCCTGGTGTTTGTCTGTGTGACTTCACCTGCCTTGTGTGGCATTTTTAGTGCGGGTACGTATATTTCTGTGTGGCTTTGCCTACCCCACGACTCTTCGAGGAGAGGTTAATATTCCGGAAAATCATGCATGTGACGAACCAGTAATCGGTTGTCACACCCATTGTAGAAGTCTGCATTAGGCTTGGTGATTTATTTATATAAACCCGTTGGTGGGAAATACTTTTGAGTTAAAGAGCTTTCTCTTGTGTTTCGTGGAATTATTGTTATGTGTACAATCTTTCGCACCGGATAGATATATATACATACTATATATTTTGTGGTGACCCTTTCTTTCATTTGCGGGCTCATCCCACCCAGATGATGGGTTAGGTCGTGGTGACGACGGTGGCTGTTCCAGGCCCCAGTGAGCGGTTGGAGCTGTAGCCTAGAATAGTTAGACTTTGCGCCGGTGTGTTTTGTGCACCGTGCTTTTTGGTTAGCATAGGTTTTCTAACTTGTTTTGGTACTTAGACTTGGACTGTAATTATTCAGGAATACACTTTGCTTGTCGAAGCACCTTATGGTAATGAGTTCTTTTGCATATTTGAATGCCGGCTCATTGTAAAATATTTTCCGCGCACTCTGTCCCGTGTTATAAAAAAAAAAAAAAGTGCCTACTTTTGGGCCATGAAAAACGGGGTGTTACACTTTTCAAACACCTTTGAGTCAACACATTGATGGATGAGAAAGGGCCTTGTTGTCTTTCTTCTTTGCTTCTCTGAATGTTGTTCTTTGTTCTTCATTTGCATTTGCTGGTAGATGGGTGATTGATACATTCACTTGTTCATACAATTCTTGATTATTGAATATGACCTTCATTTGCTTCACCCATCTATCCCAATTCTTTCCATCGAAAACTGGCAAATTCGCATGGAAGTTATTGTTTCCAGCCATGGTTGATTCACTTCAATCTGGTTCTTCTTTCAAGAATGAATCAAGATCCCTCGGATCGTACGGGCTCTGCATACCACTTTGTTGGGGATAACTCCCACAAAGATGAACTATAACACCTTCTAATTCTCATTGATTTTATTTATGAAAATCGGCTAGTTTATTTTTAGAAGAGTGTTATTCTACTTAAAATTAATCACCAGACGATATAAAAGTAAAACAGCGAAATTTAAAATTTAACAATTGGATAGAGGCCTTAAAATCTGATTCGGAATTACTAAAATAATTAACATAAATCGATAGTTTAACTAAGATAACAACTGAGAAGTTAAAAGTGAGTTTTCTCCAAGACGTCCTATTCAGAGCGACTCATTATTGAAGCAGAAATAAATAGACAGCTCCTAGTGCCAACCTCAAGACTCGGTGCTAAGACTGATCATCTACCTGACAGTCTACGATTGCACATCGTAGGGCCAAGCCAAAACAAGGGTGAGATGAATTCACAAAATAAAATTGATAGTAGCACAATAAGAATAAAACATCCATAAACATCGTCACTCGGACAGTCGAACATGTACAAGTATTAGCAAATAACTCATTAAAACAACAACACTCAACACTAAATTCATAATTTCGCAACGTAATTAAAATATATTCTCAACATAATTCTCAACGAAATTTCTCAACGAAATTTCTCAACACAATTTCTCAACGTAATATCTCATAGCAACACGACAAACGGTGACACAACGGCCACCACGATATTCAACAACAACATGATTATATTTAATAAACATTACCAATTAAAACAACACCAAATAAATCAAACACCAATTAATCCGACATAAATTAAACTCAACTCCAATTTAACTCAACACCAAATAATAACGATTTTAAATTACTCAACACAAAACTCAAGACTCAAGAATATAGTCACCGAAGATACTCTAAACTCTAAAGCATAATATGAATATTAAGGGTGTCTACTAGTCTAGCAAATTATGTGACTACACTACATCATATAACCCCCCTTTATGATATTCATTGCATTCAACTACGGGAGAACATTTGTTAATAGGATTACATCTCAATAAGCTTACACAAAATCGAATTTAATTAAAAAGGAATAGCCATGACACTTTATTTGGGAATAATTAGTAGCCGAAGGTTTGTTCTAAAAATCAAATATATTTATATACAGACCAACAAATTGATTCACTTATGCAAATTAATTTGACTAATATCAAGTTAGTAATTTTTTCACTTATTTAAAAGAACATATATATTTTCTCGGTAACCAATCTTACACGTACAACCCTTATAACATGAACAAAAATTAATTTGAAAGAATCATAGAAAATTAAAACATCAAAAGAAAAGGAGGACTTATCATGGCTAACACAGGCTTAATTTGCAACTCATCAAACCCCTTACCTTAATGTTTCTGAATCCTTTGCGAAATTCAGTGGTGATCCCGATAGATTCTCTCCCCTCTCGATTCTTCCTAAGCTTCAAGGTTCCTTTCTCCTTTGTTTTGTTTTCACGTTCTTTTCTTTTTTTCTCTATGTTTTCAATTTTTTTGTGAAATAGATGGTAATCCTAATTTCTTAGGTTTTCTTCTATTTATAATGATTAGCTAGGTTTCCTCTCCAAGTCATACAAATCCTCATTACTTTATTATTTTTTTTTTCCTTTTATTTTTCTTTTCTTTATTTTTCTCCACTCATTTAATTTACTAAAAGTTATCTATTTATAATTAAATCATTTATCCTACTATCTCACTACTTTAAGCTTCTTTTAATTAATTATTTATCATGTTAAAATAATTAAATAGTCACACATCGTACATCAAAACAATTAAAATATGCTAGAACCGACTAAATTATAATTAAAACAAGTAATGAACAGCCACAGCAGGGACGAAAAAAGCACAGCACACCTACACCAAGGCGAAACGAGAACCGACGCGGCTCACCTATGAAAGCAATCCCTCGGGCTCCAGTTCCACTTATACAACAAACAGGGGGAGCTCGCCACTTTCGCAATAAACCATTTCCAGGCTTGAAATTTAACATGATCAACCAAATCTTCAAGGACAACCAACTTATTATTGAAGACGCAATCATTACATGAACAACATAAAACACTAAGAAAGAATAGAGAAAAATGAATTGAAAATTTGAAGAGAATGAATTAAAGGAAAAAGGTTTTCTTTATTAATCACAAAAGCACCTACTTATAGGTGAATGTACAATAGGTGAGAGAGGTAGCTTATAAAACAAGCTAACTAACAATCCTATAACCTCTCTAACTAACTAACAGAAAATACAGCAGTACATAACAAACTAATCTAACTGTCAAAACAGAAAACATAACTGAACCAGAGGTTCAGAACCTGTGAAGGTATTAGAAGCTACGCTAGCTTGTTCAGAAGCTATTGTATAAGAACCTGACTGAGATCTTCAGAAGTTGATGTATAAGAATCTGCTTCAGAGTCTTATGAGCATTAGAAGCTAGACGACTCAGAATCTGGTTAAGAGATTCTGAGAGGGTCAGAATTTGTACAAGAGTCTCGTGGTCATCAGAAGTTCTTTGATTCAGAAGCTTGCAAAGCTTGAATTACAAATTCAACACCATTTACAAGTGTTATCTCATTAATCTACCAATTACTGTGTTCTACTTAAAGCGACAACCCTTTTACTATCAAATTTTTTAAGATATTATCGATCACAGTTAGTATTGGAGCAATCATTAATATGGTATATTATTAAATTTGAAGGTTGTAAAGAGTACCATATTAGTAACAACCTGGAAGTTACACAAAAAAGTGATTCTCAAGGCAATTCAAAGAGTAAAAACAAATTTTAAACTCAAGGGAAACATAGTCAAAGTGATTCTCAATGAAATACAACAGTTCATGATATAGGTAGGGCATAATAGACAGGCAAGATTTGACGATGCAATAGCAAAGTTAGGTTGAATATGCAATGTCTCGACATAACAAATTGTAGAAAAGAAAAAGCCTCTGCAAGTTTAGCATGGTGTACACATCTCATTTGGCATTCCACACACAAATAGAAACACTAAAAAACAAACAAAAATCAATATAAACGCAAAAGGAAATAAAGAGGTGTAGCATCATAGTGAAAAATGTAAGAGCTCGGGCCCCACCAACTACCTTATAGTTCTGAAACATCTATTCTCATTCTTAACATCGAATTTAGGCATCGGCACGATACTACGACAAGCAATATCAACATCCTGCAAAAAAAGTAAGCGATAATAAAGTGAAAGTAACTTTGTCTAAATATTTTTAAGAAAAAAATGACCTCCCTATAACAAATTAAGTCATGTAAAACCGGTAGTCATACACAGTTACAAATATAATGTCATGCAAAAATAAAACTAGTAAAAACCTAACCAAACCAAATGTATGTCTCAAAATTTATACACACAAAACCATTAAAAAAAAATAATACTGCAATGGAAGAACTGACACAAGACAAATTGTTCATGTAAATTTCTTAGAATTACGGTATCATGAAGTACATTGAATGTAACATTATTTGCTTAGTATAGTATTGTATAGATATTTATGTATGATAGGAATAATGGATTACAATTGGCGGTTTTACATTGGTGCCACACTGCCACATCATTGTGGGCTAGTTAATTACCTATTATTATTCTTAGAAGGCAACCAAACATTTAACCTTTATTTATTGATTAATATATTTAATTACTGATCACAACTATGGTTTCCACTTAAATTTAGTTCCGCAATTTCCATAAAGTGGACAATTCACGTAGGTGTCTCCAGCATGATTTTTGCACACCTTAATCTCTAATAGCTCAGTGAGATTGGGATAGTCGGTACAAGTAAATTCAATGTTGACATTAGCTCCAATGTGATGATTTATTGCATTTTCAAGGAGAGCTTTTATCTGATAATCAGTATTACTTGGAGAATAGCCTGCAGCATGAAATATATCGAAAAGTGGCAATGCCTGCCAAATTTCATTTGCTGCATTAAAATATTGAGTTTGGTTAAATGTGGAGTATGAGCAGGTTCCATGATTTATCCATTCAGTTTTCCAGAAAACATCATCTTGTCCTTTTAAATTGGGCCATGAAGTAGCGCAGCGGCGAAGCTAGCACAATTTTTACGAGGGGGCCAAATATAAATAAAAAAATAAAATATATTTTAAAAAACTAATATATTAAATTTAATCAATAAATAAAATTAATTCACAATAATTTTTACTTGTATTTAATGAAACGCATCTAAGAAAATAAAAGCTAACAATAGTTACTTACTATGATGCACGGGTACTCCATTTGAAGGAGAGTACCGATACCGGGTACGTACATGTATCAGTATCGGGTATATATATGTATCTTAATTTATGCTCATATATGTACGTTAGATTTTCTAAAAATGACATACCCCGTACCAGTATCTGTATCGGGTACCGGTACCGTACCCGCACCTAGGCAACACAGGTTACTTATAAAAATTGAGCTCTATAGTTTTAAGAACTTAAATTCATCCATAATTGACACTAAACTAAATAGATTATCAATATATTTTTAATATCATTTCTCTTTGAACCAACAAAATTGTTTGGAGTAGCCAAATTATATATTAATGGGGTAGCAATACATAAAACTATGTTAATTATCCAAAACTTTATTTTTCTTTTAGGGTAGCATTGACTACCCCATGGCTATGAAGCCCTTCGCCCCTGAAGTAGCGAGTTCAGTCAATGTTGTTTGAGAAAGCTGATAAAAAAAAAAAGTAGATAGATAAGAATATTTTAATCTATATAGTTAAATAATGCAATGATCTTTGTTCCAACCTAGACATTCTAAATAAAATATAAACTCACCATTTGTTTGTCGAAATTGGGCCATGAAGTAGCGAGTTCAGTCAATGTTGTTTGTCGAAACCAAGTTACAAAAAAAAATGAAAACAAGGGTTCAAAGCTTAGAAAATGGAAACCGCCAACACGGAACCAAAACAACGTGCCAACAACCCCCTAAACAAGCAATAGGTATAAAAGCTCTTTCGAGCACAACAGTGTGAACACAGTCACAGATAGAACCGAAATGGAGAGAAACCTGATGCTCCTGAGACGTGCAAATCTCAATAAACCTGAAATAATAGAGAAACAAAAAACGCTGGAGCAGCAACACAACCAGAACCAAGAACAGGCCCAATCAAACTAATATCGAGGGAAGAGCCGAACATGTTAGAAACACGGCCCTTACAGGTTAATCTATAAATTGTATTTGATTAAGTAAGCAACCAAACAATTTCATTATTCTTTTTTACTCTAGTGTATAAGGAAATTTACTGATTATAATTAACTCTCTCTTTCTTTTTTCCTTTATTTCCAAATATTAATTAATACTACAATTTAAAAGTCAAAGGTCTTTAATTATCAAAATTAAAGTAGAAATTATCTATAAATTGTAAATGGTTAAGTAAGCATGCAAACAATTGCATTTCTTTTTTTTTTGGTAGTGAAAACAATTGCATTTCTTAATAGTGTTACAATAGTTTGATATTTATTTTTTCAAAAGAAAAAATTAATGATATTTATGGAAAAATATTTAATTTTGATGAACTTACACGACTATGCATTGTACCATATATATATATATATATATATATATATATATATATATATATATATATATATATATATATATATATATATATATATATATATATATATATATATATATAGTTGAAAATGAAATTCATACCTTCATTGAAGAAATGTGAGTTATGGATTAGAAAACTTTTTTTTTTTCATCAAGAGGATTAGAAAATTTACTCTCTCTAATTAACTCTGTTTCTCTTTTCCATTCCTTCCAAATATTAATTAAAATACAATTTAAAAATTATAGGTCTTTATTTATCAAAATTAAAGTAAGAATTATCTATATATTGTAATTGGTTAAGTAAGCAAGCAAACAATTGTATTCCTTTTTTTCACTCAAATTAGAAAATGTACTCTTTCTAATTAACTCTCTCTTTCTCTTTTCCATTTTTTTCAAAACAATAATTAAAATTACAATTTAAAAATTAGAGGTCTTTATTTATCAAAATTAAAGTAAGAATTATCTAAAAATTGTATTTTCTTAAGTAAACAAGCAAACAATTTCATTTCTTTTTTTTTACTCAAATGTATTAGGAAATTTACTAATTATAATTAACTCTCTCTTTCATTTTTCCATTCTTTCCAAATATTAATTAAAACTACAATTTAAAAGTCAGAGGTCTTTAATTATCAATATTAAAGTAGAAATTATCTATAAATTGTATTTGGTTAAGTAAGCAAGCAAGCAATTTCATTTCTAATAGTGTTACAATAGTGTGATATTTATTTTTTCAAAAAAAAAAATTACGATATTTAAGAAAAAATATTTAATTTTGATGAACATAAACGACTATGCATTGTACCATATATATAGTGTTGAAAATGAAATCCATACCTTCATTGAAGAAATGTGAGTTATGGATTAGGAAACTTTTTTTTTTAATCAAGCGGATTAGAAAATTTACTCTCTCTAAATAACTCTCTCTTTCTCTTTTCCATTCTTTTCAAAAATTAATTAAAATACAATTTAAAAATTAGAGGTCTTTATTTATCAAAATTAAAGTAAGAATTATCTATAGATTGTATTTGGTTAAGTAAGCAAGCAAACAATTGTATTCCTTTTTTTCACTCAAATTAGAAAATTTACTCTCTCTAATTAACTCTCTCTTTCTCTTTTCCATTCCTTTCAAAAATTAATTAAAAATACAATTTAAAAATTAGAGGTCTTTATTTATCAAAATTAAAGTAAGAATTATCTATAAATTGTATTTGCTTAAGTAAGCAAGCAAACAATTTCATTCCTTTTTTTTACTCAAGTGGATTAGGAAATTTGCTAATTATAATTAACTCTCTCTTTCATTTTTCCATTCTTTCCAAATATTAATTAAAACTACAATTTAAAAGTCAGAGGTCTTTAATTATCAAAATTAAAGTAGAAATTATCTATAAATTGTATTTGGTTAAGTAAGCAAGCAAACAATTTCATTTCTAATAGTGTTACAATAGTATGATATTTATGAAAAATATATTTATATGGACAGACGTGTGTATACACACCTTCTACCAAAAAAAATTATATGAAAACTTCTTTTTCTTTGTCTTGTCTAATCTTAATTGTTGAAATTCATGGAGTATCTTTTTTTCTGTTTTGAGCATTTTATGTCTTTCGTTTTTTTATTCAATCTTTATCTTTAATTTCTTTTTTTTTTGTGACAAGAATTATCTTTAATTTCTGATTATATAAATATATATTTTTTTAATCAACTTATTAATATATATAAATCTGGGTCAAAATAATATATATAAATAATATTTTTTCATAAAAGAAATATTAATATTTATTTACAAGCATTAGAGTACTTGTCAATATATGGTCAGACTTTACACACCTCCTTACCAAGATTGACAAAAATTAGGAAATTAAAAAAGAAAATTATCTTAACTTAATGAGAACATTTCTTTATTGTTTAATCTTATCTTAGTGGAATTCAGAATCTTTCTATTTTTGACATTTTATGACTTTTTAATTTTTTACTCAATTCAATTTTTTTTAAGAAGCTAAATTAGCTCATTCAAATTGACACTAAGGAGAATTGAATCATTTTCTTTCTTGTATATAAATATTAATCTTGGTTAAAATAATATTTTTTTTCATAAAATAAATATTAATCTTTATTCACAATATTGATTGAAACAGTTTATTTTATTTTTTATTTTCAAAATTAAAAGTATATTAAAATAAAAGGAAAAAAATTAGTGTTTTCTTTGTGTTGAAAAAGTTTACAATATCATAAATAATAATAAAATTTTACACATAAATCAAATCTGGAAAAAAAAGACAATTTTATTTTTATTTTTAAGAAACAAGAGTAACTAAGGTTAATTAAAAGAATGCTATGATAAAAACAATATTATATATGAATATGATTATCATCCAACTTCGATAAAGTATTAAGAATCAACTCCTGTTTTATTATTGCTCAAAATAGTTTTCAAAAGAAAAGTATCATTAACAACGAGTTGTCGAGTTACATATCAATTCAACTCAATATTATTTATAGTATTTAATACTTACAAGCATTGCGTCAAAAAAAATGCTTACAAGCATTAGAGTACTTAACAATATATATGTCAAAACTTTTTTATTGTATAGTAATTTAAGGACTAAAATTTTATTCTTAACAATATATGTCAATACTCATGTGGAATATATTTAAAAAAATTATTTTTAAATATATGTTTTTCTAAAAGAAAAATATATTAATAATTGTTCTTCTAACTTAAAAAAAAAATTCTTATTAACCCACTAGACACAAAAGACAAAAACATATTAAATTTCAAATAGTACTCTGTTACAAAAGTATGATATTTATGAAAAAATGGTAATATGTACACACACCTCCTTACCAAAATTGACAAATTAGTGAAATTCATGTGGAATATATATGTTTTTATTGTATAGTAATTTAAGGACTAAAATTTTATTCTTGACAATATATGTCAATACTCATGTGGAATATATTTAAAAAAATTAATTTTAAATATATGTTTTTCTAAAAGAAAAATATATTAATAATTGTTCTTCTAACTTAAAAAAAAGATTCTTATTAACCCACCAGACACAAAAGACAAAAACATATTAAATTTCAAATAGTACTTCTTACAAAAGTATGATATTTATGAAAAAATGGTCATACGTATACACACCTCCTTACCAAAATTGACAAATTAGTGAAATTCAAAAAAAAAAAAACTTATCTTAACTAAATGAGACCATTTTTTTTAATTCTTATCTTATCTTAGTGAAATTCAGATTTTTATTTCTGTTTTGGACATTTAATGTCTTTTATTTTTTTACTCAATCTTTTTCTTGATTAAATATAAAAATATTAATCCGGGTCAAAATAATATATTTACATAATATCTTTATTCACAATATTGAAAAATAATAAGTATAAATATATTATATTTGAAACAATTTTATTGTTTTAGGTCCTGTTTGGATTAGCTATCTTAACTTATGCAAAACAACTTATGCAAATAAATAATGTTTTATGTATTATTATAAGTTTTTAGAGATAGTTTATGATAAAGTAACATATAAAAATACAATTTTTGTTAGTAGGTTTAGAACATTTATGTACATTGTTCACTGTTTTGTTTATATGTACATTGTGATGTACGGATTTCGATTTTGGATATTTGATTATGTATAATGTTTTAATATCTTTTGGTTATTTGGCTTTTTCATTTTAATTGCGTTCCTATGTTATATTATTGAAATATGTATAAATTTGTGGTTGATTGTTGCTTATTTAATTTCAACGAAAAAATGTTGAGTAACATTATGCTAAAATGAAAATTGAGCGTGCTGCAGAAAAACCACAAGTTTTGTTCTGCATTAGGTCGCCTTCTAGTTAGCGAACACCCCCTACGTTTGCCTCTAGAAAGCGGGCACAACTAAATTTTTCCTTCTAGGCAGCGAACACCCCCAAGTTTTGCCTTCTAGGCTGCGAACTAATGTAATTTCTATGTATGCTGTTGTGGTGTTAATCTAAAATTCCATGTTATTATTTTAATTCCAGTTCTGGTGGTGTACTTTGCTATGTAGGAAGCGAAATCCTTAAATGATCGCCTTTTATGGAGCAAATAATGGTGTATGATTTCGCTATCCAGAAAACGAACCTAAGAGATACAGACCATGCATACGTTAATTATAGGAGATTTAGTAACATACAATTTTATATTACATAACAAAGTGATGATTACAACGCAAACATTAGACAAAAAAATTACATAAAAATTATATTTAAAATAAAGAACAAATTGGAAGCACCGCATGAGGGATAAAAGAGGTGCAAGCAGTTTTATACATTTTGGACCTGTCCAGGAAACAAAATTTTATACATTTTTGGACTTGTATAGTTAATTTGCAGGAGGGAAACTTATATGATTGGTGACGGAAAATTCACTATACGTCGACCCAAGATTAACCGCCGTAACATCCGCTTGAGTTACTCATATCATTCCTAATTAGATTTCAACAGAAGGGGTGGTGTTATAGCCTTATCTTCTACAGCATCAGTAGATTTCTTCTTTGATCGTGTTGTCCTCTTCTTCATGATGCTTGTTGAAGAAACCATTGAAACAGGAATTGCATCAGTGATGATCGCAGCTGAATCAATTTCTTGATTAGGGTTTGGTGATGATGGAGCAGAGTTTTGTTGAGATGTTTGAGTAGTTTTAGACATGATGATGTTGATTTTCTGAGATGAGTAGTGAACGAGAGAGCTGAGAGCAAATAGGGTTTGAATGCAGAGAGAGTGAAACGAAAATGTGAGAGTTGTTGAAGTGTTTGCGTGAAAGATGGGATAGCCATGATATAGGGAATGATGACCGTTCTGAATATCTTGTGATGATTGCCTTTGGATTGCGTGCACAAATAAGCGGAGGGAAAGGCAGGTATCCGTTGCACGCTTAAATAGCATTAGTTGCTATTAATCATCAAGAAGGCAAATACCAAGTTTGCCCCTTAATGTCTCAAACTTACTTGCATCCAAAGCCTTTGTAAAAATGTCAGCCAGTTGATTTTCTGTGGCCACATGCTTCGGTGTGACAACCTTATCTTCCACTAAATCCCTAATAAAATGGTGACGAATATCAATGTGCTTAGTCCTACTATGTTGGATAGGATTTTTAGAAATATTTATTGTAACAGCCCGAATTTTTAATAAAGAAATCTCATAGAGAAAAACTTTATTTCTTTAAAAAGTTTGGCTATAATTTTTTTTTAAAGAATAACAACTATTCAAGTTTATAAATAATAACTATACAACGAGAAAAATATTTCTTTCATATTACATATTAATAAAACCCATATTTACTATCCTCGCACGCGTACAAGCAACTTATCCATTTCACACACGTCATCTTTAGCACCTACAACAATAATCATGTAAGGGTCAATTTCCATATCCACATTGAATCGTACTCACCACAAGAATATATCATAAAACAATAACAAAACACTTCACCTTATCGAAAATATAATTATTAGTTTATTTTTGAAAAGTAACTTTTTCTCTTATCAAATGCAATGCAATGCGACTAAAACCACCCTAGATGAGAACACAAATGATCCGGATAATAAATCTCATACCAATGAGAAACCTGCCACAAAGGCACCTGCCACAAAGGCAAACGTAAAACCTGCCACAAAGGCAAAAATATCGAACCTGCCACAAAGGCACCTGCCACAAAGGCAAACATATAGACTCTGCTATACACATCCTATATGATGCATGTCTCAAAAATATAAGAAAGTCATTTTCTTCAAAATCAAACCCAACAACCCAGCACATGCACAATGACTTTTATTTATTTGATGATTTATTTTCGTGCATATTCAAATTAAATCAGTGAGACTTAAAATTAACAAACATATAACCACAACACATAAACATATCCAAATACCAATTGCAAGATTAACCAAATCAAACAAATATACACGATCAAGGATTCAAGCATACTTCATACTAACATTTTTTTTATTTAATTTATTTATTTATTAAAGTTGATTCCATTGATTCGTTTTAAGCGACAAAGGCTCTACTATTATCTCACAACATAATCCTATGCAATATGATTATATGGGGAAAATGCCCTTACCTTTGCCGCTTTTATGCCGAGCATAATATTAGTCTAAATTCGCAACTACAATAGTGCACCGACACAATATCTCTCACACCAAAGTTCTTTCGGACGGTTGAAACAAAAGCTAATTGTTGAGAAGACAAAATATAAAAGTGGATGCTAGTAACCAAGGAGACTATATATTTTGGCAAAGCAAAACATGAATCACAAAAGGAGGTGGGCGTAGAACTCAAAATGAAACGGTAGTCCTATGGTGTTAATTTCTTTCTTAACAAATTAAATTAGATAGTTATTAATATTAAAAATTAAATTGGATGTGTGGCAATTTAAAGGAGAATAAAGTAGAACAAATTCCCTAAACAATGTAAAACATGAGGAAGATAATCAAGAGGTATATTAATTCATTTAAATGCTTTTAAAGGACAAAACGTGTGAAATCAAAGTCAATTGTTCTATTTCTTTCTTAATGCAATTTATCACTCAAAATTCACAATATTACTAAATTTAACTCGCAAAATTATTTATAAAATAAATAATCAAAGATAATTGAACTAAGACTACAGCAATAAATAATAATATGAGAAAATTACTAAAAGAACATATATAAAATTTTGGGGCATTACATTATTACCCCATTAAAAGAGTTTCGTCCTCGAAACTAGAAAATAAAAATATTAATGTAAAGTTCTCTCATTAAATAAAATCATAGGGTACAAAAAAATCACTTTTTAAAATAGAAATTAAAAAGTTCTAACTCGTGAATATAGAATAAAATATTTATCGATAAAATAAAATTCTCGGGTCTTACATTCTACCCACCAAAATTTTAGTTTCGTCCCCGAAACTAGAAAATAGAAAAAGACTAGAATAAAATTTCCAAAAACTCTTTATGTAAGGTACCTTTTTTTTTTATTAAAAAAAAATATCAACAAAATAAGAGAGTTTAAGAATGAGGTAAAACATCAAGTATTCGCTGCGCACTCTGATGTCAAATAAAAAGCAATAACACAAATTGCAAAACAATATGCAAACAAAAACATAATTTCTAACAATCACATAGTCAAACACAAACCACACATCAATATTCAAGCGCACCCGCCCCAAAAATGTCCGAGGACCATTGCTCTGATACCAAATGTAACAGCCCGAATTTTTAATAAAGAAATCTCATAGAGAAAAACTTTATTTCTTTAAAAAGTTTGGCTATAATTTTTTTTTAAAGAATAACAACTATTCAAGTTTATAAATAATAACTATACAACGAGAAAAATATTTCTTTCATATTACATATTAATAAAACCCATATTTACTATCCCCGCACGCGTACAAGCAACTTATCAATTTCACACACTTCATCTTTAGCACCTACAACAATAATCATGTAAGGGTCAATTTCCATATCCACATTGAATCGTACTCACCACAAGAATATATCATAAAACAATAACAAAACACTTCACCTTATCGAAAATATAATTATTAGTTTATTTTTGAAAAGTAACTTTTTCTCTTATCAAATGCAATGCAATGCGACTAAAACCACCCTAGATGAGAACACAAATGATCCGGATAATAAATCTCATACCAATGAGAAACCTGCCACAAAGGCACCTGCCACAAATGCAAACGTAAAACCTGCCACAAAGGCAAAAATATCGAACCTGCCACAAAGGCACCTGCCACAAAGGCAAACATATAGACTCTGCTATACACATCATATATGATACATGTCTCAAAAATATAAGAAAGTCATTTTCTTCAAAATCAAACCCAACAACCCAACACATGCACAATGACTTTTATTTATTTGATGATTTATTTTCGTGCATATTCAAATTAAATCAGTGAGATTTAAAATTAACAAACATATAACCACAACACATAAACATATCCAAATACCAATAGCAAGATTAACCAAATCAAACAAATATACACGATCAAGGATTCAAGCATACTTCATACTAACATTTTTTTTATTTAATTTATTTATTTATTAAAGTTGATTCCATTGATTCGTTTTAAGCGACAAAGGCTCTACTATTATCTCACAACATAATCCTATGCAATATGATTGTATGGGGAAAATGCCCTTACCTTCGCCGCTTTTATTCCGAGCATAATATTAGTCTAAATTCGCAACTACAATAGTGCACTGACACAATATCTCTCACACCAAAGTTCTTTCGGACGGTTGAAACAAAAGCTAATTGTTGAGAAGACAAAATATAAAAGTGGATGCTAGTAACCAAGGAGACTATATATTTTGGCAAAGCAAAACATGAATCACAAAAGGAGGTGGGCGTAGAACTCAAAATGAAACGGTAATCCTATGGTGTTAATTTCTTTCTTAACAAATTAAATTAGATAGGTATTAATATTAAAAATTAAATTGGATGTGTGGCAATTTAAAGGAGAATAAAGTGGAACAAATTTTCTAAACAATGTAAAACATGAGGAAGATAATCAAGAGGTATATTAATTCATTTAAATGCTTTTAAAGGACAAAACGTGTGAAATCAAAGTCAATTGTTCTATTTCTTTCTTAATGCAATTTATCACTCAAAATTCACAATATTACTAAATTTAACTCGCAAAATTATTTATAAAATAAATAATCAAAGATAATTGAACTAAGACTACAACAATAAATAATAATATGAGAAAATTACTAAAAGAACATATATAAAATTTTGGGGTGTTACATAGCTCAATTGGTAGTGGGAATGGATTGAACATGTACTTATCCCCAAGTACATGGGTTCGATTCCCACGGAAGGCAAAAACTCCAATAGTGAAGGGAGTTGGAGAAGATCGTGAGGTAGCAGTGCCGGGAACGCCGAAGGCTCGGGCTGTTACATTTATAGCACTCATATTGTCACAGTATAATGTGAGCACATCTGGCTCCACATTATACTCACTCAACATATGCTTCATTCAAAGCAATTGGGAACAACTGCTTCCTGCTGCAATGTACTCAGCTTCAGCTGTGGAAAGAGCTACACAATTTTGTTTCTTGCTAAACCATGAGATTAGGTCGTTGCCTAGAAAGAAACATCTACATGAGGTACTCTTCCTATCATCTCCACTGCCTGCCTAATCAGCATCACAATAGCCTATCAACCTTGAGTCTTCACCATGAGAGTCCATAATACCATAATCACTTGTGTCATTCACATACTTCAGAATTCTGTTGACTTGTGTGAGATGACTCATCTTAGGTTCAACTTGGTATCTAGCACATACACCAACTGCAAAGGAGATATCAAGCCTACTTGCTGTGAGGTAAAGTAGACTGCCAATTATGCTTTTGTATAGGTTTTGATCAACACTGACACCTTTCTCATCATTGGTAAGTTTAAGATGAGTTGCTGCAGGAGTTCTCTTGTGAGTTGCACTCTCCATTCCAAATTTCTTCACAATATTCTTGGCATATTTGCTTTGTGAGATGAAGATTGTGTCTTCCATTTGCTTGACTTGCAGACCAAGAAAGTAGGTTAATTCACCTACAAGGCTCATCTCAAATTTAGATTGCATTTGATGCACAAATTGTTTCACCAAAGCATCTGTCATGCCACCAAACACAATATCATCTATATAGATTTGTGCTATCATGAGCTTCCCTTTTTCTTGTCTCACAAACAAGGTGTTGTCTGTTTCACCTTTTATATACCCTTGTTGTATAAGAAACTTTGTTTGCCTTTCATATCATGCTCTAGGAGCTTGCTTCAACCCATACAAAGCTTTCTTTAATCTGTAGACATGATTTGGGAGATTAGGATCAACAAATCCTTTGGCTGTTCTACATAGACTTCTTCATGTAAATATCCGTTGAGAAAAGCACTCTTCACATCCATTTGGAATAGCTTGAACTTCAAGATACATGCCACTCCTAGAAGTAACCTTATAGACTCAAGACGAACTACTGGAGCTAAGGTTTCATCAAAGTCTACTCCTTCAATCTGACCTTTATCTAACTCTGAATCTGCTTTCTCATAATTTTCTTCAACTTCAGAGTCTTCAGGTTGGGAGACTGATGTGACCACATAAGGTTCCACATCATGCACTTTAGATGTCACCTGATGTTGAAAAATTGGATGTGACTTCTGGATTTTCTTGTCAATCTGACCTTCACCACGTATATCTCCTTCTTGAATAGCGAGCTTTGGTGGCCCTCTAATGGCTTCTCTAGAAACAAGTTTCTTCATTCCTTTTAGATTCAAATGCCCAAGTCTTTGGTGCCATAAACTTGCTTCATCTTCTTGACTGATAAGATATGTGGTAAAATGAGTTGTTTCTTGAGGTACCCATAAGTAGCGGTTGTCTTTTGATCTGGCTCCTTTCATTAGTAACTCACCTTTATCATTAGTGACTAGACACTCATCCTTTGAGTAATCAACCTTAAGCTCTTGATCACATAGTTGGCTTATGCTGATTAAGTTAGCTTTCAGTCCTTTGACAAGCAGAACATTGTCAAGCTCGGGCAAACCATTGTTGATTAGTTTCCCAATTCCCTTGATTTGTCCTTTAGCGCCATCACCAAAGGTCACATAACTTGAAGTATATGACTTGATGTCTACCAGAAACTTTTCTTCACCTCTCATTTGTCTGGAACAGCCACTATCAAAGTACCAATCTTCTTTAGATGAGGTTGTGAAGGATGTGTGAGCTATATGAGCAGCTACTTTAGTTTTTGGTTTTGGCCATTCTATGATATGCTCTGGGTTGGCGTTTCTTCTTTGCGTAACCATAGAGTTTATAGCAGAAGGGTTTGCTATGACCATTCTTCCCACAATAGTGGCACTTTAATGCAGTGAACTTCTTCTTGGGTGTCTGATGTGATGCAGGATGTAGCAACATCTTCTCAATAGGAGGAGGATTTGATATGGACAACTTACCACAGTACTGACACTTCCATGAAGTGAACCTTTTCTTGTGTATAGGTTTCTGATGTGGTGCAGGATGTGGCAACATCTCCTTAAAGTCAGATTTGTTTTGAGCGGGAACAAAGTTCAATTCTAGGGTTTCATTGTTATAAATTACCCCATACCCTACTCCAGTTGGATCATTAGCATGTTTTCCAAGTTAGATGTCGATGACTTGGGTTCATCCTGAAGGCTAGTTATCTTAGCTTGTAGCTTTACTTTTTCTGACTTGAGTTGATTAATGACAGCCTCTTGTTCTTCATTTGTTACCTTTTCTAACTTGAGTTGATTAATGACAGCCTCTTGTTCTACATTTGTTCTGCATACTTCCTCACTTCTGATGCATAGCTCTTTGTATGCTGAGGCTAGTTCCTCATAAGTGAGTTCTTCATCACATGACTATGTATCATAATTACACACACCAGTCAAGGCACTTACATGGTTGGCAGCTTCAAAGTCATCTTCATCTAACAAATATACAGATAATCCCTTCTTCTGTTTCTTCAGATAGGTAGTGCATTCAGATATGAAGTGACCATAACCTTCACATTCATGACATTGAACACCCTTGCTTTGATTTGTCTTGTCATCTGCCTTGGTTTTTGCTGAGGTGTTTCCTGGTTTGCTGATGTCAGGCTGGATGTGCTGCACATTCCTCCTTGGTCTTCTATCCAAATTCTTCAAGATTTTATTAAATTGTCTTCCAGGTAGAGCTATATCATCTGAGAGGTCTTCTTCATCAACTTCCTCATTATCAGTGTTGGAGGTAAAGGCTATGCATTTCCCTTTCTTCTCAACTTTATCATTGAAGTTCATCTCAAATGTTTGAAGAGAGCCTACAACTTCTTCTACTTTCATGCTAGCAATGTCCCGAGCTTCTTCAATTGTTGTGACCTTCATGTCAAACCTCTTAGGTAAAGATCTAAGAATTTTCCTTACCAACTTCTCATCAGACAACCTTTCTCCCAAGGAATTAAAGGAGTTTGCTAGGTCAAGAACATTCATGTGAAAGTCATAAATAGTCTCTTCCTCCTTCATTCTGAGATTCTCAAATTTTGAGTGGAGAAGTTGAAGTCTTGAACTTTTTACCTTGGAGGTCCCTTCATGGGTTGTCTTGAGTATCTCACAAGCATCTTTGGCAACAGTACATTGTTTAATGAGTCTGAACATGTTCTTGTCCACTCCATTGAATAGGGCATTCAAAGTTTTATTGTTGCCAAGAGCAAGTGTATCTTCTGCTGGAGTCCAATCTTCTTCTGGTTTGACCTCTTCTGTATCAACTCCATTAGCATCCTTGACTTTGGGGTGTTCCTAACCTCTAAGCACTGCTTTCCAAGTTCTATTATCAAGAGATTTTATGAAGGCAGTTATGCGTGACCTCCAATAGTCATAGTTTGTGCCATCCAGAAGAGATGCTTTGCTGACCAAAGTTCCATCCTTGTCCATGGTTCTAGAAAGTATCTTCCCTGGAGCTCACCCTAAAACAGAACAGGGTGCCTGCTCTGAGGCCAATTGAAATTCCGGTAGCAAGTCACAGCTGTGCAGTGTGATGTAGAGCACATTAGAGTTAAGATATACGATGTGGTACCTAATGTGCTAACATCATGGACATACGATAACTTGATGAACAAGGAAAATAAGGTGCAGAAGATAAATAACACAATGAGTTTGTTAACCCGGTTCGGTGCAACTTACCTACGTCTGGGGATATCAATCCAGGAATGAATCCACTATGATAGTTCCAATTCAAAACTAAACAACCCCGTTTACAATTTATCACTTAGACACTACCCGTGCTAATTCTACCTAGGTCCTCCATAGATATGACAACCTCTGGTCACTTCCCACAACCACCTTACAAACCGTAAGGATTTAAATAACAAACTCAATGATGGAGACGCACTGCTAACCTAAAGAACCAACTCGTGCTTCAAAGCTTTGAGTGATTCAAAACAGCTCTATGCTTAAAAGCTTAAAAGAAAAACAGTCATATTCTTGTTTCAATGGAAACTAGAAAAAGGAATACAATGAAAGAACTAAAACCTAAAGACTACTTCTTTAAGAATATGTTTTAGTTTAATGAAATAGGTCTCCAGTCCTTCCTTTATATAGAACGAGCTTCATGGGCTTGGATCCATGATTTGATAGTTGGTCTTCGTAATCTCCAACAAACAAACTCAATCTTTTACAAAGATTTGTTTGTTTTAAATCTTCTAGTAACAAACTGGCCACTTTGAATATTTCTGAATCTTTTTCAATCTTTCAGCTCGTTCCTTAGCGCGCAAGCTAGCGTGAGTGTGTTTGTTTCAAAACAAATCTTTTTCAAAGATCACACGCAAAATAATGAAAGTGGGTATTCTAGGGCGTTCAGGTCAGGTCCCATATGTGGGCACATCAAACTCCACATCTGGATTTTAGCAAATGAAGCCAACACCCTAAAACTAAAACAACCTCACAGGTTGAAAACACTAACAGATTTAACTCATGACTTGTTCTTACCCATATTAATCGTATTCATGGGATCTCCAATCACAAAGGTTGGGTTACCATCACTTGTTAATTTCAAATGGCTTAAGTCCAATTCCCCTCGATGCGTCACAAAATTATTTCTTCCCAGGTGCTTTGTTTAGTAGCTACTCTATGCATAAATGATGAAGATAATTTTCTTTCATCAAAATAATATTGATTAAGACGTCTCTAAGTCAATTAATGTCTTATAATATTTATACAAGTCTATAGCAATAAAATTGTTCTTCACAATAAATCTACACAAGTATGCTTATAACCTATTAAGCAACAACATTCACACGATAAGTAAAATAATTTATCATTTAGATTTATTCTCATTGAAATTCAATTTCAATTAACATTTTACTATTTTAATATAATGGCTCATCAATAACTCATATATTGTCAAACTGACTTTCATAATATATTTAATCAAGGCTGCTTAGAATAAATTCAAAGCGACAACATCTCCATCGTAGTGATGCATAAACATATCAAACGCTAATTTGAAGACATGTACATATACATTAGGCACTTACAATACATGGCACAAGACAAACATCATCTTAGTATGTGATTTATAAACAAGGAAATTATAAAATCTTAATTCCAACAAAACATTAATAGAAGCAAAATGGTTTCTTATAATTTCCAAAATATATATTGGTATATGTCAGTGAGCAACCTAGGTATCGTGTGTCTCAAAAATTCTATATATTCAGGTTATTCATATAAACCAATATCTCAAACCGTGCATGAAAAAATATATGTTCAAATCACTCGGAGCAATGAGACAAACACTAGATAAGAATGGAGATCGAGGATTGATGAGATGGAGTTGTGACCTGTGAGAATAGAGGAACAATGAAGAGGAGGAGAATTGAAACAAAGGAACGATGGAGTTGTGACTTGTGAGGGTACATAGGAGATAAGTTTTTCTTTTTGAAAAAAAAAATTGATCTCTGTTTTTATTTATTACTATTATTTTTATTCATCAACCGTGGGTCAAAGGTTCGACACTGACCCACTGCAGTTTTTAATTTATTAATTCTCTTTACTATAGCGCTTATGCAAAAACGCGCTATTATAGGGTATCAACATTAATAGCGTTTTTCAAAAGTGCTATTATAGGGTTCTGTGTTTATGGCTTTAATAGCGCTTTTCTCAAAAACGCTATTGTAATACCGCTCCTACAAAAACAGCTATTATAAGGCTCCGTTTCTATCATTTAATAGCTCTTTTTAAATAATCGCTATTAAATAGGCGCTATTAAAGCTCATTTTTGTAGTAGTGACTTGCACAAAAACCAATTAGAATTGCATGATATAATTATACTATATAAATATAGATTTATATGTCTAACTAATAGAAATCTGTAACCTTGAGTATTCCTTGGCTCAAATTAGGACGGGTCAAATTATTCCTCAAGTGAACCACGACACTTGCAATTGTGACAAAAATCTCATAGGCACAGCCGATGGCCACACTCACATCCTACTTTAACCAAAACTATTCCTCGAGATTAATTCAAAATCAGGGCACAAACATAATTCATCGATAAATTCTTAAGATTGTTGTAAAAATTGGACCTATCAACAAGCAGCATGTAAGTTTAAGTAATCACATAAATATGAATCAGAATAAAATAAATAGAGATCACGTCAACTTATCTTTTGGTGAATGTAGTAGTTGATGTCGGCGCTACCGCCGCTTACTAAACAACCACCATGTCACAAATAGAGATGACCTTGAGAATAGTAAATTATGAAACAATACCTTAGGCGTGCTGATCACACTGTCCTTAAGAATTTATCCGCCTCATAAGCGTAAATCCCCCAGGATTCAACAGGTCCTTCCCGGATATAAATCATATCCGAGGTAACAGAACAAGCAAGAAATTAATAAACACCGGTGATGCAACCCATGAAGTAGTAACTCAACTTTATGAGAAGAGAAAAATAATTAATCTCATGAAAACAAAAACAAGATCCTTAATACTCCACTCTTTTCTTCTTGTGTTGAAGATAGACAAATATGGCGTGTTGAACGAAGAGGGGGGTATTCAGTGAAGAGTGCCTACAGGTTTTGTGTACAAAACTTGATTGATGGTTCTTTCCTTTCAAGGATTGGTCCATGGTATTTAATATGGAAACTACGAACACTTCCAAAGGTGAAAAACCTTATGTGGCGTGTTTGTCGTAACTGTCTCCCAACGTGTGTCAGAATTCAAGATAAAGGCATAAATTGTCCAGATCAATGTGTTCTATGTGATGCTGGAATAGAAGATAGTCTTCATGTTTTTTTCCTGTGTTCAAACAGCCAAGGCATTTGGGCTAGGAGCAGATTTTTTACAGCTGTTAATGATGCTGTTGCGCAAGAAACTGATATTACTAATGTTATTTTTAATCTTTTACAGCAACTGAATGATGAAGATGCAGCCCAAGTTGCCACAATTTTATGGAGTATCTGGAAACAACGTAACAATAAGGTTTGGAATAAACCGGTCGAGGACCAAAGCCACGTAATCACTCGTGCCGAGGAGTTGATTCGTGATTGGGTTGATGTCCGCACTGTGCAACACCGTGTAGCAGGGGTTCAGCCTGGCGTTGATATGAACAGGTGGAAAAATCCGTTACTAGGACGCTTTAAATACAATATTGATGCTTCCTTCACCGGAGATAAAGTGCGTATTGGTGTGTGCCTTATAGACGATTCTGGTGTATTTGTTAGTGCTAAAACATAATGGTTTTCGCCAAAATGCAATGTTCATGTTGGTGAAGCACTCGATCTCCTTTCTGCTCTTAAGTGGGTGCATGAACTTAATCTAGGACCGGTTGATTTTGAATCAGACTCTAAAATAGTTGTTGATAGTTTGTTATCCCCTAGTTCTGATGTTACAGAGTTTGGGGATATTATTAGAACGTGTCGGGATTTTTTCTCCACTTTTTATACAAACTCTAGTGTTGAGTTTATTCGGAGACAAGCAAATGAGGTTGCTCATAGCCTTGCGAAGGCGGCCACATCTTTAGCTAGTTTCCACGTATGGATTGACATACCACATTGTATTGAACACATTCTTATTAATGCAATGCTTTCAGCCTTTTTTCCTATAAAAAAAAAATGGGGAGGGATCTGTTGAAAGAATATCAGTCTCATCTATTTCTACGCGTCCATATATTATTCAGTTATATTATCTCTTTGCTTTAAAAACCATAAGGCCCTATTAATTAAGATTAATTGGAAAATGGTCATATGAGTGAATATAGGAATAAAGAAAAATGTGAGATATGACCAAGTCATAACCAAAATATGATAAGCGAAAAATTAACTTTAAAATAAATTAAAATAAAATATCTAACACATGCTCTATCAGCATTTCAAAAGAGATAAGATGCATAATGTTCCCATTTAATTTATTGGTGAATGAAACATAAAGAGGTATATATTCTCAGGGATGGATCCAAAAAACTGAACGAGTGGGGTCAGAATTATTTAATATAAAAATTTATACAAAAATATATAAACTAATAAGAAATAATAATATTATTATCATTGAACATAAAATTTGAGATTATACAAATTGTACCATTGTATATCCAAAACCAAGGGGTGTATTTTTTACTTCATTAACTTGAGAGAGAGATTACAAAGATTTGTATTTTTCTAGTAAACCGCTAAATTAGTTTCAGTATTGTAATCTCAAATTGGTTTTTTTTTTTTTTGGATAAATTAAGAGCATCTAGACATTAAGGTCTGAATAAGCGTCCCAACTAGGTTGGCACCCCTAGACATACCTATCCTATGCGTCAAAACGATATAACAAGGCAAACCCAACTTGTGGTGTAGGAAAGAATCGTACAAAAACGGTGGTATAGAATCCCACCACATAGAATCAGCAATAGAATGTCCATGAGAAGCTAGTTTTTCCGCGCATATATTTCCTTTCCGGAAGATGTGTGTATGAACAATGTGTAAACCAAGAGAGGTCGCATTACTCCAGCGGTTTCTGAGGTCCCAAGGAAATGTAGATGGATTTGTAAAAGCTGATAAAGCACCTCGGGAATCACTCTCAATCTAGAGGCGTTGCCAACCATGAGCAGCAACACGTTCCATTGTAATTATTATGGTCGTAAGTTCAGCATGTAAAACTGAACCATTGCCAATGTTCTGTGCAAAACTACCAACATGGTCGGCCAGATGATCACGAAACAACCCACCACATGTTGCCGTGTCACCAATGACGGAACCAGCGGTGTTAGCTTTATACCACCAGATAGAGGGAGTCTTCCAGATAACAAGTTTGATATTAGGAGCTTTACGCAGCCTAGGAACAAGATGGAAATGTTCCAAAATCTGTTGTTCCATGGCTGTATTAGATGTGTAACCTGTCAGCCTTGGTGCACCTGTAACGATGGCGGGAAGATTTTTGTCTTCGCCGCTTGTAAAGTAATGGCCGAATTATTGAAACGAACTCCATTTCTGCCCATCCATATTGTGTGACACATGTGTTTGCGGCTCGGGCAAGGTTCAACAAAAAATTCACTCCACCAGGATGGGAGGTTATCAAATAGGTATAAGATGGAGTTAGTAACAAGAACATAGTGCAGAAGAGTACCTAACCGTCTCCAAAGCTGTAGTGAGAAAGGACATTGTAGGAAGAGGTGATTTGTAGTTTCATATAGTGAGTGGCAAAGAATACAAACCGAGAATATTATGTACCCGCGCTTGATGAGATTTTCATCCGTCGGCATCTTATTATGCAGACAGCGCCATACCACAAATGAAGCTGATGGGGGGACCGCTGAGTTCCATAACCAATGTGCCCAGGGAACCGATTGGTGAGTGGAGAATAGAAAGTCATGCGCTTGTTTAGCCGTTAGCTCTCCATCCTTGGAGCCAGACCAAACAGTCTATCTAGGAGAGGATTTTTAGGAAGCACAATGTTGTTATAATAAATGCTAAAAAAAACTATATTGTTAACAATTTTATGTTATATCATATAAATCGTAAGTAACAAATAAAAAAATAAAGTTTGTGACATTTTTTGGTTTATTTATCTTCTTTAGCTAAGTAATACAAATAAAGAGATAAAATTTGTAATTATTTATATATATAAAAAATAAAATAAAATGGGTCACGGGTGTAACACCTTAATCCCATATATAAAATTATGGGTTAATAGGCTTATACACTGCTGCAATGTTAGCGAGTTTTGCGATACCCCCCTGAAAATTTTTTTTAAGGAGATTCCCCCTTGCAATATTTAGATTCTTTGCGTTACCCCCTTGAGTGGCCAACTAGACATGGAATATTCTGTTTTGCTGACGTGGCATGCATATGTGGAATTTATTAAATTTTTTATTTATTTTTTTCACTGATGACTGGGTAATGTCTATTTTTTTAAAAAAAAAAAGAAAAATAAAATTATTTAAAAAATATATGAAAAAATTTATTTAAAAAAACTGAAATATTAATGTTTTGAAAAATATAAATAAAAATAAAAAATATTTTTTAAAAAATCTGTAATATTAATTTTTTTTTTAAAACGAAAAAAATATTACTTTAATAAAATATCTGAAAAAAAATTAATTTTTTTAAAATCTAAAATATTAATTAAAAAAAAACTGAAAAAACGTAAATTATTAATTTTTTCAAAAAAATCAGAAATAATATTTTTAAAAAAATTAGAAAATAATATATAATAAACTTTTATAAAAATCTAAAATATTAATATTTTATTTTAAACATGTTATTAATTTACATAGCTTATTTTTTATGTGAAAAATGAAAAATATCTACACATAATTTTTACAATCTTTAATTAGTAAAATAGACTTTATAGACTATATATAGCTTATTTTATGTAAAAGTTTGAAAATTATTATTTGTAAAAAATAAAGAAGATTTTACACATAATTTTTTGTAATGAGACTATTAAAATAGAATTAACTTAGTATTAAAATATTAATATTACAGATTTTTTTAAAAATATTAATTTTTTTTGTTTTTTTAAAATATTTTCCTATTTATATTAAGATGGTTAAAAAAAAAATTTCTATTTTTTTTAAACAATTATATTTTTTTTTTCAGTTTTAAAAATATTATTTCTGAGTTGTTTTAAAAAATTATCATTTTATTTTTTTCAATTATTTTAATTCAGATGTTTAAAAATATTATTTTTTTAAAAAATTAAGTTTTTTTGGTTTTTTATTTTAAAAATTAATATTACAGGTTTTTTTTTAAAAAACCAATATTTTTTCGTTTTTTCAGATTTTGGAAAAAGTTAATATTTTTGATTTTTTTAATTAATATTTCAGATTTTTTTTTAAGAAAAATGTTTTTTCGTTTTTTTGAAAAAATTAACATTTTATGTTTTTTCAGTTTTTTTAAAATTAATATTTTAGATTTTAGAAAAATTAATTTTTAGATTTTAGAAAAAATTAACATTTTATGTTTTTTCAGTTTTTTAAAAATTAATATTTTAGATTTTAGAAAAAATTAACATTTTATGTTTTTTCAGTTTTTTTTAATTAATATTTTAGATTTTAAAAAAATTAATTTTTTTACAGATATTTTACTAAAGTAATATTTTTTATGTTTTTTTTTAAAAATTAATATTACAGATTTTTAAAAAAATATTTTTTTTAATTTATATTTTTCAAAAAATTAATATTTCAGTTTTTTTAAATAAATTTTTTCAAATATTTTTTAAATATTTTTTTTTTCTTTTTTTTTTATAAAAAAATAGACATTACCCAGTCATCAGTTAAAAAAATAATTAAAAATTTTATAAAATTCCACATATGCATGCCACGTCAGCAAAACAGAATATTCCATGTCCAGTTGGCCACTCAGGGGGGTAACGCAAAGAATCTAAATATTGCAAGGGGGAATCTCCTTAAAAAAAATTTCCAGGGGGGTATCGCAAAACTCGCTAACATTGCAGGGGGGTATAAGTAGAGCTGGGTATACGGGCTGGCCCGCCCCGTTTAACCCGCCCCGCATAAGCCCGCGTATTAAACGGGGCGAGCAAACCCGTCAGTAAATGTAAACGGGTTAAAATATATAAGTCCGAGTTCGGTCCGCGTTAACCCGCGGGTTAAACGGTTAACCCGCGTACTATTACAAAAAATAAAAAAATTATAAATAAATATATTGAAATAATAAAAGCTAAGAAAACCATATTGTTAATAATTCTATGTTATAACATATAAATTAAATAGTAAATAAACAAAGAAAAGTAATAACGTTTGTGACATTTTTTATTTTATCTATCTTATCTATGTAAGTAATGCAATCAAAATCAAATTCAACGAGTATTTCTTATCGTTATTATTTATAAAAAAAATAGGAGTGTGTTATTATATATTTATACTTAGGGTTTAGACTAGATTTTTTGTTTAGAGAAAAGTTTGATTTGGACATGAACCAAGTTATAATTTATAAGAGATAAAATTTATAATTAATTATATATAAAAAATAAACGGGTTACGGGCAAAACCCGCGAACCCACGGATTTAACCCGCATAACCCACGGTTTTAACGGTCCAACCCACACGGGCAAAAATATAAACGGACAAAAAAAAGTTGGTCTTAAGCCCGTGCGGGCTGCGGGTTAAATGGGTCAGCCCGCGGACCTTGACCCGTATACCCAGCTCTAGGTATAAGGCTATTAACCCTAAAATTATTTAACTTTAAATTAATGAATACATATAGAATCAATGCATACAATTTAAAACGAGGCATACATGCATACATTATATATATATTAATGGATATCCAAATTAAAGACATGCATCTTAAGACATAATCATCATACATCAACTTAAGTTCTAACAAGATAGATAAATAAGTAGCAACCTATCCATGCGACTAACATGGATACAATAAATGCCATAGTTCAAATAAGCATAAGAACACTCCGTGCTCAAAACATTCGAATAAGGAAAAACGTCTACCCGACTCGATGTTACAAATATCAGAGCATCTACTTATTACAAACCAACTAGAACTAACGCTAACTAGGAGAAGTATAAAGCTTGTCTCCTCACCACTAGCAAGCAAAAGCGCAGACAACGCTAATCCGTCGATGCTAACTCCTCACCCTGCACACCTGAACCCCCAAAGGTTCAGCATTTACACAAAACAGAGAGTTAGTAAAGAATCCCGCAAAATAATGCAAGTGCATCGAACACTATACATTCATAATAAATCGATAAGGAAATGCAATAATCATATCATATAAGCAACCTCATTCACTAGTTGTATATAGTTCAAGTATCAATTAATGTAACGCCCCGAAATTTAGAAGGAAGTTATTTAGATATTAATTAATTAATTCCGTTAGAATTATACGTTGAACCAATTAATTAAAGAATATTTTTAGTAGAATAATTAAGTGGAGAAAAAATAGAGATATTTATTTTAGTATAATTTTGGAGAGATATACTTAGAAAATAAAAGTAGAACCAAATTATTGAGAGATACGATCATAATTTTAAATTGAAACAAATCTCATGAGATATACTCTTTCTTAAGGAAAAAGAAACCTAGAGCCCTTTCCTTTTATAAATAGATGAAACATAAGACCAAGAAAGAATTAGGATTGCCACTTTTCATAAAATTGAAAATAAAAAGTAGAGGGAGTGCTCGGAGGGGAAAGCGGCGAGGGAGAAGGAGATTAAGGGAAGGAGAACAACTTCATCGCAATAGGAAAAGAGATCACTGTTACTAACAAGTAAGGGGGTTTTAACCAACTCATTTAAAGATTCTGAATGTAGATAGCGTCGTTGATTGTTTGTTTCCCATGTATTTTTTTAAATTAATCTGGTTCGGTTCTAAATATTTTGCTAACTGTGTTTTTGACTTGATCGATATATATATATATAATATACATATTACTTGTTGGTTTTGCAATGTCTTGCATCGTGTTAATATCATGATCAACGTGTTAATATTGTAAGACCCGTAATTTCACTGTACAGTTTTTCTAAGGAACTCTAGTGATGGCTACGAGTTTTAGGGCTTTTGGTGAAGCGGTTTTGTGAGTATCGTCGCATTAATGGAATTTTTGCTGAAACGGAGCCTGTTTTGTGCTCGTGCGCTGGAAAGGCACAGACTTTTGGGTCGTAGTTCTCTTTTAAGTATGAGGAGATTTCTGTGGTCTTAGAATAACGAGTTTTGGATTATTCTTGTTTTTTGGAAAAACGAGTAAGATTTTACCCGCGGATGGAAAATCTTACTGCGTCTGTTTTAAGTGAGGTTTCGGATGTGAGTTTTATATATCTGCGCGAGTTAGGATATCTTCTGAGAATAATTTTCTAAGGTTTGGAAGAAAATTACAGTCGCGGAAAAAGATTCGGCGATAAGTTTTGGAAATGTTAAATGTTAGACGTTCTTTCCGTAGGTTTTACGTTTTTGTGATTTACGTTCGTCGCGATGCGCGAGAACTGAGCGTACGTTGTGTTGTAAGAGGTTGTGAGAAATATCTTGGGAGGATAGACTCGGATTGATCCAAGGGCTAGGATTTTGTCTTGAAGCTTTATCCTATTTGATCCAATGGCCTAAATCTAGCAAGACTTTTATAAGTGGTGGACTTAGAATTATCACAAGTTCACTTCTTCTTTCTCTCCTTGCCGTGGCTTCTTTCTCTTCCAACCTTGAGGAACAAAATTCAATCCTTCACCTTTTGTCTTGATCTTAAGCTTGTTGGAAAGCTTGGAGTTGTGAGATTCTTCTTCCTAAGGTAACTAGACCTTCTTTCATCTCTTAGTTGGCTAAACTCTTAGAGATTCATGAGATTTTATGATTATGTTCTTGGGAGAAATTTCATAAGAATTGGTTGTGAAGGGTTTTTGTTCCATGAAAGTTGTTCATGAGGGTTTAGTAAGCATGTGTAGGCTTTGTTATTTCAATTTTTCCATGAGTTTGTGAGAATCTCATGAGAAAAGTTAGGGTTTTGAAAGTTTAGAGTATTGATCAATTACATGAGGTTATGTTGTAAGGTTTTGAAAAGAAAAGTTGTTTTTGAACCTTTGGGCGAAAGGGAAATGCGTTGTATGGTTTTGTTTTAGAAAATCCGATGAAAAATATTTTGTGGTTTATGAAAATATTTTCTAAGAGTTTTTGAGTAGTGTTTTGGGGTCAAAGTGGTTTAAAACTATTGTGACATGTGGTGTCGCTTTTTATCTTGAAAACATGTTTGAAAATGATTACCGGACGGTTAAGGCCCGTAATAAAACTTGTGCTTGGATTTGGTTTTGATTTTGAAAATGAAAATCAAATAACTTGCACTCGAAGCAACCAACAAGCTTTCGGAAAATGAATTACTTGCTTATGAAAATGGTTTGCTTTTGTACCTTGAAAAGATGTTGGGAACTAATAGAATCAAACTAGGCTTGGGGTGGAAAAAGGTGGTGTGAGTTGCTGTCTTTTGCTGTCATGACAGTTGAAACTCGCTGAGCGAGTGGTTACTCGCCAGGGCGAGTGTCACAGGTCATGACAACACGCCAGGGCGAGCTCCAGAGCGAGTAAGACCAGTACTCTCTGCCTTCACTCGCCACCAACTCGCCAGGGCGAGCTCTGGGAGTTGAGATTTTGGATTATGATGTCCTAACTGGGTTTTTAGCTTTCTAATCCCATTTTATTAATTTATGGAAGTGGTTGGGATTGGAAACGAGTTTTTCGAGTACTCGGAAAGTGCGTAACTTGTAACGCAAGAAAACGGCCATTTTGCATTTCAAATTATTTAAGACTTTGGCCAATTGTTTTGGGTCCTAAAAATAGTACAAATAACTCATGGGTGTTGATCAATATGGTGGAATTTGGTAAGGTATCCGAAAGAAGGATTTTTCCTTAGGAACCTTTAGGTTTTTGAGGTTTTTGGTTTAGTTTCAATACTATTGGTTGGAGAACAATGTATTGATGGTACACTGCTTGTTTTAGGAAGCGCGTTGGGTTGTTTGGTCGAGTGGTAATAATCGGAAGCTTGCCGAGGTAAGGGCTCCACTTTATTTCCGTCTTTTAAAACGGTTTGACATGCTTAGTTTTGCTGTTTATGCAATTGTTGGTGTGTTTGGCATGTCTTTGTGATGTATTCTCGTGATGAGAAAGTGTCTACAATACGTGCGTTGAAATACATATGATTAGATATATATGTATGTTTGTGTGGGTTGTACATATGATTGTGACAATATATGTACGTGTTGCATTAGCATAGATTTGAAGATCGTATGTTCATGCATTGTTCGTAAGTAGTTGCGAGAGGGAACTACGGGGTGCGACTGACAGAGATTGGGTCCACTGGTGTTTATTTTAGTGGGCATAATACGTAGTGTCCGTGATGGGCTACGGGGTGTGATTGACAGAGATTGGGTCCACTCTGATCTTCGTAGTGTCCGTGATGGGCTACGGGATTTTATTGATGTTTCACGGTGTATATGTGGTTTATAATACGTAGTGTCCGTGATGGGCTACGGGGTGTGATTGACAGAGATTGGGCCCACTCTAATCTTCGTAGTGTCCGAGATGGGCTACGGGATTTTATTATTGTTCTACGGTGTTTTATCAGGTTTCGTAGTGACCGTGATGGGCTACGGGTTTTGTATTGGTTTGTTAGTTGGGGTTGGACCTACGATTCCGGAATTCATGCATCGTGGTAGCTAGGGTTAGTACCACGCATTGTAGAGGTTGCATTATAGGCTATGTGTGCATTGCTTATATGAACCCGTTGGTGGGAATTGCTTTGTTGGTTAAGAGCTTTCTCTTGTGTTTTGTGGAATTATTGTTATGTGTACAATCTTTCACACCGGTTATATATATACATACTATATATTTTGTGGTGACCCTTTCTTTCATTTGCGGGCTCATCCCACCCAGGTGATGGGTTAGGTCGTGGTGACGATGGTGGCTGTTCCAGGCCCCAGTGAGTGGCTGGAGTTTTATCGTAGTTAGACTATGCGCCGGTGTGGATCGTACACCGTGTTTGTTTGGTTAGCATAGGGTTTCTAACTGGTTTGTTGTAAGTATTCGAATACTTAGACTTGGGTTGTAATTATTCAGGGATACACTTTGCTTGTCGAAGCACCTATGGTAATGAGTCTTTTGTATATTTGAATGCCGGCTCATTGAAAAATATTATATGCGCACTCTGAGTGTTAGTTGAAAAAGAAAAAAAAAATATACTGCCTTTCAGGCCTTTGAAAAACGGGTTGTTACAATTGGTATCAGAGCACGGCTTTAAATCTTCAAAGGGAAAGTGTATACTTGAGTCGTTAGTCCAGAGTCGGTTAGAACGTAACTAGTGTTGAGTTAGTTCTAGTGTTTGTTCTGTGTCGGGTTATGAGTTGGTAATCCGTTGGTTGAGATATTCTGTTAGGATTCAGAATTGGTTGATTGAGGATCTAATCAAAAGGAATTGGTGTTGTGCAGAAATAGAATGCCGCCAAGAAGGGCGAATTCAGTTCCTGTAGTACCAGAGGTTGATGTGAACCAGATGGCTTACGCCATGCATACGATGGCAGCGGCTGTGACTGCGCAGAGCCATGCTAAGGCGCAGAGGGATTTGGAAAAGCGTGAGAGGGAGATCATTGCTGCTGGATTTAGGCTTCTCACCAGTTTCAACCATCAGGCTCCTCCTAAGTTTAGTGGGGAGGGAGGTCCTGATACTGCGGATTTGTGGCTCCAGGCGATTGAGAGGATCTTTGGGGCAATCCATTGCCCGGAAGGAGAAAAGGTAACCTTGGCTACCTATCAGTTGCAGGGTAGTTCTGAATACTGGTGGGGAAACACCAGGCTCATTATGGAGGCCGCCTATGAGGAAATAAATTGGGAGAACTTCAAGAGGAGGTTTTTAGCCAAGTACTTCCCCGAGACTGCTAGGGAAAGGTATGGGGAGGAATTCCTTCAGTTGCGTCAGGGGGGCATGAATGTGGAGGCTTATGCCAAGAAATTTGAATCACTATCCCGTTACTTCCGCTTCTTTAGGGATGGGATAGATGAGAATTATATGTGCCGTCGGTTTCAGGATGGACTGAGGTATGAACTGCAAGATGCAGTGGTGCCATTGGGCATTCGACAATTTCAAGTCTTGGTGGAGAAGTGCCAAGAGATAGAGGACATGAGGAAAAAGCGGGAGGACCGCCAAGGGAGTTTCAGTGCTGGGGGACCTAGTAATTCAAGTGGTCAGAATCAGAATTCGGGTCAGAATGAGAGGAAGCAAGTGAACAAGTCTCATAACCATTCACAGAATAATAGAGGACCGGGACGCTCTGAGAATCAAGGGACTCGAGGGAGTCGGGATGGAGAGAAACAGACTTGTTACCGATGTGGTCAAGAGGGCCATTATGCAGTTGAGTGTGGAAATAGGGGACCAGGAGCTGTTTGTTTCAACTGCCAAAAGCCGGGTCATTTTTTGAGAGATTGCAAAGCCCCAAAAGCCGGGTCGTCGGCGAATGCGGCATGAGGATTGCCAGATTGCAGGTAACACTTTACTGCATTGTTTGTTGTTGTTTGGGGGCAACCCACTTTTGCGTGTCTTGGTGTGTGCTTTTGTTTGTTTTGTTACTGTGGTTGTTTTGGAATGTTTCTACTTTGTGGAGGACTTAGTAGTAGTTATAGCATGTTTGCACTGTTAGTGGCAATTTGGAATTTCGCGTTTTGCGTGTAAAGGGTCGGTGGACCTAGTGTCGTTAGATAATGATTGTGCGAATGGAGGATACCTTAAGGGTTAGGATAAGCGTGTGAGATCCAGTAGATCGATGAGAAGGACCCAATCGGAGGTTGTAGAGTTATAACGCCGATGAGTTAGTCGTAGAGGAATGTTAGTCATGGAGGGACGTGTTAACAATACGTGTGGCTAGTGGTGTTTCTAGCCGAACTCGGAGCAAAGGTATTCCATGGTTGGGTTGTTTTTCACTTGATGGTTCATCTTCCAAAAGTGATGAAGATGAAAGGGTTGAGATCTGTTTCTGAGTCTAGGAAAATGAGGGATTAGAGAGAAGCACATGAAGATGTGGCTTATGTCAATTTGAGATTGACGAAAGGTGTTGTCTCACACATAATTTGGAGAATTATGGTTGTGCGTGTATATTAGGGATTTGAAAGCATCACCTGAATGGATGTCATGACGGTGCGTGTGTTGTATGTGGAAATAAGAAGGATAAGAATTTGTCTAATGACAAGTTGATGGAAGTTAGTAGAGCTTTGGTTCATTGTAGTGGTTACAATGAAGAGAGACGTGGTATGATGGAAATCGGTATTAAGTGAGTATAAGGGATTCGGATGTTGTCAACAAGGATGGTTGGACAATAGTTATGTGAGGAATACCCTAAGAGTTATTTTGAAGGTAGGTACCTCGACGAGAGTGGTGATGTCGAAGCAATTAAGAATGGTCAGAGGGACCAACTCTTTTGAGTAAAAGAGGATTTAATTGCAAGAAGAAAGTAACTCAAGAGAGAGTTCAGAATTAGAATGGAAATACGATGTGAAGAGGATGTGCGCCGACGATGGTAGTCGACGAGGTTAAGCGTTTTGTTTAAGGCACGCAAGATCTATCTAAGTGTCGTTTGGAAGTAATATGAATGCATAAGAAGCCGATTCTGGGGAATTGGGGATTTGGATAAAAGGAGTCCAAGAGAAGTAGATGGTATAGTTTGGCAAGTGTCAAGACTATGAGGAGTGTAATCACCAACTGGAGGTTGAGATTGTTTTATGTAAGTCGTATTTGGAATGAGACTCGTGGGTGAGCATGCGGTTTCGGCGTATTCATTGAGTTGCGGACTCATGGATATTGGTAAGGTGTGAAGTTCTTCCTGAGGGGAGATAACTTGCTCGGAATGTAATGGTTTTGGTGGTACCTGCCGTGGTGGCATTGTATTACTGTTGAATGATGTTCAACGGATGTTTCATGAGTGGAATCATGAGAGCTTGAACGATGTGTCTTGAGTGATGTGTCTTATGACTTTGATCTTGTACTCGTAAGAGATTGAGGGAAACGGTGTGGGACCATTGTGCCTCGGAGGACCTTGAGCACAAGTGGAATGAAGTATCACTTGAGTCGGGTAAAGATGGTCTAAACCACCATCAGGATTGTCGGCTGTCTATTGACAAATTGAGGGACTGGCCGTCCTTAATTTATTGTTAATGATAGACGGGAATCGTGTTGATTGGAATTGACTAGTTTTGCTAATTTTGCTGGTGCGCAGAAAGTTTCGGTGTTTCTTTTTGGAGGGTAGCCAGTCACTGCTGCGCGTGAACCTAGTGGTTTTGGCTATGTCGCGGAGGCGAAAGAGGTGACTTTGGAAATTTTTGTTTGTGGGCACGAGGATCTTTGGGAACTAGAGGTTGTGAACCTCTGTTGTGAGGTTAATTTTGAGTGGTGAACTCGTTGAGAGTTGCGGTTGGTGCACGGTTGTGCCAGTGTGTTGGTGATAGTATCTGTGTGACTTCACCCGGTGTTAGCATCTGTGTGGCTACACCTAATCCTGAGGGATTTTGTTGTGTTGGTGATGGTAATAATTAGTTGAGTTGTTACTCTTACCTTTAGTTTCGAGGATGAAACTTCTTTTTGGAGGGTAGTAATGTAAGACCCGTAATTTCACTGTACAGTTTTTCTAAGGAACTCTAGTGATGGCTACGAGTTTTAGGGCTTTTGGTGAAGCGGTTTTGTGAGTATCGTCGCATTAATGGAATTTTTGCTGAAACGGAGCCTGTTTTGTGCTCGTGCGCTGGAAAGGCACAGACTTTTGGGTCGTAGTTCTCTTTTAAGTATGAGGAGATTTCTGTGGTCTTAGAATAACGAGTTTTGGATTATTCTTGTTTTTTGGAAAAACGAGTAAGATTTTACCCGCGGATGGAAAATCTTACTGCGTCTGTTTTAAGTGAGGTTTCGGATGTGAGTTTTATATATCTGCGCGAGTTAGGATATCTTCTGAGAATAATTTTCTAAGGTTTGGAAGAAAATTACAGTCGCGGAAAAAGATTCGGCGATAAGTTTTGGAAATGTTAAACGTTAGACGTTCTTTCCGTAGGTTTTACGTTTTTGTGATTTACGTTCGTCGCGATGCGCGAGAACTGAGCGTACGTTGTGTTGTAAGAGGTTGTGAGAAATATCTTGGGAGGATAGACTCGGATTGATCCAAGGGCTAGGATTTTGTCTTGAAGCTTTATCCTATTTGATCCAATGGCCTAAATCTAGCAAGACTTTTATAAGTGGTGGACTTAGAATTATCACAAGTTCACTTCTTCTTTCTCTCCTTGCCGTGGCTTCTTTCTCTTCCAACCTTGAGGAACAAAATTCAATCCTTCACCTTTTGTCTTGATCTTAAGCTTGTTGGAAAGCTTGGAGTTGTGAGATTCTTCTTCCTAAGGTAACTAGACCTTCTTTCATCTCTTAGTTGGCTAAACTCTTAGAGATTCATGAGATTTTATGATTATGTTCTTGGGAGAAATTTCATAAGAATTGGTTGTGAAGGGTTTTTGTTCCATGAAAGTTGTTCATGAGGGTTTAGTAAGCATGTGTAGGCTTTGTTATTTCAATTTTTCCATGAGTTTGTGAGAATCTCATGAGAAAAGTTAGGGTTTTGAAAGTTTAGAGTATTGATCAATTACATGAGGTTATGTTGTAAGGTTTTGAAAAGAAAAGTTGTTTTTGAACCTTTGGGCGAAAGGGAAATGCGTTGTATGGTTTTGTTTTAGAAAATCCGATGAAAAATATTTTGTGGTTTATGAAAATATTTTCTAAGAGTTTTTGAGTAGTGTTTTGGGGTCAAAGTGGTTTAAAACTATTGTGACATGTGGTGTCGCTTTTTATCTTGAAAACATGTTTGAAAATGATTACCGGACGGTTAAGGCCCGTAATAAAACTTGTGCTTGGATTTGGTTTTGATTTTGAAAATGAAAATCAAATAACTTGCACTCGAAGCAACCAACAAGCTTTCGGAAAATGAATTACTTGCTTATGAAAATGGTTTGCTTTTGTACCTTGAAAAGATGTTGGGAACTAATAGAATCAAACTAGGCTTGGGGTGGAAAAAGGTGGTGTGAGTTGCTGTCTTTTGCTGTCATGACAGTTGAAACTCGCTGAGCGAGTGGTTACTCGCCAGGGCGAGTGTCACAGGTCATGACAACACGCCAGGGCGAGCTCCAGAGCGAGTAAGACCAGTACTCTCTGCCTTCACTCGCCACCAACTCGCCAGGGCGAGCTCTGGGAGTTGAGATTTTGGATTATGATGTCCTAACTGGGTTTTTAGCTTTCTAATCCCGTTTTATTAATTTATGGAAGTGGTTGGGATTGGAAACGAGTTTTTCGAGTACTCGGAAAGTGCGTAACTTGTAACGCAAGAAAACGGCCATTTTGCATTTCAAATTATTTAAGACTTTGGCCAATTGTTTTGGGTCCTAAAAATAGTACAAATAACTCATGGGTGTTGATCAATATGGTGGAATTTGGTAAGGTATCCGAAAGAAGGATTTTTCCTTAGGAACCTTTAGGTTTTTGAGGTTTTTGGTTTAGTTTCAATACTATTGGTTGGAGAACAATGTATTGATGGTACACTGCTTGTTTTAGGAAGCGCGTTGGGTTGTTTGGTCGAGTGGTAATAATCGGAAGCTTGCCGAGGTAAGGGCTCCACTTTATTTCCGTCTTTTAAAACGGTTTGACATGCTTAGTTTTGCTGTTTATGCAATTGTTGGTGTATTTGGCATGTCTTTGTGATGTATTCTCGTGATGAGAAAGTGTCTACAATACGTGCGTTGAAATACATATGATTAGATATATATGTATGTTTGTGTGGGTTGTACATATGATTGTGACAATATATGTACGTGTTGCATTAGCATAGATTTGAAGATCGTATGTTCATGCATTGTTCGTAAGTAGTTGCGAGAGGGAACTACGGGGTGCGACTGACAGAGATTGGGTCCACTGGTGTTTATTTTAGTGGGCATAATACGTAGTGTCCGTGATGGGCTACGGGGTGTGATTGACAGAGATTGGGTCCACTCTGATCTTCGTAGTGTCCGTGATGGGCTACGGGATTTTATTGATGTTTCACGGTGTATATGTGGTTTATAATACGTAGTGTCCGTGATGGGCTACGGGGTGTGATTGACAGAGATTGGGCCCACTCTAATCTTCGTAGTGTCCGAGATGGGCTACGGGATTTTATTATTGCTCTACGGTGTTTTATCAGGTTTCGTAGTGACCGTGATGGGCTACGGGTTTTGTATTGGTTTGTTAGTTGGGGTTGGACCTACGATTCCGGAATTCATGCATCGTGGTAGCTAGGGTTAGTACCACGCATTGTAGAGGTTGCATTATAGGCTATGTGTGCATTGCTTATATGAACCCGTTGGTGGGAATTGCTTTGTTGGTTAAGAGCTTTCTCTTGTGTTTTGTGGAATTATTGTTATGTGTACAATCTTTCACACCGGTTATATATATACATACTATATATTTTGTGGTGACCCTTTCTTTCATTTGCGGGCTCATCCCACCCAGGTGATGGGTTAGGTCGTGGTGACGATGGTGGTTGTTCCAGGCCCCAGTGAGTGGCTGGAGTTTTATCGTAGTTAGACTATGCGCCGGTGTGGATCGTACACCGTGTTTGTTTGGTTAGCATAGGGTTTCTAACTGGTTTGTTGTAAGTATTCGAATACTTAGACTTGGGTTGTAATTATTCAGGGATACACTTTGCTTGTCGAAGCACCTATGGTAATGAGTCTTTTGTATATTTGAATGCCGGCTCATTGAAAAATATTATATGCGCACTCTGAGTGTTAGTTGAAAAAGAAAAAAAAAAAAAATATACTGCCTTTCAGGCCTTTGAAAAACGGGTTGTTACAAATATCATCGACTGTGTTCTGGAGATATTATGTGATAATCATCATCAGCGTTTAGGTTAGCTAAGACTTTTAGGAAGGAATCACGATATTAACTTATTAAATTATATCATTCATAAATGAAAGAGGTTATAACTTTTTTGATATTTAATGGTACTGGAGTTGAATGCAAAATTGAATTAACCCATATACTACTAGTGTGAATTGTTAGTAGTACCTCTCATTGGAAATTTTATCATAAATAGTAATCTATAGTGATGGGTTAGCGTATCAGTGTGAGAAAATTGAAGTTGGTTTATTATCATAATTGTCATACGAAGTCTAGGCCGAGACATATGCGTAATTATTTTAGTTAAAGGACGGAGTAGTTTATGATCTACAGTAACTATGTATAAATATTAAAGTGAGTCAGTTTTGTTTGATAAGTTAAATTAGTGTCGAATTAATTAGTGTTTTGAATTGGTGTTGAGTTTAAGTGTTGTCGAACTAATTGATGTTTGACTTAATTGGCGTCGGTTTAATTGTTGATGTTTATTAAATAAAATTAGCGTTGTTGTTTGAGGTCATGGTAGTCGTTGTGCCACCGTTTGTCGTGTTGTTATGGTAGCAGTTATGCCACCGTTTGTCGTGTTGTTATGGTAGTACTTGTACCACCGTTTGTCGTGTTGTTATGGTAGCCGTTGTGCCGCCGTTTGTCGTGTTGATATTATTTTACTATTGGCGTAGCTCTTATATATTTTTATTACGTTAAGTTTATTTATTTTATTGAGACGTTGATGAGTCTGTGTTTGCTTATGTGTTTGATCGTTCTAGAGAATGATATTTTGTTCAGTGTTGCTATTGAAATCAGCTAATCTATATGATGTTCGTTACTCACCCCTTCTGGTTTGACCCTGCGACGTAAAACTCGTAGACTTCTCTGTAGGTAATGAGTCTTAGTTGCTGTGTTCGGAGAGCTCTTCCTTGCTCTGTTCTGTGGAGTCGCTCTGTTAAGATACCATGGGGAAACTCTAAGCTATTTTAGCCATTACCTTCATTAAGGATTGTCAGACTATATTATAATTTTCTTTCAAGATTTTGTTATTCAAGAATTTTGGATATTGATATGTATTAATTTTTAAAATACGATGTCGCATTTTATTTTTATATTTAATAAATTAGTTGAGTTAAGCTTCAGTAACACTCCTTTTGGAATAAAATAACTAATGATTTCACCAATAAAGCCTATGGGAATCTGGGGTGTTACAATTAACATTAATACAACACAACCTTAACAATTAATATAATCAATCCATATATCAATGACATATAACAAATCAATGCATAACCAAGAATGTTATTTACCAAATTATCACACATAGATAATCAACTTCATCTCCTAATGCAAACTAATGCAAGAAATTCATGAATGCTCCCTAGCATTCCTCTAATGTATGAAGGTACCTTGTCATTTCGTTAGAAAACTTATTCTAACTATATTTTAACCACCTCGTTAAAATATTCCGTATTTTAGTCACCTCACTAAAACACATGCTCATCATGCATAAATGAATGCATGAATGTAATCATTAACTCATGAATATAATCAAATTCATTTCAAAAGAATATCAAAATCATGCACTTCAACCTTAAGTACATTATCTCCATCAAATTTAGTCAAATTACACATATTAATGATATAATATAACCATAGGATCATAACCCTAACATAGCATAATCATAGGTCTCATATTTTCAAGAAAAACATAATTTTCAAGTCTGAGTAACTCGCTCAGCGAGTTCACAACTCGCTGCAGCGAGCTAAGTCAGAGAGCTCACAGGTGAACTCGCTGCCAGCTCGCCCTGCACTCGCTGCAGCGAGCTTGACAGCATCAGTTCACCCTGTTCTCGGGTTTTTACTGCAACTGTTCAAATTCTTGAAATTTTCAACATACCAATTCGAAAAGTTAACAACTTTATACATATATAATCATGTTAAACATAGAAGTACAACTCATTTAATCAATTAACAACATTTCACACACTAAAGATATCATTTTTATCAATTTATCATAAAAACTCAAAACCTACAAACATTTAGCAAATTCCCATGATTTGAACCCAAAGTTGTAGTTTTTCTTTCATCAAATCATTTGAGTAATCTATCTATAAAAATCATTCATTTTTCAAAAATCAACCCAAACCCAAGAAAAAGAGTGAGAGAGGATTGGGATGGAGAGAGTAAGACTTTCTCCCCCTCTCTTAATCACTCTTGAGAAACTAAACTACTCTCTTACCTTAAGAATTCTGATTTCTCTAGTCCTTCTATCTCTAGCTCTTCCTCTTGTTCTTCCTTCTTCTTCAAAGAAAAGGGTCTCTTGTTCCCTATTCTCTTTCTACCTCCTTTTTCACCAAGATATGATTTTCTATCTTTCTCTCTTTCTCTTATCTTAACCTAATGATAATTAGATTACCACTTATACCCTTCCTATCTTACCAATCTCTATTGGGCTTAGCCCACTCACTCACCATAAGTCCAATTACTTAATATTCTAGTAAGTGACACAAACCACTATTCTACTACTTCTCACAATTAACCAATTAATTCATCTAATCCTAAATAAAAGGTTATCAATAGAATTAATGATCCTAGGGGATTACTAAAATACCCTTCACTTAGCTAATGCATAACTATTGATAAAAGTCAAGAAAACACATTTATTCAAGTAATTAAGTAAATAGACAAATAAACATATAAAAATCCTATTTAATTAAATACGAGTGTTACAACTCTACACCCCTAAAAATAATTTTCGACCTCGAAAATTACGTTGAAACAATTCCGGATATGACTTCCTTATCTCATCCTCTAGCTCCCAAGTAGCACTTTCACCGGCCGTTCCTCCCCAAACCACCTTAACCGATGCAATTTCTTTGTTTCTCAACTTCTTCACTTCTCTTCCTTCTATCCTCAAAGGTATAGTTTTAACCGTAAGGTTCTCCCTCACTTGGATGTCATCCACTTGTATCACATGGGTTGGATCGGGTACATACTTTCTCAATTGTGATATATGAAACACATTATGCAAATTAGACAAGGATGGTGGCAATGCAATCCGATAAGCCACTTTCCCTACTCTTCCAAGAATCTCATAAGGCCCAATAAATCTTGGAGTCAATTTCCTTGACCTCAAAGCACGTCCAATACCGGTAGTTGGTGAAACTCTTAGAAAAACATGATCTCCTTCCTTAAACTCTACATTCTTTCTCTTTTTATTATAATAGCTCTTTTGCCTACTTTGAGATGCCCTCATCTTTTCTTGTATCATCTTAATTTTCTCCGTTGTTTGTTGAACTATTTCCGGTCCAAGTACCACCTTTTCACCCGCCTCACACCAACACAAAGGAGTTCTACACATTCTTCCATATAGAGCTTCTAAAGGTGCCATTCCAATACTAGTGTGAAAACTATTGTTGTAGGTAAATTCTATTAATGGTAGATAACCATCCCAACTACCTCCTCCTTCCAAAACACAAGCCCTTAACAAATCTTCTAGTGATTGGATTGTCCTTTCCGATTGTCCATCCGTTTGAGGGTGGTAAGCGGAACTCAACCTTAACTTGGTTCCCAAGGCTTCTTGCAAGTTTTCCCAAAATCTAGAAGTAAACCTCGGATCTCTATCCGACACAATACTAGAAGGAATACCATGCAACTTAACAAATTGCTCCACATAAATCTCCGCTAACTTCGGTATCAATGTTCCGGTCTTAAAAGCAATAAAGTGTGCGGATTTTGTCAACCTACCCAAATAGAGTCATTCCCTTTTGTAGTCCTTGGTAACCCACTTACAAAGTCCATCGCAATGCTATCCCACTTCCACTCGGGTATAAACATAGGTTGTAACAATCCAGAAGGCCTTTGATGTTCCACCTTAGATTTTTGACAAGTCAAACAAGCATATACAAATTCTGCCACTTCCTTCTTCATACTAGGCCACCAAAACAACTTCTTTAGATCTTGGTACATCTTAGTAGCTCCGGGGTGAATACTTAACCCACTTCGATGTCCTTCTTCCAAAATCTTTCTCTTTAATTCCGGTATGTCGGGTATGCAAACTCTTTCGCGAAATCTTATAATACCATTCTCATCCAATTTGAAATCGGTCTCTTTCCCTTGGTTAATCAAAGTCAATCGGTTCACCAAACTCAAATCTCCCTTTTGACCATCTTTCACTTCATCAAGAAAATCATTAGTAAGCTTTAACATTCCCAACTTGACACTATGAGGAGTCACTTCACAAACCAAACTAAGATCTCTAAATTGCTCAATTAAATCCAATTCCTTTGCCATGAGATTCGACATGTGCAGAGATGTCCTACTCAAAGCATCCGCTACAACATTCGCTTTTCCAGGATGATAGCTCAATTTGAAATCATAATCCTTTAAGAACTCTAACCATCTCTTTTGTCTCATGTTCAATTCCTTTTGGTCAAATAAGTACTTCAAGCTCTTGTGATCACTAAAAACCTCAAATCTAGAACCAAACAAATAATGTCTCCAAACCATCAAAACAAAAACAACGGCGGCTAACTCAAGATCGTGTGTTGGATAATTCTTCTCATGTATTGTTAGTTGTCTAGAAGCATAAGCAACCACTTTACCATTTTGCATAAGCACACCTCCTAATCCCATCAAAGAAGCATCACAATACACAACAAATGGTTCATCCGCTTTCGGTAATGTCAAAACCGGTGTCGATGTCAACCTTTTCTTCAATTCTTGAAAACTCTTCTCACAAAGACTATCCCATACAAAAGCTTGACCCTTACGAGTCAATTGAGTTAACGGTAAGGCTACCTTTGAAAAACCTTCAATAAACCTCCGATAATAACCCGCTAAACCAAGAAAGCTCCTTATCTCAAAAACCGATCACGGGGTTTCCCATTTCAACACCGCATCTACTTTAGAAGGATCCACTGCAATTCCTCCGTTAGATATAACATGACCAAGAAAACTCACCTCTTTCAACCAAAATTCACACTTCGACAACTTCGCATAAAGCTTCTTTTCCTTTAATGTTTCTAGTACAATCCTTAAGTGCTCGGCATGCTCTTCCTCCGATTTAGAGTAAATCAAAATATCATCAATGAACACCACCACGAACTTATCCAAGTATGGATGAAAAATCTGGTTCATATACTCCATGAAAACACCGGGTGCATTAGTCACACCGAAAGGCATCACCGCATACTCATAGTGACCATAACGAGTTCTAAAAGCCGTCTTCGGTATGTCTTCCGATTTAAATCTAATTTGGTGATACCCCGACCTCAAATCAATCTTGCTAAACACACAAGCACCCACCAATTGGTCCATCAAATCGTCGATCCTCGGAAGTGGATATTTATTCTTGATAGTCACTTTATTCAATTGCCGATAATCAATATACACAACCTCATGCTTCCCTCTTTCTTCTTTACTAACAAAACTGGTGCTCCCCAAGGGGACACGCTAGGTCGGATAAACTTCTTCTCGAGCAACTCTTCAAGTTGCTTCTTTAGTTCACTCAATTTCGATGCCGACATTCGATATGGCGCCATAGAAATAGGACTTGTTCCAGGCACCAAATCAATAGTAAACTCCACCTCTCTCTCAAGGGGTACATCCGACACATCCTCCGGAAACACATCAGGAAATTCTTGCACCACCAGTAATTCCTTAATCTCCACTCCACCGTCTAGTTTCAAAGATGCAAACATTGCAAATAGTTCTCCATGTTCCTTCAAAGATTCTTTTATCTCCTTCCCACTCATCAATAATGAACTCTCTTCCGATTTAGGGAATACAACAGTTTTCTCGCAACAATTAATATGAACACGATTAAATATCAACCAATTCATACCAAAGATTACATCTATATTGCTAAGTGGAATACACACTAGGTCCATACCAAAAGATCTATCAAACACATCAACAGGACACTTAAGACACACAAATTGAGTAGTCACAGAACCACTAGCAGGAGTTTCTATTTCCATACGACTAGGCATTTCAGACATAGGAACATTAAGACGTTTTGCACAATCAATAGATATGAAGGAGTGTGTTGCTCCGGTGTCAATAATCGCAATTAAAGGAGTGCCATAGATGAAACACATACCTCTAATGAGATTGTCCACTTGATCCGCACCGTCTCCACTCAAAGCAAACACTTTTCCGGCAACCTTTTTTGGCTTCTTGCATTCCGGACTCTTGTGACCCAACTCTCCACAATTGTAGCAACTAATCGGTTCCTTACATTCATAAGCCATGTGCCCCGGCTTCTTGCACCTATAGCACTTAGCCTTCTCTTTGTCATAGCCTTCATTAGTCTTCTTTCCACTACCTTCACCACCCTTCTTCTTCTACTTGTTGTCATAAGGTTTCCCATGATTCACCTCTTTTCCCTTCTTATCATTTGCATTCTTGTAGTAGCTTGACTTGTCCTTTGCATCTCTATCACAAATGCTAATCTTGTTCACCAAAGTGGCAAAGTTCCGAATTTCCGAGAAACCAATAAGCAACTTAATGTCAGGACGTAATCCGCTTTCAAACTTGACACACTTATCCATCTCTGCTTCAACCGTGTTGTAGTGTGGGCTATACCTATACAACTCCTCAAACTTTGCCGCATACTCGGCCACAGACATGTTTCCTTGCTTCAATTCCATAAACTCAACCACCTTCCTATTCCTTATGTCCGATGGAAAGTACTTGACCAAGAACTCTCTCTTGAAGCTCTCCCAAGTAATGATGGCATTGCCAAATCCCAACCTTTGGCTTGCATTTCTCCACCAATAGCTAGCATCCTCATGGAGCATGTAAGTTCCCAAAGTCACCTTTTGTGTTTCCGAGCACCTCATTGCTCCGAAAATTCTTTCCATGGCTTCCAACCAATTGATAGCACCATCGGGATCATGTCCCCCCTTGAAGACTTGTGGATTGTTCTTCAAAAAACGCTCCAATCTTGCTTCATCCTCATTGCCTCTAAGGTTCTCTTGAGCAACCCTCTCGGCATTCCTATTCGTCGCCTCTTGAGCCATGGCATTAGCCATCATGGTCAAGGCATCCGCAATCGCCCTTTGAGACATCACCTGGATAACCAATCAAATCCAATTAACATTAGAACTAAGTACTAACAGTGTCCCCTACACATGTTGTGCACACGGGTAATTCTAAACCTAATTGATCCGACATGAATCGACCTTGCTCTGATACCAACTATTGTAACACCCTAATCCCATATATAAAATTATTTAACTTTAAATTAATGAATACATATAAAATCAAGGCATACAAATTAAAACGAGGCATACATGCATATTATATATATTAATGGATATCCAAATTAAAGACATGCATCTTAAGATATAATCATCATACATCAACTTAAGTTCTAACAAGATAGATAAATAAGTAGCAATCTATCCATGCGACTAACATGGATACAATAAATTCCATAGTTCAAATAAGCATAAGAACACTCCGTGCTCAAAACATTCGAATAAGGAAAAACGTCTACCCGACTCGATGTTACAAATATCAGAGCATCTACTTATTACAAACCAACTAGAACTAAGGCTAACTAGGAGAAGCATAAAGCTTGTCTCCTCACCACTAGCAAGCAAAAGCGCAGACAACGCTAATCTGTCGATGCTAACTCCTCACCCTGCACGCCTGAACCCCCAAAGGTTCAGCATTTACACAAAACAGAGAGTTAGTAAAGAATCCCGCAAAATAATGCAAGTGCATCGAACACTATACATTCATAATAAATCGATAAGGAAAGGCAATAATCATATCATATAAGCAACCTCATTCACTAGTTGTATATAGTTCAAGTATCAATTAACATTAATACAACACAACCTTATCAATTAATATAATCAATCCATATATCAATGACATATAACAAATCGATGCATAACCAAGAATGTCATTTACCAAATTATCACACATAGATAATCAACTTCATCTCCTAATGCAAACTAATGCAAGAAATTCATGAATGCTCCCTAGCATTCCTCTAATGTATGAAGGTACCTTGTCATTTCGTTAGAAAACTTATTCTAACTATATTTTAACCACCTCGTTAAAATATTCCGTATTTTAGTCACCTCACTAAAACACCTGCTCATAATGCATAAATGAATGCATGAATGTAATCATTAACTCATGAATATAATCAAATTCATTTCAAAAGAATATCACAATCATGCACTTCAACCTTAAGTACATTATCTCCATCAAATTTAGTCAAATTACACATATTAATGATATAATATAACCATAGGATCATAACCCTAACATAGCATAATCATAGGTCTCATATTTTCAAGAAAAACATAATTTTCAAGTCTGAGTAACTCGCTCAGCGAGTTCACAACTCGCTGCAGCGAGCTAAGTCAGAGAGCTGACAAGTGAACTCGCTGCCAGCTCGCCCTGCACTCGCTGCAGCGAGCTTGACAGCATCAGTTCACCTTGTTCTCGGGTTTTTACTGCAACAGTTCAAATTCTTGAAATTTTTAACATACCAATTCGAAAAGTTAACAACTTTATACATATATAATCATGCTAAACATAGAAGTACAGCTCATTTCATCAATTAACAACATTTCACACACTAAAGATATCATTTTTATCAATTTATCATAAAAACTCAAAACCTACAAACATTTAGCAAATTCCCATGATTTGAACCCAAAGTTGTAGTTTTTCTTTCATCAAATCATTTGAGTAATCTATATATAACATAAAAATCATTCATTTTTCAAAAATCAACCCAAACCCAAGAAAAAGAGTGAGAGAGGATTGGGATGGAGAGAGTAAGACTTTCTCCCCCTCTCTTAATCACTCTTGAGAAACTAAACTACTCTCTTACCTTAAGAATTCTGATTTCTCTAGTCCTTCTATCTCTAGTTCTTCCTCTTGTTCTTCCTTCTTCTTCAAAGAAAAGGGTCTCTTGTTCCCTATTCTCTTTCTACCTCCTTTTTCACCAAGATATGATTTTCTATCTTTCTCTCTTTCTCTTATCTTAACCTAATGATAATTAGATTACCACTTATACCCTTCCTATCTTACCAATCTCTATTGGGCTTAGCCCACTCACTCACCATAAGTCTAATTACTTAATATTCTTGTAAGTGACACAAACCACTATTCTACTACTTCTCACAATTAACCAATTAATTCATCTAATCATAAATAAAAGGTTATCAATAGAATTAATGATCCTAGGGGATTACTAATATACCCTTCACTTAGCTAATGCATAACTATTGATAAAAGTCAAGAAAACACATTTATTCAAGTAATTAAGTAAATAGACAAATAAACATATAAAAATCCTATTTAATTAAATACGGGTGTTACAACGGGCCAAACCCACGAACCCGCGGATTTAACCCGCATAACCCACGGTTTTAACGGTCCAACCCACACGGGTAAAAATATAAACGGGCCAAAAAAATTGGACTTAAGCCCGTCAAAACTGTGGGTTAAACGGGCGACCCGCGGACCTTGGCCCATATACCCAGCTTTAGAAGCAGGTAACATTAGTTAGTCAATCAACTTGTCCCCGAGCCAGTTGTCGGACCAGAAAAGGACAGTATCAATGACTTATAATTCTTTTAAAAAGGTCCATGACCCTCATAAATTTTACTAAGATTAATCTTTTGAAGAATATGTTAACGACTAAATTGAGAATGACTGTTTAAACTTAGTGATCAAGTTGATAGCAAGTTGCTAATGAAATGTGTTTACCTTAAAAAAAATTGATAGTAAATTGTAAACTTAATTGATAATAAGTGGTTAAATATAAAACTAAACTTGACAATTTAATAGAATCAATAATCCTTTTTAAAATATTCATAGAAACAACGATTAAAAAAAAATTATCCTTTTTACAACCTTAAATAATTAGTTTTGTTTCTCACACGTCAATCACAGATTGACATACGTCCGCTAGCTTGTACTAGTAGTTTACGGTGGTAGTAAACTAGTATACAACATTAGCAAAAAGAAATGACTATGTGGGGGCAATGGTGTTATGCAAATGGATTAATGGTTAAAAATGTAATCAATGAGTGGGGTCAGCTGATCCCAATGGCTTCAACGTGCATCCGTGCTTGTATATTCTTGACAAATATCATATTTTGTCAATCCCAAAGATCTTCGGCAGTTTTGTAAGGTCCATTTTTTTGTTTTGGATGGGCTGTGTGGTCTCCTTGACGAAAGGATTGAATTTTTGCTTTTTGTTTTTGCCGTTTGTTTCTGTTCACCGGATTCACATTTCTAGTGGGTTGTTTTAACTGCCGACTATTTTGCTATATAAATAGTGAACACCAATACACCATAGTTTGCGACGCTGTAAGCAAACTACGGTGTTCTATTTTTTCAGTTTTATACATTTTGGGAACGTGAGGGATAAAAGAGTGTAACCGGGATACAAAAATTAAAATTCATACATAATAGTACTAATAGTGAATAATAATATATCAGACTATAGGCTTTTTTCTTTTGACACAAAACAGACTAAAGACTACAAGCCCAATTAAAGAACAATTTAATATAAAAGTCCCACTTACAATATAATTCTACAACTTATTAATATCTAAATTATTTAATTATTAAATCCAATCTCATGATCTATCAGCATTTCAAAAGAAGATAAGATGCATAATGTTCCCATTTAATTTATTGATGAATGAAACATAAAGAGGGTATTCTTGATCAATTTCATATTTTGTCAATCCCAAAGATCTTCAGCAGTTTTGTATGGTCCATTTTTTGAGATAAAACGTTCTCCTTTAAAAGCTCTATATTGTGGTATCATCTTAATCTTCTCCAAATCAACCTCACTTAACTTCCAATTAAAGATTTCAAGATTTGCTTTCATTCTCTCTTTGTTGAAGCTCTTCACAATTGGAGTCGAACCTTGCTCTATTAGCCATCTCAATGCAACCTGTAATAATAGTAGAGAAAATATATGAGGATGTTTTTACATTTAGCCCCTCACTCTCTCTCAAATATTATAGTGGAAACGAGAGGAAACGAGAGGAAAGAAAAATAAGAAAAAATGTGCGTAGAAAGAAAAAATGTGTCCCAATGATAGGAAAGATATTAGTCGGACTTGAAATTTGAATCTCTCAGATTTAAGATCAGTATTTTTTACCACTAATGTTTTCCCGTGATTTGACTCTACTAATTAAAGTGAATAATTTAAATTAAATTAAATAAATAAAATGAATAGCCTATTTTTCATAATTAGAAAATTGCGACGTTACATACACATGTATAACAAAATCATATGTTTCTCTTCAATAGTTGACCATAGTTAATGTATTATTTGATCATTTTATTACACTTGTTCTAAATTTCCAACAATATATATATCACGATTATAAATTAAATTCAAAAGAAATTATAGTGCCATAATTTACAGGAACAACATCTAATTTCAAAATACTGAATTTTTATTTCATGCAACAGAAAAAATTGTATCGAAGAAAAGCAGAGAAATTTGATTAGTAAGAAAATTGACCTGTGCCACAGTCTTTCCAGATGCAATAGCAATGTCTTTTAGTATTGGATTGTCCATAACAGCAAGTGAACCCCACAAAGCTCCATTAGCTCCCAAAGGGGACCATGCACTCACATGAATCCCTTTATCTTTGCAGAATTTTTTCAGATTTTCTTGATGCCATGCTGCATTCATTTCCACCTGGCAAGGAAATGATGCATATTATTATTAAATTATTGGCAGAACATTAAGCATGTTTTTAGCCTTTCAAAAAAAAAATTAAGCATGTTTTTAGATTATTTTTCTATTGTTCTAAAAAGTTTTGATATCTTCCCTTAATATATTTTTGTCATAACTCTTTGAATTTTGATGAAATAGGTTGTTGGGTTTATGACTTATAAAATGTTTAACTCAAATTCTTCCAACTAATGTGTTAACTCCACATTATAAATCTCAATATCTCCCCAAATTTGAGATCACACTTTGAACTAAAACCTTAAGACATTGAATTTATAGATCATCTCATTTGTAAGTTTTCAACCTCGATTTTTCCAATCAATATAAGATTCAAACTTGGATTCTTTTGACAGATGTTAATCTGTCTGCCAAATTTTCTAACTATACATTGCGTGTTGTTTTGACTACATGCAATCCAGATCAACGATTCATTTAGACTATCTCAAATTACTTAAGTATTCATTTAGGATTTTTTTTTTTATTAAATGAAACATATATCTCAATGCACAAATACAAATCTCTCAAAATAATTGAGACTTATTTAAAAAGTTGATTATCGTCAAAATATATTCTTCCACTTACACCCCTACTATATGGATAAATCTCTCAACAATATAATTAATGGGGGTGTGCATTGGTACCTACCTCTATAACATATCTATAGATGGATCCTTATATTTATTAGTAAACTTTAATAAAATAGTAAATAAGATAAAAAAATAATGATAATAATCCAATAATTAATTTTTATGAAAAAATATAATATTAGCACCAAATTTTGAATTTCTTTATTGTATTTTTTACATCAGCTTTCATTAGAAGAAGGAGACCTGATAAACCAGAGTTTGGCCGCAAGTTTTGGAAAATTTAGTCTAAAATTGTTTTCATTAGGAATCGAACTCGGATACGTTCTCTCAAACAATCTGTTCTAAGGGAACCACATTAACCACTTGAACCCAATATCTTGATTCAATTCATATATATTTGTATTGAGATTTTGAATTCATTTTGAAAAAAAAAATAAAATAAAAATAGATTTATTATTATCGAACTAACCCATCGTATCAAATGAGAGGAAAAATGAGATCAATTTATGTTTAATTCTTACTGTGGACACGATAGTGTTGTTTACCCTTGCGGTTTTTAGTCTAGTACTCTTTTTGGTTAAACGTTTTTTTTATCCCATAATTGTACTTGCAGTCAACGAGAGATCAAGATCGTTTGATAGATCGAACGATTTATATTTAAAGATCAGAATTTTTATAATTTAAAATATCTATTTTAAATTGAACCGTTTAATTTTAATCAAAACGGCTTTGATGTAGTGATTGCATCATAGCGCAATTGTTAGGTTAGAGTGCAAGTTTATGGGTCTTGTAATTCTAGATTTTGGTTCGACTCCTACTAATATATTTTTTACTAAAATATTTTTTAACTAGTATACAATAAATGAAAAAGAAAAAATAACAATGCATCTTACCTGGACAAGAGCAGGAGGAATAGATGCATATTCTAGAATTTCAGAAATTTTTTTCACACCAAAGTTGCTGAGACCAATAGATTTAGCCAAGCCCAAATTAGCACACTTTTCCATATTTTCCCATGTCCCTTTCATATCAAATGGAAGAATGTCTCCATGGTTGTAGTTGATTCCTTTAACCCCTTGTCTCAACCTCACTGGAAAATGAATTAGGTATAGATCCACATAGTCTAGGCCCAACCTCCTTATAGAATCACAAAAAAAATTAAAATTAGTCAATCAAGTCCAATACATGCAAAAAAAAATGAGTTACAACATAATGTCGAGAAATTTGGCAACATGATCCCGAAAAATAGAAGTGTTCGATTTATTGAATTGTCTGTTGAAGAGATAATTCAGTCTTAAAAAAACAAAATAGCCAATGTTAACTTGCAAATTAGTCTTTTAACGACCTAAAATGCTTAATCAGTTGAGGTACTTTGACTCATTACGATGATTTAGAAAAGTTAAAAAATAAAATAAAATAAAACTTAAAAAAAAATAAGAATTAAATGAGTGAGTAATTGATTTACTTCAATGAATTTTTTAGTGCTGGGAGAACAAGGCCAGGGTGAGCATCAGTGCACCATAATTTAGTAGTGATAAAAATTTCACTACGATTTTTAATAAGACCTTGTTCTAATGCTTGTGCAATGGCTTGACCTAAAGGTTCCTCAGAACCATAATAAGCTGCAGTATCAAAATGCCTATAGCCAATTTTAATGCCATTGATAAATGCTGGAATTAGTTCATCATTTGGTGGTAAGGGTACAGTTCCTGTGCCAAATCCTATCATTGGCATTTTGTGACCTGAATTTAGAACAACTTCTGGAATTGATTTTGATTCCATTGCTTCTATGGTTGTAAAGAGATGGAGATTATTGAATTCATTTATAATATAATATGGTTAATATAAAGTGTACCCTTGTGTTTTTTAAGGTCTAACTCTAATGAGGTACATTGTTGAATACATTAATTACTCCATTTCTTGCCTATTATAAATTGTGTAAGATTTGTACAAAATATAATTGTTTAAGATTTAGTCAAAAATAATAATAGTTGTTTGAGATTTTTACCATATATAAAAATTTTATCTAATAAAGAATAATTTATAGCTTGACAAAAACAAATATAATACATCGTGAGGGATCAAATTACACCGGTGTAACATTTGAGTAATGTTACACCGCTTAATAACGTTTTAACAAATACAAATTTTATGAAATTAACCGTTAGATTGAAAGTTTATATCATATTGATCATCTATGTTGAGTTTTACAAAAATTTAAAATTATTTGACATGTTTTTGAGGCGCATTAAGATTAACGGTATTCAATAAAAACGCATAAACCGTTAATCTTGATGTGTCTCAATAACATATCAAACAATTTTAGATTTTTGTAAAAATCAACATAGATGATCTATCAATCTAACGGTGAATTTTGTAAAATTTGTATTCGTTAAAGTCTTATTAAGCGATATAACATTACTCAAATGTTACACCGGTACGTGTGAAATTTGATCTCTCCCCATAATAAGAACTAACCTTATTTTTTTTAAGGAAATATATAGTTTCCTATTTAATTTTTTTGACTAAATACAGTTTCCTAATGTCCTCGATAGGTATCTCTCATATTGATTTTTTTTTTTTGACCAAAGTCTTTTATACTAATTAAGAATTAAAGTTTGACTCAAAAAAAAATTAAGAATAAAGTTGTAACAAAAAAAAATTAAGAATAAAGTTGTAACAAAAATCCATCTAGGACCTTGAAAATTGTAGAATTCAATTTAGTAGCTAACAAAAATAAATGAGAATAGTTTAGTCTTCAGTCCTCCTGCATATAATTGAGTTGGTAGGAAGATATAAGTCAGTTTTTTTTTTTTTTTACACAATAGAGGGGCAAAGCCCCAAGATATAATTCACTTTACTACACTACCTTAAAAGAAGAAATTCTAGCTACTTGACAAAAAAAATATTAAATTCTTTAAACTTTTACTATATCCTTTTGCGTCAACTTATTTTTGAACTTATGAAAAATATCATAAGCGTATAAACAATTTTTTATGTTAATTTATGAGTTTTCACTAATTATTTATAACAAAAAGAGTTGTCAATAATTAAAATTGCACCTTGGCATACTTATAAATAATACAAAAATAAGACAAAAATAAACCAAAGTAATATGATTCGTCTCCTTTGAATTTCGCAAAAGTGCAGGGGAAAGAAAATAGTTGATATGACAAGATAAAATGAAGGGAATGGTGTTTGTTAAAGATTGTCTCAAATATATGGAGGAGATTGATTATGAAAATAAGGAAAACTTCAGAAAAAATAATGAGAAGAAAGAGGAAAGGAATAGGAAAAGAAAGAAAATGGTGCACCTTAGTCTAAGGTGACAAAAAGTCGAGCTAACGGATTTAAACAAGCGCACTTGATGGGATGCAACCTATTTATTTTTTATCTAATGCTTTCTTTATTTTTGGTACTTTAAAGGTGTAAGCCCTTATAGAATTCAGACTGTTAATCTGTGATGAGAATGAAAAAAAAAAACCTATGCAGCAAGCTGGAGCTACCACAATCGTGTGGGAACTGACCACAACGATGACAGGCCATAGTGGAGGGAGAAGTTCAAAAAAGAAAATTTCTATTTAGGCCCTCACGTTTGCTCCCACGCCCCCCTAAAAACCCAAAATACCCCTAATTTACGTCCCAAGGCAGTTTGGATTGTAGGAAACGAAATTAAAAAAAAATCGTTTCGTAGAATACGAAGTTTTGTCATCTACGGGGCGAATTTGTGGACATTAGGCGTGGACGTGTGGTAGGCATGGACATTGCACTAGGGTGTCATAGTTTTCGTTGGCTGCGAAACGAAACCGTCTATTCGTCATCTACGGGGCGAAGATTTTTGACCTTTTGCGTAACTAATGCGATATCCATTTCGTTGTTTACGATACGGTTTTAATTATTTTCGTTTCCTACCTTACGAAATCGTTATCAAGGGCAGTTTTGTCAATAAGGGGGCGTGCGAGCAAACACAGAGGGCATATATAGCAATTTTCTTCAAAAAAAATTCATCATATGACACAACCCGTTCCAGAAGCCCATATTCTTCCAAACTAGAAAATTAACCCTCTTTTGTCCTTCAAACACCCAACTCAAGCCTTAACCAATCCATATAAACCCCCAAAAATCACAAAAACGTACACAAACCCTCAACCACCACTCTGATGTATCATGAACCAAGTCCTTTTCTTTTTCCTATGCTAGTGAAGTAATTAAAGAAAGCCCATTTTTAACTTCAATTCTCTAGAGAAACTTTGGATGCATCCAACATCAATATATACTAATTCAACGATCTTTATCACTTAGTAGAAAATTTATTTGTATGTCATTTATTCAATCTAAGAATCTAAATTTATTAAGAAGAACTAGAAGTAATTTTTTAACAAAAACCCATCGGAAATGTTGATATAGGCCAGTCCACAGCCCAATGGACTTATCTAACCCAACCCAATTCTTTTTATATGGGCTAGGGCCTAAAAATCCCGAGTGCATTTGGGTTAGTTTTTCGAGGCCCGATCCCAAACTCATTCAACTCGGATTTTCATCCCGCGGGTTTGAAGTTCCTGCCATCCTAGTTAATGGGTCATCCTACTAGCCCGGCCCATTTTTTATAGCTCTACTTTTAGGGTGGAGAGCCTTGCCCTTTCCTTAAGTAATTTCTTCTGTGTTCATATTTTATTCGATGTCCAAATTACACAGTGTACTTTATCTATGATTTTATAGTGGAGGATTAACATATATGTGCGTCAAGGGTCCAAAAAACTACTAATTCTCATAGTAATAAAATACTAAAGCACATAAATTTGTCTGATTGATAATCTTTATCTACTAATCTTTGTCTGATTGATTGTGCTAAGAGTTTTTTAGTCTTTCAATTTTATACATTGCCTTACAAGTCTTGACCTGATTGACCAAACCCAAACTTTCCAACTTTAGAAACACTACCTGACTACCATGTTGTCAATGGAGCTTCTCCTCTCACGAGCTCGCTGCCACTACTTCACCAACCACCTTCCCATTTCCACTTTTCCCTCTCTCATTCCTTTTTCTCTCACAACAGATCCTTTGAATCAAACTCTCTCTTCCAACACATTCCAATTAAACTCGTTTCATACCCCGTCAAACCCCAAGATCCACTACCACCAAAATAGAATTACTGGAAATTAATTCCTATTGCAATTAAGTTCTCGAAATTGTTGCCACAAGTTATATGTAAACAAATATTCTTTTTTGTTTGGGGAAGGGAAACTATTTATAGAGCATAAAATTATATTCAGATTTCAATATTAACTTCCAATTTTTTCCTCCTATTATGTATATGTGTACACTCTCGTTCATCAGAATATTTTTGCATTTAATGTGTATGTATATTGTATATACCGAGAATATTAGTTATACTACACCTTTTTAACAATTGCATCCTACATGTTTTCCCCATAATGTTCCTTATTGTTTTGTGTAAACTTTTTTGTGCTTATTTATACATTTCATAATATTCCACAAAATTCTCATTATTGTCTTTGTAAACTTTATTGTGCTTATTTATACATTTGAATCACTGTTATATTATTTCTTATCTTTCTTGTTTTTTATTTTGCTTTTTGAACAAAAAGTATTAAGTGTTTCTTTCTCCATCATTTAATTTAGAACTTAATGATTTCAACTCTTGTAACAAGTTTTTGGTACAGTGATTCTCCCTCGTAGTGCTCCTAAGGTAAAGTATCAGGTAGCACAGTTTAGTACTCGGGATTGTGGACACCGTAAAAGGAAAAACGGTTACAATAGGCACCAACAACGGGTATTTGAATATTGTTGGTGTCAGTTGTAACCGTTTTTCCTTTTACGGTGTCCATCATCTCGTGTACTAAACTGTGCTACCTGATATTTTCCCTTAGAAGCATCATTAGGCAGAATCACTATTCCACAAACTTGCTGCAAGAGTTGAAACCATTAAATTCTACAATAAATTACGGAGAAAACAACATATAATCCTTTTTATTCGAAAAGCAAAAAAAAAAAAAAAAAAGAAGATAAAACGTAATATAACAGTGATATGAAATGTATAAATAAGCACAAAAAATTTACAGAAGATAATAATGACAAATTTATGGAACATTATAGAATGTATAAATAAGCCCAGAAAATATTACATCAATATGGAACATTATGAGTATGGGAAGGATGTAATTGTTAAAAAGGTAGTATAACTGATATTCTTAGTATATATCTTATACCTACACATTACATGCAAAAATATTCTCATGAATGAGTACTTCTTGAAAGTTACTAAGACAGATATGAAGTTCTGAATTGTGGCTCGTAACTGCATAAAGGTTTCACAATATGAAACACGAACACCTCTATGATTAGATGTATCGCGATTTTCGACACTTGTCGAATAGCTCAAATTGATGTCCAAAAAAATTGATGTCCAACACACATGTAAAACGGTCATACAACACGTGCTGGACAAGTGTCCAAACGATTTTTTCTTTGCTTCTACTCTCTTTAGACACAAATTAGACGCATGTCCACAAAAGATTAAAAATGAATCGAAGCAACAATATCGATCAATGAGGGATTGAAGACTTTATAAAAAAAAATTAGCTTTTTTAATAGTAGATGGATAAATAAAGGTCAAATATTATTGTATCTTGTCAATAATTTTTTTTTAAATTAAATAAATACGCAATTTAGATATACATGTATATATTTTGATTTTTGATTTAGAACTTTTATAAATAATATAACAATGTCAGTATGATATTTTTTATATCAGCAGTGTCGACGTTGTTGGTGCACAAAGATGATAAATGAATAGAAAGAGAATGTATTAATGAACTTAAAAATGACGGCTACAAGAAGAATAATAAAGACACTAACTACTATGATGATATCACTACTCCTATTTATACACAAGGACTAGGTCATAAAGACAACATAGTAAAATACTAAAATACCCTTAAATATAAATTATTTCTAACACCATCCCTTAATTTATATTTACACAAAACTAACAACACCAATTCCATCCCTCAAACGAAGAAATTGGTCAGTCTTGATTGCCTTTGTCATCACATCTGCCAGCTGCTTCTGAGTGCTACAGTGCACAACTTCTAACATTCCATTCTGAACCTGATTCCTTAAGAAGTGATATTTGGTCTCAATGTGCTTGCTTCTCCCATGCAGCACTGGGTTCTTGGCAAGATTGATTGCAGACTTGTTATCAATCATCAGCTTCAGAGGTTTGTTTACCTTAATCTTCAGATCCTGTAGCAAGTTCAGAATCCACACAGCTTGGCATGCAGTCAGAGCGCCTGCTATATATTCAGCTTCACAGGTTGATAGAGCCACAACAGGTTGCTTCTTGGAGCACCAAGAAATAGGACCTCCCAAGAATTTAAACAAGTACCCAGAAGTACTTCTTCTATCAACCCTGTCTCCGCACCAATCAGAGTCTGAGTAGCTCAGAAGCTCTGATTCAGTCTTTCCTTCAGAAGGGAATAGCACTCCATGCTTCAGAGTTCCCTTGATGTACCTCAGAATCCTGACAGCAGCTTGGTAATGGGACCATTTTGGTTTACTCATAAATCTGCTAACCATTCCAACTGCATAGCAAATATCAGGTCTGGTATTGCACAAATACCTTAGAGAACCAACCAACTGTTTGAAGGTTGTAGCATCCACATCCTCTCCATCAGAATCTGAGTCCAGCTTCTGATTGGTATCAGAAGGTGTAATTGCAATTTTGCAATTTTCCAGCTTAAATCTCTTCAGAAGCTCAAGTTCCTACTTCATTTGATGTAAAATGATTCCTTTCTCAGAGTACATAAATTCCATCCCTAGAAAGTAACTCATTTTACCCAGGTCTGTTATCTCAAATTCATTCATCAGAGTCTTCTTGAACTTAGCTATATCTTGTTCAGAGCTTCCTGTCAGCAATATGTCATCAACATACAAACATACCAGAAATATCACATCAGAGTTGGATTGAGTTTTGTTCCAATCCCAAGTTTCTAATTCCTTCACAATGACATCTCTGCTGAATTCAATTCTATTAGTCTCTGGACAATAGAGCTTGTACGCACCTGTACTGTGGTACCCTACCAATAACATAACTTTGCTTCTATCATCCAGCTTCTGTCTTCTAGCTTCTGGAACATGTTTGTAACAAACAGAACCAAACACCTTCAAATGACTAACACTTTGCTTATCTCTAGTCCACTTCTGAATAGGAACTATTTCCTTCAGCTTCTTCGTTGGCATCTGTTGAGCACATAACATGCAGTTGCAACAGCTTCACCCCATAAATTATGAGGAAGCTTCTTCTCTTTCAGCATGCTTCTCACCATATCAAGCAAAGTACGATTTCTTCTTTCAGCAAGACCATTGTGTTGAGGAGTGTAAGGAGCAGTAACCTCGTGCTCAATTCCATTCTCCTCACAAAAGGTTTTAAACTCATTGGAATTATACTCACCACCACCATCCGTTCTGAGAATCTTCAGCTTCTGACCACTCTGCTTCTCAGCTTTCACTTTGAACTTCTTAAACTCAGCAAACACCTCATGTTTGTACTTTATCAGGGATACCCATGTCATTCTAGTAAATTCATCTACAAATGACACAAAGTATTTATTCCCTCCAATTGATTCTACCTGAAATGGACCACACACATCAGAATGTACTATTCCCAATGCATGTTTTGCTCTTGGAGCTACTCCTGATGCAAAAGACAGTCTTGGTTGCTTTCCTTCCATGCACACCTTGCATGACTTCTCAGGTTTCTTGATTGTAGGAATTCCATTTATCAGATTCTTTGATTTCAACTGCCCTAGGCTTCTGAAATTTAAATGACCAAATCTTCCATGCCACAGCTCACTATCCTTCTCAACACTTGTTGCACTAAGGCATTCAGAGTCTGCAGTTTTAACATTCACTTTGAACGTCCTGTTCCTTCCCTGTTCTGACTCCATAATCAGCTTCTGATTACGATCATACAGCTTCAGAAGATTGTCCTTCATGGTAACTGAAAAACCTTTCTCAATCAATTGCCCTACACTCATCAGATTGCTTTTCATGCCAGGTACATACCATACATTCTGAATCAATGCTGATTTGTCATTGTTCAGAGTGACTCTGACATTTCCCATACCTTCAGCATTAAGGTATTTATCATCAGCACATCTGATCCTTGTACTCTTACTCGAGTCAAAGTCAACCAACCACCTTTTGTTTCCAATAAGATGATTTGAACACCCTGTGTCCATATACCACCACTCTGATGAATTCATATCATCAGTCTCAGAAGCCATTAGCAACACAGATTCACCATCAGAGTCATCAGAGCTTCTGGCTATATTTGCTTCTTCTGACTTCCTTTCTTTGTTTGACCGACACTCAGAAGCAAAATGACCAAACTTCTGACAACAGTAGCATTGAATCTTCTTCTTGTCAAACCTTTCTTTTCCCTTCTGATATTTCTGCTTATCAGAGGTTGAGGTTTCTAGCTTCTGAACTCCATCAGACCTTCTCTTGGCTTCTGACCAAGACTTCTTCTGATAGTTCTTACCAGAGTCTGCTTTCAGAGCCTGCTGCTCTACTTCTCCTTCAGAGTTTCTCTCAGTCAAACGCAACTCTTGTGCTTCTAGACTGCTTTGTAGCTCTTCAATTCTCATGGAACTCAAGTCCTTTGAATGTTCAATAGCTACCACAATGTAATCAAACTGAGGGGTAAGTGATCTCAATACCTTCTCAATGATTACTTGTTCTGAGAGTGTTTCTCCACACGCCTTCATCTCATTAGTGATCAAAATCATTCTTGAGATGTACTCAGAGACCTTCTCATTGTTCTTCATGTTGAGATTCTCATACTGCTTTCGTAAGGACTGAAGCTTCACCTTCTTCACTGATGCATCACCATCATAGCATCTGATCAGTGTGTCCCACGCGGCCTTTGCCGTTTCTGAGTCAGCAATCTTCTCAAACACGTTTTCATCCACACACTGATGGATGTAGAACAACGCCCTCTGATCTTTCTTCTTCGTATCCTTCTGAGCAAGCTTTTGTGCATCTGTTGCATCAGCTGCTACTGGAACATAACCTTCAGTAACAAGTTCAAGTACATCTTGAGCACCAAACAGAACAATCATCTGTTTCATCCAACAATTCCAGTTTTTGCCATCAAACACTGGAAGCTTGGTACTCATACCACTGTTTCCGTTCATCTTCAATCTTTGTGCGTTCACTTAAATCTCACTAACACTCGTGTTTTCCAATCCCGCAGAATCAGAAAATGTGATTCTGTTACAACTTCGTTCAAGATTCAACTCGAATTCAAGAAACGAAATCAATCACACAACGTCTCACGTTTCACTCGTGTTTCCCGTGGATTCGAACCGGAGCTCTGGATACCAATTGTTGGTGCACAAAGATGATAAATGAATAGAAAGAGAATGTATTAATGAACTTAAAAATGACGGCTACAAGAAGAATAATAAAGACACTAACTACTATGATGATATCACTACTCCTATTTATACACAAGGACTAGGTCATAAAGACAACATAGTAAAATACTAAAATACCCTTAAATATAAATTATTTCTAACAGACGTGTCTGTGTCCGTGTCGTATCAGGTGTCCGTTTCGGAGTCTGTACTTCATAGATTTCACATGTCTCATCAATGGTACCGCATCGTAAATTAGCTGCAACATATGCCTACATTATGCTGCAATATCGGAGTTCGCAACCTAAGGCATTATCACACTTTAGAACCTAATGCTAAGTTTGAACTAACATAAAGAGTTTATGATATAAGGTTGGGATCAAGGTATTGGAAGCAAAAGAGTTTACGTAGGAAATACAAAGCATGTCAAGATAAATTACCAAAGATAAGGTGACTATCATATGGTAGGGGAAAAAGCAAGCAAGTAAGCATGTTATGATTCATTCTAACACATGCATTTAATATTTTTTTTGTATATATATATCTTTTTTAACATAAGAAAAGAATAAAATTGCAACATATTTTTGGTATTTTTTTTTAGGATTTTTGAAATAAATGGGCAAGATAAAAATAAATGAAATATATGAACAAAATTAAATAAATGAGATGAAATACACAAAATGATAGTGAAGCAGACAGGGGCGCAGATTGGATAAAAGGGGTGCAAACAGTCTAAATCCAGGCCTAGTCCAAATGTGCCAACAGAAAATAATAATGATGATAAAAAACAGAAGTGTAAAAGGGAAGGAAAGAAGGTTGCAGACCTCCAATTTTCTCACCGGCAACGGCGGCTCCGGCGCCTGCCACCGCCATCTTCTCCCTCTCTCGGCCTCGTCTCCCTCAATCCAGATGGTGAATGAAGGTTTTGATTTTTCTTTCTGTTTCTCTTTTATTCTTGCTGTTTTTAGTTAAGGGTTTGATGGTTGTGTATTTGATTGTGATGTAGATGATGGTGACTGGTGAGTGGCGATGGATGAATTGTAATGATAAATATTTCACTGCAACTTTGGTTTTTTCTTTTTTGTTCTCTCTGTTTCTACCTCTCTCCCTTTTCTCTCTGATTTTGGATTCAATTTATTGGAAAAATTAAGATTCTATTACCCATTGGTTTGAAGTGTTGAAGTTTTATTGAATGTAAAAAATTGATTTTGCTTTTTGATTGAGTGTGAAATTGGTCATAGTTGAAGCTGCAAAACTGAAGAAAGTGACAGAGGAGGCGTGCTGCATGTTTGTTGTTGATTAAAGTTGAGTTTTTGGACAGAAAAGTGAGGGAAAGGGAAAGGGGGCGTGCTCTGCTTCTGATCTTGTTGTTCTTCTTTTCCTATTTTATTTTTGTCCCCTTATAAGTTATAATAATAATAATAATAACAAAAAAAAAAACAATCAAAAAGAGAAAAGAAATAAGAGAAAAATGTATATGCACCGACAATGTAAAATAATTTTACACAGTCAACCAATACCAACCATATTTTCCGCCACGTCACCCTACTATACTCCACCTTTTTAATATGACATGGAAAATGATAGTTTTTTATTGCCTGATCGTGTAAAACTATTTTACACCGTCAGTGCATCTCCATTAAACTCAAGAAATAAAGGTGGGGGAAGGGGAAGGGGTATGGGTGTAAACGAATTAGAAAAATTCAATTAAATCGATGATCCAAATCGAAGAAAACCAATTCATAATAGATTATAAGGATGTATTTTGAATTCTTGATTCATACTTCAAGTCATCAGGTCATACTCTGGGCCAAAATTCAACAGTCATATGACTTTGATCAAACTCTAACTGATGCACACAATCCTTTGAGCTTTGATGAATTTGATTTGATGTGATACACCAGCTTGATTGTTGTTGAAAGGAATCACTTGATCTTAATGAGTGAAAAAGATACATGAGATGATGAAGATCAATTGGCAATGAGGCGTACAACACTAATGCATGTAACGAAGCATAGGATCATTCTGCAAAGGCTAAGGACACGCATCTCTTATACGGCATATGGCCCCAACCAATAGGAATCATGTATAGCACAAAAACAGTATTGTTCTTGGCTCCATTTAGGTAGTGGAATTGCCACTCTCCACCATACTTATGCAAAATATGGCCAATAAATACGCATACCCATTAAACGTCGAAGGTACGCAATATTCACTAAATTCTTAGCATTTCCCTCATTCAAATACTGACTTAAGCGTTAAAGTACTAACACTTTGCAGGTATCTTTCCCCTCTATGCCTAAAGCATAAGAACCACCACGCTCAGCTTCATTACCTAGCCTTAGAAATACCCTAATATAAAACAAAAATACCCTAAAATCCTTTGTCTATTTATGTTACAACCTACTTAAAAGTAAATTGGTTTTAAAAGGGGAGAAAATGAAAAAGAAAATAATGTGATCATGACAAAAGATATTCATACTTCCGATCTTACTTTTATAAATGGGTTTGTCTAATGAAAATGTTAAAGTAGACAAAAATGGTAATTTTTTATTTAAAACAACAATTATTTATTAAAAATTTATATATTTAATGTAAAATGTACAAGTTTCAATGCAAACTTATTATTTTAAATTTCTTAACATGTACAACCTTGCACACGATAGAAAAACCTTAAATGGTGATCAAATTAGAGGTAACACAACACAATATAATGTTATTTGAATCAAATTTAGAATTTGGACAAAATGTACTTGGAAATGTATTTAAATCAAAATGTAGTTGGAAATCAAAGCTCGCCATCCCAAAGATCTTCCAAGGTTTTGTAAGGTCCATCTTCAGATACAAATTCTCTTACTAATCCGGCTCTACGTTGTGGAATTTAAATCCGGCTCTTGTAAGGTCCATCTTCAGATAGTTTTGGTCCCCCTATTTTTAACTATAAATTGATGATGTCATTGTCATATGTTTTAAACGATGTGTTATATAATATGATGATGTGAAAATACCAATATCGATGAAATTGTGAAAAAAAAAATTTATAAAGTTAATTTAAAACATGTTGTATTATCATATTTTATACAAAATATGTGTTAGGGAGGAGGACCAAAACTGCAATTAAACAAAAACCGTACAATTTTTACATAAGCAGTTTTCATAAATTATCCTTGAAAACAGTTTACCAACATGTCATATACACGTTTGTTTCCATAAGCTCTTCCATACTATCTCATAAGTGATTATGTAAATAGATAAACTCAAATAAACCACACAATTAAATTTCATACTGAAAACACAGAGAAATATGGTACAAGATCTGCTTATAAATCATTTCACTAATTAACAAAAACCTTGTAGTAAAAAATTAACATGATTAAAAGAAAAATTGAGGCAAAAGCAAAGGATGAGAAAGAAAGGATACCAGTGGTGAATAACACTGCAGAACTCAGCAACCCGGGATTACAGTTTGTGTTATGAAGAAAATAGGCATTACGGTGACTTTATCATCTTAATATGTTCACTTAAATAGGCATCTACATTATTTTATTACAACTTAACATGTTTACTCTTAAAGTATATTTTGTTCTGTGTCAGAGAAGCAACATTACATTATACCCGGCCAACTCCAACAAATTTTTTTTTTTCAAAACACTCACTTTTATATAAGTTTCTATTATATTCCCATAAACACAATCGAATTACAAGTCAGCCTAACAAATTAATGAATCCAGACAATATTTTTAGGGGCGGAGCCTCTAGGTCGGGGAGTGTCGCGGCCCGTCCCAACATTTTAATTTTTCAATAGGCATATATAAATATTTTTAATTTTATTAAATATTATGTTATATATACACATTAGCGTCAAACTATATCACAAGTTTCTTGGTGGCACAGTGGTTGGGTAGCGGAATTTCAAATCAGCAAGCCTAAGTTCAATTCCTTTGCCAATTTATGTTACAACCTACTTAAAAGTAAATTGAATTTAAAAGGGGGGGAAATGAAAAAGAATAATGTGATCATGACAAAAAGATATTCATACTTTTAATCTTACTTTGATAAAAATAGTGATCAAATTAAGAGGCAACACAACACTATATAATGTTATTTGAATCAAATTTAGAATTTGGACAAAATGTATTTGGAAATATAATATTTAAATCAAAATGTAGTTGGAAATCATAGCTCGCCATCCCAAAGATCTTCCAAAGTTTTATAAGGTCCATCTTCTGATACAAATTCCCTTACTAATCCGGCTCTACATTGTTGAATTTGCTTAAACTCCACCAAATCATCTCCCAATTAAATATATGAAGATTTTCTTTCATTCTTACCTTGTTGAAGCTCTTCACCACTGGAGTAACACCTTGCTCTAATACCCATCTCAATCTAATCTACCATGACAAATTTTGGTCTCTAATTTGGTCTCTAATTTGGTCTCTAAAAGGACCGAAATATTTAGGTTGTTAAATCGGCCTCTAAAGGCGAATTTTCTAGTAGTGTCTTACGGTAAATAAGACTTTTATGCTCAAAATTGAATCAAACCGCACCGCGACCACCCCTAGTTAAAATAAAGACATGGTAAGCTATGAAGCACAGACAGTTTTCTCACATTAGTCGTGTCCCGTGTCGAACAATATCGGTGTCACACACTGACACCCAACACTAACACTTATGATTATATTTAATTATGTCATTTCTCAAATTATTATTTGTGTCGATGTATTAATATTTGTTAGTGTCGTGTTTGGTATCCTTGTCTGTATCTAAATATAGAGATCAACTTAACACATTAAATATAAGGAAAATGCTAAACAATGTCTTTCAGGACATTGGTTACGCATATTAATATGGAAAATTTACTATAGTCTCTCTTGACATCATACAAGATTATTCTATTTCTGGCAATAACCCTACAATAAATTTATCGATGAAGCAAGGAAGGTCACTACTATTTGGATACTGATAAAAAACAGAATAGAAAAATAAAATTACAAGTCATGCATGTCAAAATTGTATAGCTAAAGATTAACAGCATAATCATACAATCACAATAATAGAGGATAAATGCACAGTATCGCCGTCCCAGCAAAATCATATAACTCCAATGAAAATAACTTACTTCCTCTACTACATTTATGGACATTTTCGACAAAATTGTAAAGGTAAATGAACCAAGTTTTTCAGGACTACAACTTCAGGACTTCATAAATATAATCCTCTCCCCACGAAACGAACCGTAGACCTTGGCGGCTATAACATCGTTTAATTAATAAGGTCTAAATTTTCTGGCAGCTCTTAACTGTTGTAGACGTTTCTTATCCTCCTGAAATTTGCTCTGCAATTCCATTAGCTCTGCAAGTAAAAGATGAATGATTTATCTTATAGTTTAGTCATTGATCAAAATTGATTTTGAATGTTGCCAAGTATTTTAATCTAAGACAATATAGATATGATCTTGAACTGATTTTGATTCATTCGATCCATAGGGGATAATAATGAATAAAAGAAAGAAAAAAACAATATAGATAACATCATACGATCTTTACCGTGTTCCAACCAACAAGATAACATTCATTTCATGAACATCCAGAAACATTATTTCCTAGTGTTTTTGTGCATAAAATCTTAATTTACGGGCAGAAAAAGATAAAAAGCGTATAAGACTAGAAAGGGATGTGAAAAATACCACAGATATAGACTACCCTAAAATAAAGAAGATATTTTTACCATTAACTAGGTCTGGTAGTTTGTATTATACGGCTAACACAAGACTAACCCAAATATTTCTTAACTAAAAAGAACACAAATAACATCAGCTATAAGATCTTATCCATGTTGGTGCAAATTTTGATGGAACCATCATAATTAACATTATGTTTTTTCCTTTATTTAAAAAAAACAAAGTTGGTTTAAATTTAGTTATCGACTATTGATTTAAACAGAAACAGAAATAAAAAATGGTTCAATATTATCTAGGATATATAAAAGTATGGAAAAACATTTTGAAAAACGTCATACCATTTCTCTGAGCTTCTCTTTTTTGAAAGCGGTAGAAATCTAGACCAACTTCTTTAGGTTTCTTTTTGGCCAATTTATTCTCAGCAGCAGCTTGAGCAACCGAGCCCACAGCAATCCCACTTTCAGAGTCAGTAGTTTTCTTCCTACCCTTCTTCTGCACAACCACCGTCCATCCCCCTTCTGCAGCAAGGGCTTCTTTTGCTTTTCTTTCCTGCATTGACCAAAAAATAAATGCATGCACCACAATACGTAACAAATATGGGATCATTCATAACTGAAGATTGAACATGGAAGAATATACACTTTGAGGATCACAAAGTGAGTTAGTGAGATGAGAGATTGTAAAGGGTATTGTCTTGGGAAAGTACTACTAGGCCTTTTATCCTGCTAGGATACTGAAGGAAATTAAATTTCGAAAAGTGAAGCCTAACTTAATGAAGAGAAGAATTTTGGGGACAAGACAGTATCAGAAGTGAAGCTTAAAGGAGGAATAGTTCTCTATATTGCACCGTTTCACTTCATGTTTGTTCCATCTCCATGGCTCATTAAGGTACATATTTTGGATGTCATTTCAGTTACAATGAATTCACTCTTCGTCTTCCTGAAACATATGTCACTGTAGCTGCAGCCACGGCCAAGAGACATCAATGGCAAAATAGATGCCACTGGAAAACTATCCAGCTAGCTATTGTTGTGAGCATTGAAAGTCTGCGAACCCTAGGTTCTAGAGGCCATTATTGGCTCTCATCTGTACAGATGCAAGATATATACCAATTCATCTCGATAGTCTATGAATACAAACTGAATTTTCCTCCACATCCTAACACCAAATTTAGCCCCAGCTGACTACCATATCCCCAAAACAGAAATGCTCTGTCAAAAGCAGACAGCATCAAGTAATACGCACATGGAGGCAAAGCAACATTTAACCTTGGACTAATATTTCATACTTAAAGCCCTACACAAATTATTTTTCAAGGCCATAGAATTACTAGGTATACAAAAGAAACTGAATAAAATACTTTCTAACATCAATTTAAACTCAGTTTTGTTTTAAAGAAGTTTTTCAAAACATACCTCTTCCAATTTTTCCTCGTAAGTAGTTATAAATTCATCAATTTGATTTTGCAACACCTCCAACCCTGGTCTACTTTGATGGTATTGCATGATCCACTCTGTAGTTTGAGTATTCCCCAGTCAGTAACTATATAATGTATGACAAGAAAAAGATAATAGCATACAAATAAGCAGAAACTATACCATGTATGACAATAAATAGACAATGCATACGAATATGCACAGAGTAATGGGTGCACCAGAAACCAATAGTCAACAGGTTGAAAGCATAATGGTAAATGATATGTCTACACTCTAGATTACATGCTCATTCTTAGGCAGTAAGGTGATGTTGGCAAAAGGTTGAAAGACGTGGACATGAAAGTTAACGTAGAGAATGTTGAAATGCTTATCAAGTATCGTTTGTATATGTATGGCAACTACTACTGTAAATTGTTCCAAAATACATGTAAAAATAACCTCACAATATGCAACTATGCTGACATTACAAAAAAAATATATCCATCATCCAATTTGTGCATGATAGTTGTAGTTTTAAGAAACTGTAATTGTCTGAAGAGAAAAAAAACCAATTCATACTTTTCATTCCATTTGAGCTGTCATCATCTCCAGAGGAAATAACATGAATGTCATCCTCGTGATTTTGTTCTTTCTTTTCTGGTGATTTTGGAACCTCCTTTCTTCGTTTCTTCTTGGCTTCTTTTGACCTACCTAAAAAATAGGATAAATTCCGAGAGCATAATGAATGTCAGACTTCTGGCATAATATTTCACAATACAACAATGAATCAACCAGAAAGTGCTTTTTATTACAAGGTTTGATAGCAGCTTCAATATTAGAATTTCCAAGCTTCTTGGAGTGTTTGATCTGCTCTTCTTTAGAATCACAATGTTCCGCAACTCCATCTGATATCATTGAGGAAATAAGGTAAGATCAACATGAGCAGTTCAAAAATATTTTGTTGACGGTAAAGAAGCCACACCATAAACATCAACTTACCATTTTGCTCTTCTAAATCAACCTCTTCATTTTCTGCAATTTTTACAAGATTTCTGTCCTTGTTCTTACTTTTTCGGTTAGGAGTAACTTTCACCTTTTTTCTTGTTATAAGCGGCATTCCATCATCCGCTGAAACAACTAATTTATTTCAGTGACAGTTCAACAATGTGCAAGCCGTACAAAAACGTAAGACAATTATAAAGTTACTAGCCGCCACCGTGCCCGTTTGTGTGATCATATTCTCTTCTTTATTCTTTGTGATCGATATTCTCTACTGTGCAAATATAAATAACTATTTAATCTCCTTTTTTATTGGACTTAGTTAATTGATAACTACGTAACCTCTTTTATTTTTGTTAGTTATTAAGAAGAAAAAAATATATTTTTTTTTACTATAAAAAAACTGAAAACCTACTTTTATGTGAAAGTTGTGCTTAGTTGTTAAGAAAAAAGATAAAATATTATTTACTAAAAACAACTGAAAATCTATTTTTATGTGAAAGTTATTTTTTAAGGGTAAAATAGGAATAACAAAAAAGCCATCCCAAAAATTTGTATCCCCTTTATATATTAGTATAGATAAAAGCCACACAATAACCATCAACTCACCATTTTGCTCTTCTAAATCAACTTCAACATCTACTGGTCTTTGTCTTCCAACTACATTTTTGTCCTTGTTCTTCCTTTTTCGGCTGGTTGAAACATTCACCTTTTTCCCCTCTGTAACCTGCATTTCTTGATCCACTGAAACAACCAATTTATTTTAGGAAAAGTTCAACAATGTGCAAGCAATACAGAAACATAACAAATTTATATACTTATAGATCTTGTTCACAATATAGAAAACAAAACATGCTAAATGTCACAAAACATTGTTATCACGAAACCCAAATGTCTTGATGTAAATGGTTTGAATATTTCAACTCACATCGACTTTGTGATGTAGTAAATAATAATAGTGACAAAAAGAAATGCTGATAGAAACCACACGACTATCATCAACTCACCATTTTGCTCTTCTAAATCAACTTCAACAACTTCTGATCTTTTTCTTCCAACAAGATTTTTGTCCTTGTTCTTCCTTTTTCGGTTAGTAGCAACATTCACTTTTTTCCCCTTAACAAGCTGCATTCCATGATCCACTGAAACAACCAATTTATTTCAGTGAAAGTTCAACAATGTATGCGCCATACAAAAACATAACATAGTTATATACCCTCATTGTTCACTGTAACATGCGTCTCGACATCAGCATTTTGTTCCATATTACTTTTTTTCTTCATTTCCCTAGTTTTTATGCCTTTTTTCCCCTTACTTACTTTCGGCATGATAAAAAATCAAACCTGTGAATCAAAACAAACGCAACACATGTATCAATATAGATTGCATACATACAAGCTTTGTTTGGATAAACAATTTAATTAAGCGCTTATAGCATAAGCCATGAATGTTTACCACATAAGTACTTATGTATAAACTATTTCTATAACAACAGATAACCTAAATTCAAACCAGTGGCGGATAATTCGAAATTATGCACGATTTGCAGCCACAAAGCACTCCTATAAATTTCACAATTTACACATCAATTACTAATAACATAAAACACCAAACTAGGTCAATCAATACAACAAGTCAACAAAACGAGTCAAGCCACAAATTTAACAAAATACTCCAAAGCTCAACACCAAAACAAAAATTAGGCAACGACACCTCACAGAACCAAAAACAAAAACCACATTTGTAATGACACTAACACAGTTAATATAAGTGATGACATAGAATATATGACCAAAACACAAATTGGCTAATGGCTTGCTATAATTCAAGCCACTCTCAGTACCAAAAACACTGATTATTCGAAAACCAAACCTGCAAAAGGTTGCAGGCTGCATACCACGACAGAAAAAACAAAACCTAGGAGTCCGAGTTTCCCTAATTTAGCACTTATTTTCACCTAAAACATAGAATATAAGTTTCCCCTAATTTTCTTTTTCTAGGGTTCAATCTTTCCCCAATTCGTAAGCAAGCAACATCGAATAATTTTCAACCAACATTGAATTGAATCAAAACAAATTACAAACCTGAAGGGATGTGAATGTGAAGTGAGTAGTGTGGTCGTGGACAAAGGAAGAGTTGTGAGCAAGGGAGAGATTGGTCGAGTTCAGTGAAAGAAGAGTGGCCGAGTGTGAGAAAAGTAGGGTGCTAAAGAGTGGAATAACCTAAAAGTTGGGATATTTTAGTAATTTTCTGCAACTGCCCTTGATTCAAACTATAAGTTATAACAGTTTTCAGTTTTCATATGCTGTCATATAGAGCTTAAGGAAATAAGCTAAAAGCCTAAAATCAATTTATTATCATAAGCTCTCATAAACAGTCTCAGAGATGTTTATATCAATAAATATCCTCAAATAAGTCAATTCAAATGGTCTTATCTATTGCACACAAATAGAACAGGGTGTAGAAATACAGAGAGAAAATTAACAAACCTAAAAATTAAAAAGGAAGAAAAAATCACCCGAAAAGTGTAGTTCTATGTTGTCAATAGAGGAATCTCGTAACGAGGTGGAGCTCTGCTGCAACGCAAATCTCTGGTGCGGAATGGAGTTAGCGGCGACCAACTCTCTGCCTGCAACTTTGGTTTATACGAGTTGAGTGCAACTCGTTTTTGAGACAAGGGCAAGCAAACAACAGCTTTGGTTTTTATTTTATTTTTTATTTTTTTGTTGAACTTGAACTTGAAGGTATGAATTTGTTTTATTTTTGTATGATCATGGGCTCTTCAAAAAGATGCGGATTGGGCTTGCATTATAATCCCAAGTTTTTGAACAATTCTCTTTCCACTCCCTATGTTTCTTTTCTAAAACGCTTGAATTAAAATTTTGGAACACGTTTTTCAAACTTTTTTGCCTTGAATATAAACTTTGGAACTGTTTCCCCCAAATTTGAACTAGGAAAACTTCGGAAAATATTTTCCGAAGTTTTGGGGGTAGAAAAGAAATGTGGGGGATGGAAAGAGAATTTTTCCAAGTTTTGTTTTTGTTTTTTTTTATTAAAATACTAGTTGCCAGGGAAGGGGACCCCGATAATTCAAAGTTCATCCGCGATTAAGAAAAAACTGGCAATAAATTATTCTTAGCATGAGGAGTTCATTAATCACTTGAGTTCAATATTTTGGTTAAACTTCTAATTTGTGTGGGTTAATTTAGCTTCTTCAAAAAAAAAAAAAATTGGTTAAACTTTTGTTTTTTCGTTTTATCTTGACAAAGTAATAAATACCACATGAGATTGACAAACATAAATAGAACATTCTAGTTTGATTAGTGATGGCATAAAGTGCCAACCTCCAGCGTCAACTAGAGATAACGTCAAGCGAATTGAAAATTTCACCATGTCCCATTTTATGGCAGGCCGGTGGGATACCCATCAATTTTTTAAGTAAAAAATTATTAGTTAAAAACTTACAAAAGACAATGTAAAATAATTAAATTAAAGAACATTTTATGTAGTCAAAATATTTATTTATTGAATCTATAAATTATCATTTTATAATACATCATAAAATATCTATAATAAGCCAATAAAACAACAAAAATAAAAATGTTAATGAGTTCATCAATTCAAAAAGTATTGGAAACATGATCTTTAAGTCATCAAATTAGAGTAATTTAATTATAAAAAAATATATATTTTTTACTTTATGAGTAAAATATAAGTGATTTTTTTTTAAGTTAAATCAACCCACCCAAATTTCACCAGAAAGAATCGAATCTGAGACCTTAAGAGGAGCACACTCCCAAATTTGATTCACTTGATTCACGAATTATGTTCAACGAATTAACTCCCAAATCGAATCTCAAACCATTTTCGAGTTGGTTCGGTTCATTGTTAGCCGTATTGCTAATCTTAGAATCCTCCTATTTTAAATTTTTTTTTTGACCACATAAATTATTTATTTATTTATATAAAAAATATGCGCTGAATCTCCGTTTGTGTCTAAAGTTTGACACTCTTGTGCCAATAGTAATTTCAGCCATCAATCAATAATCACAACACCAAAGTAGTCTTCTTCTACGAACAGTTCATCAACTCCTGCAATTTTGCAAAAACAAAAAACGCACATCACATGTCAAATGTCATCATTCTTAAGGTCCAGGTTACGTTCTTCTTCTTCTTCTTCTTGTAATTCCACTTTTCTTATTCCCTTATTTTCATTCTTAAGATTATACTCTCACTCTTCATTCACTCCCAATCATGTTAATGTTGATAATGTTGTTTCCTCATTCAATCACATGCTCCGTATGAATCCTACTCCATCCATTGTTCAATTTAACAAGATTTTAACTTCCCTAGTTAAGATTAAGACTAACAACAACAACCATTACCCTACTGATATTTCCCTTTCTCACCAATTATTGGAATTCAATAGAATTACCCTTGATTTATTTACTTTCAATATCTTGATCAATTGTCATGTTGGTCAAATCAATTTTGCATTTTCTATATTGGCTAAGATTTTCAAATTAGGTTTTCACCCTGATACAATTACCTTCAATACACTTTTTAAAGGTTTATGCCATATAGGTCAAATTCAAAATGCATTGAACTTTCATGATCATTTAATTTCTCAAGGATTTCATTTGAACAATGTTAGTTATACGACATTGATCAATGGGTTATGCAAAAGTGGTGAAACAAAAGCTGCCCTACAAGTTTTAAGACGAATTGAGGGAAAATTGTTCAAGCCTGATGTGTTAATGTACACCACAATTATTGATAGTCTATGTAAAGATAAACTTATATTAGATGCTCGTGATTTGTATTATGAAATGATTGTAAAGAGAGTTTCTCCTGATGTTGTAACGTACACTGCTTTAATATATGGATTTTGCGTAGTTGGTCAATTAAAAGAAGCGATTGGATTCTTAAATGAAATGGTATTGAGAAAAATCAACCCAAATGATTATACTTTTAATACATTGGTTGATGCTTTATGCAAGGAAGGAAAGGTGCGTGAAGCTAAAAATGTGTTAGCTATGATGGTCAAACAAGGTGTTGAACCAGATGTTGTAACTTATACTTCATTAATGGATGGGTATTGCCTAGTTAATGAAGTGAACAAAGCCAAAGTTATATTCAACACTATGACCCGAAGGGGAGTTATACCCGATGTTCCTTGCTATAACGTCGTGATTAATGGGTTTTGTAAGATTAAAATGTTGGATGAAGCAATGGCCCTCTTTAAAGAATTGCAGAGCACGAAGCTTATTCCTAGTACGGTAACTTACAACTCTCTTATTGATGGTTTGTGCAAATCAGGGAAAATCTCTCATGCTTGGGAGCTTCTTGATCAGATGCATGATAGAGGTCAACCTGCCAATGTAATCACTTACAATTGCTTATTGCATGCTTTATGTAAAAACCATCATGTTCGTGAGGCAATCGCATTGGTCAAGAAAATGAAAGACCAAGGCATTCAACCAGATGTGCGCACATACAATACACTTATGGATGGACTTTGCAAACAAGGAAGACTTGATGACGCACGCGTGATTTTTCAGGATCTTTTGATTAAAGGCTACAACGTAACAGTCCAGACATATAATATTATGATCAACGGTTTTTGTTTAGAGGGCTTATTTGATGAAGCCGAGGCACTTCTTTCTAAAATGGAAGACAATGGTTGCATTCCTGATGCTGTAACTTATGGAACAATTATCCATGCATTATTTAAAAAAGATGAGAATGATAAGGCAAAGAAACTTCTACTTGAAATGAGTGCTAGAGGTCTTCTGTAAGAAAAGTATTCATTAATATGATTTATTGTTACTTACTATTAGGTTTTGAATTTCAATGACAATGATCTAATCTTTACTATTCCTTTATAAATTTACTTGACAGTTGCATATACTTTTTAAGATGGACTACACAATGAGCTTTCTTTCATCTCAGACATTTTTATTAAAAGTCATTTGTTGTTATGCTCATACTGATATTATAACAAATACTAATGGTTGTTCTTTTGATTCTTGACATAAATTATAGTTTTCTTTCCAATGTATTGTAACTAATGTGTTTTGATTTTACTCTTTACCAATAATATCTAGTTTAGAAAGTTGTGGAAATATGTGTAATTGGAGCAGGGAAGAAGAAATTGGGTATAGTAGACTGTTATAGCTTTACCACACGATGTATTTTGGTCTTCTATGATGCTTGAATTGTTTTGGACCCTAACTCTGTTCTATTTGGCTGACTGCGAAGTTTCTCAAGGATCTGTAATCACAAAGCCGTTTTATTCTGTGAGCTTCAGTTCTCTCTGTATGCATGTTTTTGGTATGTTATTAAGACTGGTTTACCTCTTCCTTTGTTATGTGCTCAAAGGGATGACATAAGATAGAAATTCTGGTTTACCTCTTCCTTTCTGTTATTTTTAATTCTGGTTTGATTTTAACTGAATGTAGGCTGTGAGTTGAATGTAAATAAATTGTGCTGGGTTTGAAGCATGTGCTAGGAAGGAAGGAGCCTTTAAAAAATTGGTGTTGCAATACTGAATGAAATAGACTTTTTCTATGATAAAGACAGCAAATGGAAGCTGATAAAGTAAGTATCCGTAATCTTAGTAGTTATACATTGTTCTCGTAGTTTCTGCATTGTGTTAAACTGTTAATAATGTGCAGCCTGTTGCAAAAACTTTTTTCTCTAAAATTCTGTTATATTTAGTAACTAACTGTTTTTCAGTCACATTTAATTTGTTGTTACTTTACTGATGTAATACCACTAAACTAGTTCACTGTATGTATCTAAATCTGTATATAGAAGTGCAGTTTTGTTGGGTGCGTTTGTTTAAGCTTTAAAAAAAATGATTTTTTTAAGAAAAAATCTAGAGATTTTTTTGTAGAGATTTTGAAGAAAATCTAAAGCTACTTTGTGTTTGTTTACAATCATAAAAATCTATTTTTTTTAAAAAAGAAGTTTATACACTTAGATTCCTTAGTTTTAAAAAAATAGATTCTTGAAAAGCTATTAGAAATAGCTTTTTATGGGTGCGTTTGTTTGAGATTTTTTTAAGAAAAAATCTATTTTTTTCTTAAAAAAATCTATTTTGTAATGTTGATAGTGTTTGTTATGGATTTTTTTAAAAATCATTTTCTTAAAAAAATCATTTTTAGCCCCAAAATGAAAAGCTATTTCTAATAGCTTTTCAAGAATCTATTTTTTTTAAACTAAGCAATCTAAGTGTATGAACTTCTTTTTTAAAAAAAATAGATTTTTATGATTGTAAACAAACACAAAGTAAGCTTTAGATTTTCTTCAAAATCTCTACAAAAAAATCTCTAGATTTTTTTTAAAAAAAATCATTTTTTTTAAAGCTTAAACAAACGCATCCTATTTTGGGGCTAAAAATGATTTTTTTAAGAAAATGATTTTAAAAAAAATCTATAACAAACACTGTTAACATTACAAAATGAATTTTTTTAAGAAAAAAAAATAGATTTTTTCATAAAAAAATCTCAAACAAACGCACCCGTAACAATGAATTTTGAACTAACAATTCAGATTACACTAGCTTCTTTCATTTACTTTGCACACATTTTCTCACAGCTCTTCACCTTTTACAAATTCTAATATGGTATGACTAGTCTATTCTTTGTGGCTGTCTCACTGTAGATAATGTCATTACATGCTATTATATACCTCTCCTGACAATTATCTACCTCTCTGGTGATAATTATCAATATAATTACGAACCGAACTGTTAATCATGAACCGAACCGAACTGTTTCAGTTCAGTTTCAAAACTGTTAGTTATGGTTCAGTTTTCTTTGTTTGGTTCGGTTCGGTGTTTTGGTGGTTTTTGCCCACCCCTATCTCCTGACAATTATTTTGTTTCGGAGTCGGCTTTTCCTTGGTGTACATAAACTCTGTATATGACATGGTTCAGAAAATAGTGAAAACAAGGCAAACAATACTAGATTATCAAAGCATGTCCAAACTTATATCATATATATGCAAATGCAAGAATGGTAATTGCTTCTGTGATGATATTGTCCTATAAACAATTTCTAAAAGGCTGGCCTTTGTTAATTGTCTAACTGCAATTAACTTGAACTAATCATGTTAAAAGAGTGGCCATTGCTTCTGTTACGTTCTACTGCACACAAATAATAATGACAATTAACTCTACTAGGCTCCTAATGTAACAGCAACATGTAGTCTGAAGTCTTGTTAACATACCAATTTCATGTCATTTTGATATAAACCTTTTCTTAAGCTTAAAATTTATTCTAAATTTGCATCAAAATTTTGATATCAGTGAATGGTAAAATAGACCCAAACAGAATGCAATGCACAAGGTCATATCCGTAAAGAAATTCCTTTTCAAAAAAATATCCATAAAGAAATTAACAAAAGGACTAATGCTAAATCAAATATCCATAAACTTTAGATCAGAGTTTTAGATACATAAATCGAAAGGAAAAAAGAATGGTAATTGAAAACTTCAAGATTCACGAAAATGCAATTGGAGGCTTCGGTGAGTGAAATGGAACTGAGAGCTTCATTTGAAACTCACAATGATTCAGTGTGAGAATGAGAGCTTCGCTTGAAACTCAAAATGATTCGGTGAGTGAGAGCTTCACTCGTTGATGCGAACTGAGTGAAGCGGCGAGTGAGTAAAAAGGCGACTGAAACGACGACTGAAACTGAGAAAAGCTTCGAGCGGTGATTGGAACGACGACTGATTTGAACAAATAACCGAGTGAAACGCCGACTGAAACTGAGAAACAATCAGGAATGATGTAATTGTAAGCTGAAAATGGAGGGATGATACGAACTGAGAATGGAGGGATGGAGGGATGATACGAACTGAGAATGGAGGGATGAAGCGATCGAATGGAGGCTAAGGATGGAGGAATGGAGGGAAGATGCGATTGAATGAAGGTTAGGGATGGAGCTTCGTGTCCGTGTGTTTATGGTTTCGCATGAGAACACTGAACGAGCTTCAAAATATTAAATGGGAAATCTTTTAAACAAATTTAAATTTTCTACCACATTTATTTTTCCTTTCAGGTGATTTAATGGTTCGACTAATGACTCAATAAATATATTGAATTGATTACTGATCGGTTTTTAAAACACTCGATTAATAAACTTTGTTTTGGAGTTTGTTAGAAGATAAACAAATAGTTAGTCTCCATTTCTAGAATCTTATTCCAAATTTCTTGGACAATATTTTTTTTTTTGACAGAATTTCTTGGACAATATTATGACATGCTATTCTTGAATTTCAATAAAAATAGCACCTAAATCGGAAAATAAATTATTGGATACAAATTATGGTTACAATTGAAAAGAAAATACTAATGTTCATATGCCCAAAAATAAATTAATAAAAATCAAGGTGAAGATCAAACAAAATACATGAAAAGTTCGTCTAACAAGTACTCCATTTGTTCCAAAATATAATTAAAAATTGGTCAATAATTTTTTTCTTTATATTTCGGAATGGATGGAGTATTTATTAATAGCACTAGTTAAATTGATTTGTTGTTGAAAAAATAACATGATCACCCAAAAATGCCTTTGTTGCTTCGATTGATGGAGGAAAGGATTGAGACTACAAACATGGCAATGAAAGCAACAGAAAGAACACTAGAAGCAACGATTCCCCGGACATAAAAGTTGTTAATTGAGCTCCTCGTAGGGTCATCCTTTGGAATACCCTCAAATACTTGGTCAAAGAGCCTCTTGAAATCGATGGATACCGCAAAACCTGCACCAATACCTGTGGCCAGAATTCCACTAATTACCTGCAATTTTAATTACCTTTCATTAAATTAATGAATAGTAAAATGCAAAAACTATAGGTCTTGGTAACGAGTGCCCTCGGGGCACTCTTTAAGCATTCTATTTATAGAAATTTTTTATTCAAAATATTAAACATTACAATTTCCAATGCATTGACTTTACGCATTCCCGTAAAAATTCTATAAAAACCTTACTTCATGATTTTTAGTTGTCTCTGTTGTTACAATTTAGTTTCTGTTTGATAATAAATTAATAGCCGATAAATTAGCTTACAACGGATAAGTTTGTAGCAAATAATTTATAAGTTCGTTTTTAACTTATAGCGAATAAGCTAGCTGATTGAATTTCTAGTATTTTGTAAAATAACGGTTGAACTAGTTTATAAGTATAAAATGACATAGAAAAGATATATTTAATTAATTAATATTTAATTTTTTTTTCAAGTAAGATGATATGAGCAAAATTGGAAGAAAAAATGATAAGTTATAAGTTCATAAACTACCTGAATGGTATTTGAAAAATAAGCTATAAGCAAAGAAAATAAACTATAAGTTTCTTTTAAAAAAAACGTTTACCAAACAAGATTTTTTTGGTCGTATGAGTTTAAAAGCTATAAAACTCAAAATTTGGTCTGAACAAACAGAGTTTGTTTGTTTGAAAGACATTATTACATACATTTTCACATTAATAGAATATCATATATGATGATATTTCCACAATCTTTAATGTTAGTCTCCAATATGCACTTAGAGTGATTGAGCTGAAACACTCGAATGAGTTTTAAAAAGTTCATACATCAAATTCTAATTACTAATAATTAACATTTAATTTATAAATATTTTATAAAGTATTGATAATATGATGCTATTGATTAATTATAGTTGTGGTGAGGGGTGAGGCTATGGAATCAAAGTGATTTGTCATAATGAAATTTATAGCACACTTTTTTTTTTGGCAAAATAAGCACAAACATTTTAAGGTAGTTGATAAATGATAAAAAAGTGAGGACCTTGTCTCCATAGAAGTCAAATTCTTGTAAGAATCCATTGCGTATCAATCTCTTTTGTTGTACAACAAAGTATAGGGAAAATGGTAGCTGCACTATACAATAAGCACCAGCAATTGATGCAACAGCGACCACATACCTGCAGTTTTTACATCAATTAGTCATAAAATTGTTGTACCAATCAATAGTTTATAGGCATAATAACCTAGGTTTCCCCGTCCATGCGAGCTTAATCCAGTTGGTAGAGACATTGCATTTTATATACAGGGGTTTGGGTTCGAATTTCAGACAATATCTCACACTTATCTACCTTTAAAGAAAAAATTTTAATCACTGGATTAGTTGACAAAAAACTTACACTTCTCATCAACTTAATAATAAAATTATTACTCCGTATTTTACAAAATATTGATAAATGTGATGGTGAGTATTGTTTTTCCAGATTTAAATATTAATTTTCTGAGTTTCCGAGTTTTTTTAAAAGGTGTAATGGTAAAAAAAAAACACCAAATCATTAAGAAAAAGTTAAAGAACTAAACCACTTTAAAATTAAGTTATAGAAAGAGTTTGTTCACTCTACATAATTGTCCTAGCAAAAAATTTAAAATTAAATGAAGCATAGGTCATAAAATAAATTCTTCAATTTTGACATAATTCAAAAAGTAATCAAATATTCATAACTAAAAAAAAAATTAAAAAAATAAAGTAATCAAATATTTTTTACAATACTAGCTTGGATGATTTATTAATTTTTTTGTCAAAAATTAAAAGCTTGGAATTTTATTTTTACCTGTATGACATTACATCTTGAAACTTCATCTTTTCAATATCACCAAGACCATCATCAGATTTGGCACTATCAGTAATAATCAATGCCACCGTTGCTACTGAGGCTGCAAGTGCAACAATCCTCAACACAAGCATTGAGTTGATCACAGCTTTGGACACCATTTTTACTTCAAAGATTTTTTTTTCCACTAATTAAGTCTCTTGTTAATTTCTCTTGACCAAAATAAACCCTTTTATAGACAAAAATTAAGAAATTAAATTCTGTTTTTTTATGTGTCCTCCAACGTTAGCTCCAATGGGCTTTGTCTTATAGTCTACAAACCGCGTAATTTATATTCTTCTCATGAGGCTGTTGATGAATATTAAGTTAAGACTAAATACTCTAAAGAAATATATTAAAAATAAAATAAGAATGATACAAAGGAGCCCGGGGGACTAGACTAAAAACCCAAGGTGTAAGAATACATTTGTCTCATTAAAAAAACTTACCAAAAAAAATACAAAAGGATAAAATCTTGATGAAGTAAAAAAGAGTGCATAGATAAACTAAGTATAAACATAAACAATCAAAATTAATAAAACTTATATAAAGATAAACCTAGCCTATTGTGATTGAAATAATTCGAAATAAAGCTAGGCAAACTATTCCACCAAGTAAAGTTATTTGTAGATAAACCAATGTTGGCAATTTTATCAGGATAACAATTCGCTTCTCTAAAAATGTGAGTGACATTAAAATGCATTTGAGAAAGAATATGCATGTAATTTTGCCATTTGTTGTTTTTCCATTTGTTATGAAGAGTCCAAGGAATAATGCAAGGTTGCTTGAAAGTCAATATAACAAGTCTTGAATTTGTTTCTGTTAGGGGAAAAAAAGGTAAAGAGAAGAATAACCGAGAGTTAATTTTTCTCGAAAAATGTTGCAGCGGAATTATGTTTCAAGGTGGATACTATGACTCTGATACCATGTTAGAGGGAAATAATAAGAAATTATAAATATTATTGATAATGAACTAAATACAATATTTACATATGAAATAATATGATACTACCTTGGTATTTATAACCAAGTGAACATGTTTAAATTTAAACTAAATCCCTTAATTATAGGGCTTAAAATAACTATTGAGATATTTTCTAAACACACTAAAATATAAAAGTAATGCATATCTTAAAAGATATTTTCCTATTCTAACACTTTCTAAACAAACTAAAATATAAAAGTAATGCATATCTTAAAAGATATTTTCCTATTCTAACAGTTTTTAGCTAAAGATGAGGCCAACTCTTTTCAGAAGAAATTTCAATGGCCAACAAAAAGACACAAGCAAAAAATATGCAAAGAGGATTCTAGGCTAGCGGCACAAAGATCACATTTGAAAACAATAGCACAACCTCTAGAACACATATTTCCATCGGTAGGTAACTTGTTATGAATGAGTCTCTATACAAGGATAGATTTTGAAGGAAGAATATCTTTGTGCCAAATCATTTTAGTCCAAGGAAGCAAAGGATATGAAGCATTTGAAACTTATAAGTCTTTTAAAGTTAAGAGAACCAGCCACACTATGAGTCCAAACAAGCTTTGTAAGAAAATTTAACTTTGAGAATAGTTTATTTTGTTGAACAAATTACACAAATTTGTAATGTTTTAGTACATAATAGAAACAAGAATGTGCTATTGATAATTGAAAATAAAAACTTTCACCTTAGCATTGAGGATAAGGTTACAATTGTTAGAACACAAAATACAATCACAAGTTTCAGACTTTTACTAGATCATGCACATATGCGGTGACCTCGCGAGGGCTTGGTCACAAGCGCGCGCGCACACACTATGCACAATTGAAATCAATCTTACACATTCATACAATTGATTGGAAGTAAAAGAATGAAAGTAAACACTGTAAGAGAATTTGATGAAAGGAAAGAAGAGTTTTATTAATCACTTTCTCTCAAAATGTTACGATACAAGTCACTTATATTGCTATTACTTACACAACAAGCAATAACTGAAATTGTAACTAACTTCCCTAATTTCTAGGAGCTATCAACTAACTTTCAACTAACACTCCTAACTAACTTTATTTTGGTTAAAACTAACTCTAATACAAACATTTAAATCTGTTACTTGCTTTACAAGCAAGATAGACAACATGTATGCAACACTCAATTTACATTTCTAACAAAAATCAATAGAGAGAAATTAGCATTAGATGGAGTTACAATAGAATAAGTTTTTTTTTATTCTACAGTAGAATAAGTTATACCCACTAAAAAAGAAAAGAAGACAAGGTCACTTATATACATTTTTAATTATATCTTTAATTATCTTATTTAGGACCGTAACAAAAGTGTCTTGCTAAATGAAAAATTGAAATCGGTAACATTCCTTTCTCTTGTTTGATTGACTTCTTTCTAAATCATTAAATGCCTTCAATTTGGATTTAACTTGTAGGATTATAACTTTGTAACTAACAATGTCCTAGGTTTTGAGCTTAACTTTGTACTACTATTTGCAATATGGCCGGCTTCAAACTTTTAGCTTGCATAGTTATCTTCATATACATACATAGATTCTTGACTGGGATTTAATATACTGAAGAAACAAGTGTACAGCTGTCAATATATTAAAATCAAAATCTTTGCTCTGTCTCTGTGGACCATTTCAATCGTACAGATCAAAGATATAGTGTTAATTTAATTACCAAAAAATGATATTTTTAAACGAAAATCACAATGTAATTTTTAGCACATTTTCATTGTTTGTTACCGATTATCTAGGAAATTTTGTACATTCATAACAAGTTATCAACCGATGAAAATTTTAGCACTTTTTTTTTATAAAATTAATTTTAGGTGAAACCCCGACATATATTTTAGGGTTAAATATATTTTCGGTTATTATAGTTTCATATAATTTTAATTTTAGTCTCTGAATAATTTTTTTTACTTTTTAGTCCTTGAAGTTTTTTCTGTCAGTGTTTTTAATTGGGTGAATGACATCCCAATTTAAGCTTAGAGGTGGACAGTGGGCGGGTATGGGAGGATTCGGGTTCAAAGTTGTCACCCTCTCTAAATCGTAGAGTAAAAAACTAAGGTCCAATCCGCCCATAAAATAAAGATCGGTTTTCACGGATTCAGGTTTGCAGTTTAAACAGGTTATCGGGCGGTTTGATTTGGTTAGAAATTAAAGAATAAAATTAAAATAGTAATAAACTCAACCTTTGGAGTTTAGATTTAGAGAATCATGAAACAAACACAAAAAGAAAGTCATAGAAATACTAAATCAACATAAAAAGTAAGAAAAAAACAAAAATCTCAAATAAAATTAAAAACATTACATTTGATTTCAACGAAATTAGACAAACAAGATGAAGAAGATTAAGTCATATAGGTTTCAAAATGTTTCATGATTGTTTCAGTCTCCATGAATTTGAGGTGAAGTGAGAAAGTGTAAAGAGAAGGCATGAGAAGAGCTTAAAGTGTGTATACGGCAAATCCTAGTGCAAAACGCGATGTTTTAATTTACTCCTGTGGGCAGGTTTCGGGCACCGTCGGTCCAATTCCCTCCACCCGGACTTGTCCATACCAACCCAATCGAAACCGAATTTTTCAATCTGCTAACCCGTGACCCGTTATAAACCGCCCAAATCTTTATTTTATTTTTCGGGTTTTATGGATTGTAACGGGTTTCAGTTTTTTTGTCCACCCCTACTTAAGGTTAGAAAAAACTACAAATCTTAGGGCAGGTGTAAGAGCTCCAACAATTTTTTTTTTGTTGAAAATATTTTTTATTTGGCTTAAATGTACTTTTGATCCCCTTATTTTTAATAAAAAGAAATTTTGGTCCCCCTGTTTTAAAATTCAATTTTTTGGTTCCCCAATAAGCACAATGGAAAATGTGTGAAAGAGCTTAACCGAGTCCGGATGGGCCCATATAATATCTCTATATGTCTCGGTGCCAGGGAAGAACTCTGTGAATGAATAAGTACTAGCCTACAACCAAACTTTTCATTAGATGCTGCATCTCCGTCCTTTCCCCCGATCAGACTTCTTCATTCTGTGACGGACATTGTAGATGTGTTTAATGGTTGTTGCCATTGTTTCCTGTCTCTTCTTGAGTGTCAACTTTATATTTCTTGGGGCAGCCATATTTTCTGTCAGTTCTCGGACCAATTCCGTCTCGTCCGGTCGAAGTCGCTCGACATGCTTATGACCTTGGAAATGTCGAGTCATCTCGTGATTGTGTTCGCCGTTCACAACATTCAAACTCCAACATCCCTTACTCAACAAATAACTCTTTCACTTTGAACGGACAACCACCCTTAAAAGTAATCTTCTCCTCCCTTTCCTTCTTTGCATACTCCCGATATTGTCAGCCTCTTTGACATCCAAGAGAAACGTATCTTTTAATTTCCGACCATTTCCCCCGTTATTGGACTTTCTAATCAAGACAACAAATCCTAAACTTTTCAGCTAAGTCATCACGTACCCAGTATAGTATATGGTTGCATTGCTCAAACTTCCTATCCGTGGTGAATTGGATTCATAAATCAACTTTAAGAGCGATTACAACAATCTCAGGGGCAACCACATCAATGTTAGGTTGTTCCTCGGCCGACTTTTCATCCACATTAATTTGTTCATCCGTCATATAGGACGTTTGTCTAACCTAATACCAACTTTGTGCTTAACATTTTCTTCCTATTTACCTCCATTTGACTTATCCATAACTACTCCTATAAATCGGGGAAATAAACACAACAATTTTAGTCCTAGTAATGTTCGCTATCTCGGGAGCGAACATTCCCATGCAAGTTCGCTAACTAAAAAGCGAACTGAACCAGACCTAGTTGTTTGACGTGGTAAAAACAAAATGCTTATAAGAAATCAAAATGAGAAGGTTTTAGAGTCATATTACCTTTGCATTTTAACTCATTGGGATGTCTGTATAGCTTCTGGATGCTTGAATTGACACTTCCTAACACAAAATTGCGCAAAAACACCGGTTTTTGGAGAGGTTGTAAGAGGTAATTTTTTTTGGTGATAATGTGTATTATTTGTGTCTGAAGGTTCATACATATATATAAGGTAAGCATTAGCTCTCTAGGAGGCGAACACTGTTCACCTACTACATAGCGAACGTCAACAAATTCAAATTTCAACCCACTTAGATTGGTCTGGTGGTATTGAGTTGGGACCTGGAAGTATGCTCCTCCTTAAGGTGTTAATTTTGATTCTCTCTGGCGCTAATTTGAGTGGGCTAATTTAGCTTCTTAAAAAAAAAACTAATTCAAATTTCCCAAAGGGGAGCCTGCGTCTTCAGGCAGGTCAAACAATCACATTTTTTACACACTCGCTGTCTACGAAGTGAAGAATGCTTTCCTCCTAATTTGCGAGGAGGTATTTTGGTATTTGCTAGGATGAAGAAGGAAATTTAGGGACTGCGAAAAGTAACTCTCTATGAATTAACCGTTGGGCTTCTTCTACTCTTTAGTTACAGGCCCTGAGGCCCATGTCATCTTGCATGTTTCTTTTGGTTTGGTTTTTCTCATGAAGTATCTTTTCACACCCCTAAATCACTACGGATGCGCACATTCGTAAAAGAATGAGAATTTTGTGTCATTGAAAAAGAAAACAAAATATTTTTCTAAGAATAAACTTTTTATTAAAATAAACAAAATATTTTTCTAAATCGTTTTTTCTTTCTTTTATTAAAATAAGTGACTTCCACATATATTTAGCTTTTTATTTTTGTGTGATTTCGTCGTCTTATAGTGCGACGCTGTGTTATTCGTCGTCTTGGTGCGGCGTTGTTTTGTTTTCCCGTCTTGTGCGGTGTTTGTTCTATTCAAATTGTCAGATTAGATTCGATCAAGTGCAGATTCAAACAATGATTTTGGCGTTATCAACGTTACAGATCTGGAAGCATGAGTATTTCAGACACTATAGTTTCATCATATTTGTAGGCATTTTGCCGTTGTATGCTATTAACTTGGATGCTGTGAGTTTGTTTACAGATTCATCCTTTACAGTTTTTAGCGATTTTGAATTTGTATTGTACGATGTATTCTACGATTTTGAATGAATGAATATCCTTTTTAGTCAAAAAAAAAAAAGAATAAACTTCCCAAAATATGTTTGATATTTTTTATTTTTTTTAATAACTATGGAGGTGGAGGAAATTACTCCCTTTATTTAGTTCAGACTACTATGCATTGGTCTTTGACACTATTCGATATTTTTAGCATAGGCCCATATGTTCAGCATACACTTTGTGTGTGTGTGGATTAATTGAGCTTATTTTAATTGGTCTTTTAATTATTGAAGGTGTTTTTTAATTGGCCTTGTTTAGAACCATGTTTCCCCTAGTTTCCCCTTGAATAGAGTAAATTAAAATTCGAGCAAACATTAAAATCACAATGCTATATAATTTTTTTCGTTAGCTGATTTTATAAGAGTGTTTACTCCTTATTTGATTAAGTTGTAGATGCTCATTCTTGAAACAAATTTCATTAGTTTTGGTCTGGTGGTAACGGCAGGTCCAAATGGTCTTATGGTAATGGCTTGGAACCTGAAAGTATGCTTTTTTTAAAATAAAAAAAATCCTGTTTCTTGAAATTCGGCCTCCTTTATAAAAATTAAAATTGGACTGCACAAGCATATATATCACAAAACATTAAAAACTTGCATTTTTTTTTTGTACACATATAGTGTTTTTTGTACACATATAGTGTTATATATACATTTCATTAAATAACACTTTACTTTCCTCTTTGTACCAATTTTTTTTAACACCTTCCTCTTAGTATATATAATAACATTTTCCGAAATTTTTATTCAAACCAATAAAACACACTTATATCATACATGATTCTCCATTTCATTCTCAATATATGATACATGCATACTTTACTATTTATATAGTTATTTAATATTACCCCGGACAGACTCAGCAGAGGAATAACTAAACCAAATGATGATAGTAGATGTGTATTTATCTCCAAAGATAGACTTGTCCATGAAAGTGGAGTTTCATCTTATTTATTTTAGTAACGCAAAAACAAAGGCTGCAATGCATAATTTGAACATTGTTTTCTTTTATAAAAGTATGCAACTTTTTTTGATCTGTTAGATTTGATGCTTTGACTTTTGGACTATTGCACAAGCAAACTCTCTTTTTGGATTTAAAGATAGGTATACCCCACTCACATGGTTTGTTTTATGAGTTATCACTATTCAACTTGCTATTGAGAAAATTCTTAGGAGGGTATTATGGATCAAAAAAGTAATGCCTAAATATTAAGGAGGGTCCCCAAACACAAAAAATGATGATTAGGGTTTGTTGGCTAACCTTTTTTTTCATTCATTAAAAAACTTTCCATAAATTTTTCTTTTGAAGAATAAAAGTCTACCATATCAAAACAATTTTACAAATTAATCAACACTTAAAAAGAATTTTACAATGTGTAAAAAAAAAGAATTTTACATTGTGTAAAAAAAAAAGAATTTTACATCTGTTTGATACGATTATTGAAAAATTGATTTTGGTATTCAATAATTTAAAAAATGAAAACTTTAGAGATGACTTTTTTTATAAATAAAATGTGTTGGTGCACAAAGGTGATAAATGAATAGAAAAAGAGAATATTATTAAATGCTCTGCAATGACGGCTACAAAAGTGAGGAATAAAAATCTGACATTTATGACAACAACTACTAGTCTATTTATACACAAAACTAGGTTATAAAGACACCACAACAAAATACTAAAATACCCTTAAAAAATATAAATTACTTCTAACACCATCCCTTAATTTATATTTACACAAAACAAACAACACCAATTCCATCCCTTAAACGAAGGAATTGATCAGTCTTGATGGCCTTTGTCAAAACATCAACCAGCTGCTTCTGAGTGCTACAGTGCACAACTTCTAATACTCCATTCTGAACCTGATTCCTTAAGAAGTGATACTTGGTCTCAATATGCTTGCTTCTCCCATGCAGCACTAGGTTCTTGGCAAGATTGATTGCAGACTTGTTATCAATCATCAGCTTCAGAGGCTTGTTTACCTCAATCTTCAGATCCTGCAGTAAATTCAGAATCCACACAGCTTGACATGCAGTCAGAGCACCTGCAATATATTCAGCTTCACAGGTTGATAGAGCAACAACAGGTTGCTTCTTGGAACACCAAGAAATAGGACCTCCCAGAAATTTAAACAAATACCCAGAAGTACTTCTTCTATCAACCCTGTCTCCACACCAATCAGAGTCTGAATAGCTCAGAAGCTCTGATTCAGCCTTTCCTTCAGAAGGGAATAGCACCCCATGCTTCAAAGTTCCCTTGATATACCTCAGAATCCTGACAGCAGCTTGGTAATGGGACCATTTTGGTTTACTCATAAATCTACTAACCATTCCAACTGCATAACAAATATCAGGTCTGGTATTACACAAATACCTTAGAGAACCAACCAACTGTTTGAAGGTTGTAGCATCCACATCCTCTCCATCAGAATCTGAGTCCAGCTTCTGATTCGTATCAGAAGGTGTGATAGCAGCTTTGCAATTTTCAAGCTTAAATCTCTTCAGAAGCTCAAGTTCATACTTCATCTGATGCAAAATGATTCCTTTCTCAGAGTACAAAAATTCCATCCCTAGAAAGTAACTCATTTTGCCAAGGTCTGTCATCTCAAATTCATTCATCAGAACCTTCTTGAACTTAACTATCTCTTGTTCAGAGCTTCCTGTCAGCAATATGTCATCAACATATAAACATACCATAATCATATTGCCTTCTGAAGTGTGTTGAACATAAACACCATACTCCAACTCACATTTCTGAAACCCATGCTTCTTGAAAAAAGAATCAATCTTCATATTCCAGGCTCTGTGTGCTTGTTTTAATCCATACAAGGCTTTATGTAATCTATACACCATCCCTTCCTGATTCTTTTCCTCAAAGCCAGGAGGTTGTGACACATATACCTCTTCTTGTAATGGACCATTCAGAAATGCTGATTTCACATATAAATGCATCAGAGGCCAATTCCTGTTAGCAGCTATTGCAATTACCAGTCTAATTGTTTCATGTCTTGCTACAGGTGCAAACACTTCAAAATAATCTAGCCCAGGTTTTTGTAGAAATCCTCTTGCTACTAACCTCGCTTTGTGTTTGCCAATTGATCCATCTGGTTTTAACTTCTGCTTAAAAACCCATCTGACACTGATGACTTTCTTGCCTTTTGGAAGTTCTGAAAGCTTCCAAGTCTTGTTTCTCTTTATAGCATCAAGTTCTTCTTTCATGGCCTGCAACCAGACTTGCTGCTTAAGAGCCTCTTCAGTACTTACGGGTTCAGAGTCTACTAACATTGCACACTGAATAATTTCTCCCTCAGAGTCTACTTCAGTATCTTGCAGCATGTCAAACTCTGCAAATCTACTTGGGATGCTTCTGATTCTCTGTGGTCTTTGATCTTGTTCCACAGGATTTCCTTCAGAAGTTGGAATTTCAGAAGTATGTTCAGAAGCTCCTTCGAACCACCTTCAGAGTCTCCTTCAGGACCACCTTCAGAATCTCCTTCAAAGTCTGAATCTCCTTCAGAGTCTGGGTCTCCTTCAGAGTCTCCTTCAAAAATTCTCACATCAGAATTGGATTGAGTCTTGTTCCAATCCCAAGTTTCTGATTCCTTCACAATGACATCTCTGCTGAATTCAATTTTATTAGTCTCTAGACAATAGAGCTTGTACGCACCTGTACTGTGGTACCCCACCAATAACATCATTTTGCTTCTATCATCTAGCTTCTGTCTTCTGGCTTCTGGGACATGTTTGTAACAAACAGAACCAAATACTTTTAGATGACTAACACTTTGCTTATCTCCAGTCCACTTCTGAATATGCACTATTTCCTTCAGCTTCTTCGTTGGACATCTGTTGAGCACATAACATGCAGTGGCAACAGCTTCACCCCATAAATTATGAGGAAGCTTATTCTCTTTCAGCATGCTTCTCACCATATCAAGCAAAGTACGATTTCTTCTTTCAGCAAGACCATTGTGTTGAGGAGTATAGGGAACAGTAACCTCATGCTCAATTCCATTCTCCTCACAGAAAGTTTTGAACTCATTGGAGTTATACTCACCACCACCATCAGTTCTAAGGATCTTCAGAGTCTGGCCACTCTGATTTTGAACCTTCACTCTGAATTTCTTGAATTCAGCAAACACCTCATGTTTGAACTTTATCAGGGATACCCATGTCATTCTAGTGAATTCATCTACAAATGACACAAAGTATTTATTCCCTCCAATTGATGCTACCTGAAATGGACCACACACATCAGAATGTACTACTCCCAAGGCATGTTTTGCTCTTGGAGCCACTCCTGATGAAAATGGCAATCTTGGTTGCTTCCCTTCCATGCACACCTTGCATGACTTCTCAGGTTTCTTGATGGTAGAAATTCCATGTACCAGATTCTTTGATTTCAAATGCCCTAGGCTTCTGAAGTTCAGATGACCAAATCTTCTATGCCACAGCTCACTATCCTTCTCAACACTTGTTGCACTAAGGCATTCAGAGTCTGCAGTTTTAACATTCACCTTGAATGTCCTGTTCCTTCCCTGTTCTGACTCCATAATCAGCTTCTGATTACGATCATACATTTTCAGAAGATTGTCCTTCATGGTAACTGAGAAACCTTTCTCAATCAGTTGTCCCACACTCATCAGATTGCTTTTAATGCCAGGTACATACCACACATTCTGAATCAATGCTGATTTTCCATTGTTCAGAATAACTTTGACATTTCCCATACTTTCAGCATTAAGGTATTTATCATCAGCACATCTGATCTTTGTACTCTTCCCAGAGTCAAAGTCAACTAACCACTTCTTGTTGCCAGTAAGATGATTTGAACACCCTGTGTCCATATACCACCACTCTGATGAATCCATATCATCAGTTTCAGAAGCCATTAGTAAGACAGATTCACCATCAGAGTCATCAGAGCTTCTGGCTATATTTGCTTCTTCAGACTTTCTTTCCTTGTTTGATCGGCAATCAGCAGCAAAATGGCCAAACTTTTGACAACAATAACACTGAATCTTCTTCTTGTCAAACTTCTCCTTTCCCTTCTGATACTTTTGCTTATCAGAGTTTGAAGTTTCAGGCTTCTGAACTCCATCAGATCTTCTCTTGGCTTCTGACCAAGTCTTCTTCTGATCCATCCTTCCAGAGGCTGCTTTCAGAGCCCGCTGCTCTACTTCCCTTTCAGAGGTTCTCTCAGTCAGACGCAACTCTTGCGCTTCTAGACTGCTTTGTAGCTCTTCAAGTCTCATAGTGCTGAGATCTTTAGAATGTTCTATTGCTACCACAATGTAATCAAACTGAGGAGTAAGGGATCTCAATACCTTCTCAATGATTACTTGTTCTGAAAGTGTTTCTCCACAAGCTTTCATCTCATTAGTGATTAAAATCATTATGGAGATGTACTCAAGGACCTTCTCATTGTTCTTCATGTTGAGATTCTCATACTGCTTTCGTAAGGACTGAAGCTTCACCTTCTTCACTGATGCATCACCACCATAGCATCTGACCAGTGTGTCCCACGCAGCCTTCGCTGTTTCAGCATCAGCAATTTTCTCAAACACGTTTTCATCCACGCACTGATGAATGTAGAACAACGCCCTCTGATCTTTCTTCTTCGTATCCTTCTGTGCAAGCTTTTGTGCATCTGTTGCATCTGCTGCTACTGGAACGTAGCCTTCAGTGACAAGCTCAAGCACATCTTGAGCACCAAACAAAACAATCATTTGTTTCATCCAACGATTCTAGTTTTTGCCATCAAACACTGGAAGCTTGGTACTCATACCACCGTTTCCGTTCATCTTCAACCTTTGTGCGTTCACTCAAATCTCACCAAACACAGTGTTTCCCAATCCCGCAGAATCAGAAAATGTGATTCTGTTACACCTTCGTTCAAGATTCAACTCGAATTCAAGAATCGAAATCAATCACACAACGCCTCACGTTTCACTCGTGTTTCCCGTGGAGCAGAACCAGAGCTCTAGATACCAATTGTTGGTGCACAAAGGTGATAAATGAATAGAAAAAGAGAATATTATTAAATGCTCTGCAATGACGGCTACAAAAGTGTAGGTCATAAAGACACCACAACAAAATACTAAAATACCCTGAAAAAATATAAATTACTTCTAACAAAATGTTAGTTTGTGTTTATTTACTGTAATAAAAGAATATATATTATTTTTAAGTTAAGTGTATTTCAAAATATATTTTTTTGTAAATTCTCTCAAAATCTCATAATAAATTTATGTAAAATTATTAAGTAATCTCCTTATTATAAAGGTTTCCGGGAACATTTCAATGCTAATTAACCAAACTTTTTTTTATAAAGAGCTGAGAAAAAATTTACATATACTTTGTATTTATGGGGAAAAGTTATTCGCAGGAATAAATTTCGTAAACTTGAAACAAACACTCTTTTAAAGAAATCAATTTCCAAAATTGATTTTGTAGAGAAACTACTCTAAATAGTTTTTCATTTGAACTATCTTTTTAGATTATTTTTTTTTTAAAATTCTCATTTTTCATATAAAAAAACTATAACAAAGGATTAACAACTTTTAAACATTTTATCTTTTAATAAATTTTTTTGATTAATTTATATTAATATAAATCTATAATAAACAAAACCCTATACAACTCAATATTTAAATTAAATTATAGAACCTTTAGATCCTTCCCTGCAAAGCATATGTCAATTCATACGGAAAGCTTTTGTGTTGTAAATAACTCCATTGTTATCTTTATTCTTTCTATTTTATGTGACATGTTACCACTTATAACTTCTTTTTGGTTACTTTTTGTTTGTTTTTCATTTTCAAAATACTTTCAAGAAAGCATAGAAACTCCATGCACTTGGTTTGCCATGTCATGATTCATGTAAAATGACCCTTATTTGTTTTTGATGAATCCATGGTGTGATCATAAGCCCATACTTTTAGGGCTTTTGTCTTTCATGTGAGATGATCCAACCACCATCATGGTTGAAGGTGATAGAGAGGCACATGGAGACTAAAAGGTCATCTTCCAACAAAAGATAGTACACATTACAACCAAAAAGATAAAGTTAAAAAGGGATGAAAAAGAAGACAAATTTTTCAAAATAAATTTAAAAGAAAAATAAAATGGTAAAACAACCCACTCTCCTCTGTCCTACTACTTGATATTTCTATTCTTCATGATCACTCTCTTTCAAAGATCTTATTTACTTTGTTTGGAATTTAATTCATTAGCACTTTTCAATTTACACTATTTTGGTCAATTATAATTGTTCCATCATTAAAATGTTCATTTTTCATGATATCTAACTTATAAATTATACAAACAAATTTATGATCGATTGACAGTGTAAAAAATTGTCCGCTACAATTCATCAAAATTATTCCATTTTATTTGTCTAGTTGGGAAGAATAAAAGTATCAAACTCTACATGCATGTCCCTTAGTTGGGTGTACCGGTATGTATTATAGAGACATAGATAGTGAAAGAGAGAGGAAAAAATAAATAAAGGTAATGGAAATGGGTCTTTAGATTAATGTAAGGGCATAAAGGAACCAAGAAGACCAAAACCAACTATAGTAGGAAAAATCCAAGTAGAACTAACTTTTTGTTAACATAAGTGACAAATTAATATTTCCAAGAGAATTCACTGGAATTCTATTGATATGCATATATGTCTCTTTCTATTTGACATATCTCCATTAAGGATGAGAAATTATTCCTATGCTTATCTAATTGCAATCCCCCTTTGTGTGTATGTGTAGTTATTATCATCTATGGTTTACTTGCAAACCGGCCCTCACCAATGTTGGCTAATAATTCTATTTCCTATGTGGCTTGTGAGATTCTTTATGTAAGTGTGAGACAATTGTCTAAGGCCCAAACTTTTAAGATCTCAAAAGATTTTACATATTTAGAAAGTTATATTTATTAATATTTTATTTAGTTAGAAAATTAATTTTATATTATTTTTTTTGGGATAAAAGAGAGTGTAAGCCCAAAAGAAAGGATTACAGAGTAAGATGCAAAGTAGTGACTCCGATTACATAATCATCAAAGCAACCTTTAATAAATTCTGGGCAAACATCATAAAATTGAAAATAATCTAACAAGGTGAAAGCCAATTCTGCCAGTCCATTTGCACATCTATTGACTTCCCTGTAGCTATGGCTTATGTTGATTTTTAATTAAGCTCTAGCCTTTGTCTTAAACGTTGCACTAGTCTGTAACCTATAGCATTGTCTCCATCTCCATTCTTGATATTGTTGATAACAGCCTGAAAATCAACAGACACTTCTACTTTTCTAAAGCATTTAACTTGTGCCAACTTCAAGCCTTCAAATACACCCCCATGCATAATTCCGCAACAAAAGCACTACATTGGCCAATATATTTAGAGAAGCCTCCTAGCCATTCTTTGTTTTACTAATAATTTTATATTTTATTTTGTTATTTTCATTGGGAAGCTGGAGAACAAGAAATCATTTAAATAGACTATGAGTCTATGAGTATATACTTCCTCCGTCTAAATTTATAAGTAAAAAATTACATTTTATTGTCTCAAATTATAAGCAAAAAAGATTAATTTTTATCATTTTTAAAATTTACTTTTACTTATTCTCATGAAATTCTCTTCTTTTCCCTATAATTAATAACTAATAAAATTTTCTTTATATATTTCCATTAAACTTATTTCAAAAAAAAAATACTCCGGTTCCTTTTTAAGTGTTGTTTTAGAAGAATTTTTATGTTCCAATTTAAGTGACGTCGTTTTAATAGTTTAAGGTATAATTTGTCAATTATACCTTTACTTTCTGAATAACTCTATTTCACATATTCCATAAAATTTAAGGGAGAGAAAAGAGTGTATATGCTAAATTTATTTGAAAAAAAAAAAGTGTAAATGGTGGATTAAAGGAAGGTAGAATTGGAAAAGGAATACAACAATCTACTATCTTGGTTAGAGAACTTTATGCTAAAATAACACTTGAAAAGAACAAGATGGAGTACTTCAAATGATCATATTTTACCTTTTTTAATAGGAAGCTTCTACGGTTGATTCGAATAATTCGAATGTATTGGTACATAAGCCATTAAATTCACATGTTAGCGATTATTTTTATGAATTAAAAAGTTATTATAGCTGATTATTGTATTTTAAAGACGATATTAATATTACTAGAAACACACTTTCATTGTTTATAAGCATTACACTTATTTTTTAACATTTTTTCATAAAAAGAGTTCAATATTGACTATTATAAGGAATAAAAATTCAAAAAATATCATATTTTATATTTTTTTTTATAGTTTTAAGAAATAATATTTAGTTATTATAATTTTTTAATGATAGAAAAAGTAATTTCTTTTAAAAATATATTTGTTTAACTAGTTTTTTAATAAGCTAATGTATAGGTAATTTGAAATTATCAAATTTAATTACCATAGAATTTCCCTTTTAAGTGGGAACTTTTATATTTTTTTTTGCTTATAGTTATAATTTAAGACGGAGGAAGTATGTACTTTAATTTTTGCATAGGGAAAGTAAAAAAAAGGGAAGTTCCATTTTTGTATTTGAGAAAAAAATATTAAGAATTCAATTTAATCTCTAAGAAAAAATAAAAGTATAGTTTTAGTTCCTCATAAAAAAATCAAAATAATTTAGCCTTTACTTGAACTGTTGAAAAAAATTGATTCCAGATATAAAACCATAAATATTGATGAAAATATGTTGGTTCAATCATTCAAACCAAAATATTTAACTTTTTCAATAAATAATTATTTTATTTGAAATCCTCAAAGAATACCTTAACACATTTGTTAAGATTATTTTATAATTATTTATATTGTACGGATCATTTGTCCCTCTTAAGTTATTGTGAGAAATCAACCATTATTGATTATTGTTAATGATTTAATTGTTTTGTTTGAATTGATGTCATTAGTAACAAAGTTTGTTTTCTAAGTTCACGTATGAACTAATTTAGTTGTTGTTTATATCTTTTGCGGAATTAAAATTCCATCTACAAAGTAGATAAGTGGTATGACCGGAGTTTTAATTTCGACCGACCTACATATATAATGTAATATCCCGCCAACTAAGCTAAGCTCGCGGGACATATTTTGTCGTGTTTTTAAGGACTAAAATTGATCTTCACCTGATGGTAATAAATTTTTATTAAATTTTATTTGTTTTGCAAATAAACTTTAAATTATCTGAATTTCTTTTTCCTAAAAATCATAGAATAATAATAAGGACTAAACTTATGTACAGTGCTTTAGACACAGTTCTTACTGTGCTAGATACATGGAGGTGATTATTATTATTAAGAAAATGGTTTTATTTTATTTTTTTTAAATAAAAAATATAAGTAACTAACTTTTTGTGAGAGGCACAGTAAAAACAACACCTAAAGAAAAGTATATAAGTTTTGTCCTAATAATAAAAATTGCCTAATAGAAACTATTTCTTTTTATGGATATCATTTTTATGTCTGTGATTGAGGCATATACTTAACCAATTGAGATTCTCTGGACCCATCATGGAACAATTCTTGAAAAAAGAACTGGCATTATCTTAAGCCTACCTAATTAGTGTTTTGTGGTATAAATTAAAATACTCTAATTAAGTTGCATCTATCAATTGATTATTTAAATTAATTGTATAGTTTCAATCAAAAAGCTTAATTATGTTCCCTGTATATACTATGAAAATGCACATATCATGCCACATTCACAACAAGTAGGCATTCATCATATTATTGAGACATAGACAACAACTAAATGGCTATGTACCAAACATCTCACGCCTCCTTTAACAACATTGTCATGTTATTCATGATACTATGATCAACAACATATGTTTGTCTTGTGCAAGAGTGATTAGAACATCCAAGATCATTATATGGATTTCAGAGAAGTGTCATATATATTTGTCCATTTATTACAAACAAGAAAATAAAACAAAAAATAGAGATAGCAATGGGCACTTTGTGATTATTGTCAAATTGGAAACATGAGTAGACAAGTGGCTTCAAATCGGGACATCCTTACAAGAAGAAACAATGATATAATACACATGGCAGAGTTATTATAAATATATAATGGAAAATAACTATCACTGCCCCATTCCCCTTATTGAGAAAAAGACAATTTAAGAATATAATACTACTATGCAATTTGATGAATAATTTAGCAATTCAATCCTTAAGTAATTTAGCAATTTAAAGTGAATTAAACTATCCCCAAGTAATAAAATAATTCATGTTCAAAGATATTGTTTCAATTCCAACTAAGCAATTCAATCTATAATATATTGGTTTATTAGACAAAAGAAAATTGGTGTTCTTAATAGTTTAAACAGGTGATTAGGTCATTCGAATCACTTCCTGTTATGATCCGATCTAAAGTCCATATTTTCGAGAGATTATCCGCTTTGAGATTAACCCGTCATAGTTTTGTCCTTTCTAGAAAAGGCACATCGGTGGTTTGAAAGGTGATTAGGTCATTCGAATCACTTCCATGTATGCCGTGGTATCACCTAGGGCCTTAACAAAGCCGTCCAGCCATCTTCCTCTCTCGTCGCGCAAAACTCCGCCGCATCCTGCAGTTTTGGCATTGATCTTTGCCGCTCCGTCTGAATTTAAGGCAACCCATCCCGTCGGGGGAGGTAACCAGGCAATCGATACTTGTTGTTGTCGTCGTTCTGTCCGTGCTTGTTCTTCTACTGCCATGCTAAGCTAGTACACTTTCACATACTCCATAATCACGTTCCACGGTTGTTCCGGGCTAACAAACTCGGTGTCATGCATACTCTTGTTTCTTCACTGCCACATTAAATAGCATGCTGTAGCCCAGATTGCTCTCCAGTCATTACCATGTTTCTTTCCAAACTCGTTATTAAGGTTCATCGTTATCCATTCATGGAATCCCACCATAAAGAACTGACTTCGTTCTTGGTTTGTCAACAAGTATCGCCAGATATCCACCGCTACTTTACAATCCCGGACGACATGCAAGGTTGTTTCCTCAAAGTGACCGCAGTTATAACAAAGCGCATCACCAAGATGCCATTTTGCTAGCCGAGCTTTTGTTAGCAGCTTGTCATGCGTTAGTTGCCATATGAAAACTCGAATCCTCTCTATACTATCAATTCTCCAAATTTGATTCCACTTCTTGTCATTCTCCTTCACGATATCTCCAGTAATGAGATGATAAGCCGCCGACACTGTGACCTGACCATTATTCATGCCTAGCCAGAGAGGAGTGTCCTCTCCTTGGCTCGGATGTGGGGGAACAATATCATGCAATCCCTTGACCACGATATTTGGTACAACACTCCGTATCATGTTGAAGTTCCACTCACCATTTGTAGTGACAACGTCCTGGACTTTCCACTGACAAGTTGTTTCCGGGATAACTACCTGCAGCTCATTAAGACGGGTGGATTCGTCAATCCATTTATCAGACCAGAAACGGATTCTACTACCATCACCTATAGCCCAACAACGATGCAATTCAAGGCTATCCCAGCATTTGGTGATTGCTTTCCAGAGGGAAGAATCATTATTATTGACAGAAATCTTACCTTGCCCCCAACCTTCTCTGCCATACTTTCCAACTTAAACATCACCCCATAAGCTTTTTTCTCCAGTCATTAGTGACCATCCCAACTTCATCAAGCAAGCCTCATTCATACTCTGAAGTTTCCTAAATCCCATACCACCATTTTTCTTAGACTGTGTCATAATCTTCCAGCTTATCATATGAGCTTTCCTCTTATCTTCAGTGTCACCCCAGACAAAAGCTCGTTGGGCCTTCTCTATCTCTTTCAGGAAACTTTTCGGAATCGACGTAGTCATCATCGGATAAACGGGAATTGCTTGAATGACTGATCTAGCTAGAGTACATCTTCCGGCTAATGAGAGTTGTTTTGCTTTCCATCCTGTAAGACGAGCTTTGACATGTTCCACAAGGTACTGAAAGTCATGCACCCTAGGTGATCTTCCCAGAGCCGGAACAAGGCCGGCCTAAGCCCAAAGTAAATGAAGCTAGGGCTTTAGGCCCAAAAGCTTTGGGCTTTTATAAAGGCCTAGAAAGTTAATAATATATACCTTTTCTGCGTGGATGTTGACAATAAGCTTTGTGTGTCCCAGCAGCTATAGACCCCTTTTTGTGTGTGTATTTATGGTACTGGGATCAAATCCTGTGTTTTGCAGTTTCTATTTTTTTCTCCCATTAAATTTGTATTTTTATTTTTCAAGATATTTTCCAAGATAATAATAACCACCCGTCCACCATATACCTTTTCAATAATCCCCATCAATAATAAAGTTTGCTTTTTTACATGCATGACTCATTTGTATTATAATTTATAGTAAAGTGGATAAATTATTATTAACTATTTATTTACAAAATTATTTATAACTTTAATACGAACACATTGCTTTATTTAATTATTTTATCCTTTAAAGAAATTGGTCAAACTTCATTATGGCCCAAGACACTAAGATAACAAAAGAATAGAACAATATAGTCTTCCAATTTCACAATAATTGTTATTAATATATACTCATTATTTTATTAAAAAAATATATTCTCATTTTTATAATAAAATGGACAAAATTATAGGACACAGTTAAGAAAAATAATTTAAATTATATTAGAAACTAAAAGTGCAATTTTTAATTTTTTTTTTGCAAATATGACATTTTTTTGGTAAGGACAAATGTGATATTTACAAATAAATAAAAAGATTGATATTTTTTATTTAAAAAAATATTATTATTTTTAAAGGCCTAAATTAAATTTCCGTTTTAGGCCTCAACATACATTGAGTCGGCTCTGAACCGAAACACCGAGATATTTTCCAAGTTGTTGAGTCTCCTTTAACCCGGATAATTCGAATAAAGTAGCACGCTTTGCAGCAAGGACATTTCGGGAGAAGAAGATGGAGGACTTATCATAGTTGACCTGTTGTCCCGACATATCGCAAAATTTTACTACTTTATACTTTATACAATTCTTTCAAATTAGTCATAGTCAAATATCAAGGTATAATTTATTAATAGTTGTTTCAAATAAATATAAATATACACTAAGATAAAAAATTTGGTTTGGTGCACTATAGTTTTTTCTCTGCCTCCCAAAAAACAGAAGAAGAAAACAATTAAAAAAGATTGGAAATCTTGGCATAAAAGGAGAAGTAAAACAATAAAAAATTGTAAAATGTCTTATATTTAGGGACAAACTTTTTTATATAATTAATGACAAAGGATTTATATAAAGTGATGCTTCGGTTCCATGCATAAAAGTGAATGTGGAATTAGACGTGGCCTGCAGTTTTGAAAATTATGAAATTTAATATAATAATTCCTTCGTTCCACAATAATCATTGTATTTGATTATTTCACTTAAATTAAGAAAGATGATACTCGATAAATGAAGAAAAAAAATGGTGAAAATTGAAAGTGACTATTTTTTTAAACAAATTTCCGTTGCAAACTCGACAATTATCATAAGACAGAAGGAACAATTATCATGAGACACAAGGAGTAACCATAAAGCATGGACACTTTTTGGATTATGCGTGTCCATGTCAATGTCTGACATCGACACCGACAGTTATGGTTACATTGAATTATACTATTTTCTCAAATTATTATCAGTGTGGGACGTATCAATGTCCGTGTCATGTCCGGTGTCCATGCATATGACCGTGCTTCATAGAGCAGTAATATTTATAATATATTTTAATAATAATTTTAAAGAACATGTTAACATGTGTCTTTCCAATGTGAAAGAGATAAATGTTAACTTAAAACACTTTTATGGAACTTGGAAATTTGGCCCGATTTATTTTTTACTTTTCTTTTTCTGCTTAAACGAAATAGAGAAGTATAAAATTATATTTGACACTATATCCTCCTTAAAAGTATTAGAGAAATAAAGTAAAGAAGTAAAAAATAAACAAAAGTGAAGTCAAACACAATTTTTTCCTTCTTTACTATTTTTAAGGAGAAAAAAAAGTAGATAATAAGCCGGGCCAAACGGGGCCAACTTTTAAGTATTAAAATTTTAAATTTAGATCTTAACATGTGTCTTTAAAGAAGGATATATTATTTATAAAGAAGGATATATTAGATTTCTTTTTCTAAAAACACGGAAAATTCTTATCAGATTTGTTTCCAATTTAAATTAAGAAAACACGGAAAATCTCTATGACAAAAAAAGAAAAATTTAAATTCCTAACTTATTTTCTAATTCACACTTTTATTTTCCATACTCATCTTCTTTAGGCAGAAAATCTTCTATACCCCCTCCTTTTGCTGATTTACACACGCGGCCCACTTCCCCTACTACTAGTCCACTATAATTCTTACTGCAATATATCCCCTCTTCTTCCCGCGCTTACTATTTGCAACCCATTATTCAATTTCTTCTATTTTTCTATTTTCTTACCGAAACTATTTTCTCTCATCTCTTTTCTTATTTTAATTACTAAATCCAACTCAAATTCCATTTAATTTCTCCTTTCCAACCATTCCCTACTCCAACCCCACATACCAATTAAATAATACTTAATTCATCAAAATTAAGTAAATTCTACTAAAATAGTAACTAATAAAATAGTATAATTAACTATATCCTAATAAAAAAATTATTTATAAAAGTTGGAGCGTTTCAACTCTAAGAGCACCTCCAATGGTGCAACCCATTTTGGGTTCTTCAGGTGGACTCCACAATGCCACATCACTATTAAGCAACACATTTATTTTTCTCTCCAATGGTAGAACTTTAAAGAACTCATTTTGGGTCCCACAACTTTAACTCACATATTAATATTATATTTAATTTTATTATAACATAAAATATTAATTTAAATATTTCTAATTAATATTAATATGAAAGAAGAATAAATTATTTTCTTCATAAAAACTGAACTTAATTTTTTTTAACAATAATTGAAAATTAACATTAAATACATAATACATATAATTAAAAACAATAAAAATAAACTTGGACCATAAAAAAAAAAAAAACATTACATATTTGATATAATTTAAATTTCGTTATGCTCATGTCCAAAACGTTCCCATATATTCTCTACTAAATCTGTTTGAAGTTGTCGATGAACTCGTCTTTCGCGGATATTTGCTCTCCTTTGTAGTCTTGTTGCAAGATTCGGATGAGGACCATTAAATGTTTCAGATGTTGCAATGTTATTATCCACGTTATCATTCGAGTAATCAAAATCACCTCCATATGTGTGTCGTTCGTCTTCAACGATCATGTTATGTAATATGATGCATGCATATATTGTATACTTGAGGGTTTCCATATGCCAAGCACGTGCTGGGCCACGTATAATCGCAAATCGAGACTGAAGAACTCCAAATGCTCGCTCCACATCCTTTCTTGCTGATTCTTGATGTTGGGCAAATAGTTTTCTTTTTTCTCCTAGCGGCATTGGAATGGTCTTGACGAATGTAGCCCACTCGGGATATATACCATCTGCTAGATAATACCCCATGTTATACGGATGACTATTAACTATATATTGAACTGTGGGAGTTTGTCCTTCCAAAATATCGTTAAATACATTGGATTGATTTAACACGTTAATGTCATTGTTTGAACCTGCAACGCCAAAAAATGCATGCCAAATCCACAAGTTTTGTGATGCCACCGCTTCAAGCATGATTGTCGGTTTACCATGATCACCTCGACAAAATTGGCCTTTCCACGCAACCGGACAATTTTTCCATTCCCAATGCATACAATCAATAGAACCTAACATACCTGGAAAGCCACGTGCCTCTCCCATTTGTAATAGACGATCAACATCATTGTTGTTAGGCCTTCTAAGGTACTCAGCCCCAAAAACCTCATTCACACCCCTTACAAATCTCTCTAAGCACTCAATTGTAGTGCTTTCTCCAATTCGAACATATTCGTCTACAATGTCAGCAGGAGATCCATATGCCAACATACGAATAGCTGCAGTGCATTTTTGCAATGGTGAAAGACCCATTTTACCAGTTGCATCGACCCTCATTTGGAAATACTCATCATGATTTCCGAGGGCGGCTACAATTCGAAGAAATACATGTCTATGCATTCGAAACCTTCGACGGAATTGAGCATCTGTGTATACTGGATTTTCAGAGAAGTAGTCATTGAACAATCGAATATGTCCTTCTTCACGGCTTCGGTCTATCTTTTTTCTTCTTCGCTTAGGCCTAGTAGAACTTCCAGATTGTTGTTCCTTCTCGAGCATTGACATCAACACTTCCTCATCGGTGTTGTCCATACATTCATCTTCTATGACTTCCCAAAAGTGTTTGTTTAGATCATCAAAATTATTTGGATCCATTAAATTGAAAGAAGAATGATAGTAAAGTGAGAGAAGAATGATAGAAAAGTGAGAGAAGATTGCTAAACTTGATCAAAGTGAGGTTATATATAGCAATAGTTTGAGTAACGGCTAGTTTGACTACGAATAGTATTTATAACGGCTAGTTTGACTACGAATAGTATTCACAACGGCTAGTTTGACTACAAATAGTATTTATAATGGCTAGTTTGAAATAATACATGCATAATATTTAATTTCAAATAATACTACAATTTTTCATCTTAACTAAAATTCATACATAATATTTAATTTTAAATAATACTACAATTTTTCATCTTAACTAAAACCCATACATAATATTTAATTTTAAATAATACTACAATTTTTCATCTTAACTAAAATCCGTACTTTTCTTTGAGCTTATTACAATACTTTTCATGAATTTGACGTTGACTCTCATTCATCGCGGACGTGTCTGACATGATAAGTTGCATTGCTTTAAACTCCATCTCGTCCTTCTTTAACATGTTTTCTTCCTCCTTGAGTTGTGCCAATTTTTCCATGACTGATACTTTTTTTCCAATTATTTCGTGCACTATTGTAGAAGATGTTTCAGTTGCATTTGAATTTACCTTTGCCTTACCCTTCTTTTTTGCCGCCTTTTGTCCCATAGGACGTTCCATTGGTGATGTCTCTGGGTTACATTCATAACTTGAAGGCGTCTCTGGGTTAGACGATGTTGTATAGGCTCCACTTTCAGAAGTTTTTGTTCTTTTTGAAGAACATCCAGTTGATGCGCCCATCCATTTAGGTTCATCTTTTAACAATTGCCATGCAAACTCATGATTGAATGCTCCATTTCCTTCTTGACAATAAAAGCATGTGCTTCAGCCATGATATCTTTCTCCGACGTTCCGCTTTTCTTGCCCCGAACAGCTAATTTGTAACAACCAACAAATTTTTGAACAAACCCATTTATGCGATGCCATCGAGCCTTTAATTGACCAATTGCCTTCTCTCGCAACTTCTCACGATACTCATTGTAATTCGATGTTATTCTTAACCAAAAACTATCTGCTTTTTGATCAACTCCTACAACTGAATCCTTCGAAATGCTGAGCCACGATTTAATAAGAAGTATATCCTCTTCTCTTGTGAATAACTCTCGAGTTTTTTTCTTAGCAGAAAGTTTTTCTCCCTCTTCAAGCGAAATATTTTCAAGACCAACTTGAGTTGAAAATTGAGGAACTTGACACTCTGACATGGACCCGATCGGTGGTTGAGTTTCATAACGAGGAAACTCTACACCTTGAGTATCCATTTGAGGTCTATAAAACATGTTGGGGTTTGTTGGTAGTGTTAAGAATTGAGAATTTTGAGAATTAGAATCTTGATAATTTTGCATAAGATTCCACATAGACTTTTGAAAATTATATTGATTTGGATCCATTTGGTTTGAAGAAATAAGATGAAAAATTGAATAAAAAAAGTTGTGAAATGAAACTCAAAGAGATGAAATTATGAGGTAAAAATTATGAGAGTAAAAATGAGTGTAAAAGTTAAAACAAAGAGATGAAATTGTGAGATAAAAATTGTGCCTAATAAAATTTATAGTAACAATTTTATTAGTTGAACGGTAATAAAATGAAGCATGGATGCAACGGTAATATTTATCTCAACGGTACAATTTATTAACCTGCAACTTATCAAATGAATGAAAATATGATTTTTATATTCAAATGCCTTTGAAGAACCTTGATTGAACCTTGCTTGCCGAAGCAATTACAAGAGACAGCTGGCGTACAAAGTGCAGCAAGCAATTGGCTTTTACTGACAAATTCAGTCCACCTGGCGTACAAAGGATGAAGCATGGCCCATTGGAGCTGCTCTAACAATCTTAAAGAATTTTCGACGCCGAAAATTACCTGAAGCAAATAGCACCGAGTATGATTCCTTCATTCGACTCTATAGCTCTCACATTGCGTTTTCTACTGTAAGTCCCGACATTGCCACCTCACAATATTCTCACACATTCACTCTAGTGGAGTTTTTACTTTCCGCCTATAATTGAAACCTTTAAAAAAACCTTAAAATTGAATACATAGAAAAACCAATTTACTAGTTCAATATACCATTAGGTGAAATTAGATCTGGAAATTTTACAAGAATAAAGCCTAGCACCACCAAAATGTAGATATGGAAATTTTCAAGAATGATGGCGGTGATAGAGACAAAGACAAAGTGGAACATCGGAGAACAGTGACGGCACCATTTGCTGCTCACAATTGGGAAAGAAAAAATGACGGCACCATTTGGTGATCAACGAATTTTAAGCATACTCTATTTCATGAGATCTTGGAAAACTCAAATTTGGGTGGAAATATATTGTAGATGACAAAGAGTTGAAGAAAATGAAAAGCATTTAAGAAAAATAATTGACTAGTGTGAGAGTTTAGAAGGGGTTTTTAATCTTGACCTTTGAATTGTAATCTAATAGTTAACAATTATTCTTACTATTCTCGTATATCTTTGTCATTCTTACATGATACTCTCTCTCTCTTTCTCTCTCTCTCTCTCTCTCTGTCTCTCTCTCTCTCTCTCTCTCTCTCTCTCTCTCTCTCTCTCTATATATATATATATATATATGACGGCTCCGGTAAGAATACTTTGCTATTGTGACACCGGTAATGTTTTAAAAAAATTCTCCAAATCAATGTTTTTTATAATTAGGGGACTAAGTTTAACAAAATTTCAAAATTCAAGTATTTATAATTTCTTGAGTTTCTCTTGATTTTGATTAACAATGTTAGTTGAAAATGTTATCTTGTTTGAATTTTTATTTAATTTAATATGTTATTAAAATCCATAAAGATTAATGATTTATAAATTTTTAGCGCTCATAATTTTTTTTAGCACATTTGCGGTTCACCCCAACATTTTTGTCTAGCTCCACCACAAATGGAAAGGTAATATTGATTGTAAGAAAATCAACCAACTTAATAAACCTATCCACTATAACCTAAATCGAGTCATGCTATGCCGCATTCTAGGTAGGCTGGTCACAAATTTCATTCCGGGATACACAACGTTTGCATCAACCAATCGGCTTCTTGTGTTCAATCTTTGACTTATAGCTAGGCACGAGTACACGAATTCAACAACGTCCTTCTTCATATCTGGCCAACAAAACATATCATTAAGGTCTTGATATATCTTCGTAGCTCCAAGATGGGTATTCAGACTACTCGTATGGCCTTCATCGAGAATTTTCTTCCTAAGCACTTGTAACTCTGGTACATATAAACTCGGCGTCTTATGATCCCTCTTTCGTCGACTTTGAAGTCAAGTTCTTAACCTTGGTTAATCAAATCTAACCAATCAACCAACTTCAAGTCATAGTTATGTCATTCTCGGATCTCTTCGAGCACATCACTAGTTAACTTCAACATACCCAACTTCACAATATTCGGCGTCATTTCTTTCTAGTTGAAAAAATATGTCAAACTCTTATGGTCGCTGAAGACTTCAAACTTTGGTCCATACTTTGTGAAGAAGATTTCCTTCTTGAACTTGGCTGGGTTTTGATGATAACAAACTCACATCACAAAAGAAGAAAGCTTATGGAGGCTCAAGATGAGAAAACAAGATGAAAACAAAAAATTAAGCTTATTGTTTAAATTTTTTGTAAGTATGGTCTTTATCTTTGACTTATCATTTTTAATAATTATATAACTTAGAATGCTCAGAACTTATTTTAAAAATTAATTTCAAATAAATTTCTAAGTTAAATATAAAAGTCCATATGCAAGCTTTGAAAATATAAAAAGTTGATTTTTTAGAAAAGGTTTATGCGCATTTTAAATCTACTATCCTATGATTCGATTTAAAAAGGCTTGGTGTTGTTTGAAATTGAATCTGTTTGACCGTTGCAATACTGTTTGCCTGCACTATTTTAAATCGACGGTGCGTAATGACCACTTTAATAAGTTCTTGACTTAATGCAGAATTGAGTTTTTTCATGAACCACTGTGATTGTAAAATTGTAACTTTTATTGTAATATTTTTTGATTAGCTAGTTGCCTTGCTTCATGGACATTTTCTAAAGCATCTATAAATATAATTGTGATCATTACAATGAAAAATAACTTTCACATTCTCAAAATTCTAAGTTACAATATCACGTGCTCTCATAAACAAACTTTCAATTTTAAGAGACTTTGCTTATACTTTCATATTTTAAAAGTTTCTGAGCATTAAAGTTGTATAACTTATCAAAGTGATATTGATTTGATAACAGCCATACAATATTATATATTCTTCATTCCTTTATGTAAACTTTCTCACCATTGTTGGTGGAAATTGTTGTAAGATAGTGGGGATGCTATCTTGTGTATGTTAGAAAGATTGTTAGGGGTTTTGGGGGTAAGATTTCTTGTAACAAAGATTCTAAGATAATGAATTCCTTCATAGGGTGTGAAGGGAGTGGATGCATGTACCAATATGAGAACTACTATAATTCTCTTGTGTTCTTTCTCTTTCCCTTCTCTCTTTTATTTTTCTGCACATTGTTCATATATTAACCTTAAACTTTCCGGAAAAATAAAAGAACGATAAACATCTCTAAAATAACCGAAAAAATCTAAGAACCTAATTCACCTCTCTCTTAGGTTGCACTCTTAAATTTACATACTGTCTCTAAACTTTTAACACGAACACTACAGCTGCTAGCTCTATGGGTTGAATAATTCCTCTCATGGATCATCGGCTGTCTTGAGGCATTATCAACCACTTGTTCCTTCTGAATCAGTATGCCACCTAATCAGTCCATCTTTGATGCATCACAATACACCAAAGAGTCATTGGTATTCGACAATACCAACACTGGAGCTGACGTCAATCTCTCCTTTAGCTATTGGATACTTTCTTTGAACCTCTTACTCCTAAACAAGGCTTATCCTTTCCGGGTAAGCCAAGTCAATGGTAAGGCCAGCTTCAAAAAGCCTTTGAGGAATCTTCTATAGTAACCAACCAATTAATCTAGAAAGCTCCTTATCTCTCTTACTCAGTGGCAGAGCTAGCATAAAATATTCGGGTGGACCACAACGGAGTGTGAATTTTTTTTACGAGGAGATAAAAATTTATAAACTGTTAATGATCTTGTCGGAATATCTCAATATAATATTAAATGAAAAAGAAATTTAAGAAGATATCACCCTCAACTCACATTTATTCAAAACTGCTTTCTAGAAAATCAAGAAATTATAAATACAATTTTTTTTTTGTATTTTGTTAAACTTACTCCCTTGGTTATCAAACCATTGATTTGAGAATTTTTTATATAGAGAACGATGAATTTAATATGAAAATTGTTAGTGTTTTCAAACTGCAAGGTTGTGTTTATTTTAAGGTTGGCTTCATTTGTTAAAATAAGTCTTTGGTCCAGATGTGGTGACTGATGTGCACACATGTGGTACCTGAACTGAATGCCCTAAAAACGCGCTTTCAAATATTTGCGTGTGATCTTTGAAAAAGATTTTTTTTGAAACAAACATATCCACGCTAGCTTGCGCGCCAAGGAATGAGCTGAAAGATTGAAAAAGATTCAGAAAAGATTTAAAAGCTGGTTTGTTACTAGAAGATTGAAAAAGATTCAAAAAGATTTAAAACAAACATATCTTTTATTAAAAGATTAAGTTTGTTTTTTGAATAATACAACAAACAGCTACCAGATCTCGTTCTATATAAAGGAGTGCTGAAGACATGTTTTATTCACCGAAATCAATATTCATAAATCTAGTCTTTAGGATTTCGAGTCTTTGTCCCTATAGTTTCTTGTTTCCATTGAGACTTGAACTTAGGGTTGTATTTAGCTCTTAAGCTTTTAAGCACAGAGCTGTTCCTTTTCTTGGTTCTAGTTTGAAACAAGATTTGGACTTTGAATCACTCAAAGCTTTGAAGCACGAGTTGGTTCGTTAGTTTAGGAGTGCGTTTCCATCATTGAGTTTGTAAAAATCCTTGTGAGGAGCAAGGTCCTTGTGAGGAGCAAGGTAGGATAGCTGGGAAGTGACTGAGGGAAGTCATATCTTGTGGAGGAGCAAGGTAGAGTTGCACAAGGTAGTGTCTAAGCGAGAGGTTGTAAACGGGGAGTTTAAACTTTGAATTAGAGCTATCATAGTGGATTCATTCCTGGATTGGTATCCTCCAGACGTAAGTGCGTTGCACTGAACTGGGTTAACAAACTCATTGTGTTCTTTATCTTCTGCACTTTATTTTCCTTGTTCATCAAGTTATCGTATGTTTATGATGTTGGCACATTAGGCAACACATCGTATACCTAAACCCTAACGTGCACCACATCACACTGCACATCTGTAACTTGCTACCGGAATTTCAATTGGCATCAGAGCAGGCACACTGTTCTGCTTTAGGGTGAGCTCCAGGGAAGATACTTTCCGGAACCATGTACAAGGAGGGCACTTTGGTCAGCAAACCACCTCTTCTAGATGACACAAACTGTGATTATTGGAAATCACGCATGACTGCTTTCTTAAAATCCATTGATAGTAGAACTTGGAAAGCAGTTTTAAGAGGTTGGGAACATCCCAAAGTCAAGGATGCTAATGGAGCTGATTTAAAAGAACTCAAACCAGAAGAAGATTCGACTCCAGCAGAAGATAACTAGCTCTTGGCAACAATAAAGCTTTAAATGGATTATTCAACGGAGTTGACAAAAACATGTTCAGACTCATCAAACAATGCACCGTTGCTAAAGATGCTTGGGAGATACTCAAGACAACCCATGAAGGAACCTCCAAGGTAAAAAGCTCAAGACTTCAACTTCTCCACTCAAAATTTGAGAATCTCAGAATGAAAGAAGAAGAGACTATATATGACTTTCATATAAGTGTTCTTGACCTAGCAAACTCCTTTGATTCCTTGAAAGAAAGGCTATCTGATGAGAAGTTGGTAAGAAAAATTCTCAGATCCTTGCCAAAGAGGTTTGACATGAAGGTCACAGCTATTGAAGAAGCTCAAGATATTGCAAGCATGAAGGTAGAAGAGGTAGTGGGCTCTCTTCAAACCTTTGAGATGAACTTCAGTGAAAAAGTTGAGAAGAAAAGGAAAAACATAGCCTTTACCTCCAACACTGACAGTAAGGAAGCTGATGACGACCTTGACACTAGAGAAGATATCTCAGACGAAATAGTATTACTTGGAAAACAGTTCAACAAAATACTGAAGAGAGTAGATAGAAGATCAAGGAGGAATGTGGAGCACATCCAGCCCAACATCAACTCACAAGGAAACACCTTAGCAAAATCCATGACAGAAAAAGATAAGGGTGTTCGATGTTTTGAATGTGATGGTTATGGACATATAAAATCTGAATGTGCCACATATTTGAAGAAGCAGAAGAAGGGTCTAGCAGTATCTTGGTCAGATGAAGAGAACTCTGACAATGAGTTGGAAGATATGACTGCAAACCATGTGAGGGTAACAACTGATGTGTGTCTCTCTGACAATGACTCTTCTGATGATGAACTCACTTATGAAGAGGTAGTCTCCATGAACAATGACTTGTACCTCAAAAGTGAAGAATTGTGCAGAACTTTGGTAGAACGAAATTACGATATCATGAGACTGAAGCGTGAAAAGCAGCAGCTACAAGAGAGGATAATTAGCCTTCAAGAGGAAATCAAGCAACTATCATTCAACCATGAAAGCATGACCAAATCTGTTAGAATGATGGACACTGGAACGAAGAAGCTAAACGAAATTCTTAACATCAGAAATCATCTTGATGACCCAACTGGAGTAGGGTATGGAAAGACTTAAAACAAAGAAACTCTACAATCAATCTTTGTTCCTGCTCAAAAAGGATTTGACACTGAGATGATGTTGCCACATCCTGCACCACATCAGAGAACCTCACACAAGAAGAAATCTACTGCTATAAAGTGTCACTACTGTGGAAAGAATGGTCATAAAAAATCCTCCTGCTATAAGCTCTATGGTCACCCAAAGAAGGAATCCCAATCACAAACTAGAGCTTATCATGCAAAGGCCAAAGTCAAGAAAGAATGGAAGCCAAGAGTCCAAGAAGCTGCTCACATAGCTCATACATCCCTCAGAGCCTCATCAAGAGAAGATTGGTACTTTGATAGTGGCTGTTCCAGGCATATGACAGGTGTAGAAAAATACTTGAAAGACATTAAGTCATATACCACCAGCTATGTAACCTTTGGTGATGGAGCTAAAGGGAAGATCAAGGGAATTGGGAGACTTCACAACAGTGGTTTACCAAAACTTGATGATGTTTTGCTTGTGAAAGGGTTAAAGGCAAACTTGATCAGCATAAGTCAACTCTGTGATCAAGGACTAAAAGTTGATTTTACAAAGAATGAATGCCTTGTAACCACTGACAAAGGAGAGTTGCTGATGAAAGGAGAAAGGTCAAAAGACAATTGCTACTTGTGGATTCCTCCAGAAACAGCTCATTCCACTACATGCCTTATGAGTCAAAAAGATGAAGCAAAACTATGGCACCAAAAGCTTGGGCACCTGCACTTAAGAGGTATGATGAAACTCATCTCCAAAGAAGCTATCAGAGGACTACCAAAGCTTACCATTGAAGAAAAAGATATCTGTGGAGAGTGTCAGATAGGCAAGCAGATCAAGATGTCACACCCAATTTTGCCACATCAGGGAACATCTAGAGTGTTAGAACTTCTCCACATGGACATGATGGGACCCATGTAAGTTGAAAGTCTTGGAGGAAGTAGGTATGTCTTTGTTGTTGTGGATGATTTTTCAAGATACACTTGGATAAGCTTCCTCAAAGAAAAATCAGACACATTTGAAGAGTTTAAAGATCTATGCACAAGACTTCAAAGGGAGAAAGACAGCCCAATCATCAGAATTAGAAGTGATCATGGCAAGGAGTTTCAGAACTAAGGATTTGCAGAATTTTGCTCAACTGAAGGGATAGCACATGAGTTCTCCTCTCCAATCACACCACAACAAAATGGGGTTGTTGAAAGGAAGAACAGAACCATACAAGAAGCAGCAAGGGTTATGCTACAAGCAAAGAAACTACCTTACTACTTCTGGGCAGAGGCAATGAACACAGCATGCTATGTTTATAATCGTCTTACACTAAGAGCGGACACCTCTACCTCTCTGTATGAGATCTGGAAAGGAAGAAGACCCAGTGTCAAACACTTCCATGTCTTTGGAAGCAAATGTTACATCTTGGCTGATAGAGAATAAAGAAGAAAGCTAGATCCCAAGAGTGATGAAGGGATTTTTCTTGGCTACTCTACAAACAGCAGAGCCTACAGAGTCTTCAACAACAAGACTAGAACAATGATGAAATCAATCAATATTGTTGTCAATGACTACCCCGATGAGAAAGTGCATGATTAAGTCCCAGATGTGGGTGATGATTCATCATCATGATTACAATTCAAGGGTGTTTTCAAGGTAAATTGGTAGGTTTTAGCCAATAAAAGTTGCTACAAGTGTTAGAAAAAGGAGATAACTTAATTTACAAGCCAAAGTCAAAAAGGTTGGAAAAAGTCAACAATATGGTTGAAAAGTTGTGAAGTTCGCGCAAGCTAGGGCAAGTTCGCGTGCGCGAGAAGACGACTGAGAAAGTTGCAACCATTCTGTTGATTTAGCGTGCGCGAGGTACATGTTAGCGTGCGCGAGATCTGTGCGACACCAGGCTAGCGTGCGCGAGACAGGGCCTAGCTTGCGCGAGCTGCTGCGCGAGAAATGCTAGCGTGCGCGAATCATGAGAAATCTATAAAAGCCAAACTTCAACCCTTTGCCCAGGTTCGGATTTTGAAGATTGAAAGCTTAGTATTGAGGATTTTCTACCTCCAAGGATCAGATCCAAGAAGGTTTGAAGAGAAGATTGATGATGATGAATGGAGATGAAGAATTCCACTTCAAATCCACCATGACCATTGGCTAAGACTCTTTAGGATTGAATCTCCATGTAACTTGAACTCTCTCATGTTGTAGCTAAGTTCTTGTATTGAATTCAAAGTTTATGCATCTATTAATCTTGTGTTTAATGCCTATCTTTCCTTGATCTCGTTAGATTTGAATCTAGTAATTGAGTTTCTATGAGAATAGGACTTTAATTATGGATCTAGATTAATAGAACACATGTGTATGCTTAAGAGATTTTGTATGTATGTGTGTGATTGCATGATTAACCGTTCTTAATCCTCTATTAATGTTGAATTAGTTAAGAGATTAGGTAATTGACATTATTTAGAGAGTGTGACTAGCAAAGAGATTTGTAGTTGCAACCTTGGTTAATCAATCTTGCATGAAATTGATTCAATGCTTGTGAATTTAGCTACTTCGCCTTTATGAGTTCATGGAAGCATGGAGGTTAAATCGTTTGTCATTTCGCACTTGAAAAATTCGTTGCTAATTGCATTTGTTTCGAACTTGTACTTGAAAACCCCCCAATTATGTGTATGTTAGATAATAGTTTTATAATTCTAATTGCCTTGAAATTCGATTAAAAACAATCTCCGTGGATCGATAATCTTTTATTACTTGCGACATTCGTATACTTGCGAAAAATCCATCAAGTTTTTGGCGCCGTTGCCGGGGATTGTCGTTAATCGACAAGGCAATTGGAACCGTGTTTAGCTTTAATTTTCTGTTTTTAGTTGTTATTTTCATTAAAAACCCAAACCAAAAAAAAAAAAAAAAAATTAGGATAGTGTTTCATTTCCAATTTCATTTGTTTGCTTGTTCGGAATTACCTTTTCTTGTTTGTATTGTGTATGCAAGGTAGGAGAGGAGCACTTTGAGATGGAGCCGAATCCACCACCACCTCCACCTAGGAGGACTCTAGGCGATTATGGTCAATGGGATGACGGACAACTAGCAAATTTGGGGTTCCAACCGGCAAACCCGGTTAACTTTGACATCAAGAACTCCGTTATCAATGCTTTGAAGGAAGACCAATACTCGGGGGCGGAAAGTCAATGTCCGAATCTCCACCTAGGACGGTTCTATGAGGCGTGTGATTATACGGACCCACCGGGTGTTACCGAGTCCCAAAAGAGGTTGAGGTTGTTCAAGTTTTCACTCACCGGGAGAGCCAAGGATTGGTTGGATACCTTGCCAAGTGGTGCCATCAACACATGGCAAGAACTAGAGAGAAAGTTCCTTGAGCGGTATTTTCCGATTCACAAGTTTCTTGAAAAACGAGCCGACATCGTTAATTTTGAGCAAGGGGATGCCGAGTCACTCTATGATGCGTGGGAGCGATTCAAATTGTGTTTAAAGAAGTGTCCCAAGCATGGCATTGATACACATGCTCAAATGCAACATTTCACTCAAGGATTGAGAGCACAAACAAGGATGTTGTTGGATGCTTCGGCGGGTGGTTCATTGAAAAATAAGAATGAGCAAGAAGCAATGGAATTAATTGAATCAATGGCTCAAAATGAGTATAGGGCCAACAATGACCGAGGAGCAAAGAAGAAGCCGGGCATGCTTGAACTTGAGGCAAACTCCGCGATGTTGGCCGAGCAAAAGTTGATGAATAACAAAATGGAAGCATTAGTCCAACATTTCACCAAAGCTTCGTCCGCTCAACACCAATCAAAGGCACAAGTTAGTCAAGCGCAAGGACTCCGATGTGATTTTTGTAAACAAGCCCATGAGAATGCGGAATGCATGCCTAAGGGGTCCGAAGAGGCAAAGTATATGGCAAATTTTAGGAGAAGTAATCCCTACAATCAAGGGTGGGGTGAAAACCAAAATCAATCCCCGAATCCACCTCAACAAAGTCGTGCTTCACCATTGGAAGACACACTCACTCAATTCATTAAGATGACACAAAGCAATTTTGAAACCATGAGGATTAACCAAGAGACGTCTAATGAGAATCACAAAGCATCGATCAAGAACTTGGAAGTCCAAATTGGTCAATTGTCAAAGCAAATGGCTTCGTCATCTAGTGGAGGTTTTGTAGGGAACACTTGTGAAAACCCTAAAAAGGAGAGTTGCAATGTGGTTGAGTTGAGATCTAGAGTGCTTCCTCCACCACCGGTAAGAGAGCCAAGAGTGAAAAGAAAGGTTGAGGGAGAAGTTGAAAAAAATGAGAAAGGTAAAGAAAAAGAGGGAGAAGTAGAAAAGGAGAAAAAAAGTGAGCTTGAGGTAGAAGTTGAAAATGAGTGTGATGAGGAGAATGAGGGCGAAGTTGAAAATGAGAGAAAAGCCTTGAGGAAGGAGATTGATAAACGGAGAAAGCAAAAGAAGAGGGATCTCATGAATGATTCCGGTCCTCAAGAAGTGTCTCCATATGATAAGCTACCTTATCCTCGTGCACCGAAAAAAGAGAAGAACCAAGAGGAAGCTTTTGGGAAATTCATGAAAATGTACCATAGCCTACAAGTTGACATTCCTTTTGCCGATGTGTTGGAGCAAATGCCGTTGTTTGCCAAATTTATGAAGGAGGTGTTGACGAAGAAGAGAAAACTCAAAGAGGATGAGCCGGGTTTGATGAATGAAGAGTGTAGTGCTACTATCCAATCCAAACTACCTCAAAAGAAAAAGGACCCCGGTAGCTTCACAATTCCTATTTCAATTGGGAATTTGCATGTAGGAAGAGCCCTTTGTGATTTGGGAGCTAGCATTAATTTGATGCCTCTTAGTTTGATGAAGCGCATTCCCGGTGCCGTGGTCAAGCCAATTAAAATGCAAATCACCCTTGCCGATCGATCCATCACACACCCTTATGGGATACTACAAGATGTATTGGTGAGATGTGCCGAATTTGTCTTTCCGGCCGACTTTGTGATTCTTGACATGGATGAGTGTGTGGATACACCGGTTTTGTTGGGAAGGCCATTTTTAGCAACCGGTCAGGGCATTAATTGATGTTGCCATGGGTGAATTGATGTTGAGATTGGAAGAGGAGAGTGTGAGCTTCAAAGTCTTTGAAGGAATGGAGCCCTACAAAAGAGAGAAGCCTAAATGTTTCCAAGTGGAGGCAAATGAAGAAGTTGTTAAGGATAGCTCTAGTGATGAGGCACCTATGCCTACCGTTCCGGAATTGAAAGAACTTCCACCCAATTGGAAGTATGTGTTTTTGAATGAAGATTCCAAGGATCCGGTTATCGTTAGTAGCTCTCTCACTCCCTTGGAAGAAGAGGTTTTGTTGAAGAAATTCAAGGAAGGTCAAGGTGGCCTCGGTTTTGATTTGAATGGTGTTATTCCGGTCCTTTGTGTGACACCGGTCAAGAATGAAGAGAAGCCCAATCCGGGTAATGTGCCACTTGAGCCTCCTAGCCCATCTTTGGAGGAATTAGTGCGGAAAGAGGTAATGAAGCTTGTTGAGTCCGGAATGCTTGATTCGGCTCAAGTTGTCCAAAAGAAGAAACATGTTGTGAAAAAGTCAAAGAAGGTTCTTCCCAAAGCTAGGAAGACAAATAGAAACAAAGGGGAGAACAAGTGGGAAGAATTCATGAGTCCTTCGGTTCTTGAAAAAGTTTTGTGTGTTGCTCAAGAGGCGATCCTTGTGGAGAAGCTCAAGAGGAGCCGGGTGGAGTCAAAGATGAAGTATCCTCCCTAACACGGTGATGATACGTCAAGCTTGAGACGTCAACAACAAGCGCTTCATGGGAGGCAACCCATGGTTTGGTATCTCTATCTCTCTTGGGGAAATAAGTTGAATGATGTTGGTGAACCATGACTCTTAATTTTGTCTTGCTAATTGTTGTCTAGGCACAAATTTATCTTTTGGAATATCCCAAACTTTTGATATCATTTTTGAATTTCTTTGATGAATAGTTTGTTTGGTTTTGACCTTAGGCATGGATTTGTGATGCTTGAAGTGCAATGGATTTTTGCAATGCATGGATTGAAGCACAAGCTAGGGGACATTCACGTATTTGATGATCTAATGATCCGAGCCTTTAAACCGTGAGGATTTGAGCCTATACACTCTATTTGCTTGAATATGTGAGTCCACTATCTCTCTCGACTCTAGAACTTGCTTTTATTCTCTTGATTTATTGAGTAGCATTGATTAGCACACGAGGCAAGTTTGTTGGTACCTAGAGCCTTTGTAGCCTACCTTATCATGTTATATCCTTTGCTAACCCACTTTTGAGCCTAAAAACAAATTTTATTGGTTGATTGTCTTCTTAACCCTTGTTTTTTCTAAAAAAAATTGTTTTCTTGGAGTTAAGTTGATTGTTTTTGTTTGTTCATATGGCAAATGCATAAGTTTGGGGTTGCTTTTGGAACTAGCAACAAATTAAGTTTGGGGTGGGTATACTAGAGCAAGCAATGTTATGAAAATTGTTGAAAAAAAAAACATGAAAAAGAAAATGTTGAAAGTGAAAAAAAAAAAAAAAAAAAGAAAAAAATATTGTGAGAAATAAGAAGTCCAAAAGTTGAAAAGAAAAAAAAATATGACTTCTTCAAAAAGATTGTGAAATGAAAATCTTTAAAAAGTTTGAAAAAGAATGTTTATGATTGTGGAAATAAAATGCTCTCTAGTATAGCCTTGAAAAATGGAAGTTTTGTGTTGAAAATTGTGTGTAAAGTTTGTTCTTAACTCCAAGTTTTTAACTCACTTCCCAAAAACATCCACCTTACCTTAAGCCCCGTTACAACCTTGAAAGTCCTCTAATGTGTGTGTTTCATATGCTATTTGATTTATCTTTAGAATGCTTGCAAGCTTATGGTAGAAGAGTTAGGTATGTGTTGATTGAGTGATTAGCCACTATAAAATTGAGTGAATGTGAGTGGTGTGAAGCGATCATTGTTTATCAAATATTGTGAATGTGTCCATGGTTGTGTGAATTGAAGTCATTGTAGGGAAATGTTGCATGGAAGGTTGATCAGTTGAAGTGCGTAATGAAAAGATCAAATGAATTATGTGTTGAAGGAATTTAAGAAGGTTGTCAAGATTTTGTGGTTTTTCGTTTGATAAAAGTGTTCCTTGAGGACAAGGAACGAGATAAGTTTGGGGTTGTGATGATTCATCATCATGATTACAATTCAAGGGTGTTTTCAAGGTAAATTGGTAGGTTTTAGCCAATAAAAGTTGCTACAAGTGTTAGAAAAAGGAGATAACTTAATTTACAAGCCAAAGTCAAAAAGGTTGGAAAAAGTCAACAATATGGTTGAAAAGTTGTGAAGTTCGCGCAAGCTAGGGCAAGTTCGCGTGCGCGAGAAGACGACTGAGAAAGTTGCAACCATTCTGTTGATTTAGCGTGCGCGAGGTACATGTTAGCGTGCGCGAGATCTGTGCGACACCAGGCTAGCGTGCGCGAGACAGGGCCTAGCTTGCGCGAGCTGCTGCGCGAGAAATGCTAGCGTGCGCGAATCGTGAGAAATCTATAAAAGCCAAACTTCAACCCTTTGCCCAGGTTCGGATTTTGAAGATTGAAAGCTTAGTATTGAGGATTTTCTACCTCCAAGGATCAGATCCAAGAAGGTTTGAAGAGAAGATTGATGATGATGAATGGAGATGAAGAATTCCACTTCAAATCCACCATGACCATTGGCTAAGACTCTTTAGGATTGAATCTCCATGTAACTTGAACTCTCTCATGTTGTAGCTAAGTTCTTGTATTGAATTCAAAGTTTATGCATCTATTAATCTTGTGTTTAATGCCTATCTTTCCTTGATCTCGTTAGATTTGAATCTAGTAATTGAGTTTCTATGAGAATAGGACTTTAATTATGGATCTAGATTAATAGAACACATGTGTATGCTTAAGAGATTTTGTATGTATGTGTGTGATTGCATGATTAACCGTTCTTAATCCTCTATTAATGTTGAATTAGTTAAGAGATTAGGTAATTGACATTATTTAGAGAGTGTGACTAGCAAAGAGATTTGTAGTTGCAACCTTGGTTAATCAATCTTGCATGAAATTGATTCAATGCTTGTGAATTTAGCTACTTCGCCTTTATGAGTTCATGGAAGCATGGAGGTTAAATCGTTTGTCATTTCGCACTTGAAAAATTCGTTGCTAATTGCATTTGTTTCGAACTTGTACTTGAAAACCCCCCAATTATGTGTATGTTAGATAATAGTTTTATAATTCTAATTGCCTTGAAATTCGATTAAAAACAATCTCCGTGGATCGATAATCTTTTATTACTTGCGACATTCGTATACTTGCGAAAAATCCATCAGTGGGCACATCCGAGCCCCTACCTGAAGACTCTGAAGTTGAAGAAAATTCTGAGAAAGAAGAGCAAGAAACAGATCAAGGTCAAACAAGCAAAGGTCCTTCCATCAGAATTTAGAAGAATCATCCTAAAGAGCTCATCATAGGAAATCCAGATTTACCCGTCATGACTAGGTCAAGGGAGGTAATCTCCAATGCTTGCTTTGTATCCACCATAGAACCAAAGAATGTTAAGGAAGCCTTGATAGATAAATGTGATTAATGCAATGCAAGAAGAATTGAACGAGTTCAAGAGGAATGAGGTGTGGGACTTAGTTCCAAAACCTGATGGGGTCAACATCATAGACACCAAGTGGGTGTATAGAAACAAGTCTGATGAAAGTGGTGTTGTCACAAGGAACAAGGCCAGGCTTGTAGCACAAGGATACTCTCAGATTGAAGGTGTAAACTTTGATGAAACCTTTGCTCCAGTAGCTCGTCTTGAGTCTATAAGGTTACTTCTAGGAGTGGCATGTATTTTGAAGTTCAAGCTTTTTCAAATGGACGTGAAGAGTGCCTTCCTCAATGGGTACTTGAATGAAGAAGTGTATGTAGCACAGCCAAAGGGATTTATTGATCCTAATCTCCCAGATCATGTCTACAGATTGAAGAAAGCTCTGTATGGATTGAAGCAAGCTCCCAGGGCTTGGTATGAAAGGCTAACCAAGTTTCTTCTACAGCAAGGGTACAAAAAGGGTGAAACAGACAAGACCTTGTTTGTGAGACAAGAAAAAGGAAAGCTCATGATAGCACAAATCTATGTAGATGATATTGTGTTTGGTGGCATGCCAGATGCTTTGGTGAAACAATTTGTGCATTAAATGCAATCTGAATTTGAGATGAGCCTTGTCGGTGAATTAACCTATTTTCTTGGTCTACAAGTAAAGCAAATGGAGGACACAATATTCATCTCTCAAAGCAAATATGCCAAGAATATTGTAAAGAAGTTTGAAATGTAGAGTGCAACACACAAGAAAACTCCTGCAGCAACTCATATTAAACTCACCAAGGATGAGAAAGGCGTCAGTGTTGATCAAAGCCTATACAGAAGCATCATTGGCAGTCTACTTTACCTCACAGCAAGTAGGCCTGATCTCTCCTTTGCAGTCGGTGTATGTGCTAGATACCAAGCTGAGCCTAAGATGAGTCATCTCACACAAGTCAAGAGAATTCTGAAGTATGTGAATGGCACAAGTGACTATGGTATCATGTACTCTCATGATGAAGACACAAGGTTGACAGGGTATTGTGAGGCTGACTGGGCAGGCAGTGCAGATGATAGGAAGAGTACCTCAGGTGGATGTTTCTTTCTGGGCAACAACCTAATCTCATGGTTCAGCAAGAAACAGAATTGTGTAGCTCTTTCAACAGCAGAAGCTAAGTATATCGCAGCAGGAAGCAGTTGTTCTCAATTCCTTTGGATGAAGCAGATGCTGAGTGAGTACAATGTGGAGCAAGATGTGCTCACATTATACTGTGACAATATGAGTGGTATAAATATTTCCAAGAATCCTATCCAACACAGTAGGACCAAGCACATTGATATTCGTCACCATTTTATCAGGGATCTAGTTAAAGACAAGGTTGTGACCTTAGAGCATGTAGCCACAGACAATCAACTGGTTGACATTTTTACAAAGGCTTTGGATGCAAATAAGTTTGAGACATTAAGAGGCAAACTTGGTATTTGCCTTCTTGATGACCAATAGCAATCTTGCTATTGAAGCGTGCAACGGAGACCTGCCTACTACTTCCATTTGTTTATGCACGCTATCCAAAGACAGTCATCACAGGTTTTTCTCAACATAATATATCAAGACTATTCCACCTTTCATACTGTGATGAAGAACTATGAAGAAGATCCTGATGTAGAGCTCAATGTGGTCCACATTGGAGCCTCTGAGAAGTAGAAGCCTTACCCAGAGCTGAAGACTACAAATCATGCTATCTGTAAGAGCATTGTTGAAGGCAAGGTCAAAGAATGACCTTTTTGATATAGAAGGAGTATATTATGTGCAAAACAACTCAGAAGCATTTAAGTTTTTAAGCATAGGGCATAATCATAATCATAATCATAGCAATATGGATGATTCATTGTGCTTAGTCATGATCATCGAAATATGGATGACTTTTATGCTTAGGATCACAATCATAGAAATATGGGTGATTCACGTCACAGTCATAGCAATATGGGTGACTTAGTTACAATCATAGAAATATGGGTAACTTGTACTTGCTTAACTATGAATGCACATACAGCAACCATGGAGAATGAAGACTACAAGACTATGGATTGCTGGACTATATGGATTCTATGAAGACAACTACTGAAGAAATTGAAGACTACTGAAGCATCTCTTTTTGAAGACCTTGGTCATGTGTTGGTGCTTAGAACATTTGTCAAAGATCCATCTACTCTGTATATTGCACATTTAATGGCCCCATTACTATTTGATTACTCTTTCTGTTCTTAAACTTTTTGTCAACATTATGGCTAAAAAGGGGGAGAAAAGATAAGTAGTATATCCAGGGGGAGTAAGAGGAAAAGGTAGTGCAATATGTCTACTCTGGTACATGATGTAGTACCAGATGTGTGCACATCGTTGAAGACAGATTGTGCTTGTATTCTGCACATCTTTTTGAAGACTTTGAAGCACCAGACGAATGGAGACTGATCCTTTGAAGACTGATGAAGATGGTGCTTGAATTTAGGGGGAGTAAAGTATTTTACTGAAGCTACTGAAGACACTTCCCCTCTTAACTGTGTGTATGATTCATCACCATGCTTGTATGTTGGGAGTTTTATTCTCTCAGAAGATTGAGGCAAGATTCCGCTGCTGCAACGCCTCTGATGTTCTAATGATTCTCTCCAAAGTCTAGCTGGCTGACTCCAAAGGTTATTTTAGCCACAATTTGCCAAAGGGGGAGATTGTTAGTGTTTTCAACCTGCAAGGTTGTGTTTATTTTAGGGTTGACTTCATTTGTTAAAATAAGCCTTTGGTCCATATGTGGTGACTGATGTGCACACATGTGGTACCTGAACTGAATGCCCTAAAAACGCGCTTTCAAATATTTGCGTGTGATCTTTGAAAAAGATTTGTTTTGAAACAAACAAATCCACGCTAGCTTGCGCGCCAAGGAACGAGCTGAAAGATTGAAAAAGATTCAGAAAAGATTTAAAAGCTGGTTTGTTACTAGAAGATTGAAAAAGATTCAAAAAGATTTAAAACAAACATATCTTTTATTAAAAGATGAAGTTTGTTTTTTGAAGAATACAACAAACAGCTACCAGATCTCGTTCTATATAAAGGAGTGCTGAAGACATGTTTTATTCACCGAAATCAATATTCATAAATCTAGTCTTTAGGATTTCGAGTCTTTGTCCCTATAGTTTCTTGTTTCCATTGAGACTTGAACTTAGGGTTGTATTTAGCTCTTAAGCTTTTAAGCACAGAGCTGTTCCTTTTCTTGGTTCTAGTTTGAAACAAGATTTGGACTTTGAATCACTCAAAGCTTTGAAGCACGAGTTGGTTCGTTAGTTTAGGAGTGCGTCTCCATCATTGAGTTTGTAAAAATCCTTGTGAGGAGCAAGGTCCTTGTGAGGAGCAAGGTAGGATAGCTGGGAAGTGACTGAGGGAAGTCATATCTTGTGGAGGAGCAAGGTAGAGTTGCACAAGGTAGTGTCTAAGCGAGAGGTTGTAAACGGGGAGTTTAAACTTTGAATTAGAGCTATCATAGTGGATTCATTCCTGGATTGGTATCCTCCAGACGTAAGTGCGTTGCACTGAACTGGGTTAACAAACTCATTGTGTTCTTTATCTTCTGCACTTTATTTTCCTTGTTCATCAAGTTATCGTATGTTTATGATGTCGGCACATTAGGCAACACATCGTATACCTAAACCCTAACGTGCACCACATCACACTGCACATCTGTAACTTGCTACCGGAATTTCAATTGGCATCAGAGCAGGCACACTGTTCTGCTTTAGGGTGAGCTCCAGGGAAGATACTTTCCGGAACCATGTACAAGGAGGGCACTTTGGTCAGCAAACCACCTCTTCTAGATGACACAAACTGTGATTATTGGAAATCACGCATGACTGCTTTCTTAAAATCCATTGATAGTAGAACTTGGAAAGCAGTTTTAAGAGGTTGGGAACATCCCAAAGTCAAGGATGCTAATGGAGCTGATTTAAAAGAACTCAAACCAGAAGAAGATTCGACTCCAGCAGAAGATAACTAGCTCTTGGCAACAATAAAGCTTTAAATGGATTATTCAACGGAGTTGACAAAAACATGTTCAGACTCATCAAACAATGCACCGTTGCTAAAGATGCTTGGGAGATACTCAAGACAACCCATGAAGGAACCTCCAAGGTAAAAAGCTCAAGACTTCAACTTCTCCACTCAAAATTTGAGAATCTCAGAATGAAAGAAGAAGAGACTATATATGACTTTCATATAAGTGTTCTTGACCTAGCAAACTCCTTTGATTCCTTGAAAGAAAGGCTATCTGATGAGAAGCTGGTAAGAAAAATTCTCAGATCCTTGCCAAAGAGGTTTGACATGAAGGTCACAGCTATTGAAGAAGCTCAAGATATTGCAAGCATGAAGGTTGAAGAGGTAGTGGGCTCTCTTCAAACCTTTGAGATGAACTTCAGTGAAAAAGTTGAGAAGAAAGGGAAAAACATAGCCTTTACCTCCAACACTGACAGTAAGGAAGCTGATGACGACCTTGACACTAGAGAAGATATCTCAGACGAAATAGTATTACTTGGAAAACAGTTCAACAAAATACTGAAGAGAGTAGATAGAAGATCAAGGAGGAATGTGGAGCACATCCAGCCCAACATCAACTCACAAGGAAACACCTTAGCAAAATCCATGACAGAAAAAGATAAGGGTGTTCGATGTTTTGAATGTGATGGTTATGGACATATAAAATCTGAATGTGCCACATATTTGAAGAAGCAGAAGAAGGGTCTAGCAGTATCTTGGTCAGATGAAGAGAACTCTGACAATGAGTTGGAAGATATGACTGCAAACCATGTGAGGGTAACAACTGATGTGTGTCTCTCTGACAATGACTCTTCTGATGATGAACTCACTTATGAAGAGGTAGTCTCCATGAACAATGACTTGTACCTCAAAAGTGAAGAATTGTGCAGAACTTTGGTAGAACGAAATTACGATATCATGAGACTGAAGCGTGAAAAGCAGCAGCTACAAGAGAGGATAATTAGCCTTCAAGAGGAAATCAAGCAACTATCATTCAACCATGAAAGCATGACCAAATCTGTTAGAATGATGGTGTTTACCCCGATTTTTAGTAAACAACCGCTAGTTTAATTATTACAAGAGAGATCAACTAGTAAATCTCGGGACATATGGATTGTGTGGAAGATGATGAAAACATATTCATATCTTTGGGTTAAATCGGACAATTTGAATAAAAGTAAAAGCATTCGACGCAGTCAAATGGTTTGTTTTAAAGGTAAAATGCTTCAAAGTTAAATTTACAGAAAACTTGTAAATGAATTGCAAATAAAGTTTAAAGAAAGACTTTTGAAACAGTAAAGACAATGCAATGAAAATAAATTGCAGAATGATAAAGTTGCAGAAAGCTTTAAATTGCATAAAACTTAAATGACAAACAAGTAATCAAGACTTGCAGAATGTAAATTGCATTTAACAAATGTAAAATGTTTACAAAGGATGGTACACAGATTCGTACATGTTCCTGTCATTCATTTCGCTCGTTGACATGGGTACTCTGAATATTTTAGGAATTTGCATGTGTATTGAATTGTGGACCCGTTTCTTCTATCAGAAACTTGTATTTATAGACAAACTAACATAACTGCTATAAACCTATAATACGTCTAACTATGCTCCACGTGTCTTGACAATTTGAATTCTCTTTGACACCTGGCGAACCCTTCAACGTTACTCTCTCTTTTGAATATTTTGCTAAGTCCAGAGCACGCTTCAAACGTTCTGCACAGTACGTTAGACAACCAAACAAATACATATATTCACACATATATATATAATATTTTCGACAATTAGAGTAATGTCGAACCAGCATGTTTATTTAGATAAACATGGTTCTGTCGAACTCGACAAGCTTATTCAGACAACAATCGTCCTGTCGAATTCGACAGAACTCTAGGCTTTGACAATTAACTTTGCACATTAAAAGTCTTTGATGTCAAATGCCTTGATTTTCTCTTGATTTATTGCCAGAATCATTTTCCAAGAAAATATTAAAAGGCAATAATACTCATTAAATGAGATTTCAACATCTTATTCCAATTCATTAATGCCTGTCGAAAATACAGGCTAACAAATTGCCCCCTCAAAAATGCCAATTCGACTACACGTCAGAGACAAAAGGGAAGAAAGGGCATTTTTGAAGATATTCACCTTTTCAATTCTGCACGTTTACCAAAGACGGCGCTAACGTCAAATCAAAATATTGTCAATCATGACAAAATTTATAACTGAGAAATTCCAAAGTATTGGTTTTCTATACGAGGCACATGTTCAATGGTGACTTGGTCGAAACGTTTTAACAAAGAAATTGCTATGACAAAATATTTCATCAAGTGTTCTTTTATACACTTGTATTCTTTTGTCAATTGTTTCAAAACCAGTTCTGAATCACCTCTGATCAGGATATTTTTTGCCCCCAAGTCCAATAAAATTTCTAAGCCTGCTATTAAAGCTTCATACTCTGCTTCATTATTTGAGCAGAATCCATTAATTTTATATTTGAACTTAGTGGGTATTTTGGAAGGGGAAATAATTAGAATCCCAATTCCAACTCCATGTTTATGTTTAGAACCATCAAAATACAATTTCCAGGGTCGTGATTCTACATAATTTTGTGGAGTTTCTATTACAGAATGATCTGCTATAAAATCAGCTACAATTTGGCCTTTGACTGCCTTTAGAGGTTTATATGTTAATGAATACTCTGTTAAGGCTAAGGCCCATTTTCCAATTCGACTATGCAAAATTGGTTTAGACAACATATGCTTAATGATATCACAGTGAGAATAAACAAAAACATCAACAGGCTTTATGTAATGCTTGAGTTTTATACAAGAGAAATACAAACATAAGCATAGTTTTTCAATACTACTATATCTAGTTTCAGCATCATTTAATACCCTACTTAAGTAATAGATGGCTTTTTCTTCACCATTTTCATCTTCCTGGGCAAGCATACTACCCAGTGTCGAATCTGATGCTGATATATACAACTTCATGAACTTGTTCCTTATTGGAGGCATCAACATTGGTGGCTTCGACAAATAACTCTTGATTTCGTCAAAAGCTCGTTGTTGATCTTGCCCCCAAGTGAAAATATCTTCTTTCTTGAGACGAAGTAGTGGCGAGAAAGGCTGAGCTTTACCACTTAAATTTGAGATGAATCTCCTCAAGAAATTGATCTTCCCAAGTAGGGACTGAAGTTGCTTTTTAGTAGTTGGAGATTTTGTCTCCATGATAGCCTTCGTTTTGTTTTGATTTATTTCAATGCCCTTTTTGTGCACAACAAACCCAAGGAAATCTCCTGCATTAACACAAAAAGCACACTTTAATGGATTCATTTTTAATCCATATTTCCTCATCTTTTCAAAAGACTTTTTCAAATGATCTAAATGATCAACCTTTGACGAGGATTTGACAACTATGTCGTCAATATACACTTGCATAAAAGTGTCTATGTACTCATGGAAAATTAGATTCATTGCTCTTTGATAAGTGGCCCCAGCATTTTTCAAACCGAAGGGCATCACTACCCATTCATACGTGCCTAATGCCCCTGGGCATCTAAAAGCAGTTTTGGGTACATCATTTTCAGCAATGAAAATTTGGTTGTAGCCAGAATAACCATCTAGCATACTTAAATATTCAAATCCTGCTGCTGAATCAATTAGCATTTCTGCTACAGGCATAGGATATTCGTCTTTTGGTGTAGCATTATTCAAATCTCTAAAGTCTATACATACTCTAAGAGAACCATTTTTCTTAATCACAGGCACTATATTTGCTAACCATTCGACATACCTTGCTGTTCTGATGAATTTGCTCCTCAGCAGCCTCTCAATTTCTTCCTTGATCTTTGACATAATTTCTGGTGCAAACCTTCTAGGCAATTGTTTTACTGGTTTTTTGTCTGGTCGAACTGGAAGTTCATGTTCCACCAATTTTCTGTTCAAACCTGGCATTTCATTGTAATCCCAAGCAAAACAATCTTTGTATTCCACTAGAAGTTGCACCACTTTCGCCTTCAGATCTGGAGGAATGTTTGCACTAATATATGTTGGTCTTTTCATCAGACCATCTCCAAGGTCAATTTCTTGCAAAGGATCCTGTGCTTGCATCTTATGACTTTGACTAATTGGATCTTTTTCAAATCCTAAGGGTTCGTCGTCATAGATGCAGTCCAGTTTTTGCAATTCTGGCTCTTGTTTGCCAATCTTTTCACCATTGGCTATATCAGCCATATTTTCTGAAAATGAATTGGCTTCCAAAGCCATCTTGATTCTGTTTTCAGCCATGTAGGCCGTAATCCTTGCCCAAGTTTGGGACTCAGACATAGTAGTTTTCTTTGACATCCCAACCAGTTGGGCATTTGTGGCTTTCATACTCGCCATCCTCGCTGTTTCCATCCTCTCTCTCCCACAAGAAACCATGTGTGGGCTCCAGTTTGATTGCATGGTGACCATTTCTTGCTAGACGATATGCAAAGTCCTTCTCAGTGCATGGTGAAATTGTTGCCAATTTCTTGTCGAAGGAGTGCTTTGTCAAATGATGGACTTCAGTTTTGAAGTAGCTTTGATCTGCTTCAATATTTTCCACTATTCCATCCTCTCGCCAGATAATGAGGCGTTGGTGCAGGGTAGAAGGAACTGCCCCTACTCCATGAATCCACTCTCGACCTAGAAGTAGATTGTAATTTGCCTTAGAGGCCACAACCAAGAACAAGGTTGGCCTTACAGTGCTTCCAACAACCACTTCTAACTGGATTGCTCCCAAAGAGAAACCAGTTTCACCCTCATAGTTTGAAAGAACTATGTTGTGAGGATGAAGATCCACCAAAGATTTGCCAATCTTTCTGAGCAAAAATTCTGGCATGAGATTAACAGCAGCACCACCATCAATTAGCACTTTGTTGATCCCCACATTGTTCACTTTAGCCTGTATGAAGAGAGGCTTCAAGTGACTCTTCATGCCTTCATCTGGCCTTTCAAATGTAGCCATTTGATCTTCTAGAGCACCATTGCTCGTCACATAGTAACATACTGGCCTATGAAGGGCCATTTGCATTCCAGATTCCTCTTCGTCATCTGTCACTTCAGAGCAAACGTCGAATTCCCTTGGTAAGATTGACACAACATTGACGATTATGTCGAGATCAGGCTCAGAATCCAAAAAGTCATCTGCTTCCATGTGGTCATCTTCGACATTATCAGCAACTGAAGACTCTATTTTCGATTCGCCTAACCTTTCTTTCATTGGCTTCTTTGCCAATTCCAAAGGCCTTCTTCCATTACCATCAGTAGTTAATGGGGATTGTTGAGCAGCCACTTTTTTCTGGCGTTGATATCTACGCCATTGGGACCTTGTCATGGGATTTTTCCCTTTGTAATTATTCCTGTAATCATATTTCCTTGACTCAGGATCCTTTTTGGGATTGCTGTTACTGGAGTTCCCTCTCTCTATATTCCTTTGACCATAGTCCATGCTTCTTCCATGAACCCATTGGTTGACAGGTGTCCTGTTTGAGGGGACAAATGATTTTTGTGGTCCCAACCTCTGGTGTACAGGTGCCTGCTGGCTATTCAGAATATTGGAATAAGTTGGCTTTTGATTTGGCCAATTGTTTCTGTTTTGACTATGAGGCAGAAACTTGTTGAGGCCTGCAGCAGCCTTCTTGTCGAACATGGCACTACAATGAGGACATAATGTAGCTTCGCCATCATTTTCTTTGCAGCGTTGAAGGAAATCCAATAAAGTCTCCCCTGCTTGTGGATACACCTCTTCCACTTTGTTTTCGTACTCCTCCTCAGGAATGGAAATTAATTGCCCCCCTTCAGTGAGGTTCAATGCTTCCAACATCAGGCACTCGAATGGCTCCGTGTATGCAGCATCAGCAATCTGCAATGGATCTTCATCCACCTGTTGTTTGGATTTTGGCTTTTCGCCAAATTTGAGTCTTCCCTCCTGTAGGGCTTTCTGGACCAGATCCCTGAAAAGAACACATTGTGAGGTTCTATGACCCAAGAAATTATGGTATTTACAAAACCCTCTTTTCTTCCGTTGGTCCAAAGGTGGTAATTTTAAACCCTTTGGCACAATTATTTGGCCATCAGCGACCAATAAGTCAAAAATTTCATCACATTTAGTAATGTCGAAAGTGTATGTCTTAGAAACAAATCTATCATTTTTTGGTTCGACAGGATTATTCCCATTTGATGGTTTCAACATTTTACAAGTATAAGGAGGGCCTGGTTTTAACTCAGCCACGTTAACCTCATTATTTTCTATGTAATCCTGACCATCGTCGAACTCATTTTCACTTTCATAAGTTTCTATGTATGCCACTTTTTCTTTTTTGTGAAACTTAGAATTTCTGACTTTTTCAGCCCTGAGGCGTTCAACCTGTCGAACACGATCTGCTAATTGGGCCATGTCTCTCAAATGTTGAGTATCTAACTTTTTCCTAATGGAATAGTCGAGGCCACCAGCAGCCATCTCAACCAATTCATGTTCAGGCACTTGGGTAAAGCACCTTGCCTTAAGGAGGCGAAACCTGTTTAGATAGTCATCAATGGCTTCTGAGGTTTTGCGCTTCATACTGGCTAATTCTTTGAGACTAATCCTAGATTGTCCCATGTAGAATTGTTCATGAAATAGCCTTTCCAATTGAGTCCAAGTATGAATTGAATGAGGGGGAAGTGTGGTAAACCACGTAAAGGCATTTTTAGTGAGGGAATTGGGAAAAAATTTCATTTTTAAATCTTCATTATTTGCCAAATTCCCTGCCTCTGCCAAATATCTGGCAATATGTTCGACAGTAGATTCATTAGTATCACCAGCAAATTTTGTGAATTTGGGAATCTTCCATCCCCTTGGCAATTCTGCCTGTAATACATATTCAGACAAGGGTGACACAAAATTTGGTCTATGCAACCCTGTATTCAAACCATTTTGGGCCAAAATATTTTCTACTAAATTGGCCAAGTTATTTTGCCCTGCAACATTTTCTTGTCGAACTTGCCTAAGAACATTATCAGCATCTTGGTTTCTATTAACCAAAACTACTTCTGGTTCTTGTTGTTCTCTCTCGATGCGCACCGGTTGGGCTTGGACTCCTGTTTGAATCTCCGGGTTTACACGGGGAATTCTTTGATTATTTGGAGCATCAGGGGCACCAAAAAAGTCTGCCATCCTTCCCATTTGATTGGCTAACAATAAATAATTGTCATTGGCTGTTTGTAACACAGGATTAAAGATTGTGCCAATCTGTTGGGTCAACGCGTTCACCATATCATGGTTACTTTCGTCCATTTGTTGCCTAAGTACATTCATAGAATTATTAGTCAAGTTCAGAGAATTTCCCCTATTTCCCATCGCAGAAGACGAGGGAGAACTTTCTACAGAAGGCCAATTATACAGGCTTGCCATCGTTGTCGTTGGCATCCCATATTGTGGGTTTCTAGGCAACCAAGGAGGTCTCGACGGAGTTCCACCAATTTGACTACCGTCTGTATATCCATGTGTTTGTGATACGTTGGTTGGTATGGATGATACATTCATTTGTGTCATTATTGCACCACTCATATTTGGAGGAACAAACCCTCCTGCCATACTTGTCGTAGTGGCAGACATTGTTGATCCACTGGCACTTGCGCCAATGGTTCCAGAACTTATCACAGGATTTGTACCCCCACCATTAGGATTATTGCTTGGGATACTTTCAGAAGTTGTAAAGTTTAGGGCAGGATTTGTTGATCCGCCAGTAGGATTGGCGCCAGGATTGCCAGTTACTGGTTGATTTGGTGGTCCTGTCGGATTCAGAACAGGATTGGTTTCTGCCCCATTATTATTATTATTATTATTAATATTATTAGGATTAGGATTGTTTGGTGGTCTCACCATTCTGGAACGAGGACGCTTTGGTATGTTTGAAAATACTGGAAGAGATTTACCACTTCTCAAATGCATATACAAATATAGACACAATCAAAGCACAAACACCAAACAACAAATTTTGTATGAAAAATTTTCAAAAATTCACTAAGTAAAAATTACACAATCCAGAGGTCCCACTGGGCGTGCCAATTTGTTTACCCCGATTTTTAGTAAACAACCGCTAGTTTAATTATTACAAGAGAGATCAACTAGTAAATCTCGGGACATATGGATTGTGTGGAAGATGATGAAAACATATTCATATCTTTGGGTTAAATCGGACAATTTGAATAAAAGTAAAAGCATTCGACGCAGTCAAATGGTTTGTTTTAAAGGTAAAATGCTTCAAAGTTAAATTTACAGAAAACTTGTAAATGAATTGCAAATAAAGTTTAAAGAAAGACTTTTGAAACAGTAAAGACAATGCAATGAAAATAAATTGCAGAATGATAAAGTTGCAGAAAGCTTTAAATTGCATAAAACTTAAATGACAAACAAGTAATCAAGACTTGCAGAATGTAAATTGCATTTAACAAATGTAAAATGTTTACAAAGGATGGTACACAGATTCGTACATGTTCCTGTCATTCATTTCGCTCGTTGACATGGGTACTCTGAATATTTTAGGAATTTGCATGTGTATTGAATTGTGGACCCGTTTCTTCTATCAGAAACTTGTATTTATAGACAAACTAACATAACTGCTATAAACCTATAATACGTCTAACTATGCTCCACGTGTCTTGACAATTTGAATTCTCTTTGACACCTGGCGAACCCTTCAATGTTACTCTCTCTTTTGAATATTTTGCTAAGTCCAGAGCACGCTTCAAACGTTCTGCACAGTACGTTAGACAACCAAACAAATACATATATTCACACATATATATATAATATTTTCGACAATTAGAGTAATGTCGAACCAGCATGTTTATTTAGATAAACATGGTTCTGTCGAACTCGACAAGCTTATTCAGACAACAATCGTCCTGTCGAATTCGACAGAACTCTAGGCTTTGACAATTAACTTTGCACATTAAAAGTCTTTGATGTCAAATGCCTTGATTTTCTCTTGATTTATTGCCAGAATCATTTTCCAAGAAAATATTAAAAGGCAATAATACTCATTAAATGAGATTTCAACATCTTATTCCAATTCATTAATGCCTGTCGAAAATACAGGCTAACAGATGGACACTGGAACGAAGAAGCTAAACGAAATTCTTAACATCAGAAATCATCTTGATGACCCAACTGGAGTAGGGTATGGAAAGACTTAAAACAAAGAAACTCTACAATCAATCTTTGTTCCTGCTCAAAAAGGATTTGACACTGAGATGATGTTGCCACATCCTGCACCACATCAGAGAACCTCACACAAGAAGAAATCTACTGCTATAAAGTGTCACTACTGTGGAAAGAATGGTCATAAAAAATCCTCCTGCTATAAGCTCTATGGTCACCCAAAGAAGGAATCCCAATCACAAACTAGAGCTTATCATGCAAAGGCCAAAGTCAAGAAAGAATGGAAGCCAAGAGTCCAAGAAGCTGCTCACATAGCTCATACATCCCTCAGAGCCTCATCAAGAGAAGATTGGTACTTTGATAGTGGCTGTTCCAGGCATATGACAGGTGTAGAAAAATACTTGAAAGACATTAAGTCATATACCACCAGCTATGTAACCTTTGGTGATGGAGCTAAAGGGAAGATCAAGGGAATTGGGAGACTTCACAACAGTGGTTTACCAAAACTTGATGATGTTTTGCTTGTGAAAGGGTTAAAGGCAAACTTGATCAGCATAAGTCAACTCTGTGATCAAGGACTAAAAGTTGATTTTACAAAGAATGAATGCCTTGTAACCACTGACAAAGGAGAGTTGCTGATGAAAGGAGAAAGGTCAAAAGACAATTGCTACTTGTGGATTCCTCCAGAAACAGCTCATTCCACTACATGCCTTATGAGTCAAAAAGATGAAGCAAAACTATGGCACCAAAAGCTTGGGCACCTGCACTTAAGAGGTATGATGAAACTCATCTCCAAAGAAGCTATCAGAGGACTACCAAAGCTTACCATTGAAGAAAAAGATATCTGTGGAGAGTGTCAGATAGGCAAGCAGATCAAGATGTCACACCCAATGTTGCCACATCAGGGAACATCTAGAGTGTTAGAACTTCTCCACATGGACATGATGGGACCCATGTAAGTTGAAATTCTTGGAGGAAGTAGGTATGTCTTTGTTGTTGTGGATGATTTTTCAAGATACACTTGGATAAGCTTCCTCAAAGAAAAATCAGACACATTTGAAGAGTTTAAAGATCTATGCACAAGACTTCAAAGGGAGAAAGACAGCCCAATCATCAGAATTAGAAGTGATCATGGCAAGGAGTTTCAGAACTAAGGATTTGCAGAATTTTGCTCAACTGAAGGGATAGCACATGAGTTCTCCTCTCCAATCACACCACAACAAAATGGGGTTGTTGAAAGGAAGAACAGAACCATACAAGAAGCAGCAAGGGTTATGCTACAAGCAAAGAAACTACCTTACTACTTCTGGGCAGAGGCAATGAACACAGCATGCTATGTTTATAATCGTCTTACACTAAGAGCGGACACCTCTACCACTCTGTATGAGATCTGGAAAGGAAGAAGACCCAGTGTCAAACACTTCCATGTCTTTGGAAGCAAATGTTACATCTTGGCTGATAGAGAATAAAGAAGAAAGCTAGATCCCAAGAGTGATGAAGGGATTTTTCTTGGCTACTCTACAAACAGCAGAGCCTACAGAGTCTTCAACAACAAGACTAGAACAATGATGAAATCAATCAATATTGTTGTCAATGACTACCCCGATGAGAAAGTGCATGATTAAGTCCCAGATGTGGGCACATCCGAGCCCCTACCTGAAGACTCTGAAGTTGAAGAAAATTCTGAGAAAGAAGAGCAAGAAACAGATCAAGGTCAAACAAGCAAAGGTCCTTCCATCAGAATTTAGAAGAATCATCCTAAAGAGCTCATCATAGGAAATCCAGATTTACCCGTCATGACTAGGTCAAGGGAGGTAATCTCCAATGCTTGCTTTGTATCCACCATAGAACCAAAGAATGTTAAGGAAGCCTTGATAGATAAATGTGATTAATGCAATGCAAGAAGAATTGAACGAGTTCAAGAGCAATGAGGTGTGGGACTTAGTTCCAAAACCTGATGGGGTCAACATCATAGACACCAAGTGGGTGTATAGAAACAAGTCTGATGAAAGTGGTGTTGTCACAAGGAACAAGGCCAGGCTTGTAGCACAAGGATACTCTCAGATTGAAGGTGTAAACTTTGATGAAACCTTTGCTCCAGTAGCTCGTCTTGAGTCTATAAGGTTACTTCTAGGAGTGGCATGTATTTTGAAGTTCAAGCTTTTTCAAATGGACTTGAAGAGTGCCTTCCTCAATGGGTACTTGAATGAAGAAGTGTATGTAGCACAGCCAAAGGGATTTATTGATCCTAATCTCCCAGATCATGTCTACAGATTGAAGAAAGCTCTGTATGGATTGAAGCAAGCTCCCAGGGCTTGGTATGAAAGGCTAACCAAGTTTCTTCTACAGCAAGGGTACAAAAAGGGTGAAACAGACAAGACCTTGTTTGTGAGACAAGAAAAAGGAAAGCTCATGATAGCACAAATCTATGTAGATGATATTGTGTTTGGTGGCATGCCAGATGCTTTGGTGAAACAATTTGTGCATTAAATGCAATCTGAATTTGAGATGAGCCTTGTCGGTGAATTAACCTATTTTCTTGGTCTACAAGTAAAGCAAATGGAGGACACAATATTCATCTCTCAAAGCAAATATGCCAAGAATATTGTAAAGAAGTTTGAAATGTAGAGTGCAACACACAAGAGAACTCCTGCAGCAACTCATATTAAACTCACCAAGGATGAGAAAGGCGTCAGTGTTGATCAAAGCCTATACAGAAGCATCATTGGCAGTCTACTTTACCTCACAGCAAGTAGGCCTGATCTCTCCTTTGCAGTCGGTGTATGTGCTAGATACCAAGCTGAGCCTAAGATGAGTCATCTCACACAAGTCAAGAGAATTCTGAAGTATGTGAATGGCACAAGTGACTATGGTATCATGTACTCTCATGATGAAGACACAAGGTTGACAGGGTATTGTGAGGCTGACTGGGCAGGCAGTGCAGATGATAGGAAGAGTACCTCAGGTGGATGTTTCTTTCTGGGCAACAACCTAATCTCATGGTTCAGCAAGAAACAGAATTGTGTAGCTCTTTCAACAGCAGAAGCTAAGTATATCGCAGCAGGAAGCAGTTGTTCTCAATTCCTTTGGATGAAGCAGATGCTGAGTGAGTACAATGTGGAGCAAGATGTGCTCACATTATACTGTGACAATATGAGTGCTATAAATATTTCCAAGAATCCTATCCAACACAGTAGGACCAAGCACATTGATATTCGTCACCATTTTATCAGGGATCTAGTTAAAGACAAGGTTGTGACCTTAGAGCATGTAGCCACAGACAATCAACTGGTTGACATTTTTACAAAGGCTTTGGATGCAAATAAGTTTGAGACATTAAGAGGCAAACTTGGTATTTGCCTTCTTGATGACCAATAGCAATCTTGCTATTGAAGCGTGCAACGGAGACCTGCCTACTACTTCCATTTGTTTATGCACGCTATCCAAAGACAGTCATCACAGGTTTTTCTCAACATAATATATCAAGACTATTCCACCTTTCATACTGTGATGAAGAACTATGAAGAAGATCCTGATGTAGAGCTCAATGTGGTCCACATTGGAGCCTCTGAGAAGTAGAAGCCTTACCCAGAGCTGAAGACTACAAATCATGCTATCTTTAAGAGCATTGTTGAAGGCAAGGTCAAAGAATGACCTTTTTGATATAGAAGGAGTATATTATGTGCAAAACAACTCAGAAGCATTTAAGTTTTTAAGCATAGGGCATAATCATAATCATAATCATAGCAATATGGATGATTCATTGTGCTTAGTCATGATCATCGAAATATGGATGACTTTTATGCTTAGGATCACAATCATAGAAATATGGGTGATTCACGTCACAGTCATAGCAATATGGGTGACTTAGTTACAATCATAGAAATATGGGTAACTTGTACTTGCTTAACTATGAATGCACATACAGCAACCATGGAGAATGAAGACTACAAGACTATGGATTGCTGGACTATATGGATTCTATGAAGACAACTACTGAAGAAATTGAAGACTACTGAAGCATCTCTTTTTGAAGACCTTGGTCATGTGTTGGTGCTTAGAACATTTGTCAAAGATCCATCTACTCTGTATATTGCACATTTAATGGCCCCATTACTATTTGATTACTCTTTATGTTCTTAAACTTTTTGTCAACATTATGGCTAAAAAGGGGGAGAAAAGATAAGTAGTATATCCAGGGGGAGTAAGAGGAAAAGGTAGTGCAATATGTCTACTCTGGTACATGATGTAGTACCAGATGTGTGCACATCGTTGAAGACAGATTGTGCTTGTATTCTGCACATCTTTTTGAAGACTTTGAAGCACCAGACGAATGGAGACTGATCCTTTGAAGACTGATGAAGATGGTGCTTGAATTTAGGGGGAGTAAAGTATTTTACTGAAGCTACTGAAGACACTTCCCCTCTTAACTGTGTGTATGATTCATCACCATGCTTGTATGTTGGGAGTTTTATTCTCTCAGAAGATTGAGGCAAGATTCCGCTGCTGCAACGCCTCTGATGTTCTAATGATTCTCTCCAAAGTCTAGCTGGCTGACTCCAAAGGTTATTTTAGCCACAATTTGCCAAAGGGGGAGATTGTTAGTGTTTTCAACCTGCAAGGTTGTGTTTATTTTAGGGTTGACTTCATTTGTTAAAATAAGCCTTTGGTCCATATGTGGTGACTGATGTGCACACATGTGGTACCTGAACTGAATGCCCTAAAAACGCGCTTTCAAATATTTGCGTGTGATCTTTGAAAAAGATTTGTTTTGAAACAAACAAATCCACGCTAGCTTGCGCGCCAAGGAACGAGCTGAAAGATTGAAAAAGATTCAGAAAAGATTTAAAAGCTGGTTTGTTACTAGAAGATTGAAAAAGATTCAAAAAGATTTAAAACAAACATATCTTTTATTAAAAGATTAAGTTTGTTTTTTGAAGAATACAACAAACAGCTACCAGATCTCGTTCTATATAAAGGAGTGCTGAAGACATGTTTTATTCACCGAAATCAATATTCATAAATCTAGTCTTTAGGATTTCGAGTCTTTGTCCCTATAGTTTCTTGTTTCCATTGAGACTTGAACTTAGGGTTGTATTTAGCTCTTAAGCTTTTAAGCACAGAGCTGTTCCTTTTCTTGGTTCTAGTTTGAAACAAGATTTGGACTTTGAATCACTCAAAGCTTTGAAGCACGAGTTGGTTCGTTAGTTTAGGAGTGCGTCTCCATCATTGAGTTTGTAAAAATCCTTGTGAGGAGCAAGGTCCTTGTGAGGAGCAAGGTAGGATAGCTGGGAAGTGACTGAGGGAAGTCATATTTTGTGGAGGAGCAAGGTAGAGTTGCACAAGGTAGTGTCTAAGCGAGAGGTTGTAAACGGGGAGTTTAAACTTTGAATTAGAGCTATCATAGTGGATTCATTCCTGGATTGGTATCCTCCAGACGTAAGTGCGTTGCACTGAACTGGGTTAACAAACTCATTGTGTTCTTTATCTTCTGCACTTTATTTTCCTTGTTCATCAAGTTATCGTATGTTTATGATGTTGGCACATTAGGCAACACATCGTATACCTAAACCCTAACGTGCACCACATCACACTGCACATCTGTAACTTGCTACCGGAATTTCAAAAATTGATTGACCATTAACATTATAATGTTTATTAATAAAATATTATAAACAATATAATGTTGCATCGTTGAATAGAGTAATTCTATCATAGGCACAACCCCAAATTAATAATATTTGGGCACACACATTAAAGGGAAAAAATTAAACATAAACGATAAAGTCAAATCACCTATCATCAATCAATCCTTTTATATTTAATTTTTTTTTAAATTATGTGTGTGTGTCTAAATGACATGTGTTGGGCTTGTGCCCAAGTAAGAATTTCTCCGTTCAATAACATCTAAATTCATAGAAATCTAATGGTGTTAAGTAAAAATATGTAAACCTTTAATTTTGGTATATCTCAATAACATATATATATCAAATATTTTTAAATTTATATGACGTTTTACCTAAATTATCTTTGTGATACAAATTTTTAATTTAACGATAAATTTTATACTCGTTAAAATGTCACCGATACAATTCAATTTTTTAATATTATATCCAACTATATTGACCAAATATATTGACCATTCCCATTGAAAAAAAAATTCTAGTCACACCTAAATAAAACCCAGTTACACCCAATTTTCATTAAAATAAATCATAATACCAAAATTATCCTTCTTTATATAATTTCTTAAAATTTATTTTCCATCTTTTTATGTTTCCGCTTCACGCTTCATAAACCCCATTAATATGTTCTCTCGTACAAACTTAATAATTCCATTAATGTGACATTAATCACAATGAAAGATTGAATTTTGACGATATTATTTTAAGACTTTTTTGCATAAGTTAGTAAATTTATACTTTTTCAATTCTAGAGCATTCTCTTTTTCATTCAATTTTATATTTTCCGGTGATTTCAATTAGTTAGTAAGTGTAATCCAAGTAAAATATTTACGTGAATTGATAATGTGTAACATAAGATCACACATACCTGTAAAATAGACTTCAAATCATATGTAAACTTTTTAAGGGAATTTTAGTTAATTTAGGGTGTAACCAAATTTTTTAGGTTGTGATTAGAGAAAATCTAGTCTAGAAAAATAATAATTAACCACAAATATTCTTGCGGTGGCAAAATAGAAAAGTCAAATAATAATTTTTTATTCAATAAAAATAATAGGATAATATTTAATAATAAATAGTTAATGAGGTGGACAATAATATTACACGTAAACATAAAATAGTATAATATTATAGTGGGACCAAATCTAAAAAAATATTAAATAGATGAGTTTAAATTCCGAATTTTACAATAATGGGAAAAAATCGGGGAGAAGGGGGAGATTGCATTTAAGCCTAATTTTTGAAATAATATAGACTCATTATTCTAGATTTTGAATAAAATAAAGATACAAATAATAAAAACTTAAGCAATTTGCTATTTTTGGAAATAAATGCATATTTTTTTGGATTTTATGAAGAAATTAAAAAGGTAAAAAATAATACACAATTAAAACTAAACATTATAATATTTTTTGATTTTTGTTTATTATGACTTTTGGGCAAACAATAAAAAATAAAAATAATAAAAGTAAGATAACTATAATAATAAGACGGACAAAATTTAGGGTATGACAGTACTCATTATTCTAGATATTGTTGGGATGTAGCAACTCAAAATTTATTTTTTCCGAAAAATTAAAAACAAAATCATGCAACCTTTGAACTATCTTCATCAAATCCATGGTGACAATAGTTCCTGTCAAAATCATTGTCAGTTACTCTATAGGCAGAGCCTACAGACACGGCCCTTAATTTTGGCTTGTCTTAATATCATGCAAGCTTGCATGCATGTCATCTTGCATAGTTGCATGGATGTTCCTATTGAGTATTGACTATTGACTATATATGCATTCATAATTAACCTGATAATTATCACACTTGAACAAACTCAATTAATATCATGTCTAGAATATAGAGGTGTAATATTCAACAGTAAATTCATAAAACTATACAAGATGAAGTATATAGAGGTGTAATATTCAACAGCAAATTCATAAAACTATACAAGATGAAGTGTATATGTAAATTGGCTAAATTTTATCTTATGGTCGAATTCAAAATAATTTTATTTGGGAAAATTCAATTTCAATTTTTGTTAGAAATAATTTTTGGCTAAATTTTATTTCTCCTCTGATCGAGTTCTAAATTATGGTAGAGCCCTTCTCCTAGGAACCAAATGGTTAACACCAACAATATATATATATATATATATATATATATATATATATATATATATATTTCAAATTCTATTCTTAAATTAGATATGCAACATTAAAATTTTAGAGAGTTTACTATCAACTAAGTTCAACAGATTAAATCTCACAATTGCGCATAAAAATATCCAATTTACACAAAAGAAATAGTTGTTCTTTAATTATCAATGTGAAGACTCGTAGACTATTGCAAAAGGAAAATACAAAATCAATATTACTTGAAATCATTAAACAATAAAAATATATATTATGTTCTTAAAGACATGTTTTGAAAAAATCTAAGTTTAATGCCTAGAATATAAAAAATATTATATACACTATAAAGTTGAGTGTAAGAAAATAATTGCATTTGCTATTTGCAACAAAATAGTGTATGTTTTTTTGGCTGTAAGTGTATAAAGGACAAATACAGATATATATACAAACAAATACATAAAGGACAAAAGAGCATCCTGGAATAGTGAATGGGGTAAAGGGTAAAGGCACCCAACAACTCTGCGTACCCATGACTAAATTATTAACCAGACAAAGATACCATTATTCACCCAACATTCATACCCTCTCCATATCCAATATCTGATACAATATTTATTTATGCACAATCTTATCACAATATTTTATAGGATAAATTCTAAAATGAACCACTTTTTTAAAGGGTTTATGGTGGATCAGTCATGAATAATATTATAACGAATATAAAGTTTATATCATATAGATTATTTGTAAAAAAATTATGAGAAATTGAAAATAATTTGATATATTATCGAAATCCATTAAAATTAACGGTTTATGATTTTTTATTAAATACCGTTAATCTTGATAGGTTTCAATAATATATCAAATAATTTTCAATTTTTCTCAATTTTTTATAGATGATCTATATTTTTTTTTTTTTTTGAATCGACTAAATTTTATTAGAAGACAATTCCCCCACAAGAAGTGGAAGGAATTGTCGTGGAAACATACAAACAAAAGGTAACGTGATATAACACAATTACCAACACCAAATCAAACACCCCAAACCACCCATACACCAATACACCAATATTGATTCGCTAAACCCCCAGAGAAAACCCCTACCCAACCCTAGGAGACACCACTTGGCTCTAACTTCCGAACTCGAATTAAAATTACTCGGCCCATCAGATCCATAGAGTAGCCCCATAAGTCAGAGGTTGAGGGACTCCGGTAGTCAGAGAATCGACAGTCAACACCTGATGCAGAAGAATTCGACCAGATACCAGAGACCTGCAAGTCTCAACAGACTTGAACAACCCTCAGCAACTCCAAGAGTCCTGCAAATCTCACCAGATTTGAAAATGGTCAGAGACTCTTGTATCGGATAGAATCCACTCACATTCGGCCTTAACCATCCAACACCACTCCCACACCAGGTGTCCAAGATGATCTATATGATACAAACTTTCAGTCCAACGGTGAATTTTATAAAATTTGTATTCATTATAGTACTATTGATCACTTGTCCATGGATGGACCACTTATAAAGGTGGTCTACTGTAGCAATTCGTCTATTTTATAGTAGTTTCCAAACTCATTATAACATATTCCCATAAAATATATCATATTTTTCCCTATAAAAACAACAGATTGTAAGTGTGTCCAGTGGCGGTGTTCGGACCCTGGCTCAGGCGGTGCAAAATTTTAATCAATATTTTAACATATGAAGTTGTTAATCTACACCCACCTAAAAAAATATTAAGGTATAAGCAATGCACATCTTTTCTAATGGACTAAAATATATCGATCCCTTTAACTATTTTAAATCAATTTTAATAACGGGTAATTTTATAAACTTAAGTTAATGTTAAAACAGAAACATACTAACATTTTTCGATGGTACTAACTATGTTTATTGTTCATATTCCTGCCACATTATGCATGCATAGGCTCTATTTTTATTCTTTTTTGGTTTTTATTATGCCATTGTTTCTTTGTTTTTTTTATCCTATGTCATTAATTTTTTTTCTATGTTGTCCATTTTTAATTTCCTAGATTTTCATGTGTTTATTTGTGTTATATATATATATATATATATATATATTTGGATGTAAATTAGCAAAGTGAGTGTGTATCATTTAATAAAATTTATCAAACTAATCCTCAATTTTTTAGTGTAAAATAACTAAATATCGAAGGTGTTTTTGTCCAATTAAAAAAGGTGTGTATTGCTAATTTATACCTTAATATTTTTTGGTGGGTATACATTAACAACTCTTTACTCCCTCCGTCCCATAATGAGTGAGCCAGTAGACTGCGTCACGCATGTCAATGCATAACTTCGACGATTAATATTTTTAATTGTATAATAATAAAAATAAAATAAAAATGATATTTTGAAAATACTCATCGAGATGAATCCAACATCTTATATGCTATAATACTTATTTTTATTTATTAATAGAAAAATAGAGTCAAAGCAAGGTATATGAATAGTACATATAGTCAAGATAACTCACTTATTTTGGGACGGAGGGAGTAATGTTTTGGGCTTTTGAATGAGTGGTGCAAAACAAAAAATGTTAGGGGTGCAAAATGCAAAAAAGATAGTGTTGGAGTAAGCCCTAGAGGCCAATACTTTAGTGCTTTATTTATTAATAATAATAGGCATTTCTTTATTATGTTTGTATGTCCAAAATGATAAAGTCCCTAGAATAGTTAAATCCATTTAATGAAATATTAAGTATAACTTAATCATGAGATTCATTAAATACAAGGATATTATTCTTAAAGCATCCGTAGTCGAGTTTTATTATGAATTGGGATAATAATAAAACATAGAGACTATTATGAAGATAGACTGATGATCGCATCTCATGGATCATAGGATAAGGAGTTATCAAGTCTTGACATGGGTATAAATATTAGGAGTAATATTTAAACTGGATTGACCCGCTATGAGAGAACTACATATAACGTTATGCAAGATGACATAAGTTACTCTCATGGTGATAGTGGTGTATACCACCCTTCGACCTGAAACCACTATGGATCCTAGATGTAGAGTCGAGTACTTTATTGTTGATCAAACGTCGTCCGTAACAGGATGACCATAAAGACAGTTGATGGATGCTTCACAAAGCATGTTGAGGGACATGAGTGACCTAGATGGAATTTGCCCATCCTGCATAACGGGATAAATGTCTAAGGGCCCAATATTGAACCGAACAAGGGTGACAGAGTGTATGTCTTGTGTTCAATATAGACATGAGGGCAAAAGGATAATTATACACATAAGCATTATCACGGATAAGGTTTGTCGGATCACATGACATTTCAGTGACTTGGGTAGCAGTGATGTGTTGCTAGATACCGCTCACTGTTTGTTATGATTAAATGTGTGATTTAATATAACTGCCAACGTTACGGAAAACTACAAGGGTCACACACATAAGGACAGTCTAGTGTGAGATTGAAACACCGTAAGGTACGGTGTACCTCAAAGGAATATGGAAATATGATAAGGGTATCACGGTAATTAAATAAGCAGTACACCATAAGGAATGGTGAGGGAGCACTCATGTGTACATGACACATGGGGCATGCGCCCCCTTTAGCTTGTTTAATGAAATGGGCTTTAGTGTAATTGTAGCCCAATGACAAGAGTTTGTCTTGGTGCACAAGACAAGTGGCTCTATAAATAGAACCCTTGTGGTAGAGAAAAATAGACTTGATGCAAACTCTCTTGCTAAAACCCTAAATCCTTATTCCTCCCTCCTCACTAGAAACCTTCATCCTTGGAGCTAGCACTCATATGAAGGATACTGTTCGTGTGGAATAGATAGAGGCGTTGCTATTCAACCATCAACGCTCGTACTCAAGTTTGATTGTGAATCAAAGCTCTTCCACTACGAGAGGTAAAAGTTCTTAACACATATCATGTCCATTCGTAAGGATCTTTAAAGGAAAACTTTAAAATTCCGCTGCTTTTCAAACACTAAATTAGGTTAGTTTGATAATTATTTATATTGTATGTTATTTTCTTAAATAAATAACAAAATTAGAGTAGAATTGAGTGGAAAAAAAGTTTTTTGTTGCTAAAATTGAGATAAATTTAAATAAGGATAAGGTTTTACATGTTTACCAAAACAAAAAGATAATTAGAACCATTAAATTATAAATTTGATTAGGATGAACATTAAAGGTAATTTAGTAAATAATCTTTTATTGTTTATGTTCCTATGCATTAATCCTTTATTGTTTTATGTGCTTATTTTTATACATATTCTTCAATAACCGAAACTTTTTATTTTGGTAAAATTACAGTAAAATGGTAGAAGATTTGAAATATTAAAAGTGATGAGGGTAAATTAATTAGTGTAGTAGTAATTATTTTTAATATATTGTTAGTAGATTTAACATGAGAAGACTCCACACTTAAGCATTTTATTAGACATCATATATTAAGGGCTGTTTGGATTCAGCTTATTATTTAGCTTATGAAAATATAGCTTATGCAAATAAATAAAGTTTTGTGTTAATTTTTAAGTTTTAACTAACAAAAATTATATTTTTAAAAGTTATTTTCTCATAAACTATTTTGAAAAGTTTATAATAATATAAAAGCTTATTTATTTGCATAAGCTATTTTGCATAAGCTCAAAAATAAGCTGAATTCAAACAGTTATCTTTCTAACATTAATTTTGCTTTTTTATTTCCTTTTTGGGTATGCTTAACTAGTGCATCAGTTGCACTGTTTAGCATGACCCAATTAATTATATACAAATTTTACTACAAAACATAAAACACACTCCAAAGTTTTGATCTAATTATAATTTTTTTTATATACTTTAATTTTTTATTTATATTAAATAATTACACAAGAATAAAAAAATAAATTTTATATTTGAGAGGTTTTATAATCAAATGTTTTTTGAGATTTAAGGTCTTCTATACCATAATTTAATATTGGAAAAGGAATAATCGTTGTAACAAGTTTATTAATCTCAAACACATGCGAAACAAGATATAAACGGGTCATTAAATCTATTAATTAAGTTTCTTCAATATAAAGTATTGTATTTTTAATTAATGCATTATAACAATTTCATATCTAAGTGTGCTCAACATGATAGTAGTATATTAATGGTCGCTGCAACCTACAAAGCATAAAACAACTTTCGGAGGTCAATTTAATATCTAGAACCATTTTTGTTTCTTCTTTCACAATTATCATAAATAAAACATTGAAAAGTAATGTTTTGACAAGAAAGACTATGAAATATATATAATTGAAACAAAAAGAAAGCTTGGTGGGTCTTTTCCTTTAATTAAGTTTCTCTCATAAATTAGTCCCTAGCTTTATTACCGCATTGAATTATTTAATATACATCTAAGGCTGGTCAGCATGATAAATTAATGATGCTTTTAAGTTCATGACCCCATCTCACCCTATTCTCAAATTATCAACACTTTATTTCTTTACAAAACTTAATGTTGTGGAGCAAGTGTGAGTTGATGGGAAATTTCATATTGTTTGAAAAAATGTATGTTTTAGTAAAAAATAAGTGAGATGATCCATAAATTTAATTTCTTAAAATTTAGAATAAAAATTTAGTATTCAATATATTTATATGGTTGTTCTTTACCTAACATAGATTATCCCACAGCTCCTCGCTAGTGGTATCAGAGCCTGAATGACTGGATGGCAGAGTGGGAGGGATTATTGATCGCAACGATTCACACTTGAATGAAGAGATGGGTTCAATGAGCTCCTTAGTGTTGAAAGTATTTTTTTGTCAACGGTGTATCGTGTTGACAGCGACAAATTAAAGCCGGTGCTAGGTTATGTGGATGGAAAAGCTTATGTTTATGGGGAATCATAACGAGATGAAACTTGATGGCGGAGTGGGAGAGATTATTGATCGCAGCGATTCACACTATTGAATGAAGAGATGGGTTCAACGAGCTCCTTAGTGTTGAAAGTATTTTTTTGTCAACGGTGTATCCTGTTGACAGCGACAAATTAAAGCTGGTGCTAGGTTATGTGGATGGAAAAGCTTATGTTTAAGGGGAATCATAACGAGATGAAACTCACATTATAACCGAAATGTTATGTAGCAAGTATAATATTGTAAGTCCCACGATACAGCTGGGATGATCTATAATAGTTGCTTTTGACCTAACATAGATAATGTTCCGACTCTCCTCATGATCCAACACTCATATATTTTTAAAAAATTTAGATATATATTAGAATCAAAATATTTAATTTCTTGTAAATTTTTGTATATAATAAGTTTTATATAAATTTAAATTTTAAATTAATAACTTATTCAACGAAAATCTAGGATATATGTAAATGCCAAAATAGTTTTTTGTTTATATATGGTAAAATAATTTCAATAGCTTATGTACCAAAAAAATAAATTCAATAACTTGTATCAAAAGAAGAAAATCAATCCATTTAGAAGGTTAGTGTCATACTCATACGTATTAAAGGTAGAATAAGTCTGCGCAGCTTGTTCATGATGTCCATAGAATAATGATAAAAATATACAAAAGCAAGGATACTAAAGTTGATTTTAGTATGCAACATGATGGGATTAGGATTCTCAAACACATGCAACTTACTTAAGAGCATGTACTTTGCAATCATCTTCCCCAAGTGTTCACGATCCCGAATCCAAGCTTACTTTCTCCTAAACTAATTAATTATATGCACTCTATTAATTATTTGTACTCTATCACATAATACTTATATAGTTAGCTACTTTTCTTTTTCACTTAATAGTACTTAAATACACTAGACCAACAAAATAAGATCTCCCTCGATCCCTCTAAAGTAGATTCATATCTTCCAATAAGCATCTTTTCTTTTTCTTTTGCTTATTTTTTTCTTCATTATATTAAGATGCACTTCATTTATATACTATTTGGTTCCATTGAATTTCCCACTCATTTGATCATGCTACATATGAACTATTGAGTATGCTTGTTTTGGTAGTTTGACTTTATTTTATGACACTTTGATGGATATTATTTTGGGGTGAAAAAGACACTTTGATGAGTTAGGGTACTCTCGGTAGAACTTCATGAAATAGATATCGAATTATCATCTTTTAGAATGAATTATCCAATCATAACTAGGAATCAAGTAAAATAAACAAAAATCACATTAGGGCTTTCGTATTGACCTCTTAAAATGCAAGTTTTCCAACACTTACTAGCTACTACTAATATATAGGAATAAATATGAAGGATTGCGAAATAATGTTTGAGATCGTGACCTTCGGAAAAAAAAGAAGGTAGAGTTTTAAAATTTTAATAATAAAGAAAAATTGGTTAAGGATTGACATTTTTTAAGCAAATGCAAATGGGGGAACTATCTACAACTTCTAAACTAGATTAAAAGAGAAATGAATGTTATTGAAGACCGGAGAAATCATAAAAAAAAATAAAATATTGATGCACAAAGATTAAAAAGAACCAAGTATAAGAAGGACGCGTGAGAATGAATCCTCTCAAAAAAATATTCTTCAATTTTTCTCAATTTTTACAACTTAACAATCAATCAACTTCTCTCACTTTTTTTTAAATTTAAATATTATTTTATATTTATGATCCACTGATCTATAATCCATATTATTTTCTCAATTTTTTCCCACTTGAGAGAATTCATTCTCAAAGGAGAAGTTTAAGAGTTTCATAGAATGTCTATTGATTTCTTAATGTATAGATGCTCTTGACTTATTTTTTAAAAAAATTAAAAGACAAATACTCAATGTTGTTATTTTCGTATTAAATTTAGGATCACCCTATAAATGGTGCCCTAGAGCATAATAAAAAAATAAAAAATAATTGGTAAAATTATACATTTGGTCCTTTATTTTTATTTTTTTTTAATATTTTGATCATTTATCTTATATTTGTAACACTTTGGTCATTTATCTTATATATTTGTAACACTTTAGTCCTTTATCTTTTATTTGTGACATTTTAGTCCTTTATTTTTTATAACATTCATATATAAACCCTTTTTTTCATTTTTTTTTTATTAAAAAAATGTTGAATTTTATTTGTTAAGATACTTTTTTATTAAAATTAAATAAAACTCCTGATTTTGATGAATATGTTCATCATCTTCATCAATTTTTTCATATTTTTATGTTCTTTAAAGGACCAAAGTGTTACAAATAAAATATAAATAACCGGAATGTTACAAAAAGATAAGATAAAAGACCAAAATGTTACAAATGAAAGATAAATAACCAAAATGTTAAAAAAAAAAAAATAAAGTACCAAATATATATGTAATTTTGCCAAAATAATTTTAGAAAGATAACTTTTTATATTTTAAAATATTAAATGTGAAAATCATAAGAAAACTTTTCTTTCTTGTACGTTTAACTAGCGTCATGAAGATTTTTTTGGTTACTCTAGGAGAAGTCCCTTTAATTTAAATTTAAACAAAAAAAAAATCAAATAGAAAAATAGAAATTAAAAAGTAAAGATGAAAAGAGCTGAAAGAATTATGAGAAGATACGTGAGATGGATCCCACTACTTTTGTCCCCTGCAGCCACCAAACAAACAGAAGCCCTCATTTTTTGGCTTCCCAATCTTCTTTATTGACAATATTTATTCATGTTTTTGTTCTTTCATAGTCTAAGACAATTATACTCTGCTGCTACAACACATAACATATTGTGTGCACGATAGCCGTGTGTACAGACCCGTCATTTTTTTTTCTTTTTATTATTGAAACTTGTGACATTTATATATAAAATCAACTATGAATTGATTCAAGTAATAATAAATTTGATCCCCTTAAGCATGTAGTTAGGAGTTTGATTCCTGACTCATGCGTATGAAGAAAATTCATTTGAGAGGGGAGAATCCCCTTGTGTGTCCTATAGATTCTTCGATGGAGATTAGTCATCGCTAACGGCGATGAAAAAACTTCGTCTTATTATCATGGTAACTAAAAAAAAATCAAATGTATCAATCATTAAAAAAAATTGGACAGAACAACTGTAGTTATGTTGTGTTTGATTTTAAATTTGATTTAGGGATCAGACAAACTACGAGGTAAAAGACAAAACTAAAAAGAAAATTCTATATCTCACTAAATCATAGCATAACTTTTTGTCTCAAGTATAAGTTGTTTAAAATACTAAAATACATATCATTTTATTCATCAAACATCGTATAAGATAAAAAATTGTTGAATGTTATAAAAGTTTTTTAATGAACGTGACATTTCAAATGTTTCAAAATACATTATAAAATATGTCAATATATTATTGGATGTATGCCTAATATAACTTTACACTGATGTATATAAATTAAATTCTAAAAATTAAAAGATTTTAGTATTTTACTTTTTCATCAATATATTTGCTGAAACACAAATAAGGCATATATATATATATATATATATATAATTGTTAAAGTAAAAAAATTGTGTGACAACATTTAACACTAACAAATTTTATACATACTCCTCTCTATGTATAGTTAGCCGATTTTAAATTGATCAAATTTCAAAATTTTGTGAATTTTTTTCCTTTCTTGTATAAATATTTCTTATTAAATAAAATTATTCATATAAAAATAAGTGAAATAGCTCCAATGGAACTTTGAAAACAGCCGGGTGTTTTTTAATCATTTCTACACGTTGACACTGACAATGATGAGCACTAGATTCTACTCTAGGAAATTGCTTGGAAACTATCAGTATCACAAATATAATAACTAGTATACGTAGTATGTTCATATTTCTCCATTTTAAAATTTTATACAAGTACTCCATTTGAAAATGAATGTTTTTAAAAACTTATATTAAGAAATAATGTATAAAAATATTGTATCGCTTAAGTCTATGAATGTAGTTTTTCAAAGATTAGATTTTGTTATACAAAAAGATTTAGCGGCACGATTTATTTCCCGTCTACCTTTCATTCATGTGTAATTAATTAACAATATATATATATATATTTGGAGAATTATTTTTAGTGTAAAAAATATATATAAAATTTCCACAGTATTTTTATTAAACTAATCTTATTATTAATTATTGGTATATTACTTAAAAGTATTCGTGACGAGGTTTGTGTTGGGTTTAAAGTGTAAGTAATTAAGTATTATATTGATTATGTATGAAAAGAATGATAATAAATTTATAAGTGAGACGATTAGATGTCTTAAGTTTTGAATGAAATTTTGGTGTTAGAATCACTTGTATTGTTATTCCAGGTCCAATGTCTTTCTCTGTTAGTGTTTTCAACCTGCAAGGTTGAGTTTATTTTAGAGTTGGCTTCATTTGTTAAAATAAGCCTTTGGTCCAGATGTGGTGACTGATGTGCACACATGTGGTACCTGAACTGAATGCCCTAAAACGCGCTTTCAAATATTTGCGTGTGATCTTTGAAAAAGATTTGTTTTGAAACAAACATATCCACGCTAGCTTGCGCGCCAAGGAACGAGCTGAAAGATTGAAAAAGATTCATAAAAGATTTAAAAGCTGGTTTGTTGCTAGAAGATTCAAAAAGATTCAAAAAGATTTAAAACAAACATATCTTTTATTAAAAGATTAAGTTTGTTTTTTGAAGAATACAACAAACAGCTACCAGATCTCGTTCTATATAAAGAAGACTGAAGACATAGTTTTACTCACTGAATTTAGAAGAATACTTTCTAGTCATTAGATTTCAGTCTTTGTTCCTATAGTTTCTTGTTTCCTTTTAGACTTGAACTTAGGGTTGTATTTAGCTCTTAAGCTTTTAAGCACAAAGCTGTTCCTCTTCTTGGTTCTAGTTTGAAACAAGATTTGGACTTTGAATCACTCAAAGCTTTGAAGCACGAGTTGGTTCGTTAGTTTAGGAGTGCGTCTTCATCATTGAGTTTGTAAAAATCCTTGTGAGGAGCAATGTAGGATAGCTGGGAAGTGACTAGGGGAAGTCATATCTTGTGGAGGAGCAAGGTAGAGTTGCACAAGGTAGTGTCTAAGCGAGAGGTTGTAAACGGGGAGTTTAAACTTTGAATTAGAGCTATCATAGTGGATTCATTCCTGGATTGGTATCATTCAGACGTAAGTGCGTTGCACTGAACTGGGTTAACAAACTCATTGTGTTCTTTATCTTCTGCACTTTATTTTCCCTGTTCATCAAGTTATCGTATGTTTATGATGTTGGCACATTAGGCAACACATCGTATACCTAAACCCTAACGTGCACCACATCACACTGCACATCTATAACTTGCTACCGAAATTTCAATTGGCATCAGAGCAGGCACCCTGTTCTGCTTTAGGGTGAGCTTCAGGGAAGATACTTTTCGGAACCATGGACAAGGACGACACTTTGGTCAACAAACCACCTCTTCTGGATGGCACAAACTATGATTATTGGAAATCACGCATGACTACTTTCTTAAAATCCATTGATAGTAGAACTTGGAAAGCAGTGCTAAGAGGTTGGGAACATCCCAAAGTCAAGGATGCTAATGGAGCTGATACAGAAGAACTCAAACCAGAAGAAGATTGGACTCCAGCAGAAGATACACTAGCTCTTGGCAACAATAAAGCTTTAAATGCATTATTCAATGGAGTTGACAAAAACATGTTCAGACTCATCACACAATGCACCGTTGCTAAAGATGCTTGGGAGATACTCAAGACAACCCATGAAGGAACCTCCAAGGTAAAAAGCTCAAGACTTCAACTTCTCCACTCAAAATTTGAGAATCTCAGAATGAAAGAAGAAGAGACTATATATGACTTTCATATGAGTGTTCTTGACCTAGCAAACTCCTTTGATTCCTTGGGAGAAAGGCTATTTGATGAGAAGTTGGTAAGAAAAATTCTCAGATCCTTGCCAAAGAGGTTTGACATGAAGGTCACAGCTATTGAAGAAGCTCAAGATATTGCAAGCATGAAGGTAGAAGAGGTAGTGGGATCTCTTCAAACCTTTGAGATGAACTTCAGTGAAAAAGTTGAGAAGAAAGGGAAAAACATAGCCTTTACCTCCAACACTGACAGTAAGGAAGCTGATGACGACCTTGACACTAAAGAAGATCTCTCAGAAGAAATAGTATTACGTGGAAAACAGTTCAACAAAATACTGAAGAGAGTAGATAGAAGATCAAGGAGGAATGTGGAGCACATCTAGCCCAACATCAGCACACAAGGAAACACCTCAGCAAAATCCATGACAGAAAAAGATAAGGGTGTTCGATGTTTTGAATGTGATGGTTATGGACATATAAAATCTGAATGTGCCACATATTTGAAGAAGCAGAAGAAGGGTCTAGCAGTATCTTGGTCAGATGAAGAGAACTCTGACAATGAGTCGGAAGATATGACTGCAAACCATGTGAGGGTAACAACTGATGTGTGTCTTTCTGACAATGACTCTTCTGATGATGAACTCACTTATGAAGAGGTAGTCTCCATGAACAATGACTTGTACCTCAAAAGTGAAGAATTGTGCAGAACTTTGGTAGAACGGAATTACGATATCATGAGACTGAAGCGTGAAAAGCAGGAGCTACAAGAGAGGATAATTAGCCTTCAAGAGGAAATCAAGCAACTATCATTCAACCATGAAAGCATGACCAAATCTGTTAGAATGATGGGCACTGGAACGAAGAAGCTAAACGAAATTCTTAACATCAGAAATCATCTTGATGACCCAACTAGAGTAGGGTTTGGAGGAAAGACTTACAACAAAGAAACTCTACAATCAAGCTTTGTTCCTGCTCAAAAAGGATTTGACACTGAGATGATGTTGCCACATCCTGCACCTCATCAGAGACACTCACACAAGAAGAAATCTATTGCTATAAAGTGTCACTACTGTGGAAAGAATGGTCATAAAAAATCCTCCTGCTATAAGCTCTATGGTCACCCAAAGAAGGAATCCCAATCACAAACTAGAGCTTATCATGCAAAAGCCAAAGTCAAGAAAGAATGGAAGACAAGAGTCCAAGAAGCTGCTCACATAGCTCATACATCCCTCAGAGCCTCATCAAGAGAAGATTGGTACTTTGATAGTGGCTTTTCCAAGCATATGACAGGTGTAGAAAAATACTTGAAAGACATTAAGTCATATACCACCAGCTATGTGACCTTTGGTGATGGAGCTAAAGGGAAGATCAAGGGAATTGGTAGACTTCACAACAGTAGGTTACCAAAACTTGATGATGTTTTGCTTGTGAAAGGGTTAAAGGCAAACTTGATCAGCATAAGTCAACTCTGTGATCAAGGACTAAAAGTTGATTTTACAAAAAATGAATGCCTTGTAACCATGACAAAGGAGAGTTGCTGATGAAAGGAGAAAGGTCAAAAGACAATTGCTACTTGTGGATTCCTCCAGAAACAGCTCATTCCACTACATGCCTTATGAGTCAAAAAGATGAAGCAAAACTATGGCACCAAAAGCTTGGGCACCTGCACTTAAGAGGTATGATGAAACTCATCTCCAAAGAAGCTATCAGAGGACTACCAAAGCTTACCATTGAAGAAAAAGATATCTGTGGAGAGTGTCAGATAGGCAAGCAGATCAAGATGTCACACCCAATGTTGCCACATCAGGGAACATCTAGAGTGTTAGAACTTCTCCACATAGACATGATGAAACCCATGCAAGTTGAAAGTCTTGGAGGAAGTAGGTATGTCTTTGTTGTTGTGGATGATTTTTCAAGATACACTTGGATAAGCTTCCTCAAAGAAAAATCAGACACATTTGAAGAGTTTAAAGATCTGTGCACAAGACTTCAAAGGGAGAAAGACAGCCCAATCATCATAATTAGAAGTGATCATGGCAAGGAATTTCAGAACTCAAGATTTGCAGAATTTTGCTCAACTGAAGGGATAACACATGAGTTCTCCTCTCCAATCACACCACAACAAAATGGGGTTGTTGAAAGGAAGAACAGAACCATACAAGAAGCAGCAAGGGTTATGCTACATGCAAAGAAACTACCTTACTACTTCTGGGCAGAGGCAATGAACACAGCATGCTATGTTCATAATCGTGTTACACTAAGAGCAGGCACCTCTACCACTCTGTATGAGATCTGGAAAGGAAGAAGACCCAGTGTCAAATACTTCCATGTCTTTGGAAGCAAATGTTACATCTTGGCTGATAGAGAACAAAGAAGAAAGCTAGATCCCAAGAGTGATGAAGGGATTTTCATTGGCTACTCTACAAATAGCAGAGCCTAAAGAGTCTTCAACAACAGGACCAGAACAATGATGGAATCAATCAATATTGTTGTCAATGACTACCCTGATGAGAAAGTGCATGATGAAGTACCAGATGTGGGCACATCCGAGCCCCTACCTGAAGACTCTGAAGTTGAAGAAAATTATGAGAAAGAAGAGCAAGAAACAGATCAAGGTCAAACAAGCAAAGGTCCTTCCATCAGAATTCAGAAGAATCATCCTAAAGAGCTCATCATAGGAAATCCAGAATTACCAGTCATGACTAGGTCAAGGGAGGTAATCTCCAATGCTTGCTTTGTATCTACCATAGAACCAAAGAATGTTAAGGAAGCCTTGACAGATGAATGTTGGATTAATGCAATGCAAGAAGAATTGAACGAGTTCAAGAGGAATGAGGTGTGGGACTTAGTTCCAAGACCTGATGGGGTCAACATCATAGGCACCAAGTGGGTGTATAGAAACAAGTCTGATGAAAATGGTGTGGTCACAAGGAACAAGGCCAAGCTTGTAGCACAAGGATACTCTCGGATTGAAGGTGTAGACTTTGATGAAACCTCTGCTCCAGTAGCTCGTCTTGAGTCTATAAGGTTACTTCTAGGAGTGGCATGTATTTTGAAGTTCAAGCTTTTTCAAATGGATGTGAAGAGTGCCTTCCTCAATGGGTACTTGAATGAAGAAGTGTATGTAGCACAACCAAAGGGATTTATTGATCCTAATCTCCCAGATTATGTCTACAGATTGAAGAAAGCTCTGTATGGAGAAACCTAAGATATCTCATTTTGAAGGTTACAAGGTTTTCCATATATTAATAGCTTAAATGCAGTTTTGTTTTTCATATTTTAATTTTTATAAAGTTTTGATCACCTCTATTTTAAAAACTAAATTTTTTATCCTCTTATTTTAATTTTTTCTTATTTTTGGTCCCCCACTCTATTTTGAGGTCACTTTTAACTCCATTGGCAACAACTACATTCAAAAAATGAAAGATCTTTGTAGAAGAGTTTTTTTTTTTTTTACAACATCTTTGAAGAAGAGTTTAACAACTACCTTTGGTGTTTTCTTTTTCTTGCTTGATATAAAATTTATGTCATGCGTTAAAATACTGATTACCAATGCTCTAAATCTTGTGAGCATTGAGTATGAGTTGACGCCATAGTAATACCTTTTCTGCACCGTTTTGTTTTCGTTAATGTTCCTATTGCAGAGAAGGAAAATTCTGTTATTAATACTCAATTTTGTGTTGCAATTTCAATATTGATGTGTTGATTTTTTTGGCACGATTTGGTAATTTTTTATGTTGAATTGAGTTTTAAGTAATGGTTTACAATAAAATCAAGATACTTGGCAATTTGTATCTTAGAAATTGATTGGAATTGAAATGGCCGCGACAAAACAGTTTTGGCAGGTGCCGATACCGTTACCGTTTTTTATATTAAAGAATAAATTGTGATTAATTCACACCGCGACGACCGCAATTAGTGTCGCAATACCTGTACCGACCGAAATCGCGAAAACCTTTACGTTACCGAGACGCGACCGCGACCGTTTTTAAAACCTTTTACATGGAGAAATTTTTATTTTTAGGGATTTAGAGTCTAGACATTATAAATTATTCTAAATTAATTTAAATAAATAATAATGCCATGTGTAAAAAAAATTCAATCAATCGCCACATGTAAAATTTTATATATGTGGCTTATGACATGTTACAATTGACTTTGATAGGGAGGACCATTTGATGCCAAAACTGACTCCCGAACCAGATTCAACTGATGGTGAAAAAAAAATATTAATCCTAATATGAGGTGGAGGACTAAATGTAAGAAAAACTTTAAATACAAGACCAACAAACTAATTTTTAAAATATGAAAACCAAAACTAAATTTAAATCTATATTAATTTATAAGGAGACATCACTATGGGGGTTTTGTATAAGTTGTTCTATAGGCCCATAAAGCGTCGTCGAACATGAGAGATTAATCCTTCATAGACCAACAGACAGTTGGTCTCTCAAATATTTTATGTCATGATTTTTTATCCCTACTTTTCATTCAACTCGTGTATATTATTCAAAATTTTAAATTTTTTTTCCACAATCATGTTTAGTACATTAAGAAAATATCTCTTGCAAAAGTTTAAATTTTTTCAACAATAGATGAACTAAATATAATTTTTTTAGTATATTGCGCTTAAAAATTCATAAATAATTCATCGTTTGTTAAAAAATTCTAAATTTTTGTGGAGATGTTCTTATAATATTATAAGCATGTATATAAAATGTTAGCGCAGCGGAAACACTTCGACACACTCAATCGCAAAGTAATGCACACACACACAAACACGTTCAGCCTGATGTAACAGGAGAACGTTCTGAGACTATTCTCAGAATCTGGAGAAGATGAAGGAAGAAGAATAGCTATGAACAAAACTTAGAAAATTGTAGGGAGAAAGAGAGAGTTTTTATTCATCCACTTATTGGGGCAAAATCAGAATGTTACAATCACTAATTGTGGTTATTATTATCTTTCTCCTATACACAACACACTATTTATAGAGATTACTTCACATCTAAGTAATCCAAGTTAGTTACAACAAACTCTATCCATTAGTTGTATAACTAACATAACTAACTCACACTAAGCTAACTAACAAACTGAAATCACAAACTAATAACAGAAACATGAATTAAAACAAAACATTCAACACTCCTCCTTAATTCATGCTTTCCAATGACTTCACACCCATCAAATTCTTCAGTCTGTTGAACACTTCCACTGACAATCCTTTAGTTAACAGGTCTGCAACTTGCAGCTCAGTTCTGCAATGCTCTAGCTTGAGAATTCCTTTGTCTACCTGCTCCCTTAAGTAGTGAAATCTCATTTCAATATGTTTGCTCCTACCATGAGCAATTGGATTCTTTGCAAGGTTAATTGCTGACAGATTATCAACCTTCAAGATCACACTTTCACACTTGATGTTGCTGATTTCATTCAGCAAGTTGCATAGCCACACACCTTGACATGCACACAAAGAAGCAGCAATGTATTCTGCCTCACAAGTAGATAAAGCTACCACAGGTTCCTTCCTTGAACTCCAAGAGATTGAAGCTCCACCAATCTGAAATATGTAACCAGCAGTAGACTTTCTATCATCCTTGTCACCACACCAGTTTGAGTCTGTATAACCAACCAGATCAAACTCTCTTTCCTTGTCAGATGATGGAAACACAATACCATGATCCAAAGTGCCCTTTACATACCTTAAGATCCTCTTTGCAGCTAGCAAATGAGATATCTTAGGTTTCTCCATATACCTGCTGACTATACCTACACTATAGGCTATGTCAGGCCTGGTATTGCACAAGTACCTCAGAGATCCAATCAGCTTTCTATACTCAGTTGCATCAACCTCCTTTTCTTCTGGTTCTTTTGTCAATTGTAGTCTAGATTCACAAGGTGTGAGTGCTGGATTACAATTGATCATCTCAAATCTCTTCAACACTTCACTAGCATACCCTTGTTGATGCATGATCAAACCACTCTTAGTTCTCTGAAACTCAATGCCAAGGAAATAAGAAATGAGACCTAAGTTTGTCATTTCAAATTCCTTCATCATACTCTTCTTAAAGTCTCTTATGTGTTCCTCATTGTTGCCTGTGATCAACAAATCATCTACATAAAGACACAGCAATATCAAGCTCTTTTCATCACTATTTTTCACATAAACTCCATGTTCAGTTACACATTTGCTGAAGCCTATCTCACTTAGATACTTATCAATTCTCTTATTCCAGGCTCTAGGGGCTTGTTTGAGTCCATACAATGCCTTTCTTAGTTTGTAAACTTTGGATTCCTGACCTTTAACACTAAAGCCAAATGGGCTGTGTCACATACACCTCCTCATCCAAAGGTCCATTGAGGAATGCACATTTTACATCCATTTGATGCATTGACCAATTGTTGTAATTGGCTATTGCAGTCACCAATCTGATTGTCTCCATTCTAGCCACTGGTGCAAAAACTTCATTGAAGTCAATGCCTTGCTTCTGAAGAAATCCTCTTGCCACTAATCTTGCTTTATGTCTTGTGATTTCACCTTTGGAATTCAGCTTCACTTTGTACACCCACTTCACACTAATAGCTTTATTTCCACTTGGTAAATCAACAAGCTCCCATGTATGATTATCTTCTATGGACTCAAGCTCTTCATTCATAGCCTTTAACCACTTCTTGTCTTTCAATGCAGCCTCAACATTCACAGGTTCTGAATCTGCATAAAAGGCTAAGTGAACAAGATCACCATCATCTGTAACCTCATCATCTCGATTCATCTCAAATTCTTGTAGTCTGGCTGGTACACTTCTAGCTCTAGTTGACGTTCTGAGAATGTTCTCAACTCTGGCTTCTGGTGTTGACTGCTCATCATCAAACACAATGCTCACTGAATCCTTCTTTTTATTGTTGTACCAGTCCCATTCTTTCAGCTCATCAATGATTACATCTCTACTAACCACTACACACTTATTAATAGGATCATAGAGTTTGTAACCACCAGTGGAGTGATATCCAACAAACACCATTTGCTCACCTTTGTCATCTAGTTTCTTTCTTAACTGATCAGGCACATGCCTATAAGCCAATGAGCCAAACACCTTCAAATGACTTATATTAGGCTTTTTACCACTCCAACACTCTTCTGGAGTAACACCATTCAGCTTCTTTGTTGGACACCTATTCAGAATATATGTTGCAGTAGCAACAGCTTCTCCCCATAATTCCTTTGCCAAATGCTTGCTCTTAAGCATACACCTTACCATATTCATTATGGTTCTGTTTCTTCTTTCAGCACTCCCATTCTGTTGAGGAGTATAAGGTGGTATCACTTCATGTACTATACCCTCAACATCACAAAATTCAGTGAACTCTTTTGACAAGTACTCTCCTCCTCCATCAGTTCTCAACACCTTTAACTTGTGATCACTTTGCTTTTCAACCATAGCTTTGAATTTCTTAAAAATATCAAACACTTCACTCTTTCTTTTGATAAGATAAGTCCATAATTCTCTGCTATGATCATCAATGAAGGACACAAAATATCTATTACCACCAATAGAATTTACTTGCATTGGTCCACACACATCAGAGTAAACTACTTCCAACACATTCTTTGTTCTACTCCACACATCTTTGCTAAAACTGTCTCTATGTTGCTTGGCTTGCACACAATCTTCACACACTTCATTTGGTATTTGAATTCTAGGTAGGCCAGACACTAAACTCTTATTGTGCATCATATTCAAATCCCTAAAATTCAAATGTCCAAATCTGTAGTGCCAAGTCCAATCATCTCTTTCTACAGCAGTAGCTAAGCACTTATGATCCATTACATTCAGTTCAATTTTGAATGTCCTATTCTTTGACATAGGAGCTTTCAAAATTAACTTTCTGTTTGAATCCATAAGCCTCATCACTTTATTTTCTATAACTATCTTGTAATCTTTCTCTAGCAATTGGCCTATACTAAGAAGATTACACTTCATACCTGGAATGTACAGAACATCATTTATGAAGGCTTGTCTTCCATCTTTGCTTCTGATGCAGACAACACCACTGCCTTCAGCACTCAATGTACTATCATTAGCAAATTTCACTTTGTTCTCATGAGATTGATTGAAACTAGAAAACCAATCCTTTCTTCCAGTCATGTGAGTAGAGCAACCAGAATCTAAGTATCATTCACTTCCACAACACTTATCTTCTTTAGTTGTGACCATTAACATAACTGATTCTTCACCATTTTCTTGCTTAGCCATCTTTGCCTCATCTTCTTGTGACACATTCTTTGATCTACACTCATTTGCAAAGTGACCAAACTTCTGACAATTGTAACATTTGATGTTACTCTTATCAAATCTCTTCTTTCCACCTTTACCACCTTTGTGACTTCCATTTTTGTTGTTATCATTATTCTGGCTTGAGCCACACGCTTCTTGATTGTCTTTTGAACCAAAATTTTGATACCCAACTTTCCCTTTGCTTCCATTCCACTTATTCTTCCCTTTCTTGGAATTATTGTTTTGAACTTGCAGAGCAATCTCATTCTTGCCCTTCTCAGCTCTTTCGTTCAACTTTTGTTCATAAGCTTCCAAAGAACTTTGCAATTCTTCAACAGTCATACTTGAGAGATCTTTAGATTCTTCTATAGCAACCACAATGTCAAATCTTGGTGTGAGAGATCTCAGAATCTTCTCAACCACAGATTGATCTGAGATTGTTTCACCACAGCCTTTCATCAGATTCACTAACTTGGTGACTCTTGTGACAAAATCACCAATGCTTTCCTTTTCCTCCATTTGCAATAGCTCGTATTGCCTCTTGTGAGTTTGTAATCTCACCTTCTTCACCTTGGTAGCACCACCATAGGCCTTCTCAAGATTATCCCACGCTTCCTTTGCTGATTGAGCATCACCAACTCTCTCAAAATTATCAGGATTCACGCACTGATGAATTATGAAGAGTGCTTTGTAATCTTTCTTTTTCAATTCTTTATGAATTGATTTCTGAGCATCTGTAGAAGATTCAGTGACTGGTTCTACTCCTCCTTGAACAAGATCCCACACATCTTGGAATCCAAACACTACTCTCATCTGTTTGCACCAAGAATCATAATTCTTGCCGTTCAAGATTGGTAGATTACCCGGAAAAGCACCATTTCCGTATGTTCCCATTTGAACCGTACTCGATCCCGCCATGAATCCAATGAAACCAGGCTCTTGATGCCAGTTGTTAGCGCAGCGGAAACACTTCGACACACTCAATCGCAAAGTAATGCACACACACACAAACACGTTCAGCCTGATGTAACAGGAGAACGTTCTGAGACTATTCTCAGAATCTGGAGAAGATGAAGGAAGAAGAATAGCTATGAACAAAACTTAGAAAATTGTAGGGAGAAAGAGAGAGTTTTTATTCATCTACTTATTGGGGCAAAATCAGAATGTTACAATCACTAATTGTGGTTATTATTATCTTTCTCCTATACACAACACACTATTTATAGAGATTACTTCACATCTAAGTAATCCAAGTTAGTTACAACAAACTCTATCCATTAGTTGTATAACTAACATAACTAACTCACACTAAGCTAACTAACAAACTGAAATCACAAACTAATAACAGAAACATGAATTAAAACAAAACATTCAACATAAAAAACCATTAAAAAAATATAAAAGTATACAAGAGTAGATTAAAAAATAGCGACCAAAAATTCTGATAGAAAATATATAAAGGGACCAAAAATTCTTGAAATATTTTATTGAAACTAAAAAAAATTCGAAATTTTTTAAAAATTAAAAACTTATTTAACCCTAGTGAATATGATTGGAAAGCGGGGTTCTAGGGATAAAGTAGATGGACAACCACTCCGCCAAAGCACATGTTCATAGATGCAAAAATATCCACAAACAAATGTTGGAGTATAAGTGTATGCAACAAAAATTAAGTTCATTTCAACTTTATTTCTCATTTAGATTTAGAATTTATCATGGCAGCTGAATAATCCCTTTTAAATTAAATCATTAAAATCATAGAATTTGAATGGAACTGGGTTGGTGACATTAAGCTATTTCTAATGTCAAGGCGGAGGTAGCATGCACAAAGCATGTAGGTCTCCCACCATGAGAGATCACTTTTCACTATTAGATCATGAATGTGTACAATAAGCTATAATAAAGTTTTTACATTGTACACTTTTCTCATGAGTTTAATATATTTTTAAAAAAAATTATAAAAATTCTTATTTTTAGATTGAAAGTTGAAACCCAGATCTATTTATTTATGTATTAAATATATTTTTGATCCCTACAAAATGATGATCTTTTAAGTCAACATGTATTTTTAAATGATTTTTTCGCAGGTATGTTTAGAACATCATAAAAAGTTCCTCTGAAAAATTAGAACTCAAAATTTGAATTCCTTCTATTTGGTAGTTGTCATATCACCAAGAGCTTATGGTGGGAGACTTATATGCTTTGTGCTTGTTAGCCAGCGCCAAATGTCAAGTTATATGATATTTTTTACTTTATGCCACACTTAAATTAACCACGGATAAAAAATGTGGCCTAAACATAGTATAGTCCATGCTTTTGAAAATTGTTGACTACAACATATAAGTTCTTTCAATTTTTTTACAATTTTAATAGAACCGTCTCCAATTTATTGTATAGGCTACGGTTTTGTGACTGTTGTCTTTATGCTACACTGGAAATAAACCCGTCCGTTGCACGGTTTGTTTAAAATACAGGTTTAAAATATTTCTTAAAATTTTAAAAATATAATAGTTATGATAAATATAATCACATATATCATTAAATTGTTGGTGCACAAAGATGATAAATGAATAGAAAGAGAATGTATTAATCAACTTGAGAAATGACGGCTACAAGAAGAATAATAAAGGCACTAACTTCTATGATGATATCACTACTCCTATTTATACACAAGGACTATGTCATAAAGACAGCATAGTAAAATACTAAAATACCCTTAAATATAAATTATTTCTAACACCATCCCTTAATTTATATTTACACAAAACTAACAACACTAATTCCATCCCTCAAACGAAGAAATTGGTCAGTCTTGATTGCCTTTGTCATCACATCTGCCAGCTGCTTCTGAGTGCTACAGCGCACAACTTCTAACATTCCATTCTGAACCTGATTCCTTAAGAAGTGATACTTGGTCTCAATGTGCTTGCTTCTCCCATGCAGCACTGGGTTCTTGGCAAGATTGATTGCAGACTTGTTATCAATCATCAGCTTCAGAGGCTTGTTTACCTTAATCTTCAGATCCTGTAGCAAATTCAGAATCCACACAGCTTGGCATGCAGTCAGAGCGCCTGCAATATATTCAGCTTCACAGGTTGATAGAGCCACAACAGGTTGCTTCTTGGAGCACCAAGAAATAGGACCTCCCAGGAATTTAAACAAGTACCCAGAAGTACTTCTTCTATCAACCCTGTCTCCACACCAATCAGAGTCTGAGTAGCTCAGAAGCTCTGATTCAGTCTTTCCTTCAGAAGGGAATAGCACTCCATGCTTCAGAGTTCCCTTGATGTACCTCAGAATCCTGACAGCAGCTTGGTAATGGGACCATTTTGGTTTACTCATAAATCTGCTAACCATTCCAACTGCATAGAAAATATCAGGTCTGGTATTGCACAAATACCTTAGAGAACCAACCAACTGTTTGAAGGTTGTAGCATCCACATCCTCTCCATCAGAATCTGAGTCCAACTTCTGATTGGTATCAGAAGGTGTAATTGCAATTTTGCAATTTTCCAGCTTAAATCTCTTCAGAAGCTCAAGTTCATACTTCATTTGATGTAAAATGATTCCTTTCTCGGAGTACATAAATTACATCCCTAGAAAGTAACTCATTTTACCAAGGTCTGTTATCTCAAATTCATTCATCAGAGCCTTCTTGAACTTAGCTATCTCTTGTTCAGAGCTTCCTGTCAGCAATATGTCATCAACATATAAACATACCAGAATCATATTGCCTTCTGAAGTGTGTTGAACATAAACACCATACTCCAATTCACATTTCTGAAACCCATGCTTCTTGAAGAAAGAATCAATCTTCATATTCCAGGCTCTGGGTGCCTGTTTCAATCCATACAAGGCTTTATGTAATCTATACACCATCCCTTCCTGATTCTTTTTCTCAAAACCAGGAGGTTGTGACACATATACCTCCTCTTGTAATGGACCATTCAGAAATGCAGATTTCACATCTAAATGCATCAGAGGCCAATTCCTGTTAGCAGCTATTGCAATTACCAGTCTAATTATTTCATGTCTTGCTACAGGTGCAAACACTTCAAAATAATCTAGCCCAGGTTTCTGTAAGAATCCTCTTGCTACTAACCTTGCTTTGTATTTGCCAATTGATCCATCTGGCTTTAGCTTCTGCTTGAAAACCCATCTGACACTGATGGCTTTCTTGCCTTTTGGAAGTTCTGATAGCTTCCAAGTTTTGTTTCTCTTGATAGCATCAAGTTCTTCATTCATGGCCTGCAACCAGACTTGTTGCTTAAGAGCCTCTTCTATACTCATGGGTTCAGAGTCTACTAACATAGCACACTGAATAACTTCTCCCTCAGAGTCTACTTCAGTGTCTTGCAGCATATCAAACCCTGCAAACCTTCTTGGAATGTTTCTGATTCTTTGTGGTCTTTGATCTTGTTCCACATGATTTCCTTCAGAGGTTGGAGGTTCAGAAGTACTATCTTCAGAAGCTTCAACATCAGAGCCTTGACTTTCAGAGTCTCCTTTAGGACCACCTTCAGAGTCTGAATCACCTTCAGAGCCTGAATCACCGTCAGAGCCTGAATCTCCTTCAGAGTCTGAATCTCGTTCAGAGTCTCCTTCAAGAAATATCACATCAGAGTTGGATTGAGTTTTGTTCCAATCCCAAGTTTCTAATTCCTTCACAATGACATCTCTGCTGAATTCAATTCTATTAGTCTCTGGACAATAGAGCTTGTACGCACCTGTACTGTGGTACCCCACCAATAACATAACTTTGCTTCTATCATCCAACTTCTGTCTTCTAGCTTCTGGAACATGTTTGTAACAAACAGAACCAAACACCTTCAAATGACTAACACTTTGCTTATCTCCAGTCCACTTCTGAATAGGAACTATTTCCTTCAGCTTCTTCGTTGGACATCTGTTGAGCACATAACATGCAGTTGCAACAGCTTCACCCCATAAATTATGAGGAAGCTTCTTCTCTTTCAGCATGCTTCTCACCATATCAAGCAAAGTACGATTTCTTCTTTCAGCAAGACCATTATGTTGAGGAGTGTAAGGAGCAGTAACCTCATGCTCAATTCCATTCTCCTCACAAAAGGTTTTAAACTCATTGGAATTAAACTCACCACCACCATCCGTTCTGAGAATCTTCAGCTTCTGACCACTCTGCTTCTCAGCTTTCACTTTGAACTTCTTAAACTCAGCAAACACCTCATGTTTGTACTTTATCAGGGATACCCATGTCATTCTAGTAAATTCATCTACAAATGACACAAAGTATTTATTCCCTCCAATTGATCCTACCTGAAATGGACCACACACATCAGAATGTACTACTCCCAATGCATGTTTTGCTCTTGGAGCTACTCCTGATGCAAAAGACAGTCTTGGTTGCTTTCCTTCCATGCACACCTTGCATGACTTCTCAGGTTTCTTGATTGTAGGAATTCCATTTACCAGATTCTTTGATTTCAAATGCCCTAGGCTTCTGAAATTTAAATGATCAAATCTTCTATGCCACAGCTCACTATCCTTCTCAACACTTGTTGCACTAAGGCATTCAGAGTCTGCAGTTTTAACATTCACCTTGAATGTCCTGTTCCTTCCCTGTTCTGACTCCATAATCAGCTTCTGATTACGATCATACAGCTTCAGAAGATTGTCCTTCATGGTAACTGAAAAACCTTTCTCAATCAATTGCCCTACACTCATCAGATTGCTTTTCATGCCAGGTACATACCATACATTCTGAATCAATGTTGATTTGCCATTGTTCAGAGTGACTCTGACATTTCCCATACCTTCAGCATTAAGGTATTTATCATCAGCACATCCGATCCTTGTACTCTTACTCGAGTCAAAGTCAACCAACCACCTTTTGTTTCCAGTAAGATGATTTGAACACCCTGTGTCCATATACCACCACTCTGATGAATTCATATCATCAGTCTCAGAAGCCATTAGCAACACAGATTCACCATCAGAGTCATCAGAGCTTCTGGCTATATTTGCTTCTTCTGACTTCCTTTCTTTGTTTGACCGACACTCAGAAGCAAAATGACCAAACTTCTGACAACAGTAGCATTGAATCTTCTTCTTGTCAAACCTTTCTTTTCCCTTCTGATATTTCTGCTTATCAGAGGTTGAGGTTTCTAGCTTCTGAACTCCATCAGACCTTCTCTTGGCTTCTGACCAAGACTTCTTCTGATAGTTCTTACCAGAGTCTGCTTTCAGAGCCTGCTGCTCTACCTCTCTTTCAGAGTTTCTCTCAGTCAAACGCAACTCTTGTGCTTCTAGGCTGCTTTGCAGCTCTTCAATTCTCATGGAACTCAAGTCCTTTGAATGTTCAATAGCTACCACAATGTAATCAAACTGAGGGGTAAGTGATCTCAATACCTTCTCAATGATTACTTGTTCTGAGAGTGTTTCTCCACACGCCTTCATCTCATTAGTGATCAAAATCATTATTGAGATGTACTCAGGGACCTTCTCATTGTTCTTCATGTTGAGATTCTCATACTGCTTTCGTAAGGACTGAAGCTTCACCTTCTTCACTGATGCATCACCACCATAGCATCTGATCAGTGTGTCCCACGCGGCCTTTGCCGTTTCTGAGTCAGCAATCTTCTCAAACACGTTTTCATCCACACACTGATGGATGTAGAACAACGCCCTCTGATCTTTCTTCTTCGTATCCTTCTGAGCAAGCTTTTGTGCATCTGTTGCATCAGCTGCTACTGGAACATAACCTTCAGTAACAAGTTCAAGCACATCTTGAGCACCAAACAGAACAATCATCTGTTTCATCCAACGATTCCAGTTTTTGCCATCAAACACTGGAAGCTTGGTACTCATACCACTGTTTCCGTTCATCTTCAATCTTTGTGCGTTCACTTAAATCTCACTAACACTCGTGTTTCCCAATCCCGCAGAATCAGAAAATGTGATTCTGTTACAACTTCGTTCAAGATTCAACTCGAATTCAAGAAACGAAATCAATCACACAACGCCTCACGTTTCACTCGTGTTTCCCGTGGATTCGAACCGGAGCTCTAGATACCAATTGTTGGTGCACAAAGATGATAAATGAATAGAAAGAGAATGTATTAATGAACTTGAGAAATGACGGCTACAAGAAGAATAATAAAGGCACTAACTTCTATGATGATATCACTACTCCTATTTATACACAAGGACTAGGTCATAAAGACAGCATAGTAAAATACTAAAATACCCTTAAATATAAATTATTTCTAACATAAATAATCGATTGTTAAAAAATAATATAGGTAATATTTTAAAATATAGTGACGTAATTATGTTTGATCTTAATCTATATTAAAAATAATCTAATTAAAAATATATAATAAGGTTATATAGAAATATGAGATTTTATATTGGTGTGTATATAGTATATTTTTGTTGTGTGTCTGTATTGAGGATAATTAGTTTTAGTTAAAGAAAATTAATGTTTTATAAGTTTTAAGTGCTATATTGTATTTTATTCTAATAGTATAATCGTATAAAAAATTAATTATCTTTTTATGAATTGTAGTGGTGTAGTTGCAAGTTAATTATTCTGCTTTATACTATTAAGTAATTAAATTAATAATATCATTTCATTAGTTTTAATTATTTTACGTCATATGATATAAATTTTACTCATTAATTTTACTACTAATTGTATTTTATATTTTTTTTTGTATTATTTAATATTATAAAAACTAATGCCAAAGGGCCTTTAAATATTGCCTTAGGCCTCTAATTATAGAACGTGATTCATATATATATGGTAGTTTTTTTCAATAAGAGTTAGATGCAGTTATATGTTCATGATAAAGGTTGAAGTAAGCTCTAATTATAGAATGTGATTCATATATATATATGGTAGTTTGTTTTTTTTTTTTGTTGCAAATTCCATTTCTTGAAAGTATGTATAAAATAACATTGCAACTTACTCACTTTTATGCATTATAGTGTCTCTTATATTTAATGAAAAGGCAATACTTGTACTGATATATTGACTTCTTTTGAAGTTACCTATCAAACTTTTACTTTGCTGAAATTTTATCCTAATTTTAGTTGTTCGAATTTTTTTTAGTGTGTGTTGTTTGGTTTACCTTTTTTATTTAATGAAAAAGTTTGGATATAACTTAATTTTCTTTTTGAGTTTTCACTTGTGTAGCCATAAGTCACTTTTCTTTTTATTTTGTTGGTTCTCTTATTTTTTTTCAATAAGAGTAAAATACAGTCATGCTTGCTGAATATATTACTTGTGTGAAAGATTGAAATAAGTTTTGGTTGTAGAATGTAATTTCTATGTGGTAGTTTTGTCTATTCATTAACTGTTTTCTTTCTTCGTAAATTAGGTACCACATAATTTAACCATTTACTTTTCACCTTGCAATTTTTGCTCTCACGTATTTAACGAAAATGCAATTATTGAACCAATATAATGGTTTCTTCTAAAGCATGTGAAGAAGAAAAAACTAATAGTTAGACTTGAAAGTGAATTCCTTTAAAACATAGATACAAAACACAAACCATGTCATAGTTATAGTAAAACATCTTAAAAAATTTAATTGGTTCTATATTTCGGATAATAAAAGAACAACTAATATTAATAAGTAAATGCGAAAAATAAGAACTATAGTATATATTTTGTGCGAATATAAATACAATTGAACTTTTTTAATTCATTACTCATATATCAAAAGAGGAAAAGAAATCTAATATTCATAACTAATATGCCCTTTCTAAAAAAAAAAAAAAATCAAAGACATTTTCATTGGTGAGCCATATATATCTCCATGTATTGTTTACATCAACTTGTGACAAAGTTAAACATAAGTTTCACAAAAATAAAGTACATAAATAAAATGAATGCATCGATCAATGGCTGATAATCTTCCTTTTACACTTCAATGATTCAAACCTGAAAATACAAAAACTAAAAAATTTATAATTGTTCAAATTCAAATTACCTACATGATATAATTAAAATGGTTATAATGAAAAAGTAAATTATCATGGCCTTACAATATTGGTGTTTGAGATGCAGGATAAAATTGCTATTTTTTTAGAAGAGAAAAAACTTACTAATTTTTACAAATATTTATTTATAAAATTGATGAACTAAATCAAAGAATACAAAATTCTATAAAATTAATATATTTTAGTCATTGTATAAGTAGCAAAAAGAAAGACTCAAAAGAAAACTCCAAAAGATTACATACCTTATAAAGGGAGAAAACGAATTGAAATAATATATTTTCAATTGTCAAACACACAAAACAAAACCCACTATATGATTCTTCTTGCAAAAGTCTCAATATATATGATAAAATATGGATATAAAGTTTCTTAAATTGTATGAAGTTATGTCCATTGGTTGGAATTCTTTGAGTCATAGAATTTCAATCATTCATAACACCCTAATAAGTGTATTATTACCAAGTTATAATTTAACACATTTTAGGAGATAAGATGAAGGAGCACAAACATCTATTCACTTTCCTTCTATTCATTTTCCATTTTTATTAACACTATTAATTTATGTTATGTGTTGCTTCCTATTTATTAATTTGTCATTGAACTTTCACCTTCATATCAACATAACGTATTGCTTTTGTTCAACCTTTTTTCCTTAAAATTAACACTATTACTATTATTATTATTATTGGTTGTTTAAGTTTCTTTAGAATCAACACTAAGAATTCTTTAAATTAAATAATTAAGAGAAGTTGGTAGAAAGTTTTAATAAGGATGTGGAGTTTTTTTAGAGGTGCCACATAGGCACAATGGAGGCCTAGGAGCTATATAAGAGCTTCCTAGTAAATAAATAAATTAGTAAATAAAAGACTATTTATTTAGTTGGTTAAACGAATTTTTTTTGCGGATAATTTTTTTATTAAAACTATAATTATTTAATAAACTTTTTCAAATTATAATTATGCATGCATGGTTTATTTTTTAAGTTATAGTGTAAAAGAGGAATGAGCACATATATTTATTCATTTTTCTTTTATAATATTTTTTCATATATTATTACTATTAATTTATGGTATATGTTACATTTGCTACTAATTTTCTGGTCACTTGAACTTTCACATTCATAATTATTAACATCAATTTAAATTTTTAAAAATAAAATAAATTAGGAGCCATTATTATTGTAACATATAGATAATTACTTTGGAGGATGAATGGACATACAAAATAAATTGTGTGGCAAATTCTAAATAGATATAAGAAGCTTTCTTAAGCATGCCACATAGACAAAATGGAGACTTATGAGCTAATGAGGAGCTTCCTTTTATAAGTAATAAAAGATAATAAGTCCGTCACCTTTAAATATATACCACACAACATTTGAAAATGGTAGGTAGAGGTGGAAATAGAACAAGTTGGGCCTATGGGGCCTTAAGGCCTAGCCTACATAGATTTAGGTCGGCCTATTTTTTAAATATAGTAGGTTAAGGCTTTTTTACGAGCCTATTTAGTTAAATAGGTTAGACGGAGACCTCTAAAAATGTCTTTTAGCTATTGGGTCGGCCTACTTAAGTTACTATAAATAATATTTTTAATACTATTATTATTTATATATTAAAATTTGTACTTTGATTAAATTATAAATTTTTTTAACTTTTTCAGTAGTTTAAGTTTATTAATCTACATTAGTTTTTCACATATATAAATGTATTATTATAAATTAAAATTGAAATATAATGACATATACTGTCAAATTCTCTAAAAAATCATATTAAATATCAAAAGGACGTTGGTTTATTAGTTCATAACTATTTTTTAAAAAAAATATAATTATTTATTTAAATATCTTCATATAAAGAAGACTTTTAAATAGGCTAACAAATCACATTAAGCTTTCAAAAGGCCTGACTCAAGCCTAAAAGATAAGCCTATAATAAGCCACATGTCAAACTCAGATTTTTAATATATTGACAAGCCAGACTCAAACTTGACAAAGTCAAACTCGGTCTATCTTATTCTCACCTCTAATCATGGATAACGAGAATTGTTACCTTAGCTTTTTATAGACAAAATGAAGATACTGTAGGTGGAAATAAATTTCAAATAAACTAATTAATTTGACGTGTTGTCTGAAGTTCAAAAAATATTGTAGAGTCACGTTATAAAAGCAATTAATTTGAATGTGTTTTAACCTAAAGTTTTTTTTTTAGGATTTTCTTGTGTTGAAATCAACGTTGGCCCTATTTTCTTGTTTTCTTGAATTTTCTTCATCCTCCATTGGTCAGGGGGTGATTTTAGGTTGTTTTTTTTTTTTTTGCCTAAAATCACCCCTCTGCGTATTTTTCTTCTTTTTGTTTTTAATCTAAATAAGTGATTTTCATATAGACTGAGTTTTTAGTTGTTTTTTGTTGTTGTGATTTCGCTGTCTGGGTGCGCGTTTTGTTGTTCGTCGTCTTGTACAGTGTTGTTTGATTTTCCATCGTGTTGCGGTGTTCATTTAGTTCGTATCGAAAGATCATCTTCAATCAAGTGCAGATTCAATCAATGATTTGGACATTATCGTTTCAAATCCAGAAGCTTGGACATTCTGATGACTTTAATTTTATCATATTATTTGTATGCATTTTTTGTCAAAAATAAAATAAAATTATTTGTAGGCATTTTGCCCTTGTATGCTATTAACTTGGATGATATGAGTTTGTTCGCAGATTCATTCTTTTTCTTTTTAGCGATGTTGAATTTGTATTTGAATTTGATGTATTCTATCGATTATTGAAATGAATGAATATTTTATTTTTGGTAAAAAAAAAAATTATTTATTGATTTTTTTTTGTAAAATATACTGGTTGTTAAAATTTCAATTTTAATTTGAATAAATGCGAGTAATAGATTAGAATGCAGGTTCGTACCGTTTATTATTGATTTCAATAACATGATTTAGTTTTATATTGTTAAATCCTATATTTATAATTATGACAATTTACTCAAAAAAAGTATAAAATATTTTGAACTCAATTTCAATAAATTAATAGAGTAAATTTTGATATTAAAAAAAAAATTAATATTAAATATTTTTTAGCAAAATATGAAACACTTAAAATGAATTTAAATGATATGCTACATTAAGATCAATTTCTCTTTGAAGCTTTTTTTTTTTAAAAAAAAAAAAATCTCTTTAAAAAAGTTATATTTAAAAGAAAAAGACGTTTGTGAACATCTTGACTGACCCATATGAGGGGAAATCAACATTGAAGACAACTAAATGTTCTGGTATACGTGCGAGTTGGAAGAAAACATGCATATTTAAACTTGACTGGAGATATTCCCCACTTGTGGGAGGACCAAAAATTTTATTATGGGACAAACGACCCTCAAAGCTGTGTCGACAAAATGGTCAAACTTGAAAAAGTGTATTATGACAACCAACATATACCTTTAGACCATTTGTGTTTGACACTTTTGATCTCCTAATATAAGAGGTTGTCAATTATCTAAAAAGAGTCTTTGATAGCAATGTTGTGTCTTATAAGTCTTTAGAAATAGTTTTAAAGAGGATTGTTGGTTATCTTGAATATTGTTGTTCCCATGGTTGGCTGCATTATGCTAAAACAACTTAATGTACAAGTGCAACATGTTGGACTAGATGTTTCATCATAACTAAGACATCTTGTCCAGCATCAGCAACATGTTGAAGACAGAAGTAACAGATGTTTCAGTACAACATGTTGAACACGATGTCCCAGTGCGAGTAGGACATCGTGCACAGGCAGAACACGTTATCTTATCTTATGGCGCGCATGAATCTCTCCAAAGTTTGTTACAAGAGCGCGATTGAAGATTGTCTGTTGATTAAAGGATTGTTACAAGAGATTGTAACAAACATATGAATTCGATATGACCGGAAGTCATAACTAACTTAATATAAGATTTACTTGAATCTTTATCTTATAGGATTAGTTTTAAAACTAACTTCCTATCATGGTGCAACTCAAATTCAGATCAAATCAAAGAGCTGCAACATCTTTAAATAGAAGACTCATTCATCAGATTCAAGTACGAGCAAATATTGAACATCTCTAGACTAAAGCTAGATTTGCGAGTCAACGATCTTGTGCCCACTGTGCAAGATCAAACTCACTCTCTCTAGAACTTAGGTGCTAAGGTTTAGAGTTAGGTAGAGTTTAGGATGAATAGGATTATTCAACATCACTTCATAGTGAAAGAAGACACGATCATTCAGGCTGGGTGATCGTAGGTATTGATTCAAAGTAGTGGTCTTCCTTTCCTCTGGATTGGTATCCCCTAGACTAGGTGTGTTTACACTAAACTGAGTTAACAATTAAATGTGTCTTTTATCGCTTTCCTTTAATATTTTGCAAATACAAATATACTATCTTGCATCACAATTGTCGTACACATTGTCCTTGACATCTTACAAAAAGGACAATTGTCTCAAACAACGTGTAAGACATTTGTCCCCCGACGAACAGAATTTACAAATATCATAAGAAACAAATCAATACTTCTTTCATATATTAAATTTTTGGTGAGGTCTATTCTACCCCTTAATAATTAGGGGTATCCACTTATTAACCAATTAGAATAAACCATATAAGTAAATTCGTATGTCGTTGCCACAACTAACTTGTAACAAACTTATGGGGACCATATGCAAATTTATTTATGTGGTTTTTTTAAAAGGAAGCTCACTAATAATTTTTTTTTAAGGCAAATGGAGATAACTTAGCTGGAGAAATAAATACATTCCAACTATATTGACACCTCTTTAGTGAACCCAGAAACAAGCTATCTCTCAAATATATTAAAAAGAGATACAAAAAACTTGGGAGAACTAGACCAAAACTCAAGTGGGAGTGATGAGGTATTTAGCAAGTGTTCGAGCTACATAAATCACATCTCGATGCGATATTGCAACCCTCTATTTGCGAGATCTTCCAATCGCCGTTCTTATCGAATTTGTTGAAGATATTGCATAATTTTTCGTTCGTGGCATTCGCAGAGAAGAAGAAGGGTTCTTAGAATTTTCTGATTTTCTAATCTTGCGTACTTCTTCTATATGTTTTGTTTGATGTAGCAAAGTTTTTTCACAAAAAAGGGGAGTTTGAATTGTGAACCTTTAAAAATTACCTATTAAAAATAATAGAGAAACACTTTGGAGGAACAAACGTTAGAACATTCTCAGAACGTTTGGTTAGTTATATTAAATAAGCGTGAGAACGTTCTCAAATCAATCTCAAGAGATAAAGTAAAGCAAATAATAAGTGATGTGTGTGTTCTGTTTGCACAATTTAAAAGAGAGTAAGAGAGAAGGAAATACACAAGCAGTTATACTGGTTCATCCCTTTAACAATGGGTTACGTCCAGTCCTCATGCTCCAGTGAGTTTTTCCACTATGAGATGCTACCGATCTCAAGATACAATTTCTTCCTTTGATCTTATACCCAAGATCAATCAAATCCTTTAAGCCCTACAAGCTTAAAGATACCCCAGCCCTCCAGGCTAGTAAGGGTATAACACTCAAACAATACAGACCTATTGACTTGAGTAAACCTTTTACAAAGATTGATGAAATGGATCTAAGCTTTTACAAAACTCACCACGTGAGAAAGCTTAGGAAAAATAGAAACTCTCAAACACTTAGTGTATATACTAATCCTAGTATTGAATTACAATTATGGAGTGAAAGAGATCAAAAGAGAGCTTTAAGATTGCTTGTATGATAAAAACAAGTAGTGATCAATTTGTCGTGAAAGCTCTTCTTCTTCAAAAGACACCAAATGCTCTATTTATAGCTGAGGCTTGTACTTGAAGCTTGGTGTTGACTATTTAATGTTGGCTGCATTTTGGTAAAACTATGTTTAAGCAGGATGTGGTATGAAATGTTACAACATCATTACCTGACGTTAGCGCGTCAGCTGGCGGTAGCATTTAATGCGCGCGGATTTTATTTTTTGAGAAGATCTTTTCTCTTATATATCAGTTCTTTGCGTGTGCATCAAGGAAGGTTTTATTTCCTAAACAGATCTTTTGCTCAGAGATTGTTTTGGGAATTATTGTGAAGACTTATTTTATAAACATATCAAATCTTTAAAGATATGGTTTTATTTTATATTTGTGAGCTGGATCTTTCTCGTGGACAGAGCTTCTGAAGCCCATTTAACCAGCTATATATTGAAGGACAAAAACTTAATTAAGGCAGTTGTTCAAGCATAATTGTTGAGTCTAGCCGTATTAGGATTCGTGTGTGTGCTTGTGTTTGTGAGCCTTTCTTATGTCAATTTGATGCAAGTTTAGGACTGTGTGTTTATTGAGTTGTAAACTGTGATTGTCTCTGAAGCATTTAAGCAAGGAGATAATTATTGTGTGTGTGTCCTCTCCAAAGCTTTTAAGCACGGAGTTTGAATCGTAGTGCTTGTGTATTGCTCGATGCCTTTAGGTAAGAGTGATCTAGTGTTTAGGAGAGTGTCTCCACCATAGTGATTGATTCACAACAGTGCTGTCTGTACTGTTGATATTAAGGAGTGAGTTGGGAACTCATACCTAGGAGTTCCTAGGTAGAAGGACATAAGGATAGTTGCTAGGTGATAAGTTGTAAACGAGGAGTTTGCTGTAAGACTTTGAACTAGGGCTATTAGTGGAATTCCTCCTGGATTGGTATCCCCCAGATGTAGGTTGCAGTTTGCACCGAACTGGGTTAACAAATCACTGTGTGTTTGTTTATTTTTGCATTGTTTACTGTTTTCATTATTTGTCTATTAAAGCGGTAAAAGTGTTGGAACATCGTGTACAACATCGTGTACTGGTGGGCCAGTTTTACAATTGGCATCAGAGCAGTCACCCTGCCTGTTTAGGGTGAGATTCAGGAAGTTTTAACTGGCAAAATGGACAAAGAAGGAGGATTCGTGAACAGACCCTCAATGCTAACTGGTTCCAACTATGATCATTGGAAGCCAAAGATGATTGCATTCTTGAAGTCCATTGACAGCAGGACTTGGAAGGCAGTTTTGAAAGGTTTGGATCATCCTTTGATTGTTACCAAAGAAGGTACTTCTACTGGTGAACTAAAGCTAGAAGCAGATTGGACAAAGGAGGAAGATGAAGCAGCACTCGGCAACAATAAGGCAATAAATGCTCTCTTCAATGGAGTGGATACAAATATGTTCAAGCTCATCAAAAAATGTTTGTCTGCAAAGGAAGCTTGGGAGATATTTATGACATGCTATGAAGGCACGTCTAAGGTAAAGATGTCAAAACTTCCATTACTTACTACCAAATTTGAAAATCTGAGGATGAAAGAGGAGGAAAGCATTCAGGACTTTCACATGAATTTGATTGATATTGCCAATGCTTTTGAGGCTCTGGGTGAGAAAGTATCTGATGAGAAGTTGTCATGAAAGATGCTCAGGTCCCTGCCAAAAAGGTTTGACATGAAAGTGACTGCCATCGAGGAAGCTCAAGATATAGCCAATATGAAGGTAGATGAATTGGTTGGATCTCTTCAGACATTTGAATTAACCATTAATGAACGGGGAGATAAAAAGAACAAAAGTGTTGCTTTTATCTCAAATGATGATGAAGAGGAATCCCAAACTGCTGTTGAAGGAGAAGAAAGTATTTCTGATGCTCTTGCTCTAATTGGAAAACAATTTGGAAAAGTTCTAAGGCGAGTTGACAGGAGAGCCAGGTAGAATGGGCAGAACATTAGATTCGACATCAACAAACAGCAAAACAATGTAAAGAAAACTAAACCTTAGGAGAAGAGTGGGCCAGTCAAAGAAGTGCAATGTCATGAATATGAAGGATATGGACATGTCAGAACTGAATGTGCAACCTTCCTGAAGAAACAAAAGAAAGGTTTGTTCGTGTCATGGTCTGATGAAGATTCTGAAGAAGGAGAAGAATCTGCTAGACATGTGTCTGCCATGACTGGTGTTTGTGGTCCTGTGGCTGATTCTGATGATGATTTGGAGGTTGTTTATGAAGAGCATTCTGATGATGAGGAGAATGACACTTATGAGGAATTACTTGGTTTATACAATGATCTTCTTGTTCGCTATAAGGAAGTGTGTAGAATTCTGGAGAAACAAAAGAAGACTATAAATCAACTCCACACAGAAAAAGATTTCCAAATTGGTCAAGTGCTGAAAGTTGAGAAGGAACTAACTCAAGCAAATGCAGATATGGAAGAGTTGAAGAAAAGAGTCAATCAAATGAACTGTGTAGCTAACTTACTTGAGGAAATCTTAGATGGTATCCCTACTACTAGAATGAAAGCTATAGGGTACAACTACACTGCTCTCAACCAGCATCAACAAGACAAAAACACCAAATTTCTTCCTGCTGATGAGGTAATTAATCCATACACTGGGGAAAAGATGTTTCAACCTCCTACACCACATCCTAAAACCTATCCAAATGTCAAAATTGGACAAGGTCCCAGGACTTTTGCTAACTACCGTCGTGCCCCAGGACACCATGGTCATTCAAGGAAATTGGTTTGTCATCATTGTGGAATGAAGGGACCCATAAGGCCGTTTTGCTTCAAACTGTATGGATATCCAAGACATTGGCAACAGCAAAAAACTGCTCCTAGAGAGGAATCTGTCAGAAAGGTATGGCAACCAAAAACTGAGAACAAAGGACTGATTGCACATACATCTCTCAGAGCATTATCCAGAGAAGACTGGTATTTTGATAGTGGCTGTTCTAGACATATGACAGGGGTAGAGACATATCTGAAGGATTTAAAGGGGTATGTTTCTAGTTCTGTAACTTTTGGAGATGGAGCCAAAGGTGAAATTTTGGGGATAGCCAAACTTGTCAACAAAGAGTTGCCTAACTTAGAAAATGTGTTGCTGGTAAAGGGACTCACTGCAAATCTGATCAGCATAAGCCAACTGTGTGATCAAGGATTGAGGGTAAACTTTACAAAAGAAGAATGTCTTGTTAGCAATGTTGAAGGTGAAATTCTGATGAGAGGTACCAGGTCCAAAGACAATTGTTACTTGTGGGTATCTCATGAAGAAGCACAGCAAGGAAAATGTCTACTTGGTAAAGAAGATGAAGTTCAACTGTGGCACCAGAAACTTGGTCATCTAAACCTAAGTGGAATGAAGAAAGCTGTTACTGTTGAGGCCATCAGAGGGCTTCCCAAACTGAAAATTACTGATGGAAGTATCTGTGGAGAATGTCAGATTGGAAAACAAACCAGGATGTCGCATCCAATGTTGGAACATCAGGTAACATCAAGAACTCTAGAACTTCTACACATGGACCTTATGGGGCCTATGCAAGTTGAAAGCTTAGGAGGGAAAAGGTATGTCTTTGTGGTAGTAGATGATTTTTCCGGATACACCTGGGTGAATTTTATTAGAGACAAATCTGACACATTTGACATTTTCAAAACTCTATCCACTCAAGTTCAAAGAGAAAAGAATTGTGGGATTGTGAGAATCAGAAGTGACCATGGAAGAGAGTTTGAAAATGAGAAATTCAGTGAGTACTGTGCTAGTGAAGGAATTAAGCATGAGTTCTCATCACCCATAACTCCTCAACAAAATGGTGTGGTGGAAAGAAAGAACAGGACTATTCAGGAATCAGCTAGAGTTATGTTACATGCAAAATCCCTTCCCTACCATTTCTGGGCTGAAGCAATGAATACAACCTGCTACATACACAACAGGGTGACTATAAGGAAGGGTACATCTGTTACTCTATATGAGCTATGGAAGGAAAGAAAACCAACGGTCAAGCATTTTCATGTTTTGGAAGCAAGTGTTATATCCTGGCAGACAGGGAACAGAGAAGGAAGCTTGACCCCAAGAGTGATGAAGGGATCTTCCTTGGATACTCTACCAACAGCAGAGCATACAGAGTATACAACTCAAGAACAAAAGTTGTTATGGAATCTTACAATGTGGTAGTAAATGATGTAGAGATTGAGAAGGTTGACAATGTGGAATACGATGTTGGCACATCAGGTCCTGTCCTTGAAGATCATAGTCTAGAAGAACAATCTGATGCTAGACAAGAAGAGAGTATTGAAGAACAATCTGATGCTAGGTCAAGGCTATAGAAAGGGAGGATCTGATCAAACCTTGTTTGTAAAGCAAGTGAAAGGAAAATTCATGATTGAACAAATTTATGTAGATGACATTGTCTTCGGAGGAATGTCGAATACGATGGTACAACATTTTGTCCAACAAATGCAATCAGAATTTGAAATGAGTTTAGTGGGAGAATTGACCTACTTCTTGGGACTACAGATCAAGCAAATGGAGGATACTATCTTCATATGCCAAAGCAAGTATGCTAGAAATATTGTCAGGAAGTTTGGTATGGATAATTCTTCTCACAAAAGAACACCTGCTCCAACTCATCTGAAGCTAACCAAGGATGAACAGGGTGTGAGTGTAGATCAAAGTCTGTATAGAAGCATGATTGGGAGTTTATTATACTTGACTGCAAGTAGACCAGATATCACCTTTGCTGTAGGGGTTTGTGCTAGGTACCAGGCACAACCAAAGGTAAGTCATCTCAATCAAGTTAAGAGGATTCTGAAATATGTCAATGGTACTTGTGATTATGGCATGATGTATTCACATTGTGAAAATTCAAATTTATGTGGACATTGTGATGCTGATTGGGCTGGTAGTGCTGATGATAGGAAAAGCACATCTGGTGGGTGTTTCTTCCTAGGAAGTAATCTTATATCTTGGTTCAGTAAGAAGCAAAACTGTGTGGCTCTATCTACAGCTGAGGCAGAATATGTAGCTGCTGGAAGTAGTTGTACTCAACTAGTTTGGATGAAGCAGATGCTGAAGGAATATGATGTGGAACAAGATGTTATAACATTGTACTGTGATAATTTGAGCGCCATAAATATTTCAAAAAATCCTGTTCAACACAGCAAAACCAAACACATTGATATTCGCCATCACTTCATCAGAGTTCTAGTGGAAAATAAAGTTGTGACATTGGAGCATGTAGGAACAAATGAGCAAGTGGCTGATATCTTCACCAAAGCACTTGATGCGGTTCAATTTGAAAGTTTGACGGGCAAATTAGGGATTTGCCTATTTGAAGAAATGTAGCAATTACAGTTATTTGGGGGAGACATGCAACAGTTATAACTCTCTCTCCAATCCTTGTGCTGCACGATAAACAAGTTAATCATGTTCCTTACATCCCTATAAACACGCCACCTATCTCTAGTGGTCATTTCGTTACCAAATCAATTTTCAAAAATTCCACTACCTCTCTAACCTCCCAAATCGTTCGAACACTCTAATCATCCCCATTCAACTTCTCTACACCAAATCTCAAACAACCACCATGTCTCAATCACCAATCACCACCTCTCCTGCAAAATCGACTGAAACACCGATCTCTTCATCTCTCATTATTGATGCTACCCCCATCACCACCATCCATCCATCATTTGACTCCATTCTCAACCCCAAACCCAAGAAAACCACCGCAAAGAGAACTTTAACTTCTAAAACCTCAAAATCGAAGAGGAAATCTAAGGCCTCTTCACCCTCTGTTTCAAAGAAAAGCTCTAAGGCTAAAGGTTCGAGGTCGAAATCAAAGTCGATCCACACCATGCAAGAGCTGTATGTGGATGATGTTACTAAAGGGAATGCGGAATCGAATGTTGACACTTCCAACGAAGATAGATCAGATTTGAATGTTGTTACTAAAGGTAATCCTAATGTTGTTGCTGAAACCCTAGAAATTCAAAAAGGGGTAACTAGTGATAATACTACTGTGTCTGATATTGTTTGAGAAGGAATTGTTCAGGATTCGCCTGATGCTGAAGAGACAATAACTGATTGATGACAAAATTAGCAAGTGTACTAATTTATCGTTAAGTAATAATATTTATAAAGTTCGTATCCGCAGGGATTGTTTCAATCTCGACAAAACAATTAAATTGTATTTAGGATGTAAATAACAAGGGGGGTTTGCTTGGCAAAGTTTGTTGACATAAAATAAATTAAACTAAAAAGATGATTTTTAATTCAGATTAATGGATGATTAGAATGTTCGAATCACTTCCTCTTCATGATTTGGTAAATGCGGTCTTAGGCTACCTTTTCTCTATTATTGTCACGATGAATTAACTAAATGGTTCAGACCAGTGTTAATGACTAAGAATCCTTTTCCATAAAAATAATTCCCTAATGTCTTAGGTCAATTCAAATTCATAGAAAGATTTATGCACGTTAATTCTACTTATCATAATTCAATAATCCGATATTTCTAAAACGACTATTGACCAAACAATTATTTCAGAATCAGGTTTCAAAAGTTATGGTTAGTAATCATTTGATTCCTAAATTCAATTCATAAATTCGTCAATTCATAAAAAGCATTAAGCACAGAAATAACTGAATAACAATAATATTAAAAAGGTCCCAACGGATCCTCAACAATTTACATGGTTCAAATCTATTCAAGGAAGTTCATCTACTAATTCTAATCAATAGAAAATTAGCTACTCATGATAGAAATAGACATAACAATTAAGTTGTAAAGACTATACATGAATCAGCAATGAGAAACCAGATTGATTGAGTTCTTCAATGATGAGACACCGGAAAACTGCTCTCAATTGGACTGAAATCCTATTTTTCTCTCCAAAGCTACTTCCTATTTCTGCTAAAAAGAGTGATATTTAAAACCAACTAATTATTCCAGATCGTGCCACCTCAAAGTTCCATATCGCTTCCCTATATTCATGCCTTGAGAAAGTGAGCTTTGGTTGCCAACTCTCAATCAGTGTTTACAAGTCCTCTTCTTATCCTTTGCTGACATCATGCACATCAAACACCAAAGAGATGGCGCTGACGTGTTACTCTTTAATTGGATACCAAGTAGTGCCACGACGGAAACAAGCTGGGGGCGCGAGAAATACAGTGCATGCAGCGTGAACAATGTTTCAGCCCTTCATTTTTTTCTAAGTGTTTTTTTCTTCTTTTGCTCTTTAATCTTCAAACTTCTTGCTATGCAATTTCTTCAATTATTCCTCTTTTTGACCATTAAATACTTCTAAAACTAACTAAAAACTACAAAACGATAATAAATATTAGCAAATAACTGAGTATCATCACAACCCCAAACTTGGACTGTTACTTGTCCTCAAGTGACGATGCCTGCCAACACAAAACTGTCAGTGAATTAACAAATTAGTTTGCATGATAAAAATCTCATTAGCTTTTTCTTTCATCCGGTAATGGAATCTAGTCTTTAACTTCAACAATCCTGCTCAATGAACACCATGACCATCAAACTTTGATCAGATTCAGTCCGATGAAAGTTCTACAAAATGTTCCAACTCAACCTTTTCTCTCACTCACAATTCTCTCGAAATTCAAAAGGTATCCACTCAATCAACATGCAAGTGCAATTTTACCAAAAGCTTGAAAAGATTCTAAACGTCAATCAAAGTCATTACAGCACACACATTTTTGAGGTCTTTAAGGGTTGTAACTTGGCTTAGGTAATAGTGAGATAAATTTGGATAAGTATGCTAATTTGAAGTTAGGTAGCTGCTACTAATCTTGAAGAATTACCATTACCGGGGCTGAGTTTCAATGATAGCTAAGTACTTAGAGAACTATATTTTTTTTCTTTTTTTCAAGAGACCAATAATTGTTGGTGATTCTCTTTTTTTTAACACATTTTTTTTTTGTGTCTCTTTATTTTATTTTTTTGAAGTTCTCTAGTACCTCTACCCCAAACTTAATATGTTGCTAATTCCAGGAGCAACCCCAAACTTAAGACATTGGCAAGACGAGGGATTTTAAAGCTTCTACCTAATTCCATAAAAGGTACATAGATAAAAACTATCAAGTCCAAGTGGCTTATTTTGTGGTTTGTCACCGAAAGAAAGGAAAATATATTTTTTTTTAGCCTCAAAGTGGGTTAGCAAAGGATAAATAATATATAGGGTAGCTTGAAAAGGCTCAGAGTACCAAACAATTGTGTCTCTATGTGTGTACATGTAAAACCAATCAACAGTAAAGAATAGTCGCAAGTTCTAGAAAATATACAAAGCACGGATGCACTCATAAGATGTGAAAGAAATAATATACCGTGGAATTTCTTTGGCTCAAAGTGCTCACAGGCTGAGGTATCTGAAGGTTGAACCAGTTCATCTCACAAAACTCCTCATTCCTACTCGTCTCTCAGTCTTTAGAACCATAGTGTTTTCATGAGCAATCATACGTTCATTAGTCTTTTGTATGCAAGCGGATGAGATTTGGATCATACAAACTCAGGTGTTACCACACTGAAAATTCTGAAAAGACATAAAAACATCACACTTAATAATAAACAAGAAACAAAATACATGAACCTCGAAGGTTGTCAGCAGATGACATCAATTTTGTTTTTTTTTTGTTTTTTGTTTTATGCGGAAAAATAAAGACTAAAAAGAAAATTATATCTGATGGGTTGCCTCCCATTAAGCGCTTCTTTAACGTCATTAGCTTGACTCCTCGACCATCGTTAGGGTGGCCTATACGATAGAAAGAACACATCATCCTTCTTATTCCCCTTGTTTGGTAAAAATTCCATGAACTTCGCATAGAGAATCAAGTGTTCCCATGCTCCAACAACTAAGCTCTTGGAATATGCACTCTCCCGCCTTAGAGAATAATGAAATTTCTTTTGCAAGGGGCTTTTTGCGCTAATCTCCATTGGTTGAGACTCACATGTCACATAAAGATCTAGGTTCGTCACTCTTCTCATGCCATTCTTCTTTGTTTTCAAAGTTTCTTTTTTTACACCAATAGCATGATGTTCCATCTCCATCTCAACCAACTTCTCACACAAATTTGCTTTCTCCATGAGATTACCACATTGCACTTCAAATCTATCACAAGAAAATTTATTGGACCTCCAGAATTCATCCAAAATACTTTCGAGTTGTGAATTATAATTGATCATGATCATTTGTGGCTCTTCATCCTTAATACAAGGTTTCTTATTATCTTCACAATCATGATTCTGATCACAATAAACACATCTCTCCTTTAGCCTCTTGATATCTATCTCCCTATATCTTTCCTCAAGCACTACAAGAAATATCATTTTTTGCAGCGACAAATGTCGTTGCCAAAAACGCAAAGTTGCTGCAAAAAGTGTTTTTTGCAGCGAAAAAATTGTTGCTGCATGTTGCTGCCATAAGTGCCGTTGCGAAAAGTTTTGTAAGGACAATTAATGTCGCTGCCATAACTAGTGTTTTTACAACAACAATAATTGTTGTCTTATGAGACTATTGTCGCTACGAAAATATATTTTTGTCAACAACTAAAGTCGCTGCAAAAAAGTATTTTTGTCAACAACTAAAGTCGCTGCAAAAATGTATATATTTTTTTTTTTTGTAGATTTTTTTTTCAAAGTCGCTGATATTTTTGGTACTATTTACAACAAAAACTTCAAATATTAATTTAATCTCCTGTAGGAATTAATTTTCATTATCAACCATTGATTGCTAAATTTTATTTATAAGTTGTGTTTCTCGTTCAACCTTTTTTTTTAATCAATGAATTTTATTTATAAAAAAAATTAAATACAAATAAAAAGAACCAAGATACAAATCACAAGTTTTTAGACCGTATCAAAACCAAGTGGTCATTCACATAATATCGAAACACTAAACTAGTTTTGGCCACTAGGCCAACAACAACAACAAACTAGAAAACACAAAAAGAGCAGTATTACTTTGAATGTCTATCACTTAATCCTATATGAATACAACAAAAATTACTAAGACATCGATGACTTGATCTTTTGCTCCACTCTCTTTTTCTCCATTATTCATCATCTTCTTTCATAGTCTCGACACTTTTCCTTGCTTGCGTTAGTAATCTTCGAATACTTTCTAATATTAGATGCCTTATTGTCGTAGCTTTTCAAAGAGAAGCGCGGGATGAATAATAATCTGTGGTATAGAAAGTTTGCAATACATGAGTCAAGTGAGTGAATTTATAGATGTTATTTCATATGTCAGCAACTAGAAAAGCATAAACTATATAGTATATTTATTATAGGAGAATATATAATAATTATGTATATACCTTGAATTGTATTTGCAAGATGGTGGAATCTTGATACAATTGAATCATGAAGTTCATGAAACCCATTAGGATTGTCAATAAACGTTCTCTTGCTATTTTCCAAACTTTAACTCCTGGATGTGCCCCAGATACCGTCGAAAATATATATGTTGCAACTATCCTTAAATAGATTTAACAAATATTCCCAGGAAATATAATAATGGTTTCTCTTTACTCAAATATGCATGAGTATCTCAACAGTGGTGGTGGATATGTATGGTACTTTTTTTTTTTGAAAAGGGTATGGAGTGGTACCTATTTCTAATATAATAAAATTGATTACTATTATCTTTACTAATTTGTTCTTATCAGTTCTAATAATATTCCAAATTTTGTATCTTTCATTGTAATTTTACCCTTTAACAATATATGCATAAAACTAGGAAAACAAAAATATAAAGATTATATGAAGTTTAGTAAAAAAAATATATAAAACAAACAAACAATAAAAAGATTATACACAAATTTACGCATAAAAATAGAAATAAAACAATAAAAATTATCTCAAAAAAAAGTAATTAGGATTGCTATCAAACCAAACATTGCACCATGACTATTATCACCTTTTTCGAAGAAATTATCTCAAAATAAGTAATTAGGTTTGCTATCAAACCAAACATTGCAGCATAACTATCTAGTTTGGATTAGTTACCGGTAAATAAATTTAGTTAAAACAAATTTCTTGTGTGCCATCATTATTTTAATGCATGTTATACAACACTAATAACTCCCATTCCAATACTTGGAACTGTTGCCAATTTAAAAACTTCTATGAACATCTCTTAGTATTGGAGTGAATATAAAGATTATACGAAGTTTATTAAAAAAATATAGAAAAAAACAAACAATAAAAAAATTATACACAAATCTATACATAAAAATAGGAATAAAACAATAAAAATTAGGTAGTTTTTTTTTATTTATATAAAAAAATTATGTATACAACAGCAAATTAGTTATATCGTTGTTAAAAAGTTGCATTATTTGCAACGACAAAAAAATATTGTTGGGACAAGTCATTTTTCCCAACAATAATGTAATTGTCGAGAAAAAACTAACTTATTCCAACAACTTAAATTAGTTGCTGCTATATGTATATTTTTGTCAACAATTTGAATGTCGCTGCGAAATAGTCGCTGCGAAATATCTTATTTCTTGTAGTGAAGTCTTGATCTTAATATTTGATAACGAAGAAGATCTATTTCTTCATTATCAATCAATATATTATTATACCATATTCCTGTCATTACTACAAAACTCAAAGAAATTTTTTAGTAGCAAAGCACAATGAAATAAACATGAAGATCACAACAAATTTTTTTTTATATATATATAAAAATAAAATGAAAATAACATAAACTAATAAATAAAAATCCTAAACAAAATAAACTGCTTATCAAAATTAATCAACAATCCCCGGCAACGGCGCCAAAAACTTGATGACAAAATTAGCAAGTGTACTAATTTATCGTTAAGTAATAATATTTATAAAGTTCGTATCCGCAGGGATTGTTTCAATCTCGACAAAACAATTAATTGTATTTAGGATGTAAATAACAAGGGGGGTTTGCTTGGCAAAGTTTGTTGACATAAAATAAATTAAACAAAAAAGATGATTTTTAATTCAGATTAATGGATGATTAGAATGTTCGAATCACTTCCTCTTCATGATTTGGTAAATGCGGTCTTAGGCTACCTTTTCTCTATTATTGTCACGATGAATTAACTAAATGGTTCAGACCAGTGTTAATGACTAAGAGCCCTTTTCCATAAAAATAATTCCCTAATGTCTTAGGTCAATTCAAATTCATAGAAAGATTTATGCACGTTAATTCTACTTATCATAATTCAATAATCCGATATTTCTAAAACGACTATTGACCAAACAATTATTTCAGAATCAGGTTTCAAAAGTTATGGTTAGTAATCATTCGATTCCTAAATTCAATTCATAAATTCGTCAATTCATAAAAAGCATTAAGCACAGAAATAACTGAATAACAATAATATTAAAAAGGTCCCAACGGATCCTCAACAATTTACATGGTTCAAATCAATTCAAGGAAGTTCATCTACTAATTCTAATCAATAGAAAATTAGCTACTCATGATAGAAATAGACATAACAATTAACTTGTAAAGACTATACATGAATCAGCAATGAGAAACCAGATTGATTGAGTTCTTCAATGATGAGACACCGGAAAATTGCTCTCAATTGGACTGGAATCCTATTTTTCTCTCCAAAGCTACTTCCTATTTCTGCTAAAAAGAGTGATATTTATAACCAACTAATTATTCCAGATCGTGCCACCTCAAAGTTCCATATCGCTTCCCTATATTCATGCCTTGAGAAAGTGAGCTTTGGTTGCCAACTCTCAATCAGTGTTTACAAGTCCTCTTCTTATCCTTTGCTGACATCATGCACATCAAACACCAAAGAGATGGCGCTGACGTGTTACTCTTTAATTGGATACCAAGTAGTGCCGCGACGGAAACAAGCTGGGGGCGCGAGAAATACAGTGCATGCAGCGTGAACAATGTTTCAGCCCTTCATTTTTTTCTAAGTGTTTTTTTCTTCTTTTGCTCTTTAATCTTCAAACTTCTTGCTATGCAATTTCTTCGATTATTCCTCTTTTTGACCATGAAATACTTCTAAATCTAACTAAAAACTACAAAACGATAATAAATATTAGCAAATAACTGAGTATCATCACTGATCAAGTTGTGGAGGATGCTTTGAACTCCTTGAAGGATACCATTCCAAAGCCAAATGTTGCGCCGGATGTTACCACATCCTTGGCACAAGACGAACCAACTCCAGATATAGTTGGTAATGATGTTAATGTTGAAGATCAGGTTGATGATGAGCATGTGTCTGACAAGTTGGTTGACACTGCTGCTAATGGAGAAAATTCTGTCTCTCAGAATGAAGAAGATGTTACTCAACAGGATGATGAGGAACCTGCTAATGAGAATGTTGGTGAAGGCAACATATCCGCTGCTGACAATGCTATGTCAGTAGATGATGATGTAGTTGATGTAGATGCTATGGTTGATCTGGAGCAAACTATTAGTGAAGTGGCTGGTGGTAGCATTGCAAGAAGGTTGAGGAACAGAAAAGGGAATGATGCTGATGTGGTGGTTGAGGTTGTGCCTAAGGCAACCCCATCCAAGAAGAAGAAGATGATTGGCCCTAGTAGAAAGCCTAGCAAAGTTGAGATTGCTAGTGAGAAGAAGAAGACAAGTAGGAAAAGAAAACAAGCTGAGGTTGGAGATTCTGACTATGATGTGGAAGAGGATGTGCCACACATTGTACCCAACATTGTGTCCTCTACTAAAAAGAAAAGTCAGAAGAAATTTTGCAGAGCTGTTATCCCTGATCATGATGTGGTAGATGATGTGCCAAACATTGTGTCTACTGGAAAAAAGAAAATTGGTGGAAAGATTATTCCCCAAAATGTTCCTGATGTCCCCATGGACAATATATCATTCCATTTCATTGAGAGTGCTCAGAAGAGGAAGTTTGTGGCTAATAGAAGACTGGCTCTGGAGAGGGAGTTGAGTGATGAAGCCTTGGAGCAAAAGGAGATTATTGCTCTCATTGAGAAGGCTGGTTTGATGAAGACTGTGACTGGTATTGGTGAGTGCTATGAGAAATTGGTCAAGGAATTCTTGGTCAATATTCCTGAAGATTGTGACAACCATCTGAGCAAAGAACACCACAAGGTGTATGTAAGAGGTAAATGTGTTAACTTTTCTCCTGCCATTGTCAACAAAGCCCTAGGAAACAAAGAAGATGGGTATGCTGAGATGGAGGTCACCAACAACCAAGTCTGCAAGACCATCACTGCCAATCAGGTCAAGGTGTGGCCAATGAAAGGTAAAGTGCCCTCTGTCATGCTCTCTATGAAATATGTCATCCTTAATAGGATTGGTACTGCAAATTGGGTTCCCACTACCCATACTTCAGATATAGCTACAGGATTAGCTAGGTTTATCTACTCTGTTGGTACTGGTACTGAGTTTAACTATGGGGCATATATCTTTGAAGAGACTATGCAACATGCTAAATCATGGGCTGTTAGAATGCCTATAGCTTACCCTTCTCTTATTTGTGGCATTATTCTTGCATAACACCCCACTATTTTAACTGCTGATGATGAGGTGAGTAAGAGGGAATCTCCTCTTGACTTTCACCCTAGATTATTTGAAGGGAAGCATGCTGCAGACATTGAAATTGTTGGCCCCTCTAGTGTTGCTCCTGCTGGTTTATCTGCTGGTTCTGGGTCTATGAATAGAAAGGAGATGATAGCCTCCTTGGAAGCAGCTTGGAAAGCTCTGGATGAGAAGAAGAAGAGCATTGAGCAAGTCATTGTGGCTCTCAGGCAAGAGGAAGAGGCTGCAGAGGGTGAGCATGTGCAGGTTGGACAAGAAGAAGGTGCTAATGAGGATGATGGAGACACTGAGGAGCTGGAGCTCTCAGATTCTAGTGCTGACTTTTGATGGGTGTGGTATTCCCCATTCATGATGTACTTTGTTTTTTTCTATTCGTACTTCTGGTTCTTATGTTCTTCTGGATATTTTAAGCACTGCCTAATGCATTTGGATGTAATTGTTCTTGGTACTCTGTGATCTACTCTGCTGGTACACTGTTCTGAATCTCTATATCTTTGTCAAATTTGTGGTAAAAAGGGGGAGTAGATGCTACAACATTTGTTTCCACATGTTCTCTGGTAGTAGTTATATGTGGTAGATGTATGGTACTCAGGTAGTGGTAGTACAATTTTTTTTGGTAGATGTTCTGTGCTGAAATGATCTGCTATATGCCTATGTGTTAGTGTTTGATATGCATGCCCTGCTAGTATGTTAGTATGCTAAGCATCATTTTAGGGGGAGTAGAGTATTATGTATGTGATGCAGGGGGAGATGTTGTATGTGATGTTGGAACATTCTGTTTGTGTCATCTCTGCTAATGTTTGTGATCACTTTAGGCGAAGTAGTTTTCTGTGTTTCCGCTGTTGTAAGCCTCTGATGTGCTCTAAAGATACGTCTGAATTCTGATCTAATGTTTTCCATGGAGGAGTTAGTTTGGAAATTATTTTTGAAGATGTGCTACGCTTCTCTTCTTTTGTGTGTTTATGTTGATGTGAAGAAGTGTTAGTGATGTATGTATCTTTGTAGCTTGTCTGTGTGATCCCAAGTTGTTTTAGCCAAAAATTTGCCAAAGGGGGAGTTTGTTGACTATTTGATGTTGGCTGCATTTTGGTAAAACTATGTTTAAGCAGGATGTGGTATGAAATGTTACAACATCATTACCTGACGTTAGCGCGCTAGCTTGCGGTAGCATTTAATGCGCGCGGGTTTTATTTTTTGAGAAGATCTTTTCTCTTATATATCAGTTCTTTGCGTGTGCATCAAGGAAGGTTTTATTTCCTAAACAGATCTTGTGCACAGAGATTGTTTTGGGAATTATTGTGAAGACTTATTTTATAAACATATCAAATCTTTAAAGATATGGTTTTATTTTATATTTGTGAGCTGGATCTTTCTCGTGGACAGAGCTTCTGAAGCCCATTTAACCAGCTATATATTGAAGGACGAAAACCTAATTAAGGCAGTTGTTCAAGCATAATTGTTGAGTCTAGCCGTATTAGGATTCGTGTGTGTGCTTGTGTTTGTGAGCCTTTCTTGTGTCACTTTGATGCAAGTTTAGGACTGTGTGTTTATTGAGTTGTAAACTGTGATTGTTTCTGAAGCTTTTAAGCAATAGTGATGTCTGTACTATTGCGCTTAAGGAGTGAGTTGGGAACTCATACCTAGGAGTTCCTAGGTAGAAGGACATAAGGATAGTTGCTAGGTGATAAGTTATAAACGATGAGTTTGCTGTAAGACTTTGAACTAGGGCTATTAGTGGAATTCCTCCTGGATTGGTATCCCCCAGATGTAGGTTGCAGTTTGCACCGAACTGGGTTAACAAATCACTGTGTGTTTGTTTATTTTTGCACTGTTTACTGTTTTCATTATTTGTCTATTAAAGCGGGTAAAAGTGTTGGAACATCGTGTACAACATCGTGTACTGGTGGGCCAGTTTTTCACTTGGTGTTGAAATATGTCCGTTTGCAACAGATACTTGTTCAAAAATTGACAGCTCATTATTTGTTGTTGAGAGATATTCAAACTGAAAGAATGATTTGAGAATGTTCTTGGATCGGATCCTTATGGTTCTATCAAAGGAGCGTGGTAATGAGCTTGCAATGAGATGTAAAGTGTACTTTGATTCTTGTTGTGCAAGAATAGCCGTTAGACTTCAATTAGGCGTGCTTCATCCAGCTTTTCATGAGCTTGATTTAAAAATGAATAAGAACATCATTCTCCTAGAACGTTTTGTGAGCGTTCTCCATTCTGGGCGGAGGTGAATTTTGATCTTCAAGAGACTTTGATCCTTCTCTTGATAGCTAGTTGTGAGGTATCAGAAATACAGCTGTTTGGTCCTTTAAGCACTATTCATATTGTCCTTGTATGGTACTTCTTGTCATTAAAAGAGATCCACATGTGGGAGAATGTTCATTAAATATTCTTCTAAAAGGACATGCCAACTCTTAGTTCCAAATGAGTTGGAGTTATCTCATAGGTCTATGAAGCCTCTGTCTTAAGAACATAGGATCATTGTCTTGAATTAAAAACCAAGAGCACATGCTTTGATCCTTAAAAGTTTTGTCCAAAAGGGAAAGTCATACTTTCCACTTCAAATATTCCTTGTCTTATTTGATATGAATATTGTTCTGAACTTGTGAGTTAATACCAAGGAAAAGTGCTCATTTGTCTTGAATATAGTTGACTTAGAAAAATAAGTATTTTATCAATGAAGCTTGTTCTTGAGCGAAACACAGAGAATGTTCTGAGAACATTCTTGCATCTTTTGTCCTTTAATACGAACTTGAGTAGATACTAATGTAAAAAGCTTGTTTAATCCTGACTTGATTAAAAACACTCAAGAGCACTTGTTAGATAACAATATGATCAGAATTTCTCTTAAAAAAATAATTAAGATATTTGTTATCTTTAAAACATCAATTTGGGATTTCGCCTCAACATTCTTCTTCTTCTTCTTCTTCTTCTTCTTCTTCATCTGATTTTGATTTCATTTCTTTTTTTTTTTCTTCATTTTTTGTTGAAAATGTTGTTGCAAGTTTTTGGTGGATGTTGTTGCGGATTTTGTTGTTGAGTAATTTCCATTGGTGGTGGTGATGATATTGTTGTTTTTGTTGTTGCATATTTCCATTAGCAATTTCCAATTGGTGGCGATGATTTGTTGTTCTTGATGCTATTGGTTTTGAAGATGAAGGGGGAGAAGAAAAGGGATAAATTTTTTTTTTTAATTTTTAAAAAATAAATAGGTTAATATTATTTTAATCATATTTTTTTAAAATAAAAATGACTGATCTGTGCAGATTTCCCAACAACACCAATAAGAAGTAAAATACAAATGAGGGTTATGACATTCAATCTCATATTGCAAGAAACCCAAGAATTTTTTATGATTTGGAATAATTATAATAATAATAATAAATTAAAAAATCAATAATAAAAAATTTTTAAAAAAAATTCACAAAAGCATGCCATGTCATAAAAAAAAATAAAATAAGATTTCATGTCTAATAGGTTATCTAAGCAGGTAAATGATAGAATCTTCATATTACAAGGGGAAATTGTAAAACAAATTTCCACAGGAGTAAAACAAAATATGCCTACTTTGCAAGGGATAAAATTCTATTTACCCAAAAATATTTAAAATTTTATCAACAACATACATTTGTTAGAAAGTATAAGTTAATAATCATTAGAATTTTTTCGATTTAAATAATGATTTAAATGATATTAATTTTATTTAATTAAAAGGTAATACAATTATAACTCATATTGAACTCACGTTAATCATATCATTATTTAGCCGTAAAAAAAGAGGAGACTCAAGATTTTTATTTTTAAAACCATTATCAACCGACGTTAGAATTTCTAATAATTTTAATCACCAATACATGGTGGATCACTTGTAAAGATGATTATTAATAATTTCTAATAATTTCCAAGAAGATTCAGCGTAGCATTAGCCTCTAAAGTCTAAAGTATCAATACTACCTTAAAAAGAGAAATGGCTTGAAGATAATTAAGTTGAAGATAAGAGATTTTTAGCTTGCCTTTAAAAGAGAAATGCCCAGATAAATGAAAGGAGTGGACTCAATAGCTCACTAAATCACTTGATTTCAATCATTTAAGTTAGTTTTCTACTTGGTATGTGCATATGAGGATTTCGTCGTTAATCGAAAATTAATCTACCTTTTTCTGAACGAGTATTCAGATGATGAAATTTATCTCTATTTCTTACTTGTAGGCTTGTAGCTTCTCCCCTTTGATTAGAGAATACAAACTTATGATTGGTTATAGGATTGGAGATATGTTGAACTTTCGATTGATAGCAAGATGCATTCATTTTCTTCAAAATGCTAGTGACTTGGTTTAGTGTTGATTGACGCTGAACTTGGTAGGGAGGACCACGGTTCGATCCCCCGAAACTGCAATCGGGAGGGGGCTGAAACCACCTTGATGGCAGAACTGTCCCCCGAACCAGATTCAACTGGTGGTGAAAAAAAAAAAAAAAACCAACATATAGTATAGTACTTAAGAACTAGTTGGCCATCAATTTGGTTTCTTCGGAAAAAAATTAGTTTCATCTGCTTTTCAACTCATAGAATAAAGTTCATATAGATATACATAAATTAGTGGAGTATGGACCATATCAATGTAGTTTCAGTCACGTGTTTATCATTAATTATATCCCAAGATATCCAAACAAAAATTGTAGGGTATTTTGTGCCACTAAAAATTCATACGTTTCACTTATTATCGGTATATTTGTATTTTTTATTGGGTGCATGGGATAAGGGTTGAGAACAATGCTCTAGTCGTTTTACATCAACTATATGTATATGATACTCTCTCCATAAGAAACAATATTGTGTTTAGCGGGGAATGTAATGTGTTAACATTACTTCCTTAGTGGATCAAATTATTTATTTTTCGCGGTTTTGGTTTATAAATTGTGTAGGAAGCAATGTCAATTTAGTTTTTTCCGATTGGTGTAACAATCCTTTAGATTGTTTTCAATGTATATAGGATGTTACTCTTGAATTGTAAGGGTTGAGTACCCCTTGTACGTCTTATAATTCAATTTTGCTTATAAAAAAAAATATCTCCATAAAATCCACTGATTCATCTAAGTTATAGTAGTCTTCGATCATGGAGTAATAAATATATCAATCTTGATGGGAATGATGTCTTGAATAGAAATTCTATTTTCGTCTATAAATCCTAGCTCAATTGATAAAAATTTACCAAAATTGTTAGGCCTGATGTCTTGTTTGGGGTTGGAATTGGAACCTCAACTCTTTCAATTATGTGTGTGAGTTTATGATGATTTTTACATTCTAAATTTTCTAATTTTTGTTCATGAATATTTCAACCAATTAAAGTGTGGAAACTTATCTTCCAACCAAGTTCCAACTACAAAGTCGCTTCTTCTATGTCAGTTTAAAAGGGCCATGAAGAAAGAGTCTTGACAACATCTTCAACTCTAAGAACCTTAAATGAGAAAATATAGTCATTTCTCGTTCTCCAAATTACTTGTATAATAAAATGGTAAGCCAAAGAAGAAGCAAACCTTTCATAATATAGTTAACTAGCTATTAGCTAAATATATCTATATGAAGATAGAGTTAATAATGTTTTTACATTTTTTTAATTTTAATTTTCCCTTTTGTAAAGGTTCAAGTAACGAGGGTGGATTCCCTCCGGTAACATTATCCTCCAGTCCAACCATAATCTTTAGATTGAAAATTTTAAAATTAGAAAAATTTAAGAAACAAACAGGATTTCAAAGGCTGGGATTCAAACTCCTCTCCAGTGCATATTGCACGGGAGGGAATCCTTTCTCTCAAGTAACCCCATTTAATTTTTTTTCTTCAAAAAAAGCAACCCCATATATTCTTTTATTTAATATATTTTGCTGTTAAAGAAAATACCAAATGGGCAAAAAAATGATACGGGATGTAAACGAATTTTCTCTAATAAAACAAAATAGATAACTCCATTTTGAATATTTTCTCATCAATTAATACACATAATTACACGGGTAATATAATAGTAATTAATTTCTAATGGCATTGCTTGGTGTTTCGACTTATATACGGTTTAGGTATTGCTTTGTATTTGACAAAAGCTCAACGTATAATTTCATCTAAACATACTAAATGTTACTTGTTACTATAAAAAAAAGTATTATACATTATCCAAATCAAGTATAAATACAATATATAATAACTCTAGTTAATTACGATTAACCAACGTGTCCTTGGCGTAAAATCAAAGTTCACCTTCAAAAGTTTCTCAAAATGTATGTATCGGCTTCATTTGCATAATGTTTAAAATGTTGGAAAAATTTTGGATGAATATACGATGAATGTGGGAAGATGAGTGTATTAAAAGAATGACGTATATAGTACTATTGTACATTATGGTAAGCTATTGTACATATACATGAAACTTGCGTGTGAGCTTGCTCAAAAACAAAATTAATTAGAAAGACAATGAACAAAAAGAGAATGCAATAGTTAAAGTTCATTTCAAAATTGTCCAAGTTTTGAAGAAAAAAAGAGTTGATCTAGTTGATAAACACTCAACTCATATTCTCTCGCAATTAATATGAAAATAAAAGTTAGTTCATTTCAAAATTGGCTTGGAATCCGGGAGTATGCTCCTCCTTAAAGTCTCAGGTTTGATTCTCTTTGGTGTCCATTTGGGTGGGCTAATTTAGCTTTTTCAAAAAAAATAAAATGAAAATTTCAATGGTAAATGAATGGGAAACAAAAAAAAAAAGGAAATCATTCTATTGAAATTTTTGAGGAGTATCAAATGACCTTATTATATTTGCTAGGGGTGCTCAAATTCAAACCAATCCAAATAAAAACCGCAAACTGATCCAAAAACCGCAAAAAAACGAATTTTTTTAGATGTGTTTTGATGTCCTTTTGTGAAAACCGATGGATCGGATCGGATTTCGAATTAATTTTTCAAAACCGAACAAAACCGCATACATATATCTAAATACTTATTTATCTTTTTATTAATATGAATATATATTGCATTAACCTATTTGCTTATAAAAAAATATGACCTTATAATATTTGAAGGGTTAAAGAAGAGTCTTGAGACGACAAATGGTCATGGTCGCATAACTAAACGGGTATAGTTACCGGTTAACTCGGCTTATTAGGCTATGTTGGCTCTCGATCTTCCTCGAGATTAGTTAATGATTCTTACCAAATCTAGAAGTGCTATGATTCTGCAAAGGTAATTGTTTTTTCTAGTAGTTACTTTTAGATAAGGCACCTATGTATCCTCGGGATGTTGAGGAATCGACTTATGTGTTGTGTTTTTTTTTTTTTTGATGCAGCAAACAATGGATAATATGTATAAAGAAAATGAGGAACATATGAATTTAGTACAAGAGGTACCCTATCCACTCTCGTAGGATAAGTACATTTAGTACTCAACCCAAGATACAAACACAAGAGAAGCAAAAACCCACCGGCGCAAAAAAAGTTGAAGGCGTACCCAAAAAATTACCTAACTATATACAATCAAAGGGCTCTATATGTCATTCATAATACATAAAGGGAGAATCGTCTTTCTTGGCCACCAAACCAAGAAGCGACTTTATCCTATTGAAAACCTCACCTGACACTGATTCTGTATTGGAAAAAAAAATCTCATTCCTAGTACGCCAAATAACCCAAATCATCGCATGCCAAACCAAAAGGATACCCTTCTTAGCTTAATTTCTTGTCTCGGTCGATGGATGATAAAAAGCTATCCAAGAGGATCCAAATATTACCCGAGAGGATTTCGACAACTTCAAACCATTTATACACCTCCATCCAAATTGCAAAGTCAAAGGACAAAGTAGAAAAAGATGGTTCTCCGATTCCACACAACCCCGACGTAAAACACAAAAGGGTGAAACACCATAATTTTTTACGGCGTTCAAACTTTAGACAACACCAAAGCGTGTTGTTGTTGCTGCTGCCAAGAGACAAAGCACCCCTTATTTATAACTTGTGACTTCTTGCTCTTTCGGAGGTTTGCCCACTAAAAATACAATTGGGCTTTTATTTGGCATATCGTGATGTGGTCTAGTCTGGTTAGGTTTTTTTTTTTACTATATTTTTGTTATATTTAAAATTAGAGGAGTGATATTTTGACACAACTTTTGCCACACAATTCATATACATGAAAGAGAAACAAAAGAAAAAGAAGAAGATGAAGAGGTAAAATATTACTAAACTATCCTTGTGTATGTATTTTGTGTAAGAAAAATGTATCAAAATAACTTTTCTAAATTAAAACTTTTTTTTTGAATGGCAAATATAATATATATTAATATAAAGAACGAAAAAAAATACAAGAAAACATCGAGAAAAACAAAGAGGTACAAGAAGTACACTCTACCATAACTCAACATTCTCTAAGGAGATACATAGAAAAGCAAACAAACAAAAAGACTACAAAAAATTAATAATGCACACTTCGAACAAACTAAAATCATCTAAGGTACCGCCACGAAAAGAAGAATACCCCTTAGGAAAGGAGGCAAGGATCAACCGCAGGTAGAACAACATAACCAGATGACCTCCAATCCTCCTGACCCATTGAGACCCAAAAACGACACCCCAACAAAACTCTATCGGTTGAGCATAAAGACTTAGTTTTCTAAATTAAAACTAATGTGATCTGAAAGACTTAGTTTTGACAAGCATATAAACAATTCATTTTCCATTTCCTTCGAGCTAACTCCATGCATGATATTTATATGACTATATTATTAAAATGTTTTACTTTATACCACAATATATTGTCAATTAATAAAGTTAAGAGACATCGATCATGCCATACCATGTGTTTTTCCCACCTTTTTCTTGCCTAATAATATTCTTCAATTCCTATTGAACTCATGGTAAAATAAAGGTAAATAGTGTGAATAAGAACTTCACCTAGTAAAGACAATTTTACCAATTTTAACCCGCAACTGTTAGCGTATGATGTTAGTAGCTTACCAAAAAGCAAAGCATCTTTGGCAGAAGAAAATTACGACCCTCATTGACTACAATGCCCTTGAATGTGACTTTACATCCTCATTATCACCTTTATAAAAAAGCTGCTTCAAGTGAAATTTATTAGTTCCTGCACAGTCACAAGTATGGGTACTATGGTCTATTAAAAAACACATCTATGAAAATATTAAATAGTCATTATTTCATTGAGAATGAGTTGGCACTGTTAAGAATTTACTTTATAGAGAAATTTATATTCATGTTAAGTTTTTATCTATTAAAATTTACATTACACATAGATAAAAGTTGTATATAAGTTTTTTTCTTTTTTTTTCTTTCATAACCATTTTAATCTAATTTGCACGTCAGTTCTCTTGCATAAGTGGTTCCCAGCCATCTCCCAATCGCAGTTGTGGGGTACCAAACTATGGTCCTTCTTATCAAATTCGACGTTAATCACCACTGAACCCATTAACAATTGGTAGGTGTATATAAGTTTTATCTCAACTGAAAAAATATCAATATTATTGGATTGGATACTTTGATATAAATTTCAATTTAAGATTTTGTAGCTATATAAATTTTAATTCGGTGTCCGGCACTCATGTGACACTCCTACGACAGGTGTCAGATAGCTTAGATTGGTGTCCCCAAAAAAAACAATTCCCCACACTCCTTTGAGCGACACCTATAAAACACTCGTGCAACACGTGTCGGACAAGTGTCCCAAAAGATTTTTTTCTTTGCTTCTACTTTCCTTAGACACAAATTACACGCATGTCCATAAAGTTGAAAAATGAGTCGAAGCAACAATATCGATCAATGAGGGATTGAAGACTTGATAAAAAGAATAGCTTTTTTTATTTTTATTTTTTTTGTTTAAGAGAATAGCTTTTTTTTATAGTAGGTGTATAAATAAATATCAAATATTATTGTATCTTGTTAGTAAAACTTTTTTTAAATTAAATAAATGTGCAACTTAGATAGACATGTATATATTTTGATTTTTAATTTAAAACTTTTATAGACATATAGCGGTGTCGGTGTCCTATATTTTTCTTATTAGCAGTATCTGTGTCGTGTCACGTGTCCGTGTCGGAGCCCGTGCTTCATAGGTTATAAGTTTAAATTTATCTTTCAATAAATAGTTAAGTGTATTTTTTATAATTTTGAAATTATATATTTAATTACTTCAGTTTATCAAAATTTGATAAATAGTTTTATTTGGTGGTTTTCATTTTTGTTATTATTTAATAATGAATAATTTATTAGGATTTTCATAATGAGTTGAATAATAATTTGAAACTAATTCGATTCTAGGGTCAAACACCGTTAATTATGTTTGGATATGTTTAAAAATTTCTTTGAATATATCAATTTTTAGAATATTTGTTACGGAATATAAATATGTCATTTAATAATTAGGGATTACTAATATTTAAATGTTATTAAAAAATTGAAGTTAGTTTTGTTTACTTATTTACCGTAATGATTTTTATGATAAATTACTCTAAACAACTTATCAATTAAAAAAAATTGTCAACATTTATTTTTATGATAAATTATTCAAAACAACTTCTAATTTAATTAAAGTTGTAAAAAATTATGAATGAAAACTTATAGAAAGTTATTGTTTAAGTAAAAAATAGTTTTTAAAATAAGTTACAACAAACATACCCTCTATCTCATTCATATATGGAACCAAACACTCAACACTTGAAACAACTTATTGGTTACAAAGATCCTAAGCAACATTATGTAAACTGGCCGCCAAACTGTGTGATCGATATTATTATTTTTTTTTATCGATATTCTCTATTGTGCAAATATAAATAATTACTTAATCTCCTATTTTATTGGACTTAGTTAATTGATAAGTACTTATACTCCTTTTTTGTTGTGCCTACTTATTAAGAAGAAAAAAATATATATTTTTTTTAACTATACAAAAACTGAAAACCTACTTTTATGTGGAAGTTGTGCTTTGTTTTTTTTTTGTAGTTTTTTTTAAGGGTAAAATAGGAATATTGAAAAAGTCATCCCAAAAATTTGTATCTCCTTTATATATTAGTATAGATATACGTAAAATAGTATTTTAAAAATATAAGTATAAATATATTTATGAAACTTAATTAATATATTTTAATAAAATTTATTATTTTATTAAAAATGGCAAGAATTTAGACCATTTTTATAGGAGTACATATATAATATTATTGTCATTATATTATCAAAATAAAATCTTAGAAAACAGACATAAGCATAAAAAAATTTCCAACTTTTTTTTTTGTACGGTGTAATTCTTTCATGTATTAATTTTTACAGGGTCAAACTTTAATTTTTTAAAAAAAATCTAATAAAAAAATTTAAATTAACGAGAGAAATTTAACAAAGAAAAGGTAACATATCTCTAACTTTTTTTAATCGACAAATAATATTATAGAAAATTCCCACAACAATTGTATATCTCTCTGATTCTTTACTAAATTTTATGAAAAATAAATAAAACAAAAATATTTTGTTTTTTGGAACTAATTATTGTTGTAGCATATGTACTAGTTGGACTACATCACTAAGCTCAAAATTTTGCCACAGTTAAACAATGGCTAAAAAGATCTCTTAAATTGTAGCTACAAAGATCTCCTAAACACATTTGCCACAATTTAGTTTGATTAAATTGTACCCCTTATATTGAACTCTCAAAATATATTTAAGAGACTATGTGTATAGTTCTAAAATATAGCGCTTAATTTGTAGTTTGTAATTGTTAAGAACGTTAATTAAAACGTGAAAAAATTATATTGATTTAGAAGAACTTAAATTTAAAACTTGAATTTAAATTTTATATTTTTTTACATTTAAATGTGTGAATATAATATTTTTGATGAAATATGTAAAATAAAAAAAAAAACATTTTTGATGAAAAAAATAATGATGTGAGAGTGTAATATATTGGAGAGAGAGAATAGGAAGCTTACGTGTGTATTGGGGGGGCTTGGCCAGTATTTATGCATGCAAAGTAAAAAAATTACTGTGTAAAGAAATAATGAAAGTTTTTTGTTTCCTTGTGGGGATATTTCCTTTTTTCTTCATGGAGCCCATTTGTGTGGGATCAAGTTTCAAGCTTTGTGATTGGGTCACACACTCTTTTTGAAACTTCATCACTGAGGGCTATTACAGACAATCCCTTCTGAATATCAAAGTTGGAATCATACATATATACATAGCAACCCAGAGAGAGAAAATAAAAAAAATAAAATAAAGTGTCACAAAAATTAAATAAAAATAAAAAGCTGATTTTATTTTTTTTTAAAAAATTAAATAATAATAAAGTTGAAAGTTTAAAAGCAAGTTAAAAGAAAGCTGAGAGGATACCGAAAGGAACATAGAAAGAAATAACTTTTGTTTTTCTTTCTTCTTCTTCTCCTCTTTCTTTTCTTCTCTCTTTCAATAATCTCTTCTTTCAATTAATTCTATCATAGCCTCAAAACATAGCTACTATACTTAGACTATTCTTCTTATCATCATATACTTTATATATCAAAAATTTCTTGCTTAAATTTTTGCTATATTGAGTTTAGTTACCATGTTAGCTAATAGCTTATCTCCATCTTCACTTCCATCTTCTGAGCCTTTTTCTTGCAATGAAAATGGCACTTCTTCCACTAATAAAAGGAAAAGAAGACCCGCCGGAACACCAGGTTCATCTTTTTCTCCGTAATTTTGTTTCTCTGTTTTATTGGGCTCGAGTATCCTATATACTTCTGGACTCTAATACTTCATACTAAAAAAATAATAAATTTCACAATCCTATTTCTCCGTTGTATTGGGTTGAAGTATCTTCGTAATTTTGAACTCCAGTTTGAAATAAAAAAATAATATTTTTCTAAAAACATGTTTTCATTTTTTGATTTTTTTATTGATATGGTTGTAAGTTATATATGTATGAATGGAAATATATTAATTATTTAATTAAATATGTCTAATTTTTTATAATTGTTTGATTTGATGCTAATGAGTCAAAAAAGAAGATTTCATGCTAATTTTATTATGCTAATTAATAATTAATTTTTTTTTTGTGGAATAGATCCAGATGCAGAAGTGGTGTCTCTCTCACCAAAAACATTATTGGAATCAGATCGTTATGTATGTGAGATCTGCAACCAAGGATTCCAAAGGGACCAAAATTTACAGATGCATAGGAGAAGGCATAAGGTACCATGGAAGTTATTGAAGAGAGAAACACCAGTTGTTAGAAAAAGAGTTTTTGTTTGTCCTGAACCAACTTGTTTGCACCATGATCCTTGTCATGCTTTAGGTGATCTTGTTGGTATCAAAAAACATTTTAGAAGAAAACATAGTAATCATAAACAATGGGTTTGTGAAAGATGCTCTAAAGGTTATGCAGTGCAATCTGATTATAAAGCTCATCTCAAAACTTGTGGTACTAGAGGTCATTCTTGTGATTGTGGTCGTGTTTTCTCAAGGTAATTAATTAATTTTTTTTTTATTTCATTCATAATATCATATATATTTTTCTAAATATATAATAATTTTTTATTTTATATAATTCTCTCATTCAAAAAGTAAATTAAATATTTTGAGTCATCTGGGCTATTTTGGAAATCGAGGAATCGATGTATTGGTTTTTTTTTATTTATAAATATGTTTCATTAAAAAAAATTCTATGATTAATTCATGGATATTGACAAAATGGTTTTGAGAAAATAGATCTAGCTATATATAGAATTTTAATTTGAGAATTTTCTTTTTTTGATCTTTTTATACTTCATAGGAAGGGATACAATCATATAAGTATTTTCTTTTACTTTTTTTTGAAACAAAATATGAGACATTTTTGAACATTGTCTTATGATTATAATTAAATTGAGGAAAACTTGGAAGCTGAATTGTTTTACATTGGATTTGACTTCAAGAAAGGGAAATATGTTTTTTGGAAGGAAATATAAAAGTAAAGAAGATAGGATTTGAAAAATAAAAATTAGAAGAAAAAATTTCAAAAATATTTGATTGATGGAACCTTAATAAAATAAAATAAATTCTTTTTATTTATTTTTTTAACAAGATCACACTGTTCATTGACAGTTGATGAACACAGTTTCCAATGCTCCGTTTCCGTTGGTCTTATAACCGTATTATGTTTTTCTCAAAAATCATTCTTCCATTCCATTCTTAATTTCTACACCAACAACAATACCTTAAACATTTTTTTATTATTATTATTATCATAATAATTATCATTACTCATATTTCATTGACATTTTATTCTCTTCTTCAATCACAACTACTACTACTACATTGAATCTCATATATAAAAATGGTTATTACTCATGAGAGTTCTTGACTTTGTTTTGTCCTTTTTATTATAGTGGAAACTGGAACCTCTTCTTCACACCCCACCATTTGAAAAATCCAGTGGATAGATACCTTTTCCAAACACCTTTTATATCCACTTTTTCTATTGTCTCTCTTCCTTTCTACCTTTCTTCCTTTGTACATTTTTCCTCTAACTCTTTCTATATAATGAAACCTTTTTTATGTTTTGTTTCAAATCTCAATACTAGTTGTAGTAGTACTTAATTACTAATCCTAACAAAAGTTTCTCTTCCTCATCTTCTTCATCCTACCTTGTGTGTGTATTATTATTTATTTTCTTAAAAGGAGTGTATTATTATTATTATTATTATTATTATTATTATTATTATTATTATTATTATTATTATTATTATACATAACATATAAAACACTATTATGAAATATTTGTAGTTAATTCTTATTGTTAATTAGGATGATAATAATACACGAGTTATTTTGCAATTTAGTTTTATATATTTGAGTTCGATTATCTTTTATACTGTCTCTATTCTATAAATGATAATATTATATATATTTTTTTGTGAAAAAGAAATATTATATGAGTAGATTGATGATAAAATCATGCATGTTCTGGATTATTTGTAGGATATTTTTTCCATCTTCTTAATTTTTCTTCAATATATATTTTTTTGTAGGGTTGAGAGTTTTATTGAGCATCAAGATGCTTGTAACATGGGCAGGATCCATAATTCAGAATCTCAACCATTACAAACACCAACTGCATGCTTATCAAGAACAGCTTCAAGTCCAAGTCCATCAAGTGAAACAAACTTTACCACATATCCATGGCAAACAAGGCTTCAAGTCATGCAAAAATCAACAAAAGAATCAACAATTTTCATGAACCCTATTACTCCTCTTACTACTATTACACCTCCTTCTCAAACCTTATCCAAGAACAATAAACTTCTATATCCAAACTTGGAACTTCAACTCTCCACCACAAACAACACCAACGCCATCATGTCTCTGGCACCAGACACACCTTCAATAAGAAGTATCAGTGCTGCAGAGGCTATTCAGAAGGTTAATCGGTCAACTCAGTTGCATCTTTCAATTGGTTCATCAAATATGAGTGATAAAAATGAATCAAGTAATAGAAACAACTCAAACTCATCACCTAAAGAGAGTAGCAATAGCAATGAGAAAGTCCAATCAACACCAACAACAAACAACATGGCTTTGGTGAGGGTTCAAGAACAAGCAAAAGAACAATTAAGGATAGCTATGGCTGAAAAAGCTTATGCTGAAGAAGCAAGGAAACAAGCAAAGAAACAAATTGAAATGGCTGAACAAGAATTCAACAATGCAAAGAGAATTAGACAACAAGCACAAAGTGAACTTGATAAAGCTTATGGATTAAAACAACATGCAATCAAGCAAATCAATTCAACTATGCTTCAAATCACTTGTCAAACTTGCAAACAACAATTTCAACATGAAGATAACTCTTTGGTCTTGAGCTATGTTTCTTCGGCTATAACAACTGAAGGTGGTGAAGTAGAAAATGATGATGGAAAAGGCAAAATAACTAACTAAATGTTAGAGTCTTAGATATCATCATCTTCATATCAAATTATATTATCTTGATCTATGGTCTTCTTTATTTTTTTCCATGTCCACTTTTTTTTTAAGGCTAATTAATATCTTTGTGAATTGGTATACCATGGTGAAGTTAAGAGCTATGTTGATTATGTAAGTTGGGATTAATTAATAGTTGCGGGGTGGAGAAAAGAGTGTATTAATTGATGTAACTTGAAGCAGTTTGTGAGGTGTTATTTGTTGTTAATTTCATTTGGTATAAATGCAAACTATAATCATAAATTAAAAGGGTTTCACTTATAGTTTTTTTTTTTTGGACAAGCATTCATGTATGATTTTCATTATATCTTTATTGCCATATATATGTTGATTTTTGAAAAACAAAGAGATACCAAAAGTACATTCAAACAAAATTCTAAATAAATTCAAAGATAAGAAAAAAGACAAGTATGTATTATATATATATATATATATATATATATATATATATATATATATATATATATATATATAAACTAAAATCCATATTTAATTTATAAGTATAATTTTAATTGCAATAGTGTGCATCAGTTTGTGGCTAATATGCAGTATAATTTTATATTTTTGTTTGACTTTAAAAAAAAAATTATTAGTACAAATGTATGTGTGATGATAATGATTATAATGTTTTTTTTTAAATGCAAAATTGCAATGAATATGGGTGAACAGGAAAACACTGAAATTTTTCTACCTTAAAGTTATGGTTGTTTTGGATTTTATGTTTGGACTATTTCATAAGCATTAATTAAAGAAGTGTACAACTGACAAAAAACATAAAGACTAAGATAAAATTTGAAAAAAGAAAAAGAAAAAAAAAATTAATAAGAGTTTAAATGACATACATTGTCGGTGTAAATTAACTTTACACTGACAACTAATAAAAATGATTCAATCTTTCATATTATATTAAGAAAGTGAGGTTAAATAAAATGACCTAACAAAAAATATAGTTGTGAAGAGTTGACAATATAAAATTATTTTATGTGCATATTATTTTTTTCGCAATTAATAATATTATTCAATAGTGAAAATTGTTCCTTTTAGGGTGCTATTGATCTGGCGACTTATAAATATGAATAAAAAGCAAATTGATTTCATTAAATTGCATGTTTTTCAGTGCCACTGTTGTCACTGCAGACAGATCAGTCGTCACTTTCAAAGGCTTATTACTTACAGACACAAACAAATCTATGAATGATGATGATGATGATAAAATTCACACACACCTTCACGTTGGTCTTTTTCTTTTGCATCAGAATCAGGGCCATGGCAGAAGTGGGCGCAATAGAACAGGACCCAGAATTATGACAGTATAAAGTAAGAACACACACCAGCATCTTTCCTAATATGCATAAGACCATTCAAACCTACCTATTTCCTCTCTTGTGTTCAAAAATATACTTACATACTCACCACTACTACTAAGACTTATTTAATCTAAAACTTTGAATTTATAATTAAATAGTTTATTTAGTGGATAAACAACCATTTTAGTGTTGAAGTGCAATTCATTGTTACATTCCTTTCTAAATGTATCAATATTTTTATTTTTTTTGACTTCATCAGTTTAATTTGGTTTAGAGATCGGTACTAATATCACGTGGTTCCATCCTCCTCCCGATCACAGTTCACTACTAAAAAAAGTTGAAATACCGACGGAATTTAGAGACGGAATATATTTCTTCTCTAATAGAGATGGAATTAGAGACAGAAAAAGCAGTTAGAGACAGATATATTTATTTTAGAGACAGATATTTTTTATTTTAGAGATAGATTTTGTCCGTCTCTAATAGTTTAGAGACGAGGAAATTACCGACGGCATCAAATCCGTCTCTAACATGCTTAGTGACAGAATATTTGCATTTTAAAGATAGATTTTATCCATCGGTGTTTAGAATTTTTCTAGTAGTGGTTGTAAGGGATTGAAGCGTGGTTTTCTCTATCAAGTTCAGCATCAATCACCATTAAACCAACTAACAATTGATAAATGTATCAAATTTTTAGATACATCTTTTTAGTCTCTCATGTTTAAGAAATTTATGGATTAAATTTATCAACAAAAATTATATTTTAGAACTAAATTGACTATTTAAAATGAGAAGATAAAATATTATAACTTTAAAATAATTTCGAAGATAAAATCGCAAAAAAATATTTTTAATAAAATACAAGTATATTTTTCTGCGGATTTTATTCAAGTAAATCCGTAGGAAAAAGTTGAAAAACATAAGTATTTATCATGCTTTTGTTTTAACAAAATAAATGAGACATTCACTAAAATTGTGGATTTAATTAATTAAGGGTTAAATACATTTTTTCTAATTAATGGACTATTTTTTAATATAAAGCAAAATGTATGGATTAATTAAAAATATATTTAACCTTAAAAATAACGGGCCCACACAGTGTCATGTCAGCATTCCATTTACAAAATTAACGGCAGGACTAATTTTGATAACGAAAAAAATTGTGGGGCTTTTTCCATTGTAAAAAAAATGTAGGGGTTATTCTTAAATATAGGGCAAAATGTTGGGAGTTGGGACTAATAACATATTTAACCCATTAATTAATTAAGAAACTAAAAAAAGGAAACATGTTTCTAATTTTTTGATTAAAAAATACAATAAAAATTCAATTTACAAATGTATCCATTTAATTAAAACATATTTTAATAGATAGAATTGTTATTTAGTCAATTTAGAGTGGGAGTAGGCTTGCTAACTTACTCCCATCAATATATTGCCATCATAAAAGAACTTAAAAAATTGATTATCTATTAATAGTATTGTATTGTCTGGGCTGGATGTTTGGGCTAGATCAAGCCCAATTTCATATTCAATGTCACATTCATTGGTCAATATATGCGATTATTCACAACTTCACAAGATATATCTCACTCTAACTTCGGCTTCTACCTCGAGTTTATACGGGTTTGGCCGTGGAAGTGTTTTTTGCATGTACCCCCCTTTTTTTAATCGTTGGTCACCTCTAACGTTCGAATTCTGACCTCCTCCTCAAAACAAGCATTTCATTGGTCTACCACCGTGAGTTCCTCTATCTCTCTTCTATCTTCTTCGATTAATTATGAGTTATATGCAAAACAATTTTAAATTCAAACCAAATTGTACAAAGTGTTTGAAATTAGTTTTTAAAATCAAAAATATTAATTAGGGTTTTTATTTTAATAAAAAGTTGATAGCCCAATGTGATGAAATAAGTAGAATAATGAGAGTGCAATTCAACTTTTTGAAACCCTATTTTAACATATTTGTATATATTAACATATTTTCTATGCACAGTCACGAAAGTAATTCTTTTACGATGATTGAGATTCATTTAACAACTTTATCTAACCAAATAATTTTTTTTTCATATATACAAATTAAAACTCTAATAAAAATCTAAATAATTAAAAAAAAAAATTAAATATCTATCACTTATATCACACTGTATATAGATTCTAAATTACTTAATTGTCACTAAGTAATATATCACACACATATGTAATGTATGCAACTAGATATTTCAATATTACAAAAACCAATACAAAAAAGCTGTAAGTAAGAAAAGCCAAAGTCATGAGCAGGTTTAAATAAAGGGGTCTGAATATATGTCTATGTTTTAATTAATTTTCTTTATATATAAGTTTCAATATCAGTTACTCCATCTGTCCCAAAATAAATGACCTGTTTGACCACTGACACGTTTGTCAATGCACAACTTTAATCGTTAATATATCTAATTATATATTATTAAAAATTATAAAAATGGTATATTTTGAAAGTACTCGTCGAGACAAATCAAACAACATCTCATATGCTAATATTTGCATGTATATATTAGTAGAAAAATAAGGTCAAAGCAGGTCAAATGAATAGTATACTAAATCAAAAAGAGGTCATTTAAAATGGGACGGAGGGAGTATAAGCTTTTTCCCTTGGACCATGTGCTCCTTCTCTCTTGTTAATGTATCGTTGTAATTGCTAGGCTAGCCTCAGCACCACTTTTACCTGACGCGCAATATTGATGATGTACAATTATTATGAAAGTGGAAGGTTTGCAGTAACAACTGCCCAAAAGAGGGTCCTTTTTGTAACTTTCCTTTGCCTCATTGCCACATTAAGTCTATAGTGGTGTGGCTGAGTTTAGAAATATATATTACCATTTTTTGTTATTAATTAACCCATTAATAATTAAGTTTATATTTTTTAAATTTTTTTATAGAATCTCATATTCAGTTTATAGTATTATTAATCACATTGATAAAAGTTGCATGCAATGAAAAACACTTTTATGTCTTGGGTGTGTATAGTTTATGTATCAATAAAGAGAAAAATTAAATATGATCATACTGTGTGACGTCCTTCTCATGTAAAGATAAATAAAAACAAGATAAATCATCTTATGAGTTAGAACTTTAATTCTCTTTAGGTGTGTATAGTTGTTGACCTATATTTCTTCCTCTAGTTCAAAGTACGGAGCACAACCCATTTACTACCAAGGCCGTCCAATATTATCACTCCAATTATCCACGAAGGTGTATCGTCCTCATGGCGCCTCACCCACAACGTATAAATGACCCCCTTTACAAGTTACTGTACTCGTATGCTACACTGCCCATAGCGAATAAATAACCATTGTCATAGATATTTATTATTCATTCCACTGACACAGTGGAGTCTATCAGACGGTCATTCACGTCATCTATATATGCTTCTATTCTAAAAGTACATACATTTCACTCATTTCATGCACACTTATCTTGAGCTATTACTGACTTGAGCTCATTACTATCAAAATCAGATCCACCAGATGAACCATTTAGTTATGTCGGCCCATTAAAAGAAAAGATAGAAGATTTATGCGGAAAAAAATTGACTAATCTATTACAATTAAATAATATAATATATTGCCACGAATATAATATATTTCCCAAAATTAATTGTTTGGATCATGACCATGTTAGAGCCCTAGGTTGTATATATAGTATAGGTTGTATATATAGTATGCTGCTAGTTCCCTTACAAATTACAATACTATGTACAAAAGAAAGAAAGTAAACAAAAGATATAACGGACCTAATGAAGCAAGATCATAGGTTGCTATATATTGTACAACCCCGGCCTAATTGCATAGACCTTCTTTTGTTTTTTGTTTTATTAACTTATCAATCAATGATTTGGAATCACAACTTATGAATATATTTAATTCTAAAATTAACTACAAGCTTTTCACCAATTTGGCAGAATTGATTTTACAAAAGTGGCATGTTCTAGAAAATTTTGTTTTGTTTTGACAAGTCTTGATATATCATTGAGGTTAGATGATAAAGATGTAGTCAATAAGAAGAACAATGAGCATTTTATTAGGAACCTCACCAAATTTATAATATAATAGGGGGGGAAAAAAAGGTAGATGAATTAGAAAAGAAGGAAAAAGACCCCTCCATAGATAAAGCTTTGGTGCACCAATAATCTTGTCCTGGCATTACATTGACATAAATGCGTAAAAGAAGGATATCCTATTAAATTTGCAGCTGATTGAGCCCTTCACAAATAGTCCTAATGGTAAATATGACCCAACCATATAGAGTGTGCTTACTTGTTTTGCTATATAGTCTAAATACATTGGAATTCTCGATCCATCTATTGGGTATATATTAGATATTAGATGAGGAAAAGCTAGCAATGGATTTTTTTTTTACTAAGCTATAGAATTATTTCTTGTTTGAAAGTAAATTTGATAAAGAAAGGAACAAGAAAAAGAATCCTTTTTCTTTAGGAATTGAAAGGTGTAAGACTTGCAAATGTTTAATACGTTATTTTAGGTTTTAATTTGGCCTCTTAAGTTTAAAAAGTTTTGAGTTAATTCTTTTAGTCAAATTTTGATTTAAAACGTTCATATAGCTAATAAATTTGTATACGTGGACAACTTAAGAGGGTGTCACATGAAAGTTTTATATGAAATTAACTCAAAAGTTAACATAAAGTTAGAAGAAATTAACACAAAATTTAATAAAAAGGACGAACTTATGTTAAAATCAATAATGTAAGAGACAGGGGCGCCGTCTCCGAGAATTTCAAGGTCTCGTGCTAATAATAATAATGGGTCCCTAATAGAAAATATATTATTTTTTTATAAAAAAGACATAATATATTCAAATTGTAAACATATCAATAACATCAAAATTAATTATCATCCTTGTGACTAACAAAAAAAGGTCACATTCTAATAAAAAAAAAAGTAATACATTTACTTTTTGGGCCTCCTATTTACTACTACACCCCCCATATACCACCCCAAAAAAAATTGAGGCCCCAGATTTTTTGAGGCCCTGATCTATAGCACTGGGTGCACTGGCCCATAACCGGCCCTGGTAAGAGACCAAATTGAGACTTTTAGAGAATCAATTTAAAACCTAAAATAAAGATAAGAACCAAATATGCAATTAAACCTATGAATTTTTGAGTAAAAAATATGATTATATATATAGTGTTTTATAATTGTTCAATGACTTAATTACAATTTTTGTCTTTTTATTTCAGTCACTCACGGAAATAGTCCCTGAATATTAAAACCACTCAATTTTAGTCTCTATCAAATTTTTGTATTTAAAATAATGATTTAATATATTTTATATTATGTAGCATACAACCTAATGATATTGGATGATAAAGATGCATGGAATTAATTAAAAGAAAACTCATTATTCATTACAAAATTCAATTTCAATTTCAATTTCAGAAATTATTATCTTCATAATTTTTTTTGATACATTTTTTTTTTTATAATTTAATTAATGAAATGTAAATAATTAATCCACTTAAATTAATCTACATAATCAGGTTGTAATAGCCAATTCTATTAGTCAATTCTAAATCATTGATCCTTTCTTTATCAAATTTACTTATTTTAAATTCTATTCGCCAACTTTTGAGAGATTTGTTGGCTGAATCCAGGGGCGGCTGTAGCACATGTGCAACAGCATCGGACCTCTAAATTTTCGGAAAATTGTAGGGCCTTTAAATTTTGAGGTCCTCCTACATTAATAGTTATATATTTTCAATCTTCATTAAATATTAGATGTGCAAGGTTAGCGGTATATTATGATATTAGGAGTATATCAATAGATTAGCGATATATTATGATATTTGTGTGTGCAAGATTTTTGGTTCAAATTCCAACATTGCAATTTTTTTGACATAATTTTAGTTTTAATAATTTCTTGATTAGTGCATGTCTTTCTTTTTTATTATCGGTCCATTTTTAATATTTAAGCTGAGGTCCAAATAATCGGAGTTGACTCTGCTTGTTTATCAAACTTTTTTTTATATCAAGGATAAAATGATTAGTTTTTAGTGTTATTGATGTTATTTGTAATTTAAATCGATGATAATTATTTTGAATTTTTTGCACTTTTTCTTTTATTAAATCTGATTTTTAATAATTATCCCGGATCTCCGAAGGCCTATTTTAATAATTCCACAGGGCCTCCAAAAAGTCGGAGACACCCCTGGCTGAATCTCTATCATTTCGGGCTCGTTTGATGCACCGAATATGATAGTGACATGATAAGATATAAAATAAGTTAATGATAGGATAGAATATAAGCATGATAAAAAAAACAATTATCATATCATGTGTTTGTTGCACATATAATAACAAGCATGAATGCATGATAACTTTCATATCATATTTTTTATAAATACCTCATAATAATATGAAAAAATAAATATCATATTTAAATTACAAAATTAGCATTGTAAAACAAGTTTTTTTTCTAAATTATTTTGTATTACTTTAAATTATATCAATAAAAAAATATAAATAAGTAATCAACTAATTTTATCTAATTTTAACTAAAAATCATAGGCAAATAAACAAGTTAAAAAGTTTATAAGAATCATGATCAAATAAATAACTCCATAATATATGTTAGGTATACTAATTAAATAAATATATGATATACATCTTACCTGTATATGATAAAATTACCATTGCAAGAAAGCTATATTTAATTTGTTATAAAGTTTAAATTAAAATCCCTATTTTTCAATTTTTAATAATTATTTTACTTTTAAATATTCTAATTTTAGTAGAACTTTGATTTTTTAGATTATATAAATTACAAAATTACCCTTGCGACAAAATCATGTATATATTTAAAAATTAATTATTTTATTTTTAATTTAATATAAAATTATTTAATTGTTTATATTTTATTAATTTCATTTTAAAATATATCTTATAGGATAAATCAGTAAATTATTTTATTATCATATCCTGCTGGTAATTCAGTTCAAAATCAGGATAAGATTTTTAAATAAAGAGACACGGTAGGATAAGTTTCAGGATTAACTTATTATATAATGATAGCAAACACTTAATGGAGACATGGTATGATACAGGTGTCATATTTTATCTTTTATTCTGCGCACCAAACAAATCCTTCAATTGTTAGAGTGACACAATACTCAAATACAAATGATTTAATTATTATCTTACAATAATTTTAACATTTATTTTTTTGAATCATCATACATATATATCCTCTTAACATTTTTATTTAAAAATAGAAAAAATCCCCTTAAGAAAGACAATCCTGTAAGGTGGAATCCATGGATGCTAAATCCAAATTCCTGTCTAACGGTGGTTAGTTATGTGTGGATTTGTTCAAACTAAAATAGAATGATGTCAAATCCTATCATAAGCATACTACAATAAAATAGAAGATGAGTTAAAATTCTATCTATTTAATTTCTTAAAATAAATTAAATGGAGAAATTCATTTAAAGAATGAGAGGCACAAATAATTTGAAGAAAAATATAATGATATTGGGACTCACTTTATAGTGGAATCCATTATCTATTTTTCTCCAAATAGAGTCATCCATTTTATTTTTATATTTTGACAAATGAAGATAATCTCAAATTGTGAAAGACATGCAATGAATACGAAAATCAATCAAAATTTTGTTCACAGATATGCATTGAAATGGAATAAATTGAAGTGGTTGTTTATTATAAAAGTCATAAAAATTGTTCATTAACTAGGCAGGGTCTCAAGATGTTCTCACATGCAAGAAAATAAGGAACCATTAGTATGTTGAGGTTGACAGAATCTGTACAATGAAGATTTCTTTCTCCACCCCCGTGTCTCTTTTTCACCCCCTGGGTTTCCTTTTTTACCTCTGAAAAAAAACTTCAGTAAATGCGTACCGAAGTTTTAAATGGTTGAAAACACATTTTATACCCTTAAGAAAAGTTCGGTAAATGAAAATCGAACTTTTGAAAGTACAATTGGATTTTTGGGGGGTGAAAAAGAGACGGGGTGGGGAAAGAAATCTTCCTGTACAATTTATTGAACCAAATCCAATGGATATGTTTTTTGTGCAATAGACAAGTGAAACCCAAATTGGGTAATGTTCCAGGTCTTTATTAAGCACACAAAGAGTCTACTTTCTGCACCCTCAGATCGGTTCGAATTGAAAGTATGATTTTTGAAAATTCAATAAATTGTTAATGCATGTTGATTCGGTTGTTAAAGAGTTGACTCATACACTATATAAGAGTACAGGTTCAACTTTTATTTGCTGCATAAAAACTTCTCATTTGTAGTTAATTTGTCTCTCTGATCTTTGAGCATTTAGCATATTAACACTAATCGTTGTGAGCATCTTAAGTGTAACACCCCAATTTTTAGAAATAGTTATTTTATTTAAGTTAATTTCAATTTTTGTCAAAAAAATAATAATTTAATTTCAATGTATTTACGTGGTATGAGTAGTGACTTATTGAAGGGAAGTAAATAAATAGGATTTTAGTTGCACTTAGTAATTAAAATAAGAGACGAAATGAGGAAAATTAGTTTTGTGAAGAAAATAGAAATTTAGAAGAAATTGGAATACGAGGGTGTAAATAGCAGGCAAGAACAGAAAAGGGGCTATGATTTAGAAAAACTGCAGTGGGCTAATGGATAAGGAAATGGGATGCGTAGCACTTTAGTAAATTGGGTGGGGGGGGGGGGGGTAAGACTAGAAATTCTGTTTAAAGGGATTTTTATGAAAAATATAAGTGCATCAAAAGATGAGGGATTTTAGGAAAATAATATTGAAACAAATCTGTTATGGAATACCTTTTTTCTTAGGCGAAGAAACCTAATTAATCTCATATAAATAGATTAAAATGACAGAAAAATAGTAGGATTTAACCATCATAAAAACATTCAAAAACGAGAAACAAAGAGAAAAAAGTTAGAGAAAAACTTATCATCATGAAAGAACACAAAAACTTTAAGGGTCCGTTTCGTGTGCATGATACTATGATAGGATAGAAACATAATAGGATGAATTTGGATCAGCTCCAGTTTTCAAGTTTGTTTTACCGATCTGTGCCACATGGTAAAAATAAATTTAATGGTTCAGATTAAACTAGTATGTTAGCTCGTGTCGTGCATGAGATAATTTTCTTTTTTAATATTATTTATGTGTTTGATTTTTGAAATATTATTTGAGTAGTTTGTTTAAAATTCTATGATAAAATTGAGATAGTTTTTGAATTATATGTCTAAGGATGTTAGAAAAAAAAAGAGTGAGAAAAAAAAACTCCTAATATGTCTGCTAAATCATCTTCAACCGACTCTTTTTTTTCTTTTAAAGGTTGTCTATGTTCTTTTTCATTTTATATTATTTAGAAGGTTGTCTATATTTTTTTGCAAATGTCTATCAGATTAATTTTATTTAGTTTATCTGAGTATGAAAATACAATATTATATGTCTCAGAATATTAGATGATCATAGTGAGATGTGAAATACACCCTTGTTCCCCGTTCAACAATGCTAATAGATTCTATCTCTCTGTCTCTCTCTCCATCTCCCAAGACTATGTAGGGACTTCATCAACATAAAATAATTGTAAATTATATATTATTTTTCAAATGAATATTAACATACTTTGACCTTAAACCTATTCTTAGACTTTTATTGTCACCGTAACACAAAGAAGTAATCTTCACGCATGAGCATCAAATGAGAAAAAATCTATGTGTAAATCTCCACTCACATTAATAAAATAACATCCATGAAAAAGCTTGAACGAAAGTTTATGAAAAGTTTAAAATTAAAATTATAAAAAAATTTGAAAGATTATAAAAAAACTAAAATTATATTAAATTATTTTAGGTTTTCCATAGATTCATCAGCCGAAAGTAATTCTAATAAAAGTGTGACAGACACAAAATATGTATAACTCCCGCAATCATAATTGAAATTTAATTATTCAAGGTGCATTTTTAATAGTGGGAGTGAAAAGTGCTACGCGTTTTCTATTATACAACAATGATAAATTCACTCTCTCCCTATCTCTCTCTCTCTCTCTCTCTCTATATATATATATTTCTATATCTATCCCACACGATAATTTTCAATTTTCAACGATATTTATTTGCTTATGTTTTTTTGTTCGTTTGAAGGTTTTCTATGTCTTTTTATACTATTTTAAATGTTGTCTATGTTTTTCTTTCAATTGTTCATGAAATTGATTTTATTTAATTTACTTATGAAAATATGATATATGTTTAAGGATGTTACAAGGACATAGTGAGGTGGGAAGTACGCTCCCATTTTTTGTTTCTCATTCAAAAACACTAAGAGATTTTTTTCTCTCTCTCTCTTCGTCTCCCAAAACTTTGTAGTGACCCATCAACAAAAAAAATTGTAAATTCTATACTATATTTTAATTTTTTTTTACTATGAAGATTTTATATATATAAGATAATTACACATGAATAAAATGAAGACGGACAACAAGCTGCGCCGCTAAACCTTTTTCAATTGAATATTAACATACTTTGAACGAAGGTATAGAAAGTTTAAAGTTTAAATTATTAACAAAATTCCATAGATTATATAAAATAAAAAATATTAATTTATTTTAGGATTTCCATTGATTTTATCATTTGGAGGTAATTACAATAATGAAAACATGATGAACACAAAATATGACTACTTTCACAGTCGGAATTCAAATTTTAATTAGTCAATGTGTATTTTTAATAGTGGTTGGTGGGAAGTGTTTTTCATTTCTCATTTTACTCCACTGAAAGATTTCATATTATTAATTTGTATAATATTAGAGTTTATACAAAAAAAAATATATAATATTAGAGAAGCTCTAATTGAGTGTTTCTTAAAAAAATTGACATAAAAAAAATCTCTTGGTTGATAAAAACATAAACTTTTGATTGTTAATTGAAGTAATAATAATCTAGTTTTTATTATAAAAAAAATAAGATTTTTTTTACAAAAAAGAATTGTAGCGCTTTCCATAAAATAAAAATATTATAAAAATTAGATTATTGTTGTCAATGAGATCCGAACAACAGATCTTATACTAATAATAAGGTAGTTTTCTCTATAAAAAAAGTAGAATTTCATATAATACTAGTATGATAGCCCGTGCCGTGCACGGGATAATTTTCTTTTTTAATATTATTTATATGTTTATTTTGTAATATTATTTGAGTAATTTAGTTTAAAATTCTACGATAAAAATTGAGATGATTTTTGAATTATATAGGTTTAAGGATGTTATAAAATAGAGCGAGATGAAGAATATTTTTACGTTTCCCGTTCTACACTGTTGATAGATAAATTTTTCTCTCAAGTTCATTCACGGGACTATATAGTGTCCCTTTAAATATAAAATAATTATAAACTTTGTTCTCAAATGAAAATTTAATTAGTCTAGATACACTTTAAATAGCGGGGTTGAAAATGTTCCATGTTTCTCATTCTACACCCGTGAGAGTTCTATCTCTCTCTCTCTCTCTCTCTCTCTCACTATTTCTACATCTCTCCCACAGGATAATTTTCATTTTTTAATAATATTTATTTGCTTATGTTCTTTTTTTTCTTTTGCATGTTGTCTATGTCATTTTTCATTTTATATTACTTTGAATGTTGCTTATATGTTTAATTTAAAAATGTTACAGGGGCATAGTGGGGTGGTAAATAATCCATCATTCCCCGTTCAACAATACTGTGAGATTATCTCTTCCTCCCTCTCTCACATCTCTACAGGGACTCCGTCAACAAAAAATAATTATAAATTTTATATTATTTTTCAAATGAATATTAACATATTTTGACCATGTTCCCATTCTCAAACTTTTTTTTATCATTGTCCATAAAGAAGCAATTTTCACGTGTAAACGTAAAATGGAAAAATCTATATATGAATCTCCACTCACATTGATAAATTAGCATCCCGAAAAAAAATTGAACGAAGGTTTATGGAAAGCTTAAAATTGGAGTTATAAAAAAAATCCATTGATTATAAAAAATTAAAATTATATTTATTTATTTTTGGTTTCAATTCCCATAGATTTTTTTTAGTTTGATGTAATATAGTGAAAGTCTGATAAACACAAAATATAAAAACAACTCCCGTAGTCGGAATTTAAATTTTAATTAGTCAATGTATATTTTTAATAGTAGAATGAGAATTGTTTCCCGTTTCCCATTGTTTATTTCTATCTCTCTTTTTGCTCATTAATTTATCACTTTCTTCTTCATAGACTTTTCTTCATAGCGAACCAATTTTCATCGTGCTAAATAAAATTTTGAATAAGGGATCCTCGTGATAAAATATGAAATATGAAAATATGGATATGCCCCGCAGTCAGAATTCAAATTTTAATTAGTCAATGTGTATTTTTAATAGTCGGGGGAAGTGTTCCCCGTTTCTCATTTTACACAACTGAGAGATCCTCTCTCTCTCTCTCTCACTCTCTCGCTATTTCTATCTCTGTATCGCCTCTATTACAGATCTATAGGGACCTATCGACAAAAAAAGTTGTTAATTCTATATTTGTTTTTAATAAATATCAATAAAATTCTCGTGTTGAGTTCTCACTATCATATACATTCACTTTTCATCATGAGGATCATGTTTCATCGTGCTAGATAAAATTTTGAATAAGTAATCCTCATGATAAAATATAAAAATATGGATAACTCCTACCGTCGAAATTCAAATTTTAATTCGCCAATGTGTATTTTTAAAAATGGGGGTTAGAAGTTCTTCCGGTTTCTTATCTCTCCAACACTAATAGATTTCTCACTCTATTTCTCTCTCTCTCTCTCTCTCTCTCTCTATATATATATATATATATATATATATATATATATATATATATTAATTTTTAATGAATATTAATAAAATTATCATGCTCAGTTTTCATTGTCATATACATAAACTTTTCATCGTGATAGATAAAATTTTGAATAAATAATCCCCATGATAAAATATAAAAATATAGATCCACACTTTGAATTCAAATTTTTATTATTCAATGTATTTTTTTAATAGTGGGGTGCGGAATGCTCCCCGTTTTTTATTCTACACCATTGAGACTCTCTCTCTCTCTCCCATTCTACCCGTCTTCTGTGTACGTTACAGGACTCTAACCGCTCCATGAACAAAAAATAGTTGTTAATTCTTTATTATTTTTTAATGAATATCAATAAAATTCTCGTATTTAGTTCTCACTATTATCTACGAACGCTTTTGATTATAAGGATCACTTTTCGTCGTGCTCGATAAAATTTAGAGATATTTAGTCAATGTATAATTATAATAGTATGGTGTGAAGTGCTCTTTATTTCCTATTCTACATTATTTTAGAGATTCTCTTTATATCTATCTATCTATCTCTCTCTCACAATATATATATATATATATATATATATATATGGGTTGGGATCAAATGACACCAAGGTGTCAAACTTAGTAACATGACACCTCCGATAATTCTTTACCAGATAATCGTATTATGAAATCCACCGTTGGATTCAAAGCTATTATTATATAGATCATGTCTATGAAATTTAACATCAATCAGAAATCATTTGATATGTCAACGAGAAGCATAAAAACCACGTCTTACAAAACTTCGTCAAAACCGTTAATTTTGATCCTTCTCTTTAACCCATCAAATGATTTCCGATTGATGTTAAATTTCATAGACATGATCTATATAATAATAACTTTGAATCCAACGGTGGATTTCATGATACGATTATCTGGTAAAGAATTATCGGAGGTGTCATGTTACTAATTTGACACCTTGGTATCATTTGATCCTAACCCATATAATATATATATATATAAAATCTCTGTTGCATGACTCAAATGTGTGCAATCTAATTATATAAGGATATGAAATCTGATTTTTTCCTTCATCAATTTACACTAAAATTATCGTGGTCAGTTCTCACTATCATCTATGGACACACTTCATCACATGATCAGTTTTCATTGTGGTAGATACAATTTTAAATGAGTGATCCCATAAAAAATATGAAATATGATTTAAATTTATTTTAAAACAAATCAACATATAAATATAACATGTAATTGAATGATTGGATAACAGATACACGTCCAATCAAATTTTAGTCGAAGTGTTCACATAGTTTTTACATAGAAAATATATAATATTTAATAGATTAAATAAACTTGTCGTCATTAAAAATATAATATATATTAATAATTAAAATATAATATTTGAATTTCTACAAAAAAAATTATTAGAAAAGCTTTAATTGAATTTCACCTATGTAATAATATTAGGATTTCTAAAATAAAAAAATACCAATCCCCGCAAATATAAATATTTCTACATAAAAAGATATAATATCGAAGATTCTACTAAAAAAAATTAGAGTTTTTACAATAAATAAATATTAGAGAATCTCTAATTGAATGACAAAAAATAATAAAAACTCGATAAAAAAAGATACAAAAAAAAAAAGAGAAGCTTGAGTCAAAAAACAAAAAAAGAGAGAAGCTCTAGTTTAGTTGTATATATCCAAAACCATTTTTTTCAAACAATATGGTTTTTTTTTTTTTTTTTCTAAAAAAAAAGATAGTAGCTTTCCATAACATTAAAATATTATAAAAATTAAATTATTGTTGTCAATGAGATTCGAAGAACATACCTTAGACTAATAACAAAGTAGTTTTCTCTAAAAAAAAAGAAGGTAGAATTCCATATAATATTATAAAAATTGAATTATTGTTGTCAATGAGATTCGAACCGCAGACCTCGTACTAAAAGTTCCACATAAGTAGAATCTCTATAATAATGCCACATAGGACTTTTTTTCTTGAGAATGCACGAGAGAGCTCCGTGGGAATCTCGTAATGTATATAATAGAGATTATAAAATTTTAATTATTGTTATCAATGAGATTCGAACCACAGACATTGTGCTAAAAGCTCCGCATAAGTAGAAGATTTATAATAATGACACATAAGATTTCTTCTTGAAAATGCACGAGAGAGCTACATGGAAATCTCATCATGTATATAATAGAGATAGAGATAATACTCGAAAACAAATATTTGTTGTTTTACAAAAAAAAATTCTCTATTTCTGTGACTCTTCTCCCTCATTCCCTTCTTCTCTCTTTAATGTTTCAATAGACTCGCCAACCCGCCGCCACACCGTCAAAAGATTGAAACAAAACCCCTCTTTCTTTGTGACCCAAAATACAAATAGCTCTGCCCACTCGTTGTGTCGTCAAGCCTCGTCGTTTTGCCGTTGTCGCAGAGGAGAACAACGATAAAACATTATCATTTAGCATGAAAATCAGATTCTATCAAGCACTACAAGAATACTTGATTTTATTGACGGATTTAACATACAGTTATTGGCGGTTTTAGCCCTCAATAAATTTTTGACGGCCTAAGTCGTCAATAAGTGAGAAAAACCCCTCAAAACATTAAAAAATAATACTTTTAAACTAACTTATAACTTAGTGGCGGTCTAAGCCGTCTTAAATTTAGTGGCGACGTAAGCAGCCTGAAACTTATACCAACATGCTCACATCCTGACAGCCCAAACCGTCTAAAGCAGTAAGAAATTTTAAAAAATAAAGGATAAACTACATATTTGGTCCCTTACGTTTATTTTAGGTTTCAATTTGGTCCCTTACGTTTAAAAAGTTTCAATTTGGTCCCTTACGTTATCAACGTTTGCATTAGTTGGTCCCTTCCGTCAAATTCCATTGTTCTACTATTTCAATTGGACACGTGTCAACGTGTCCAGGTGTCCACGTGTCAATCCAAGTGTGCAAACTGTCTGCCACGTAAGCAAACCGTCTGCCACATGTGCAAAAACTGACGGAATGGACCAAATTGAAACTTAAAATAAACGTAAGGGACCAAATTGAAACTTTTTAAACGTAAGGGACCAACTTGAAACCTAAAACAAACGTAAGGGATCAAATGTGTAGTTTAGCCAAAAATAAAATAAATTGTTTCTCTCGCTTCACGTGAGTTGTGACAAAAGGTTTCATTTCTCATTTCTCCCTAACCATTCCAAATCCCCACCACCACAACTCCATTACATGTTAGAGAATTGAAGCTCTCATCTCTCTCCTCTCAAATTTGTTCCCTTTCCAAATTCACACCACCACCACCAAATCCACACTGTAACCCCTCCAAATCCACACCATCACGACAAAATTTCATTTTGGCTGATCACTACAATTCTCGGAACAATGTTTATGGCTATAACAAATAACCAAATTAAAAATATTTTTACTATGATTGCAAGTAACTAAATTGCACGAAGAAAGTGTAGCAATAACAAAGGAAGAAGGGGAAAGTGAAATAAAAAAGACAAAATAGTAATAATCATCGTTGCCTTGACGACTCCACCGCTTTAACAACCATTATTGATCTGTTAAACAAAAATGATGAGTTTTTACAAACGAAAGTGGTGCCCCAAGCATAAACATGCATGTAACGTCATTGTTTAAGAGCCCTTAGTTTTGAACGAAAGACCAAACAGTTCTATGTTCGAAGATATGAGTCTTTTTTTTGCACCCCATATTGCAGGAGATATTAACCTATTTACCGTTTATATTATAATTCTTTGTTTGATCAAATCATCTTAAAATCAAAACATCTTCAAAACAATTCTATAAACTTAATTGAAGAAATAAGATAAAAAATTTACTTTTACTCTTTCATCTTTCTGCCATTATATACAAATAAAAAAATTACCATAAGACCAAAAAAAAAACTTACCTTTTGCTACTACTTTTCCGTTTCTTTAGCTTTTAATAGTTACTAGTTGAATCTGGTTCGGAGCCAGTTCTGACATCAAGTGATTTCAGTTCCCTCCCAATCGCAGTTGCGGGGATCGAACCGTGAATATCATGGTCGTATTCAGGGTAAAGGGAGTACTTCTTCATTCATTCAAAGGACACCGGACGGATATATTGATGCTTCATCTGAGTCATTCATCAGTACTGCCAGCATGTGTACAGCTCGATCTCGAGGAGGACGGGAAGAAACTCAAGAAGAAATGGAAGCGCGAGTAATTGCAAAACTCAGGGCCGAGATTAGGGGTGATCATATCCGAACCAATCCAAAAGTAAATCCGCAAACTAAACCAATCCAAACCGAAAACCGCAAAAACCGCATTTGGTTTGGATGTATTTGGATGACTTTTCTATTGAACCGCGAACCGCAAGAACCGCAAAACCGCGGTTAACCGCTAAAACCGCATTAAGCTTCTATTATATTCCAATACCACTAAAACCACATTAAGTTTTTATTATATTTCAATATACATAGCCCAATTACCAAGTCAGTCCATCAAATTAATGAAATTTCAAGTTGTTCTTATTTTTTTGAACTGTAATGTTACTTTTGTGTTGTAATATTATTTTAGATCAACAACTTTTATCGATACTATGATGTTATTTTGGAACTTTAAATTCGTTTTTTGATATTTAAAATTGTAAGGTATTGTGATGTTATTTTAGATAAACAACTTTTATTAGTACTTTTATTATTTAGGAAATTCAAGTTTTTTTTTTTTATGTTTAAAATTGTTTGGTACTGAAATGTTATGTTGTAAACCGCAACAACCGAACCGATCCTAACCACATTGGTTTGGTTTGGTTTGGATGCCTTTCAAAAACCAACCGAACCAAACCGAACCGCATGCATTTTTATCTCGCGGTTAGGATGACTTTTATGCTCAAAACCGAACCAAACCGCACCGCGATCACCCCTAGCCGAGATGTCTTCATCAAGAAACCAATCAGTTGAAGAGGAGGCGGAGCACTACTAGAAATCACGCCTTTAACAACCGATTTAGTGACCAATTTTCATCAAAATCGGTTGCTAATTCAATTAGCGACCGATTTAGCAACCAATTAAAATCAGTAGCAAAAACCTTGGTCGCTGATTTGTGGTGACCAAATTAGCAATCGATTTTGTAGCGACTGATTAGCAACTGAATTTTGAGACCGAATTAGCAACCAATTGCAACAACCAATATAGATACCGAAATCAAAGAACAGTTTAGAGACAGAGTTTGCGACACATTGTGCGACGCTATTAGCAACTAATTTAGTGACTTATTTTGTTACCGGTTTTAGCAACCAAATTACCGACTAAATTTATTTAATTTTTAAACAAATCAGTTGTTTATTCGGTCAATAATTTCAATTTTTTTAAAAAAAAAATTATAGCCCCTGTAATATATATATATATATATATATATATATATATATATATATATATATATATATATATATATATCAAAACACATTAATGAATTAAATTCTTATAAAGCTCTGCTTAATAAAAAATTATACACAAAAATTACAACAGAAATAGTGCAAATCAGGAATCACACAATTGGTAACATAGGAATAATACATACAGACATAAATTATATCTATATAAAGCTTAGTTTTTTCATGAAATATCTCTCTACCAGATTAGATTAAAAAAGAACATGGTAGTCCATGACAAGATGATAAAATGTTAGTCAATACAATGCCAAAAATGAGCTACTTGACCTACCTCTTCTATCACAACTGCAACATCAAACTTGGTGCTTTTTCTCAATGACTTAAACTTCTCACGTGCCTGTAGCATGAAATTCAAGTTTTATTTGTGTTATGATCAAGAGAAAGGCCGATAAACTTGTACTTTATTTTAAAATGTCCTCAATTTTTTCCTTGGCAGAAATAACTTCACATGTTCATCTTTATTCACCGAAGTGAGAATGGTTAAAGTAAGATCATATTTTATTGAATGTTCATACTTAATTGTATAAGAGATTAGCTGAAAGTGCAAACCCAAAATATTAAATTTTGTGGTGCAACTTATAATTAAAACACTACAAAACAAAGTTCTTTGAAAGTTCATAAAGTGTGAATGGTTAAAATAACATCATACTTTATTGAATGTTCATACTTAAATATATCTATCATAACTCAAATCAATTTCTTCCTCTCTCAGTAATCAGACTTGAGAGGATAACAATAACAAATTCAACAAAATTGAGTTGAAGATGTTAAAACATAAATCAAATCAAGCAAATCATTCACCGAAAAGGAAAAAAATCAAAAGATGCATTGAAAATTTTGCCAATGCAGCAACTGAGTTAAAAATGAATTTAGAAAGTAATTGAGATTGAGAAACTTGCCACTGATATCAGTTATTTAAGAGAGAGGGCCGACCAACCCAACAAAATAAAGATAACTTCAGAAAGAGTAAATGATCATACTGAATATCAATAGAAGGAAAAGAAAAAAATGGATGCTGAGATAATTATATTATCCAATGTTCATAGAACCTGTTCATATACTTGTGAAGCTTTATCGAAACGCCTCCGAGCATCCTGCAAGCATCACTTGAAGGCGTTGAAATATATATTTCACAAGTCATATTTAATGCAGGAATTTTGAATATTTTGTTGAATCAACATATGAATATCATCAGGTATGTGTGATGACTCGGCATACCACATTACCACGTGTTTAGCAAAAACAATCAACAATATTAAATATGTATCAACATTTAAAAATTATGCTACTCACTATATACCTTGACATCAATGATTTCGACATTTAGGATGTTCAGTAACCGGACATTCAGCATATGCTCGATCTAAGAAGTCACATCAAGTACAGTCAGGTTAGCAATATTAACTAGATCAATTGTTTCTCGCTGAGTTACTCTACAAATCAAATTAACAAAGGATTTTTATCTTGTAGTTTAATCCAATTTAGGAGGATCATAAATAGACAATAGGTCAAGTTTTATAAGTTTATGGTCCGGAAAGCCACAATGTTCGTTAGCAATCTAGTCTTACTAAAAGCATAAATTGCTGAAAATAAGAAAGACATTGATTATACAAGTTAGCATATCATTACCTGTGACCGAGGAAGTTCCTCGTGTGTACTGATTTCTCTCAAAGCAATAAAGAATTTGGTCATTACAGGTCCTGGTCATACAAAAAAATTTAGTTAAGTTTTTATGATCAACCTAAGTTTTCATGTTGGGTCAGAGCAAATATATGACTCAAGATATTATAGAGAGCAACTTTAGCCAACCTACATTTTCAAAAGACTATACATGATTTTAGAAATATACTTCTAGACATGGTAAAAGCTGTATTTTTGGCCGGAAGTGCATGTCCGAATGGCACAAAAACTGAGTTCGGGTTCATTTATTTACCTCTATTTATTGTCCATTTATGAGAGATAGATACAAGTGGTAGATTAGTGGGACCTTCACTAAGACTCACAAATCTTCCACTTGAAAGGTACAATGCATCTTATTAAGCAACAAGAATACAACCAAGAAACCGTTTAGATTTATTTCAAAAGAAAAGACAAGAGAACAATAAGGGTTAAGTACCTCCCAAAGTTACAAAAAAAGAACAATATATGAAAACAATTTATTTTTATTTTATCTTTTTCTATAAAAATATACATAAGCCTTATCATGACAAGTTCTTGTGCTATAATATTAAGTCCTCAAAATGCATTTCAATAATATAAAGTTAATTATCAATGTTCCTAGTTCTTACCTAGTACCTACTAATTTAAGGATTCTATAATAAAGTAGGAAATTCATGGAGATCAAATAAATTCCAATAAATATAGATCCGTTAAACTGTATATTTGGTCCCTTATGTTTATTTTAGATTTCAATCAGGTTCCTTATGTTTTAAAAGTTTCAATTTGGTCCCTCATGTTATCAACGTTTGCATTAGTTAGTTCCTTCCGTCAAAATTTAGACTAACGTCGTTTGAATCTTACACGTGGCTGGTGGTTTGGACACGCGGACGTTATTTTGGACACGTTTGTTAATATATATTAATTTTTTGGGGGCCAATTTCATTATTATAAGTAATGTATATTAATTTAATTATTATTTTTTTATTTAGTTAATATCCCATATGGAACTGAACGTGTCCAAAATAACGTCCACATGTCCAAACCGCCAGCCACGTGTAAGATTCAAACGGCGTTAGTCAAAATTTTGACGGAAGGGACTAACTAATATAAACATTGATAACGTGAGGGACCAAATTGAAACTTTTAAAACCTAAGGGACCTGATTAAAACCTAAAATAAACATAAGGGACCAAATATACAGTTTAGCCAATATAGATATATAACTAACTCCTTCTACTTTCTTGACAATGAATAGACATCAACCTAGAATATACATAAAAAAAAACTATTGAACAACTAAGCACCATGTTACGCTGGATTAGAAGTAGCTCGAAATAGAGTATCAAACACCTTATCAGCATCCTGAAGCACTGGTGTAATAAGTCTGCCATCTATAGCTACAACAACTGCAATGTTAATGCTGCTATTATATGTAAAGCTGTTACCATCCCTACGACTAGAATTTATAACAGGGTGGATGTGTAATACCCTAAATTAACAAAAAAGTATAACATCATTCAAAGCAATTGAGAAACACAACATAGAAACATAAACAATTGAGAAACACAAATATTGCATCAAAGAAAGTCATTCCCTACAAAAACAAAACTTAATCGGGGAAATAAGCATTGAACCATAGTAAATGCGTGGAATTTGAGATGATCCCTAAAACCTAGATGTACATGGAATGGGTACGAATTTATTAGAGAAGCCGTTGTTGATTATAGAAACAGGCAAATTGATTAGGGAAATAGAGAAAGAAGATCGAGGAAAAATTACCAAACCAAGCTTCACTTCACTGTTCGTAAACGCCAAGACATAATTGAAACTGAGTAGATCGAGTAGCAATTAGAACTAAGACTCGTTGAAGGAAGGGGGCTTGAATTCGTTGGAACTGAGACTCGTTGAAGGGAGGGAGGTACGGTGGAGAAGAGAAAAGGCGAGTGGAGGTGTGGTGTAGGAAAAAGACGTGTGTGATTGACTCGTTGGAATGGGAGAAATTTAGGGTTGCAGGGAAGAATGAAAGTTGAGTGTTTTGTGTTTACTTTGAGGAGATGAAGTTCTGTGTTTTGAGTCTTTTGTTTTGGGTTTTACTTTATTTTAAAATTTTAATTTTAATCGATTTAAACATAAAGATAGAGAGAGGGGGGTTTTTAATTGATTAAAATTTGGCCAACGATTTTGCAAATATTTAGGCTATATAATAAATGTTTAAGCTATATAGTAACTTAGCTATTTTTCACTATGAAGTTTTAAAAAAAGTTTGCGTCAGATTTTCTATCGCTATTTATCGGTCTCAAATTTGGTTTCTATAACGACTAATTTAGCAACTGATATGTTTTTTGATTTGACCTCAAAATATCAGTTTCTAATTTGGTCTCTATAGCGACCGAAATATTGATTGCTAATTATTAGTCTCTATTATACAGTAGCGACCGATATAACGACCAATTTTTTTTTTTAGTTTGACGATCAAAATATCAGTCTTTAAATCGGTCTCTAAAGCAACCGAAATATTTCGGTCTCTAAATTGGTTGCTAAAAGCGTGTTTTCTAGTAGTGGAGGAAGAGGAGGCGGAGGATGAGGTGTATCGACCTGATAATGTTGCTTTGAATCAATCATCGTTTGATCATGATCCGAATTTCTTTAATGGTATCATGAATGATAGTGTGATGCTGCATCAATTATTGGATTCTGATAACTTTCAGATGCCCGATTTACCAATTGATAATATAGCTACATGGAATCAAGGGGAAGGGAATCCAAATTTTCAAGGCGGAGAGAATCCAAATTTTCAAGGCGGAGGGTATCAAAATGTTCAAGGTGGAGGAGGGAATCCAAATTTTCAAGGCGGAGGGTATCCAAATTTTCAAGGTGAAGGGAATGTTCAAGGTAGTGGAAGTTTTCGGGTCCGATTATCCTGCATAAGGAATGTTTATGCACGGTGCATAAACTTCCTATTTGCACCCCTCCCATTTCGTTATACACCCCACCCATGAGCTTCTCACATCGCGCTGGAATCACCACGCCGCTGCACTGCCAGACCAGAACCTCTCCTCCCTCTCTCGCACGATTCCATTCTCACGGTGAATCTCACCCTTTTTCTCTTACCAATGGTTGTGTTAAGGTGGACTTTATGGTGGTGCTCCAGTGATGTGCGGCGCCCGGTTAGATTTGACGGCGACGGCGAGATCCTCCGCTTTTTCTTCTTTTAGTTTTTGCTCCTCGCTCTTCGTTTTCTGCCTCTGTTTTGTTCTTTGATTTTGTTGGTTTGGTTTTGTGATTTAGGATTGGTGGTTTGGAATGGTGAAGAATGAAAGTGGTTGAAGATTGATGGTGGTGTTGATTTAGATAGTGATTTGATGATTATTGGTTTGTATGATGTTGTTAATGGAAGTTGAAGGAGGTATTTTGGTGTTGGTATGGAGATGATTATGGTTGTTACAATGAAGAAGCACCTGGCATAAACCATAAGTGTGGTTTAATGGTTTCACTAGTTTTGTATGTGAAACCAAAGTAGCCCTCTTATGGTTTCTAATAAAATATCCATATTTAATTTAAAATAAATATTATAACTGAAACCATAAGTGTGACTTAATGGTTTCACTAGTGTTGTATCTGAAAACCAAAGAGGTCTCTTATGGTTTCCAATAAAATATTCATATTTAATTTAACATAAATATTATAACTGAAACCATAAGTGTGGCTTACTGGTTTCACTAGTGTTGTATGTGAAACCAAAGTAGCTCTCTTATGGTTTCCAATAAAATATTCATATTTAATTTAACATAAATATTATAACTGAAACCATAAGTGTGGCTAGCTGAATCTGGTTCGGAGTCAGTTCTGACATCAAATGATTCCAGCTCCCTTCCAATCACAATTGCGGGAATCGAACCGTGGATATAAACATATTATTTTGAACTTCTTAACCTATGTGCAAACTTTCCCCATGATAAAAAACCTCAATTTTTATTAACCCACCTAAAACTTTGAAAAAATTTATTATAAAAATTGGACAACAAAATTTTACAAAAAAAATCTTATATATTAGAACAGAGATAGTATTTATATTTATTCTCGAGCTATCTGACGTTTCATAATCCACAACATATTTTTCTTATTTTTCTTGAAGTAATATATATAATAGGCTAAACTACACATTTAGTCTCTTACGTTTATTTTATGTTTCAATTTGGTCCCTTACGTTTAAAAAGTTTCAATTTGGTCCCTTACGTTTATTTTAGGTTTCAATTTGGTCCCTTCCGTCAGTTTTTGCACATGTGGCAGACGGTTTGCTTACGTGACAGACGGTTTGCACACGTGGACACCTGGACACATTGACAATTGAAACAGTGGAATAGAGTGAAATCTGACGGAAGGGACCAACTAATACAAACGTTGATAACGTAATGGACCAAATTGAAAGTTTTTAAACGTAAGAGACCAAATTAAAATCTAAATTAAACGTAAGAGACCAAATATGTAGTTTAGCCTATATAATATAATGTTCTACCAATCTAGTTAATCTCACATGATCGATCAATATTTTTTCTAAAAGAGGTAATATTTTAAATTTTGTCCCACTCAAGAAAACATTTTTAATTTAATAAAAAAATATCCAGCCCAAACCCAAAAAAACTGGCCCAGACCCGAAAAAAAAAACCCTAAAACATGTCTAATGTCAATGTTGCAGCCACATTACAATTTCTCTCTCCTTCATTTTTTTTTCCCTGTCTCCTCTTCCTTGTTTTGCTCCAAAAATGGCGATTCTTCTTCTCTGATCTCTCTCTATGTGTAGAAACATTAAAGCTCTTTTAACCATTTCCGGGTCACCAATTTTTCCAATTAAACCGGTTCAATCAAAAGGGTTTCACCGGTTTAAGAAACAATTTTCGATCTCATAACACTGCTAACAGGTACTGTTAATCTCTCTCTCTTTCCACAAACATTCAACGACCCTTTTTTCATTTCATCAATTCTCAACATGGGTTGTCATCAAAATCATTTTTTATTTTATTTTATAATTCTTCATTTTGTTCTTAGATCTTGAATTCTGTTATACTCCCTCCGTTCCTTTTTATAAGGAACAATTTGGAAAAAAAATTTGTTCCTTTTTATAAGAAACAATCATTAAATTCATGCTTTATTTATTAAACAATTACATTCCTACCCTTTATCTATTCCAATGTTCTGCATTAATTACACTAACATATTCCCTATGCATTAATTACGCCAATGTTAGTTTTGGAATAGATTATAAAATTTTAGAATTTTTAATAAAAAAAATATGATTCCTTGGTTTGTGTGTTTTTTCCAAATTGTTCCTTATAAAAAGGAACGGAGGGAGTCCTGTTCTATTTTTAGCTTGAAGATCTGATTTTTTTTTTCTTTTTTTGCTTGGTCAAATGGATCTTAGATTAAAACCCACAAGCAGAAACATTTGTGGTACGAGGATTCTGCAATTTTTCTTGTTGAACCGTTTTATTCTGGTTTGACTCAATTTGAACTGAAACAAAAGGTATGTTTTTTTTTATTCTTCCTTTAATGTCACACATTTGTGTTCTTTGTTTTTTTTCTTAATTAGATATTAAATTATTGTGCTTGTTAGGAAAAATGTCATGCTACTTGGATATTTTAATAGGATATTTAATATGTAACATAGTTTAATGATGTTTTTTTATGCAGTTTTAATCAACATTTAGTGTTGTGATGGATGGAGATAATGCTCTTAACATAACCAATTGGGGATACTATGAACCCGTTTCGTCTTTTAAGAGTCATCTTGGGTTACAACTGATGCCATCGATGCCGGAAAAGCCTCTACTTGGAGGTCACAATGCTGCGGTTTTGTCGGGTTCTAACGGTGCATTTCGCCATAGGGATATTGGGATGCCACAAACTACATACCCTATGGAGTATATGAGGGATGCATGGATTAGTAGTCAGAGGGATAATAAGTATATGAATATGAATATGATACCTACTAACCCTCCGGGTTATAGTAATATTCCCGAGACATCTTCGGCTCATCATATTCAAATGATTCGGCCTCCTGAATTAGTTAAGGAAGAAAGGCCAATGGAGGAGGCTCCTGTGGTTGAGAAGTCGAATGGAACCGGTAAGAAGAGGCAAGGGCCGAAGGTGCCTAAATCTCCCAAGGCAAAGAAACCTAAGCGAGGACCTCGTGTGCCGAAGGACGAGAATTCTCCTTCGGTTCAACGAACACCGAGGGCTCCAAAGAAAACTACTGAAATTGCAATTAACGGGATTGATTTGGATATTTCGAGTATTCCAATTCCTGTTTGTTCGTGCACAGGAACACCTCAACAGTGTTATAGATGGGGATCGGGTGGGTGGCAATCTGCATGTTGCACAACAGCTATATCAATATATCCTTTACCTATGAGTACTAAACGGCGCGGTGCTAGAATAGCCGGAAGGAAAATGAGTATAGGAGCATTTAAGAAAGTCTTAGAGAAACTTGCGGCCGAGGGTTATAACTTTTCTAATCCAATTGATTTGAGGACTTACTGGGCAAAACATGGCACCAACAAGTTTGTTACTATCAGGTAGGTCTATTCCAATTGTCAACTGGCCTCTGATTCCATTCAACCTGTTTGTCATGTATATATGTGTATTTGGCCAGAAACTGAGGCTTCTTAGCTGGTTTGTAGTAGGAGAATTTTCAAAGTCATGAGACTTTTCCTTTTTCTCGTCTAACTCTTTGCAATGTTGTTTCGCTTCTTTGGATTTAGTACATGGAAGTTTAATCTTTTGGTTGGTTGGCCGTGATAGGTAATTAACATACGAGATCTTCTTTTATTAATGCTCTGCTGAAAAAATTTATCTGTTTATAAACCTATTGGTGAGTGAATCTTGCTTCCAACAAAATATGTGATCATAGTTTTTGAGCATCATAGTTTCTTCTTTGTTGTGTAAATCCAAGCTTATTTAGAATTAGAATATGACATATGTATATGACAATGTTTTAAATTGCAATGTGTTTCTAGATTGTTTGTTATTAAGCATAGTTTATTGTTTAAGATAGCTGATAGAATTAGGCTCTAGGTAGCCCCATTTTAGGTAGGTAAGGCTTAAAGTCATGTCATCTTATGAACTTCTCAAGCCAGACAAATCAATGACTTTAGGTAAATGTTAATTATAAAGGCAAATGCTAACTAGTGCCCCTGGGGCAATAATTAAGATAGCATAAATAGAAATATATTGTTGGAAAATGTGCATTTAACCTTTTGAAAGTAAAAAAATTGTTGATTTCAATGCAAAATTGCTTTTAAGTTCCTTAACTAGTGCCCCGGGGGCACTATACTTGTTATTGTTGTACTTCTTTTTTTATTGTAATTCCTTCTTGTTGGACAAGAAGGCCTGTGGTGGGTAGTCCTCTCCTTACAAGTTGGTTTTGAAAGGTTTAGTTAGGCCTAACTCTAATTATAAGATGATATCAAAGTCTGTTCAAGATACATTGGCCTACTACCAATCGGGCTGCTCTCGGTTCACTGTCTTGGGCTTCAGGGGCGTGTGCTACGATTCTAACATTAGATGAGATAATACATGAAAATCAATGTTGTAAATAGCCTTGCTATAGTGAACAAACCTCTATTGTTCTTTAAGTACTGTAACGTAGCAGAATTTTTAACAAAATGCTATTTTCTGCAATCTGCGATTGACAACAATACAACATTGTTGAAAGTTCATGGCTTTTACAATTCATATTTGAATTTTTTATAAAGTGCATGCTTTATGCTCTTTGTTTAGTTTGTTTGGCTATATATAATAGTTTAATGAGCTCCAACTAAAAAAACATCTTTCAATTACTTGAACTGGTATTTGTCATAAGCTTGATAAATAAATTTGAAAGTTGATTATAGAGATTACATATTCTCAGTTTTGGTTAGTAGTAATAGTAAGTTAAGAAAGAAAATAGTGCATGAAAAAGGTTTGGTTGCAATGGGATGGAAAAGATTGCAGTATAGTAGTTAGAAGAAAAAGGTTTGGTTGCAAAGGTTTGTTTAGATTTAGATGATGTGTATTTCTAGCTAGTAACTTGAACATTTGGTTTGTGGTAAGTTTTACTATTTGTCAGTTTTTGTTTGTCATAATTTTTTAATTCATGCTATTTGTCTTGAGAAGGAAGATAAAAATGCCTCTAAATGAACTTAAGATCATTGAAGCTTGGGCATGAATTTTAACTTCATACGAACAAACTATGAAAGGATTGCTTACAAGTGAGTGGTTGGGGAAAAATTAACATTGAACTTCTAACAAAAATTCACGATTAGGGATCAAAGTTTGAAAATGCTGAAGAAAACATGAAGAACAAAGATTAACTAAAGAATAGTTAAGTAATGAGTTTGGTTATTTTAACTCAAGATAGTGTTTCCAAACGGTAAAATTAACCCTTTAAATGACTTGAAACTATGAAACATGTGATGCCGACAACATGTTTTCTTTGTTCGGTTCATTTAAATGAATTGAAATCACATCGAAATGAGAAGGATTGTGAGACCGTTTTGTATCTCATCTCATAAGAACTCTACAGCTAAGTGTGTTTGACTTTTGGTGTGCGGTTTTTAAGAAGTTTACAAAAAGTGTAATGGTATGTTTGGTTGTGTGGAAAGAAAATGGAAGGAAATAAAATTACGGAAATCGATGGATGAATTTAGACTAACTCTAAGTCTAAGTTCATCCATCGATTTCGGTAATTTTTTCTTCATCTACTTTCTTTCCTTCAAACCAAACAAAGCCTAAGTGAGAACAAAACATATTGAAAAGACTCATGTTGGTTTGGGGGAATAGTTGACAATATTTTAAAGCAATTTGTGATGTTTCAAATGGTATCAAAGCAAAGTGAAAGTTGGGGACTTTCGAAGCCAAAAGTAGACGAGGGAGAGGAGTGGTTGTTGGTGTATATGGCATGATAACGAGCGTCTCCTGATAGTTTTTAAGTAAAGGAGCACAAGAATGAGTTAAATTCACTTTGAAATGAAAGAAAAATACAAATTGGAAGAGGTAGATAGCCACAAGAAAAATAAGTTCATGATAAGAATGTTCAATGGTTCAGTCAAGAACCTTAGAGGTAGCTATGCACTAAACTCACAAACTAATAAATGAACAGATAAAATGTCACATAAGAATACCAAAAAAAAAAAATGTCACATAAGCGTTTTACAATTCCTACTTTTATATCTAATGGTTGATGATTGATGCCATTTTCCATTCATGAGCCCCTCTAAGTGGCGCCTAAATTCTAGTCCAAATCAAGGCATTTTCGACAATTCAAAATATAAAAAGGAAATTAGAAGTTACATTGAGTACAAATTAGAGGTTAATTTTTAATCTAAACTAAATCCCAAGGCCTGATGTGGTAGCTTTATTGAAGAGAACATTGAGAAATTTTGAGTTTTCTCCCCATTGTTGGGCTAGTTATGGGCCTTCAAGACCAAAAGATGGGTCACTTCCTTTTTCGTCCTTTCTTTTAATATCCCCATGCAAACCAAAATTCAACTTATAATAAAACTTTTTGCGCCCTCATGTCTCTCACGCGTATCTTGACTTTTCAATGTTATCTCTCACAATATAGGATGCAAGCGTGTTAAAATGAAAAAACTAGGGAAAAGGTGTTTGCATGTTAAGATGTGAACGGAGTTAGCATGCTAAACGGTGAATTTGTCGGTGGTAAAAACCTGATTGACTCGTGGTTTAACAAAAGGGTCATGCTAACTAATGTCCCCGGAGGAATTGGATCCTCTCCGGCACTTTGTGTTCGGCCATCTCTCCTTTTCCTAATCAAATGGTTGTTTATCAACAAAAGAAAAAAAAAAGTATAATGCAAAGGAGAGAGAAAGAGATGAGTGAATGGGTAAGATGAGGGCAAAACGGAAAACATGAGATAAATACAAAATACAAAAAAAAAAAAATAGCAAATATTTAAAAATACCAAAAAAAAAAGGTAAATTTTGTATTGAAAATAACATTTTTAATACTTTATTTTTTATTAATAAATAGCAAATATTTGATCCCGTGAGCTTAACTCAATTGGCAGAACATTGTAACTATTTTACAGTTGTTTAGCCTGTAAAATGATAGTGGTAGAAATGCTCATAATTTCTTAACCAAAAAAAGAAAAAGAAATGCTCATAATTCAAACCAACAAAAAAAAATGCTCATAATTATATCTTACACATGCGACTTAACATTAAAACAATATGATAGTAATAGTGTTTGATTCTGTAACTAGATGCAGAGACTATTTCCGACTTCTCAACCAATGAGTCAATGTCCCTCAAGAACAGGGACAGTTTCGTTCCTTAGTTTTTTGTCAATAGTAAATAAATAATTTAATTTTTTTTGTGTATTTTACACAATGGTCAATGGATAAGTACTTAAGAATCAGTTGAAACTAATGATTTTTTATTTTTTTTAGAAGTAGAAGCTCATGAATCATGATTCTCTTCTTAGTTATAGATGAGATTATGACATCATCGATGTTGGTTTGAGAAAAAAAAAATGAATATTATAGTTTTGAAAAATTTATTTTATTTTTTATTATATTTAATTTGTCAAACTGAAATCCATCTACCATGGTCTCAAACCACGAGGACGAAGAGGACTCCACAAACTTTTACATTCATAATGTAACTTCTGACGTTTCTAGAGTTTTAGATGAATTTTAAATACAATTAGTTTACACTTTACAGTTGACTAAGTGGTCAACCATAAAATTTACATTTTTAAAATTGACTTTATACAATGATTTGAATTTTTTTGGGTAAATTAATTACTTTGTATTAAAAAATATTTATCATTAGGAGAAACATTTGACAAGAAACGTAAAAATTAAAAATCTTATGTGGTAGCTAGCATAGCATTTAACAAAAATACTCCCTCCCTCCAGATTTATATATAAATAAATTATAATTTTTTAATTCATTGAAAAGTGGTATGTCTAGTTTATAAAATTCATATATTTAGTTTATAATATATTAGATACATCACTTCTTCAATACATTTAAAAAATTAATTTTTGTTTAATAAAATTAATGAGAGTATAATAATTCACCACATACTCTCTCATACATGTAATTAGTCATAATCTTACATGCAATTCTTTTATAAAACTCTTATACACCACTGAGACACCTCATGGACTATAGTGTGAATTTTATATAATTAAATTTAATAGTGTTTGTTGATCAATAATTGATTATTAAATCAAACGGATTAGTTGCGTGAAAAAAAATCAAACAGATTAGATTAACTCATTTACAAATAATTAACTATAATATCAGCCACACATTTATAATCGGATAGTCCTTATTCATTACGGTGTGCTGTCCAACCGTTAGGAAATGATCCTTTTTACAATAATAGTATCTCCATCAATGCAATCGCTATTGCTTTAAGATCGAGAATTAGTGTCTAGTGATAACTTTTTGGGTCGGGCTAGGTTGGTGGTGTCTTCTATAGTGGTCTTGGAACCTGAGGGATGCCTTCCTGACTATAGGATTAGGAGAAAGTTCTCATTTTGGTGGAGTTTTGTTCCTAATTATGGGATTAGTAGAAAAATCTTGGTTAGGTGGGGTTTTGTTTTTTTGTGTTTATTTTCGGTGTCCACCTATATATGGTGTCGTTGCTATGTAATTCTTGGTTCACCAATTTTTATTTGTCTTGTACAGAGACCTGGTTAATAATATATTTGTCGTTTAAAAAAAAAATCTCCATCAGTGTGCTTAATCAAAACAATATTGATTATTTTACTTCCACAGTATAAATATCTAATAATTTTAGTCGTGTATGTAGGATCTGGGTTCCGTGCTGTCATCACAGCACCCAGTTCCGTGCTGTTTTGAATCGTGGCCATTGATCAGAGATCGGACAGCTTAGATTATAAGCTGTGTTTTTCTAGTTAAATTAATCTCGACTGTTAAAATTAAATTGAACGGTTCATATCAGAAACAACAAGGAACTGTGTGATCCTTTAACAGCAGCAAATCCAATTTCGTGTATGTGGCACTTCACTCTAGCTTAAGTTCTTATATATCATGACGATTATAATATAACTTAACTCTCAGCACCCTTAATTATTTTCTATTTTCTTTCTTTTTTTAATGGCAAATTTATATTATTCTTTTCTTTCTCTTCGTGTGTGTGGGTTGTTTGTTCTTGAAGTATTGTCTACTTAAAATAAAGTCAAATTTAGGGTTAGATGCATGAAAGGAATCCATGTAGTTCTTTTAATGAAAGGAGTCCATGTAGTTCTTTTAAAGCACGTGTACACATGCAAAATCCGTGATACGTCAAGGTTTGTTTAATGCTAATTAATTATTAATGAGAAACAAAATAAAAAACCGATCAAATTTGGATGTAAGTGTTTCTATTGAAGACAGTATATATGTCCAAGTGAAAGGATTCTAGCTAATCTAAGTTTTATTGTTCATTTATTTTATGACATAATCTAAGCTAGAAAGCTTTGACTATATTAAATTGGCTTTCTTGGTATCGACATAACAGCTACCGCTGAACTTTTATAACGGCTCTTTGAATCATAAACAAGAGAACCAGAAAAGAAAACCACCCCAAATAATTGTTGGTATACTCAAAACTCTCTCTCTAACAATTAGGGTTAGCTGACATTCATTTCTCCCAACTTTTCTCTCTTTTCATTCTTCCATTATAAGAGGTGGTTTTTGGCCATTAATTTTTTGCCTGAAATCAACCCTTAACACCGTTTTTGTCTCTCTTTTTATTTAAATAAGTGGTTATCCACATAAATTTGTTTCTTCGTTTTTTTTCCAGCTTGTAGTCGTCTTGTGCGGCGTTTGTTGGTTTTTCGTTTTGATACGGTGTTTTGTTGATTCAAATTGATAGATCAACCCCAATCATTACAGATCCGATGAAGACTTGGACGTCAACGTTGCAGATCTGGGAGTATTATCATTCCGGTTACTTTTATTTTGTCATATTTTTAGGCACTTTTATGATGTCGTTGTATACTACTAACCTAAGTGCTGCAAAATCGTTTGTAGATTCACCTTTTTCAGTTTTTAGCAATCTTGAATTTGTAATGATCTATGTATTTTCTATTTGAATTAATGAATACATATTTTTAGTCAAAAAAAAAAGTTTCAAGTTAAATAAAAAAATAAATGTTAATATATAAGTATATGATCAATATATTTAATATCTTGAGATTCTGGATGAAGATGTGATATTTTTCTCACTTGTTTAATCGTTGTTTGCCCAATATAAATAATTATGCAGACCCTTGTAAATAGTGAATGTCTCCTCCTCTCTTTCTTCCGAATATATATATGAGGAGAGATCAAATTACACTGGTTTATGCGTTTTTATTGAATACCGTTAATATTGATGTGTCTCAATAGTATATCAAACGATTTTTGACTTTTGTAAAACTCAGCATAGATGATCTATACGATATAAACTTTCAATCCAATGGTGAATTTTATAAAATTTGAATTCCTTAAAGCATTATTGAGTGGTGTAAGATTACTCAAATGTTACACCAGTGTAATTGAATCCCTCTCATATATATATATATATATTTCATAAACTTCCTTCCAGTTGTGGGTTCAGATTCGTTGGTGTAATATGTCCCAGATCGTGTCTAGTAGATGTGACCCATGTCATTCTTATGGTTCCCTTCATATCTGAATACATTAGTTCTCTTCATTTGGGTCATATTGGTATTGGGTTATCTCAGTCATATAATCGGACAAGTGGATCACTCCAGGCCGGGGAAAGTTATGGTGCATAAGCTTTTTGTTTATGTACGGTGCATAAAAAATGAAAATTTCTCACGCACCCGCAAATTACTCACGCACCCCTCGAATTTCTCGCGCGCCCACCCAAATGTCTTGAGCCCCCTAAATATATTTTTTTCCTTTCCTCCTCCAGATTTCTAGTCAAAACCATTTTGCTGTTGGAATGGTTTTCGAGGGTTGTATTCCAAAACCATTAGGTGCATAAAATGGTTTTGGAGTACAACGCTATAATTATGCACTTAACATTTGTTTTCCCTCCCCCCAAGATTTCTAGCCAAAACCATTTTATGCACTTAATGGTTTTGGAGTGCAAATCTCTGAAACCATTCCCAATGTAAAATGGTTTTAACATGATTTGGAGGGCGCGTTAGATAGTAGGGGGGCGCGCGAGAAATTTGGGGGTGCCAAGTAATTTGGGGGCGCGCGAGATTTGGAGGGCGTGCGAGAAATTTGGAGGGTGCGTGAGTAATTTAAGGGGCGTGCGAGCAAAATGGAGGGTACACTAAACAATTTTCTCTCATTTATGCATGACTTATGCACTATAACCACACTCCTCCAGGCCTAATAAAGCATTGCAATGAGCCTGCCTCAGCTTTGGTTATTATCTCAATATTGAGTTTAGGGGCGATTGGGCGAATAACACATTATAAACCTATAGGACATATAACGGATTGTAAAACGTTAATTAACTTTGTACCTAATTATAAGTAAAAATAGGTTGAAGAAGTTTTGTTGTACCGACAGATCCATAATATGCACCAAATATTCAACACAATCAACCTTATTGAAGAAGATATATAGCGTCATTGGAAATTTCCAAACACCTCACAACACTTCGTCCATATAAGATTCAAGCCTTTTTAGGACGAGGACCAACTTCAAAGGAGTTGAAAACTTAGAATGAACAAGAAAGATTTGGTTGCATTGCAAGTTGTCATCCTAATTGTTAAAAATTTCCACATCAGATATTATTAGATGACCGGAACATGGTTTATAAATAGAGGAAATCTTCCTCTAACAAATCAACTTTATAAGATTAAGTTAGGTTCAACTCTCAATTAAATTGAACTTACAGATAATTAAATTTTCCATGGAGTGTTTTCCTCCAACATGGACAACAATATCCATAAAAAACAATATAACTATGATGTATATTAGTTATACTTTCAAAAAAGAGAACATAAAATTAAATGTTATATATGAAATTTAATACTAAAAAATTATATATATAATGCCTCCACTATTTAAAAAAACTTGTGTTTGTCCATATAATAATAAAAGCTAAGTTAACTCTATTTTAATACATAAATAACATGTTTAAGTTTAAGGGACACTCGGATGATATTCTAATACACTTAATCAGATTGAAGAACATGAAACCATGGCTGGTTCATGAACTTGGATTTAGAGCTGTCCATTTTGTTTGACCACATTATATTTGAAACATGGATAGGTTAATGGTGGACAAGGAAATATTCGTATCTGGCTAATACATTTAAGTTGCCACCATGATTTGTCACTAAAAAACAATTCCCTTCAAGGGATAGCTTAATTTTTCACTGGCTGCCTATGACATAAAAGTATAATAATATTTGAGAGTATCTCTAAATAGAGAGATATATGAATTAAAATTAGGGATGAATTTAAGAGTATAATTTGATAAAGAATTTTTTTTTTTCTTTTTAAATACACCATGTTATGAATTTTTTTTCTTTTTTTTTATCCTCTAATTCCTTGGAAAAGGGGCCCTAGTAGTCTAGAGATCGGGGCGAGTTCTGGCACACCAAGTGATTCCAATCCCCTCGTAAATGCAGTTGCGAGAAATCGAATTATGGTTCTTCCTACCAAGTCCGGTGTCAATCACCACTGTATTAACTAACATTTGGTACCATGTTATGAATATGTATATGTTATGAATCTTTATTCAAAAAAAATATATTTTATCTTAATACATGAATTTAATTCACTATTTTAAACTTTTCATGAATTAATTGCATAAAATGTAAGAGAATATTTTCTATTTTTGGATTCTTAACTGTAAAATAAATCTAAAAATAAAATCATGAATTTGTATTTTGCTCGATAACATTAATAATATATATTATTATTTAGAAGTAAAAATTCATGATATTTTTAATTTTTGCGAATGAAATAATAACTTAATACTAGTTTCATTAAAAAAAAAGTGGTATTGAACTAAATAACGACATATGTGGTGGTTAAAAATTTTCTTTAAAGCGTAAAGTAATAGTAATAATTAGAAATCGACCACCCCACATTCTGTTTGCAGCCTTAACAAGAAAGTGCCAAACAGACGAAGCCGTTAAAATGCCATATAGCATTGCTGGTGTTATGGCACTCTAGGAAAGGTCACTTAGTATAGTGACAGGACACTGAGTGGAGGAAAGGAAGCAAACCCAATTGCTGCCTAAAAGACACTCAAACATTATTATTATCCAACATGCCAAATTACTTCAATTTTTGTTTGATTTTTTAATTAATAAAATAAAGCTTAAATATCATTTTCGTTATTGTAAGTTCGCGATTTTTTATTTTAATTTCTGTATCTTTTTTTCTTGCAAATTCATCTATATATGTTCAAATCTTTTTGATTTTAATCTCTGAAGCTAAAATCTGTAGGAAAATCTACAAGAAAATTTGCAGGAATTCCCTGTGGATTTTAGTTTCAGGGATTAAAACCAAAAGATTTCAACATACAAGGATGAATTCATAAAAAAAAAAAATACAGAGACAAACCAAAAAATCGCGAACTTACAAAAACAAAAATATATTTAAACCCTAAAATAATTATCAACAATGAACGGATATAAGTGGAAAGGAAATTGAACTTCCTAATAGGTGATTGAAGTTCTATGTCTGATTTATATATACTAGCCGCCAAACGGGCACGAATATTCTTTTTTTTTCTTCGTGTGTGATCGATATTCTGTATCGTGCAAATATAAATAATTACTTAATCTCCTTTTTATTAGACATTGTTAATTGATAACTACGTAACCTCCTTTTTTTGTTATGGTTAGTTATTAAGAAGAAAAAAAATATTTATTTTTACTATAAAAAACTGAAAACCTACTTTTATGTAGAAGTTGTGCTTAGTTATTAAGAAAAAAAAAAAATTATTTACTAAAAAAACTGAAAATCTATTTTTATGTGAAAGTTATTTTTTAAGGGTAAAATTGGAATAACAAAAAAACCATCCCAAAAATTTGAATCCCCTTTATATATTAGTATAGATGAAGAAAAAAAAATTGGTTGAGAGAAATAAACATATCTTTTATGTTTCACAAATTTCGATAATTCATCTTGTGTATTTTACAAGTTATTTGATATAGATTTTTCAAGTACAATGCTAAACAATGTTATAAAATTTGTACCAATATATTATGATAATCAAAAAAATATTATAAATATTTGTTTGACTTTTTCTTTTCTATCTAATTTATGGACATAAACCTAAAAAACATTATTATTATGCATGATCCTTTGTTTGACTTGAATGTGCTTTTTAATCTATATTTTGCCTTAATTCAAATTTTAGTCTCCTCATTTTTAAAATAGCGTTTTTTTTTAACAAATTTAAAGTAGAGTTTGATGACTAACTAAATTAGGAGACTAAAATAAAAAGATAAACTCTAATCAACTTTCTAAAGTAATTCGAATTTAATTTTGAATAACAATAAAAATAACAAATTAATAATAGAATTTCAACCAATATTTCAAATTTAGTTTTCATAGAGAACCATTATGATCTTCATTTGAAAAGAATAGATCATGTTAAATAGTGCCCCTGGAGCAATGGTTAAGGAACCAAATATGGTAAAGTTTTATTGGAACTTGTGTAATCAACTTCTCAAAAGTGTAAAAAGTGTTGTTTTCTATACAAAATTTTCTCTTTTTAGTTTCCTTAACCAGTGCCCCGGGGACACCGGTTAACATGACCCTAAAAATAATAGATCATGTACACGTCGATGATAAATGAGACCAACTCCATCTTTTGCCATCTTACTCTCAACCCCACTTATTATTCACTCAAAAGTTGACATATTGATTATGGCCACACCATTCTTATACAGATCACTTCCTTTATCCTCATAATCAAGCCCATCTAACTATTCATAAGTCAACACATGTATGTATAATTGATGTGCATCGTCTTTCTTTTGATATTGTTGCTCACTAAATTGAATCAAAAAATCTTTGAGACCATTTCATTGATTAATTATCTTTTCCTTCTCAAAATAGTATCCAACTCATTTTTTTTTTTTATAAGCAAGCTTTATATTAAGCAAACAGGCCAGCTGAAAAAACAGACCAGACCACAAAGAAAGGGGAGTTTCCCAACCAAGTACAAGAACCCATAGTCTTTGCTGCTTGAGCAAGTTCATGAGCAGCAGAATTACAAATACGACTAACTGACTTAATAGAACAATTAACTAACTTAGACATTAACTCATTACAATCAATAATAAAAGGATCTATGATAGCTATCTGTTTTGTCCCCTTACAGCAATCCACAACATTCATAGCATCTAGTTCAAAAATGACATTTTTAAGCCTCAAATCCGTCACCACATTAATTCCCCTAACGTAAGCCCAACGCTTCAGCGAGCACTGGATCAGCCCTCAAATCTGTCCTCTTAGTAGCTGCTAAGATCACTTCAGCCTTCTCATTTCTAATAACCATACCCGAACACACCTGACCATTAGCACAAATCCCAGCATCCAAATTTGCTTTAAGGAAGAGAGGAGGAGGTGCCTCCCACTCCGCGGTAACCACAGAACGGTTTCGCCTCTCCACACCCGGATTAACATCATTATATTCAGACACAAAATCCCCCGCAGACCGAGCCACAAGCATTGGTTCAAAAACATAATTATTGAAAAGGCAATAGTTGCGAAAAGACCAAATTTTCCAAAGAGTAGTAAAAAAGAGTTGGGTAGCCAGAGATTCTTTACAAGAGAGCCAGTGCAACAACCATGATAAAATATTAGAATTTGGTGGGGGATGAGCACCAAGAGGGGAAGCAAACCAAACCTGTAAGGCAAGCGGACACTGCATAAACAGGTGGTCATCAGACTCATGATCCATGAAACATAGAGGACATATTGGATCCAACACTACCCTTCTCCTTTGAAGATTGCCACGAGTTGGAATAATCTGCTTTGCAAGTCTCCAAATGAAGTTCTTTACCTTGTTCGGGAGAGGCAAGGACCAAATCTTACTCCACATTTTGGTGTGATTAGAAGTAGAGGCTTCCGGTTGGTTTGCCCGCTTGTCGGAACCAACAGAATGATAGGCAGAGCGAACAGAAAACATACCATCTTTTTCTCCAGGCCACAACAACTTGTCATCAGGGAGTCTCCAAGAGAGAGGAATGCATGAAATTTGACGAGCCTCAATCGGGTTAAAAATCTGAAAAATCAAACTCCGATTCCAAGCTTTCAAATCTGTATCTATAAGATCACTGACAAGAGTATCTTCATCAAGAAACTGAACAGGGCTACAAACCTTAGGACAAGACAATGAAGGCAGCCAATTGTCTTTCCATATTTTAACCTTTCTTCCTTTACCAATTGTCCATCTAGAGCCATTGGAAATCAGCTCCCTAGCTGACATGATGCTACGCCACGCATAGCTCGGTTGAAAACCCAAAGAAGCATCCAAAAGAGAGCTCCTAGGATAATATCTACTTCTAAAAATTCTTGCCATTAAAGATTGATCATCCGTGAGCAGCCTCCAACATTGTTTCCCAAGGAGGGCCGAATTGAAATCAGAGAAGCCCCTAAAACCCAAACCACCAGAAGACTTGGCCATTGACATTTTTTCCCAACTCAACCAATGCATGCTACGACTCCCTTGTTTGGAGCCCCACCAAAACCGAGCTAGCATCGCCTCAATCTCATTACATATCCCAACCAGAATCTTAAAACAACTCATAACATAATTAGGAATCGCTTGTGCCACGACTTTGATAAGAACCTCCTTCCCGGCTTTCGAAAGACACCTCACCTTCCACCCTTTCAACTTCTTCCAAACACGGTCTTTAATGAATGAAAAGATTACCTTCTTTGACCTTCCAAAGAAAATAGGAAGGCCTAGGTACCTTTGCTGAGATGCCACAGTCTTTGCTCCCATCATATTGCAGATGAATTGGTTGTCTGCTTTAAGCACATTTCGACTGAAAGAGGCCTCAGATTTATCCATGTTAACCATTTGACCAGAAACTCTCTGATAAGTATCCAATACCGTTAGAATGGTGGCAGCTTCTTGTTGGTTAGCCCTTGCGAAAAGGAGACTATCGTCTGCGAACTGAAGATGAGATATTTGGGGAGCACTCCTAGCAACTTTAATCCCATGGATGGATTTGTTGTTGACCTCTCTATGAATCAAACCAGATAGCACATTAGAACATAAAATAAAAAGATAAGGGGAGATTGGATCACCTTGTCGTAAACCCCTCTCAGGAGTAAAGGATTTGCTAGGCTGGCCATTGATCAAGACTTGATAGGATACTGTTGTGACACACTTCATAATAACATCAGAAAGTCTTTGCGAGAACCCCATGGATGAAAGGACAGTTGCAACAAAGGGCCATTCGATTCGATCGTAAGCTTTAGACATATCAAGCTTTATCGCCATTAAACCTTTCTTTCCTTTTCTCTTCTTCTTTAACCAATGGAAGCATTCCATAGCTATCAAACCATTATCCGTAATGAGTCGGCCTTGTACAAAACCACTTTGTTCCACATTAATTACCTCTGGAAGAATAGGCTTTATCCTGTTAGCCAATGCTTTAGTTACAATTTTCATCACCACATTGCAAAGACTAATTGGTCGATAATCTTTTGGGGACTTTGGATTTTTGCCTTTTGGGATGAGAACAATAAAGGTACTATTAATGAACTCTGGAGATTTGTTGTTATTCAAGATTCCCAACACTAAGTTCTTCACATCTCTGCCTACCACATGCCAGAATTTTTGGAAAAAAAGCGCCGGTAAACCATCAGGACCTGGAGCTTTTAACGGGTGCATCTAGTTGATAGCTTCCTCAACGTCATGCTCTGTAAAAACTTCACTACACCAGAGTTTATGCTCCTCCGTAAGTCTATTACTAACCACTGAACAAGTTTCCTCCAATCTCTCCGGATCCGAAGATGCGAACAAATCCGAGAAATAGGTGACTAGAAGGCGTTCCACGTTCTCCTCTCCCCTCCACCAGCCTCCCTGCTCATCCTTCAATTTTGAGATTTCATTAATTTTTTTCCTTTGGTTAGCTTTCCCATGAAAAAATTTTGTGTGTTCTAAAGGGGTGTATTGGATTGAGATTTTGAAAGACTATTTTAATAAAAAACATTTTGAAGATATACAGTAGAAAAATATTTGGATACGCATGAGGTCATAGATTCAAATTTTATTGGCTCCAATGTAACAATAAAACACAAACTTATATGACACCTCTAAAACACACCTCTTTTTCACCTTTATGTAAAATAAAATTATGGTTACTTTTGAAGAATTGAGGTAACTTATATTCAATAACAAACGAAATTTAACCACATATATAAGTAAATTTATACATGGAATAGTAAAAATTAGTCTGTAGATCCCACTTGTAATTTTACTCATATGATAAGTGGAGACATATGATTCTTACGAGTAGTCTAACCTTGTGGCATAATATTCTTATTGCACCCTAATCAATAAGACTCACCTTGAAAGTCATCCTTTGGGGTCCTAGTCAGTCTCCTTTTGGTGGAAAGATATATCGTTGTCTCGGTCAAGTTTTGACTCTACCTCATATTGGTTTTAAAAGGAGTAGTGAAAGTCATTCGTAATGATATATTGATAGACAAGTTAGCAAGTAAATTAAAATATCGTTAAGTAATAAAAAAATTGTATCCACGCGGGGATTGTTCAATTTCAACAAAACAATTATATCGTGTTTAGAATGTATGGAAAACCTAATTTTTGGTATAAAAGGTTATGTTAGAGAGAGAAGTGATATTTTTGAGAAAGAAGTCAGACGGTGAATTCATTAAGTGGAAAAACATGTTGGAGAATTCGACATGATACTTTAGAAGTCGAGACAAGGTTAAGTATGTCGTGTTAAGTATGGCGTGTTAGTTGAGACATGATACTTTGGAAAAACATGTTGGAGAATTCGACATAGATGGAGTGAGAAAACTAGTTTTTTGGAAAGATTTTGGGAGTAAGGTGTTATACAGGGGGTATGCTTTGACTAAGTTGGTTTATCATACAGGAAAGTAAAATTTGGTGATTTTCAAACATATTAAAAAATGATTAGGTTCTTCGAATTCCTTCCTTTTCGCAATTTGGTAAACCCGACTTTAGATTACAACTCACTCTTAATATTACGATGAATTATCAAAGTACTTCAAACCAATGTTAGTGACGAAGAAACTTGTTTTAATCTTACATACAAATGATATGGTGGATCTTCACTTTGTAAATCCACAAACATGTCTACAGCATTAGCATTGGAGTTCAAACGGCGTCAATCATAGTTTTTGGTTGCTTCGGTGGATTCATTTGTCAGAGTTATATGTACGAATATAAATATGGCATACGATCAAATTAATATGTTCGTTAGTTTTGTCCTTAAAGCAATTTTGAATGTTTTGCTTTAACACTCGAAAAGAACTCTCTTTTTACCTATAAATATTACATATGATGTTTCATAGCCCTTAATTCTTACTGAAAATTTGTGGGGTGCTGAGTATATGTCTTTAAGAGGTTCAAGAGTAAATGAAGAAGATGCCATTCTTAGTAAGAAGAAATTTAAAGAGGAAGACATAAATCCAATCCATAAACCCGGAAGCGAAACATAGTTCATTCCCTTTCATCATGGTACTTATAAAAAAAGTAATGTACTTTTAAATAATTTTTTGGGTTTATCCTTATTTTAGTCCATGTAATATGAGTGAAATTCATATTTATTCCTTATAAAAAAGAAAAATTATTTCATCCCTATAATATTAGATTCTCCAAATTACATCCTTCATTTAGCCTTGTCATTGGAGAATGATGACATAGCAAGGTGACTTTGATTATTCTATGATGTAAGCCTATATAATTTTAAATGTAAGCTTATATAATTATTTTTATTATTATTATTTAACTTCTTTTTAATTTAAATTAAAAAAAAAAACACATATTTTCTTCATCATCCTCGTAAACCTTCATCATCGCTTACCAAAAAAAAAACCTTCATCATCTTAATCTTCTTTTTATTTGTTGATAATTTCATCATGTTAATCATCAAATTAAAAATAAAATTCCTATATTTTAGTTCCCTAGTCAATCTTTATCTCTTGAAAATCAAAACCTAAAAATCCCAAATCAAAATTTTTAGGGTTTGAAAAAATACATAAATCACAACCATTTCTTGATTTCAACCCATAAATTGAAACAAGAAACCAAAAAATATTTTGGAAAACACCATTAATTATCATTAAATATAATGAAATCAGATTCAGACATTTGGAAAATTATCATTAAATATAACCAAAAGTCCTCATATTTTGAAAAATTCAGACATTTGGTCCCCTTTTCATTTACAGGGGCGTCCCGCACACATGTGCGGGATGTGCGACGACACCGGGCCTCTAAATTTTGAGGGCTTCAACTCAAAATTTTGAGGTCATATAATATTACTTATATATTATTTATACCCATAAAATATCAGATGTATATTAATAGATTAATTTTTAGGCCCTTAAATAATAGTTATATATTGTTAATGATCATAAAATTTCAAATGAGTATCAATAGATTAGTTATCTATACTCGTAAATATAGTTCTAGTCCATTTTAATCTTTGTATAAAATTTAATCTTATATTAGGATGTTCCATTTTGACGTTATATACAAAGATAATTATTTTGTATTTTTTGTCCTTTTTTTTTAGGTATTTTTTTTGTCCTATTTGATTTAATGCAATTGGTTTAATCTATACTAATCTATAAAGGGGATACAAATTTTTGGGATGGCTTTTTCATTATTCCTATTTGACCTTTAAAAAAAACTACCAAAAAAAAAACTAAGCACAACTTCCACATAAAAATAGGTTTTCAGTTTTTTTATAGTAAAAAACAAATATATATTTTTATTCTTAATAACTAGCCACAAAAAAAAGTAGGTTAAGTAATTATAATTATATAAGTCCAATAAAAAAGGAGATTAAGTAGTTATTTATATTTGCACAATAGAGAATATTGATCACATCAAACAAAAAACAAAGAATATCGATCACACAAATGGACACGGGAGTATTGATAATATTTTTTGGGCTCTTAATATTGATAAGTTATATGTTTACAAGAATAAGAATGGTTATTTTTTAAAATTTTTTTTTTTTTTAAGCATTAAATATCTTATGTAGGATAGTTACACTTGAATGGAAGGTAAACGGGCAACAAGCTGCGCCGCTAACCCTTTTTGAATGGCAAAACCAATCCTCTTAAATCGATAATTTATATGCAATTTAAATCGATAATTTAATTTTTATTTTTTTTATTATTAAAGGGCCAATTTTATATTTTGCACAGGGTCTCCAAAAACTTTGAGACGCCCCTGTTCATTTATGCTTTAAAATTTTGATAACATGACACATTCTTTAAAGGAAATGACACATGATACATGCTTATGAGACTGCCACATCATAATTTTTTTTAATTTATTATTTAAATCAGATTTAATTATTTCATAAATTTAAAAGATAAGTTAAGAAATTAAAATTAAATCTAAGAGTATGTGTTTCTTCTTTTTCATCGTGTTCTTCCTAAACATAAATATGTATTGTGTGACGTGTCATTTAAAGAATGTGTCAAATAAAACATTGAAGGTTAACTAAAGAGGGGACCAAATGTTTGAATTTTTCAAAATAGGGGGGGTCAAAATTGCGCAAAACAAAATAGGTGGGCCAAAATTGTATTTTTTATAAAATAGAAGGACCCAAATTGCACAAAACAAAATAGGGGGAATATCGAAATTGCGTATTTTGTAAAATTGGGGGACCAAAACTGCATTTAAGCCTTTAAATTAATTTGATTTTAAATCTCGTGTGGAAGGGCTCTCGCTCAACGGATCAAAGGTACACCGGGGATAACAGGCTGATGACTCCCAAGAGCTCTTATCGACATAGTCGTTTGGCACCTCGATGTCGACTCATCACATCCTTGGGTTGAAGAAGGTCCCAAGGGTTCGGTTGTTCGCCGATTCAATTAGCATATCTAAACCTAATTACTTAACCTATTTTTTTGCCTCTCTTCTTTTGAGTGTTCCACATTCTTAATTTTGCTATTAATTAACTTTAATCTATGCGTATCAATTAATGTTTGGTTGCTAAAAAAAAATTATTTGCGCCTATAATTATAAGTCAACCCGCATTCTTAATTTATGTGTGTCAATGAACCTTAATATATGCGTACCAATTAATGTTTGGCTGCTAAAAAAATTTTGATTTGCGACTATAGTAAGAATAATTTTTACATTTATACACCGCACATGTTGAAAAAATTTACATTAAAAAATTCTTAGTCAACTAATCCATCCATATTTTAAAAATGGCGTTTGTATATCTTCCATCGATTAAAGGAAAATTTGTTTATTAGTTTTGCAATTTTTTATAATTTATTATATAATTATTAGTTTTGCTAATTTTTTTAACCCTTAAATATTTTTTTACCCTTAATTCTTTGGGATATCTTCCATTTTTCACATTAAACTAAATAAATTTTCATTAGAACTTTCCACTATTTAATTCATTTCCAAATGTTTCAAATACACAATTCCAAAATAAATTAAAAAAAGATAGTTTTACATATTTTCATTTAAGTTACGCCTAATATATATTAATGCCATCCCTTCATGTTATTCATTATAATCATCTCAAAAATTTGTTTCTCTTGCACAAAACTCATTCATTCATACACCTTTTTTTTTCTTGCAAATTTTGATCATGCCTCATGATTTAATTGAAACCAATCTTACTATTCAGTGTTTGAGAGGTACAGTTCTCTCATAGGTTTTTTTTTATTTATATTTTTGTACTATTTTTCATTTAGTAGTTGTTTTCTTTATGGTATAATAGGTCATTATGATCCAAATCTCATAACTAATCAAGACAAATACATAAATGATTTACCAATTAAATACTGAACTTATTAGGTAGAGTATTGATATTGACAAATGAAGAGAGAAGGATTAAAAATATTGATTATCGACGAAGAGGGTGAAGATACAAATAAAACATTCAATGTAGTTTATAAGGAAGTATTTCGTAATATAATTTTTTATTGTTGAACTAATATTTAATGTTACTTGATTTTTTTTTTTCACATACTCCCTCCGGCCTTATTTTTAAGTAAAAGTCGACAAAAACTTTTGGCCTCAAATATAAGCAAAAGTAACCAAAAGTAACTTTATTAAATGCTATCATTCCAAAAGTACCCCTAATTAATTGTTTAACTTTTTTACATGATTGTAGAATCTCAATGATATTAGAAGGTCATTTTAGGAATTGTAATAGAAATTGCACATAAAATCAAGACAAAAAAACAACTCCTTAATAAGTGTGTAAAATGGAATTTTGGCTTATAATAGAGGCCGGAGGGAGTACCTTTTAATATTAAAATTTTTATATCGTTTTTTTTTGTTACACATTCTAGCTAATTAGACCCGTGCACCGCACGGGTCGAAGTTCTAGTAAAAAAAAGGTTGAATCTTTACAAGTTTTATTGTTCTTCTAAATTAGAAATATTTTTGCAATATATTTTTTTAAAAAAATGCACAAAATCTGAAAGCCTAAATCTGAAATCTCCCAAAAACCCCAAATCCCTAAACCCCATAACCCTAAACTCTAAACATCATTCTAACCCTAACTCTAACCATTTAAACAAACATAAGAAAACAAAATAAAAAGGCAGTGTTGGGTGCACCATTGAAAAGGGTGCTACCACCCCTTGCCCAAAAGTAGAGCATTTTTGTATTTTTTGTATTTTTTGTAAAAGTATGGACGATTATAATAAAATAAAAAAATTATGATAAGGTTATTTAGAAAAGAATCATACCCAAACATTCACTATATTCAATAACTTCCATAAATCTATGGCCAATAGCATATACAAGTATTATATTTTTCAAAAATAAAAAAGTATTACAAAATTGCTGCTCCTATAGCCATACATCATAATTGTATAAGTAATAAAAAAAGGTTTGAAAACAAAAATTCATGATTTTTTCTAACATTATGTATATGCTATGAGGATATTGCCTAGTTGTCTACAATGCTAGCATGTCCACAAATTGGGGAACACTGTAAATATCTCATCCAACCATACCCTTTCATGTCATTCCCAAATTAATATCACCTCTATCATGAAATCATATTCTATTGTCAAATTTCATACATTCATATATAATCAACATGTTTGTGACCGTCCGATCAAAATTAATTGACTTAAACTTTAATATAGATTTAATTTATTTTTAAAATAGAAAATATGAACCTTAAAATTTTAAATCGTTTAATTTCAATCCAACGGTACATATAAACTGACTGCGTAAATGCGTGAAATTTGCACTATAACAATCATGGTCCTCATTCATCCATTCATTCATTATATAATTCCCATAAACATTAAAAACACACAATAACTTAACAGAGAGAGAAAACAGAAAGAGAGAGAGAAGAAAAAAACCAAAACAATGGAAGGAGGAGGAATGTTATCACCATCTTCATCTTCATCACATTCACAAAACTATATCTACAGAGAGTGTTTAAGAAACCATGCAGCAAGCCTCGGAAGCTACGCTACCGACGGCTGCGGAGAATTCACGTTCGATGACACCTCACCATCGGCTGCAAACAGCCTCCAATGTGCAGCCTGCGGCTGTCACCGGAACTTTCATCGCAAAATAACCGCAATTGTGAGGGAGAACGCCGCCATCACAATGTCGGATCAGGTGATGGAATATTCCGGTGGAGGAGGTAGCGGTGGAGACGGGAGGAGGAAGAGGTACCGGACAAAATTCACGGCGGATCAGAAAGAAAAGATGTTGGGATTTGCTGATAAGTTAGGATGGAAATTGCAGAGAAAAGAACTTGATGAAGAGATTGAAAGGTTTTGTGAAAGTGTTGGTGTGAGTAGACAAGTTTTTAAGGTTTGGATGCATAATCATAAGAATTCTTGTTCTTCTGACCCTTCTACTGGTAATGCTAATTCCTCTCTTACTCAGTAGTATGAGTGAGTAATTAACTTCAATTACTACTTTATTTCACTAATCAAATCTTATAGAGAGAGAGTGTGTGTGTGTGAAGGAACTTAGAAAATTATTGTAATGTCTTAATTATTGCTTTATTTAATTTTCTGTTACTTCTTTTTTCATGACATGAGTGTAATAATTTTTAATGATTAATATCCTCATTTGCTTTGGGATGATTTTGTTTGTTTTTTTCCTAGCTGCATGTCACAAATTAATTACAAAAAAGTTATTATAATGTTTTTATAAGCAAATATTAGTACGTAGTTAGTTTGTTAGGGAATTAGTAATTTGTTAGCGGTAAAGATCGAATCTTGAATTTTCTTCTTAATATTCTTCCGTGACAAATTCATACCATCGAATTACACATTTGCGGACTAGAAAATGTTTATATGGCTAGTCTAAGATCAAACCATTGATAAGAAAATGTTTGATCATAGACAAGTATACACTACTACGTACCACAATGATTAGTCTCTTCGGTTGAATGCTTTGGAGTACACTAAATTTTCAATTGTAAAGAATCGAACTATTGGCAAGATGAATAAATTGTTGATTGAGAGATGTAACTTGAAATCTAACCTCAGATATTCTACAGATATGGAACCTCTCGCAATCAAATCAATTGATATGTGTTGGATTCGATGGATCAAAATAAAACAGTTCGATAAATATACATTTTTTTTAAGTAAATATTAGAAGTGCAAAGATCTCATTATAAATTATTGATCCGAATGAGATCAACGACCAAAATTGTCAATTTTGGTTGCTTGACAAAATAATTTTCATTTTTAATTGATCAAAGTGAAACAAACTCTTTTACACTGCCATTGGAATTAAAAACGGTTCGAAAGAAAAATCATATTGTATGTTTTGAAAAAGATTAGTTCATATGAATTAGTATCATTTCTTTGTTTTGGTTTCTCTCAATTTTTATTTGATTGTTAATATTTTTTCATTATTTTAAAGTGGACAGTTTTAGTCATTGTCATCAAATGTTTTTGTTAAGAAGATAGCCCACAAGTGTGATGTTGTAACAGTGAGAGCACCAAACAAATCAAAGACAAAAGTACTATATTATGGTCACTAGTCACTCCCTCACAAGCCTAAGTTGTCTCAAGATTAAGTTTCACACAATATATCATCAATGCGGCAATGTCATATCAAAGCATAAAATTATAAACTTGGAAGATCAAATGGTAAATACTATTGAAATTCATATGTTTTATTAGATTTTAAATTTGAACTTAGGTGAAGCGAAGATGTCCAATCTAACAATATTGACATTGCCCAACCTAATAATATATCAGTCGAGTTAGGACTTATAGACGTGATATGTTAGTTTTTTATCTTTCTATATAATATTTAAAAGTTAATGCATTGGCAAGTTTTTTTATTATTTCACAAAATGAATCATCTGTAGTTGGCATTTCATTATCTATATCACAAGTCGTTTCAAAATTCTCACAATCCTTTTATTAACAAATTAAACGTAAATTTTGCAAAATAAAAAATATATGTTTTCATGATTTAAATGAAGTCTTAATTTATCGGTACGTAGTAACACTTAAGCACCATGTTTGTTGATAAACCAAACATTGTCACTTTTATATAGGAAGTGAATTCTAATATAGTCACACCCTTTAAGAGTTGACGTTTACTGTGGCTTTATGACTTCCGCTCTGTCGACACTAATTCGCTGGTTATTGCCCTTTCCATTTCGGCTACTAAATATGTGGTCTTGTCTCATTAAAATCACAATTTTCGGCTTAAGAATATGAGGATAATTCAATTCAAAAGACCAATCCAATAGGTAAGACCAATCCAATGTGTGAGTGTGTGTGAAGGAACTCAGAAAATTATTGTAATGTCTTACTACTACGAAACAAATAGATTAAATAGTAATTTAAATTTATGCACAACTAATGTAATGTTCACCCTAGTAAAAAAAAATGTAATGTTACCCTTAATTTTTACTAGTGCTACATGATGTTTACACTCAATTTGAAGGCTATCTTTAGACTCAATCAATCATCGGATCGATCTCTTATTCGTACCACACATTAATTATGTGATCCCGTAGGATTTAAATGTGTCGACTGGACCACTGATCCAATGTACTCAATGGATTCTATTTTTGCCTTCCTATATACGCAAATCCAAAAAGAATTCAAAGGGATTTCATGTTATCTTGCTTTAGCTCATTTTTTGTTTCTAAAAACTACAAAAAATTGTATGTTTTTTGTCTGAGTTGTATTGAATCTAGAGACTAAAAATGAATGATTTTTTTTTAATATAAACTTAAATCATATTAACTATAAAAAAAATAATTTAAACTCAATTATGAAATTGAAACATTTTTCTATAAAAAGATTATAAAAAGAATGCAATTATGCAAAGGTACTCATGAAATTGAAACATATGATGGAACCTTAGAGACAAGACCACAGTTTTGGTAAAACTACCTGGCATGTTGCCCATATTGAGGTGTTGCCCTTATTATTAAGGACAAAGGAAAAGACAACACATGCATTCGAAAATTGTAACCCAACCACAAGATGTTGAGAGGGTATAGACCACCTTTTATGTATTGGCAAGTTGTTGTGGCACTGCTCCACATTGATCTCTTTCAAATGGAGTTTTCTATAAAGAGGGTATCTTTGTGTTAGATTTTTAGTTGTCACTAAAAGCAATTGTGTTTAAATTCTACAAACATGATTTATAAAAATCAAATTTTCGCCAAAGCATCCAAACATAAATTGCTCAACCACACCTCACTTTTGGACTTTTTTTGTTAAAATCATTTCAATCAAAATCAATTTTTGTTATGACAAAACTAAACACATACTTAAGCTCATTTTATGTCAGAAACCTCCTCCTAGTAGAGTAACTGCAACTAACTGAAACTACTTATAGTGTAAATCAATGCAGTAATCTTTATTGACAACTCTATCAACCATGCAACCCAATCACAAACATTCTTATTCTAAACTAAACTTAATTACATTTCATTCTACAATATTCTAACCGTTCCATCAATCTCTGTGTGTGTGTGTGTGTGTGTGTTGAATGAAGTTAGAAGAGTATTGGCCATGGTAAAATATGAAAATGAAAAAACTAACCATGAGAATTACAATCATAAGCTCAAATTGAGCAGGGTATTATTGTCAATTGAAGTAATTGAGTTATCATCAAATTTACATTCAATCGGCTTTAAAATTTGGTGTATACAAAAGTGATTAGCAATCGCTCTCTCAGCGTTATGAAGAAAAGACATAAGCGGAGAGCCCAATGATACAAAATTGGGAACAAAACTTGGCTAAATCCGCAGACAGGAGATTTCATTATGGGCTATTTATGTTCATTTACTCTTGTATTTTTCCTTTAAGACTATTTATTCTTGAAATTATCTTTGATGGCTTGGGCTGCAGCACTGTACCATGACGCTGTGGCATAAGCACCCGGATCAGGAACTGATGACTGAATCTCTTGAGACACGTAAAGTGTACGCCCAGCCTGCATAAACTTCCTTGTCAGATCGACTAATAATGTCTTATCGAATAATTGTTGCATATTTCATATGAATATCATGATAGTTAGTTAGTGTTGTTTTATAACTGCTTAACAATTTGGTTAATGGTTAAACAAAATGAGCTTCTGATAGGATCCAACTGCACAGGAAAAGTTTCGCGCATTCAGAGGGCAAAAGAATAAGTCGGACAAATTCAACGGAGCAGCCTTGGGTCTAAATCTTGGCCATCGAGAAAAAAAAGAAAGAAATTTTATATAAAAATTCACTAAGGAGATCCCAACATCTCATTGAACCAATTCAACATCCCTTACTACCCATTTTTCTGGAAAATAAAAATGAGCATGAAAGATGTGGCATGATGTAAGATTCAATATTTATAATCGTGAACCATAATAGAACAGAGAATACACAAGAAACATTTAAAAACAATTATAAAGGCAAGATATTTAGCTAGGGGCAGGGGCACAAAAATGTTCCTATATAAATCTTCCTTCTATGAGAATCAGAAAAGTGTTCTATTAGAAAGGTAGTTACAGAGAGAAGAGAGAGAATTTCAGATTCATTGATTATCAAAAAGGTGGTTACAAATGATGGAGTCTCTATCTTATATAGTGATAGAAACAGAGATAGAGTTAGTTACATTCTGTAACTAACTTGAGAGAGACTAAGTATATTCTAGAAGGTATCTATGATTACAAGCTTTACTAACTAGCTATAGTCTATATACTCTAACACTCCCCTGCAGAAGCTGAGCTTGGCTTGATTAAGCTGTGTTTGTCAAAAACTCTGAGTTTTTCTCGTAGAGCACAGAACTTAGAAGCTGAGAGAGGTTTTGTGAGCACATCAGCCCACTGATCTTGAGCAGGAACATGAGAAACTGTAAGATCTCTGCTGAGAACCTTCTCTCTGACAAAGAAGATGTCAAGCTCCATGTGCTTGGTTCTATGATGCAGTGTTGGATTGTGAGCCAAGGAAACAGTGCTTAAGTTGTCACATAAGATCTTGGGAGTGTGAAATTGGCAGCCTAACTCAGTGAGAAGTGATTGAAGCCATAAAATTTCTGAAGATAGGTTAGCAAGGCTTCTGTATTCAGCCTCAGCACTTGACCTTGCCACTAGTGTCTGCTTTTTAGACCACCAAGAAACAAGATTAGGTCCAACATAGATGCAAGCCCCTGATGTGGACCTTCTATCATCAGGATCTGATGCCCAATCAGCATCACAGAAGCCAATGAGAGAAAGAGGCTTATCAATGGGTGCAGCTTGTATTAACAGTCCATAGTGCAGAGTACCACTAAGGTACCTAAGTATTCTCTTAACAGCCTTCCAATGTTCTTCAAGGGGATTAGACAAAAACTGGCACACTTTGTTGGCAGAGAAGGCTATTTCAGGCCTGGTGAGAGTAGCATACTGCAATGCTCCCACAATAGAACGAAACATAGTTGGATCTTCAACCGGAACAGACCCTATTTTTGAAAGTTTGAGGGTAGATGCCATAGGAGTAGACATGCCATTTGCAGTATCCATTTTGGCTTTAGATAATAGATCTCTAATGTATTTGGCCTGTGATAACATAAGAGCACCATTTGCCAAATGAAACACTTCAATTCCTAAGAAATAGTCCAAAGCACCCAGCTGTTTGAGAGCAAATTCTGTATTCAGTTTAGTAATAAGCTTCTGAATCTGAGAAAGAGAGCTGCCTGTAATAATAATGTCATCTACATATACCAAAACAATTAAGTGTAAGGTGCTGGTCTTCATCATGAACAGGCTAGGATCACACTTGCTTGCACTAAATCCATAACCAATGAGGGCAGCCTTCAATCTATCAAACCATGCCCTTGGAGCCTGTTTTAAACCATATAAAGCTTTATTAAGCTTGCAGACCAGATTTTTATTAGAGGCTTCAAAACCTTGTGGCTGTTGCATATAAACCTCCTCTTCTAGAATCCCATTCAAAAAGGCATTATTGACATCTATTTGCTGGATTGGCCATTTATTGGACACAGCTATAGTCAGCACTGTTCTGACAGTAACAGGTTTCACTACAGGAGAAAAAGTTTCTGTGAAATCTGAGCCAGCCTGTTGGTGAAATCCCTTGGCAACCAGCCTTGCCTTGTACTTATGAATAGTCCCATCAGGATTCTCTTTAACTCTAAACACCCATTTGCACCCTATGGGTTGTTTATGAGCAGGAGGAGCAACCAAAGTCCAAGTATTATTACGAATGAGAGCATCATACTCTTCCTTCATAGCAGTGACCCAATGAGAGGATTGGAATGCCTGTTTCACACTAGTTGGTTCAATGTGGGTGGTAAGTATAGTTGGTTGAGGTCTGGTTTTCGATCTAGTAAGCATGGGATGAGGGGTAATGGGTTGTTTACTAGGTAAAGGTGTAGGTAAAGGTGATGGGGAGTTATGGACAGACTCATCAGTGGAAGAGGGTGAGAAGATATGCTGAGATGCATTGGAGTTTTGTATGGGAGGAGAATCAGTAGAGTTATTTGATGATGATGGTGGTGTAATAGGTGAAGGAGGGTCAGATGTGGTGTGTATAGTAGTGATGGGGGTGGGGTTCAGAACTGGAGTAAGTGGAGTTGTAAGATGAAGTTGGTTGGGAACATTTTGAGATTGGGTAGGCAAATAAAGAGGGACCTGTGAGGGTAAAGTATTGGCAGATGATGAAGAAGTGGAATTAGTAGTTTTTGATGGAAACAAATAAGGATAAGGAAACCTTTTCTCATTGAATAACACATCCTTAGACACATAGATACGACCCTCAGAGCTGAGACACTTATATCCTTTATAGGAGGAGGAGTAGCCAAGAAAGACACACTCTTGAGACCTATAATTGAGTTTATTGGAGTTATATGGTCTTAGGAAAGGAAAGCATGCACAACCAAAAATTTTAAGAGCTTTGTAATCAGGTTGTTTATGAAGAAGAGTATAGTAGGGTGACTGATTATTTAGGACAGGTGTTGGAAGTCTATTTATAAGGAAAGCTGCTGTGATAAAAGCATGGTCCCAATATTGCATGGGTAAACTGGCTTGAGATAACAGAGTAAGGCCAGTTTCCACTAAGTGTCTGTGTTTTCTTTCAACAAGGCCATTCTGGTGGTGTGTATGGGGACAGGTTAATCTATGCACAACACCAAGTTCAGTGAGGTATTTGGTAAAGGGTCTAAATTCACCACCACCATCAGTTTGGACAGTTTTAATTTTACAATTAAATTGTAGTTCAACCATGGTTTTGAAAAGAATAAATTGGCTAAGGGTTTCAGATTTGAGTTTTAAAGGATACACCCAAACAAACCTAGAGTAAGCATCAACACAGGTGAGAAAATATGTGAAACCAGTGGAAGATTTGATGGGGGCAGGTCCCCATAAATCACATGTGACAAGTTCAAAAGGTGTGTGATAGATAGTGGAAGATGATGGTGCATGCAGCCTATGACTTTTGCCTAAACAACAAGCAGAGCACAAATTGCTAGGAAATTTAGATGGAACATTAACATTGCAAAGTTTTAAAGCTTCTCTAAGTGCATCATGGTGAGGGTGACCTAAGCGTGCATGCCACAAATCATAAGTAGAAACAGTTATAGAATCACAACTAGAATGATTATTATTATTGATAGTTGATGCAATATGAGAAACATTAACAGTAGGCTTAGAACAAACAGCAGAAACAGAAAGACTAGAACTAGGAAATGAAACAGAATTACATTGCTTAGGAATTTTATTCAAGTTTGAAATAGAAGCTAAGGGAGAGGCAAACTTGTAAAGACCATCAGCTCCAACTATTCCATGGAGAAGAACTTCAGAAGTAGCCTGAGATTTAACAAGGCAAAAGGTAGAGTGAAATTCAAAGAAGACATTATTGTCTTGAGCAAACTTAGACACACTGATGAGATTTTTGGTAATTGTAGGAACTAAAAGCAGATTATTAAGAGTAAGGGAAGTTTTAGGATTAGTTTGGGAGGGAAAACACATTGAACCAATAGAGTTAATAGGCAAACCTTGTCCATTTCCCATTAGGACCTGATCAGAACCAGGCAAAGAAGCAGCATCAGAGAGATTTGAGGCTTCAGGCGTGACATGATGAGATGCACCAGAATCAGGGTACCACCACTGATTTGTAAAGCCAGAATTCCCTCCAGTAAGCAGAGCTTGAGGTGGAGGAGGACGTTGTGGTCTCTGTTGATAACCAAAGCCATAAGGATTGGAGAAAGAGGCTTGGTAAGGAGGATATGAGAATTGTGGAGGTCTGTAACCATAGCCAGGCATTGAGCCAGTATGCCTGTAGTGACAAATTGAAGCATCATGATTGTTCCGGTGACAGATCTGACAGACAACACCACTATTCCTTCCTCCACGTCCACCACGGCCGTTACGACCACCACCTCTACCACCAGATCGTCCACCACGATGAAAGTCATCACCTCCTTGAGTTCCATTAGCTGTAACATGACTAGTACCGGAAGGAAAGGAGGGATTAGGAACCTGAGAAGATTCACCGGTGGAATTCTGAGTCGAAGTAGGTGGAAAAGGTGTTTGCGCAAGATTAACAGTTGCCGCATCAGTGAGATTTTGCTTCTTATTCTTTTCAAGCCTGGTTTCATGTGCGAGTAAGAAAGATTCTACCTCATCAATAGAAACGGAGATAGATTTACTCGAGATCGCAGCTACAACCGGATCGTAATCTTCCGGAAGAGCATCAAGCACAATTTCGATCAAATTGCGAAGCGGAACGGGATCACCGACGGAGATCAGAGACTCGTTGATGACACGAACGCGTTTGACGAACTCAGTGATCGTACGATCGCCTTTGCGTAGGGTTCGTAACTCCGATCTGAGTTGACGCGCCTTAGTAGTGAGTAAGGTGTGAAAGTGACGGTGAATTTCTTCCCAAACCTGCCACGAGAACGTGTGATCAACAACCTTGACAAGCAGCGAATCCGAAATGGTGGAGAGAATCCAGGTACAGATCAACGCATCGTGTTTCTCCCATTCTTGATGGAGAGGATTAATCGTTCCAGCAACACGATCGTCTTCAGTGAGGAATTTCTCTGGAATTTCTGGATCGGTGATGAATTTCTGCAGATCGCAACCACGAATCACTCCTAAGATTTGTTGTTTCCATTGCTTGAAATTTGTATCATCAAGTTTCAGCGAGACGAGATTGGAAATCTTGTTTCCTTTGAAAGGATTGGATTCCGCCATGGATCGAAGAAGAAAGCTCAAGATACCATATTAGAAAGGTAGTTACAGAGAGAAGAGAGAGAATTTCAGATTCATTGATTATCAAAAAGGTGGTTACAAATGATGGAGTCTCTATCTTATATAGTGATAGAAACAGAGATAGAGTTAGTTACATTCTGTAACTAACTTGAGAGAGACTAAGTATATTCTAGAAGGTATCTATGATTACAAGCTTTACTAACTAGCTATAGTCTATATACTCTAACATGTTCAAATAAGATCAAAACCCTGCATACTAATTATAGGATTATTTATTTGCTCACTATAAATGCAGTGAGAATTACCTTATAAGAGAATCATTTTGAACTTTATTCAGTGATAGTGTGAAAAATTAATTAGTGGATTAAATTCAAACGCTTATTCATAAGGGAGAAAACATGGAAAAAGTTCCATCTCATAACAAAGAAACAATAATAAATGTGACCTTTGCTCGCATTGTCTTAGTTGAGTCAGCTCCATCAAGTGCAGCTCCAGATGAGGTAAGAAAAGCAGTGACAGGATCATCACCAGAATTTAGTCTCTGTAAAACCAAGGTGTAAGTAATAGTAAAAATTACATCATGGGACTAACGAAGCAAATGAACAGCTATAGTCGGCACCTCTTCAAGTGATGACAATGCTGGGACGAGGGCATCTAGCAATGTTCTGTAACCAGCCTTAGCTCCACCATATTTAGTAACAGCAGCAATGGCTGCCGCAAGTGCTTCAACCCCTGAATCAAAAGACTCATAAGGGATGGACGGTCCAACCAAAACGAGATAAAACAAAGGAAAAATAAATGTAACATTCTGATTGGATTTTGCTAGATTTGGAAAATATATTACATTGTTTTGATGTGATAGCAGAATGGGAGCTTGTTTTCAGCTGTGCACATGCTGCCTTGCATAAAATTGAATATCTGAAAGAAAAAGAAGGGGAAAAAAACTGGTGAAAAATTGACAATAATCAGACAGCATAAATAATTTATGTATAAAAAAGAAGCAAAGGAATAATACATGATCCCACTTGTTCCTCCCATTGATTTTCCAATTGTTGATCCAATTTCACCGACAGTTTCAGCAGCATCATTCAGAGGGTAACTGTAAAAGCAACAGTACTTCAGGTTAACAAATATAAATTCAAATTAACAATGCTATTGCTGCACCCACCTTTGCAGTTTCTCAAGGGTACATAACTTAAATAAATAAATAAAATAAATAAATAAATAAATTTATCCTAATATATGCCATAATCAATTACATGAGGTAATAACTGGTTATGCACCGACTTGACATAATAGCACCAATCATTCATTATTATATCGAAGCAAGTAACCCAAGAATATATCTTTTTAAGGCTAAGCAACAAACTTACTTTTTCATGTCCTCAAGAACCGCTGATGCACCTTTATACATCTATAAACAATAAACCAGATACAAGTAATGTGAATGATACATCAACAATTACATATTAAATTATATAATAAATAAGAAGACAATTTTGAGGATAGGACTCACAGTTGACCCACAGTCACCATCACCAACTTTAGAGTCCCATTCATTTAGAGTGTCTTTGAGCTGTATAAGTGCATTTGCAGCAGCTACAATGGCTAGCTCAAGAAGTCGTCCTTGCTCAGTTAGTTTTAGAGGCTGACTCTGTGGCTTACATGAAGCAAATATGGAACCAGATTTCATAAATTATATTAGTACATAAGTGAGAGGTCGTAAGGGGACTTCTGACAAAAAAATGATTTATTTCCCCTCTAGATGTAGCCTTCTAGCAAGGTACATAAATTGGTGGTAGGAGGGAAAGGACTTCAAATGGTTGAAGTTAAACCAATGCATCAAATATCATGAAAAGCTGAACATACAATTTGTTGCAAACACTTTTCTGTGAACCAAATTAGGCGTCAAGGTAACTGGAAACAAGATTTGTTGGACATAATGATGATATTAAACACACGTGAACTATAATAATTATCATATTAGTTCTTAACATGCTTGCCCTAGAAATGTCCTATTATGTAAATGTTGATTTAACTCCGACAGTATAGACACGGAATTATTGCTAGGTATGTGTAAATTTATAGTGAAATAAATTGTTAAGCCAACAAAGATGTCAAATTGCAACTAAACACACAGAAATAACAAAGTTTAGTCTCAAACATAAAATAAATAAATAAAATTAATAAAAAAATCATATGCTAGTCAGCAGATATGAACAACTAAAACAGAGGAACTACTGGGTAACCAAGTCAGATAATGCCCACAATTTAATTAACAATCCACATGAACATCTTCTTAGGGTTGTTATTAAACATGATTTGTCCTTGACCAGATTTTTATATTACAATTGTTTCATGTCATAGAAGATAAATGACACAATTTCCATGGATATACCTCAACTATCTTTGTTGATGGAGATCGTGGAATTGGAGCAGGAATTTTTGCAGGTGGACGGTCACCTTGAAAGAAACAACAATTTCAAAAGCACAACAAATGAGTGATTAATTATTTAGCTATCATTAACATCACAGTTGAACATATATTTTAATTAAAGAGGTAGAAAGCCATGTTAAGAACAAGAGATGGTAAATTCTCGATGTAATAAAAATGATTGATCACAACAATTACAATAAATTACAGACCACTAACTCCAACAGGCCAATAAGGAGCTTTCGTTTCAGCATCCAGTCGTTGAAGAATTGATGGATCAGCCCTCATGATAGAAATTGATAAACCTAAGGAAAAATGACATATAATCAGAACTATGTTAGGGTCCCTGATTTGACAAATGCATCCATATCATACTGCTAAATGGAAAACAAAATAACGTTGATTGCCTTGACATTATATATAGCAACAAACCATCCATATCAAGAGAAGTCATGAATGACCCTGTATATACTCTATCAACAGCCAATCCATGCTCCACCATCAATTGAGGAACTGCTTTTCCTGCTGCAATCATTAGTTCCATCAAGGGAGTGCCACCTAACCTGCATTTGAAGAATCTTGTAAATAAACCATCTCCTTAAAGGAAAATTTAATGCTCAAAAGCAATCCCAATACATCAATAGATGATATAAAGTGTTTTCCAATCTTATATTTGAAATTTCGAATAATGATGTTCATTGAATTTGGAAAATCTCTTTAAAATTAACATGCATGCTACAAATGAATTCACAGCACATTAGAGAAGTTTAAAGAAGAGAGATTAAAAACCCTTCTTTAAAAGATGAGGCCTACTCTACCCCTTGATTATTTGGGGGTATTTACCCATCAACGAATGAGAACAAGCCACATAAGTAGATTTACATGTGGTATCGACAACTAACTTGTAACCAACTTTTATTTCACATGCATATGGCTTGTTCTCATTGGTTGAGGGGTAAATACCCCCAAATTATGAAGGGGTAGTTTAGAAAAAACCTCTTTTAAAAATAGTCAATAAATTTTCAATAATATATTTAAATAATCAAAGCAGACAATTTCTTTTAATGCAACTTCTTGTTGTAGACAAGGTTGAAGTTATCTTTACCCAATATTCTGCAATGAGAATATTTATCCAACTCACCGCACTTGGAGGCACGAATATTTATATGAAATGGTGCTCGTGTCCCAATAATAATACACATTTTAATGTAAAAAGCTCTAAAAATAACTTAAGTTATCAAGCACGGATTATATTTAGGAACCTACCCATTCACCATGAGGACCACTCTTTCACCCTTAGGTATTGGGAGATAGTTTGTTTCCTGCAAAAGTTTGCAATAGAAAAATATTACAACTCACAAGAATGATAAGTGCACTGCATTCGGGTATACAGAAATGGTCAAAGAGCTTCAATTAAGGAGTTGACAAGCAAATACAAATTTTGGGCCAAATAAACTATGCATATACGGACCCACCCTTTTTAAGATATAGAATCTTTATGTACCTAAGCAAAGTTCCATGTCTAATATTAATTTGTGGAAGGCGTTATCATTTCCATATTTTCAAATTTTAATTGGACATATTTCATGTAAATTGAATTCCAAGTATAAGTTGACGTCTGTGTGTTTTCCTGTCCCTCTTGTTTTTACTAATCCTGTACCGATTTGATCTGTCAAAACTTCATTCAGGTTCTTTGGTGACTCTAACATATATAAATAAACCTTAACTGAAGTTAATAGGTACTTATGTGACGACAAAAATTCATTCAAATCACTATTATCTTAAGGGAATATTTCAAAATGAACAGAGCAGAATAGTGCAAAGTAAAATGGAACAAAGAATGAAAAAAACTTCCATTGTTTGGATAATTTATGGTGGAACGTAACAAAGTTTACATTCCATAGGTTGAAAAGCAGACAAAATGGATTGTATTAAAACTATTTTTTAGTTTTTAGCCTTATTTTAAACACAAATTTGACAATAAACTAAAGTCTAAACACAAAAATATTCATCCCAAGTAAATAAAAAAAATAAAACAAAAAGAAAAACAGAACAGCTTTTTCTAAGATGCTTGTGTATGTAATCCCAGACAATAAGATAAAGATGGACACATGGGGACAAGTTCTTATCAAGAAAAATAGTAGAATAAAAAAAAAAAAAAAATCTGTGGCAAATAGAGAGAGGAGGAAAAAAGAGTGAAAAACAACTTAATTAATAGTACACCAAGCTTATAATAAAAACAATAATTAAAAGTACACCAAAACTAGTCTCTGATTATTAAATAAAATAAAAATCCTAGTGCAGTCAACAAAGTCCATTCATCGCAAAACATCAGTAATTTTCTTTTACTATTTGATGAGGTTGCAGTTGCACCATGTTTCAAGAACACCAATAATTAGTATACTCCTACCAAGAGCTTTTCATACAGATACAATATTGTGGCATACCTTGGACAATATTTGCTTCAGAAGATGAGAAACCACCGCTTCTACAGGCTGTATATCAGTCACCTGTCGACCAGGTTCCCCATGCTGTAAAAAGGTAACATTTGTTATCACCATAGATTGAAATTTGGATGAGAAAAAAAGCAGGAAAGACAAACCTCAATCAGTTAGAATATAAATATATAAATATGGTTAAATTCCTCTATATGTCCTGGTAGTTTATTAAAATTTCAAGTCCCTAAAATTTAAATGCTTTTAATGGAATCCTTATGGTTTTAAATTTGTTAAATAAGTCATTGATAAGTCATTAACTTTTTGTTAAATTATATGGACCTATTCAGAATTTATAATAAAATATAATGATCAACTGAAAAATAGAATTGTTGAATTTGTTTATGTATGGCTTCCGAGCTTTCAAATAAATTTATACACTGAATTTCATAAAAACCAATGAGTTAGTGGTTAGGGATCTATTTAAAATTTATAAGTATGAGGATTCCATTAAAAAATTTTAAATCTTAAAAGGATCTAATTGAAAATTCAAAAAAACTACAAGTACTTATAGTATAATTCAATCATTCAACCTATAAATATCAAATAAATCCTGCAAAATTTCTTTAAAGAATAATGTATTAAGAGAAGAGAAGTACTAAGGGTGAATAGAATTGATAGCCATGGCTTGTTAACTACAAAACCACAAGAAAAATGACAGAAAGAACTTATTTCAGATTACAAAACTTATTGCATATTTGAAATTGCTTATTTATGAGTCAAAAAATAATTTGACAGCATTCTGAGGGAATTATTTAAAAAGGACAGGATCAGGCCATAATTTTTGCATTACAGTTGAGGTGTCTAACTAAAGGAAACTTACAATTCCAAGACCCAGTTCCATTTTCGATGCCCCCAAACGATCTGTTAAAACCCTACCAGGGAGTGTGCACGCTTTTAACGCAACACCCATAGTCCCCACATTTTCAGATGCATATCTTGCTTCCGCAGCAACTTCAGCAAGAGAAAGACCAGCAGCTGCAGCAGCTCCTGCAACCTGCCTCACCCAAAACAAAAGTATATTAAGCATATGTATAAAAACTTGGAACTACTGTAAAATATGTTGACATAGAGATATTTAAAATGCTAATTTCAAGGAAGACTCTGATATTATAACATGAAATAGAGAAGCTTATACAGAAGGACCAAACAAAATGAGAAAGAACAGAAATGGCTTTGGTGGATGAACCTTATGAACCAGAATAGTCCCTGCCAATCCTCTTCTTCCAGCCATCTCTAGAGGTGGAGGTATAGCACAGTCATCCTCAACAATCACACTCTACACAGTGAAAAGTTCTTATCACACTTACAAAGTAATCATCTTAATTAGGAAGAGAAAACATTTGCCAATTAAACATACCTCTACTTTATAACCTTCCGATTTTGCTTGCTCAGCAGCCAAACCAAAGTTCAAACGATCGCCAGTATAGTTCTATCAACACCCAAATTCGAACATTATGAATCCAGAAAGGAGAAGAAAAAAAAACCAAAATCCTAATAGTTCTTCATAAACTGGACTAATTTGTGCAAAAAGCATGCTCAATATATAATTACACAAGGAAAAACGAATAATACCTTTATAATAAGAAGACATCCCATTGGACCGGTTACAGTTCGTATCCCCTAAATTTGAATAATATTATATAGGTGCATCAGAATCATGAAAGGGATTGGTTTGTCTATAATAATTAGAAGTAAGATATACATATCTCTTCCAATAGTAAGAAGCATACAGCAAGAATAGCATCAACAGTTGGACTAGCAAAGACATCGCCACATATGGCTGCCGTCAGCATTCCTTCTCCCACAAATCCAGCATGAGCAGGCTCGTGGCCACTTCCACCCCCTGCAGCATGAAATGCCGAGTTACCACTCTTATTTTATAGAATAAATTAAGATGTGAAATCACCCTGAGAAACGTTTTGCATGGTTAACTATCATATTCCACTCCCTTGTTATTACCTGGGGGTCATGACAATACAACTAATAAAGAACAGAAAAGCAATATGACGATATCAATGGATGATCACTCACCTGATATGACTGCAACTTTATCATATGGTGGACCAGGATAAACATCTGCACGAAACACAACCTTCACCTATATTCAAGCAGAATAAAAAATTTAAAATTAAAATCTTCTCAGGAACTCTCATAGAGTCATAATCACATTTATATCATATATATGCGATCATACATGAGGATAGCCATCTAAATACTGCAGTGCGGGGTATGTCTCCATAAGACCATCAATGAATTGAGTCTCAACATCTGCAATCAGATTAAAGAAAAAAATTAATTATTCAACTTCCAAGTTTAAAGATATCAAATTAAAGCAAAAATTAAAGTCAACAAAATGAAGAAAAATCAAATCATATACAAAACTAGAACACGATTCTGAACCAAATGTCTACAAAAATGTTCGGAGCACATTATTTTTCAATTGTAACCATCAAAGAAGACCAGATAGCAGGCAAATTGCATCAAATAGTACAAATACAAGCAACGATTTCCATCATTTCTAGCTCAATATGATTCAGTGAAATCCAAATGCTAAAACAATTCAAATTTGAACTAAAATAAATCAAAGTCAACAAAACGTTCAGAACACGGTTCGAACCCGAACTACTGCAAAAATGCTCAGAGCATTACAATTTTCAACTGTAACCGTCAAGGAAGTGTCAATCTACGGTGAATTGCATCCAAAAACACAACTACAAGCAACGATTTCCATTATTTAAAGTTCAATACGATTCAATACAATCCAAATGCTAAAACAATTCAAATTCAAACATATCAAAATAAATCAAAAATTAAAGTCAACAAAACGTTCAGAACACAATTCCTAACCGAATAACTTCAAAAATGCTCAGAGCATTACGATTTTCAACTCTAACCGTTAAAGAAGATCAGATAACAGGTGAATCGCATCTAACAAGCAACGATTACCGTCATTTCAAGTTCAATACAATTCTTCAGTGAAATCCAAATGCAAACACAATTAAAATTCAAACATATCAAAACAAATCAAAGTCAACAAAATCTTCAGAACACATCAATTCTCAACTAACTATAACAATCAAAATAACTAACAATTTCAAGAAAAATTTCATCAACACTAAGAAATCGAACAGAGATTAACGAGAAATACAGTGAGAAACCACACCGTTCGGATCGTTGATGAGTTTCTTAGCCAATGACATCGTAGATGAGATAATCGAGGAATTGAAAATTAGAAAGAATGGTGAAAACGGAAACCCTAGAAACGGTTTTGCATGAAACAGTGAAGAGAGAAGGAAGAGTTGTTGTTACTTCGTTGGTTTGGTGAAGGTGTGGGTGTGATGATCATGATGGTATTTATAGAGACACAGATAGAAGAAGGAAAGCGAGGGAGTTGAGAGTTTTTGCTTGTTCCAGCAAGGAAAATAATAAATAAAATTTTTGAAAATGAATTATAAAATGTTTTTGGTTTATCCAAACTTCAATCTCCCGATACTCACGCTCGTTCAATAAAAAACGTTTTCTCTTGTCTTTAGTAGAAGTAGTACTTACTTTATTTTATTTTATTTTTGAAATAACTAAGTAGTAATACTTCGTAATTAAACTGTGGAAATTTAATTATTGTAAGAAATTTTAATTTTAATTTTGAACACTTATTTATATTTTTTCTAAAATAACTACTACATAACATAAGGAGTACTACTTCGTAATTAAAATATGGAAATTTAACTATTGTAAGAAAATTCAATTTAAACACTTATTTAATGATAATTTATTGATTTAATAAATGAAATTACTTCTTTAAGTACCATTAGTTAATACCAAAAAAAAAATTATGCTACCATACCTCTTTTCAAAAAAATAAAAATAGTTTTAATACTATCATAGAATAAAGTCTCATTTTAATACTACTTTTTTTTTTTTCTAAAGTATAATTAATGAAGGTAAGAAATCCTAAAAGTTGGCCCTAATTTTTTTGAGAGATAAGCTCTTCTTTCTTATTAAGTTTTTTCATCTTTTTTCATCAAAAAGGGATGATTTTTGGTTTTTTGATCCGAAATCACCAGTGTGAATATTTTTTTTATTTGTTTTAATTTAAATAAGTGGTTTCACATAAATTATGATTTTCTTTTATGTTTTTGTGATTTTGTTAATTCAGTGTGATGTTATTTATTTTTTCTTTTTTGTGCGGTGTTCAAACATAATTAATTAATAGCGGTTAGCAGCAACTCCCTCTTTTTATTTAATTAATTAATTAATGGGTTTTCAGAAAGAAATATAACAACAATCACGATATTGGTGATGCATGTCTTTTGATGTATATAGCAATTAGCATGACTCTTTACTAAAAGACGTTTTGCGTCCAAAAAAAAAACAACTAAAAGACCTTTTTTTCATGTTGTACTGCCATTTTCGTGAATTTTTCATGAATAAAGTTTCACTATATTTTGAATTATTCTAAATCATTCTAGCTAGAATGTTTGTCAACTATATATTTTAAAAAATAACATACATCTTTAATTTATTGAGTTTTTGTATGTTGGTTACATTTTGTTAAAACAATATTCTAGCAAGATGTTTGACCAGATGTTTCGACATGTGCGTACGACATGCTCTGTTTTTGCATTCTTGGAAGATTTGTCTTAAGCGTGAAATCGCTGAAGATTTGATTCACGTAAATTGTGCTCCAAGATATGCATGATTCCTAAAGCAGCAGAAGTCAACATACACTTATGTGCTCCTTAAGATGATGTCAAAATATGTAAGAAAACTTTATATTTGCTTCTAAGATTTTACAGTTGGAGATTCTCTGGACCAACTGCATTGTTTAGCAGTTTAATCATCCAGCCTGTGCTGTTTTGAGGCTATATAAAGGAAGACCTAAAACCTAAGAAGATTTTTTTTTGAAGAAGCTAAATTAACACTCTCAGGTCTCAAGTCAATACCACCAGACCAACTAAAGCCGTCATTGAGTAATATAGTCTTTTAGGATAATAAAAATACGGTGATTGTTCTTTCTACTCCCTTGCATTAATAATACAGAAAACGCTCTTTACCTTCTCTCCACTCTTGTCCGCAACCACCATCCCCCTTTTTATCCAAATCACTTTTTCAAGATGTAGAGTGTTATCTGGTGGTGTGTGTTTACTGTGAAATTTGGTAAACAACACTAGTTTGATTATTACAAGAGAGACCAACTAGTAAATCTCGGGACATAGTGCTTTTGTTTATATTTTCAAAGTAAATGATGTTCATTATTGTTCTTATGTTGATAAAGTGTTGTTTTTATGTTTTAGTAACTTGAAATGCAAGAAAGAATGTTTATCCAATTGAATAAACAGAAGGAAAGAAAGAGTCGAAAGTAAAAGATAATTAGATTGGAATGAGATTAAAAACTGTAAATTGCATTCAAATGTAAATGATTACAGAATAAAATGGTTCACATTACATACATTTTCCTTCGAACACTCGTTTCTCGCTTTGACATGGGTACTTAGAGTTTTTCTGAGGATTTTGTATAATGATTGTGACCCTTTTTCCGATCACATAACTAGGCTATTTATAGACACTAATTTTTAACTGCTACTAACGCCTAAATAACTACAGAAAGGACGCGTGTCTTGACACGTATTTTGAATTTGAATCCTTTCTTATCTTCTGAGTTAACCGTTGTTTCCATCGAAGTCGAAGTAACCACGCTTTCTTTTGAATATTTCGCTAAGTCCATAAATTACTTTTGCCCACTGGATGCTTCGACCCTACTGACACTTCGACCAAATCGAAAGGATCCTGAAAGAAAGAGAATATGCATTTAAATGCAACGTTCCATAATAGAACATTTATTACATGTTCGTGCATGATTAATCATTAAATTCATTGGTTCTGAAAACCAAACATATTTAATGATTATTAAAAATAATTACATAATTAAACATAATTATTTTATTTATGCACTTAGAACATATTTTTACTTAGTAAAAATATGGGCAAACAAATTGCCCCCAAATGCCTGTTTCGATTGAGTGGTCGAACGAAAAAGGAAAAGGCATTTTATAACCACGTGCTTGACACTATTACCAATGACGGCGCTTATGTCACGCTCAGAAGTAACTGTCAACTTGATACCCACAATCCATCATTGTTCCTAGGTTTTAGCATAGTGGATGACGTGGCATACGCAGAAGTTGAAGAGAAATTTTTTGAATTTCTTTTTGATTTATTTTCTGGAGACAAACACGTTCCCCTATAAATAGTAGCAAACGAACAAAGGAACACTTTTTACCAACTTCCAAGTTTCAAAGCTTCCTAACGAACCCACTGTTCATCTTCTTCTTTTCTGCAAATTACGCTCCGATCTTCAATCATCTTGCAATTCTAAACCATACAAGTGATTTATCTTCAAATTCCGCATCGATTCATCTTTGTTTCACCTTAAACAAACAGTTTTCACAATTTTCTTCACGAAACCCTTTCAGTTCTTGATTTTCTGTGTAATGTTCATCAATGGCGTCCAACTTGGATTTCGATGTACCCACTGCTGGTAAATGGAAGGATCTTCGCGTCCTTGAAGATGGCGAAGAAGTAGTTCCAGAACCCTCTGGAACTGAGGCGGAAAGGAAGATCTGGAACACTCAGCTTATGATTCCATTTTCTATCAAGAAGGAAGATTACGCTTTCTGTGGACCTTATCCCACACGTGCTGAGGTTATATCAAAAGAGGTAAGTGATATCTTCCCTTTGCATGTAACCTGTGAGCCTAGAATCTTTAACTCTACTCCTTACAACTTCGGGTATATGAAGAATGCCCTTAAGATTTTTAGAGCTGCCCCCTATACTGCGCACAAGGATTACATTCCCTGGTTAGATAGGGTCGAAAAGGACTTTAAGGATTCTTGGAAAAGCTATGGTATTTATGAGTTTATCCAATTTAGTCGAACCGGTCCTAAGTACAAACCAGAACTGCTAGTGGCTGCCTTACACTTCTATGAAAAGTCTACCAACACTTTTCAGTTTAAGTGTGGCATGTTAACCCCTACCTTATTAGATGTAGCTGCTATCACAGGCCTTAGGCCTGTTGGTGATCACTTCGATCCAACCAAAACTGGAGATAAGGTCGAAGTTAATTTTCAAGAAGCTACATTCTCTAAGTACATAGCAGAGCAAATGGGTAAAGAAGGAGAGGAGGTGTCAACTGAGGAGCATGTGGCCTTCTTAACATTGTGGTTATCCCATGTGTTTTGCTCGAAATCCCTTCAGGTACGCGTATGTATATTCCCATAGCACAACAGATTAATGAGGGTAGACTCTTCAGTTTAGGGCGTTTGTTACTAGCCTGTCTATGTGAAGCAATGGGGAATGCCAGTGATGCAATCAAGGCTTCCAAGGATGGATCAAAGGTTTCAATTGCTGGACCTATGTGGCTGTTACAACTTTGACTGAATGCCACATTTGAGACGGAATTGGGATTGATAGTGCCTTCTGACTATCAACAAGAGGTAGATGAAAGGGAGATCGAAGGGCAGAGGTTGGTTCGATTAGCCCCTAGATCTTTGGACCAAGATACTGGCAGACTCTTCATGAAACATATGAAGATGTTTTTGAATTTTGACAAGTTTTTACCACGTCATGCTCCCTTTGTCGAGCGTAAGCATGGTGCTGCGTGGTTTGTTGAAGATTTTCCTGCATTCAACCCAGACAATGAGGATGAGGTCAATGAGGTCTGGAGGGCCTATTTAGAGCAAACTGTGCTCTCATGCAGGATCGGTTCGAACGCAAACCAGTATGGGCTTGTAGGATATCTGCCCAACTGTGTGGCTAGGCAATTTGGTATGTCCCAAATTAGGCCCAAGTCCCTTTTTGAAAAACTGGATAGAATGGTGTTGGGCACTGGAGTAACTGAAAAGACTTACAAGAAATACATGAGAATGCTGGAGAATTATGAATTTAATTTCAAACCCTTCGAGTATACGCCTTCTTTCTACTGCACTGATGGCTTTAGCAAATGGTGGAGTGACCATTACACCAAACATTCAATAGGCAATGCCGATCAATTGCTAGGGATGGTGGAGAGTGGCTTCATAGTGCCATCTCTTGGAAAGAAAATAAACGTCTCAGGTCGAGGTAAACATCTAAACTCTTATAGTTTTATTTATCTTACAAGATTTATTCCCTCAAACCTTTTTATATTTAGTAATACAACATTTTGCAGGCAAAGGCATAAAGAAAGATGGTGGGTCTTCAAAGACTTCGACTGAAGTGAAGAAACCCACTGGGGTGAAGATTAGATCAGATGTCGAAACCTCTAAGGCAAAGGTAACTTAGCCTTAAGAATTTTTTATTTATTTTCTCTCTTCCTGTTCAAACATATGTTATAACTTCGACCATTTATGTCCTTAGAAGGGAAAAGGTAAGAGCAGCACCGAGACAGTGTCTGCTAGCTCGAAGAAAGCTAAGAACACAGTGGTATTAGAGGAGGTAAAAATCAAACTTTCCATCAAATACTTTAAACTTTTGTCATAGTAATATATTTTGAAGCAAAATCTTGACATTTGTTACTTCCATCATTTCAGGATGAAGAAGAACAGGAGGTCCCTTTGATTAGGAAGAGAAAACAACCATCAACTTCGACTTCACAACCTAGTGAAGGGAAGGCAACAACTGTACCAGAAGTCGAAGCAAATGAGGCTGCACAAGCCAAGAAGCAGAAAAAGGTTGAAGAGCCTAAACCTCAACAAGCCCCAACAAAGGACCAAAGGGGTGAGAAGAAAAAGAAGAAAGAAATTGCTATGAAGGTCAAGTCAGCAATCAAGAAGCCTAAAGTGCTTAGGGCATTAAAAATCCGCACCTCGAGTGAAAGCGGTGGAGATCCAACCCCTCAGACCAATGCTTCAGAGAAAAAAGTGGTCGAACAAGACCAACTTACCAAGACATCAGAAGAACAGGTTGACGGACCACAAGGTAACCCTGCACCTCATTCAGAGACCTTGGTCAATGATGAACCAATTATTGATGGGGGAAAGACAGATGATGCACAACCAGGCAACGATGCCCCGAATGCTGAGAAGGGTGGTAATCCTCAAACTAGCCCTGAGGTTGAAGAAAGAGAGGTATAACTCATCTTACTCTCAACCTTAAATTTTCATAGTTACATTTGATCTTTACTAATTTTCTTTTGAGTTTGTAGGATCAGTCGAAGAAAAGTCCTGTTGAGGAAGTTAAACAACCAAACCTTGAGGAGGTGCCAACCAATGCTTCGAGCATCAAATATTCAATGCCTAGTATGTCTACAAACTCAGGCCAGGCAAGCTCGAACCAGGAATCTCAACATGACTCTGATGCAATTCCTGAAGCTGAGGTTGGGGGTTCAGGGATCATATTTGTCTCTTCGACCTCGAGACTTTCTGCAAGCTTGGGCGTACAAGAAGAAGAATTTACCAATATGCAGAAGTCTGATCCTGCCGGTACCCTTAAACTTCTACTCTCGAGGAAAGCAAATCAAGGAAACGCCTCTAGTGAGCACACAACCACTGACTCAGCGCCTTCCAACTCTGAAATCGACTCGATGGTGCGCCAGGACTCTCTGTTGCTAAAACTTACAACTACATTCGTCCAAAGGGATGTGTTGAAGCAGATTGAAGAACAACCAGCATGTGCTTATAGCCACTTGGCTTTCCTGAAGAAGCTTCACAATCCTAGGACTGATGAGGAAACCCTCGGCAAAGTCATACAACTTAGTTCAATTGTGGACCAATATGTCAAGGCAGTGCAGAAGAGGATTGATAATAACACAAGACTTGCCACACAACAACAAGCTCAAACCATGTTCTTTGAGAAGGCCCAACAAGCACAAGCTGAAGTGGAAAGATTGTCCTCTCAACTGGTCGAAGGAAATTCAGAGCTAAAAGAATGTGATGACAAGGTTGCCCATTACAAGGAACAAATCAAACTCTTAGAGGTGCAGATTGTTAGTTACAGGCGCAAGATCATCGAAGAGGAGACCAAGAGAGCTCGAATTGAGAAAGAGACCAAAGCTTCGACCCAAGAGCAGATTGACGCATATGGCAGGGAAGGGCTTCAAGCTTTTGGCTCTGCAGAAGTTGTTGGTGAAGAGATCAAATCCCTGGAGAGTTCGAATTTGGTAGTCGAAAAGGAAATGGCAACCCTCAAGAAGATTTATGCTGACTGCACCAAGAATTTATAATTCCCTTAGTTTATTTTCTTTATTGTCCGTTCGAACAATATTTTGGATCGTGTAACTTTTGAACAAAGTCCATGTTTTATGGCAATTTATAATTTACCATTTTATTTTACATGCTTGAGTATTATTCTGCGCTTATTTTTACTTCCCCTTTTGACATCAGTCAAAAAGACACAGAAAAACAAGCAGTCAAAGCACCATATCAAGGCAGTCAAGTCAAAAGGTGATGACAGCCAAATTCATTAAATGAATTGTATTGATGACCACACTGATAAGAAGGCTGATGGCACTATAAAAAGGATGATTCTTCTCATTTTAACCATTCAGGGTAATCAAGTAACCTCAACAAGAAAATCATACCATGGAAAGGCATGTTACTAAGGATGCTTCAGGCTTAAAAGAAAAGAGCAAAAAGGGAGCAGAGCCCTGGCGTTGCGAAGAAAACAGGCTACGCTATGAGAGAAACAAGGAAGAACTAATTTTAACAGAATCAGAAGAGGAAGAAATGGGCCCTGATCTGGAAGAGTTCTTATGGACATATGAAGACAATCTAGCAGATTATCCAGCTGAGGTTCAGAAGCTTGCTAATGAAGCACTATCTCTTTTCAAGGAGAAACTGAAGAGTATAGAATCAGAAACTTCTAAATCTAAGCCTAAGTCTAGGTAGAATTATGTTATCATATGTAATAAAGAACTTTTCTTATTAATAATAAAAATAAAGTTGTTCCTACTTCCTATTTCTCTTTTTAAAGCTTGCTTCCTTTGACCAATTCCTGATTTGTGGCAAGTTTTAATTATTGCCATTTCGATTTCATGTTCAAGTATTATTCTGCGCTTATTTTTACTTCGAGTAAAGTAGGCTTATATTTCTTCAAATACTTTCCATTTATACCCAAAGTACGTTTTTCAGGAGTTAACTCCTCAATTTCATATGCGCCATTAGAATAAACTTGAATAATTTTGAATGGTCCTTCCCAATTTGGGGACCACTTGCCTAAGATCCTATCTTTTTTGTCCATAGGCAATATAACTTTCCAAACTAATTCTCCTATATCAAAAGACTTAAACTTAACCCTTTTGTTATATGCTTTAGCAACTCGTTCTTTTTGTGTTGTTAAAACTTCTAAAGCACTAAGCCTTTCTTCATCTAAATCAATCAACTCATCTGACATCATCTGATAATAATGGTCTAGAGGTATTTCCATTTGTCTTTGTACTCTTGCTGATTGCAAATGTATTTCGACTGGTAATACTGCATCATGACCATAAGTTAGTCGAAATAGAGTAGTGTTAGTTGATTCTTTAGGAGAATTTCTACAAGCCCATAACACTTGGTCTAAGGTTTTGTGCCAATTTCTTGGCTTTTGGGCTATATGTTTCTTTATCAGATTTATAATAATTTTATTTGCTGCTTCGACTTGACCATTTGCTTGTGCATAATATGGTGTTGAAGTTAACAGTCTAAAGCCAGTTTCTTGGGCAAATTCCTGCATCTTTTGACCAGTGAAAACTGAACCTTGATCAGTAGTTATTGTTTCAGGAATTCCAAACCTATATATTATGTAATTTTGTATGAAATTAATTACTGCCTCTTGATCAACATTTGGTAAAGGAATGGCTTCTATCCATTTTGTGAAATAATCTATTCCAACTAAAATATAACGTTGATTTTTTTATGAAGCAGGTTTAATCTCACCAATAAGGTCTAGAGCCCAACCCCTAAAGGGCCATGGTTTTACTATTGAATGTAGTTCACTTGCAGGCACATGTTGAATTCCTGAGTGCCTTTGGCATTCTTGGCATCCTTTCGCAAACTCTATACAATCCTTCAACATAGAGGGCCAATACAAACCTTGTCGAAACAAGAGCCATTTCATCTTATGTCCTGCTTGATGAGAGCCACAAGTACCACTATGAACATCAGAGATTGCTATATATGTTTCTGCTTCATTAAGGCATTTTAACAAGATTCCTTCAGAAGTCTTTTTGAAAAGATCATTTTCAAAAATTATATAGCTTAAAGCCCTATATTTTACCTTTCGATCCACATTTCCTGTTGGATTCTTATGGTAATCTACTATAGGTTTTCTCCAATCATTATCTGACAAATTGTCAATGGCAAAAATTTGAAAATTTTCTAGGGGATTTTTTATTTCACCATTTATTTGTGGTATAGTCTCTGCCCCCACAAGTTTTGGTATTGACAATTGTGCAGATATTGGTTCTTGTAAAACCATTTTTTCTTTTATTTCGATTAATTGTGTCAACTTTTCTTTTGACATTTTATATCCTGAAGCAATTTGAGCCAAGTCATTTGCTTCTTGATTTTTTAATCGAGGTACATGTTCAATGTCTACATGATCGAAACAATCTAACAAAGAACTAGCTATAGAAAAGTATTTCGCCAGATGCTCTTTCACACATTTATATTCTTGTGTTAATTGTTTCAATACTAATTCAGAATCACCTCTTATTTTAATGTTCTTTGCCCCCAAGTCTTTTAATATTTCTAATCCTGTAATTAAAGCTTCATACTCAGCTTCATTATTAGAGCAAAGTCCATTTATTTTGTACTTGAACTTGGTTGGAACTTGAGTCGGAGATATGATCAAAATTCCAATTCCTGTTCCATACTTATGTTTGGACCCATCAAAATAAAGAATCCATGGTTGAATATCCACATAATCCTGTGGCATTTCGACCAACGAATGATCTACTATAAAATTAGCCACAATTTGGCCTTTGACAGCCTTTAAAGGTTTATAAGTCAGTGAATATTCAGTTAATGCTAATGCCCATTTCCCAATTCTACTATGTAATATAGGTTTAGTTAGCATATGTTTAATAACATCAAAGTGGGAGTAGACATAAACATCAACAGGCTTTATATAATGCTTAAGTTTTGTACAAGAGAAATATAAACAAAGGCAAAGTTTTTCTATGGCAGTATATCTAGTTTCTGCATCATTTAAAACTCTACTAAGGTAATAAACTGCATTTTCTATGCCATTATCGTCCTCTTGAGCTAACATGCTTCCTATTGTCTTATCAGACGTAGCAATATACAACTTCATAGCTTTATTCCTACTAGGAGGCATTAGAACTGGAGGCTTTATTAAGTATTCTTTGATGTCATCAAAAGCCTTTTGATGCTCTTGGTTCCATTTGAATGGATCATCTTTCTTGAGTCGAAGTAGTGGTGAGAAAACTTGAGCCTTTCCACTTAGATTCGAAATGAATCTTCTCAAGAAGTTGATTTTTCCTAGCAGAGATTGAAGTTGTTTTTTGGTCGAAGGAGGCTTGGTCTCCAAGATAGCCTTTGTCTTGTTTTGGTTTTATTTCAATGCCTTTTTTATGCACCACAAAACCAAGGAAATCTCCTGCATGCACACAGAAAGCACATTTTAATGGATTCATTTTTAATCCATGTTCCCTCATTCTTTTAAAAGATTGCCTAAGATATACCAAATAGCTATCTTCAAAAGAGGATTTAATGATGATATCATCAATGTAAACTTGCATGAATGTATCTATAAAATCATGAAACATGGAATTCATTGCCCTTTGATAAGTGGCACCAGCATTTTTTAAGCCAAAAGGCATCACAACCCACTCATAAGTGCCTAAAGCACCAGGGCATCTAAATGCTGTTTTAGATACATCTTCCTCAGCAATGAATATTTGGTTATAACCAGAACAACCATCTAATATGCTCAAAAACTCGAAGCCTGCTGCTGAGTCTATTAGCATTTCTGCCACAGGCATGGCATACTCATCTTTAGGTGTAGCATTATTTAAGTCCCTAAAATCTATACATACCCTAAGTGTACCATTCTTTTTAATAACAGGAACTATATTTGCTAACCATTCTACATACCTGGCAGCTCTGATGAATTTACTCTTCAGCAGCCTCTCGATCTCTTCTTTGATTTTGGACATGATATCTGGTGCAAACCTTCTTGACAATTGTTTCACTGGTTTCTTACCTGCCTTGATTGGTAGTTTTAATTCGACCATTTCTCTACTGAGTCCAGACATTTCATTATAATCCCAAGCGAAACAATCACTAAATTCTTTAAGAAGTAGTACCAATTTTCCTTTTAAGTCAGGACTAATATTGGCACTAATGTAAGTTGGCCTTTTTGCTGAGCCATCTCCAATGTCAATTTCCTCCAAAGGGTCTTGAGTCTGCATCTTAGGAGTTTTATTAAGTGGATCCCTTTCGAACCCTAAAGGTTCCTCATCATAGATGCAGTCGAGCCTTTGTGCTTGTGGCATAGAAATGCCATCGCTTTCGACCTTGGCTTCTGTAGCCATATTTTGATGAACATTAGCTTCCAAAGCCGTATTTAACTTAGTTTCGGCCATATAAGCCGTAATCCTGGCCCATGCGCTGGACTCAGTCATCATAATCTTCGTAAACATTCCACCCAGATGGTGGTATAACTCCATCTTCTGAGGACACAGCATCTATTTCCTCTCTTTCCCATATGAAGCCCTGGGTTGGGTGGAGTTTGACAGAATGTATCACATTATCAGAAGGTGTGAAAGCATTCTCTCTATCATAACATGGCGCTATGTTTGCCAAATTTTTGTCAAAGGTTTGTTGATTTATGGTATCAACCTCTGACATATAGAAACTCTGATCAGCTTCTATATTTTCTACGCAGCCATCCTCCCTCCAAAGCATCAATTTCTCGTGAAGAGTCGAAGGAACAGCTCCTACTCCATGAATCCACTCTCGCCCCAATAGCAAGTTGAAGTTTGCCTTGGATTCGACCACTAGGAATAAAGTTGGTCGAACTATGCTGCCCACAGCAACATCCACTTGAATTGCCCCCCTTGAATGTCCTGTTTTGCCTTCGTAATTTGACAAAACAATGTTATGGGCTGACAAATCACAGTCATATTTGCCAATCTTGGGTAACATAGATAGAGGCATTAGGTTAACAGCAGCTCCTCCATCTATCAGCACCTTGTTAACTCCAACTCCTTCAACCTTTGCTCTGATGAAGAGGGGTTTAAGATGGTTTTTCATGCCTAAGTCTGGCCTTTCGAATGTAGCCTGTTGCTCCTCGATGCAGCCATTGTTCATGACATAGTAGCAAATTGGCTTAGGGTCAGCCATTTCTAACTGGTCGAAATCAGTTTCGAGCTCAGTTATCTCTGTTTGCACATCATATTCCGATGGTAATATGGAAACCACGCATATTACGTCGAAATCTGGCTCAGAGTCCAGCAGATCATCTTCTTCCTTCTTGCTTTCTTCTATAGGAGGAAGGATCCTTTCTTTTGCTGGCCTTCTAGCCACTTCTTTATATTGGCCTGTTTGAAGATTAGTTGCAGCCAATTTCTTTTGGCGTTGGAACCTACGCCACTGAGTCCTTGTCATTGGATGTTTACCCTTGTAATTGTTCTTGTAAGAGTATTTGTTGACATCCTCTGAATAGCTTAATTTGGTGCCACTTGCGCCACCAACTTCCATTGCACCCTTGTTGAACTTTATGGTTCCTTGGTGCATCCAGCGTTCTATAGGAATCGAACCAGAAGGAAGGAAAGTGGGCCTTCGATCTGTTTGGACCATATTATTTGGTCGAGTTAGAATGCCCTTTCCTTTACCACGAGACGGTTTTGGGTTTGCCCCCTGCCTATTTGCAACTGGTTGGAACTTCATGAGGCCTGCAGTAGCCTCCTTATCACAAACAGCACTGCAACGAGCACAAAGCATCACTCCTTTGTTCTCTAACTTGCATCTGTTTAGAAAGTCAATCAAATCCTCTTCAGCACGAGGATATACTACTTTCATTTTTTCAAAGTACTCCTTTTCAGGGATTTTTTCCACTTGCACCTCTGAAACCTCCATGGCTTCGACCATCATAATAGCTTGTGGTTCAGCATAGAGGGTATCAGCATTCTGTGAAGATTCTGGATCTGCTTTTGCAGCTTTGGGTTTTTCACCAAACTTAAGTCTTCCTTCGTTCAAAGCCTTTTGAACCAAGTCCCTGAAAAGCACACATTGTGAGGTTCTATGTCCAAGAAAATTATGATACTTACAATAACCTCTTTTCTTTCTCATATCTAATGGTGGTATTTTAACACCTTTTGGAACCACTATTTGGCCATCAGTAACCAACAAATCAAAGATTTCATCACATTTTGTTATATCAAAAGTATAAGTCTTTGAAACATATTTATCATTTTTTGGTTCAACAGGGTTTTTTCCATTTGAAGGTTTTAAAAGCTTGCAAGTGTAAGGGGGACCAGGTTTTAATTCTGCTAGGTCTATTTCCCCTTGTTCAACATCTTCATAAGAGACATCATATTCTTGGTCGCTATCATGTGTTTCTACATAAGCAACCTTTTCTTTTTTATGATACTTTGAATTTCTAGCCTTTTCTGCTTTCAAGCGTTCGACCTGTCGAACCCTATCAGCCAATTGGGCCATATCTCTTAGATGTTGAGTGTCTAATTTCTTTCTGATCGAATAGTCTAGGCCACCGGCAGCCATTTCGACCAATTCATGTTCAGGCACTTGAGTAAAACACCTAGCCTTAAGTAAACGAAATCTATTCAAATAATCATCTATAGACTCAGGAGTTTTGCGCCTAACACTTGCTAATTCTTTGAGACTTATCTTAGACTGTCCCATGTAGAATTGCTCATGGAAGACTCTCTCTAATTGATTCCAATTAAAAATTGAATGTGGAGGGAGAGTAGTAAACCATGTAAAGGCATTTTTCGTTAGAGAATTTGGAAAATACTTCATTCTCAAATTCTCATTATTTGCTAGATCTCCTGCCTCAGTTAGATATCTTGCTATGTGTTCAACAGTAGATTCGCTAGTATCACCAGCAAATTTAGTAAATTTTGGGATTTTCCAACCCCTTGGCAATTCTGTTTGAAGCACATATTCTGATAAGGCAGAAACAAAATGAGGCATATGCATGCCTATGTTTAAACCATTTTGTGCTAGGATAGTTTCGACCAAATTGGCTATGTTATTTTGCCCAACAAAATTATTATTCTGGACATTTCTAACTACATCATCAGCATTTTGGTTCCTATTTACCAACACAATTCCAGGATTTTGTTCGACCTGGGGCAAAGCCTGTTGCTGTGCCTGAATTTGCACATGTGGTTCGACCACTGGCACTGGTTGTTGGACTTGGTTTATGGGGTTTGCAACATTATTTGGGGCAAGCATAATGGCATTATTTGGTGCTTGTGCAATTTGTAAAGGCACCACATTCTGAATTTGGGGAACTTGTTGATTATGGGCTTGAGGAGCCCCAAAGAAATCAGCAATTCTTCCCATTTAATTTGCCAACAATTGACAACTTTGGTTTGTATTTTGAATTAATGGGTTAAATACTGTACCAATTTGTTGTGTTAACATATTTACCATGTCATGATTACTCTCATCCATTTGTTGCCTTAAAGCATTCAAGGCATTGTTGGTTAATGAGGGATTGCCATTTCGAGTAGCAGAACCAGAAACTATCTGATTATTAGGCACAAATACGCCTGGTGCTGACTCTGTGAACAATGATGCACTTGTTTGCAAACCTTGCATCATACTGGTAGGCATACCATATGGGTAGTTCCTACTTGTGCCCTGACCCACATATTGGGAAAAGGGTAATGAGAAAGTAGAAGAACTTGCGCCACCCCCATTAACATTTGTCCTATTTGGAGAGAAACTTCCCTCCATAGCATGGGAAAGAGACAAGATAGGTTCTGTAGTGGTCGAAGATACCACTGTAGATGTTGGCATTGTCATTGTGGCACTTACCACAGAAGATATTGGGGCGGAAACTGTCGCCCCACTAGCGTTGGGCACAATCTCACTGATTACAGGAGAGATTATGGCCTCAGAAACGCTCGAAGCGGTTGATACATTTGAACCGTTATTATTATTGTTTCCGTTCGGATTTTCCATGTTTTGTCTTGGGTTACTTCTGGGTGGTGGTCTAACCATTTCAGGGAGTAATTTCCCGTTCCTCAAAAGCATACACTACACAAGAATCTTTGGAAACAATACACAAAAATGCAGAACAAATTAACTACACAAACTTTGAAGAAATTTAAACGTAAAGCACACAGTCCCACTGGGCGTGCCAATTTGTTTACTGTGAAATTTGGTAAACAACGCTAGTTTGATTATTACAAGAGAGACCAACTAGTAAATCTTGGGACATAGTGCTTTTGTTTATATTTTCAAAGTAAATGATGTTCATTATTGTTCTTATGTTGATAAAGTGTTGTTTTTATGTTTTAGTAACTTGAAATGCAAGAAAGAATGTTTATCCAATTGAATAAACAGAAGGAAAGAAAGAGTCAAAAGTAAAAGATAATTAGATTGGAATGAGATTAAAAACTGTAAATTGCATTCAAATGTAAATGATTACAGAATAAAATGGTTCACATTACATACATTTTCCTTCGAACACTCGTTTCTCGCTTTGACATGGGTACTTAGAGTTTTTCTAAGGATTTTGTATAATGATTGTGACCCTTTTTCCGATCACATAACTAGGCTATTTATAGACACTAATTTTTAACTGCTACTAACGCCTAAATAACTACAGAAAGGACGCGTGTCTTGACACGTATTTTGAATTTGAATCCTTTCTTATCTTCTGAGTTAACCGTTGTTTCCATCGAAGTCGAAGTAACCACGCTTTCTTTTGAATATTTCGCTAAGTCCATAAATTACTTTTGCCCACTGGATGCTTCGACCCTACTGACACTTCGACCAAATCGAAAGGATCCTGAAAGAAAGAGAATATGCATTTAAATGCAACGTTCCATAATAGAACATTTATTACATGTTCGTGCATGATTAATCATTAAATTCATTGGTTCTGAAAACCAAACATATTTAATGATTATTAAAAATAATTACATAATTAAACATAATTATTTTATTTATGCACTTAGAACATATTTTTACTTAGTAAAAATATGGGCTAACAGTGTGATGAGTGGTGATTTGGCCCTCCACACCACCGTTTCGGTCAGATCTCCAGCTTCGACGTTCATGGAGTGTTTTTTTCTGCATTCTCCAACGAATCTGCCTCCGTGGGAAGTTGCTTCGGCATGGATCTGGAATGTTTAGGTGGTTTGGTGTGGCCGACGTGGTGTAGTTTTCTTGCTACTCTGGCGAAGGTGTTGTTTTCTTGTCCGGATTTGAAGGTTTTCGGGTGGGTTTTGTGTGACTTCGGAAACCTTCTTGGTGGTCAGTTCTGGATCTCGGTAGTCGGCGCAGATCCGGAGATTTTGAATGGATTTGGTGTTGCCTCCTTTGTGGTGAGTTTCAAGGGTGTGGTGGTGGTGGTTGAAGGTGGTGAGGTGTGACGTGGTGGTGGGTGGCTCATCTTGTTGGTGGAGGTGATGAGATGATGTTGTGGTGGTGAGGTGTTGAGATGTGACGTGCTGGATCTGGCGTTGGTGTGGTTGATGTCGTGTGTGTTTGGTTCTCTTGATATTTGATTCTCTGACTATTTCCAAATCTGTTGAGATTTGTAGGATTTTTCTTGAGTCGCTGATGGTTTCCAAATCTGTTGAGATATGCAGGTTTCTTTGTATATTATTGAACTTTACCGCATCGGTGTTGACTGTTTGGAGCTTGTCTGCAAGCTGAGACGTATCTGCCTAGTTCTCTTTCTACTGGTGTTAACCAATTTTTGACTCAAGGAGCTGCTTTTTGGATTATGATGGGTCGAACATTTTTTACTCGAGTTCGGGAATTAGTGTTTAGTGACATCTCTACGGGTTGGGTTGGTGTCTTCTCTGATGATATGATAGCTGATGAGGGTCTTTCTAAGAATGAGATTAGAAGTAGTCTTATAGGTGGTGTCTGTTTCGGTATTTTCAATGGTGTTCTGCTTATATATGGCGCATTTGTTTTGTAGCTCCTCTTTTACGGGTCTCTGTTCGTCTTGTACAGAGACCTGATTATTAGTAATACTATATTTGCCGTTCAAAAAAAAAAAGTAATAGAGTCTTTTAGGGTTTGTGTCTTTCATTATTATTTGTGAGCTACTCTCGTGTCACCTTGATACTAGAGTTGGACTATTTTGGTTACGCTGTAATTGTGAACCACTCTTAAGCTTTTAAGTACAGGAGTTAAGTTTGTTTATTGAGTGTGTCTCCATCTTATGTCATACCGTCGTAATCACTATTTATTGGAGTTAGGTTTGTTTGGCATCCTTTGAGTTTACTACTTTAGTAATGACATAGTATTTTTGAATTTTTCAAAGACAAGCGAGAACTTTCATGTGCACGAGAAGTAATTCCTTTTGTAAGGGAAAAAAAAAACTGACCCATGGTGTGTTTGTTTTAAGAGAGAGAATTTGAGAAGAGAGAAAAACACGAAAATCCATGAATAAATTTTGATCAAAAGTTGGCTCAAATGTTTTTCTCTCTTCATTGGTTTCATTGGTTTGAGAGAGACATAGAAGAGAGAAAAACACGAAAAATCATGAATAATTTTTTATAAAAAATTGGTCCAAATTCATTTATCATTTTGGTATTTTTTTTCTAGGCTTAAACATCATTTTCGTCCCTGTATGTTTCAAATTTTTTAGTTTTAGTCCCTGTATCTTTTTTTCTTGCAAATTAGTCCCTGCATGTAAAAAATTTTTTGGTTTTCGTCCTTGCCGTCAGATTCCGTTTAAAAATTGCTTATGTGGCAGACAGAATCACACGTGACACTATGAGTAGGCAAGTGAAGCTGATACAGTCACAAAGGAAGGACCAAAACCAAAAAATTTGGAATATACAGGGACGAAAATCAATCGTTTCATTGAAGTTCCTGATTTTTTCCGGAAAAAATTTCCGATCTTTTTCGAGAAAATTTTTCGTTGTTTTTCGGAAAAAGTTTTGATTTCAGATAAATACAATTTCGGAGTTTTTTTCGAAACAAAGTTTCCGATCTTTTTTCGCGAGAAAAGTTCTGATATTTTATTCGGAAAAAAAGTTCATGATTTTATAACACCTCACGTTAAATATCTAGAATATAACGTAAAATTATTATAAAGGTACCGAGTTCATTATTATTACAAAACAGGAGTTCAAATTGCACACACAGGTGCTGGAATACATCGATGAGAAGGATACATCATTTAACAGGATACAACAATGTAGTGAAATATATCAAGGTACAACAAAAAGAAACAAGATATGACAAGCATCAATAAGAAACATCGTGGAAAAGGGAAGAACAATTCCAATGCAGCCGCAACTACTCCATGGCCTGCTTTTTCCCAAAAGAAGATCGGAAATTTTTTTCCGAATAAAATATCGGAACTTTTTTCGCGAAAAAAGATCGGAAACTTTTTTTTGGAAAAAATTCATAAATTGTATTTATCTGAAATCAAAATTTTTTTCCCGAAAAGATCGGAAAGTATTTTCCAGAAAAAATCAGGAACTTTCGCGAAAAAAGATCACAAACTTTTTTTACGGAAAAAATTCGGAATTGTATTAATGTGATATCGAAACTTTTTTCCGAAAAAAATTGAAATTTTTTTCCCGAAAAAAGATCAGAAACTTTTTTCCGATAAAAATCATGAACGTTTTTCCAAATAAAATATCGGAGCTTTTTTCGCGAAAAAATATCGCAAACCTTGTTTCGGAAAAAACTCCAAAATTATATTTATCTGAAATCAAAAAAAATTTCCGAAAAAACATCGAAATTTTTTCCCAAAAAAGATTGGAAATTTTTTTCCAGAAAAAATAAGGAACTTCATTGAAACAATTGATTTTCGTCCCTGTGTGTTCTAAATTTTTTGGTTTTGGTCCTTTCTTTGTGACTGTACCAGCTTCACTTGCCTACTCATAGTGCCACGTGTGATTTCGTCTGCCACATAAGCGTTTTTTAAACAGAATCAGACGGCAAGGACGAAAACCAAAAAAATTTTGCACATGTAGGGACTAATTTGCAAAAAAAAATATAGGGACTAAAACAAAAAAAAAAATTGGAACATACAGGGACGAAAATGATGTTTAAGCCTTTTTTCTATATCAAACTAACTACACCTTTCCACTTTCTTACCATTTTTTCTGTTTCTCAAATTCTTCACCGCAGCTAATCAATTTGTCTTCGACCATATTTATTACTGTCACCATCGCCACCGTGCTCCACAGTTCAGCGTCGCAGGAGTTACCTCCGCCGTCGTTACCTTCACCGTCGATACCATTGTCGTCGTTATTGCTGTCATCGTGGTTACAGTTAGTTGTTACCTCCATTGTCGTGCGGCGACCTCTGGTTTCAACCTCGCGCTGTTATGTGTGACGGCCTCTTTGCCGGAAATCCATAGCCGCCACATCGCGGAAGAGAAAAAAACGCATCGGCAGAAGAAAGAAACAAAAGGATAGAAAAATCAAGAGAAAAAAACGCATTCACGGGGTCAGTCGGTCACCGGCCATGGACTCCGAGACATTCCAACGACGCCGTCGAACGAATTCCACTCACAACAAAAACAACGCCGTCGTAGGAGAGGAAAGGTTGAACCGCAGTGAGGTCAATTTGAAAAAAACCTCGAAACTTTTCGCATTTTGTTTGTCTTTGAATTCGAACAATACTCAAACAATTCCGTTTCATTTTGCAGGTACTCGCAAAGAAGAAAGTCATTGAACAACTTATCAAAGCAGCAAATTCCAAAATTGATCAACTCGCCTATTTCCCCTCTTATCGCCACTTCAAAATTAACGGTAACTGTTATTGAGTTTGTTAAATGCAGTTAGATCAGTTGCAGTTACAGAATCAGTTAGGTTAGTTTTCTTCTCAGAAGTTCGTACACATTAAGCCCTGCACATGTTCGGTAAAAAAAAAAAAAACAGCGGATAACCGATAAATTTAACTGGTTGATAGCGGATGAACTTATGAGCTTATGGCGGATAAGCTAGTTGATACTTGATAGAAATAAGCTGACTTATTGAATTTGACGTGTTTGATAGAATTAACGTTTAATAAGCTGGTTGGTAAATATAAAATGACATAATATTTAAAATTTTCAATTAAGATAATGAGAGAAAAAAGTATACGCTATAAGTTATAAGCTCGAACACTACTTGAAGTAGCATCTTAGAAAATGCTATAAGCTTAGAAAAAATACTATCAGTTCTTGAGACAATGATTGTTACCTAACAGTTCTATGAGTTTATATGCTATAAGCTAGTAATTTAATTTGGCAACCAAACCGAGTTTAAAATGATGAGTGTCTAACTTTCTAACTGAACTGTAACTAATGGTTGATTCAGTAAACAAATTTAACTGATTTTCTATCTTCTTCTAACTAATCTAAATTTGTGTTTGATATAGCTTCTTATAAAAAAAAATCCCTAAAATTTAAGCTAGACCCAACATAATTATAGAAAGTGATTATATTGATGTTTATGTTTTGATTTCATTTTTGTTGGATTTAAGTGCCTATTTTTTACTTGATTTCTAGGTCTGTCGGTGTGTTTGAATTCGGGACATGGCAATAAACTTTCCTCTCCTGTTAAACGTTATATTCAGAATCTCCTTAAGGTAGAAATGATACTAGAGTTACTTAACTGAAATATGTGTTTTAACAGATGTTTATACATTATACTTGTCGAGTATGACTCATTCACGGATAAGTGGGCAGACGCTCAAGCGTAGCGGAGTGAGAGTGCCCGCCCTTTGGGCTTGGCTCATTCGTATGCTTGGTTACAATCAGAAGGGTTGGGGGGTGTAGGGAATGCAGCCCCCGGTGGTACATTTCAATGATAAACTTATAATCTCGAGTTTGGATTGTAGTATTTAAACACAACTTTGTACTCTGGAATCCTAAGCATTGCATTATAGAAAAACTAGAGCAGCAACTCTACAGTTGGAGACAAAAACACAATTGGCCGAGTTCCGTGACCAATCTCGTATGTGTTCTTGTGTGCGTTTTATCTATTTTCTTTAGAGACAGGATTACTGTTCTAACAATACTTTACTCATGATTAAAGTCTATCATTTTTCCCTTTTGTTCATGATTGACCTATTTGATTTCTGTTCTGTTCCAAACATTCACCTTCATTCAAAGAGATAAAATAATTAGTTTTTCAAAGCTTTGAGTTTGTTTTTTCATTTGTTTATCCTATCATGAGGGCAAGCCTTAGCACAACAATAAGGTTTCTGCTTTGAAATTTCGTGGATCAGGCAGCCCTTTTATTTGTTTTTACTATCATAAATCGCAAAGGCTGTCGTCTTTTTTATGTTCATGATAGGCCTGTGTTAGCTTATTCATTGAAACAAGTAAGCTAACAAAAAAGTTTAATTTGTCAAAATCTGCAGCTTAACATGGAAGGGCCATATGGATCTGAGTGGCAAGAGGAAGAAAAGGTGAAGCGTAGAGAAATGGTTGATCCCGAAGCGCGCTATATATTTGTGCATGAGTTTGCTAATTCAAATACTGATGACATGACGACTTTGTTGACTGAGGAAGATACTTCAACAAGTCGTCAAGAAGATAGTGGCCCCTTGGTTGGATTTGTACATTACCGCTTTGTTTTGGAAGAAGATGTACCGGTGCTTTATGTGTATGAACTACAGCTTGAGTCTCGTGTCCAGGGGAAAGGATTGGGAAAGTTTCTAATGGAACTTATCGAGCTTATCGCCCAAAAGGTGCTGAATTATTTTTCACAACTTACTCTGACATTGATGATAGTAGAGAATTGTTGCTGTGTTGCAGAGAACACAACTTATAATCTATGAAAATGATAAGGAATTGTTGAAAATTATGATCTTTAAAGAAAGTAATTTCATTTATTGATTTATAATGTTCAATTTATTAATTTACTTACAACCTATGAGTTTAATGACGCATCTAATACAGTCTCTGATATTTTTTAACTTTTTTTGTAGAACTGCATGGGTGCTGTCATGCTAACTGTTCAAAAGGCAAACTTATTAGCGATGAATTTCTATATGAGTAAGCTAAGGTAACGTTTTCACAGATGTATGGCATGCCATCATTGAATTTTTTATCACTTATGAAAAGTACATGTTGAGTTTGATAAGAATGAAAGAGACAAGAAATTATTTGATTGTATTTCAACCTTTAGGCTTTCTAAAAAATATTTATGTCTGATTTTGAGCAGGCATTCCTGAACCACATGTATGTCTACAAGAAGGGAACTATTCATTAGTTTTATGTTAAGAAATCAACATGTATATTCTACATGCAATCGACTTCTAAGTTCTAACAGTATTTTTACTCTAGCATCACATGGTTATTTGCGCAAATCCTCGACATGTCAATCACTGTTACGATTCTAATTTTAAATTCTAAACTTGTTATGATAATTTTAGTTGTTACATGTGATGATTAAACATGAAGTGAGAATAATGTGATCATTAGAGTTATTTTTGTATCTTGATTCTCTTAATAAAAAGTTAAGGATTTTTGCAGGTCTTGCGACTGTTTCTATTTTCTATTTAAACTTTCATACGGTTGACATTATTTGGTTTTGCCCCATGTTATCTATTTAGATATCATCGTAATTACTTTCTAGATTTTGCAATTATACTACTTTTCCCTTCCCTTCTTATGTTTGGTTATTGTTTTGTTGAATTATAAAATGTCTATACTACAGATATATGATATCAGCCACGTCACCTTCTAAGGTTAATCCAATGGTATGTACCCCTGGAATCATAAATAATAGTACAAATTCTTTTCACAATTTAATTTTTTTTGTTCTCGAATGCAGCTGGAGAAGAGTTATGAAATTCTTTGCAGAACATTTGATGACGAAGCTTAAACTATTTTGGAGGTAAAGAACTCAGTACACCATTAGATTGACCTTCTACAATACTATCGCTGATATATTCCCCTATGAGCTACTTGTCTAGATCATTTAGGTTAATGTCTTCTTTTTTATTAAAAAAAAAAAACATAGTAATAGATGTTACACCAGATTAATCTATTCCAGTTGAACTCCTCTGATTGTTACATCACAACTGTTTGTTGGTGATTGAAAACAAAAGCTTTTGAATTCAATTTTTATATAAATTTGCAAATTTTTAATTAGGTTCGTAATAATATATGTAGCATCAGATTGCAGCGTAACTGTTTTTGTTAAATGAGCTTCATTTTGTTCAGGCACAACACAAGCATTAACCACATTAACATTTATATTCTGTGAAACATCAACATGTTTAAATGATCTTTCAGTTGCCTCTAGAGTGAACTAAAGATAATGTAAATTGGAAACTTTCGCTTACATAAATTTCAACGCCATCTCTCTCATTCGTCAATTTTTCTCTACAGAACCTCTTTTGTTTGCAGGATAGTGGATGAGGTTGAGAAAGATAACTCAACTTATTGGTCACATTTTTTATGGCTTCTTCATCGTATTAATTGAGTCACCCTGTTTCTCGGACATTTCCTTTACACAGGGTTTTCTTTTGTTTCTTTCTTTTTTGTACCGCCATTTTTAACTACTTGTTTATTTTTGGTTCATCTCTAATTCTCAATGAGACAATTTTTTCATAGCATATTTATATCACGATGCTATAAAGCTATAAATTGTAGTTTCATGTTGATTAAAACACATTTTTTTTAAAAAATAAAAAATAAATTGTAGTTTCATGTTACTTTTGTTCTACATGCTTGCAATATGGGTTGCATTGGGAAAGAGATCAATTCCTGCTCAATGTCTTTATGCTATCTATTATGCACCTAATCCAATGGCTGAGTGATTTTAAAGGGGAAAAGTAAAACAAAAGGTTGTTACAAATGAGAAAAAGTTTTCGTAATAAAAAAAAAAGAAAAGAGAAAAAGTAAGTGTAAAAATTACATCAAAGCCTATATATAGGCATCAACTAACTACTAATTAATCCTCTTAATTACCAACTAACTATATCTTTAATAGCCTTCCACAAGTTAGAAGGTGTTCACAACACTTCTAGTTTGGATAAGTAATACAAATGTATATCAAATTAAAAGAAAATGCAATGAGATATGCCGGAAATACATCAGCCAAAATTAAAGCCATAAGGCAAAACGCTTAACCATTAAGCAGAAGTCATAACTTGAGGCTTAACTATCTAACAAAAGCAACAAAGCTTAGCCACTATAGGGTAGAAGCTAACATAAAAAAAACCCAACAAATGGCACAAAGAAGCACAATAGCGAACATTAGAAAGTCCGATGGTTACAAAGTGAAACAACAATATTCAAGTTGTGCTAGCTAAAGGTAATTAGCACATCAAACGACCGACATATCAACGAGAAAGAAGATTAAGTAGCATGGCTGATAGTTAGAGAATGAAGCAACAATAGCCATGTTGTGCTCAAAATTAAATAGCACATGATAAAACCAGTCATTCAATCCAAAAATCAATCAAATACAATTGCTCAAGAGGAAAATTAGTCATGATAAAAGTCCGATGATTCACAACCCCATCACAACTTGAGCAGACCTAAAACATAAATGTCTACAAGAAGAGAACCATTCATTAGTTTAATGTACTTTTTTTTTTATAGGCCACACTTAAGTCTTGTAAAGTATATTTCACTCCTAAATAAGATGTAATTTTTTGAATAGTTTTTTTTTCATGCATGTTTAGAATACTATTGTTCTGGACTGGGCCAAGAGCTGGCCCAACCCAACTTTTCCTTTTACAAAATAATAATATTTGTTAACCTGCATTTTTGGCAATTTAGGAATTTTTTTAACAAATTTTTTTTTAAAGAAAATATTTGCACTTTGGCATATTGATGCACCCGGTTGGTCCCTAGGATCGACTTGGTGGAAAAATGAAGTCATTTGGAGCATGGTGGGATCCCAGGCCACCGAGCCGGAAACTGCTCAAAATTTATGGGCGATCTTCCGCACTCATGTGAAAAGGATCTGTTCTGGACTGGGCCAAGAGCTGGCCCAACCTAACTTCTGCTCGACATAAGGAGCTTAGAGCCCCTGCTCGACTCTGTGAATTAAGAGTTGTGCTCGACATAAGGAGCTTGGAGCTCCTGCTCGACATAAGTCATTACTCTTGCTCAGAATCATAACGTCGCCGTACTTCCCACGTGTTCCTATTTACTAGGACACGATACGTAAGAGGTAATCGTCTCTCCACCCGATGAGGGACAACTTATCACCAGGATAAAGACTAAATGACGATTCCTTACTCCAACAAAGGAGAAATCCTGGAAGTCTCTCCTATTGGGCCGTCCTACACAGCCCATTAGGGAGACCTTGGCCCAGCGCTGAGGGATCTATAAATACCCTCCTTCACTTGAGGGTCAGATACTCAATTCTTCTTACTCACTTCACTCCCGTACTTGTTCACTCTTCTGACTTAAACATCGGAGCGCCTGTAGGTACAACCCCCCCCCCCCTCTCCGGTGATTGCAGGTACAACCCCCCTCCCTTCAGTGGTGATTTGCTGCTCAACGTCAACGAAACTACTCATCAAGTGAAGGATTCGCCGGTCCATCATCCTTTCTGATCCCAGGTTAGATCAACTATGAAAATTTTCTTTACAATTTTTCTTTTTTTTTCACCACCAGTTTGAATATAGATTGGGGGTTAGTTCCAAATGCATGTGCTTAGCTAGCTCCCTACAATTAACTGCATGTTCTCCAAAAATAACTAGGCACACCTTACAGAGGTGGTACTTAAGGATAGTGCAATATTATACCATGGACATTTATTGGCCTAACCCATCAATGGGGAAAGCTAGAAGAAATTTTTGGGCAACATGTTTTCAAACACTCAAAAACTGATTTAGGCTTCTGGTCATGTCAAAATCGATTTCTATGTCATGAACAATTTTACCAAAAAAGGTACTCGCCAAAATATTTTGCTCTTTAGGGGGACTGTGTCCTTACTAGCAAAATTGTTAAAGTCAAAAGCAGCAACCATAAGTTGGGATTCGAACGCCAAATACTCAAGTGTTAATAATACTCTCATGAAAAAATATTATTGAAATACTACGTACAATTTCATTTTGTTTCTTTTGTGAATTTTATACTACCATATTACCATTTTGTTTGTAAATAAAAATATACCAGCATATGAAATTGTGAATAAGGTTTCTTTAATATAATAATAACAACCAAATTGTTAATACCTTTAATAAGAAAAAGTGATAGCACATGCCAATAATAGAAAGGGTCATGCTAACTAGTGCTCCGGGGCACTAGTTAAGGATACAAAAATGGTAATTTCTACATTGAAAACAACACTTTTAATATTTTATAAATGTTGATTACACAATTTCCAAAATAACTTTATTATAATGGGTATCCTTAACTAGTATCCTCAGGGCATTAGTTAGCATTTTCCTAAAAGGAACAATCCATGGCATACCGTAAAGAAATGGCAAGAGTCAATAAAATAAAGGAAGAAAAACAATTTGTTCGGTGCGGGAATCGAAAGGGTGTATTTTTGCCGAGAAGTTCAACTTTAAGCAAAAAGTTTCATAAACTAACTTTTTCCAATGCTCCTTATTTGTATATTTTACACACATTAATTAAGTTACTTTTCTAATTAAGTACTTATTGATAAAATTGTTTGGCCCAACTTCTCATTTTAAGGAGTAGAAAAGTCAAAAATAAGTTGGGCAAAACATAACCTAAGTATATAGCAAATATAGATAAGAAATGTAAACCTACAACTACAACCAAAAGTTATTTTTCAATAGCTAACGATCTTCACTATATATCGTGCCTTCGGTTGTCAGCTTCACTGGACAGCAATGGTGGAATTGGAAGGAGATGTAATTTCACATAATGGTGTAAAAGTTGTCCCTTAAACGATACTTTATATTACTAAGCGATTATTCACACAACTGTGGACATCAAAGATATACTCTATATCATTTCCTTAAATGAAGAAATGTGATCAAACTTTTTTTTTGTCAAGTAGCTTAATGACTTGAAATTCCATTCTTAAGGTGAATAAAGGGGATGACCGGGGTTCGAACCCCAATCCCCTGCATAATAATGCAAATGTTCACCAATTGAGCTAAGCTCATGGGACAAATGTGATCAAACTTATGACCTTCCCTTTCAATGATAATTTTTGACCTTAGTCCTTCTGGACCGATCTAAACATACAAAGAAATCAATGTTGAACCGGCCAATCCGACTTTCAAAATCTTGGAAGAAACGAGAAAATTTACCATGGTTTCATTGTTTTAAGCAAAGCTAAAATATATAAAGCACTAATTTGAGTAAATTTATTCAACAGAAAATACATAACACAAAATGTATATGCAAAAATTTAAAGGGAAGATAAAATGTGCAATTATTCAAAATTAAAACAACAATACTTAATGAAAGTATTTCAGTTTTCATTAAACGAAAGTCAATTCCTAAACCTAAATTCCTTTAAAGTTCCAAAATTGAAAAGATACTCCAAAGTGCGTTTATTGACCTATTTCCCTTGTTTCAAAAAGTCCAAGTTTATCATATTAGCTTTGTTTGGCCTACATCACAAGAAAAACATGTTAATTTCTATTCTTTTGAGATTTTTCAAAGAATAAAACAAGATAATCATTTAAGCAATGAACTTAACTACAATGTAACAATAACACAAAAATAAATACCAGAAAAGACATTGACACGTCAAAACTAGTAATATTCTAAGAAAATAATATAATTAAATATAATCACTTGTATTTGTGTTATATTAGTGTCTATGCTATAAAGCATAACTACTCCTAGAATTAATTTGAATATTACTAATAATTAAGAATAGTTTAATTTATATGCATTTATGGTGTGAAATGTCAATCATAATTCATAACCTTTCTTTATCATATTGGAACTTTCATCAAATAATATATAAGCAATGTAACTTAAAAGTTAAATAACTAAGGCATAAAAATCATTATTATATGACATTATAAAAAAAATATGGGTACCTTGGTCTTATGAGTGTATTCTGAGCCCCCAATTGTTGTTGTACATTGGACGTGATCAGGGTAGTTGGGGTCCACACATGTTGGTCTCCTTGAACCTATTCATCTGAGCTCGAAGTATAGCATTCTCAGCTCGAAGTTTTTCATTTTTCTCCTTCAAAGCTTTATTCTCTTCTCTTTGACTTAGGATCTATATAAAATAATAAAATAATTAGTTATAAAGAGACAACTGAATCAACAAAAGTTGATGTATCTGATTTATAATATAATCCAAATACATTAATTTTTGTTGACCCAATTGCCTCTTATATAAAGGAACGAATGAAGTATAATATTGTTATGACCATCAACATAACGAAACAATGAATTAATTAATAAAGTGCATAACTTAAACTTGACCTTTTTGTACTATAAAAAACATAAATTTTATCAAAATTACCTTCAATTTGGTTCGCTTGTTCCAAAACCAGAACTTAACTTGTGAAGGATCTAAGCCAAGACGATGACCCAACTCTTTTCTTTCACTCTCATTTGGGTGATCTTTCAGCTTGAAGAAACTAATCAGAAAACCAAGTTCATAAAGTTCATTAAAAAAAAAAAATCAGAGCATGCAATACAAACATAAACAATATAAATCATTGCATTCAAATAAAACTTAATAGTCCTACACATCCAATTCTTCTATTTGCTCTTGTGTGATGCAAAGATTGCTCCTTTTTTTGGGACATTGGTCGGGTTGTGGTTGTTCACTTGGCAACTCATTATCAAACATATGACTCACAATGTTACGACGTTGTCGAGAGCCAAACATGTTGGTTGGTTTGCTTAATCCTTCTTTTGAAATAAACTGCCAAAACGAGAATTCAAAAATGTGATGAGAAACAAAATGAGTACATTAAAAAAAAAAAAAGAATTAAAAAAAATAATGATATAGATATGCATGTATTTGGCATCTTATTTGTTATTTTTTCAATCAACATTTATCTTTACACCTTATGACTAAAATGTTTATATATATTTGTTTACAATTATTTTTTTTAATTCAAGTGATAATAAAATTCATTTCAAGCAGTTTCAGATGAAATACAAACTCAACATATTGCTATTACATGTTTAAACAATTACTATTGAGTTATCACCTCGAGTGTAAAAAAAGTTGTTTTCAAATAATCTATATCCACTCTTTTTTACAAGCAAAAAATTTACTTTTTAGTTCATTAAAGAAACTGTGATTTTTAAATAAGTTTATATGTGATTTTTTAAACATAAGTTTTTTTAAATTCGAATGAGTGGGAAAATTAAGTGTCCTACCAATTCATGTCGAAGATTAATTAAAAAAAAAGTTTTTTTTTACTCTTTCATACGATAACACGGGTAATAGATAAATGTTATTTTGTCAAATGATATTTGGACAGCACTTGGCAAAATTTATGACCATGGATTTAATGCAATAATATTCCTCCTTAGCCATCAAATCCACTAGCCATTTCTCACCACATTGTTTTTACATAAATTGTCAGCTCGCTATTGTTTGACTAATTTTTTTATTCGTTACTCTGTTTGATCAATTTAACACTAATTTTTTAAGATGAAAGATCATATTGCGGAGAAACTCTCTATTAAGAATTTAAATGTTGTTGCATTTATCACTCGATTCAAATCAAAACAATTGGTTAAATTAAAAAGATTTAATTCAATCAAGGCACTTGGTTAAATTGGAAGAGATCTAACCCATCTTGATCTAGAATTCGTTAACATAATTGAAAATACTTGAGTATAATAAATTCAACAACAAATAAGAATAGTTTGTCATTTAAGAATAATTGAGATCCCCGTGAAAATCAAATCAAATTTAAATAATTATGAAAATCATTTTTCTTTTTGACGAAAAAAATATCAAATCTTGTAATCATATCATTGGATACACAAATAGTAAAGTTAAATCAATTGAAATGGTAAAAACTGATCGAGTACAAGATAGATAAAAAATTATGAAAATAACTTATTTGTCAGAGAAATAATGTCGATCAATACCTGATTGGTGGTGGATATCGAAGCAATGCCGAATGAAGAAGGAGATGATTAAGGAGAACTGATCGTCGACAGCCGCAGAGTCACTGTGTTCTCTAGGTATGGGAAGGTAAGTTGGTATAAGTGAACAACTAGGGTTGAGACTAAGATGATACGTTTTATAGAAAAATAGAATTGATGTTAGGTTAAAGTTAGAGTTTCAAAATGGATCAAGTATAATTGGCCCAAACAGTATGATATAGATTATTTGTTGGGGTTATAAAATTTAAGTCTAAAATTATTGAAAATTACTTTTGCCACCCTATGGGTTACTCGCGCGCCCTACAAAATAACCAAAATACCCTTCAGTAGCTTAAGTATCAGATGTAGGAAAAATGACTAATTTTGAAAAATATCGTCCGCTACTTAAGTAGAGGACGTTATAAATGTAGGGTGTTTTGGAGGGTGTCCGCTACTTAAGTAGCGAATAGAGTTATTTCGGTAAAATCGTAGGGCGCGCGAGAAAAAGTGCAGGGTGGCAAAAGTAGATGTTAAAATAGAAACTTACGTAGTCTTCGTATACATATCTGGCCATATGTTCTCCGTCGAGTAGAACCCTCCGCCTCTTCCAAGGCTCTTGTTCTTTCCCGTTGTAGAGACGCGGTCCCAGAATTATCATTGATGTCACGTCAATCCAACAGAAATCAAAAACAATAACGAATAGAAAATCAAGTCTAATTCAAACATTGACAACACGCAACAATAATCCGCTACCTAAGTGAAGGATTAAACCAGTCAAGAATAAGAAAAAAAATGCGAAAAAGGAGAAAAAATGTGAATAAATGAACTAACCTCATCGTTATTGATGATTGAAGTTGTTTGTGACCTTTGATTCTGATCACAATGGCGAAGAAACGAGTGGATTTGCACTTGAAATGCGATTTTGAGGTTTGGAATGGTTTTGAGAGTGTTTGTCTCATGTTTGAAACTAACAGAATGAGGGGGGGGAAGGTGTTGGCCTTGCTTATATACGTTACGTCTCTCTGTTGCTTAAGTGGCAGGTGGTTTTAAAGTGTCTGTCACTTAAGTTGCATATGAAGATCGTTTTGGTAGGGTGTCTCTGGAAGGGGTAAAATCTGAGGCATTAGGAAATTTGAAATTATTTTTCATCCGCTAAATAGCAGACATGAGTATTTTTGTAATTTCGTTGGGCGCGCAGGAAAACCAAAATTTCGTATCCTAGGAAACAAATTTGTGAGTTTTGTGTCTAGATGTGCGCGACAAGGCAACCCTATTATGTTTTAACATAATTTTGTATCCAATGTGACAAAATTTAAAAAAATTGGCGTTTCGGTAACTACGGGACGAAATTGTGTGTTTTGTGCCCAAATGTGCGCGACAAAACAGACCTACTGTGTTTTAACATAATTTCGTATCTCAGGTGACGAAATTTCACAAAATGGGTGTTTCGGTAACTACGGAACAAAATTGTGTGTTTTTTGCCCATATGTGCGTGACAAGGAAGACATACGTTTGGTCACGAAGGGGGCCTTAGGCGACAAAATTTATTTCCTTCGTTTTCTACAATATGAATGCCTTATTAAGGACATTTTGGTCAAGGGGTCTTAGAGTATCATAGGTGGGCGAAAAAAGCAATTTTCATGTTGTAATGCCCAATTTGGTCGAGCCTATTAAACAACAACGTTACTCCCTCCGTCCCAATTTAATTGACACAGTTGACTGTTTCACGCACGCCAATGCATAACTTTGATGATTAATATTTTTAATTGCATAATAGAAAAAATATAAAAAGTTGATATTTTGAAAATACTCATCGAGACGAATCAAACAAAATCTTATATGCTAATATTTATTTTTGTTTATTATTAGAAAATAAAGGTCAAAGCAACTTAAAATATTGAATCCCAACTTAAATTAAACTATCATACTGACTTTGTTGAACTATTTGGTAAAAAATAGCGAATAACTGATAAGTTAGCTTACAGGATTTTAGCTTATAACAAATAAGCTAGCTGATTGAATTTGTAGTGTTTGCTAAAATTAGTGGTTTAACTAGCTTATATGTATGAAATGACGAAAAAAATATATGTTTAATTAATATTTAATATTTTATTGTAAAAAAAATTAATATTTAAGTTTTTTAAAATAAAATGTAAGGGCTAAAACTGGAAGAAAAAAAAAGGAGATAAGTTATATTAAGCTATAAGCTCATAAGCTACATGAAAAATAAGCTATAGCCTTTTTTTTTTATTTTGAATGGAAAATATATTATCAATATTAATTAAAACCAGGTCTCTGCACAAGATAAACAAAGACTGATAAAAGAGATGCTACAAAACTAAGACGCTGTATATATGCGGAATACCGATGAAAATACCAAAACAAACATCACCTAATAGATGTCACTTTTAATCTCATTCTTAGAAAGACACTCTTTAGCTTCCAGACCACCAGAGAAGTCACCAACTCGACTCATAAAGACGCCACTACACACTAACACCCGATTTCGAATCAAAAGTGACCGGCCCATCAGAATCCAAAAAACAGCTTCGTGGGCCAAAAGTTGATGGTAGAATGAAAACCTAGGCATATATGTCTCTGTTCGCAAACCACCTTCAAGCATTCAACACTGATGTGGTAGAGGTCAATCACATTTGTAACACCCCGAAAATCCCAGCATAAAAATTTCATATATTAACAGAGTTTAACACATTCAGGATGTCACATATCATAAAATCACTAAACAAAAATGAATAATAATTTATTCCTTATCATTATTCAATATGGCAGCGGAATTCATAAATTAAAATCCAAATCATTTCAAGGATAATTTAACATCAAATATATCCCTTCAAGAAGGTCTTGGCACAAGGCCTTATCAAAAATCTCATAAAATGTTTAACAACCAATTCTTAAATAATTAATTCTTAAATAATACGTAAAGGATAGAAACAATAACAAATATCCCCATCCCGTTACATATCAGAGCATCCTAAGACACCTCACACAACGGAATCCTCACGTACGCACCTAAGCCTGATCACCTGCAAGTTACCCATACGAATGGCAACATTTTCAAGCAGAAGGGGTGAGAAACACAGTCAATAATATATATCATATAATTCAATAATTAATGATAAACAACATGAAATCATCACTTTAATCATATCCTAGCAAGATAGCATTATTTCAACATAAACAACGCATCATAATAGATAGCATTTATCATAGTAAAGCATATCACGATTTCGACACTTTTATTCATCATAATCACGCCACGAAATTAACACTATCACCATCACATCATCACTTAAACGACTTCACGACGACACGACCTGACAATGCAACACTACACTAAGACATCATGCATGTGGTACCATATTTTAAGCATTAATATGCTTCATCTCCACTTTGAGCAAAAGCTCCATCGCAACTTTGAGCAAAAGCTCCAACGCCACTTTTATGCATATGCAATGGACTCCACTTATAACTTAAACAAGTTAACAACTTTACACTGACTCGACAACAATAATGATTGTGCCTAGGTTCTTTGAACCACCCTCCCAAACTTTGACAACACCGACACAATACTCAAATCATTCAAGGATATCAACTTAGCACATATACATTAATCAATTACATTCGTATCAAACCAGAACATTCTTCAAAGGCAAAACAAGTTTGATCAACATGACATAAGCCAAATACTCATAAATACTTCAACTAATTCCCTAATACTTAAGTTTGAGGTTGGGAAGCCAACCATAAGTTTTTGGACTAACTTGGGATTAGTTATGCTAATTTTCCTTAAAGTTTTCTAAAGACCCACTTGGACTATTTTTATCATAACTCAAAATCTACAAACACTTTTCTAGTCATTCCAAAGCCATCAGAAAGCTAACTCAATTATCTACAACTTTCATGTTTACACCTAAGGCCAATTCTGTACCTATCAATACCAGGTTTTATTTCAAATTCGGGTACAGAAGCTGAAACTTCACTGTGACCTACATCTAGTAATTCGGTGCTAACTTAAGTTCTAAAAACAGTTTTGAAGTCAAACAACGCCATTGGAAAGTTAAAATCCTTATCTACAACTTTCGTGTTTACACCAAAACCCAGTTCAAAACAGAAACATGTGAAAAAGATGCAAGAACTTGAAACAGAGATGCTGTCACTGTGCAGCTTTCGGGAAAAGTGACATTTTTCACCCAAAACCCAATTTTTATGAACATCCAACCCCAAATCGAATTAGAATAATGTTTACAGGTTAGGTATACAACATAGCAACCAAAACAACACAAAATCATGCATCAAACCACACAGATCATCACATTATAGCAATCATCATAAACTTTTCTAAACCCTAAAATCAAGAACATCAATTCTTCAATTTCAGAAATTATATATATATATAACTAGTGAAAGGAATCCCACCCTTACTTAATTAAGCAATGAAAAGCAATTCCACAACAACGATTCCTCCCTAGTCCTCTCCTAGCTTCCTCTTGGTTCTTCTCAAACTCTCTCAAAAACTCTCTTTTTCTCAGTATGTGAAATATGTTTTGGTCTTACTTTCTATGTTTTTCTTTTACTGAAAAGTGTAACTCCCCACTAATAACAATTAACTCTCTTTTTAATTCCTATTAATTTCACTTATTCCCCCTTAGCTCAAATGAATATTATTCTACTCCTATTTAATCTTAAATAACACAAATAATATTATTTCTCTTACATTTTTCTAAACAATCCTTATAATAAAATAATAATATACCACATGTCACATAAAACATCATATCATCATTTAAATCACACATTATACACATAACATTATATATATTAAAATAAAGTCATATAACACTATAGAAAGTACTCAAATAGTAAATAAAAGAAATTAAATAAAGTCATATAGCTCAATTGGTAGTGGGAATGGATTGAACATGTACTTATCCCCAGGTACATGAGTTCGATTCCCACGGAAGGCAAAAACTCCAATAGTGAAGGGGGTTGGAGAAGATCGTGAGGTAATAGTGCCGGGAGCGCCGAAGGCCCGGGCTGTTACATAAAAAGGCGCCTTTTTATGTAACAGCCCGAGCCTTCGGCGTTCCCGGCACTGCTACCTCACGATATTCTCCAACCCCCTTCTCTATTGGAGTTTTTGCCTTCCGTGGGAATCGAACCCATGTACCTGGGGATAAGTACATGTTCAATCCATTCCCACTACCTGTTACAACATTCACAAGAAATCTACAAATCTCAACAAATTTAGACATCAACAGAGACTAAAAAAGAATCTTGCAAATCTCAACAGATTTAGAAAACAGTCAGGGAATAAGTGTCATGGTAAAACCACCACACACATGGCATCAACCACATACCGGCGACACCAGATCCAAACGCCACCACCCATCACCTTACCACCGCTACACTACCTTATCACCTTCAACCACCACCATCCGAACACAACACCAACACAGACCACACAGTTGGCTTTTGTTCTACAAAGAAATGAGATTTTTTTTTTCACACCACCTCCACTGTAAGAAAAACTATCGCCAAAGCCAAAACAAGCCAGCAGCTCCGCCAACTCCAACCCCACCAACAAAATACTGTAAACATAAAAATGACGGCAGCGGCAACACCACCACCATTAGTGAAAACAAAAACAAAAACAAAGATCAATCTTTTTGTTTTCCAAACCAGAACCCACCGTAACAAAGATTCAACTTTTGTTTCTCGAACCCAAACAACGAACCACCGCACCAAAGCTCCGGAACAAAAGAACGATGCATAGCACGATTTCGGAAACAGAGCAAAAGAAACGACGCAGAACAACAGTCCACAATTGAGCAAAATGCTGGTGAACTATTAGTGGTACGCGAGACATTCAGATCCAGTCCCACCACCAAGAACATTACCAAATTGAGCTTTTAACTTATAAGTTAACTTATTTGTCTTACAACCCATTTACCCATGTTTAATACATAGATAGTTGACATGTGGCAAAATAATTTTAATGGCTCAAAATAAAAACTTGTACTACAATAATTGTTTTAAGGCTTAAATATAATTTTCATCCATGTATGTTCAAATATTTTGGTTTAAGTCCTTAAAACTAAAATCCGCAGGAAAATTCGCAGAAAACTTGCGAATTTTCCTACGGATTTTAACTTTAGGGACTAAATTTTTTTTTTTTAAACATACAGAAATGAATTCACAAGAAAAAAATATACGGTGATTAAAACCAAAAAATCACGACTTACGTAGACGAAAATCGTATTTAAGCATTTTTTAATAAAAAACAAAAGAAAATAAATAAGGAACGAAGAAACAATAACCGCGCGTCGTCTTCTTCCATCTTCAACTCACCACCTCTTCCTCTCGCCGCCACACACCACTCCGTCCGTCACAGAGGCGGCGCCCTTCCCCCATTCTTCTCCTGCAACCGTCACACACCGTCTCTCCTTCATGACCAACCTCCCTTTCACTGTCGTCCTCGCATTCCCATAATTGCAGAAACCTCCATTCCTTGCACTACAAAACCTGAAGAGAATGTTGTTACGTCATACAACAACAATCTTCAAGTTCCACATCTTCACTTATCATCATTCCCCTCAATTTACCACCGCCTCAATAACATCTTCATTCAAACGCTACCTCACAACTTATTCATCGTCCCCGTCACTCACACATTTCAACAAACACCTTACGTCCCTCACAAAAAAGAAAAAACACTCAACCGCCATTTATCGTTTCAACCAAATTGAGTTAAATAGAATCATTACTCCTTGTATCATCACTCTCACTATCATTATCACGTGTTTTTGTCAATTGGGTCGTGTCTCTTTAGCTTTTTCAGTTTTTGGGAAGATTATGAAACATGGGTATCATATAGATACTGTGACATTGAATGTGCTTATGAAAGGTTTGTGTGTTAGTGATAATGTTATGAAGGCGTTGGAGTTTCATGATGAGGTTGTTGGTAAAGGGTTTAGATTGAATGAGGTTAGTTATGGGATTTTGATTAATGGGTTGTGTAAAGATGGGAAGGTTAATGTGGCTATTCATATGTTGAGAATGATGGAGAGAGGCTGTTTTTTTGTGAAGGGTAATGTTGTTATGTATAGTACTGTTATTGATTGTTTGTGTAGAAATGGGTTTGTGAATGAGGCTTGTGATTTTTATAGTGAAATGTTGGGGAATGGGGTTTTTCCGAATGAGTTTACGTATGGATCGTTGATTCGTGGATTGTGTGGTGTGGGGAGGGTTTGGGAAGGTTTTGGATTGTTGGATGAGATGGTTAGGGAGGGTTTATATGTAAGTGTTCATGTGTTTACTGTTTTGATTAATGGGTTGTGTAAAAAAGGTATGTTATTGGAAGCATGGGGGGTATTCGATGAAATGGTTATGAGAGGGCATAAACCTAATATTGTTACTTGTATTGCTTTGATGGGTGGGTATTGTTCGAATGGTAATGTGGATGTGGCAAGGGAGTTGTTTGATGCGGTTGTTGATTGGGGTTTTGCGCGTGACGTTTGGACTTATAACATTTTGATTTATGGATATTGTAAGGTTAAGAGATTGGATGATGCTATGAGAGTTTTTAATGAAATGCATCGTGAGGGTTTGGTTCCGAACCTTGTTACTTACAATTCTCTGATTGATTGCTATTGCAAAGCTGGTGATGTCTCGCGTGCTTGGGTGGTTTTTAAGACAATGCATTATAGTGGTTTGACACCTGATATTGTTACGTGTTGTATTTTTTTAGATGCTTTGTGCAAAAGCCAGCATCTTGACCATGCAATTTTTTTGTTTAATCAACTGGTTGAAAAGGGTTTGGAACCTGATGTTTGGAGTTATACCATTTTGATTAATGGGTGTTGCACAAATCAAAGGATGGGTGAGGCCATGGATCTTTTGAAAGAAATGCATCTTAAGAATTTGGTTCCTCATATTGTAACTTACACTTGTCTTATTGATGGCTTGTGCAGATATGGGAGAATCTCAAATGCTTTATGCAAAAACCAACATCTTGACGAGGCAATTTTGTTATTTAACCAAATGATTAAAAGTGGTTTGGAACCTGACGTTTGCTGTTATACTATCATGATTGATGGATATTGCCAGAGTAAAAGGATAGATGAAGCAGTGAATCTTTTCAAAGCAATGCATATGAAAAATGTGGTTCCTGATATTGCAACTTACACAATACTTTTATATGGCTTTTTCCAATCTGGGAGAATCTCGTATGACTTGCAGCTTGTTAATAAGATTCGTGACCCTAATCCACCTCCTTCTGTTCTCAATTACCTAGATGCACTTTTCACAAGCAAGCATGATGACAACAAGTGCCTTGCTTCAGCCTATTGTTAGCAGAGGAATATGTTATTGTGAGTACAATTAACTAAACTTACTGATTGATTGTATGAAGCTGGAATAAATAGTGCACAAGATTTTCCATGCATCTTTTGATTAAAGGATGTTGTCATTTACAAAACATCTTTCCATTCTGTAATGTTGCAGACCCAATCCCCCAGCACACAAGTTGATAAAGCCGGCATCCCTTTGAAGGCAAACTGAAGCAAGATGGCGGCAGTGAGAGCTGAGAAAGAGCGTCTCAACCATATCTTAAGGTTCCCACCTCACTACCATCCATGAAACCCTACAGGTTTTGGATCAAACTCCTTCCTTCGATGCCAAAGTCACCTGGGAAGACGTCATTAAGATGTCTGAACAAGTTTCTAAACAAGCTACTACAGGTTTACTCTTTCCCTCTGATTCTATGCTTTCTTTCTTTTTACTAGAGATTGTAGTTAGGGAAGATTTAGTTGTTCACATATGTAGCTATGTGTTTATGAAGTTAGGGCACTGTTTGTATAAACAAATTAATTAAGCACTTATAGCATTAAGTGCTTATGTATAAATTGTTTCTATAGCAAATGATAAAATAAAGTCATAAAAGTTGTAAGTTGTTTCTGTAAGCTATCCTGTAGAGCTTATGAAAATATGCTGAAAATAGTTTATGGACATGTCATAAGCTGTTTGCATAAGCTATCTTAAATAGTCTTACAAGTGCTAGTGCCGATGGATAAGCTCAAATAAGTCAGCTATACAAGTTATAAGTTGTTTTCGCACGCTATCCTGAAGAGCATATAAAAATAATTTGAAAATAGTTTATGTCCATGTCATAAGCTGTTTGCATAAGCTATCCTAAATAGTCTCACAAGCGCTAATGCCGGTGAATAAACTCAAATAAGTCGATTCATACAAGTTATAAGTTGTTTTTGTACGCTATCCTGAAGAACCTACAAAAATAAGTTGAAAATAGTTTATGGACATGTCATAAGCTGTTTGCATAAGCTATCTCAAACAGTCTCACAAGTGCTAATGCCGATAAGCTCAAATAAGTCGGTTCATACAGGTTATGAGTTGTTTTCGTAAGCTATCCTGAAGAGCTTACAAAAATAAGTTGAAAATAGTTTATGGACATGTCATAAGCTATTTGCATAAGCTATCTTAAATAGTCTCACTAGGGCTAATGGCGGTGGATCAGCTCCAATAAGTCAATTCATCCGGACCTTAAATTTATTTACTTTCTCTGCAGTTGGAATGCTTTGGACTGGAGACCAACCGGAGGCGAAAGCAATTGAGGAAAACACGATATCCTACTTCAACAATCTACAGGTTTTCTCTTGATTTCTTACGGCAGCATAGTAGATATGGGGCCTACTTTGTCTCCAAGCATTCATGAATCTGTCAAGCAAGTTGTTGATTCCAGCTTCAGGTTGACGAAGGAAACTGTCTCTTTATATGGTAATCTCTTTCTCTTCCTCTCTCTCAATCACAGTCAGTAAAACACATAATTGACCTGGAAAGATATACTATTACTAACAGTTTATTTAATTATTGATTATTGACATTAAAATTTCATATATCTAGTGATTTTTTATTTAGGATTGCAACTAATCACTAACATGTGTAGATCAATAAGATATCACTTTTTTTGGTACTGGACTGTGATTGTAGAGAAGAGAGAAACAAGGGGAGAGCAGAAAAAAGAAAAAAAGAAAAGAGAACATGCTTATTTCCAGACCATCAGTTCAATCCACTTTCTCTGTCAGGAAGTAGACTGCGGCATTGAGAGTTGAGGAAAAAGCATGTATCTTGTTCATGATATATAGGTGATGTGGGTAGTTGAGGAATGCCAGTTATGATGCTAGCCTAGATATTTAGTTTCATTGCACATGTCAAAATGGCGGTAGATGTGTTTCTGAATCCTTCTTGTGATATACCTCAGCTTAATTAGAAATCATTGTGACTGCATTGACATTTACCGCACGGTCACATCTCTAAAGAAAATAGATAAATAAACGCACACAAGAACACATACGATTGATCACGGAGCTCGGCCAATTGTGTTTTTGTCTCCAACTGTAAAGTGGCTGCTGTAGTTTTTCTATAATGCAGTGCTTAGGATTACAGAGTACAAAGTTGTTTAAACACTACAATCAAATTCACCTTGCGGGGGATAGAGTCAAGCTCCAATCTCATCAATCTGTTTGCCAAGTTCCTGAAAAAAGCTGCAACAATTTTTCAAGTGAATCTACAAAACCACTGTTGTCACTTGGTTTTTCCATCTTAATCAAGCCTGTGATGGAGCGAATAAGTTCTTTTAAGACTGATAGGTTTGTCAGGAATTTTACATTTATAAATTGACATTTAATCAGCTTAATTAGAAATCAATGTGACTGCATTGACATTTACCTCAGCTTAATTAGAAATCATTGTGACTGCATTGACATTTACCGCAACTTAATTAGAAATTCATCATTTCTGCTTTTGACCCCCGATTCCTGATTGTGGTTTTTGAACTAAATTAGGTCTATTTAGCAGGTGCTCACCCAGAACAAAGCTATTAAAATCGTCAATGCAGAAATGTAAGTGTTTCGGAGTGAAAGATGTCAATAATCCTATAATGCTTGGTTGGCGGTGTCATCCTGTTAAATTTGTGAATCAACAATTTTTTTTTTGCTTTCTTTTGCAAGTCTTTTTTCCTTCTGACTTCAATCTTCTCAATTTGATTTGCAGAATTGAAAAATTTATGGACTATCCTATTCCCTGAGGGACATTCAGACAACCTATCTGAAGATTTTTTTGGAGCTTCTTACTAATGGAAGAAGAAAAAATTGTCTTCTGGTGATGGCTAACAGTATCTTATTGCTCTCATGGTCATTCTGGTATAATTGGCAAAAGCTATAGATTCAGCAACTTTGTCAATTTTGGGCTTTTATAAACTTTGCAGCAGAGAATTGCAATTTGAGGAACATCTAAGCAACTTGTGAATTGTGATTTTCCACACAAGTTATTAAGGCAATGGGCTGTTTGAATATTGAGCTTGATTATTTGGGCACAATTGTTGCCAAAAGGATGTTACATGTTTGGATTTTTTTCGAATACTATCCCAAAGTCACATCAGAAGTATATTTTCAGAAAAAACACAACTTTTGTGCTGTCCGGATGTATACTCCTGATTCTCGAACAAAAATACAGTTGTTTCTGCCGTCTGATAGTATAATTCCAGACACACGTGCAACTTTTTTTTATAAATCTGGAGATAGGAAAATAAGCTCTCCATTGTTCTATGTATCAGTGAACTCGATGAAGGAGATTTTGATACCATAGCATAATATGGAATCATGACCGTGGCTTAATAATGATCACCCCATAATCTAGTGTTATAGAATGTAGATTCATTTTTATGGTTTAAAATTAGTTTGTCTCTTTTGATATTCTTTCTTGCAAACTTTAAGGCTGTGCTATAAAGATAGGCTTTTGTTTTGATTCTATATTTTCATTTTGATTTTGTTTTATGCGTCCTAACATAGGTGTCAGATATAATTAGATAATCAATTAACTGTCATACAAGCCATCATTAATGGTTTAACAGACATGCTTTGTCGATTATACACAAGTGAAATAGTCTTGCACCATGTATAAGTTTATTTTTCACCTTGAATCAATAAATTGTATGATATTTCATTTGATTCAATAGTAGAATCTAACTTGTGGATGATACAATGTCACTTGTGCGTTATAGAACTAACATAATATATTTGGTAAAAGAAAACTAGCATAATATATAAGCCATTTATATCTAGATCTCTCTGAATAACTTGGTTTATATTTTATTGTTTTTATAATTTTTGATTTTTTCTGCTTACAAATACTTTAATGGATCTTCTCTACATATTGCCAAAATAAAACCCACGATCACAATTTATTCTACAAAAGAGCAGCTATTTTTAGGGCTTATTGTTACACCTCTTTGTATTAAGAACCAATTGATTAATAAAATGAGTTAAATTTGCTTTTGTTAAAAAAACTCTACAAAAGAGTTTGACTCTATAATGATTTCAATCATGATATCATATCTTGTGTGATTTGATCACTTATCTAATCTAACAAAGAAGAATACACAATGTATTTTTTTTTTATCAGAGATTAACAAAATTGTTCCATATTTTTAGCATGAATTATGCCCTAAAAAACATGACCTAACACAAACCTATTTATTTGAGAGCTTCTTCCCCTGCCGCCATCATTCTTAAAAACAAATATCGTTTAGATTTCTGTTAGAATGGTAAATACTATATGAAATTTCCACATTAAAAAAATATTTTAGATTTGAACTCCGAATTCCACAGATATTCAACCTGACAATGTTGACATTTTTCAATCGAACATATAAAATCTTAAAATTTTATATATAAAAGGTGTTCATATCCTAAAAGATGAACAATATCTAAAAGAGCAACGTATAAAATCTCAAATTTCATAATTTTCAACTCTCGCTTTCTAAAATGACAATAGGTATATTTCTAGAAAATCGGGGAGACGTACGAAAAGAAATTCACAAAACAAGAAACCAATTGGGCTGGCCCATTTTTGTGTCACTTTTGTAAAATCTTACAAACAAAAATTCAAACTAAAAAAACCTACGAACCCGACACCACCGCAAAACAACCTTTGCAACCAACAACCACCCTAGTTTTCTCAGAAAATTTAATCATAGTTATGTGTTACAACTATTAACTTAGTTTGAAATTTGTTTTTCACTGAGAAAGAGTTCAATGGCGAAAGAATTATTGAGCCTTGATAATGGCACAACCTGTTCTTCATGGAACTACTCTGACACAAGACTTGCTACTGGTTCAGTTGATGGTACTCTTTCGATATTCGATTTAAGGGATCCAACGTCTTCTTCTAGCTCTCTCCGTTCTTCTTTCAAAACTAAGGTCAATTTAATATTCAATTATTTTTTTTGTTGATAAAATTATCTTTGCTTATGAATGCATTGATACTAGTTAATGTGAGACTGCATAAGTTTTTTTTTTCTTCTTATTTTAAGGGTCTTATTGGATTGATTAGTGCCTGTTTGGATTAGATTATTTTTGAGCTTATGGAAAACAAGCTTATGCAAATAAATAATTTTTTTATGTATTATTATAAGTTTCTCGAGCTAGTTTATGATAAAATAGCTTATAAAAATACAATTTTTGGTAGTGAAAATTTATAAATGAACATAAAACTTTATTTATTTGCATAAGTTGTTTTGCATAAGCTAAAAAATAAGCTAATCCAAACAGACCCCTAATCTACTAGCATAAGCACTTGTGATTGAGTTTGTTTAGGAGAGGGGAAACTACTTATGACATATCTATAAGTTGTTTTCTGCTTGGTTAAGTTTCTGTTAGCTCTGGTGGAAACAATTTTTGGCTAGACTTTACTTATCTCGCGGCCAAACTCTCTGGATTACTGGGGCCCCTCCCTCTGCGAACCAGAGATTAATACCAAAACAAAAAAAAAGTTTTTATAAGCTCTGCCGGATTGTTTATAAAAACAATTTAGAGCTTAACAGATTTTATTTTATGTTTTGTTATAGAATGAAATAGCTTACATAAGTACTTAAGACTTGTTTGGATTGACTTATTTGAGTTTATCTACTAGCATAAGTACTTATAAGAATCTTTGGGAGAGTTTATGAAAACATCTTATGAAACTCCATATCATAAACTCTTGAGGATAGCATGTGAAAACAACTTATATAACAATAGTTTGACTTATTTTTTCTTTTGTTATAAAACTAGCTTATTATACATAAGCACATAAATGATAAGCATTTAGGCTATAAGTAGAGCTGGGTATACGGGCCAAGGTCCGCGGGCCGGCCCGTTTAACCCACAGTTTTGACGGGCTTAAGTTGTTTATCCGAACATACCTTTGTATGATAAGCGCTTATGCTATAAGTGTTTAATTAAGTTGTTTATACAAACAATGTCTAAGTCTTTAACTGAGTTTCTCAGCTAATGTGCTTCTCTTAGTGATTTTCTACAGTTAAGTTTTTACCCCCAAAACTCTAAAAGTTCACGAAGGAAACCATAGCTCCGTTTACTTTGTGAAAATGTTTTCCATTTTCATTTCTTAAAATATGTGTTCATTTTAACTTACTAATAAGATGTGAAACTCTAGAAGTGAATCATTGTGATGAAGAGAAGATGAAATGCTAGCTAGGGCCTTGAGGGATGCTGCATTTCTCGAAATAATAAATGCATTTTTTTTTTTTGCTTATTCATTGTTTTCATAAAATGCACACAATTGTTCACTTCAAGAGTCTCTTAACTTCTTGGTAGCAAGTAAAATTAATTTTTTAAAAATAAAAATAGAAAATATTTTCACAAAGTAAACATGGCCGTATAGTTTATATAAGAACAATTTGACTTATTTATGTTTTGTTATAGAAATTACTTACATAAGTACTCATACGACAAACACATGCTATAAGTGCTTAGTTAAGCTGTTTAACCAAACACGGTCCAAGAATTTATTTTAGTTGCTCAGCTCTTATGCTTCTCTCGGTGTTTTTTACATTTGTGATTTCTATCCCCTTGAAACTGTGAAGGTTCATGAAGGAAACATTGTGAAGATAGTATGGCTTCCACCGGAGTATGGTGATGCAGTTGCATGTATTTCCGCCGATGGAATTGTTTCATTGTTGGAAGAGATTGTCGAAGGTATCATTGATTCGGTTTCTTCATTCATGGCTTGTTTTGTTGTGTGTTTTACATTTTCTTCATGAACATTTAAGTTAAAAGCTTACAGCTTTTCATACGTTATATAAATTGTCTATATAGATTCACAACCTCTTCAGTGGAAGCTATGCAAAACCTTTGGAAGCAGTGCGAGTAAAGTCCTCGATGTTCAATTTGGAATCTCTTTGTCTCATTTGAAAATGGTTAGTTTTCGAAGCTTTAAAAAAAACTGAATTTCAAATCGCCATTTGTAATAACTGATATTTATTATATCAAACATTTTTCCTCTATGTGCATTTTTTTTCACATGAAAGTAAATACTATTGATTTACACCGTTTTACATTTTTATGAACACCAAAGGTTGCTGCATATTCAGATGGTCATGTGAGAGTTTTCGAGCTCTTAGATCCCTTGGAATTGAGTAACTGGCAGCTTCAGGTGAAACTAGCTTGTTCCATCTTCTCTTATTCATGAAATGAGATACTTAATATTTTTCTTACAATAAACTAACAGATATTTTTTATTCTGTTCTTTCTTTGTAGGCTGAATTTCAAAATGTTATTGAATCGGTGTCTTCGTTTGGAAAGGCTTTGTCCCTCTCTGCGTCCATATCTTTGAATCCACAAAAGGGTGGAAGCCAAGAATCCAGCTTCCTTGTAGGTTTCAATTCAAATACACCAGAGCTTAATTCTTCCAAGGTAACTAAATCTAGTCCAAATTTTGTTCCTGTTATTTCATTTTAATTTGAGCTGCATTGTCTTAAATTTTCGAGAATTGTCTCTCCGTATATGTTAAGTCTGAACTGTGCATATAGCCTTGCAAATGTTATAGTCTGTGACAACATGGAAGGCTTCATTGTTTTAACACCCTAAAAATGTTCTCCACATATTTCTCATTTTGGGTTTGAGCAGTTCTACACTATGTAGCACCGACATTTCAGTTTGAAGGTGTGTCTGGTGTCCGACACATGTCAATGTTTGACATCGACACGTGGCTACATTCAATTTTCTAAAATTATTATTAGTGTTGACGTGTCAGTTTCATGTTCGTTGCCCGTGTTTGTATCCGTGCTTCATAGATTCTAATAAATTGCTGACAAAGTGACAATAGTACTTTTTTTGTGTGTGTGTGTTCAGGTATGGGAGTTTGACCAGGCTCATCAAAGATGGCTTCCCGTGGCAGAATTAGCCTTATCGGAAGACAAGGGTGATCAGGTGTATGCTGTCGCATGGGCACCAAATATTGGGAGGTAATATTTGCATAATTTTAGAAACATTTCCATCATATCTATTCGTTTTACATCGGTATATAGCATTGCATATTCTGCCAATGAAATATGCAGTTATGCACTGCATAGCTTGTAATTTTAACGCTAGAACTATTTTCTTATGTAGTCAAAGAAATGTGATTTGTTACTTACTAGTATGAAATTCTTGTAGACCATATGAGATCATTGCCGTCGCAACACACAAGGGACTTTCAATATGGCATCTAGGATTGAATCCAGATCATAATGGCAGACTTTCGGTAGATAGAGTTGCACTGTTGTCTGGTCATGAAGGCGCGGTATGATTCTGACTATTTTTTAGTTTAGGTCTACTGTTCATGTAGATGCTTGAATTGAAGTTTCGTTAAACGTTGTGTAGGTGTGGCAAATGGAGTGGGATATGAGTGGAATGACATTGGCTACTACTGGTGACGATGGAATGGTCCGATTATGGCAGTCTAATCTCAACGGCGTTTGGCATCAACAAGCTGCATTTGAACCTACTTCTTAGCCACATACTCTTGTTACATGAAGCCGAGTCATATGTTGTAAGTAGGACAACTTATATTTTGTTGTAGTTAGATAGACAACATTCTCCTGTTACATGAAAGATATTATGATGACGATGATAACTTTTCAATCGTTGTGATTTTCAATAATTGCAATCCCTTCTCGTTCACACAAATCATATCTTCAGAAGGGAGCTATTGATATCGATCTATCTTATGTTCCGTTTATGGTGTCTAAATGTGCTAGCTCATCCTTCAGTTTAACAAATTTTACGCTAATGCATAGATATCTCATTTATAACATCTCTCAAAGATTTAAACTACCATATGCATGCCTTTCTAGGATCCTAAAGCCTCTTTCAAGAATGTTATACAATGAAAACTAAAATCTCTTGGATGAAATGCCTTTGTAAAGTTTTGAATCATTTACAATTTGTTGCTGCCACCACGATATCAGCTGCGAACATTGCCTGTACTAGTCTATGATCAGAAAGTTTTGATTCACTCCTGTTGTATTGAATTTGATTCATTCCCTTTCCAAACCATATTATTCTATCACACCTGAAATACTTTCTTGTGGTTAGAATATACACTTTTCAAATGAAAGCATTTAAATGAAGGAGAATGTTTTGCATAGTTTGAAAAGTTTGTTCTAAATCTTTCATCAAATTTATATATATGCAATACAAAATCCTTGGAAATATGTTATTATGATGACTTTTAATTTTGTCGCTCTACCAGTTACTCGCGCGCCCTACGCCTTTCCCATCTTACCCTTCCGCTACCTAAGTACCAGATGTTATAATGGTAGGGTGTTTTTGGGTGTATCCGCTAATTAAGTAGCAAACATAGGTATTTTGGTAAATTCGTAGGGCGCACGAGAAAATGGATAGGATGACAAAAATATTTTTCTATTATGATTACCATGCTGGGGAACGACTCTTTTTGCTCATGTGCTGATCATCACAGCCTATATAATCATCTGAATTTGGTAGGTATTTGTATGTAGGTGGAAACTCTACATCTCCTTCATGCCAACCTTGGAATACATGACCCTTTTTTAACTCCATCTTCAGCTATATATAATTTGGACAAAGTTTTTAAATCTTTAACTCAAGAATTGTGGTAAATAAATAAAAATAATATTTAATTGCATTTTAGCCCCTCATGTACAATTTTTAAAAAATCGGACCACAGATCGAACTAGTGAAACCTCCAGATTATGATATATGATATATAGATTCAAACATGGTTGAATCGAATTATAAATAAATAATTTAAGAAAAAAAGAAATATAAAAACCTTATAAACCTTACTTGATCATGTTTCAACAAGGTTTTCCATTCCTTTCTCTTGATCAATGAAAGTGTTGTTGAGTATGACATATCTATCCTGTAGTTCAAGTCTCCTAGCCACACAATTAGGCTGCAAGTTACCAAGTACACATTTCATGTGAAGTTCTATGAAATATTAAAATAAATATATTTATTAAATTTGTATTATGGAAGTGAATTTTGGTTATATGATATGATGCCCCTTACTCATGGTCAATAATTTTTTGAGGCATATCATGCAGAGGACCAGCAGGGAAGCTTGTTTGGGACAAAATATCAGCTGCATTGACATTTCTTTGTCTCCTGTCTTTTTCTTTCCCACCAGAAGCTAGATGGCTACATATAAAGCAGAAGCTTGTTTCATGCAAGAAAAATCTGATTGATATTGAACCCTGTATTTTAAGATCAACAAAAAATTTAAAAATTCATTTCAAAACTAGCAAAAATAGTTTTAGAAAAATCTAAATGTGTTCTTTATTTTTTCTTTTTCTCAATGTATTAAAAACTGAATTGAATAACCCACTTAGGTTGGTCTGGTGGTATTGGCTTGGGAGCTGGGAGTATGCTCCTCCTTAAGGTCTCAGGTTCGATTGCTGGTACCAATTTTGATGGGCTAATTTAACTTATTAAAAAAATTGAATCGAATATCGAATTGGTAGACCTCTAGGTCCTGGTTAACTAGTCAAATCAGAATGAAACCACGATTGAACTGCTCAACATACCAATTTGATTAAAATTTCTTTCAATGTTTTAAAAATTGAAATTTCAACCGATTTAAACTGCTCAAATCAAAACGAAAGTGTGATCCGATTGCTCAAATAGCCGAAACATAGACAGTGGTGATTAATAATTTAACAGGTTAAACCGTCTTGTCCGGTTCAATTTTTAAAACATTGATTTCTCTATAATATGTAATAACTGACCTTGTTTGGCAAGCAACCCATAATTCCACATCCAACAGATGAGACATTCAAGTGGTGGATAGATTGATAAAGGTCAGATCTTGCCCAAATTGTTATCAACATTCCCACCATTTGCCTAGTTATGATGCATTGGAAATCATCAACATTTTCAACCTTTTCACAAATTTGTTCCTTTAAAGGATACTCCCTCCGGTCCTATATATAAGAGAAGTTTTACTTTTTAGATTCATTGTGAAATGAATGTATCTAGACTATAATATTGTCTAGATACATTCATTTTACAATGAATCTAAAAAGTAAAACTTCTCTTATATATAGGACCGGAGGGAGTATATCTTTTGAGGTTCTGCTCTTTTATCTTCTTCAACTACCTTCATTGGTCTTTTGTTGTTAAGAGTTGCCCCAATAAGGGAATTCCACTTCATAGATATTTTCTTGTTCTGTGGACCTAAGACATTTGCTGCATTTAGAGGTACAATTTCTTGGAACCTGCTACAATTTTATTACATCAAATAAATACTACTAAGCCAGAATGATTCCCTCTCGTGAAATTTTCACAGGAGGTGGTCCAGTGTGATCACTCAGCCCTCCATATTTTAAAAAGAAAAATTAAAATTGTAACTGTAATGAAAATTAAAGGTTCAGATTTCACTGCACATAAAGTGCACAAGAGAGGATATGTTCTCCTACTAAGCTGATTAATGGATTTGAATTTGATGTGGTCACGAATTCACGCAGTCGGCAAATATCGGTGATTGTTAGATCGAGATCAAACGGTATAGAAAATAAACTTTTTTTTTTAACTCTAAAATTTGAGCTTGAAATATGGATCGTTTGATCTTGATATAACAATCACTGATGTGTTGGCTGTGCGAATGCGCGAGATTTGTGATTGCACCAAATCCAAATCACTAGTAAATGATTGTTGTGAAAATGATAGAGTTTGGTCCTCGCCGATCCTCCAATAAAATCTCAATCGTCAGTTTATATAACAACCGAGTGTATTGTTGGATTAATCTAACGGTTGAAATTTCTTCAGAGACAGAAGGAGTTGTAGAGGATCCAATTACGAAAGGAATAAAACTTCCAACAATATAGTGTCAATAAAGTTGATTCTTTACACATAATCTAAAGTAATAGAAGAAAATTTTACCCTAGAACATAAATATCTGCAGAATCATTTTGTATGTTAAGCCAATCTTCAATGTCCAAATTCTGAGGTGGTGCAATGCCTCCAATATTCCAGGAACCAACAAAGATCCTAATAATTCAGAATAATTTCTATATCAGAGTTTCTTTTATATGGTAATAAAAAACATATTACACAAAGCTACATAAACAATTGTTCAAAAGAATGTATACTATTATATGATATCATACTTTTTGGTTTGATGATAGAATTGTCTTGTTGAGTTTTTAGATGCTTGATACAAACTAATAGTTTGCTGATTTTTCTCTGATGAATTACTGCTTAATATCTTCCTTAGGATCTTGCTCTCACTTAGTTTGAAGCTCTGCATGATCTTTGGACAAAATATACACTCATGAGACATATACATTATAATGTTTCAAAAACCGGACCACAAAATGAAACATAAATACTTCTGGTCATGGTTCAATTGGTTTAACCACTGAATGACAATGAAAGAAAATAGTATTAAAAAAATAAATAAAAAATATAAAAAAATGAAACCCAGTTGAACTAACCGGTTGAACCTAGTTCGGTTCAACTAAAATGCATATAACCAGGATCAAACCAATCGTGAAATTTGCCAGTTCTCGGTTCAATTCTCTTGTTTTGTGCCGGATTTTAAAACATTGATTAGTAAGGAAGAAGCTAACACTAAAAAGACGGATTTTGATCTTCTCCCATAGTGCAACGGTACACCATTTTTGTTTTACGATTTTTTTTTCTACATCGCTGCACCGATAGAGAGGATCCAAGTCCAAAAAGGATTACCTCAATGACATAGATAGAAGAAAATAAATACATACTTGTAATTGTTCCAAATTGCAATGTTTTCTTCCAAGAAATTGATTTGCACAAGATATCAAGAGGAATGGATCATTGGAGGAGGAAAGGGATTTATAGGCATATCATATGCAACTGAGTATCATGATTGAATTTGAATTGATTGACAATATTTTAAGGACAAAGTTATAGATTCTAGCTATCTAGCTAGGGGACAACAGGAAAAACCTGAGGTCTCTTTCATATTCTTGTTTTGTCTATGGATGAAGATTTTTCTCACACTTCTTGAATATTGCTTGTATTGTGTAAAATTATTTTACACTATTATACTTTTAACGAAGTGAAGTAATTATGACGTGAAAGTATTGTGGCGACAAAAATGTTTTTATTTTATAGAGATTTTGTTATAACACATCCACTCTTTTTTGTGAAGGTGTGCATTAGCAACATACACCTTACCTTAGAGTGTATTTAACTACTTTTTTAATTAACATTTGCTAACACACACCTTCTAAAAAATAAGTAAGTGTATTATAGCAAATGCTTATAGGAGTTGTTAACTTACACCTACTTATGTTTTAGAAGGTGTGCTTTAACAATATTTAGAGTGTATTTAATTATTTTTTAGTTATAATTTGCTAACCCACACCTTTAAAAAATTAGTGGGTGTATGTTAGTAATACCCTATTTTATATAGATATTTCAATTCAATTCTAAAATATATTTAAGGGTTAATTGGTATGAGATTAAGTTACTTGCTCTTATAAATTAGAAGCTGCATGCCAGTAAATTTATTTCAAAATTTATGAATGGTTTAATTATTCTTGTTAATTAATTGCTTAAATATAAGTTCTTCTAGTTGGCTACAAATTGGTTAAAATGTGAATCCCTAACATCCATCATTATACTAATATGTTAGAGGTTACTTATTAGAGAGTTCATGCTAGGAGACTGAAGGAAATGTTTGCACATATATTCTAAAACAAAAATATCAGATCTGCCATAATTGATGTGGAGGTTTCTCTTATTTTATCTTTTATCGAGAAAATAATTTATGCGTAAACACTAATTTGATCGAGAAAACAAATATTTTCTTTAATTTTTTTTGAGGTGAATAATAAATTAAGCTAAAGTGTTATCATAGATGTAGACGAGAGGTGTTGAACCATATATAAATACAGAGTTTAATGGTAAAAAGTCAGATATTTGATTCGAAAAATCTCGAGTTTGAGATCCACTCTTATTTTTAGAAGAAAATAAATATAAATATCTTTGTTAAATCTTTTCTGCCTTGAACTAGAACACCACACCTTCATCTTAAATTGTTCTCTTATTTTTAATGACCAATTTATGTTGTAAAAATAAAAATATATAAAAAAGTCACATCCTAAACTAAACTTATGATGGTATTAGATCGCAAAACACACATAGAACGGACTTGTAAGGACAATTTAGTCCATATTTATAAGGATATATATAAGAGATGAGGTCGAACTCAAAATCACGTATTTCTCTATTGACTATATTACTATATAAATTTAGTCACTTAAACTATTTGACCCATCAAAACTTTTAAATTGGAATGTCCGTCTTAGTCTAATAATTTTTTTTTGAAAATACAATATAAATTAATTAGTGAAAAATTAATTAAGTTAGAAGAATTTTACACCAAAACTCAAATTAAAGTCACGTTTTCCACACATTAAAAATCGTCCTATTTATAATCAAATTTGACATGAGGGAGAAACACAAAGTTTACCTATCATCCAAGTTAGTGACTTGTCTACTCAAGAACTACTCAACCCTCAATTTCAAATCTAAAATGGCATACTGATTCCAATATCAAGTGCAATAACATGGTGTAGTGAAAAGTCTTTCTATGGTCACCTCAAATTGAGGTATGTATGTTTATCTTCTATGTCTTTGCTATTTTCTTTTTGAAGTACTTTCTCCTACTTTTTAATTACTTTCTATACTTTACAAAAATCTTAAATTATATAAATAAAAAAATACTTAACAACAATTTAAACAATAAATTGTTGACGTTCAAACATTATTCCTCTATTATTATTATTATTATTTTATTTTATTTTACATATTTATCTACTTACAATAGTTATGTAGAGATATTTTTGATAAAAACAAAAATAAATATTTTTTCAATCCTTTTTATAAAAGATCTATAAATTATTATGTTGATGTATTTAGGGTCTGTTTGGCAAACCCAAAAAACTGACTTATAGTTTATGGCTTATAGCTTACCATTTTTTCTTCCCATTTTACCCTTATGATTTTATTTTAAATCCATTTTTATCCTTTACTATAAATTTTTATGGTATAATTTAAAACAAAATAGGTATGTTGTGCCTACTTTTTTTTACGTTGTTGCACTTGCACCTATCTATTTTTATTTTACTTTGTTGTATACCAATTATTTTTTTTACGTTCTTGATTTTTTTTTTTTAAACGTTACTATAGCCTGTACCTATTATCACCTCTTTAATATGTTTAATCTTTTTAATAAAGTATAAAAATTGAAATGAAGATATATTTAAAATGAAATTTCAAAGAATAAAATTTAACCTCTATAAAAAAAGATTAAAATTTAATATAATATTGTTTCGTTCAATTTTTTTATAAAATATAAAAATTGAAATGAAAATAATTTTAAAGTAAAATTTTAGTGAATAAATTTCATTCTATATTAAAATATAAAAGATATATTAAATTAAAAAATGAAATTACTAAATGATAAATATCTTAAATAAAAAATTTATTATTAATTATGAATGCCCTTTTATGTCATTTCACATTTATCTATGATTGAACCGTTAATTTTACCAAACACTTTAATTAGCTTATCAGCTATAAGTCATCAGCCATAAGCTATCAGCCATCAACCATAAGCTATCTTATCAGCCATCTGCAATTTTTGCCGAACAGAGCCTTAGTTTATATTATTACTGTCAACCTTTTGAACTACACATCTCTTAGAAAAAAGACTAGAGTAGTATTATTTTAAAGTTTGAAAATGACGCATCAAAACAAACATAAAAATTTAAAAATTGACACTGAAAAAACAGAGGGAGTAGTATGAAGTGAACTATGTACATATGCAATTGTCACAACATATTAATTTGTTATGCTAAAGTCTATAGTTATAGCCTATAGGCTTCATCTTTTTTGGAAAGATTCTTCTTCAAGGGAAGTTTTGTACACATGCAGAGCCTCATCTTCGATTTGATAAGTGATCACTGCCACAACCATATAATTGTCATTTCTGCCATTATTTTAAATCATGTTCTGATTCTGAGACACATCAATGTTAATCATCAATGTTAAAGAACTACCTCAATGTTACTCATTCCATGCATTTCTAGATCTCCCATATGCGAAAGAAATGGAAAAACTACCATTTTGACCCCTGAAAGTTTAACTCATAATCAGTTTATCACATTAATTTCCTATGAATTGCAATGCATTTCTAGTATTTCTTTTTTTTTTTTTTTAAAGAAAATAGCATATCATTAGCAATATAATGTTCAATACAATGGGGTACATCAATATAAATAGTGGGACTAGCAGAGAAAGAAGCAACCCGCGCTAAAACGTGAGCTACCTCATTGGCTTGTCTCCTGTTGAACTCAACCCGAGAGTTTGTGAAGAAAGTAGTAAAGAGTCTTCTATTCTCAGACATAAGTTGACCAAATTCCGTAACATCCGGCCGCTGGTGATGGAAAGCTTCCGTGACAATCTTGGAATCTAAGGCGAAATCAATGTGGTCCAAATGCAAGTCACGGAGCCACTGAATCGCGAAGAACAGTCCCATGGCCTCACCAAGTGGAACTGAACACCTTGGGGAAAAATGGAGCGTTTTGGCCAAAACGAAAGTGCCTTCGGCGTCCCGAATACACATCCCTATACCGGTCCTATTTAGGGACTCAGAGAAAGAAGCATCAATGTTGCACTTTAGTCTACCGTGATGAGGGTGTTGCCATGCCATAGTGGACAAGGTTGACGAGGCCGAGCCTTGGTGAATTCTCGTGCTCCCGGGAGGTGGCACTCTAGGAGGCGACATGTCTTCAGTAACGGAGTTAGCAGAACTCCAGTCTTCGATCAGATGAAAAGCTCTATCTACCACTTGGGCTACTGTTTCATCACTACCTTGCCACAGTTTGATGTTGCGATGTTTCCAGAGGCTCCAAAGAGTAACCGTAAAACGTTGACAGTCCTCATTGTTAAGAGATTGTAGAAGAGTAAACATGGTTTCGACCAGTGAGCTTCCATTAGTACGAGACTGTTGAATGTCAGCCCATAAGCCAGTCTGTTGCCAAACCTGCACAAAAAAAGGGCAAGTAAAACAAATATGATTAAGGTCTTCCTCTGAATCGTTACAGACAACACACGTCAGAGGGCATTGAACGCCTTTATCTTGCAGTCTTCGCCTGGTAGGAACCACATTCCTACATATGCGCCAAATCAAATTCTTAATCTTAGGAGGAGTTTTTAGTCGCCAAATACCCTGCCAGAAACCTTCCTGACGAAGATGGGAGGAGTCCGTAAGAACTTCAACACACAATCTGTATGCACTTTTTACCGAATAAAAACCATTCTTCTCAGCTTTCCAAATTAGTCTATCCTCGCCGACTTGTTCAACCAAAGGAGTGTTCAGAATTTGCCTAGTGACCTCGGGGCTAAAAAGCTGTTGGACGACCCCCAAATTCCAAGTTTTAGTAGTAGAATTGATGAGACTTTGAACTGAGGGGCCGGTTGTAAGCTGAGACAGATCGTGGTTACCTTCAATGCAGCCTCCTTCGGCGAGCCACGGTTCACGCAGGATATGGATAGACGCACCTGAACCAATACACCAACGGGCTCCACCTCGCACAATGAAGCGAGCCTGAAGAATACTGCGCCAGACATAACTGGGATTGTGTCCTAAAGAAGCGGTTAAATAAGTACCATTGGGAAAGTACCGCGCCTTGAAAATGCGCGCAACAAGGGAGTTAGTATCCGTTTGGAATTTCCAACCTTGTTTGCCTAACATTGCTAGATTAAAAGCCGTGAGATCTTTGAAACCCATTCCACCGTGAGTCTTATGCATAGCCAGCCTCTCCCAAGACATCCAGTGGATGCCTCTACTGTTAGGACCACCACTTCCCCACCAAAAAGAATTCATCATTTTCTCTATACTTTTTTTTTTTTAGTTGTTATTTTTTTTTTAAGTAGAAGGAGAGCAGAGGAAACCCTCAGCCCTATCCGAAATATATTAAACATAAAAAAAAGATAATACAACAAACTAGGGGGACATCAATCTGACCCAGTTAACCTATTTGTAGTAACTAAAGATAATACAATTAATTCCAACTACAAATGGTTTTAGATCCAACCCTGACAGGTAAATAAAAACCAAAACAAACACAGACACATCAGACACTACCCAGCGAACCCTCGTATGGGCGCGAAACCAAATAGCAAAAAAAATAATAATGTGTCAGTATCTATTGAGGTATAAAACGGTGAATGAATCGACCGCCAACACGGACAAATTCACGTACCACTGCCCCTGTGACAAAACACAACAGGCAAACGACCCTTTCGAGTCAATCAAACCCAATTCGACAATGCCTTTAAGCGTCACGAATAACAAGAAAACTGCAGATCTCAACAGATCTGGGAGAAGAACCAGTAATCAAAGTCGTGCAACACCAAGGGCCACCGCTAAACAAGGTTTAAGCAAGAACAACGACGGCAACAAGAACAGACCACCGTGTTTTGAATGGAACACATCACAGTAACAACTCTGTTTGTGCTGCAAAAAGAACAACAACCACAGAGTACATAGCACCGTCAGCGAACGCGCACAGAGCACAACTATGGCGAACCCGCAGACCATTGCAGAACACCTTCAACTCCGGGACACGTTTAAACCACCGGAAAGAAAAAAAAGGACAGAGCAAACCGACAACCACCAGACAGCGGCGATATCGGTTGAACCAGATCTTAACCAATAAGTGACGAATCTAGTAAAACCAAAACGTGCACCGGCGTTACAGATCCGGACCGAGGTGATGCGGAGGGCAAACGCCACTCCTCACATCACCGGCATCGGATGTTTACATCGCTGACTGAACCTTTGGATTGAGGGAAGAGGAAAGCGGTGGATTGGTTTGAGTGTAGAGAGAAGGCAGAGCTTATCTGTTAGCAAGTAAAAAGTCTCCCCCCATTTTCTCTATACTAGTAATAATAGTGGCAGGTAAGAGGAAGATACTCATAACGTAGGAAGGAATCGCCTGAAGTACCGATTTGATCATAACCTCTCGACCAGCCTTAGAAAGACATTTAGGGTCTGTTTGGTAACACCACCAAACTGACTTATAGCTTATGTCTTATAGCTTATAAGCTAAAAGACCTGTTTGGTAACAACCTTTTCAACACTGACTTATAGCTTATTTTACTGACTTATAGCTTATTTTCCATAAGCTATTTCAATTAGCTTATGAGCTTATAGCTTATAGCTTATCATCTTTTCTTCCATTTTTACCCTTATCATTTTACCTAAAATCCATTTTTACCCTTTTTAATTTATTATAATATAAAATAAAAACGTCATTCCTTTGCTTTCAATGTTTTATTTTTTTGACATTTTGCTTCCAATGCTTATGAAATAAAACAAATACTCTTTTTATTTTTCAATTTGTATAGTTTATGCTATGTTCGACGACGTCGTCAGTTTTTAATATACTAGACTAGATGGAAGAAAATGCATTACATAACATTCACTAATAAAAATATAAATTTATTTATTATATTAGTTTATTTATATATAATGAAAATAAATATCCTACATAAAAATAATGAAGATAAATGTTGATTTAATCCGAAATAAATTAAAATTAAAATATATAAATGTTTAAAATGTTGTTGTACATAAAGGCCGAAAAAAAAGTGTTTTACGTGACAATATTTTATGGCGCATTTATACATAACTATATTATCACCCCTTCATTTTAGTACTTTTGATTTATTCATCATGTATTTATTACTAAAAAAGATGTTGTACGTATATTGTCGCCGTTTTTTTAGTACATTTGATTTATCTTTTATGTATTTGTTATAAAAACCTAAAAAATGTAATTTTAATATTTTATATAAAGTGTAATAAAGAAATAAATTTAAAATAAAATTCAAAGAATAAAATTAAATTCTATATAAAAAATTAATAATATATAAAGATATATTAAATTAATAAATTTGAATAACAAAATTTGAAGTATCTTAAATATTAATTAGATATAGGTTTAATAATAATTTTTTATAAGAGATTTTATATGTCCCTTTTTGTCATTTTACACTTACCAGTCAGTTGAACCGCTAATTTTACCAAACACTTCAATCAGCTTATCAGCCGTCAGCTATCAGTCATCAGCCATCAGCCATAAGCTATCAGCCATCAGCCATAAGTTAGCTTATCAGCCATAAGCTATTTTTACCAAACAGAGACTTAATCTTTTGCCAGACACGATCTTTTATAAAAGAAAAGACAGCCGTGCGGTTCCGACCAATTATCGAAGGTAATCCGAGGTATTTGCCAGTTCCAAGCACAGCTTGAACCCCCATGATAGCAGTAATAGATTGCTTCAGTACATGTGAAACATTCCGACTATAATAAATTTCAGATTTGGGGAGACTGATAGACTGCCCGGAAGCTGCCTCATACAGGCTAAGAATGTTCTTCATAGTTTGGGTCTGCCTATCACAAGCTTTAAAGAAAAGAAAACAGTCATCAGCGAATAACAAATGGGTTACCCGAGGGGCACCCCGACAAATAGCAGTACCTGTAAGATCGTCTGTGGTTTCAGCCCGCCTGATAAGGGAAGAAAGCCCTTCAGCACACAAAATAAACAGATAGGGGGAGAGAGGGTCTCCTTGCCTTAGGCCGCGCCCCGGTATAACAGGACCCACCTTCTCTCCGTTGACCAGAACCGAGTAGTCCACTGATTCAACACACATGGCCATCCAGTGGACCCACTTGTCGCTAAAACCCATACGCACCAGAACAACTCTGAGATACTCCCAGCTCATACGGTCATACGCCTTACTGATATCAAGCTTAAGAGCAACACAACCTGCTTTGCCAGTGGTTTTGGTTTTCATGTAATGAACAACTTCTATGGCAACCATAGCATTATCAAGGATGGACCGCTCCGGAACAAAAGCTGACTGATGATGCGAGACACACTTGGGGAGAATCTGCTTCAGTCGATTAGCTAAAACTTTAGCTATAATTTTGTACAACACATTGCATAACGCAATGGGACGCCAGTCTTTCATGGTGCTCTGGACATTGCCTTTAGGGATGAGGGCAATATTAGTTGTGTTAAGCGTTGATGGAAACTGCCCAGAATCGAGCCAGTGACAACAATCTTTGAAAATATCATCACTGCATATAGACCAGAAGTGTTGGTAAAAACCCGGGTTGTAGCCATCAGGCCCCGGACATTTGTCAGGATTCATAGAGAAAATAGCTACCCGAAATTCCTCTTTAATGAAAGGACTTGTGAGCAAAATATTGTCATCATTAGTAACAGTCTGACTGATGGTATCTATCACCGGTGTCATATGGCTAGACTGTTGCTGGAATATATCAGAGAAATAATTTTTTGCAACAGAACATAAAGCATCAGAGTTAGTAACTTTATTACCATTGTCATCCTCTAGTGAAAGGATGCGGTTAGCTTTCTTCCGAGCCGTGGCTGAAGCATGAAAGAATTTAGTGTTCTTATCACCGTCTTTGTACCAATGCTTCTTTGCACGCTGCCGCCAATAAACATCATCCTGCAGCATGAATTGAGACAATTTACGACTGACTAATGCTAATTGACCTTGATTGGTACCTGTGGAATTGTTACGAAGATAAGTGAGACGTTGCCGACAAGTAGCAATAGCTTTCCTAATCTTGTGACAATGAGTTCTACTCCAATCATAAAGGTCACCGGCACACCTGTCTAGGCGAGTAACAACAGAATCATTACCTGAGTTAGTCCAACTCTCTGTAAAGAAATCATTGAAACCCGGTTCAAGCTTCCATGCATTCTCAAACCTGAAATTGCGCTGGATATGGTGAGGACGAGCTATCGGAGAGCATTCAAGAAAAATAGGATAATGATCAGAAGCAGGAGCTACAAGATTTTCTAGTTTAGCGTTTGGAAATAAACCAAACCAATTATTATTAGCAAGAGCGCGATCAAGTCTCTCCTCAACATCACGGTCAGTGCCTAAATACTTGAACCAAGTGTACGGATATCCCTCAACCGGAATATCTGATAAACCTGAGTCCAAAACAGCCTGTCGGAAACCATTAATTAACCAAGGCGAGCGCGCGGTTCTGCCTCGCTTTTCACCTGCATCCATAATGTCGTTAAAATCACCAAAAATACACCATGGTAAAGAAGATTTGTGAGATAAAGTACGCAAAAAGTCCCAAGAGGCCCGACGACGACCTCCGTTGGGATAACCGTAGTAACCTGTCAAACACCAAGTACCCCTGTCGGGATCATTAATCTCAATAGAAATATGATTTTGCGAATAATTAGAAATTTGACAATTAAGAGAGGAGTGCCAAAACATTGCAAGTCCTCCACTACGACCCACGCGATCAACAGAAAAAGAAGAATCAAAGTCAAGCACATAACGAATTTCCTCTATTTTATTATTGTAGACTAATGTCTCACTTAGAAAGAGGATGACAATTTTATGATGCCTAACTAGGTACTTAAGATTGGAAACTGCACTCGGGCTACCTAAACCCCGGCAGTTCCAGCTTACTAGATTCATAATTCTCGGCAGGCCTGAACTTTAGGTCCTGCCGTTACATTAGGTACATCATACATAGGATTGTCATGAATTGCCATTACATTATTAACCCCAATTCCTAGACTAGGTCCTACCATGCCCTCTACCCCACTTGTCTTGAATTCAGCATCCTGAGTAGCAGTGGCAACTTTAGCACGCTTTCTCTTTTTCAAGTCCACACATGTATCATCAGATTCAGCAGCTGTAAGTGACATAGAATCCTCACTTTGAGGCTGGTTTTGTCCCTCGGCCAACAGGCCTAGGACTACATGACGAGGCTGTTCGTTGTTACTTTCAAATCCAGGAGGAGAGCTCAAAGACACCAGAGGTAAAGAAGAAGAGCCAGCACCATTCTGAGACTTACCAGACTTTGTTAGGGCCTGTTTTTGAGCACTAAGAATACCATTTTTAATTGCAGAAATTTCTTTCTGAACCGCGATAATTCGTCCATCAAAATTGCCAGCAGCTGGTACAGGAACAGTTTGTGTTGAACCATGAGAACATTCAGCCAGAGAATTTGTACCTGGACTGGAAACAGTTTGCGGACGGGATGGAATAGGGTCCTGGAGATATTTGTTTGTGGCAGCTGTACCCATACGTCTGGCAAGAGGCCGAATGTTTTCCCCCCAACCACGAGAGCCATCATCCTGCTCCATATCAAACAATTTCGGACAAACTTTGTCCGTGTGTCCCAACACACCACACAGATAACAGAAAATTCCAAGCCTTTCATATTTGAACATAATTTGCACGTAGTTACCTTCATTAGCTCTGACCTTCCAACTTTGCTGTAGAGGATTAGTAATGTTAATGCGAACTTTCAGCCTCATAAAAGTGCTATGAATAGTATTACGATGATCATATTCCTTCAGCTCACCGAGGAATCGACCTATTGCTTGTCCGACCTTTGGTTGAATAAAACCGAATGGCAAATTATGGACTTGCAGCCATAAATCAAGATGGTTCAGATCGATACTAGCCGGCACCACACCAGGAGCAATTCTTTGAATCACCATATTATAGTTATCAAATAGCCAGGGTCCATCATCGAGCACCTTAGCCGCATCCAGACGGTGATTAAATTGAAACAGGAAACGACCATTATCAGTCTGTAGAATCGAAACCTTCTTACCCGGTTTCCAGAAGTGACTCAATCGTTCCTTAAAGTAAGCACAGCGGATTTGTTTGTCAGTGAGGATTCGGCCAATCAAACAATGGTCAAGAATTTGGATGGTGGAGGGATCGACGTCTAGGTTCAGGGTCAAGCCTTCTTCAGAAAGAGAGAGGCCATCAAGGGAGATGTTGGGCTCAGCCATAGCAATGAAACAGGGGAGAATCAAAAACAGGGTGAGGATTGCAAACTGATTTTGAGTTGCGGTTTGCATAAAGGATTGAAAGCTGGGTTTGTTTGTAAGAAATTCATTGGGAAATCAGAATAAATAGGAGAGGCATCTAGGTTTGTTGGACATACCAGATGAAATCGGACAACAACTCACTCGGGTGAAGGCCCATGGTGCGGCGGCGGCCCAAGAGTGGAGCGGCGGCGATGGGTTCAACCCTAGGAGAGCAAAACGCGATAGTTACGGAGCAATTCAGTACGTTATCTTTTAAAATATACAACAATACGACATACTTTTTACCAAATCAAAAGTTTGACAACTTTGAATGTGGAAATAAAAATAGAAAATAAGGAGGACCACAAATAGGCTTTGTCTACTTTGCACTATATTCCATAGGGACTTTTTTTATTTCTAGTATTTCTTTTGTTAGACCATTTACAATGATATTGAATTTTGGTGTTGAATGAGTGTTAAATGTAGAAAACCATTGGAGTATGGTGTTGAAAGGTAGTTTTGAATGATGTGGAGAAAAGAGATGTTGAGAAAACTCAACACAGTTGAATGCTGCCACGGAAGGACACTTGACACTCTACAATTCGATCTTCGTAGCGCGTGCATCACACTCACACACACAATGCGTCAGGCATCAGGTTACGCGAAGAGAGAAGGTGGAGTGGGGAAAAGCCGATGACACTTGGCGTTCTGTGATTGGGTTGCTGGATTTTTATACCATTAATACTTTAAACTCAATTATTTCACTGCAAATTAATTTTTTTTTTTTTTACCAAAATTCATAATTTTTTTGTCTACAAATAGATATTTGGTTCATTTGATTTGGACACAAAAAAAACCAAATTTTTCACTATCTTAATCTTATTATTATTATTATTATCTTTTTATTAGTGTTTATCTTTTTGATTACCTTGCTTGTGTGTTGTATTGCATTTTAAATGATTTTTATCGTACTAATTATGTGTGTTGTATTGCATTTTAAATTATTTGTATCGTATTAATTACATTACTTATGTGTTATATTTTAAATTAAGTTAAGATGATTTGCATCTTATAAATTATTTAAATAGAATTTGTTTTTATTACAAAAAACTAAAAAATAAATTGTTAAGTCTTTATTATTTTAATTTAATTTTTATCGATAATTATAATTTTATGTAATCATAAAAACAAAAATATAAATTTAAATAAGAATATGAAATAAAAAGTGGTGGAGTAGAGTCTTGAATGAAAAACCATTGGAGAGGATGGAAGTTGAATGAGGGTTGAATTATTAGGTGGAAGAAAGAGAAAATGATGTGGAGTGTTGGGAATTGAAAAAGTTGGCGGTGAGTGTTGAAACCATTGTAGATGGTCTTAGTTATTTCATGGCTTAATTAGTCTGTAGGCCCCTTAAAGACTTTTTTAGTTTCACTTTGATCCCTTAAAGAAAATAAGTTTCACTGTAGTCCCTTATTGATATCTTCGGCAGTCAATATGGTCTTTTTTGTCCATTTTTTCTCAGAAACTGTTAACTTCTGTGTGGATGGCAAAATAGGTTGTTACGTGCCACATGTACTGAAGTTAACGGTTTTTGAAAAAAATAGAGGAAAATGACTATATTGACCGATGAAGATATCAATAAGGACCAAAGTAGAACTTATTTTCTTTAAGGGACTAAAGTGAAACAAAAAAGTCTTTAAGGGACCTACAAACTAATTAAGCCTTATTTCATAGATTAAATTGACAAACAAAATACATGTTTGAAGATCAAATTGACTACTTAAAAACAAATTTGAAAACCAAAATATATAACTATTATATAGAAACTTGTAGGTCTAATTACAATTTTGATATATTCAAGGACGAATGTGTCATCGAAATATACTTTCAAGAATCAAAATTGTGATTTTCCCCAAAAGAAACAATTGTGCCAACAAGTTAGTCAATTTTGAAAATGCGTGAAAGAAATGCACGTGTGGATAAAGACTCGTGTGAGATTATTAATTTGGAAAACTTCTCAAATTTTTCTTTCTTCAGCCGACCTAAATTTAATCTTCAATAATTATTTGTATTTATTTTATTTGTGGTTTAATTTTTGGGTAAAATATGGTTTTGGTCCCTATATTTTAAAATCACTCTTTTTTATCCCTAATTAATTTGATATTTTAGTTTTAATCCCAAGATTAATTGTTAGTTGACTAACGAATCGACGACGTGATAGTGACATTGTGGGTTTCACGTTCCATAGAAAAAAAGAAAAAGAAAGAAACCACTTAAAAAACAATTTGATTAAAAGAAAAAAATCTTAAAAAGAAACCAATTTGATTAAACAAAAAAATCACATTCCGTAAACAAAAAGAAAAGAAAGAAACCACTTAAATAAAAAAAAAACCCTAATCCTAAATTTGGACAGAAACGCATCGTGAACGTTCTCGTCCTCCACCATCTCTCTCACTCTAGCGACCTCTCCTCCACCATCGTCCTCCACCATCGGCCATCCTCCACCGTCGATTCAGAAGCTCAGAGACGTGGTTGTGCATAGTCCGTTCGATTGAAGATCTCTCGTGGTCAGTTTTTTTCAAGGTGAGTTTATTATATATAACTTTGCTTTATGGAAAACGATTTGAATAATCGTTTATGTAAACTGTAGAACGTGAAAGTGGTCCTTTTTGTCCCCTTTGTTATTGCTTTTTGTTCCCTAGCATCGTTCGTTCCTCATTCTTTCAAGTAATAGAATAAATCAAACCCTAACATCTCTTTCCAATTTCAATGTACTTTTTACTGTTAGGTTACTAATCTTGAATTTCATTCACTACCTATTTTAATAATAATTTGATTCTCCATTACCATTGTTAACGAGTTAATTTGACCCTAATAATCTGCATTAAGACCTAAGTTAGAGAATGTTTTAATTTTAAAGGATGAATGAACTTCTCTAGTTTATTATACTGTTTGATTTTGTTTTTCCTATAACATTATTGGTGTAATGCTTGGTGAACGTGAATCTTGTCATTGCCTATAGTGGCTTAGTGTAGGGGTTCTTCTTTCTTTAACCAATCCATCGGATTAAGATATTGTGATGTATTAAACATACATTGTATAGCTGCTCTGTTCTTCTTTCTATAACATTATTAATATACTTTTCTTCTGACTAATCTATGATTTCAATGACAGTTCCTGTTGTATGGAGAGCCAAACAGAAGCAGCTCTTTTACTTGGTCAAGTTGCTACAAAGAATTCATATTGCATGGTTGATTAAGTTGTGTATTGCAAAGCCACCAGCAACACCGCTTTCCTCAATGCGGGATCACTTACCTCCACCGACAGTGATCATCACAGCTCCTAGTATGATAATTGATAACCTTCTCAAGATATCGGGAACCATCTTCATGATTCCCTCTCATAAGGAGTTTGACAAGATCGAGATGTACTCAAATGGCTGGCTGATCTAGTCAAGTGCAATATGTAGGTATCTTCTTCTTCCTCTTTATTTTATATCTTTCAATCTCGATTTTATTGCTTAGATTTATAGTGATCTTTATTTTATTGTGCAACTCTTTTTAGCTTACTAGTTTGTAATGGTTTAGATTTGTGATTTCCTTAGTTCTTTTTGAATCTTATTTTATGTTATGACTTTTAATTTTGATTATGATGATTTGTGGCCATAGTAGTTATTTCTTTCTTCGTCTCCTTGTCTAACATCGCTTTGTGCATTCTCTTATCCTTTTGTCATCCGTTGTTTGCCTTCACCTTCCCTTTTGTGAGTAGAAGTGAAAAGTTGCGTAGGTTCTGGTTGGGGATTATTCATATAGGAACTCCTGACATATATTTGATTCGAAATTGCTAATTTACACAAAGTCTTCGCCAAGTGAGTGATACAATTTGTCAAATTATACTGTTTCAATCAAGAACTGATACAATTTGTCAAATTTAGGACCTTATAATCCAAATATCAAATATTGAGCCTCATATGCTTCAAATTTGTTTTTATTGAAATTATGATATTGTGGCTTGATATGACCCTGAATTGAAAATATGATATTTGATCCGCTTAGATGCCCGACATTTGATAAATTGGAAGATGGGATATTGCCCTGATTAGCTTTGAGCTTAGCTGGATTATATGATCGTAAATTCAATATATTGAAGTGATAGTATTAGGTCTTTGAAACCTTAGACGCAAAATATGATATTTGAAATTATATCTAATTTTGATAAATTGAAATGACAATATTGTTCCTGGACGACCCTGAATGCGAAATATCATATTTATAAAATGCATTAGAATGATGATATTGTCCCTCGATAATTATGAGAAAATATGATATTTGAGCCTATATTTTAGTGATGGTATTGTCCCTTGGATTGAAAATATGATATTTGAACCGCATAGATGGTTTTAAATTCAATAAATTGGAAGGATGGATTTGTGCCCCGATTAGTTGAATTATATGATAAATGATGCTACGGGTCTTGAAACCTTAGATATTGTCCCTCGATAGTTATGATATTGAATTATATGATGATATTGGATTATAATGCATTGGAATGATGATATTGTCCCTCTATTATTATAAATGAGAAAATATGATATTTGAGTCTATATTGGAATAATGGAAATGCCCCTTGGATTGAAAATATGATAATTGATATGCTTAGATGGTTCTATATTCGATAAACTGGACGGATGGAATTGTGCCCCGATTAGTTGGATTATTTTCCCTCGATAATTATGAATGAGAAAATATGATATTTGAGTCTATATTGGAATGATGGAAATGTCCCTTGGATTGAAAATATGATAATTGATATGCTTAGATGGTTCTAAATTCGATAAAATGGACGGATGGAATTCTGCCCCGATTAGTTGGATTATATGATCGTAAAATAGATAAATTGAAATGATGGTAATGAGTCTTGAAACCTTAGATGCAAAATATGATATTTGAACTTAGATCCAAATTCGATAAATCGAAATGATATAGTATTGTGCCCCTATGATCCTGAGTACGAAACATCAAATTAATACGATGTTTTGAAATGATGGAATTGTCCTTCGATAATCGAGGATGGATTTGTGCCCCGATTAGTTCGATTATATGATAAATGATGCTATCGGGTCTTGAAACCTTAGATATTGTCCCTCGATAATTATGATATTGAATTATATGATGATATTGGATTATCATGCATTGGAATGATGATATTGTCCCTCGATAATTATGAATATATTGGAATGATGGAAATGTCCCTTGGATTGAAAATATGATAATTGATATGCTTAGATGGTTCTAAATTCGATAAACTGGACGGATGAAATTTTGGCCCGATTAGTTGGATTATTGTCCCTCGATAATTATGAATGAGAAAATATGATATTTGAGTCTATATTTGAATGATGGAAATGTCCCTTGGATTGAAAATATGATAACTGATATGCTTAGATGGTTCTAAATTCGATAAACTGGACAGATGAAATTTTGGCCCGATTAGTTGGATTATTGTCCGTCGATAATTATGAATGAGAAAATATAATATTTGAGTCTATATTTGAATGATGGAAATGTCCCTTGGATTGAAAATATGATAATTGATATGCTTAGATGGTTCTAAATTCGATAAACTGGACGAATGAAATTGTGTCCCAATTAGTTGGATTATATGAATGATGGTAATGAGTCTTGATACCTTAGATGCAAAATATGATATTTGAACTTAGATCTAAATTCGATAAATTGAAATGATAGTATTGTACCCCTATGATCCTGAGTACGAAACATCAAATTAATATGATGTTTTGAAATGCTGGAATTGTCCTTCGATAATCAAGGATAGATTTGTGCCCCGATTAGTTGAATTATATTATAAATGATGCTATCGGGTCTTGAAACCTTAGATATTGTCCCTCGATAATTATGATATTGAATTATATGATGATATTGGATTATAATGCATTGGAATGATGATATTGTCCCTCGATAATTATGAATATATTGGAATGATGGAAATGTCCCTTGGATTGAAAGTATGATAATTGATATGCTTAGATGGTTCTAAATTTGATAAACTGGACGGATGAAATTGTGCCCCGATTAGTTGGATTATTGTCCCTCGATAATTATGAATGAGAAAATATGATATTTGAGTCTATATTTGAATGATGGTAATGTCCCTTGGATTGAAAATATGATAATTGATATGCTTAGATGGTGTTAAATTCGATAAACTGGACGAATGGAACAGTGGCCCGATTAGTTGGATTATATGATCGTAAATAGATAAATTGAAATCATGGTAACGAGTCTTGAAACCTTAGATGCAAAATATGATATTTGAACTTAGATCTAAATTCGATTAATTGAAATGATAGTATTGTGCCCATATGATCCTGAGTACGAAACATCAAATTAATATGATGTTTTGAAATGGTGGGATTGTCCTTCGATAATCATGGATGCGAAATATGATGTTTGAGCCTATAAGGTTCTAATTTTTATAAATTGAGATGAATGGTATTGTGCTTCATATTGATCTTGAATATGGAATATGGTAGTCTTTCAAAAACTGATACAATTTATTGAATTTTGGACCTTATATCGAAATAGGTTTTAAATTTGTTTTATTGGAATTGGAATGATGATATTGTGCCTAGATATGACCTTGGACAAAAAATATGATATTTGAGCTGCTTAGATGTTCTACATTTGATAAATTGGAAGATGAAATATTGCCCCAATTCACTTGGACGCAAAATTTGTTAGTTGGAATATATGGTCTTAAATTTGATAAATTGAAATGATAATATCAGGTCTGGAAACATTACATGCAAAATATGATATTTGAAGCTAGATCTAAATTAAATATATTGAAATCACGGTATTGTCCCCTGATGACCCTAATGCGAAATATCATATTAATATGATATATATTGGAATGATAGTAATGTCCCTTGATAATCATTGATGCAAAATATGATATTTGATCCCATAGAGTTCTAATTTGTATTTGTATAAATGGAGATGATAATATATGGCTTTCAAATGATGATATTGTCCCTTGGATTAAAAATATGATATTTGAACCGCATAGATGGTTTTAAATTCAATAAATTGGAAGGATGTATTTGTGCCCCGATTAGTTGGATTATATGATAAATGATGCTATCGGGTCTTGAAACCTTAGATATTGTCCCTCAATAATTATGATATTGAATTATATGATGATATTGGATTATAATGCATTGGAATGATGATATTGTCCCTCGATAATTATGGATGAGAAAATATGATATTTGAGTCTATATTGGAATGATGGAAATGTCCCTTGGGTTAAAAATATGATAATTGATATACTTAGATGGTTCTAAATTCGATAAACCGAACGGATGTAATTGTTCCCCGATTAGTTGGATTATATGATCGTAAAATAGATAAATTGAAATGATAGTATTGTGCCCCTACGATCCTGAATACGAAACATCAAATTAATATGATGTTTTGAAATGATGGAATCGTCCCGATAATCATGGATGCGAAATATGATGTTTAAGCCTATATGACTCTAATTTTATAAATTGAGATGAATGGTATTGTGCTTTATATTGAACTTGAGTACGGAATATGATAGTGTTTCACTAACTGATACAATTTATCAAATTTTGGACCTTATATAGAAATATCAAACATTTAGCCTCATAAGCTTTAAATTTGTTTTATTGGAATTGGAATGATGATATTGTGCCTAGATATGACCTTGGACAGAAAATATGATATTTGAGCTGCTTAGATGTTCTACATTCGATAAATTGGAAGATGGAATATTGCCCCAATTAACTTGGACGCAAAATTTGTTAGTTGGAATACATGGTCTTAAATTTGATAAATTGAAATGATAATATCATGTCTGAAAACTACATGCAAACTATGATATTTGAAGCTAGTTTTAAATTCAATATATTGAAATCTGGAAACATTACATGCAAACTATGATATTTGAAGTTAGTTCTAAATTCAATATATTGAAATGATGGTATTGTGCCCCGATGATCCTAATGTGAAATGTCCCTTGATAATCATAAATGCAAAATATGATATTCGATCCCATATAGCTCCAATTTTTATAAATGGAAATGATAATATCGTGGATTTCGATGATCATGAATATGAAATATGACAATGTTTCAAAAACTGATACAATTTATCGAATTTAAGTCAATAAATCTGAATATCAAATATTTTATATTGGAATGATGATATTGTGCTTAGATATAACCCTGGATTGAAAATATGACATTTGATTCGTTTCAATGTTCTTAATTTGATAAATTTGAAGGATGGAATATTGAATGGATTAAGTTGGACCCAAAATTTCTTATTTGAATTTAATGGTCATAAATTAGATAAATTGATCCGAGGTTTTTATTGCACCGAGGGGTTATTTATTATTATTGGTTTGCTATTTTATGATCTCCATTAGCATGACATTAGTCAATATGGAAAAATAGGATTTGTTCCACTCAACTAATACAAAATAAAGAAGTTAGAATTATTTCTTATTGAATTGGAGAAGACAATAACCATTGCTTCTTCGCTGTAATATGTAGGTACGTTTTCGTTTCTACTTTCTCTTGGTAAGATTACCTTATAACTGATATTTGATACCAGATACTAGAGCCACAAAACCATAAATGCAAACTTTGATAGCCAGTGATGATATTGTACCTCGATATGGTTTTGGATTGAAAATATGTTATTTGAACTGCTTAGATGGTTTAAATTTGATAAATTGGAATGGTGGAATTGTGCCCTGATTATGTTGAACGAAAAATTTGTTAGTTTGATTCTATGAATATAAATTCGGTAAATGTAAATGATGGTATCAGGTCTTGAAATGTTTGATGAAAAATATGATTTTTCAACCCAGATCTAAATTTAATAAATCGAAATGATGACATGTGTCCGAGGACCCTGAATGCGAAATATCATATAATATGATGCAATGGGATGATAGAATAGTGCCTGTTAATCATGGATGCCAAATATGATATTTTACCCTACATGATTCTAATTTTAATGAATTCAGATGATGGTATTGTGACTATGAAATATTATGGTGTTTCAAGAACCGATACAATTTGTCAAATTTAGGACCTTATAATCCAAATATCAAATATTGAGTCATATGCTTCAAATTTGTTACATTGGAATTATGATATTGTGGCTTGATATGACCCTACATTGAAAATAGGATATTTGATCCGCTTAGATACTTATATTTGATAAATTGGAAGATGAGATATTACTCTGATTAACTTTACTACTGATATTTGAACTTATATCTAAATTCGAGATAAATGTAAATGATGGTATTGTGTCTCGCTGATCCTGAATGTGGATGATCTTGAGTGAGGAATATCATATTTAATATCATGCATTGGAATGATGGTACTGTCTCTCAATAATTATGAATGAGATAATATAATATTTAAATCTATATTGAATGATGGAAATGTCTCTTGGATTGAAAATATGATATTTGAACTGATTTGATGGTTCTAAATTCGATAAATTTGACGGATGTAATTGCGCTCCGATTAGTTTGGATTATATGATCGTAAAATCGATAAATTGAAACTATGGTATTAGGTCTTGAAGACTTAGATGTAAAATATGATATTTGAACCGAGATGTAAAATCGATAAATAAAATGAAGGTATTGTGCCCCGATGACGTTGAATGCGGATGATCCTAAATGTGGAATATCATATTTAATATCATGCATTTGAATGATGGTAGTGTCTTTTGAGAATCATGAATGTGAAAATATGATATTTGAGCCTATATTGGAATGATGGTATTGTCCCTTGGGTTGAAAATATGATATATTAACCACTTAGAGGGTTCTAAATTCGATAAATTAGAATGATGATCAATTGTGCCACAATTAGTTGGATTATATGATCATAATTCGATAAATTGAAATGATGGTATATATCTTTAAACCTTCGATGCAAAATATGATATATGTGAAATTAAGGTATTGTGCCCGGATGACCCTAATGTGAAACATTATATGAATATGATGTATTGGAATGATAGAATTGTCCCTCAGACAATCATGGATTCAAAATATGATATTTGATCCTATATAGGTCGAGTTTTTATAAATGGAGATGATGATATTGTGGCTTTCATGATCTTGAAAATGAAATATGATGTTTCAAGAACTGATACGATTTATCGAATTCAAGATCATAAAATCTGAATATCAAATATTTTGTATTTGAATAATGAAAGTGTGCCTAGATATAACCATCGATTGATAAATATGACATTTGAGCCGTTTCAATGTTCTTAATTTGATAAATTTGACGGATGGAATATTGAATGGATCAACTTGAACCCAAAATTTGTTGTTTGAATTAAATAGTCATAAATTCGACAAATTGAAATGATAATATCGGCTTAATAAAACTGATCTGAGGTTTTTATTGCACTCATGGGTTATTTATTATTATTGGTTTGCTATTTTATTATCTACATTAGCATGACAGTAGTCAATATGTCAAGAATGTGATTTGTTCCATTCAACTAATACAAAATAAAGAGGTTTGAATAATTTCTTAGTGAGGGCAGATCTGGAACCATGAGGCCGAGACGAGTTGGACAGACCAAACAGTGATCGGAGAGGAGGCTGAAGGCTCCATCACGGGCAGTGGAGACGGAGGCACGTGAAATCTACTCGCTTGAGAAGGGGTAGCGCGTGTGCAACTCGTAAGCAGCCTCTTTTGATTTTCATTGAATGCCATCCAATTCGAGATAGAGTGAACAAGGACTTCCCTGAATTTTGTTTTATAAAGCGCGTACTAAACGAGCTGCAAAAGGAGCCGTCAAGTGAATTTTTTACCGGGTTGGAGAAATAGAAACCTTTTGGTGTCACAAAATCGGGTGGAACATATCTGCCTACAGGATCAATGTGAAAATCCTGAAACTCGGTAGGATAAATCAGCACTTGAGAAATGAGACTGGATAGTGGATTGTTAACAAGTTATGTCAAAATATCATTTTTGTTTAAAGTATTAGCGAGAGTAAGTGCCAAAAATAGAATATTTGAAGATTAGTGAAATGTTACAATACCTACTGGATGTCTTACTACAAATGCAGCCTCTTTTGATATATGGAGCACGTACTCTACAAATGCGCAGGAAAGAACTTTGCATATTCCATCAAATCATGCTTTCATCAACAAGTTCAATTTCTTTTTCAATTGCAACAAAAGCTTATGATCAAAACAATACATTGACATTAGGCAACTAAATCAGTTGACTACAATAGCCAAAGCTAGACACATGCATCTCATGTTGAAATTCAGAGTTGTTGCACTCACCGATATAGCGAAAAGGTTAGCCAGCCATATTACACTTGACTAGGTCAGCCAGCCATTTGAGTACATCTCGATCTTGTCAAACTCCTTATGAGAGGGAATCATGAAGTTGGTTAACGATATGTTGAGATGGTTATCATACCAGGAGCCGTGACGTTCACCATCGGTTTTGCTGGCGGTTTTGTTGGAGATATATTTATCACCTTGTAAGTTTGCACTACACAACCTAATCAACCATGCACGACATTAGAAACACAGAAATCCAACGCCCCTTTACTCGTTCAGTTCAGGAAAAACTACCTTCCTTCCACTGCTTCAAGGCAAGTTCTACTATTCTGTTGCTGTTCAAGGCAAGTCCTTTTCAATATTTTTGTCATTTCATTTTTCATCATAGTTTAATAGTTTATCTGCAATCTAAATAATATTTCATAGATGGCATGCTATAGTATTTTAATTTGGTTCATGAAAAAGTAGCTATAATAACTTCCAGGTCCCTACTCAAATTTTTATTCTGACTATTTACTTAAGCCTATACATTATTATCTTAATCTTATGTTTAGAATAAACTCTAATCAAGCTTAAGTATAATGATTTTGCTTAACAGCAGTTAATGATAAGGAACTTCTCTTCCTCACAGTTATAAGCAAAAGTTAAATAAAATACATCTTAATCTTAACATAATCATTTTAAGTATTACACTCACAAGTCAAGCTATACCAAGTCAACTTTCTTTATCAGGATCATGTAGAGAACAAAACAAATTAAATTTATTCATTTTAAATTAGGGAAAGTTCAAGCGAAAACCAACTTTCTTTCAGACATGTTTGGTTTTAATTCTGGAGCAACTAGAATTGATTCTGGACATGTAGAATTGATTTTGACTTGTTTGGTTTCTTCAAAGTAGAATTGATTCTGCCTCCAGAATTGATTATACTTGAAGCTACAAATTGTAGCTTCTCATTCTAGAATTGATTTTTACACTTAAATTTCTTGTTAACTCACTTTTGCATGAATATATCCAAACATAAACCACTTTAACTTAAAATCAATTTTGGCCAGAATCAATTTTATCAAAATCAATTCTCGTCACCGCAGAACCAAACATACATGAAATGTTGATGAAAAGGAACTTATGGGATATCCTAAACTATAGCCTATGGATCCTCACAAGAGCATATACTCCTCGGGGAAGATATCCCAACCCAACTACGTAAAAACTTTTCCCTTCCTTCTCTTTTTAACACTGCCAAGCTTACTCTTTCTAGAACAAAATATATGATATAAAAATTGGCCTTTGGAAAGGAAGAAAAGGCAAGCCTAAGCAAGATTCAATAATCTCTGATAATCATGTGAATATAATATATCATCTTTGAATATCCAGCCCAAAGCAAGGAGATATAATATATCATGTGAATATTAACTTAAAACTATCCTTCTAATTTAAACTATGGTGATCAACCCTTTAATTTTGATTCACATCACTTGCTATTCAATCTTTCATCTCACCTAATCACAATAGATTGACTTTTATCAGGTATACCAGTTTTAGAACCTTATTAATTATTGAATCAAACAGAAGCAAAAAGCGAAAAAAAATAGCATAATAACCTACCTCGCCATATAGCTAATACAATTTGGGGAATCAATTCAACCTAAAATCTTACAATACTTTATGTCCAAGTTTATACATACATTTTCTATAAACAATTTTAAGCAAATTGTAAGATAAATTCTTATCCGAAACAGCAAAACCAGAAATTATGAAGGGAAGAATCATGCTTCCTACGAAGCACTCAAGTTCTATTTAAGTTGGTGAATGTAACAGCCGCTCCCATCTTGCATTGAAAATATGATATTTGAACCGCTTAGAATTTTAGATGGTTTAAATTTGATAAATTGGAATGGTGGAATTGTTCCTTGACTATATTGAACGCAAAATTTGTTCCACGGAACAAACATATATTCCCAATTTTTTGGGAATTCAACCGCGGAAGTAATGTGATAAGAAACTACTAAGGACTATCTTGAAAATAGGATAGGAATTTGACTCTAAGTGCTATCTGCCGGTAGAACCAAAATTATCAATTGGATAAGGTATTTGACCATAACTGCGACCTGCCGGTAGAACCAAAGTTATCAAATGGATAAGGAACTTGACCCTAACCGCGACCTGCCGGTAGAACCAAATGTATCAAAGAAAGTGCGACCCTAACCGAGATCTGCCTCTAGAACCAACACTATAAAGTTATTCTCTCAAGAACAAAAAAAATTCTCACAATTGAACTCTCAAATTATATTAAATTTCAAGTTGTGATTAGAGAAGTACATGAGAGTTTTATTTATAGCCTACCCTTATATAGTATGATTTATTGTCCACTACCATACATTCATCTTAGGCACTAGAAAAATAGCAACAACATGCTTATAAATTCCCACTAGCCACTATAATGACTTAGTGCACCACTATGAAGGATCTAGAGTGTCTACGATCCAACTAAAGGTCATCTAAAAATTCACCCAATAATAAAGACGAAAATTACATATAAAAATAAGAAAATTTGACTTAATTGTTTTTTATTTAGTCCAATATTATTTGACCAAAAATCAACCAAGAGAATTACTTTTGTCACTCTACATTTTTTGGGGCGCGCCCTACAAAAAGACTAAAATATTTGTACGGTGTCTGCGACTTAAGTCATGAATGTGTTAAAAAAACGTTGGCCTTTTCCACCCATCAGAATTAACCCCCAAAGGCACCCTACGTTATTTATACATCCGTTACTGCATTTAACAGGAAACAATTTTATTTTTTTTTTGCAAAACAAAAGAGAAATATAACGTTATAAAATGCAAAAATCATTCATTCAATTATTATTACATTACATTTCAAAGAAAATTACATTTAATTATTGTTACATTTCAAAGAAAATCACATCAAATAAAAAACTATTCTATTGGATTGATCATAGCGATCAATCTTCTTGGGGGGGAAAGCCCAAATTGCAACACCCTAATCCCTTATATATAATTTACTTAACTTTAAATAAATAAATACCTAAAGCATCAAGGCATACAATTAAAATAAAACATACATGCAGAGAATTAATCATACATATAGCAGCGGATATTGAATTAAACTCATAAAACTTGAAACATAAATTATCATACTTCAACTTAAGTTCTAGCAAATTAGACATACAAGTCTCAACTTATCCATACAAACAAACATGGATATAGAAGAGTAGCATAGTTTGAAAAACATACAAAACAAACATGCTCAAAACATTCCGAATAAGGAAAATATCTACCCGACTCGATGTTTCAAAATATCAGAGCATTTACTTATTACAAACCAACTAATAGATAAGTCTAACTAGGAGAAGCATAGAGCTTAACTCCTCACCACTAGTAAGCAAAAGCGCAGACAACGCTATTCCGCCGAAGCTAAATCCTCACCCTGCACACACGAACCTCCAAAGGTTCAACATTACACAAAACAAAGAGTTAGTAAGGAATTCCACGAGTAATGCAAGTATATCGAATACTATACACTTTAATAAATAATAAAAGGATTGCAACATTTGCATCATATAATGTAATTACATATACTATGTTGCATATAACCCAAGTATCAATCATTTAATACATCACAATATTATCACTTAACATAATCAATTCATACACCATTTAGCACATAACAATTCAATGCAATTAATGATGTCAATTAGCAAATATCTCACATAGATAATCAACTTCATCTCCTAATGCAAACTAATGCAAGAATCATGAATGCTCCCTAGCATTCTTCTAATGTATGAGGTACTTTGTCATTTCATTGGAAAACTTATTCCAACTATATTTTAACTACCTTGTTAAAATATTACCATACTTTTATCATCTTACTAATTAAAGTATCTGCTCATCATGCATATATGAATGCATGAATGCAATTACCAACACATGGTTTAATCATTTCATTTAATAAGAATATCACAACTATGCACTTCAACATTACAAGTACATTGTCAATTGAATCATATTAATCGATCATCTCAAGTTATCGTACATATACAAAAGTATCATAACTTATCATCTTTTATCTACATATAAGATATCACAATTCAAATCGTTCATCACCAAAAAGTTCATAGTTCAGTCGCATACATTATTACATAATCATAAGATCATAATTCAATAGTAATATAAGCATGCATTTCATTTAAATCATCATATAACAAAATTCTGTACAGGCATCCTCGCTGGGCGAGCTCTAACGAGTATTAGCGAAAACAAATCAGAGAGTTTCAGGTCAATTGGCGAGACCTAGCGAGACATGGCGAGAAGGCTTCGCCCAGCGCCATATATCTTGCCGAGCGAGAGTGCACGAATAGACATACTCTGCTATCGGGTTTGAACTTCAAAACCCTTAGAAACTCGAAATTTCTCTTCCAGAAGCAAAAAGATGATAAATTTAGGCATATATAAGTATGATAAACATTGAAGTTCAACTCATAACAAGTATTAACAATATTTCATGCTAGAAATCATCAATTTCATCATTTTTCATAAAAACTCATAAAACTTCAAACATCTATAAATTCCCTTATATTCAACCCCAAAATTCGTGATTTCATTTATCATTATATACATTGAATCTATCTATCTCATAAAGTCATCATTTTTCGAAACAAAAACCCTAACCCAAAGAGAAAAGAGTGAGAGAGGGTTGAGTTGGAGAGAAATATATTTTCTCCTCCTCTCTTGATCACTCTAGAACACCATACTACTTTCATACCTGAACAATTTGAAATCTTTGGTCCCTCGCCGATTAATATAATGATTTCAATCGCTATCAACAAAGAATACCTAAAATCATTATGATTAATCGGCGACGGACATTGAGGCCATTTACGCCTAAAATAAGAAAAACTACAAAAAATAAAAACAAACAAAAACTAAAGAAGAAATACAAGATGAGAGAATGAGATGAATGAAAAAATGAATGGAATGGTTAGAATTTAGTGTGAATCCCATTGGTTGGAGAATGTAACACCACTCCCTCATTGGCCACCGTTTTTGACCATTGACTGTTACGAAAATTCTAAACACCGTCCATCCGCTATTTTAGTGGCCATCAAGTTTTGACATATAGCTTGAACGGATCTACCCAACTTAGCGTCGAGCTCGATTGGTCCCTTCATCATGTAATGAGCAAAAATAGAGAACATTGTGGCTCTAAACTTAGGTTTACCTACCTCTCTGGTTAAAGAGAGAAGATAGGGCTTCAAAATCTAATTTCCTCTCCTAAGTGCTTGTTCTCACGTCATTGCGTTTTTAAGTCTCATGTTTGTGAACAGGACAGTTCCGTCTGAGCAGACCGACGGACGATGATACTCTACGTCGTTGACCATTCTTTCATCGTGGCAGTGGAGATAACCGTTGAATATGCTTGTTCACCTTTTTTCTTCTTAATCTTTGTAAAGTTATCATAAAAATGAGTAGCTAATCTCTCATCTTATTGGGGTTAGATGTAAACAGTGGCGAAGCTAGTAACTTATTTTTGAGGGGGCCAAAAATACAAGAAAAATAGTATAAAATTTTGAATTAATATAAAAATTAATAATATTTAGTTAGAAAAATTCAGTTTGATGATGTTCTAAAGAGACAAATTTCATCAATAACTTAATTTATATTAAACCGACTAACAACATCTTTTTAATGTAAATAACTAACCTATTTGAAAGAAATACATCATCTATTTCATTTAACAGTCTTGTTTTAATAAAATCAATCAATCAATTAAGATCGAAAATGTCAAAACAATATAAATAAAATCAATCAATTAAGTCTTAAATATTTTTTAGTATAATATTTCTTATAATTTTTATATTTGGGGTAGTTAAATACATATTATTAGTAGAGCTGGGTATGCGGGCTGGCCCGCCCCGCATAAGCCCGCGTATTAAATGGGGCGAGCAAACCCGTGAGTAAATGTAAACGAGTTAAAATATATAAGTCCGAGTTCGGTCCGCGTTAGCCCGCGGGTTAAACGGTTAACCCGCGGACTATTACAAAAGTTAAAAAAAATTATTTTTTTCAAAACATAATTAAAATATATTGAAATAATAAAAGCTAAGAAAACCATATTGTTAATAATTCTATGTAAGTAATGCAATCAAAATCAAATTCAACTATTTCTTATTGTTATTATTTCTAAAAAAAAATAGGAGTGTGTTGTTATTTATATTTATAATTAGGGTTTAGACTAGATTTTTTGTTTAGAGAAAAGTTGGATTTGAACATGAACCAAGTTATAATTTATACGAGATAAAATTTATAATTAATTATATATAAAAAATAAACGGGTTACGGGCAAAACCCGCGAACCCACAAATTTAACTCGCATAACCCACGGTTTTAACGGTCCAACCCACACGACAAAAATATAAACGGACCAAAAAAAGTTGGTCTTAAGCCCGTGCGGACTGCGGGTTAAACGTGTTGGCCTGCGGACCTTGGCCCGTATACTCAGCTCTAATTATTAGAGTAGTTAAACATAAAAATATACCTATTTATTTAAAAAAAACACATTTTTTATTTTTGGGATAGCAAAGGCTACCCCATTGTTATGAGAGGCGGACCTCTGGATGTAAATTACTTTATTAGTATATATGTATTTCTATTGATCATGGTGTTATATGTATTCTATTTGCAAATCAATATTGATGTTATCGTTGATGTTATTGTCTTTATACTTTTATATTTGAAATGGTATAAGAATATATATTTTGAATCTTGATTTAGGATAACATCTATTAAAAGCTAAGATATAGAAATAGACTTAGATTTCATATTCACTTGAAGTATTGGAACTTAATGCTATTATATCGATTAATCACTCGAGGGACCGGGGTTTGATAGTTATGATAGATTTCTCGACGTTATCTGGGAACAGAAACGTTTAATGAGTAAATACGTGATGATGTTGATGAGTAGCTTGAATAATTATAACTAATTAAGAAAATGCATACGAATGAGTTAATTGAGTCTAATCCCAACAATTTAATCTTTCTGTCAATTTACTAAATTGCGCTACTTTTATGTTTTTGCAAATTTTCATAAACAATCTTAAAAACACCATTTACTTAAAATTATATTAATTGTTGAACAATATCGATATCGCACCAGTCTCTGTGGAGATATAAAAATACTTGCTTCTGTACTTTAACGGTGAATAAAATTAGGTCTTGAGTCTTTCTTATAAAGCCATTCAACTGATTGGGCTTGATTTTATTTTAAATTAAGCTAAAAAAATATATCTTTTTCAATATTGTTATGTGTATTGAATATAAAAGACCTATCCTATATTTCCTACTCATCATTCATTTAACTATAAACAATAAATCAAACACATAAAGCTCCAATTAATTTTGGTTAGGGGTGATCGCGGTGCGGTTTGGTTCGGTTTTGAGCATAAAAGTCATCCTAACCGCGAGATAAAAATGCATGCGGTTCGGTTTGGTTCGGTTGGTTTTAAAAGGTCATCCAAACCAAATCGAACCAAACCAATGCGGTTAGGATCGGTTCGGTTGTTGCGGTTTATAGCATAACATTTCTGTACCAAACAATTTTAAACATAAAAAAAAAAACTTGAATTTCCTAAATAACATTAAAGTACCAATACAAGTTGTTTATCCAAAATAACATCACAATACCTTAAAATTTTAAATATTCAAAAAATAATAATTAAAGTTTTAAAATAACATCATAATACCGATAAAAGTTGTTGATCTAAAATAATATTACAACACAAAATGAACATTACAATTCAAAAAATAAAAATAACTTAAAGTTCCATTAATTTGGTGGATTGATTTAGTAATTGGGCTATGTATATTGGAATATAATAAAAACTTAATGTGGTTTTAGTGGTATTGGAATATAATAAAAGCTTAATGCGGTTTTAGCGGTTAACCGCGGTTTTTGCGGTTCGCGGTTTTGCGGTTCGCGGTTCAATAGAAAAGTCATCCAAATACATCCAAACCAAATGCGGTTTTTGCGGTTTTCGATTTGGATTGGTTCGGTTTGCGGTTTTACTTTTGAATTGGTTCGGATATGATCACCCCTAATTTTGGTACACTCAAAGTCATTTAGTACTGCAAAATAAATCATGTCAAAAGCTTGAATCACAAGGAAATTAATAGGAAAAGTGTTAGAAATAATATAAAAAATGATTCTATTCTAACAACTTAAGTTTTTGGGATAATCGGTTACTTGACATGATATCAGAGTCTCTATGACTAAGTAGTCTAGAGTTCGACCCCGCTCTTATCACTTTCTAATTAAAAAGTGAAATTTAATCATATGGTAGGTGGACCTATGCATTATCCAAACTTCAAGCACAAGTGAGCTTTTGTATGAAGGGTGTGTTAGAAATAATATAAAAAATGAATTTATTTAAGCATTTGAGATAATTGGTTATTTGACAGAATTTTTTTTAATTGAGCTTCAACCACAAATCAAGTTTTTATTTTGGTACTTTTCTTTTGGTTTATTTTATTATATATTTTTGACTATAAAGATCCTTATCACTAAACTAGTTCAAAGTTAAAATAAACATGTATACTTAAATGTATGTCATGCAGCAAAAGAAAGCCTGAAAGAAACAATTAAGCACATGGATATCTGACTATATATTTAGCTAGACTAGGTCAATCTTAGCCTAATAATAATTTAACACATATTATAATATAGTAGTTTGCTCAATAATTTTGGCCTATATTTGAAGTACTCCGTAATTGACTAGCCAGTGGTATATAAATACTGAAAAAATGTAGTCTACATTTTGGTAACTTTCTGTCCACGTAACATTATATTGCTTAATTAATTGAGAACAAAGGAAACAAAGTCCACGTATAACTGAACAATTCTTTTTAAATATTTCAATTCAATTTTTTACATGAATCAATCACTTTTTTTTTTAATACAATAATGCAAGAGTATAGATTTCCCTTGCAAAGTAAATAAGTGATTGTATCTCTTCTAACTCAATCAAAGTAAACATTTCTTTAATATATATAGTCTTCTTTCTCGGATCTCTTTGATTACCTTTGAGGTTATTGACCTTCTAAGAATTAATAATTAATTGTGTGCTACTTTCTTCCGTAAAATAATGGTCATTGGTGTGCTATTTTTCATTGCTCAATTTCTTAAAAATATCACGTGTTACATCGACCACATTTATAAGTGGACTATTAATTTTTTATCAAGTAAATAAGAGTATCAGAGTTTAAACGTTGGTCCTGCATATTACATTTACATGATATCTCTACCAATTAAGTTATATTCACGAAACTATAAGCGAACCATCTAATTTATAAGTGATACACTGTAGATCATTGCATAATAATTATTAAAAAAAATTACAACAGTCGTGATACTTTTTATAAGTAAAAGTTTATGACTCGTTGTTTTTACAATTAATATGACCATTATTTACCAAACAAATATAAGTATGACTATTAACTTATATTTTCAAACAACAACATAAATCTTCATTAGAATTTTAATTTTTTTTAATGGAAATATATACACACACACGAAAAGGACAACTCAAAGTCCAAAATACCAAAAGGTACCACAAGTATACACAACCAAAAAATCCAACATCCAAAAGGCAAAACCCAAGAAATTAATAAACACACAGAATAAAAAAACACCAAAAAGAAAACAAAAAATGCACAATGATTCCGATAAACCAAGAACACCTTAACACCTCACCACAAGAAGACCTTTTTCCTCTCGAAATATCTATATTTGGATTATTTTTGAAAAGTAAATTTGTAACAAAACTTAATTTGAATTTCTAAACACAAGGCAAAATTATATATCTTCAATTTTGTTATATGTATTGAATAAAAATGGACCATCTTATATATATTTCATTGTTTTTTCAATAACTAATAATATAATTCATTGATCAAGTCCAACCCATCATCATAACAAGCAACACTACCCACCTTCTATAAAGGGGGTTACAATGTGCTTACCCAATCATGTACTAGAAAGTCAGACAAAAAACACCACAAATAGTATACACCAAGTGGTCTTAAACAGTTCTAATACACACCAACCATGCACCCAAAGCAACTAGGAAAGACAGGACCATTCTACCTAAGATAAGGACTAGGAGAGCACAAATAAAAATAAAAAGTAAAAATAAAAATAAAACTAAAACTTATCACAACATCTAAACAATATGCATACAACCATACATACCAAGCACCAACTCCCCCAGGTAGCCAACGACAACACCATAGGAATGACTACTCCACCATCCTATATTTCATACATTTAAATATAAACAATAAATGAAACACATAAATCTCCAATTAATTTTGGTACACTCAAAGTCATCTTGTAGATCAAAATAAATCATTTTAAAAGCTGGAATCGCAAGGAAACTGGGAAAGATTTTCTTTGTGGAGCTTCAACCACAAATGAAGTTTTAATTTTAGTACTTCTATTTTGGCCTTTTTTATATATTTTTCACTATAAAGATCCTTGATCACTAAACTAGTTCAAAGTTCAGATAAACATAACTAAATGTTTATCATGCAAAAAAAAAAAACCCTAAAAGAAGCAAGCACATGGATATGATCTGACTATATATATTTAGCTGGACTAGGTGAATCTTAACGTAATAATAATTTGACATATATTATAATATAGTAGTTTGCTCAATAATTTTGGCCTATATTTGAAGTAATTGACTTAGTCAGTAGTATAAAAATACCCAAAATTTTAGTCTACATTTTGGAACCTTTCAGTCCACACGCAACATAATATACTCCTTTCGTCCCAAAAATTAGTCTTGGCAATTGAACATAAAGAATATCTGATTTATGCTAAAAAATTTAAAAATAAATAAATTACTGTACCAATTAAGGAGATCGAAATCTTAATCAATATTACATGTAATGTAATAGAACTATGTTCCTAACATTATTATTGTATTGAGATTGAACTCAAATCAACCAAGTATACCCATTTTGAGCTTTCAAGTTTTATTTGTTTTCTTTGTATGCTCTTTTAATTAATAATTTGTAAACGTTTAAAAACTGTATCACAAATTGAGGAGTAAATAAAGGGCACAAACGTGGAATAGTTTCTATATTTTATACGTGGAACATTATATATTTTAATAGATTTAAACTAGTAAAATACCCGTGCGTACATAGAAATAATGATTACATATAATAGAAATAATGATTTAATATAATATTACATAATTCCCTATTTTTCTTATGATATTTATCGTAAATAGAAATAATGATTAATATATATAATATTACATAATTTGATTTTGATTACATATTTTTAAGATAATGCAAAACAATATTATTAGAGTAAATTATAATAGGTCGAATATTGTATAGTGCGAAATTAATCCCGTTAAAAAATTACTAATCAGTGCAAGATTGTTGTCATGTATATGATTACTTGTGATAATATGCTTGAAAAGTGAAAATCATTTTTCATTCATTTTGAAACGAATGGAGTAGTAATATGAATTCCTACTGCACGGTGTAGACATGCAGTTATGTGTTTTTAGTTAACCCATCTTTATAAAAAAATTAACCTTTTTCAAACTAAATTTCTATACTTTACTAAACATGAGACCACAAAAGTAATAAATTAATATGTTGATTTAAAAATGTATACATCAAGGTTTTAAAAAACGGTCGCGGTCGCGTCTCGGTTACGTAAAGGTTTTCGCAATTTCGGTCGGTACAGGTGTTACGACACTAATTGCGGTCGTCGCGGTGTGAATTAATCACAATTTGTTCTTTAATATAAAAACGGTGATACACAGTAACGGTATCGTCACCTGCAAAAACCGTTTTGTCGCGGCCTTTTTCGCGGTTGCGCACCTTTATTTAAAACCTTGGTATACATCAAAAAACCTGCTTTTTTTAGAGTTTGTTGTAATATTTTGAACATAAATAAAAAAACTCGAAGAGTACACATGTACTATTTAAAAGCAGGGACTAAAAGTTGTGATGGATGTCAGTTTGAAATATTTATAAGGATCAACAAACTATTTAACACTTAAAAAACTAACATTTTTAAAAGAGATTTCTATAATGTACTAAAAATGACCGGGAAAAAAAATTAAAACTTTGAATGACACATATGAGTTGATTTAAAAGCAGACACCGTTTTGAATGATACATATGAGTTGATTTAAAAGCAAAGATCAAAAGTTGTTATGAAAAATTATGGACCGAAATTTGTTTGAAATTTTTTATAGGAACTAAAAAAGAAATTGGAACATGAATACAAAAACTCATTTAAAAATGTGAAGAGTACACATGAGTTGCTTAAAAGCAGAGACTAAAAGTCGTGGCGTTAGTTTGAAATATTTATAAGGACCAAAAACTTATTTAATCCTGAAAAATAATTAAACTATATTGTAAGAAAGATTTTTATAATGCACTAATTTGACCACGAGAAAATTCAAAATTTCGAATGAAACATAAGTTGATTTAAAGCAGAGACAAAGAGTTGTGACATAAAATATTTTGGGACTGAAACTTGTTGAAATTTTTTATAGGTACTAAAATATAAACTAGACGTCTTGCCCGTGCGACGCACGGGTCATATATGTCATATCAATGAATTGTGAGTTTGTTAGAGCATAATTTTTTTAAATAGATTTATCACGTAGGAATTTATTCGTTTGTCTAGAATTTAAATCAATGCAACAATTCACGATTCTTAAGCAATGAATTTGTCATATAGGAAATTATTCCTTTGATTGGTGAGAAACACAACAAACCCAACCTATGTATTTATATTGTCTATACTGATACAACATTGATCGATATAATATAAATAATCCTTCCATTCCAAAATATAAATAAAAGTTGGTCAACAAAAGTGAATATATTTGGTTCAAATCTTTAACCAGATACATTTACTTTTGTTGACCACTTTTTGCTTATATTTTGGAACGGAGGAAGTACAGTGTAAAAGCTTCTTTTCCTCTCATAAATTTTGCAAGGCTCAATGGATAGGCTCTCATAAATTACGCAGCCTTGCACTTGCTCAATAATCTATGCGTATAATTATAACTATTCCAATGGATTTTGATTTATTATGGTTTCTTCTTTGAACTGCATGCGTGAATAATGAGGCAGACATGCTTACTTGTATACTCCAAAATTCATGTTTCTTTGTATTTTCCAAAATTCGTTAAAGGAATACATATATCTCCTTAGAAAAATGCTTTAATTTATCATAATTTTTTTAAAGTACTAAAATACATGACTTTTGTCTAACTCGAATATTCAAATTTAGTAATATATGCACCCAAACTTGTATTTTGCATTTGTCTTGGAACTACTTTTTGCTTGCATTGATATCTCAATAGCAATGAATATCCAAATAGATTAACATATGTAGAATGTTAGAGAGTTAATAGCAAGCTACAACTTTATTTTCAATTGTGTATAAGTGGAACTTGTCAATTATTTTTAATGACAAAGATCATAACAGATGAAAAATTTAAAACGAACATCAAAATACATTTGTTCATTCATATGTAATATGGTAATATTACAAAATTGATCAACCAGGATTAAAAAACGATGCATCAAATCCTTCTCAATTTGATCAAACTTGAACTATAATAACATGGCATAAATTAATGAAACATCAGATATTTACTCATATTTGAGGTGTGTATTGGAGTAAGAGAATTTTCAAATCATTGAAATATATCATTTGATAACATAATCAACAAATGACCTAAACCTGCAAACAAAATTCAACTGTCACAACTAATAACAGTCCACTTAAGATTCAACTCAAAAGTTTCAAACATGGCTAGTGTCACCGAATCTTGGACTTTTTAATTAGCACTGAAAAACAATAAATATAAAGAGATGAAAATATAATAATTTGGTAAACAAATGCAATACTCTTGACTTCTATACTTGAAGTTTGATGGTATTGTTGTACTCTTTCTCTGCAGAATTGAAAACTAAAAATTAGAAGACGAAGGAAAATAGAGAATAAGGAGATGGAGATTGGATGTATTTGCAATATATAAAATCTTCATGTTAAATGTGAATGAGTGCAATAAACAATTAATTAGTGGAGTTAGTATTCGTAATTGAAAAATGGAGAAAGTGGTCTTCGGGCACTTAATTTTTATTGGTTGGCAGTTTAGAGTAATGAAATACTCTATAAATATTTAGTTTTTTTTGGAGTAGTACTTGCATTGAAAACATAATAACCATTTACCAAAGCAGACAATGTGATACAACTTCAGTATCTTAGAGCTGTGTGATGCATGTATGATGTATTAGTTATTGAAAAATCCATAGTGTTGCACATTGGAAGATAATTAGAACCATTGAATTAAATGAAATAATATTGATGAGTAAGATATAGGAAAACGGATGAGCTTTACCAAACAATAAATTAGGAGTGAGTTGTTAGTAGATAGTGATGTATTAATTACGATTTTCTCTCCTTAATCAACATCTAATTAGGGTTTAAGGAGTAGCTTTTTATTCCCACTTAATATAATAAAGATTTGAGATAGACAAAGAAATGATAAATGTAATTAAAAATAATTATTTAAGTACAAATTTATTGTAAATATACAAAGAATAGGCCTATGTTAATAATGTGTCAAATTTTGACGAAGGGTAATTAAGACACTTCATTAGTATCTAACTTTTCTTAATATATATGATTAGTGACTTCACTCAAACAAATTTAGACTTAAAACTAAGATTAATAGAATTCAAAGACCATGTTCTTTTTACATCCATAGTTCCATTTTCTCCCTTTCAACACCATTCTTATATAGTTTTTGAAATTCAAACTAGAGTTTGAATAGTTTAAATCAATTCAAACATGAACAAGGACAATGGAAAATATCTCAAACTTTTCGGCGGCAGCGGCGGCTCTAATCGTCAGAAGAGGTGGTGTTTGTTCTCTAAGAAGGCTAAGGTTACAGCAATTAGAATCACTGTGGTTATTCTGTTTGTCTTAGGAGCCACTTTTTGTGATTTTGCAGCCTGGAATACTGTGAGTTATCATTTATGCATAGTAATAGTTTTCTTTATATGTTGTGTTGTGTATGAGCCTATTTTTCTTTTTAAATTAAAAATTACAAAATTTAACTTTTTTTAGGCCTAATTACATTTTTATTGATAGGTCATCAATCACATTATCTAAGTTTTTTATTTTTTATTTTTATTTTCATTAATTGTTGATTTAGCAATAGAATTATATTAAGTTCGTCCTTTGATCATGCATGCAATACCACTCTTGACAACAAGTTGGAAGTATTAGCATTCAAATCATAGATTTTGTCACATACAAGCATAATTGTTCTAGGACCAAAGTTTGAGCCTATTAATTTAAGGCAAAATTTATCCATAAGTCTTTTAAGTTTTACGTTTGTAATAAATAAGTTCTTTAAATTTTTTTTAGTAACAAATTAGTCCTTTAAGTAATAAATATGTCCTTTAAGTTTGAAATTTGTAACATTTGGATCCTATTTTTTTAGTAACCGGAAGGACCTATATGTTACAAACTTAAATGACTATTTGTTACTTAAAAAACTTACACGACTTATTTGTTACTTAAAAAACTTAAATGATCAATCTGTGACAAACGTAAAACTTAAATGACATATGAATGTATTTTGCCTTAATTTAACAAGAAACTAATATTATTTTTTTTCTCTTCATTAAAGTACATAATTACAGGGACTTCCACTCCATATCAAAAGAAAGAAAAAGAGCAAGAATTTCCACTTAGATGCACAAAAGAGGAAAACAATAAGATACAAACATGTCCATACTACCCTACAACACATAACCCAACATATCAAAATAGCAATATTTGTCCTTCATATTTTAGATGGATCCATGAAGATCTAAAACCATGGAAAGAAAAAGGTGTTACAAGAGAAATGTTGGAAGGAGCAAGAAGAACAGCAAATTTTAAGGTTATAATTGTGGATGGAAAAATGTACATAGAAAAGTATCGTAAATCATTTCACACAAGAGATGTTTTTACATATTGGGGTATATTGCAACTATTAAGGTTGTATCCTGGGAAATTGCCTGATTTGGAACTTATGTTTGATTGTGATGATAGGCCTGTTATTCATTTGGATGATTTTCAAGGCCCAAATGCTTCACCACCACCTTTGTTTAGTTTTTGTTCTAATCAACAGAGCTTAGATATTGTGTTTCCTGATTGGTCCTTTTGGGGATGGTAAGTACCAAATTAACTCACTTCTTACTTTGCATTTTTTAATTCATTTACATTATGTGCGTAAAATTACACTATCAATCAATTATAATCGTCAAATCAATAATTATTATAATTTCTAAAATCACACACATGATTAATTGTGATTTATTGATGATATAAATCGTTTCTATACGATCATAATTACACTCAAAATAAATTAATCTGTTTAAGTAATGGTGATATTTAAATAAATTTATATGGAGTATACTTTACACTATCCTAACTCTAGGGTCTCTTGATTGCAGCTTTCTTTAGTGTTGTCAAGTAATGCTGGCATTTAAGCAAATTTGGTCAACATTTTTTATCTTTCTATTATAGTCAATCCATAATTCTGTCCCCCCATTTATAATTTCAAAATTTTAAATTATACAATTTTAGTCCCTCTAATAACAAGTGAGTAATTCTTATGTGGACATAATTATTTAGACACATTAATTAAGAACACATATAAAATTATATATTATTTTTTTTAATCTTTTTACAAGTATGTGTGTATGGAATTAGATTTCCTAAAGTTGGATTTCCGTGCATTTACAAGTTGTGAGAGAAGAGTGCTATTTGGACAAGAGAGAAGACAAATTTTTTAAAAAATAAATAAAAAGATTGACTTTGGGAACTGTACAAAATTTCAACTGCGATCCATGTGTGAGTCTATGTGTTCACTTTTTTATTTTATTTATTTTTTATAATTGTATGTGTTCAAATTTTGTGGCCAAAGTGAATTTTGCATGTATTTTGAGACGAAGAGAGTACATTAATAAATGTGCGCAATATATTTTTCCATCTAGCTAATCAACATTTTTACTAATAACAGGGCAGAGATAAATATAAAGCCATGGATAGAGATCCTTAAAGATATAAAAGAAGGGAACCAAGAGACCAATTGGAAGGATAGAATACCTTATGCTTATTGGAAAGGGAACCCTACTGTTGCTCCAACTAGGCAAAATCTTATGCAATGCAATGTTACATCAAAAAATGATTGGAACACTCGCCTATACAACCAAGTATTTGTTTAGTTTTAATCAATTTTGCATAAAGTTTTTTCAATAATTCAAATCAAAAGAAGATTAATTCATTGTTTATGTTTGTGTCACAGGATTGGAAGAAAGAAACCAAAGAAGGTTACAAGAAATCCAACTTAGCCAACCAATGCACCCATAGGTATCAAGTTTGTTGGAATAAATATGTTTTTTTTTTTGAAAATGGAATAAATATGTTTTGGTTAAGGGGAATTTTGAGTTTGTAAGAAATGTGTTTCAACAAAGTTGAATTTTGAGTTCGCCGGAATTTCAATAAACTTGATTCAAGTTTGTTGGAATATAAAATGCGTTTTGGTAAATTGGAATTTTAAACTTTCCGAAATAAACTTAAAATTTATTTTTTTATTTTTTAAAATTTTCAACAAAAGTTTAAGGGATTTGTGAGGGACCGGAAAAATGTGCGGTCACACACTTAGTGCATTATAGACCCTTAAATTGAAATTGAAATGTATAGATTCAACACTATTAAATATATCAAAATTTATTGATTTGATGCGATAGCTGAAATTCAACTGCACTCACTATTTAGCGACACTGAATCCATATCTGTTTGTGGGGGGTTTAAGATAGATTTTTTACATACATTTGGTTACATTTTTTTTGACTTAATGTCATGTACATTAATGTTGGCTTGTCACAGGTATAAGATATACATAGAAGGACAGGCTTGGTCTGTTAGTGAAAAATACGTACTGGCTTGTGATTCCATGACATTATATGTTAGGCCAGATTACTATGATTTTTTCATCAGAGGCATGGATCCATTACAACATTATTGGCCCATTAGAGACAATATGAAATGCACCTCTCTTAAGTTCGCTGTTGAATGGGGTAACAAACATACAGATAAGGTCTCTCTCTCTCTCTCTCTCTCTCTCTCTCTCTCTCTCTCTCTCTCTCTCTCTCTCTCTCTCTCATTGTATTTAGCATTTGAGATAATAATATGTTATGTAATCTCTCAATTTTTTTTCCCATGCGTTCAATCATATACTATCTTGATGCACAATTACATATTAAAATAGATGTGACAAGATTATGATCAAAGTATGTTTGGACATTTACATAAAACATATATAAATCGTCAATATTTAATTTTTATGAGAGATCTTTTTATCCCTTCCAATCATTTATTAAAAAACCATTTTGACCGGATGCACTTTTTCAAATAGATAAAAAATATGATGTAATTTAGAGGTGAATACGTTTTTTTTTTCTCTATCTAAAACGATGCATTCAGATGTGATCGGTTTTTTAAAAATGGTCGAAAGGTTACTAGATATAAGATAAATTTTATGTTACATCACATCACATGTCTTACATTCCCAAAAATTTACATCCTAGGCACAAGCAATGGGAGAGGCTGCTAGCAAATTCATGCAAGAGGATTTAGACATGAACAATGTTTACAATTACATGTTTCATCTACTAAATGAATATGCAAAACTCTTGAGATTCAAACCAACTATACCTAAAGGAGCTGTGGAATTTTGTTCTGAAACAATGGCATGTGATGTAAAAGGTATACATAGGAAGTACATGGAGGAGTCAATGGTGAAGTTTCCTAGTGATTCAAATCCATGCACTCTTCCACCTCCATATGATCCTTTAACTTTACAAGAACTTTTAGAGAGAAAAGCTAATTCAACAAGACAAGTAGAAATTTGGGAAGATGAATACTATAAAAACAATGAACAAAATGTTTAGGAAGATGAACTTAAGTTGTTACTTTTTTCAATCTTTAACTATTCTTGCTGTATTAATATATATCTATATATATTTCTCAATCTTTTTCTGAACAATCCTCTCCCTTACAAATTGAGGGGAAAAATATGGTTGCTATTTTCTTTTTGTAATGGTACATTCATAATGTAAATCAGAGGAGGCTTTAATATACTTTATTCACATTATAATCAGGGGAAAATTCTAACATGGACCACTTCTTCAAGTGGTCCATGGTGGACCAATCATGAAAAATCCTATAACGAATACGAATTTTACAAAATCTATTGTTGGATTGAAAGTTTATATCATATAGATCATCTATAGAAAATTTTAGAAAAATTGAAAATCATTTGATATGTTATTGAGACCCATCAAGATTAACGGTTTATTAAATACTGTAAATCATGATAAATCCCAATAAAATATTAAATAATTTTCAATTTTTCTAAATTTTTTTATGGATGCTCTATATGATAGAAATTTTCAATCTACCAATAAATTTTGTAAAATTTGTATTCGGTAGATCACTTGTCCACGGTGGACCACTTGTAAAGGTGGTCCACCGTAGTATTAACCTATAATTAGGCTGCAGAAGTTCTAATATTCCTCACTTTTATTTATTTATTTATTTTTTTAAATGTACGACTTGTTAAAAAATGCAGTTTATTGTTATAAAATACAAATTGACAGTTTTAAGGCCAATATTATTATGAACTTTTTATGTACAAAATGTGTTTATATTATGTCTATATATCATGTCCAATCTATATAAGTCCATATTATATTTAAAAATGTCAAAATTTTACTCATTAGGGACTAAAAACAAAAGATTTTTTTTATAAGAATAAAAACAAGTAATTTTATTTTAGAGGGATGAAAGCCAAACTAAGATTACTATCCCATTTCTTCCTTGTCTGAAAGTACACTTTAAATGGAATATATACTAAAAAGTATTTTATATGGAATATATACTAAAAAAGTAGTTTTCCTTGTTTATTTGGAAGATTTTAGAACTAAGATTATTAATTTACATGGAATATATACTAAAATGTATTTTATAAATGTTTTATCTTTATAAATTGACCATAATCAATTTGATTCAAAATATGTGTCAATTCTAAACTCCATAATAAAACATATGAACTTCTATTAAAAGTCATAAATTCAACAATTACAAAATTAAATATACCATGAAATAGAAATTTAATATTTAAAATCAGGAAAATCGTAAACAAAAATATAATACCAATATGTCCTATAATTACAGCTTAATTTGGTAGCTGTGAGGACGTTGATATGCAATGACCTAAGTTCGAATCTAAAATTTCTCACTTCTCCACACTTAAGGTGTGTGAGTGTAGCCGTTTGGCACAGACAACTTGTCAAAAAAATAAAATATAAAATTATTTCTACAACTTCAAGTAATACATTCAAGAATTGGTGACTTGAATTTGAAAACCAATTCAGCAAGTCCCCAAAACCTTGTTAAACTCATTTTCTCTCTATCTCATATTTGTTCTAAACTTTAAATGGAAGAATGTAGCTCCTTTTTTGATGAATTGGTTTTGTGCAGAATATGTCCATGAACATCATAGAAAACAATGTTTGCTTCTGTTTGAGTCAATTGAACAGACATGAAACCTTGTCCATCATAGAAAAAATGTACATCTTTTCCATTTATTTTTTGAACATCTCCTCTCCATGCCTTTGATCCTGCTCCACTAATCAGGAACTGAATTGGACTGCAAACAAAATAACTTCCTCTATTAGACATGTATATAAATTTTTTATTTAAGGATATGCGAATTGACTTATATGAACTTTTTAACTGACATAAATATTTGTGAGACTCTTGGAGAGAGTTTATCTAAACAATTTGTTTTAGGCAAATGTTAGTGGTTATGTTATTTTCCACATCCAAGATTTGAACACAAGACCTTCTAGTTAATTATTCACCAACCGAGCTACCTGCTTGGGACTTTATGGAAATAATTCATCATATCTCCAAAAACTGTTTTCAACTTATTTTGATAAGCTCTTCAAGACAACTTATAGCTTTCTATCAAATCAATTTGACTTTATTTAATAATTTCTAATAGAAATAGCTTATATATGAGAACTAATACCATAAGTGTTTATTCTATAAGCGTTTAAGCAAATTGTTTATCCAAATAGTCAATGTAATTGGTTGACAGTGTAAACTATTTTATATCTGACTATATATCAAAATTAATATTTTATCATATGATTTATTTTTTAATGTTTACCTGGATTTGTCACTGATATGTTCAAGACAATGATCATGTCCATTGACATAAAAATCAACATTATTGGCCTGAAATTGGAAAAAAATGTTATCAGTTTTGAAAAGAAAAAGAAAGAAAGGGAGGATCATGCTATTAATTCATCTTAAGTTTTATCTATACCTGAAGAATTGGTAGGAGATGACTTTTGAGTTCTGGAGTATCACCATGATGACCAATACTTCTAATTGCATGGTGACCAACAACAAACTTCCATTTTGCTGTTGATTTCCTTAATGCAACATCAAGATCCTGTAATAGCCCAAAATATTGTTATCTATACAATATAATGATTTCCTTAATTTGCAAAAGTACCACGAACCGGTACGCGCGAATCAATTCGCTGTTCGTCACCTTTGAGGAGAATTATGTGACTATGATCTAATCTAACTATGTAGTACAACATTTGACTTCTATAAGTTCTAACTATTTAGCACTGATACCTGTCAGTGTCTAACACTGAGACAAACACCGACACATATTATTACATTCAAATATTTTCATTTTCTCAGATTATTACCGGTGTCAATGTGTCGGTGGTGATGTGCTTCATATTCTACCACTATGACAGATCAATTGTAATAAAATTTTCTTAATTCGAATTATGCTTTATACCTTTAGCATTGTACTAATATAAGTCTTTGGTGGATAAACTTCCCTCCAATCATAAGTGTGTCCTTCTGAAACAGTAAAGTAATCTCTAACAAAAGGTGTTGTGTCAACAAAGAAAATCTCAGCCAGCTCTACACAAGAACAAAAAAAAATACATTAGAAAAAAAGCTACATGGACATGAGTTTTAAGCATTTTATTAACTTTGAAGATAAGAGCAAGAAAATACCTGAATCTACAATAAAAGACCTTAAACAAATCCATCTCTTATCAATTATTCTAAGAAATGGACTCAATTGAGCCTCTACATCACCTCTATAATCATGGTTTCCCAGCACTGCATGCAATCATCAAACATGTTATATAACATGTGTAAATTATAATCAAGAATAACAATTAAAAAATAGTTCTAAATTGCGGTCTGCAATTCCGAAAAGCGGCAAAAAATGTAAAGATTTTGAAATTTTTTGCAATCATAATTGCCGTCGCATTTTTTCATGTTTGTCCTCAATATCAAAGATTAATGCTTAACTGCAATTTATGCAGCATGAACACTTCTGATTGAAGGCATGTCAGATATCTGATAGTATCATTGTCATGTCTGGTGTCTTTGATACATAGACCGTGACTGCGATTTAGAATCTATTATCATGAATGATGAGTTTAGTTTAGGAACTTACCACTGTACCACCGCTTTTGTAGACTTTTTGCAGTGTAGATTTTGGTGAATGAATCCTCAAAATTAGGATCATGTTCACTAGTTAAGCCATCATCATAGAAATTGTCACCAGTTGAAAGTACAAAATCAATGTCAAGCTTCTCTCCAATATCCCCCATCTGTGACCAAAACAAGTTCATTTTGTAAGTTTTTTTTAACAAAAAAGTACTTATGAATGAATAATTACAACTCATAAAAATAGCTTAAATGACAAGTTTATTGAAGTAATATGTCATTAATCTGTTTATCCAACACCTTATGTCAAATGCAGAATCCAAAAAATAATGATTTGTTCAAATTCTGCTACGTGGAACAATATCTTATAGGCTTAATCATCATTTTTGTCCCTGTAAGTTTGCGATTTTTTGGTTTTAGTCCATGTATCTTTTTTTGTTGCAAATTAGTCCCTGTATGTTCAAATATTTTGGTTTTAGTCCCTTAAAACTAAAATTCACAGGAAAATCCGCAGGAAACCAGCGAATTTTCCTGCGGATTTTAGCTTTAGGGACTAAAATAAAAAAGATTTGTACATCCAGGGACTAATTTGCAACAAAAAAAATACAGGGATTAAAACAAAAAATTTATGAACTTACAGGGACGAAAATGATGTTTAAGTCTATCTTATATTAAATAACATATCGCAGAACAATAACAATTTATTCAATTCTGTCAATAACACAATAGTGCGACTATAACAGCTATTTATTAGCACTAATTCATATCATTGTTTAAAATTGCGGTTGCGCATTGCGCTGCAGACATATTTATTGCAAAAAAAAAATGCATTTGTGACATGCAACAACTTCAAAATCCTTTACAATGCAGTTGCTGACCGCAATTTTAAAACCATCGTACTCATTTAAATTTTCATTCAAAAAATAAAAATTACCAAGAAACTAAGAGAACATCGGATTCAAAAAATAAAAAACGAATCAAACCTGTAAAGCAACATCGGATTGATTGTATTCACCTCTCCTTCCCCAATCACCAACAACCAAGAAACTAAGAGAACCATCAGGTTTTGGTGTGTGTGTAAATTTTTGCAATTCTGCATTTGCTTGAAGAAATCCCAATCCAAAGATAATTGTGAAGATAAAATACACATTCATTGATTTTTCATTAAAACTTGCCATTGCTTTAGTTGATGTTGATAGCACTTGATTCAAGATTGTTTGGTGTGTCTCCTATAGTCAATAAGACAATGCATATATAGCAATGAATATGATATATAGTATTAAAATTAAATCGTGTAAAAAATTGATATAGAATTTAAAATTATACTAGTAGTTTAACTACTTGTGCCGTAAAAAAATTATATATTATCGAATATTTTAAATATCGAATAATTTAATTGGTTAAACCACAATTGAACCAGATGATAAACAAATATATAAAAATACAAAAAATAAAAATGATTTAAACTAACCGTAGTTCAATTCAATTCAATTCAATTAGAATACAATGTAGCTGAGATCAAAATCAACAAACATACACTGACCTGTTATCGGATGAACCATGTGATTCGATCCGATTTTTGAAACATTTGTGTTACCTTTAAAATTTATGAGATTTGAATGATATATTGTTCTATGTTTTGTCAGGAATTTTTGCAATTGGGTGAATTATGTCAGAAATGAAAGAGAAATGGTGATGGGTTAATGGAAGATGTTTGTTCTGTTTCACAAACAAAAGTAACAACAAAAGAAAACTAGTGGCTATGGTGGATTTAGTTGGTATAATATGCTAAATGCTGTAGAATATGCTTTTTTTTAGGAATGGCAAATTTAAATAAAGGAATAATTATAAGAATATTCCAATGCTCTTGTACAATACAACAAATTTACAATTATACTCATAATATCTTATGTTACACTTACATACAACATGTTGTTCTGTCCTGCAAATTGCAAAGTTCTACTTCTACATATTGGTTTATTCCATTCAAATAAAAAGTAGATTAAATATATTTTTAGTTTCTATAAAATTATTAATTTTATTTTTGATCTTATAAAATAATGATATATTTTGGTCTCTACAAATTTTTTATCTATGTGCTTCAATTTTTTTTTATCTATGTAGTTTTAGTCCCTGTTAATTTTTAAAATTTGTTTAATTATCCTTGATCAATTTTTGAATTTTTTTTACAAAACTTTATAATTTTCTAAAAGGAGAGGAACTTTTTCGAAGAACTTTATATAATATTTTAAATATGTTTTCAACATAATTATTAAAAAATACGCATTGATTTAGTAACAAGGATAAAAACTACATGCACAATAATTTTCTAAGAACTAAACTTGCCACATTTTTTATAAGAACTAAAAATAAAATTTTGTAATTTTATAGAAACTAAAAATATAAATAAAAAGGTATTTGCCTTTTGTTACCAACTCTTCTCACTTGGGATACATAAAATATGAAATAAATTAATAAAATGTACGGATACTTTATTGAGTTTCATTATAGAACCAGATCAACAATTCTGTTATATTGGTGTCAAATGATTGGCCACAATTGAGGAGGGAAAATTTATAATATGTGCATGCACATGGTTTAGATTTCGGTAAAAGAAACAATTTCAATGTTTAGAAATAAATTACACCCGTCGATTCTAAAATATCTATGTGTTGCAAAAGTCTTACATAATATATTTGTACTCCCTCCTTACCAAAATGTAAATTACTTTAGTTATTTTACACAAATTAAGAAAAGTAATCATTATTGTATTGAAAAGAGAAATTATGAGTTAGTTTACAAAATTGTCCCTCATTAATGATATCAAAAAAAAATTGAAGAATTAAAAGAAAAAAGAAAAATAAATAGTTAAGGGTATAATAGGGAAAATAGCATTAAATACTTTATTGGTAATGTAAAGTGACTTACATTTTAGTAGACATTTTTTTCTCAAAGTGACTTACATTTTAGTACGGAGGGAATATTATTATTGAGATACTCTTATAGACTTAAATTGTGCCGTATTTTATGGCCCTAAAATGGATAGGACATTAAATTATAAAGTACGAAACAAACATAAATAGAAAACATTTTTTGTGTAACCAATTGTTAATTGGTTTAGTGGTGATTGACGTTGAATTTGGTAGGGAGGACCACAGTTCGAAATGATTTTTAGCTAAAATGGTAAAAAATGGTGAAATTGTTAGGTCGGATGTTATGATCGGAGTTCGAACTTTAATTTTTTTTATTTGTGTTTTTGTGAATTTATATTACTTTATCATTTCGTCTAATTAAAAAAAAAAAATTGTTTCTTGCTTAAAAGACAAAGACGATTTGTATTCATTTTACTTCTTTCACACTTTTTTTTTGAATGGCAGTATTCCCATATATTCATTTTACTTCTTCCACACTTATTTTAATATATTTGATTTGTTGTTAGAAAAATCCCTATAAAGCATTAAAAGTTCAAACACACAATAAAAACTAAAGCATTCAAAGTCCAAACACACAAAAAATAGTTTTTATTGTGTAGATAAAAGGCAAATTTCATCATGGAATCAAATTGACCATACAGAAAATGTAGAGTTTATATATTGAAGGTAACACAAAGTTGAAAAAATGGAAGTACCTTTGGAATGATTCTTAGAACTGAAGAAAGGTGGGATCAAAAGGCCATCATTTGTAATCTTGAATGCATATCATCTTGTAAAAAATAGTTGATATTGTAATTTGAATAATTGTGAAACTTATGAATGTTTCACATAGGATCAATAATACGAAATTGAAGGCAAAATGAGATGACAAAATGAACCTTTATAGAACATGATGTTTTTATGCCATCTCATATATTTAACAAGTGATCCATTGATTTGGTCAAAAAAAGAAGAAAAAGGGATCCAATATTGATGGAGATTTACAAGACATTTACTATAATAACAAAATATGATAATCACAAAAAATAAAGAGAGTAAGAGAAATTTGTGTGATTTAAATTAGAGGCAGTGCAAGGAAGGAGGAAATTCTATTGTTGTTATTGTCCATTTTTCGTACGGGTAATATGAAGCATGCAGTTTGTAAAATGTCAAAAAAAAAAAAAAGAAAGAGTGGATTTAGATTGATTGTGAATGGGGGTGGTATATTGATGTAAGGTAGAATGTTTTGTTTGGATTGCATTTCAAACCATATATATCTAATTTGATGAATATTAATTACATGTGTTAATTATTATATTGTTTTAAAACTTGGCTTGGTAAGAGGGGTTTCAGTAATATGTTAAAAGTCTTAAGTTCGATCATCAGTTTCATTGTAAAAACAAATGACTCGGTATATCAATCGACTCTATAATGTTATGGACTAATTTTTTTTCTTATAAATAATGTCATAGACTATTGATTGAACTGAAATATAAATTTTGTGACTTTGACTTATAATTTAGAGTCCATAATAAATTTGTATAAGTATTTAAACGGACTCGGATTCCTTGCAGTTAAAAGTTAACATCAATAGTTAGAGTTGTTATGTGTTTTATTTGTCTTGAAACATCAATAGTTAGAGTTGTTGACATTCAAACCTTAGTCTAACTTTCATCAATCCGACGTCAAAGACATTGTATTTTTTCGCAAATTTCTTCTTTAAACCAGTAAAAGAAAAAATATCGTTCAAAAGATTAATTGAAATATGTTTCCAAATTTAAAATGGATTGGAAAATAACTTATAAAACCATGTGATAATTAATAGAAACAACTGAAACAAAAATACAATCCATTATTTTTTTTCCTTTTCATTTTGCGACGCAAAGCATTTGAAACATAAATTACTTGCAAACAAATTAAATGAAATTATCATAAAGAACAATTCAATAAAAAAATATAGTAAAGAAAAATTAAATTATGAAACACAAATTTCCAAATTTTGTAAGCATGTTCTTCAGCAAATTTCCAAATTTTCGTTTGTTGATATTTTATTTTGGATTTTGGGGGGCATGTGAGCAGTTTTAGGGTCTAAAAAGCAATGTTCATTTTTTTCTTTTCTTGGTGATATTGTGGACATGTGAATTTCATGTAGGCTTGCTTTGACAACCCATTGGACCCAACAATTATTTTGGGCTGCTTATTTCGGATAAAAGATGTGGAAAATGTTATTAACACTTCCATAATATATTAGACACTCTCCTTACTTACCAAAATATGCTCCCTTTTAGAAGAAATTGGATCCCAGCTGCCATGGAACGAAATTCATACATTTGGAACAGAAGTGATTGTTTGTTCAAGGTTGGATGGACAACACAAATGTAAATGTAAATGTAAATTTTAATTACTTTTTTATAATTTAAAATATCAAGCGTTAAATGAGTTATTGGACGACTCAGTTTTAATTCCGATGAAGGATAAAATAGTCAACTAAAAACAAGTTACTAACATTGATTGTTGGCTAAATTACACTTTTGGCCCCCTAAATTTTAGAAACATGCAATTTTGACCCCCTAATTTTTAAAATAGCACTTTTGGCCCCCTATGTTTCCCTATGTTTACCCCTTTTCGCAAAAGACCAATTTTGATCTCTTTGTTGGTTGGTTTTCTATTTTTTCCTTGAATTTATACTGTTATTTTTGTGTTATATTTATAGTATTGCCAATAATGATTCCATGGTATGATGCAATGCCATTCACCGTATTGTTACGGTTGATTTTTGGCTTGCCATCATGAACCCAATCTGCCATTAACGTCTAGTAGATGCATTGAGAACTTTTTTCTCTTAAATCTTAATATTTCCCAAAAAATGCTCTAAGTAATTTTATACTTGTTATTCTGTATTGTTTATTGTTTATGCATTTTCTCCATGATGATGTTCTGCATAATTTGTCTTATGGCATGATGGGTGAGCTTAGAGATTCACAAACATTCTTAAAACAACCATATTATATAAAGCTTTTGTGAGTGAGTTCTATTGGTTACATGTATTTCTTAAACTCTATCTAACCTAAATCATGATGATGTAAAATAGTTGAGTTTATAAACACTCAAGTTTGTTTTCTGTGGGATTAGTATTTTGTTATTTGATATAATGTATCATATGGTTAGTTTTGAAAAAGAAAAAATGAATAGTTAGAACTTGAGCACGTATGGATTGATGATGAAAATGGGAGAGGTTATAAAACCAACCAACAAAGAGGTCAAAATTTTTGCAAAAGGAGGTGGTAAACATAGGGGTCAAAAGTGCTATTTTGAAAATTAGGGAGCCAAAATCGCAAGTTTCTAAAACTTAGGGGACCAAAAGTGCAATTTCGCCTTGATTGTTTTAGAAAGAAAAAAAGAACTTGATTAAATATTACAATGAGGAGACAAAACTATGATATGACATACAATTTGATGATATAGATTCATCAATGTATATTAATTGTTTATATTTCATTAATTAAATTTTAAAAATGAATTGAAATTGAAATCGAAGTTTTAATTGAGTTTTCTTATAATTTCATCACTTTTGGTCATTTATTATCATCAATTTGTATGTCGCAATATTTTAAATATGTAAAATCACAATTTTTAAGTACAAAATTTTGATTTTTGATTTTATTTAACGGGAAGTAAGAGGGACCAAAATTGTGTAATGTTAAAATAGGGGGATCAATTCCGTTAAAAGGTAAAAATAGGAGGATCAAAACTGTAATTAAGTTTGTTATCGTTTACATTTTGTATAGAGAATTCTTACTCGAGTTTGATATAAATAATTAATATAATAGGGGTGGCAAAATTGGTCGGCCCGCTTAAATTATAAAATAGAAAATAAAAAGTAAATCTATACAGTACAAAGTAGAAAATAAAAAATAATAAAAATATTGTTTGGCGGGCCAGCCCGCTAACCTGCCAACTCGTTAGTATACGAGGCAGACTTGACTTTTAAGCTCGGATGTCTAAGTTGGTTCACCCCGTCCGGCCCAGTATTTCTATGGACTTTAGGTAGACAAGCCTAAATGGAGCGGACAGACAACTTTGCTACCTAATTTAATATACCATTTCATCAGTTTTAGTTTATTATTTATTTGAATCTTTTAAGTGGATTCTATCACAGAAAATAAGTTATCATTTGACCCGGTTTTTTTTAAGTCTTAGAAGTTATCTGAAAGCTAAAAGTGAAAATAAGAACTTTCAGAAAAGAAAAAAAAAACTAAAATTATTTGATAATTGTTATTTTTTTAGCTTCAAAAGTCTTTTATCTATCAAGAACTTTTTGAAAATCTATTTGACTTAGCTTCTTCTTTTATTGAGTGAAAAAATTTCAAATAGATTAAGTCAAACGGTACCTAAGAATGACGCTAAAGGAAATCATAAAGATATATAAGTAATCATTTATATCATAAAGTTTGGATGTTGTATTTACTAGTTAGACGATTGCTTCATTCTACGACAGCAAACAGTAAAAGTTTCCTTTTTGTAAAATATTTTTTATTTGATCCCACAAAGTTCGAGAGATTTCATATTTGCAATTGCGCATAAAGAATATCTGATGTATGCAACCAAAATAATAGGTAGTTTAGTAAGGGTTGGATTCTATTTACTAGTTGGACAATTGCTTCATTCTTTGACAGCAAACATTCCAAGTTTCCTTAATCAAAAGTTTTTTATTTTTTCCATTTTGGTTCCAAAAAGTTCGAGAAATTAGTCTCTACAGTTGCGCGTTGAAGATACCTAATTTACGCTAAGAAAATTTCATTTATTTTTTTGTCGTGGTATACTTTGCAAAAAAGATTTTCATTTAATTGAAATTTTTTTGAAAAGGAAATGAGGAAGAGAGAAATCTTTATTACTTAAATTGATATTAATGATTATTTTAGACATTTAAACTTGTCTCTCAAAATTACAAAATCGATCTCTCACCAATGAACCGACTGTTTACCCCGATTTTTAGTAAACAACCGCTAGTTTAATTATTACAAGAAGGATCAACTAGTAAATCCTGGGACATATGGATTGTGCGGAAGATGATGAAAACATATTCATATCTTTGGGTTAAATCGGATAAGTTGATAAAAAGTAAAAGCATTTGACGCAGTCAAATGGTTTGGTTTAAAGTAAAATGCTTCAAAGTAAATTTGCAGAAAACTTGTAAATGAATTGCAAGTAAAGTTTAAAGGAAAACTTTGAAAAGGTAAAAGCATGCAATGAAAGTAAATTGCAGAATGTTAAAGTTGCAGAAAAGCTTTAAATTGCAGAAAGCTTAAATGAAAAGCAAGTAATCAATACTTAAGAAATGTAAATTGCATTTGACAAATGTAAAATGTTTACAAGGGATGGTACACAGATTCGTACATGTTCCTGTCATTCATTTCGCTCGTTGACATGGGTACTCTGAATATTTTAGGAATTTGCATGTGTATTGAATTGTGGACCTGTTTCTTCTATCAGAAACTTGTATTTATAGACAAACTAACATAACTGCTATAAACCTACAATACGTCTAACTATGCTCCACGTGTCTTGACAATTTGAATTCCCTTTGACACTTGGCGAACCCTTCAAACGTTACTCATTTTTGAATATTTCGCTAAGTCCAGAGTACGCCTCTTTCGTTCTGCACAGTACGTTAGACAAACAAACATACACACGTACATATATATACATATATATAGTTTTCGACCATTACCAGTTATGTCGAAAAGTAGATATTTGCTCAAATAACTTCTTGTCGAATTTGACAAGCTCATTGGGCAACAACATGTTCTGTCGAATTCGACAGACCCTTAGGCTTTGACAAGCAACTTTGCATTAAAAGTCTCTGACGTCAAATGCCTCAATTATCTCTTGATTTAATACTAGAATCAATTCCCAAGAGAATATTAAAAATGCAATCATGCACATTAAATGAGATTTCAACCTCTCTCTCCAATTCATTAATGCCTGTCGAAAATACAGGCTAACAAATTGCCCCCTCAAAAATGCCAATTTCGACTGCATGTCGAATACAATAAGGAGAAATGGCAATTTTGAAGATTATCACCTTTTCCAATTCTGCACGCTTACCAAAGACGGCGTAAACGTCATATCAAGCAATTGTCAATCATGACAAAATTTATAACTGTCACCTCAATCCCCACAAACCATGATTTCCACCTTTTTAGCTACATAGTGGGACACGTGGCAGAATGTGAATGACTGAGATGGAAGAGTGGTGATGTTTCAGTTACCAGATACATGCAAACTTGGAGTGCCTATAAGTAGCAAATGTATTCCACACTTTCAACTTTCTGAAACCTTAACTCTTCACTTTCTCTCTAAAGAAAACAGAACCTTACGTATTCTCCCAAGAAACAACATCAAACAATCCTTCAATCTTGCCTTGTTCTTGCGTTTCTGTTAAATCCAAACCAGTGATTGTGATCGTCTAGCATTTTCGTTCATCATCACTATTTTTATTCTTGGATTTGAGCAAGGAACGAGTTAAATCTGAAGCCTTTTAGGTCGTTGCTACTGTAGCTTGTTCATCTTCATCATCAACACTCAAGAACACCAAGAACACGAAGAACAACAATGGCTTCATCTTCCTCCTCCAAAAACGTGACCCTTTATGCTGTTGATGATGACAAACCCATCATCATTGATGATTCAGAGTTTGTGTCGGAGCCGGACATGACCTCCGTCGAAGACAACATATGGGGAGAAGAGCTGATGATTCCCCACAAGCTTGGAGGTAGAACTCTTGCCTTCGCAGGCCCTCTTCCTTCATCCGACAACTTCAATGAAGACATAGGTAACATTTTCCCTCTCCACTCTACTTGCGAACCAAAAATATTCGCCAACTCTGTCTTCGACATGAGTTTTTTCGAACCAGGCTATAGGGCTTTTAGATCTGCACCTGTAGTGAGTGAGGGCTATTTGAAATGGCTCAACAAAGTCGAAAAGCAATATGCTACTTTTTGGAAAGATAGTGGTATATTCGACTTGATTCAGCTGTCGAGAGAGGGACCCAAATACAATGCAGAAATGCTCATAGCTGCCCTTCACTTTTGGGAGAGCTCTACCAACACTTTCCACTTTAAGGCAGGAATGATGACCCCAACCTTATTCGACGTTGCTGCCATTACTGGCTTACGACCAACAGGACCCACTTTCGACCCTAAATACACCACTGTCAACCACCACTTCGACTTCAAAGTCTTATCCTTCTCAGGATTTCTGAAAACTTTCCATGACACAAGCGACGAAGATGTGTCTTTCGAAGAACATATAGCCTTCCTGACTTATTGGCTATCACATTTTGTTCTGTGCACCAGTTCACTTCAAGTGGTGAAGAGACTTGTTCCTCTCGCCATCATGCTTCACCAAGGTTTAGACGTGGCCTTAGGAAGATTTATCTTGGCTTCCCTTTATGATTCTTTGGGGCAAGCTAGTGACATGCTGAAGAAGATTGATAAAGGATCACAGCTTGCTTTCTCTGGCCCTATCTGGCTTCTACAACTTTGGCTGAATGCCACATTTGAGTCGAACTTTAACCTCTTCCTTCCTTCTTACTTGGAAGCTTCAATCGCCGCTCGACAATCAGAAGGCGCTAGGTTGGCCTTGTTGAGGTATAGAGAGGCAAACCTGACCACTCGACAACTTTTCTTCCACTACTTCAAGACTCTCCTTGAGTTCGACGAGATTACTCCTAAGAATACCCCATTTGCTAAAAGGGTTGTTGGGCCTGCTTGGTTTAGAAGGCCATTCCCTGCAACCAACCCAAATGAAGAGGAGGATACAAACAATATTTGGACTATGTTCTTGAACCCCACAATCTTATCCTCAAGGCAAGGAGTCGAAAGAAGGCATCTAGGCTTGGTTGGGTACCAACCTAACCTTGTTGCTCGCCAATTTGGCCTAAGTCAGTTCAGGCCAAAGAGTTTGTTCAAGAACAAAGATGACATTGTCTTAGGTAACTCTGGAATGTCTGTCGAGTATTTTGAGCGTCGCCTAAAGCTTGCTGACGAAAGGAAACCCTACAAGCTCACACCTGTTGCCTTTGAAACTTCTCAATATTGCACCCTTGAATTCGCCACATGGTGGAGTCTGCATTATGAGAAGCATGCTAAGAACAGTGATGAAGTGCTTCTGCAAGCAATAGAGGCCGGATTCGACGCTTTACAACAAAAGACTCCCAAAGGCAAAGGTAACCTTGAGTCACTTAACTATTTGATTTTTATAGTGCTTGTAGTTTTTAACCCTTTACTGATGTGTGTTCCTTTCATGTTTCGACACTAGGTGCTTCTAAAGTCAAGGAAACCACTACTTCGACGGACTCTGCTGCTCCTACTGCAACTCCAAAGAAATCACTCCCCAACACTGGGGCCAAGGTATTAAACCTTAAAGTAACTTAATCTTTGCATTTCAATTTTTTACAAACATATCTTTGATCCTTTTGATTTCAAACGCAGCTTCGTAAGAGAGCCTTAATGGCGTCGAAGGAGACTGGAGAAGCCACCACTAAAAAGAAACAAAAATCACTCACCATCCAAGAACCATCAGTAAGTTGATCTCGACGCTTCTTTTGAGTTTGTCTTAACTTCAAAGAAATTTTGGTGTTGATAATCTAGCTTTCCTTTCAGCCTGCTGGTACTACTATCCCAACTGCTGCTGCTGCTAATATAGACGGACAAAGAGACAAAGGAAAGGCCAGTATCGAAACTAGTGAGGCAGGCATGCCCCCAAACCCAAAGAAGAAGGCTGAGAAGAAGAAGAAGAAGAAGGTCAAAGCCAATCCCAAACCTTCTGCAGAAACGGAGATGGACGCTGGAAACCCTGATTCCATTTCTCCTGTCGAAGAGCAATCCACTCTCAATGTCAAAGCTCCTTCGACTGACAGTCCTAATCCCGTTTTAGAGAGAGTCAACCCAAGTCTGCAAGACCCTGGTGCTCAGGTAAAATTTTCTTATCTTTGAGACTTTACTACATGCACATTCTTTTATGGTTTTCTGACTCTAACTCATTTTGTTTTTGAATAGGGTGATAATGAAGAGAACACCACTACACCTTTTAACCATGAGGAGGATTTGGCCCAAGACGTTGGCACCAATCGCGTCGAGGTCGATTTAACTGGAACAAGCCAAAGTCAGGAACATGAAGAAATTCTCACCAATAATCCTGGTCCTGAGAAGACTGTGACTGTACATGCTGCTGAATCCGCTCATTCATCAGAAAACACTGATGTCGAAATGGAGTTCGACACTGAAGATGATGTCATTCCTGAAGCCACTGAAGGAGGCTCTGACATCCTTCCTGTCTCTTCGACATCAAAGTTATCTGCTGACATTGGAATATCAGAGATGCAATTTATTGCTATGAAGGATTCAGATCCCGCTGCAGCACTTAGGATGCTTTTGTCAAGCAAAGGAAACAAAGAACGAAGTAAAGGCACTTCTCAACACAGCAGTTCGACGGCTTCTGATACAGATATCAGTTCGACGGTGAGACAGGATTCACTGCTTCTCAAGCTGCATACAGACTACATCAACCAAGATGTCTTTACTTTGATTGAGGCGAATCCCAGCAGTGCGTTTTCTCACTTGGGCTTTCTGAAGAAACTTCATAACCCTTTGACGGATGATGCTACCTTAGGCAAGGTTATTCAACTTGAAAACCTCATTGATGGTTTCACTCAAGCCATCCAAAGGAAGAAAATGAATGCCATGAAGCTGGAAGCTCAAACCCACGCCCATGCTGTATTGGTCGAAAAGGCTAATGCTGCTCAAGCCAATGTCGAACGATTGGAGAAGGACATCGAGTCAAATGCGGAGCTTGTTGAATACAATGATAAAATTACTGCTTGGGAGAATGAAGTTGCAGACTTGAATTTAAAAATTCAAAGTCTTAATGCCAAGATTGAAGCAGAGAAGACCAAACGTGACGAAGCAAAGGCCAATCTTACTGCTGCTGTCAAAGCCTGGATTGACAAAGAGGCTAACGAGGGCATCAAATCCTTTAGTGCTTCAGCGGCAGTGGAAGAAGAGATACAAAATCTGGAGAAGTCGAGCACAGTTCTCGACAAAGAGGTTTCTTCGTTCAAGAATTTGTATGAAGATTTGAGGAGAAATTTTAACTTGTAATAACTTTAGTTTTATTTTTGAACAATTTGTCGAAGTTTTTTGGTTTGTAATTTGACAATGCCCATTTTGTGGCGAACGACTTTATGACCACCATTATTTCACCATGTCTCAAACTTTATTCTTCGTTAATTTTTTATTTCTTGCAACGCTGGTTTATACTTTTCAAGTATTTACCATTTATAATTAACGAACGTCATTCAATGGTTATTTTCTGAACCTTTGAATTCTTTTGGCATTATTTCAACAACACAAAAAACTGAGCAGTCAAAGACTCCAAAACGAGACAGTCAAGTCAAAGGGTGATAACAACGAAAACTTGTTAAAAGAATCGTATTAATGACTATGTTGACCCACAAGACCTGAAAGCACTATAAAAAGGAGTGTTCTTTCTCATTTTACTCATCCAGAGTAATTGAATAAACTCTCCAAAGAATCAAGCAATGGAAAAAACCAATACTAAAGATGCTTCGTGCTCCAAAGAGAAAAACAAGAAAGGTGCAGAACCTTGGCGTTGCGAAGAGAACAGGTTACGCTATGAAAGAAACAAAGAAGAGCTCATTTTAACAAAATCAGAGGAAGAAGAATTGGGCTCCGACCTGGAGGAGTTTCTATGGACACATGAGGAAAGATTAGACGAATACCCACCTGAGGTCCAGAAACTTGCTGATATAGCAATATCTCTTTATAGGGGTAAAATGAAAAAGGTAGAGTCAGAGGTTTCTAAACCTAAGGCTCAGCCCAAGTAGTGTTGTATTCTCATGATGTACCAAAGAACTTCTCTATTGCAATAAAACAATACTGTTCTTCTGCTTTTGAATTATGGCAAATTTTAATTATTGCCATCTTGCTCTCATGTTTAATTATTATTCTGCGCTTATTTTTACTTCGAGTAAAGCAGGTTTATATTTCTTCAAATATTTCCCATTTATGCCCAAAGTACGTTTCTCAGGAGTTAACTCCTCAATTTCATATGCGCCATTAGAATAAACTTGAACAACTTTAAATGGTCCTTTCCAATGTGGTGACCACTTACCTAAGACTCTGTCTTTTTTGTCCATTGGCAAGATAACTTTCCAAACCAAATTTCCAACATTAAAGGTTTTGGACTTAACCTTTTTATTATAAGCTTTAGTGACTCTCTCTTTCTGTCGAATCAACATTTCTAAAGCTTTGATTCTCTCTTCATCCAAATCAATTAATTCATCTAACATCATATCCCAATAGTGATTTCTTGGAATTTCTGACTGCCTTTGAATTCTGACTGATTGCAAGTGTATTTCGACTGGCAAGACTGCATCATGTCCATATGTTAGACGAAAGGGTGTAGTGCTAGTTGATTCTTTTGGAGAATTCCTACATGCCCATAAGACTTGATCTAAAGTCTTGTTCCAATTTCTAGGCTTTTGGGCGATGTGCTTTTTAATCAGACCAATAATGATCTTATTAGCAGCTTCTACTTGACCATTTGCTTGTGCATAATATGGTGTAGAAGTCAAAAGTTTAAAACCAGTTTGTTGAGCAAACTCAACCATCTTTCGCCCAGTAAAAACTGAACCTTGATCTGTAGTAATAGATTCAGGTATACCAAATCTATAAATAATGTGACTTTGTATAAAACTAATCACTGCTTCTTGGTCAACATTTGGCAATGGAATCGCCTCTATCCATTTGGTAAAATAATCAATACCAACTAGAATATAGCGTTGGTTTTTGGACGAACTTGGTTTAATTTCACCAATTAAGTCTAAAGCCCATCCTCTAAAAGGCCAAGGTTTCACTATTGAATGGAGTTCACTTGCAGGTACATGTTGTATGCCTGAATGTTTTTGGCATTCTTGACAACCTTTAGCAAACTCTATACAATCCTTTAGCATTGTTGGCCAATATACACCCTGTCGAAACAACAACCATTTCATTTTATGGCCCGCCTGATGGGATCCACATGCGCCACTATGCACATCAAATATAGCCAAATAGGCTTCAGTTTCACTCAAACATTTTAGCAAGACTCCCTCAGGTGTTTTCTTCATTAGTTCATTCCCAATGATGACATAACTTAAGGCTCTATATTTTATCTTTCTATTGGTCGTTCCATTTGGATCTCGCAAATATTCGACAAGTGGTTTTCTCCAATCAGTATCAGATATATTGTCAATGACAAAAATTTCAAAAATTTCTGAATTTTCGTCAAAGTCATAAATGGTATCCTGACTATTGTCTTGTGGTACATCTGCCCCCACAAGTTTTGGCATTGACAATTCCATAGGAGTAGGTTGATCAATAATGAGTTTATCTTTAATTTCAATCAACTCTTCCAATTTTTCATTGGGAATTTTATAACCAGAAGCTATTTGAGCCAAATCGTTGGCTTCTTGATTTTCTATTCGAGGCACATGTTCAATGATAACTTGGTCGAAACGTTTTAACAAAGAAATTGCTATGACAAAATATTTCATCAAGTGTTCTTTTATGCACTTGTATTCTTTTGTTAATTGTTTCAAAACCAACTCTGAATCACCTCTAATCAAAATATTTTTTGCCCCCAAGTCCAATAAAATTCCTAAGCCTGTTATTAAAGCTTCATATTCTGCTTCATTATTTGAGCAGAACCCATCAATTTTATACTTGAACTTAGTGGGGATTTTGGAAGGAGAAATGATTAGAATTCCAATTCCAACTCCATGTTTATGTTTAGAACCATCAAAATACAATTTCCAAGGTTGTGATTCGACATAATTTTGTGGAGTTTCTATTGCAGAATGATCTGCTATAAAATCAGCCACAATTTGGCCTTTGACTGCCTTCAACGGTTTATAAGTTAATGAATATTCTGTCAAGGCTAAGGCCCATTTTCCAATTCGACTATGCAAAATTGGTTTAGATAACATATGCTTAATGATATCACAATGAGAATAAACAAAAACAATAACAGGCTTTATATAATGCTTGAGTTTCATACAAGAGAAATACAAACATAAGCATAATTTTTCAATACTACTATATCTAGTTTCAGCATCATTTAATACCCTACTTAAGTAATAAATGGCTTTTTCTTCACCATTTTCATCTTCCTGGGCGAGCATACTACCCAGTGTCGAATCCGATGCTGATATATACAACTTCATGAACTTGTTCCTTATTGGAGGCATTAACATTGGTGGCTTTGACAAATAACTCTTGATTTCGTCAAAAGCTTGTTGTTGATCTTGCCCCCAAGTGAAAATTTCTTCTTTCTTGAGACGAAGCAGTGGTGAAAATGGTTGAGCTTTACCACTTAAATTTGAGATAAATCTTCTCAAGAAATTGATCTTCCCAAGTAAGGACTGAAGTTGCTTTTTAGTAGTTGGAGATTTCGTCTCCATGATAGCCTTCGTTTTGTTTTGATTTATTTCAATGCCCTTTTTGTGCACAACAAACCCAAGGAAATCTCCTGCATTAACACAAAAAGCACACTTTAATGGATTCATTTTTAATCCATATTTCCTCATCTTTTCAAAAGATTTTTTCAAATGCTCTAAATGATCATCTTCTGACGAGGATTTGACAACTATGTCGTCAATATACACTTGCATAAAAGTGTCTATGTATTCATGAAAAATTAAATTCATTGCTCTTTGATAAGTAGCCCCAGCATTTTTCAAACCAAAAGGCATTACTACCCATTCATATGTGCCTAATGCCCCTGGGCATCTAAAGGCAGTTTTGGGTACATCATTTTCAGCAATGAAAATTTGGTTGTAGCCAGAATAACCATCTAGCATACTTAAATATTCAAACCCGGCTGCTGAATCAATTAGCATTTCTGCCACAGGCATAGGGTATTCGTCTTTTGGTGTAGCATTATTTAAGTCTCTAAAGTCTATACATACTCTAAGAGAACCATTTTTCTTAATTACAGGCACTATATTTGCTAACCATTCGACATACCTTGCTGTTCTGATGAATTTGCTCCTCAGCAGTCTTTCAATTTCTTCCTTGATCTTTGACATTATCTCTGGTGCAAATCTTCTAGGTAACTGTTTCACTGGCTTTTTGTCTGGTCGAACTGGGAGTTCATGTTCCACCAATTTTCTGCTCAAACCTGGCATTTCATTGTAGTCCCAAGCGAAACAATCTTTGAATTCCATCAAAAGTTGCACCACTTTTGCCTTCAGATCTGGAGGAATGTTTGCACTAATATATGTTGGTCTTTTTGTCAGACCATCTCCAAGGTCAATTTCTTGCAAAGGATCTTGTGCTTGCATCTTGTGACTTTGACTAATTGGATCCTTTTCAAATCCTAAGGGTTCGTCATCATAGATGCAGTCCAGCTTTTGCAATTCTGGCTCTTGTTTGCCAATTTTTATGCTATTGGCTACATCAGCCATATTTTCTGACAATGAATTGGCTTCCAAAGCCATCTTGATTCTATTTTCAGCCATGTAGGCCGTAATCTTTGCCCAAGTTTGGGACTCAGACATAGTAGTTATCTTTGACATCCCACCCAGTTGGGTAGTTGTGGCTTTCATATTCGCCATCCTTGCTGTTTCCATCTTCTCTCTCCCACAAGAAACCATGTGTGGGATCCAGTTTGATTGCATGGTGACCATTTCTTGCTAGACGATATGCAAAGTCTTTCTCAGTGCACGGTGAAATTGTTGCCAATTTCTTGTCGAAGGAGTGCTTCGTCAGATGATGGACTTCAGTTTTGAAGTAGCTTTGATCTGCTTCAATATTTTCCACTATTCCATCATCTCGCCATATAATGAGGCGCTGGTGCAGGGTAGACGGAACTGCCCCCACTCCATGAATCCACTCTCGACCTAGGAGTAGATTGTAATTTGCCTTAGAGGCCACAACCAAGAACAAGGTTGGCCTTACAGTGCTTCCAACAACCACCTCTAACTGGATTGCTCCCAAAGAAAACCCAGTTTCACCCTCATAGTTCGAAAGTACTATGTTGTGAGGATGAAGATCCACCAAAGATTTGCCAATCTTTCTGAGCAGAAATTCTGGCATGAGGTTAACAGCAGCACCACCATCAATTAGCACTTTGTTAATCCCTACATTATTCACCTTCGCCTGTATGAAAAGAGGCTTCAAGTGACTTTTCATGCCTTCGTCTGGCCTTTCAAACGTAGCCATTTGGTCTTCCAAAGCACCATTGCTCGTCACATAGTAACAAACTGGCCTATGTAGAGCCATTTGCATCCCAGATTCCTCTTCGTCATCTGTCACTTCAGAACAGACGTCGAACTCCCTTGGCAAAATTGACACAACATTTACTATTATGTCGAGATCAGGTTCAGAATCCAGAAAGTCATCTGCTTCCATGTGGTCATCTTCGACATTATCAGCAACTGAGGACTCCATTTTTGATTCGCCTAACCTTTCTTTCACTGGCTTCTTTGTCAATTCCAAAGGCCTTTTCCCATTACCATCAGCAGTAACTTGGGATTTTTGAGCAGCCACTTTTTTCTGGCGCTGATATCTGCGCCATTGGGATCTTGTCATGGGATTTTTCCCTTTGTAATTATTCCTGTAATCATACTTCCTTGATTCAGGATCTCTTTTGGGATTGCTGTTACTGGAGTTCCCTTTCTCCATGTTCCTTTGACCATAGTCCATGTTTCTTCCATGAACCCATTGGTTGACAGGTGTCCTGTTTGAGGGGACAAATGATTTTTGTGGTCCCAACCTCTGATGTACAGGCGCCTGTTGGCTATTCAGAACATTAGAATAAGTTGGCTTCTGATTTGGCCAATTGTTTCTACCTTGACTATGAGGCAAAAATTTGTTAAGGCCTGCAGCAGCCTTTTTGTCGAACATGGCACTACAATGAGGACATAATGTGGCCTCGCCATCATTCTCTTTGCAGCGTTGAAGGAAATCCAATAAAGTTTCCCCAGCCTGTGGATATACCTCTTCCACTTTGTTTTCGTATTCTTCCTCAGGAATGGAAACTAATTGCCCCCCTTCAGTGAGGTTCAATGCTTCTAGCATCAGGCACTCAAATGGCTCTGTGTAAGCAGCATCAGCAATCTGCAATGGATCCTCATCCACCTGCTGTTTGGATTTTGGCTTTTCGCCAAATTTGAGCCTTCCCTCCTGCAGGGCTTTCTGGACCAGATCCCTGAAAAGAACACAATGTGAGGTTTTATGACTCAAAAAATTATGGTATTTACAAAAACCTCTTTTCTTACGTTGTTCTAAAGGTGGTAATTTTAAACCCTTAGGTACAATTATTTGGCCATCAGCGACCAATAAATCAAAAATTTCATCACATTTAGTAATGTCGAAAGTGTATGTCTTAGAAACAAATCTACCATTCTTTGGTTCGACGGGATTGTTCCCATTTGATGGTTTCAACATTTTACAGGTATAAGGAGGGCCTGGTTTTAATTCAGCCACATTAACCTCATTATTTTCTATGTAATCTTGACCATCGTCGAACTCATTTTCACTTTCGTAAGTTTCTATGTATGCCACTTTTTCTTTTTTGTGAAACTTAGAATTTCTGACTTTTTCAACCCTGAGGCGTTCGACCTGTCGAACACGATCTGCTAATTGGGCCATATCTCTTAAGTGTTGAGTATCTAACTTTTTCCTAATGGAATAGTCAAGGCCACCAGCAGCCATCTCAACCAATTCATGTTCAGGTACTTGGGTGAAGCATCTTGCCTTAAGGAGGCGAAACCTATTCAGATAGTCATCAATGGCTTCTGAGGTTTTGCGCTTCATACTGGCTAATTCTTTGAGACTAATTCTAGATTGTCCCATATAAAATTGTTCATGAAATAGCCTTTCTAATTGAGTCCAAGTATGAATCGAATGAGGGGGAAGTGTAGTGAACCACGTAAAGGCATTTTTAGTGAGGGAATTGGGAAAAAACTTCATTTTTAAATCTTCATTATTTGCCAAATTCCCTGCCTCTGCCAAATATCTGGCAATGTGTTCGACAGTGGACTCATTAGTATCACCAGCGAATTTTGTGAATTTGGGAATTTTCCATCCCCTTGGCAATTCTGCCTGCAATACATATTCAGACAAGGCCGACACAAAATTTGGCCTATGCAAACCTATATTCAAACCATTTTGGGCCAAGATATTTTCTACTAAATTGGCCAAGTTATTATGCCCTGCAACGTTTTCTTGTCGAACATTCCTAAGAACATTGTCAGCATCTTGGTTTCTATTAACCAAAACCACTTCCTGTTCTGGCTGTTCTCTCTCAATGCGCACTGGTTGGGCCTGCACTTCTGGTTGAGTCTCCGGGTTTGCACGAGGAACCCTTTGGTTATTTGGAGCATCAGGGGCACCAAAAAAGTCTGCCATCCTTCCCATTTGATTGGCTAACAATAGATAATTCTCATTGGCTGTTTGTAACACAGGATTAAAGATTGTGCCAATCTGTTGGGTCAACGCGTTCACCATGTCATGGTTACTTTCGTCCATTTGTTGCCTAAGTACATTCATAGAGTTATTTGTCAAGTTCAGAGAATTTCCCCTATTTCCCATCGCAGAAGATGAGGGAGAATTTTCTATCGCAGGCCAATTATACAGGCTTGCCATCGTTGTTGTTGGCATTCCATATTGTGGGTTTCTAGGCAACCATGGAGGCCTCGACGGAGTTCCACCAATTTGACTACCGTCTGTATACCCATGTGTTTGTGATACGTTGGTTGGCATAGATGATACATTCATTTGTGTCATTATTGCACCATTTGTATTTGGAGGAACAAACCCTCCTACCATACTTGAAGTGGTGGCAGGCATTGTTGATCCACTGGCGCTTCCGCCAACGGTTCCGGAACTTATTACAGGATTGGCATTCCCACCATTAGGATTATTGCTTGGGATACTTTCAGAAGTTGTAGAATTCAGGGCAGGGCTTGTTGGCCCACCAGTAGGATTGGCGCCAGGATTGCCAGATACTGGTTGATTTTGTTGCCCTGTCGAATTTGGAACAGGATTTGTTTCTGCCCCATTATTGTTATTATTATTATTATTAGGATTAGGATTGTTTGGTGGTCTCACCATTCTGGAACGAGGACGCTTTGGTATATTTGAAAAAACTGGAAGAGACTTACCACTCCTCAAATGCATATACAAATATACACACAATCAAAGTATAAACACCAAACAACAAATTTTGTAAGAAAAATTTTCAAAAACACACTAAATAAAAACACACAATCCAGACGTCCCACTGGGCGTGCCAATTTGTTTACCCCGATTTTTAGTAAACAACCGCTAGTTTAATTATTACAAGAAGGATCAACTAGTAAATCCTGGGACATATGGATTGTGCGGAAGATGATGAAAACATATTCATATCTTTGGGTTAAATCGGATAAGTTGATAAAAAGTAAAAGCATTTGACGCAGTCAAATGGTTTGGTTTAAAGTAAAATGCTTCAAAGTAAATTTGCAGAAAACTTGTAAATGAATTGCAAGTAAAGTTTAAAGGAAAACTTTGAAAAGGTAAAAGCATGCAATGAAAGTAAATTGCAGAATGTTAAAGTTGCAGAAAAGCTTTAAATTGCAGAAAGCTTAAATGAAAAGCAAGTAATCAATACTTAAGAAATGTAAATTGCATTTGACAAATGTAAAATGTTTACAAGGGATGGTACACAGATTCGTACATGTTCCTGTCATTCATTTCGCTCGTTGACATGGGTACTCTGAATATTTTAGGAATTTGCATGTGTATTGAATTGTGGACCTGTTTCTTCTATCAGAAACTTGTATTTATAGACAAACTAACATAACTGCTATAAACCTACAATACGTCTAACTATGCTCCACGTGTCTTGACAATTTGAATTCCCTTTGACACTTGGCGAACCCTTCAAACGTTACTCATTTTTGAATATTTCGCTAAGTCCAGAGTACGCCTCTTTCGTTCTGCACAGTACGTTAGACAAACAAACATACACACGTACATATATATACATATATATATAGTTTTCGACCATTACCAGTTATGTCGAAAAGTAGATATTTGCTCAAATAACTTCTTGTCGAATTTGACAAGCTCATTGGGCAACAACATGTTCTGTCGAATTCGACAGACCCTTAGGCTTTGACAAGCAACTTTGCATTAAAAGTCTCTGACGTCAAATGCCTCAATTATCTCTTGATTTAATACTAGAATCAATTCCCAAGAGAATATTAAAAATGCAATCATGCACATTAAATGAGATTTCAACCTCTCTCTCCAATTCATTAATGCCTGTCGAAAATACAGGCTAACACCGACACCAGGTTAATAACCGGAGAAAAATATCTATTAAGTCAGACATAATTACAAAAAGTAGTTTGAAGTAAAAAATAAAAAAATTACAAAAAGTAGTATGGATCAAAAGCAAATGTAAACATCATATAGGAAAGAATAAAAAAAGATGGTTAAAGGCTAAGTCATTTCCAAGCAAGGCCTTTCTGGATAAATGATTGAATTCTAGGGAAAATTATATGTTTAACTTGTGCTAGTATAATATTCCATTGCTTCAATAACTTACACGCAAGAGTTTATGATCATATGTAAAAGGGTTATTGATAGGCCAAATTTATAAAGTTCAAGGAAAAGAGTTCCTTGTGTAGCAAGTTACACTAGGAAGGAGTATTAAAGCATTGAAAAATAGCTTCAAAAAATTATAGTTGATATATTAAATGTGAATTGAGTTAAGTTTCACATTAAATAAAAAAATAAATTTTGATCAACAACATATAAATAAAAAGACTCGTATAATTTTATTTAAGATTTTGAGTGAAATTTTTTAAATTCAGACAACATTGACAAAGGTCCACACCAGCACGATATATATGTGTATATGTGTTAGTATGTGAATGTATATAGAATCTTTGTGGGTTTGAAGTCTAATGAAAGGTTATTCCCATATTTTTTTTTGCAAACAAATACAAAGTTGATGAATGACATTTTAGTCATCCAAAAGTTTTCCCCCCTATATATTTGCTAATAATTGTAATTTTTTTTATAGAAACTAATAATTGTATTTGATATCAAACATGACACATTAATATTGCTTTTCCTTTTTGACTTTAATAAGATGCCCTGTTATTTCAGGAATATAGTCACTGGTTGTGTCTAATGCATACATCCTTTTTGGTTTGAGCTAGTGAATTCTTCTTATTCTCATAAAATGATTGTATTCATTTTTTTTCTTTTTTATTTTAAATGATGATGTGAATGAGAGATCTTAAATTAAACCTCTAATGATCTATGTGACAATAGTTCCATGAATCTACTAATTTCTATCCCATGAACAAGTGTACAATCAAAGCTTTTAAAAATATTCACAAAAGAATAGTCACAAAAGGAAACTGTTTATGATGATTTCATGTATACCTAAATTCCTTTTATAAATCATTGAGAATACCACATTAGATAATATATGGTCTAAAAATTTGTTTATAGATCAGAGATCTATCACATTATAAGCCAATTTTTAATATTGACTTATACTCAACATAACTTTAAATAATTTTAGAGTCTATCCAAAATCTATTAGATCACGAGATATCAAATTTGAATTACATTTTAAATTTCCAATCATAGATGTTAGGGAGGAGCGTTGAAAGTCCAACATTAAAATTTTAAGCATATACGAAATTTGTCAAGTCCTCTACTGTGGAATTATTCGGGTCACACACGATTTATTTATATATTTATTTAAATAAGGTCACACACATGAATAAATCAAATAAAATATAATATTATACTATTCACAAGGTTAATGATATTCCTATTCTATAAAAAAAGAATAAAACATCACTCACAAGTCACAATAGTTTTTAATTTCTATAATAAAGATAATAAAACATACCAAGGTTTTAGCTAAGTACAGCAGCAACATAGAATCTAGCTATTTTGAACCAACATTTTCTTGACGGCAGAAATACTGAAATTAAAGTTAAAGTGATTAGTATAGAATTGAGATTTCTCTTCGGGCTAATGCTATGGTGACCACCTCACAACTGGTCCACCGTGGACAAATGATCTACCGAATACGAATTTTACAAAATTTATTGGTAGATTGAAAGTTTATATCATATGGAGCATCCATAAAAAAATTTAGAAAAATTGAAAATCATTTGATATTTTATTGGAATTTATCAAGATTTACAGTATTTAATAAACCGTTAATCTTGATGGGTCTCAATAACATATCAAATGATTTTCAATTTTTCTAAAATTTTCTATAGATGATCTATATGATATAAACTTTCAATCCAACGGTGAATTTTGTAAATTCGTATTCGTTATATGATTTTTCATGAATGGTCCACCATGGACCACTTGAAGAGTAGTCCATATTAGAATTTTCCTTCTCTTCGACCCAATTTTATTATATTTTTTGAAACAAAAACCTCCCAATTTTTTTTTATTTTTATTAAAAAAAGGTGAATGATTGGTTTTATTGCCGCTACCCTACTTCTTTTTTCATTTTTTTTAATGTATCAAAAAAGTTGTTTGAATGAATTGAGGAAAAAGAAATGCTTTTTTCCTTCATTTTTATATGCTTTTATAGTTTCCAATCATAAAGCAATTGATTGCAAAATCATTTCTCTCTACACTTGCCTCATGTGTGTTTACAATATTGTTTTTAGTTTTTTCATTATCTATCTACTTTGGCCCCTCTCCAAGGTTGTATTGCGTGACTAAAGATGAACAAAAACATTGTTCTTGTTCGTGGCACGTACCATTTTGTTTAGCTGGAATCATGATGTTACCACGAAAATTAAGTTGTACTGCTTCAGTTTAGGACCCAACTTGTTTAGGTTCACACAATTTGATGTGTTGTAAGCGATCTTGACTATTGATTTAAGATCGGTTGGCTGGATTGTGAGGACTCATTCATTTGAATCGATATATTGGGCTAAAAGCAACTACTATTTCTACACTACATTATCACTCAAAAACCCTTAAAAACATTCGGTTTATTGCCCTCTCACTTATATGTTTTTCAACATCATATACCGTAATAGGAAGAAATACAAATTGCTCAATTTAATACTATATTTGAATTTTTTAGTGTATAAATTTTTAGGCTTAAATACAATATTGATTGTCGATCCTATTTTAATAAATTCACAAATTTGGTCCCCTATTTATCAAATTTGATTCTCAATTTTGATATGTCAACTATTAAAGTTGAGAGATTTATGCTCTGTTTGGTAAAAAATAGCGGATAGCTGATAAACTAGTTTATAGCAAATTAATAAGCTAGCTGATTGAATTTGTTGTGTTTGGTAAAATTAGCGGTTGAACTAGCTTATAAGTATAAAATAACATTAAAATGATATGTTTAATTAATATTTTTTTATTTTGTTTAATTAGTCTCCAGGTCCCTTAAAGATTTTTTTGGTTTCACTTTGGTCCTTTAAAGAAAAAAAGTTTCGCTTTGATCCTTTAAAGACATTTCCGTAGTCAAAAAGGTTCATTCCGTTAAATCATGTATAAAGTGAATCAACACTATAAATGGTCCACCTTAAACCTCATTAAATTTTTTAATTATAACCATTTGATCTTTTTCTTAAAACTTATACCATTGGATCTTGCAAATCTATAATATGTAATGATAAACCACCAACACTTGATTTATTTTACTTCTTCATCTTCTTACCTCCTCTCATTCTTCATCTTCATAACCATTTTCTTGATATTAAAAAAAACTCAGAATTGTGGCAAAAAAAATATCTTAATTTTTTCTTCAAAACCCATAAAATCATAATTTATTTCCTCTTACCCTCACAGCTTCAGTGCCTACATTTCTTTAGCGCCTTTTCTTTCTTCTTCCATCAGCATGGTATATATATGGGAATGAGTAACAAAATGATATATTTACAAAAAAACATTCTAATTGAATCTGAGTTAAGAGCATACAAGATCCACACCTCTTTTATCCCTTTCTTCTTCCATCAATATCTCCCTCTTTAAGTCCACCCTCACCACCACCATTTTTGCTCATTTTGTCGGGTTAAAATTGAAGATTAAAGCCCAGATCCTAAATCGTTATTTTATCTATTTTGATTTTTCTGCATTTCAATTTTTTGACTCAACATGTAGCTTAACTTTTCAAATAAAGCAGTAACAATATTTTTCTAAAATCTGATTGTCTAGGAAGGCAGCGATGCGGCGGAGGATGGTGTTACTGGGTTGAAACTTTCTTAGGGATAATGAATATGAACAATGATTCTTATTCTTTTTAGCTAAAATAAAAAGAATTTCTTTTAAAACTTTTAATCAAAGCCATTGAAAATTTTAAATGACACATGTCACATATCTGTTAAGGAAATTGGTAGTTGGCCATATTGCTAATTCTAGAATATCCGGGCCCATTCACAAGTTAACGTTTTTTGACAAAATTTAACGGAAAGGACCATTTTGGTTAACGGATATGTCTTTAAAGGACTAAAGTGAAACTTTTTTTCTTTAAGGGACCAATGTGAAACCAAAAAAATCTTTAAGGGACCTAGAGACTAATTAAGCCTTTTTTTTTTCAAGTAAGATGATAGGGGTAAAATTGGAAGAAAATATAATAAGCTATAAGCTTATAAACTACTTGAAATAATATTTGAAAAATAAGCTATAAGCTAAGAAAATAAGCTATAAGCTCTTTTTTAAAAACGATTTCCAAACAGAGCTTTTAACTTATAAACTTATAAGCTAAAAGCTAAAAACTAGCTTATTTGCCTTATCAAACAGAGCTTTAGTCCCCTTCATGATTTTGAATCTGAATTTTGATGTGTCAACTAATTGAGTACGACATTAGGAGTAACCTTTAGTGGAAGTCATGTCATAATTTATTAAATCAGTCTAAACAATGAAGACCAAAGAACAAAAACCTTATGGAAAGGCTTCTCAAAAAGAAACAACCAGAGCAAATGCAGAAAGTTTTGGAAAGTAAAAAGTTTCCTTTGACAAGGTTCCCGCTTATTTGTACTATTTTTGAAAGAATCACTACAACAGAAGAGAAATCAAAATCTCAGCCAACAGCCCAAAAGATATCTCAGAAGTGTAACTGTACTCAAATAAGTTTAGGTGTATCGTTGCACACCTTCAATCTAGTGGGGAACGTGACAGTGTGGAGCCTCTACCTCTATTTTTTCATGTGGAGGGATTTTTCAAAACAAAGATGTTGAATTCATATGTTGCTTTGCAGAAAATAGAGGTTTGGAATCTGTTTTCCATGCAGAGTTTATATGGTGCTATGAGAACAATAGAAATTGTTGCTTCAAAGAATTGGCTCAATCTTTGGTTGCAAATAAATCCAATCTAGTTGTTCTAGCTTTTAAATCTCCTTCTATGGTGCCTTGGAGACTAAGAAACATGTGGTTCAACCGTTCTTTATTGATTAGAAATAAACGTTAATTTCATAATTTCACACATTTTCAGGGAATATAATTCTTGTGCTGATTGCTTACCCAATATTGGTCTCAACCTGGATGGAGGTGTACGTTTATGCTTTGGAATGATGTGCCTCAATTATTAGGGACAATTACCTTCCAAATTGGCATGGTAGACCAAGTTATAGGTTTGTTAATATGTTAGAAGGTTTTGGTCTAGTCCGCATCTTTTTTTTATCTGTATCCTTTATATATATATATATATATATATATATATATATATATATATATAGAGTCAGGATCGTTGACACCAACAAATTGACACAAAATGTTACACCTCTCAATAACGTTTTAACCGATGTAAATTTTATAAAATTCACCGTTAGATTGAAATTTATATCATATAAATCATTTATGTAAAGTTTCATAAAATTCCAAAATCATTTGATAATACCCTGACTCATAAAACGATTTTGAATTTTTATAAACATTTGTGGAGTTGATCTACTCAATGAGATCTTTGAATTCAACAGTTGAATCGAAAAAATATAATGCCGATATCGAGTTATTAAGCGGAGTAAGTCAATGGAGACTTACTTTTGGAGTTAACGGATCCCTCATCATATATATATATATATATATATATATATATATATATATATATATATATATATATATTGAGGGCTCTAATAATACCCTTTCACTTATTTTTCTCCTAGAATAATATGAATATGGTACCCAATAGTACGTATCTTGGTCACTCTCATCATGTTCATGCCTCAACTATTCTTTGACGGTTCATGAATTAAGTAAATGAAATGAGAGCATTTTATCAAAAAAAAAAATGTAATGAGACATGTGGAGATAAGATACGTATAGCTCATTTACATGCCGCGTTAGGATGAATAGGTGGGTCCAACACGTATTTATTAAGCATGTTGAAAAATATTAGCCATATTCATGTTGCATTATTGAATCGTGAGGTTAATACGTAGATATGTAAAAATGGACCGGACTATCGAGCCGGCTATAATTCTATACGGGCTGGGCTGGGTCAGGCATAACAAAATTTATTTGGGCCTTATTAGGCCTGGCTACTTAAGCCCCTTTATATGTTTTGGCCCTCTAGACGAGACCGGACTGGGCCGGATTGGGTCGGACCGGCCCATTTGACAGTTCTATTAATATGCACTCCCTCTGTCTCAAAACAATACAATAGTATATTTTTACTATTGCACACATGCTGATGCATATGGTTTTGACAATTAGTATTTTTAATTATATACTATTAAAAAATATAAAAATTTGATATTTTCAAAATATTCATCGAAACAAATATAATGACATCTCATATACTAATATTTATCTTTATATTTTAATAATAAAATATGGTCAAAGTAGATTATATGAATAGTGCACAAAGTCAAATAAAGACCATTATTTTGGGACGGAGGGATACTATATATTTCACACACAATTATTGTTTTTTTTAAAATCAATCTTTCACAACAAATATATTTTTTCATACCTATCTGTTTAAAAATTGAACCTATGACCAAAAATTTAAATGATTCAAATATTTTTTTTAACAAGCCAAAATGATATATAATATATATAATATATATATAATTGTGTGTGAAATATAAATATTTTTTAATCTATAAATCAGGATCCGTTGACACCAAATGTTACACCTCTCGATAACGTTTTAATCGATAAGAATTTTATAAAATTCACCGTTGGATTGAAAGTTTATATAATATAGATCATTTATGTAAAGTTTCAGAAAAATCCAAAATCATTTTATATGCAATTGAGACACATCAAAGTTATGTAAATCATTTAAATCATTTATGTAAATCATTTAAATGTCGTTGATCTTGATGTATCTCAATAACATATCAAATGATGATTTTTCTGAAACTTTACATAAATGATCTATATGATATAAAATTTCAATCCAACAATGGATTTTATAAACTTTATATCGGTTAAAACGTTATTGAGAGGTGTAACATTTGGTGTCAAACTAGTTGGTGTCATCGGATCCTGACTATATATATATACTCCCTCCGTCCCAAAATATAAGCAAAAGTTAGTCAACAAAAGTGAATGTATTGGGTTAAAGATTTGGGATAAATACATTCACTTTTGTTGACCAACTTTTGCTTATATTTTGGGACGGAGGGAGTATAAATATAAAAATTGTCTCCCTAGCACAAGATGTGTCAAGGTAGCCTACCAAAGTTTACAAATAGTCACATTAACTTAACCAAAACAGTTCATACAAGGGCCAAGCAGAGCAAAAGACTAAACCACCAACTGTGGCAGTTAGAGGCTAAAGTAACACTCGTTGCCTTAAACCACATAAAAGAAAAGAGCTTGATCTTGTCCAACATCTGAGTAGGAGTGCTTGTTGAACCCCGGAACAACATGTGATTTCTCTCCGTCCACACGTCCCAAACGCAAGCAAGCCAAATGAGCTGCAGAAAGGAGCGACTAGCCCGAGAACTACCCGCTGAAAAAGTGAACTGAACAAAGTGATCACGTAAAGAAGTGAACTCCACCATCGAGATGTCAATCCACGAACACACTAATGCCAAAGAGAACAAAATGTACCACATGAGAGAAATAAATGATGAGATGTCTCCACCTCGCTACAACCAGAAATGCATAGATGGGCTGCAGACGGTAAGATGCCTCGAGTGACCAGGTTTGCTTTTGTGGGCAACCTGTCACACAATAGACGTCATGCAAGGATGGAAACCTTCAACGAAACCTGATGATGCCAAATGAGTTTTCCTGCGTCATCCATGTGAGCCGAAACCTGAGAAGTCAAAAGTTGATAAGCTCCTCGGACAGTGTAGCCTCTGTCGGGGTCAGGCTGCCACTGCCGCCTATCTGAAGACTAAACGAACAATGCACGAGTTAGAAGTAAAGACTGACACTCCCTCAACTCCTCCTCCTCCCACCCCCTCAATTGCCTCCGCCACACCCAGGCCTCCCCCTCTGCTCCCCACTCTAGCAAGAACATCTCGGCCACCATACATCCTCTGATCTCCGCCAAATTAAACAAACGGCCGAACCACTCACACAAAGGAATCTCATTCATTCAGGGATCGATCCAGAAAAAGGTATCATTTTTGTAAATGATTCAAATATTTACCATAAAATATTTTCTTAAACTCATGTTAAACTCCCACAATCTGACAAACTTTTAAATCACAAATAAGAGAGATTGGTATATATATATATATATATATTTTGTAAGGATCAACTCCGACTTATTTAGTGATTTTGCTCAAATATACAAAATGGACTTTTAATAAAAAAAATTAAAAAGAAACAACCTTTATTAAATTATAAATAGCATAAAAAAAGTGATAATTTTTTTTTTATTTTTCAGTTTAGTGACTAGAAATTTTACCCTTATGATAAATAAATGGAATGACTGAGGTTCAAACCCGTGTACTATTATTATTATTATTATTATTATTATTATTATTATTATTATTATTATTATTATCATTATTATTATTAATAGTATTATTATTTATAAATAACTTAAAAGGAGACATCATAATCAAAGATTGAAGTGGCCTAATAACCGAGTATTAAAATTAATAAAACATACATTATCAATATACTTTTTATACTCTTTCTGTCCCAAAATAAATGACATAATTTTATTATATACACTATTTACATAGGCTTATATTTACTCTTGGGTGCCTTTTTCCAAAATATAAAATGAATTGCTATTCAGTTGAATAAGTTTAAATCTATTCTAAACAATTATTTCACATTTTTATTGTCAAGCATATATTGCATCATTAATCATATAGTATATCTTGTCGTGTTCCACTTGGAGTTAAATTGAGGTATGTAATATGTTGAGTAGTACTCTAGAGAGTTATGAATTATTAATGGGCCACTGTATTGAATATCTATGTTGGGTATGAGGGATATAACATGTGAGGATGACAAAAGAAAACGCAGAAATACTAGACAAGTTGTTGGAGGGATTAGAAGAGAATATTTGGGAGAATGAAAAGGAATTAAGAAACTAACAAAGGAATTTTAAATTATAGGGTTTACATTGACAAATATATACAAGCAAACAAACAACCCTTTAGGCCCTCATTATTCGTCTCTATGTGTCACTATATCTATTCACACATTCTGGTCAATGGGTCCATACCCTAAAATTCAACGTTTTCTTTATCACACTATTATCATAATTCATAACCACCGTTCATTTATTGCTAACAATAAAATCAGCTAATATTGCTTGTTGCTAATTATAGAAAGAATTTAGGACAAGACGATTGTTCTAATCTAAAGAAGAAAAAAAATCCAAGGTTTTGAATAATATTTACAAAAGATATTTATATTTATATTATTTTGAAAATATTGACTCAAGTTCGAGACCATTCAAATTTAAAATCTTGTCATTTAATTTTACTATTAGAGAAATTTGTTGGAGTTATTTATTGCATTATTATAGAGAATATGTGTGATCATGTAGAGTGGCAGACAAATGTTAATATGATATCTTTATAAAGTTTTATGAGATGAGATGTGAGATGACCTCGACAAAAATTTATAAAATGACACGATAATATTTATCTTCTTGCAAATGAAAAAAATTGTTTAGACCAAATAGGTTATTAATATTTTTATTATATTTATCTGAGTATTGATTAAAAATGGGGTATATAATATTAATTAGACGATACAATTAATGTGACTTAAAAATTAAAATTATTAGTTATTTATAAAAAAAAAATATTTATTAAATAGGTCAATTGTTATATATATTACAGGCTATACTTTGAAAGTGGAGATAAAAACAACCTGAGCATTTTATATTAGGTTTTTTTTTTAATCATTTTTATAGTAGGTTTTCAACTCTATATATATACATATCTTTTTTGTTTTGAAAAGACCAAAGAAATATACATAGAAATCATAGAAATGCTTGGTCGATACAACAACAAAATACCACTTTTGCAATTACACTTTTATACATATGTCATAATATTAATAGAAATTTCAACACTCAAGAAGAAAACATATATGCTGCAAGAAATCTCTTCAATCTTTTATGATCTAGAATATTGTAAGCGGTCAAAATTAGATGCAGTTTTCTAGTTCACACATTTTTAGAGGTCAATTTAAAGTAAGATAAATAAATAAAAAAATACTAGTTTAAAATTATAAAATAGTTCGTTGGTCCCTTAAAGATATTTTTGATTTTATAATATTGGTTACAACAAACAATTTTCTGCTTTAGTCCCTTAAAAATATCAATGTTTGTCACATTGTTCCCTTCCGTTAGTGTCACTTTCTATAATCCTTAATCTCTTTAATTTCAATAATCTTGTTTATGAATCAGTTATATCTATTATTATTATTATCCCCGTCTCTAAATAAAGTTATTACTTTTTTTAAGAAACCTGTTAAATTATATTAACATTTGGTGGATTAAATAAAAAAAGAAATGAGAGAAATAAATTATATGAGAACTTGAACTATTAGTAAAAAAGAGGTGTTGAAAGTAGGCCGAATAGAAAATTAGAATTTTTGGTGAAACAAGGAAAGGGAGGTGTGAATAGCATCCTGAATAGTTGGTAGTAAGAATAAAGAAATAAGGGCAATTTTGTTTTTATGATCACTACTTAGGAGACAAACCTAAATATCCCCATTGGCAGATCCAGAAACTTTTGTTGGTGGAGACTAAAAAATAGTGCATATATTTTAACTAAAAAAATGTGTTAAGAATTTTTATTAAATACACAAATATAATGACAAATGAAATTCAAGTACATAAAAGTTCATATAAATTACAATTTGATCCCCTACATTTAAAAAGTAACAATTTGATCATTTATGTTTTCACTATTTACATTAGTTAGTCATTTTCGTTAGTTTGTCACTAACACCGTATCAATTGTACATGTGTATATATAAGTGTCCACGTTTCTGTTCACATATGCAAATCGTCTGCCACATATGACAAAACTGACAAAAATGACTAACTAATTCAAACAGTGGAAACATAAGGAACCAAATTAATATTTTTTAAACGCAAATGACCAAATTGATACTTAAAATAAACGTTAGGAACTAAATATATAGTTAACCCTAAATTTATTGAATGAATAGTAGACCTAGTTATGAATTATGGGGGCTTAAATATTATATTAATACTATTATTAATGTAAAAATACTATTTTTGGTGGGGGCTTGAGCCCCCAATGCATGATACTTGAATCCGCCCCTGAATATCCCTATAAATAGAATAGAGTTAAGAAAAATAGGGATTTACAAGAGAAACTAAGATTAAAAGAAAATAACGTTGTGAGGAAGGAAAAGAAAGACTTGAAGGAAAAGCTAGGATTTTGGGGAGGCAAGAAAAAACTAAGAGCTTCATAATTTTCTGCATAATTAAGGTAAAGGGGTGCGTTTGTTCACTGCAAGGGTGTGTTTAATCACAAGGGTAATTAAGGAGTCATTAAACCTTATTTTCCCTTCCACTTCCCCTCTTTCTTTTGATTTTGCTCTTAAATTAATCTGTGAATTGATTGTTGTTATGTTGTTTTAATTCGTGAATTTCGTTCTTGTTTTGATGCTAAAGTTCAGGTAATACTTATTGTGATTCTGTAATTTGAGTTTAAAATATGTGGTGTTATTCTAGTTAATATTGATGGTGAATGTACAAATTCATGGGGTTGATGATTAAAATAGAGAGATGTTGTTAAGTGTTTATAGAGTAAATTTAATGTTTCCTATAAAATTTTGAGGTTATAGGAACCAAATTCGGAGTTTTAGAGCATTTTAAATCGCATAATTGCGTTTTCTACCTCTCTTTTCTAGGTACTCTTGCTTAGCGAGGGCAAAGGATCGCACTGCGAGTCCTCGTTTTCTTCTATATTTTGGGCTTGGGAAATGGGATGAGCCCTCGCCTAACTAGCCTTCATAGTCAATTTTTGGTTATGTTTTCTTCTGTGTTCTTCGTTTCCTTCGGCGATCTTCTATTTTCTTCCGTTTCTTTGATACATTCACCATGTTTGAAGAACATTTCTCCAATATTATACTTCACCATGTTTAAAAGGTATTTCATGGCACCGAAATTTTAAAAATATCCGTGGGTTGATGCTGAAAATTTATCAAGAACATTGGAAGATGATGTCATTTTTACATGAAGAAAATGAAAGAGTACGAAAATGAAGTGAGAAAGAGTACACTGAGAATAATAAAAAAAAAACCAAGTTCAAGACGTGCCATCTCCAATGGCGCTAAAATGTCATTTATGAATTTTATCACTTTATTCATGGCATCGATCCACTTGAAGAGATTACAATATAGTAATTTGGTATTGTATTTCTCTTTTCTCTCGTGGATCTTCTAAATGACATATGTTCTTGACAGGGACGGACCTATGTCTAGACCTAGTGTGGCCATGGCCGCACCTAAATTTTCAACTTCTTATATATATATAAAAATTTGTTTTGTTTCCGTGAGCTTAACTCAGTTGGTTGGGACATCGCATATATTATGCAAGAGCCGAAGTTTGAACTTCGGACACTCCACTTATTCACTTTAAGATGAAATTTTTAACCACTAGACTAATAAACAAAAAAGAAAGTTAAATATGTTTTTGGTCTCTATAAAATAGTGACATTTTAAATTTAGTATTTACTTAATTTTTATTAAATTTTTAATCCCTACAAAATTATCATGCACTCAATTTTGACATTCTACTTTTAATAAAACTTATATTTTTGAATGATTATTTCGTAGTTATATTTACAAAACAGTTCATATAAAAAAAAAAGGAACACAAAATATTTGATTTCTGGGTCATTATTTTTATCTTGAATTGTTGTTATTTTAGAAAGTCATATTTAAATACATATCATTTAAAAAAATCATAAATAAAAGAGAAGTACAATTATTTAGTGTTGTAAATTTCCACTTACATAACTTTAATGTTAAATAAATATGGTGAAGACAATAATAAATTTTTAATATTCCCTTTGTCTCTAATATTTTGTTGTTTTTGCTTTTTATTTTTGTCACAAAATTTTTGGTCTTTTAAAAAACCAAAGTACAATTAATGATATTTTATCGTTTGATCCCTTATAAAATCTAAAAACATCTATTAAATGATTTTTTTTAATAAAAAGTAAGAGTAAAAATAACATAACATTTCAATATTTATTATTTCTTAATCTATGTACAACACTCTAAAATGATCAAAATTTCAAACATATAGAGTATATGTTTCATGCTTGAATTTAACATTATCATTTAAATTCTTTTATGCTAATAAATTTTGGCGACACCAAAAAAGTAATCCTAGATCCGTCCCTGGTTCTTGAGGTGTAAGAGTTTGTTCTTCTGGAACTATTTCTTATATGGGGAGTTAAAGAAATGTGGGAATATCAATATATTCCTCTTCAAAACAAAGTCCATAACCATATCCCCCCCTGCAAACTCGACATCCTCAAAGTGAACCGGCATTTCTTGATTCAAAAACCAAACTTAATTGTGGGATTATAAAATTTGTAACCCTAGATCCTTTTAGAGTATCCCATAAAATAGCCAGGAACCATATTAACGACATGTGCTACAATTTTAATTGGAAAAATAAGTAAAAATTATTGGACGTTCACCTGAATTGTTAAATCTACCATAATACTTACCATCACGGTTAAACTTAACTCTTTTGATTCTTTAGTCGAGTTGATTCACAACTTCAGTCTGAATAAAAATTGAACACGTCCAATGACTTCCTTATACCATGAATGAGATAAATGGTGTCATGTAGAAAATCGTCTATAAACAATACAAATATTGTTTACCATTCCAAACAACCGGAAAGAATGACACACAAATATCAATATTTATAAGCTCAAGGACATCTGAAGTCTTATTGGCCTCATATCTCCTTTATTGGTTTATTTTTCCTTTTTCTGTTAAATATGAGTCTGAAATTTCATTTGACACAAGTATCTCTATTCTCCGTTTGGAGATGTCACCCAATCTCTTGTGTCAAATGTACCTAATTCTCATTGGTTAATAAAATAAAGCAATTGTGTCTGAATGAATAAAGATTATTGTTACCTGACCCCAAAAAAAACTTGAATCAACTAATTTTGAAACAATTTAAAATTTCATTCCCAAATAATCAAGAAAAACCAAATAGGTTCAAAACATAAATAGAAATTAAATTTCATTTTGACTGGAAAAAAAATACAAAAATAGTTTCATCAAAATCCAAATAAAATTTAGTCTTTATCAATAATCTAAATTTTTGAATTGCCTCAACTTTAACTGTTTTATCGTCGGCCGTATAGATGTATCTTTCACCATCAATTAGTTTCCGACAATTCATAAAATCTTGCATAGGCACACTGTTGTGAGTTGTAGCACCAGAATATATCCAACACGTGTGTTTACATACCAAAGTCAAATTTATACTACCTTAACACGCCATGTTTATGCTTTTTACGCTTTAGCTCCACAAAAGAAACAACTACTGTTACCTAATTTAAATTATTTATGATGTTGTTCCTTTTGAGGCACTGTATCTGCAGCTTATCCTTATAGTTTATTGAATTAAGGTTTCCCAAAAGCGTATGTATCACACTTTTCCTTCTTGAGAAACCTCTTATCAATTTCCATAATGAAATATGTTACCGTATTTATCTTTTCAAATCGTTTTCCCTAAACTGTTTCCAGAATGACTTTCCTTATGATCATCAAACATATGCAATTTTACCTCTCCCACCTTTCCAATTCCGTAAGAGGTGAGGGAAAATCAATCCTTAAGATAACGTTAAGATCCATACTTCAAGAACTATCAAAAGATTTACTTTCTAGAACTTGACTTTTAAGCAATTTAACTAAATTGATGTTGGAAGTAAACTTCAATATGTCATTCATTACCGAAGGGAGAACGAAAATCAAACAAAGCATGCTCAAATAAGCCTCAATATAAAAGTAATTTTAAATTCAAATAAAGTTAAATTCCATTACAAGATATCGAGAATCCATTAACATTCTATCTTTGGACAAAATATTAACTTTTCAGTGATATCTTAGCGTAGTAATCAAACACTGATAATAAGAACATGTCAAATAATAAAATTTCCTTTAGGCCAATTTACTATTCACACGTAAAACTGAATAATTATCACGCGTTTATCACCACAGGTGCACTTATAATTGTGTAAAATATTCACATTTCTTTTGGCTGGTTAAATATTCACATAAGTTACAAGCACACAATTTATATTTCAAAATAATTTAATGTCCACAAAATAGGTTACATTGACAACATAATGTTTCAATTAATTAATTCATCTCAAAATATATAAACTGTCAAATATTTGAATTTAAAAAATTACTTACGCCCAAATTTGTAAATGTAACTTACAATTTCCATAAAAGTACTTAAATCTTATTCCAATTTCTTTATATCTTAATAAGAAAAACATAACATGATTTCTATACGTCACTAAAAGAAAAATTGGATCCCAAAAAATTCGAAGTTCATTCTTACTGAATTGAAACCAAATGACATTGTATATGAGATCAATTCAAAGAAAAGGAAAGTTGCAGCATATATGAAACAAAACAAAAGAATATTTTAACTTAATAGAAAATCAACTTGTTTCATTCTGTAAAACTGAGTTTATAAGCCTTGATGAAAATTAAACAATAGAAACCATTAAGCAATTGAACCGAAAGTTTTTATCACAAAATAAATCATCTCATATCTTAAATTTGAGATCAAACTGAAATCGCCCATAAACCAGACTTTGGAATGGAACGTGCAAAGTAAAAATTCTATAGCAATTTTGAACTAAAAGCATGAATGCATAATGCCAAACTCAATCCAAACAGCACAAGACATTAACTATATTCAAACTCAGGTATGTTTCCGCTTATGACTACAATATTTCTTGATGATTAACATTAATGACTCTAGGGTTTAAATAATTTTTTTTTTATTCTAACAAGAGAAGCTTAGATGTAGTAATAAAAAAAATTCATATAGCACCATAAAAAAATTCATATAGTACGGTCACTCTTTGTTTACTGTGTCTACACTCTACAGTCAATAAATAATGTAAGGTACTATACTTATATATTTCATCCCGTTGTCTCCGGAGATATAAAAAATTAATAAAAATTGTCCAAACTATGCAGTGTTTGCGTGTTTTGACTTTTGACTATTCAGAAAAGAAAATTATTACTCCTCCATCCCATTTTAAATGACACATTTGCAAAAAAAAATTGTCCCATAATACTTGACCCATTTCAATTTTTTATGTTACTTTTTTATTTATACCCCTTATAAATGCTTTTGCAGAATATGTTTTTCTAATCATTATTGGGCAGAAAAAGTGCATACATGGAGAATTTGGTAAAATTAATATTATCTCTCATTTAATTATACACTTTTCTTAATATGTGTGAAATGGTCAAATGTGTCACTTAAAATGGGACGGAGGGAGTATGATAGAATAAAAATAAAAGGAATTGTTTGAGTGTCACTTTCTTATATATACTCTCAAACTCAGCTTATAGCCAGAAACCTCATCTCTCTGTCACACAATCACACACTCTTTCTCTCTCCTCATGACTCTGCTTTGAAGGATGTTTGTTTTATGAAGCTCATGATAAAGGGTATAATGTTTTTATTTCATTATTATTAATATTAATCATATCTTATCTTTCAAAACAAATAATTATTTCATATTCCTTACTTTGCACTTGCACCTCTATATACAATTAATCATCTTAATTAATTATATTCTATCTTTTTGTTTTTTTATTGCTTAGTTTTCTTTGAAGGGTTATCAAAAAAATTAACTTTTTTAAGGGTTTTCTTTTAGTACTATAGTAGTAGAGAAATTAATAAATAATTAAACAAACATCCTCAACTTGAAATTGTCCTATGTTTATGTCTTGTTCTATATTTTAGTTATAAATTTTCCTTTGTTTGTCTAAGTTTTATTTGAAAAGAAAAAAAAAATAAAATTCTTCCTTTTTCATTTGATAATTTCTATACTATATTACACCTTGAAATTAATAATTTCTAAATATAACAAAAAAAAATGCCACAGATTGAAGTTCCTGATCTTTCACTTCAAATTAGTTTACCAAATAGTTCTCCTTCATCAATTTGCACAAATGAAGTTGATGATTTAGATTCACCTAATTTTGATATATGGAAAAATAATATTAATGATTCTACTACACCTCATAGTGATGATTTTTCAACTTCAATCAATCTTCAAAAAACAGATACAAAACTTTCATTAACAACAATTCCTTGTGAAGATGAGAGTCATTGGAAGAGAAAAGAATTTGGTAGATTAAGACCCTTTAATGGAATCCCTCTTTATAGTGATAACAATCCTTCAATAATAGAGAAAGATTCAAACTTTTCTCTATATCCTTCTTGTTCTTCTAATTCTTCAACTTTTTATGGTCATAGTGGTTTTGAGGGTATTAAGGGAATTTCAAGGTTTAATGGTATAACTATTGAGAGTTTAAGACCTCAGAAGTTTCAATACTTGAATCAACAAAATCATCATCATGTTCTACAACATCAACAACATCAGAAGAATGAGTTAGGGAATATGGGCAATTCTGATTTTGGAAATGGATTTGTGAGGTCAAGAATGATTATGCCAAGGCAACAAAGTAATAAAAGGAACATGAGGGCTCCGAGAATGCGATGGACTAGTTCGCTTCACAATCGATTCGTTCACGCCGTTGAGCTTCTCGGCGGCCACGAAAGTAAATCTCTTCACTTGTTACATCGGAATTGAATCCTCTACAACTATTTTATGGTGTAGTTTTCTGTTTAAATCTAATGATTTCTACAGTTGTTGCACCATAAAGCAGATGCAGGGGGTTCAAACATCGTTAAATCACTGTTTGTATGTTTGGATTGACAAAGTGATATCGAGATTGATAAAATCATACTCATGTCATGATTTCGTCAAACCTCTATCTAAATTGTGGCACATCTTATCATAATTCCACCAATTTCACCGTCAATCCAAATATACACTATATGAAGTTGTTGGATCTAAATGTATCTATGTTTATGAGTGTAACTACTACTTCAATTTTTATTTTATTTTTTAAAATTCTTGATTTTTTTTTATTTAATTTTTTGGATTTTAGGAGCTACTCCAAAGTCAGTTTTGGAGCTAATGGATGTGAAAGATCTAACACTAGCTCATGTCAAGAGCCATTTGCAGGTATATAACACACAAACACACTCACATCACACTTTTTTTTTCTCACACTTTCTTATCTTTACATATAAAACAAAATTACAAAAACCAAGGTCTATCTTCTAAGAGGCACAAAAGCCAAGACATGCAGTGAGTGAATGAATGAATATGAAGGGAGATGAACAGTTGAATCTGTTTGTTTTTGATGCACATTATAACCAGACAAGTTCTACTTTTCATAAGAGAGAGAAAAATAAAGTTAGGAAAAGTAGCCATCATTTCTCAATAATAGAACCAATTACTTACCTTACCAAACATCAACCTCATGTTTAATTAATTTAAACAAACCCCTAGAGATAAAAAGAAGCATCTAATTTTATTATATTTATATATTTATTTATTTTTTAACTTATTTACTTTTAGTTTAAACCAGTTGAGCTATCTATTGAAGTTGTGGATCGTAATTTTAATTCGTTCTCTATTATTTAATTTAATTGTATTATATTCATATACTTGTCCTTTATTTGGTTTCTGCAGATGTATAGAACTGTTAAAAATACTGACAAGCCAGCAGCTTCTTCAGGTAATTCATATTGAAAAATGAAAATTACAAAGTTTTTTTATAATACTAGTATTTTACCTAATGAAATTTATACTATAATTAATTCTTAGGTCTTTGTTCCAATTTTGAGTCTACTTTACTCAGATCTTGTAAAGATTCCTCTCACAAACCTTTATGACTCACCCTATTAATTTATCTATATTTAAATAATGTTTTTCTTTACATAAATGAGATTAACTAACTAAGTGAAAATTGAAGATTTGTTTATTTTCATATTTATTTATTTTTAATTTTTTTGGTGGAAATTAATTGATGTGTACTTATATAATGCAATGTAACAGATGGAGATGAGAATTTCATGTCCCTAACACCACCTCATAATCAAAATAAGAACTATAATGCATCTCTAGATCATGATATTGGACACACTACAAACAATTTATGGGCTAATTCTTCTTCAAGGTAACATTTCTTAATTGTTGCTTTAGTGTTTTTAAATATTTGAGAAATTAATTAAACCATACTTTTATATTTACATTTATGTTATATGTGCATGAATGCATGGTTACATCCTTCTTTTTCTTTTGTGAAACACAAAAGTGCTTCTTTATGACAACTTTAGCTTTTTTGATAATTTTCACCTATTGAACTTTCTTTTGAAGATCAAAGTAGCTATTCCTCATATGGGTGATACCTCTTTTTGGTACAAGTTCTTTAAATGTACAAAAAGATGAAAAAAATTATTAACCTAGATGATTTTTTAGTGGTTATGTGCAAATAGACACAAGTTACCAAAAAGTAAATACATGCAGGGAATAACTTACTCAATTTTGGAGCAACATATTTTCCTCTTTATGTTGACTTGTTTCGTTTTTTACTTTCTTAAGTTATCTATCATTGAAAATATTAATAAATAAAATATTTATTTTACCATACTATACCGTTACAAAGTACACAATTGAAGGGAATCATTTTTTTTTCTCTGCATGTGAAATAGTACATTTTGTATTTTAGCTTCATGCATGAAAGATGTGCTTGGTACTGAGTAAGATTTGAGTCAACCTAATGGGACAAAAGAGGGTTGGTTTGGATCTTATATAGAAAAGTCTTACAATGATTATTTATTAGAATTATTACTACTAATCACTAAGATTAACAACTTCTCTAAACAAAATTAGGTAGTGGAAATGTGGAATAATATATAGTAGAATTGAAGGTGTAAATTTACATTTATGGAAAAATTACACAACATGGGTGATTTGCTTTGGTAATTAAGAAAACTATATTTTAAGTATAAGCGTTACTCAACAGTCCAACCCGTAAACAAATACACATCAAATATAAAAACAATTTTTGAAATGGATAAAATGCTCCCCAAAAAAAAATACAAATTTTAAAAATCTCACTAAATACATTGATGTAATACGCAAAGATCAGGATCTTTAAAAAAAATGATAGAATTAAATTATTATTAATTAAAATAACAAATATTAATTTTATGATTGTGTTCTCAATATTTGAACTTTGTCACTTGAAGCCAAAGTTTTAAATATAGGTTCGCAACCACGAAAACAGCCACGACAAAACAGTTTTGGCAGGTGTCGATAGCATTACCGTTATCACTGTTTTTTATATTAAAGAACAAATTGTGATTAATTCACACCGCGACGACCATAATTAGTGTCGTTACACCCGTACCGACCGAAATCGCAAATCTTTATGTAACCGAGACGCGGCTGTGCTGTTTTTTAAAACCTTGCTTGAAGCTACGAGTTCAGACTTTTATCATTGAACCAACATAAAAAAGACATTAATTAATAGTCAAGACCAAGATCTACTAATCAAACTTACAACATTAATTAATGAAGTCTAAAATGAATTACATTGATCTAAAACATGTAGCTTTGATCTTTGTGATTACGTACAATGGATAATATACAATAAGATATCCCGTTTTATGAAAATTAAATAACATTAACAATATTGTGTCAAAAAAAAAAAAATAACATTAACAATATTGTTTTGAGTGAGATAAAGTAAACTAAAGCTTATTAAGTTTATGATTTGTGACACTAACACATTGATTTTGGAGGATAAAGTAAAATCACAAAGATTCACATTTATAGGTTCCCTAAATCCTAATAATGTTTGTCCAGAAATGAGTTGGCTTATTGTCAGTTTTGACTATCACATGCAAATAAAATTTTCTGAGTCTTCACATTATTTTTCTGCAATAGGGTTCCTTGTAAGTCAGAAGGACAGGTAGTAATCTTCAATTTACTGTCTCTTTTTCGTACATCTTTATTACTAGTTAGTGTTTGTTTGCATAATTGCATATGAGATGTAAGAATAAGAGTGAAGTATAAATTATGATTAATTTTATGCGGACATAAAAGTAATAACATTATATTAATAGATTGTTAGTTGATTCAGTGGTAATTGACGCTGAACTTATTAAATAGGATTACGGTTCGATTTCCCACAAGTGCAAGGGGGAGGGGGCTGAAACCACTTAAACCGTATATAAATAAGATGTTAGAGAAAAAAAATGTAATGGCCACATAACATTTCTCATAAACTATACATATCTTTAGATAAAATAAATTAAAATGAAAATGTAAAAAGTAACAGCACGTCAAAAAGAAATTTGAAAAAAATAACTATACATGTCTTTAGATATACATGTCTTTAGATATAATAATAATTCTCATTTAGATGTAATAACTATACATGTCTTTAGATATAATAATTATCATTTCTGTAAAATAAATTTAAAAATAAATAAAAATACTATTTTATTGCTAACTAGATTTTGAGTCAAATATTGAGGGTCCATTTGAAATAGTTTATTTTTAAGCTTATGTAAAATAACTTCTACCATTAAATAAGATTTTATGTTAATTTATACTGACCAAAATTGTATTTTTATAAATTATTTCTCCATTAACTATCTTGACAAATTTATAGTAATACATAAAAATATATTTATTTGCATAAACTCAAAAATAAATTATTCTAGTTAATATAAATATTTTTAAGGAAAATGCTAACTAATAAGGAATATTTTTTAAAAGTTTTAGGAGAATATAACTATAACGTCAAAATATTATGTAAAGCTGACATATTAAGTTAGAATGTGCTTTTATCATAAGAATTAAATATCTTCATCATATTACAGGGAGAGTTTTTAAATTGAGATAATAATTGATTTCGTAATTCATTTGATTCATCAATCCTATACCTACCTATTGTATTAAAGTATGTTCATAATATATAGGTCCAGTTGTATTGGATTTGATCGTTGAACTTGACCAAATTATTGATTTAAGACTAAATCTAACCTAACTCTAGGTCTTTGAAATAAGACTCAACTAAGTCAACATCTAGATAAATCAAAATATATAGTCGTTGTAAAAAGAACTTTTTTTAGTAAAATTCAAAACTAACTTAAACTCATAGGAAAGAAGGGGAGGGAAGATTGAAGTTACTTCTTACGAATACAATCTAGTGATCCAAAATGCCATCACTTAGTCTTAACAAAAAATCATTTGTATGATGTAGTGATATCCAAAAAACATTTCTAAGATAAAAATTCAATTTGCTTCACAATGCCCACTACATTACACCCTGGCCAAATTAGAAAAAGAGAGGCATTTATTCCTCACTTCACAAATAGTCCACACTAAAACAGGTGGTTGAAGATTTTAGTGATTCGACAATCTATTGCACATAAACTCGAGTCTATAAAAACCATTCTACGAGAAATTGGATTATCTTTTGATAGTAGCCCATTATTTAAAATCTTCAAATAAAAAGAGACACATACAACTGAGCAATATGTTGTTTCAAATAACTTCATTAGGAGCAGCCACCACTAGCGAAAAACGTCACATAGCAAATGATAAGCTACGGTTTTTGAACTCCTTGTATCTAGGTTACTCCAAAGAAACACATCACTCCAAATACAACTCCTCCCATTCGACTCAACCCCTTCGCTAACTTCACACACATCCTTACACCAATTAGACTCCACCACACCCCCCACCTCCAACACACGCACACACACAAATACACCTATCCTCCACGCCATATTTAGCAACAAACACCTTGAACCACAACCCCTATTGATCAACCAACAACTTCCAACTCTACTTCCCTAAAAGCGATAATTAAATTACCCTTCAAACCCCCAACCCTCTAACCTCCCTATGAGACAAACTTTATCACATTTCACTCAATATGCATCTTCCAAACATACTCACCGAATAGAAAGAATTATACTTGTAGGAGCCTTTCAAGGAAATGAAGAAAATTGGTAACAATGATAAGAAAGATTTGAGCAATACTAACCGCCTACCCATCGACAAATGCCTAACCATATAACCTCTTATGAATTGTCTCAAGCAAAGCTGACCACAAAGCATGATGCCGAGGATGTTAAAGTGGATGATAAACCAAAAGAATCATCCACTTTAACATTCACAAACATGTTAACTTTTAATTCTGACACCAAGTCATAAAAGATTAAATATAAATAATTAAATTCTTAATATTTATATATTATTGATATTAAATGTAATATAACAGCATATATTTTATTAACAACATAAATTAAATTTAACTCATCCTTAATTAATAGTTGATATATAATAGTCGCTTTATATTTTATTTTAAAGTAAATCACTCACTTTAGAGGAGTCGAATTCTAAAATTCACAAGTAATACATTTTTAGTTTTATGGATTCTATTTTATAAGAAAAAAGCAAATGCTCCAAAGACTTCCCTTGATCCCGAAATCTTTCATTTCTATCACCATTCAATTCTTTTTCATAAAAGCCGCCACGTTTTCTCCAAACTCTCAAACAGACCTTTTAGTGATATACAGTACTCCGGCCCTGATAAAATATAAACATTATTTACTTTTTTAAGTGTGTTGTATAATTAATGCATGTGATCTATATTATATACTAGATACATTAATTATACTACGAATTAAAAGGTGAATTTTTCATAGATTTTGTCACGTAGGGAGTATATTCACTGTGCCTACTCTATTTGTCTAGCTCAAACTCATCATTCACTCTTGTTCTAAATTTCTCTCCAATTGAATTATCATGTCTAATTATTCCTTGCATCAATCTTAGGTTCAACTTAAAGTACCACAAAACATTCATAGGATGTGGTACAAGATTATCAAATTTATTCCCATGATATTAATTAAGTATTTAATATAAAAAATTAATAAACATTATTTATGACATTATCACAATTGTCCACATCAACAAGTGTACTGATATATATATATATATATATTAACCGGTTGGTTAACTTAAAAGTTAATCTTTATTGATTACAATGTTGATCTTTATTGATTTGAAGTTACTATATGATCTTTATTAATTTTTTTCCCTGAATTATATTGACCGGCAGTAAAGAAACATGGACACAAGCTAGTTCCAGAGATTTTGATGAGCTTAGTACACATGAAATCCTATCATCTCAAAACACTGGGAACCTTCCTCAGGTAAACTTTAAGCCCTAATCCTCAAACTATATAGCTAGTAAATGTAATGATTATTTAGTCAAATAAATGCATGCCTCATGTCCTCGTGAGCTTAGCTCGACCAGTTAAAACATTGCATAATAATAAGTAGGGATCGGGGTTCGAACCCTTAATTAAGATCAAATTATAAGAAAGACACTGAGTTTAACTTGGTAAAACATATATATTATAATTTAATTTACTTTTTAAGAAAACCATAATACAGCAGACAACTGAAATCTCGCTCAGAATTTTGAAAATCTTCCAAAGCACGCATGATACATGTTATAGTATGTTCACTATTGGATAATGACTATATCAAATGTGAATTAAATTACGACTTTAAATGACAGAGTTAAAGTTGAACAACATATAACATGGGAGGACTTATAAACTCAATATTTTAAAGTTTTGGACGACGATAAAATGTTCAATCTCATATGTGTGATTGCTCTACAATATGTTGATCCAATTCGGTGACACAACAATTAGAGGCTCCCTTGTAATTAATTATTTTTGCAGGGAAGCTTCAAGGATCAAACCATAGATTGTCAGAAGAATCCAAACTTGGAGTTCACCTTAGGGAGATCAAATTAATTTATATCATTCATGGATCTCTTTACTGGCCATATAAAAAAAAAAATAGTGCACAGATATTTTATATATATAGCTAGTTAGCTAGGTAGTGCTTTTGTGAAGACGAAGATGTCACTTTCCACAAATATAAGCAACTTTGTATATTCTTTTTTGAGCCAAATTAAGGTTATTATTTAGGTGGTGTTAGCTAGTCATTATCATAATATATAAAATGTTGTGGTTAGAAGTAAAAGTGGAAGAAAAGAAGGAATCAAATGTGTTATAAGGCTTTTATTGTGTCCTTTTTTATTTCTTTCATTTTCTCTATGCATGTTCCTAATGATTTGTACTTATATATAACGGATCCAGAGTGTCTGCTGTTGAAATAACACACAGTTACACATTGTTTCATATCTCAATCATTCATCAGAGATCAAACGGTTCAAATTTATTTTCTAATAAAATCAAGTGAAAACGATCTCTTCCGTTGATTTCAAATCGGACGGCTTAGACAAGTGACTGCATGGCGTAGTGTCTGCGTCAAATCACTACAAGAATTTCTGTCATTTGCGGCGGCCAAAAGTGGCCAGAAACGTCAAAAAAATGGCCGGAATGGAGCATTTGCGGCGGTTTTTTGGCCGCCGGATAATGGCTTGTTGCAAACTTTTGCAACAAGCCAACTTTTGCTGCGGTTTTTTCCGTCGGAAATTAACTAGGATTGGTTGCAGTCCAAGACTTTAGCGGCGGCCAAAATTTCCGGCGGTTTTATTTGAATTTTCGGCGGCTTTTTAAATTTCAAATTTTCCGCCTAAAGTTACTGGCGGTTTTAAAACCGCCACAAATGCTTCTGTTTGAAAAAAATTTCCCGTTTTTTTTTCCAGCGCGGTTTTATATCGTAGCAAAATCCATTAAAACAGTCGCAAAGTTTTTTTTTTAAAAAAAAATCTCAATGCTTTTCCGGCGAATTTTTCCGCCGCAAATGACCAAAAGCCGCCGGAAACATTTCCGTGGGCTCAAGGCCACTGGTAACTTTGGCCAATAATATAGGAAATTTTTGTAGTGAATCCAAACCCATATATAACTTACCTTTTGATCAAAAACTGAATTGAATTGTAGCATACTTATAAGAACTTAATTAATTGTCCTAACATTGATTATGCTTGAATGATCAGTGTGTGGAAGCATGAAAAGCTTGTGTGTATAAATAGTACTATGTTCCTAATTTGATAAATTTACCCTTGACTTGTGCACAAAGGATATCTTAAAAGTAGTGATTGGTGGTGAAAGATATGAAGAATATATTATGAGCTTTCTTTGATAAGTAAATTAATCAACATCTTTTGACAAAATCATTATGTGAAAAGCAGATATTAAGTAAGTGTGCTTAAAATTTCAAGATACATTTGTGATAGGAAAATATCCACGTTACTTGTCACAGTGATTAGCATGTTGATGTTGTTATTGTGGGTTGCATAAGAGCACCCACATCCATGCCACTCATGTGGTTTAATTAAAGCTGCTATAGTGTACATGTGGCAACCAAGACACAGGAGCATTGTTTGGAAACGGTTCCGTGAAAAGACACCATACTTTTGGTCAAATATTGCTACCACTCTGACATAGTGGTATGAATAGGCAAATGATACCAACCGATATTTATGCTCTAATGGCCTACTATAATAATGGATACCTTTTAGTTGATTTAAGATATGCCTAATCCACTGACTTGATGTTTGATGAAAAGTTCAGTTCCAACAGCTGTAACCTTAGGTGAAGCATATTCAAATCCTACATACAAGCTAGGAACCATATATGTGGGGGATGGATCTGGATTCTATCTGTGCATTTATGCAGTCAATAAATTTTAAGTCGTCCGATCAAGATTAAATGGATTAGATGTCATTTGAATATATTAAACAAAAATAAAAAATTGTCTTAAAATTTGAACCGTCTAAAAAATTCCTTCCATTTAAATAAGCAAAATACTACTTTATAAATTTATTGAAAAATTAATATATTCTATTTATTTATTATAAACTAATTACACCAGTTTACCAACAAACCTAAAAATGATTTTTTGATTCTAAAAGTGACAGAAGAGAGTAGTATATTAAAAAAATTGCAATTTTGGCCTTTAAGAATTATAATTTGAGGTCAACAATTAGTCCATAAAATTAATAATAAAAGCGGCATAAAAATATTTGGATTTTTTTGGTCAAGATGTTGGAGTGTTAGAGTTTAGGGTTTAAAATTTAGGAATACGTTAAAAAACAATGTAATATTCAGTTACTTTTCTAAAGACTAAAATGATGATTTATCTATATTATTGAAATAAAAATTAAATGAATTGATTTAAAGTAAGAGGCTCGAGGAATTCTATTATAGGCACAACCCCAAATCAATTATATTTGGGCACACTTACCTCAAAGAGAAAAATTTAAACATAAACAATAATGTCACATCAACTATTTATTCAATCCTTTTATATTTAAATTTTTTAAAATTATGTGTGTGTATCTAAACGATAGGTGTTGGGTTTGTGCCCAATAAGAGTTTCTTAAGAAGCTCTATGGACTCCCCTTAAGCAACCTAATTTCAATGGATTAATATATTTGGAGGTTAAATTTTAATGTGAAGATCTTTTCAAATAAATAAATAAAATAACACAAGTGTCATAAAAATATGATTAATTCAACATTTGGTCTTTTATGTTTATTTTAGGTTTCAATTTCGTCCCTTATATTTTAAAAGTTTTAATTTGGTCCCTTATGTTTATTTTAGGTTTTAATTTGGTCATTTCCGTCAGTTTTGTCACATGTGGCAGACGGTTTGCGTACGTGGACAGAAACGTGGATTCCTGGATACTTAGACACGTGTCCAATTAAAACGGTGGAAACATCAAAACTGACGGAAACGACCAACTTATACAAACGGTGGAAATATAAGAGATCAAAGTGAAACTTTTAAAACATAAGAGACCAAATTAAAACCTAAAATAAATATAAGGGACCAAATGTTGAATTAAACATTATATAAAAGTAAATAAATCAAATTTTGTAGAGCCCAAGGTTTGAATTTTTATTCTTTTATTTTTTTATTTTATTATTTTATTTTCTTTCTAAGGTTTAACTTTAGGTTAAAGGAGTATAAGAAAAAATATGAGAAATATAAGGAGTAACTTTGGTGAAAACACTTCACTAATATGAGAATAAGAACAATATTAACCGTGAAATGGATATCAATGACATGAATTTAAAATGCACTCTTATTATGTGAGCTTCAAATGCCTTATTTTTTCTTTATTCACACAAATTAATAGGGAAGTAATTCCCATAGCTCTGTCAAAAAAAAAAAACTAATTCCCATAGCATCATCAAGCATCAAATGACTAATAAAAGACGAGACAAACATGTGTTAAAGAAGGTGATTTCTTAATTCATTAAGCAACTATAATTGGCTAATGCGACCACACAATTAGCTTCGGTAAGAGTGGTGAACCACAACATTTTATTTCGACGTCAATAAGCGTTGAATTTTCTCAACAATAAATCTCATGTTGGATATTGCCTTGAAAATGATGTTGTTGCAGGAAGCTGGTGTGCCCTGGTGAGGGCTCAACAGGCAGCAGGCAGCAGACAACAGGCAGGGCGTGTCCTCGGGAGGGCGCCAGGCGCAGGTCTGCGGGCGCCAGGCGCAGTGGCCTCGGGTGCTGGCGCCAGGCGCGGGTACGCGTATATATGATGTTGTTTTGCGTTTTCAGGGGTTAGAAGGTGTTTTTTTAGGGTTTCTAAGACCAACATACAAACTAGGGTTAATAGAGAACATCTTGGGAAGACTCTAGGGTTGGGAGAAACATTCTATCATCTTGGAAACACTTGTTGATTGAATCTCTTGGTCACGGGGAGAGATTCAGGACTAGATGTTTACGCTGAATTTTGGTAAACAACACTAGTTAGAGTTATTACAAGAGAGATCAACTAGTAAATCTCGGGACATAGTGCTTTTTGTTTAGATTTTCAAGATAATTAGTGTTCACCATTGTTCTTATGTTTTTAATGTTGTTTTTATAATTGTTTATGTTTAACTTTTCTTGAATTACAAGAAAGAATGTTCATTCAATAGAATGAACAGAGAGGATAGAAGAGTCGAAATAAGAAGAGAAAGCAATAAATTGCAAGAAACTGTAAATTTGCATTCAAATGTAAATGTTTAAAAGAAGAAAATGGTACACAGATACATACATTTTTCCTCTTTCACTCGTTTCTCTCGTTGACATGGGTACTTTGAGTTTTACAAGGATTTTCTATATTATGATTGTGACCCTTTGCTCGATCACAGAACTACGCTATTTATAGACATTATTTCCTAACTGCTAATAACGTCTAACTAACTAAGAAGAGAATGCGTGTCTTGACACGTAATTTGAATTTGAATTGCTCCATAATCCTTTGAGTTATCCGTTGTATGCATCGAAGTCGAAGTGACAATGTTTCTTGAATATCTGCTAAGTCCACAATCCATTTCTTGCACAGCGAGCATTTCGACCCTACTGGAGCTTCAACTAACTCAAAAATGAGCCTGAAGAAAACAAATTCATAAATAATATTCGAAGTAAGAACATTTATGATCTGTTCGTGCATGATTTCTCATTAAATTCATTGGCTCTAAAAACCAAACATCTTTAATGACTTTTTGAAGCAACGGATAATTAAATGATTTTCATTTATTATCTTTTAATCATGCATTTAGAACATATTTTGGCTTTACCAAAATATGGGCTAACAAATTGCCCCCAAAATGCCTGTTTCGATCGAGTAGTTCGAACAAGAATAGAAAAAGGCATTTTAAACCCACGTGCTTGACACTCTTATCAATGGCGGCGCTGATGTCATGTACAGTGATAACTGTCAAACTGTCACCTCGATCCCCACAATCCATCATTTCTCCCTATAAATAGCAATTAGTGGTGGACATGTAAACCTTTCATTTTCTTTTTGATTTATTTTAAAATCCAAACAATCTCCCTATAAATAGCAACAGGGAAACAACATAACACTTTTTCACCAACTTCCAAGTTCAAGCTTTTCTTCGCAAAAACTTAACTTTGATTTCTGCAAGTTGTACTCTTGATCCTCAACAAATGAACGATTTTGAACCATTGAATCGTTTCCAAACCTAATTCCGCTCCAATCCATTACTTCTTTATCCCTAGAAACTTAACACGTTTCTCAGATTCTCCACAAAACCCGTTTCTTCTACTTTTCTCAAATATTTAAACAATGGCTGGAAATAAAGTGCAGGAAGTACCATTTGCTGGGAAATGGAAGGAGTTCCTAATTCAGGAAGATGGTGAAGAGATAGTTCCTAAGCCTGCTGGAAACGAAGCTACCAAGAAGATCTGGACTTCCCAGATTATGATTCCATTTTCTATGAAGAAAGATGTTCACTCTTTCTGTGGCCCTTACCCAGATGCTGAAAGCGTGTCGAAAAAGGTAAGCAAAATCTTCCCTAATTACGAGACTTGTGGGCCTAGGATATTTGAAACAACAAACAACCCCTTACCAATTTGGGTATTTCAAAAACCCTATAAAACTGTTTCGATCTGCACCCTACACTGCTCATAAATATTATATTCCTTGGTTAAATAGAGTAGAAAAGGAATACAAGGGATATTGGGAAAGCTATGAGATTTACCCCCTTATCCAATTTAGTCGAATTGGCCCCAAGTACAAACCTAAACTTCTCATAGCTGCTTTACATTTTTATGAGAAATCTACAAACACCTTCCAGTTTAAGTGTGGAATGGTAACCCCCATCCTCCTGGATGTAGCTGCCATCACAAGCCTTAGGCTTGATGGAGGTCACTTCGACCCAACTAAAACTGGAGATAAGGTCGAACTCAATTACAAAGAAAACACTTTCTCCAAGTACATTGCTGAGAACCAGGGAGAGGAAGGAGAAGAAGTGTCACATGAGGAGCATGTGGCTTTCTTGACATTGTGGTTATCCCACTATGTCTTTTGCTCGAAGTCCCTTCAAGTTTCCAAGATGTTCATCCCCATGGCCCAGCAAATTCATGAAGGTAGACGCTTTGGATTGGGCCGTCTAGTGTTGGCTACTCTTTACGAAGCTATGAGGAATGCAAGTGATGCCATCAAAGCTTTAAGGGATGGGTCAACCTTCGTTGTCTCTGGGCCTATGTGGCTTTTACAGTTGTGGTTGAATGCCACATTCGAGACAGCTTGGACTGATAGTTCCTTCTAACTATCAAAAGGAAGTAGGTCGAAGGTCAAAGATTGGCTCGATTGATTCCACGTTCTTTAGACTAGGATACCAGAAGACTTTTCATGAGGCACATGAAAATGTTCTTGAGTTTCAACAAGATTTTGCCTCGACATGCTCCTTTTATTGAGCGCAAGTATGGAGCTACGTGGTTTGTTGAAGATTTCCCTGCGTTCGATCCAGACAATGAGGAGGAAGTCAATGAGGTTTAGAGAGCCTACCTGGAACAAACGGTCATATCTTGTAGGATTGGCGACAAATCGAACCAATTGGGCTTAGATGGATATTTGCCTAATTGTGTTTCGAGACAATTTGGGATGTCTCAAATGAGACCTAGGAGCTTGCTTGAGAATGCTGATAAAATTGTTCTTGGCACTGGGGTGTCAGAGAAACTTTTTCGCAAGTACCTGAGGATGGTGGAAGAACATGAATGTGGCTTCAAGCCATTCAACTTCAAACCTTCTTTCTACTGTACTGACGAATTCTGCGCTTGGTGGGATGACTACTACTTTACCCACTCTATTGGTAATACTGAGAAAATGCTAGGCATGTGATGACAGGAATTTATATGGTATTTTTAGTAGTATTATTAGTAGTAAAATGACCAAGACATGCCCAAATACGAAGGAAAACCTACAAAAACAAGAAAAAGCATCAAGACAGAGTCTAAGATGCAAAAAACAAGAAAAAGCCCAAAAAGTGAAGAAAATGAGCATTCCATCACAGCACGATGTGTGCCATCGTGCCACGATGAAAGCTGCTTGCTCGCCAAGAAATCAGAAGAAATAAATCTGCAAAAAATCTTTCATCGCAGTACGATGCATCACAACGCAGCACGATGAAGTAACTTGGCGCCCAAGCTGATGAAATGCACATGATCAGTTATAAAATTGACTTGAATCTTCACATCGCAGTACGATGGCTTCATCAAGCTGCGATGCCTTGCTGAGGCTCATTACGAAAACTATAAATAGAGCCTCTCATTCATTGTTTTATTCATTCAGAAATAATAGAACACTCTCTACTATAAGGAGAGGTTCAGAGGAGCTCTATTGAGCATAGTTTTCTCCCCTTACGGGAAAACTAACTCAGCAAGGTATGTTTCTTTAGCCTTTTGTATTTAGGTTATAATTCTTGTAATTTAAATATGTAGTCTTTATAATTATGCCTTAGGTTGTGGTGGAGAAGATGAACTCCCCTATAAATATTTGGAGTCTGTGGTTGAGTCTAAGTTATAATAAATGATATATATTTAGTAATTGTGTTTGTTATTTACTTTCTTGCACTTTAACAACATATTCTCGTAATCTGGCCGGATAAGCGGGAGCGCCCATAGAATTGATATTAGGTTTTGACTTAATATGGTCCGGAATTAGTAGTAAATAATGCTAGATGTATAGAGACGGTAACATCATGAACTAGTCGTGAATGAGCGGTTAGAGGAGGAATCATGAACTAGGTGTGAGTTGAGCACTTAGAAGATAAATAGCCCGATACTAGGATCTAGAGGTTAATTGGTGAAGATTATAATGCATGTTTATAAACAACTCACTTAGTAATTAGGGTATGTGACACAGCGAGGTTAGGCTCTCGTAGGTACCTTAGTTATGAATGTAGGGAAACTTTAACAAGGAAAATTCATCGCCAAACATAATCTAAGTAACTATGTTATACACCGATCATGCCAAATATGAAGAAGGGAGAGAGTCCAACCACCATGCCTAGCCTCTATATTTCTTGAATCCATTATTTATACATTCCGCTATTTATATTTCTGCAAAGCATTATGCTATTTTTATAAAAACCTTTTCAAAAACTAAAGCGAATGCAATGTTGGAACAAAAGAGGTTCTGACATGACTCAATTAAGTTTTGATGATAACAAAGGTATTAATATACAATAGGGTATACTAATTATTTACTCTAGTGTGCAGATATAAGTTAAAATTTTATATTCACTATGAGTACATTTGAAGCTCTGAAATGGGAAGCAAATTCTGACCAGAACATGCTCATCAGAAGCTGCAAGGTCAAGTCGCGTCAGAAGCTACATATCAGAAGATACGTTATCAGAAGCTGTGTTTTTGAATACATCATGTTCTGATACATGCAGTGAAAGCCGTTTTGTCAGAAGAACATTCTCTGCTACATTGATTGAAATTCATCATCTTCTGACAACCCAAAAGCTGGAGAATCAACCTTATCTTCAGAATAGTGACGTTAGTACTATTGTACGAACTTATTACCAGATTTGGACGAATCTTTATTCCCAAGTTTGCTCGTACACAAATGTTGCTTGATATGGTTAAAAGATCGTACTATTCCCAGATGGCGCAATCTTACTGCAACGAATTCAAATTCCAGACGCTCCACCCTCTACTATAAATAGGAGTGGAAATGAAGTTTTTGTGCACAACAACATTGAACAATTTTGAACGAGCTGTTACTCTGCCAAAATCATCCTAAGCACACAAACAACTTGAATACAACTTGAACTCATTTGAATATCCAAGACTCAAGCTTCAACTTCTAAATCATACAGTTGTTGAACCTTAGATTTCTTTTGTTAGGACTCTAAGTTAAGTCTTGTCATCGAGTTGTATTTACTTATTCTTTTTGAACATTGATTTGTATATCAGTGTTCATATACTCTGTTTTTATTGTAAGTTGTTTGAAGTTTTAACATCCCAATATTTTAGATATGTCTTTGCTTGTGATTATATTGACTTATTATCTTATGTCTTGATTTTAATTAATAAATATTATAATAAAGTTGTGACGATATTTACTTTTTTTTTAGCTTAACAGAACTCTTATTTTATTTAATGATAAAGTTGATACTTTATTTTGATTTTAGTTATTTGATTTAGTCCCTCTATTTCCCTTCTTAAAACACGTTTACATTTATCATAGAAAAGAGAATGAATTCTATTTATTGCCACTTATTGAAGGAAAGTTATAGAATCCTTATATTTCGATGGACCCAAAAATTACGTGCATGATCTCTCTTGTTTCATCTTCTACGGTTAAATTTTCCTTTAGTGGTCTCTTGATTCTATTGATATTCCAATACAACTCACAAGTCACAACTATATAAAGCCACACTTATTGGACTCAAGTATATATATTCCATTGTAATCATTCATCCTATATTTTGCCCTATTTTATTTAGACTAATCTCTTATTTATCTCATGATGAGGAGAAAATTACTAGTCCTCCCTGCAATTGTCATACAACACTATTATTTCTTTTATTGATAATTAAAGATTGTACTTTTCTTCCAATCCTTCACACAATACTCCAATTCATTTGGTTATCAATCTCTAGCGTCCACTTCTCCTATATTGCATACAATGCAGCAGCTAATTTATAGTTCTATGTAAGAAAAGCGATCGAGGTAAGGGTTTTTTCCCCATACATTCATGCACATAGGGTTTATGCTATAGATTAATAATTTAATATTTAACCGTTGAGAAGTAGTAGCGATAGAATAAATGACAAGAACTATTTTAATAACAATTTTATGCCTTTTTATTTTATTATAAGTTTTTGTGCGGCAGATTGTATATTTGATTTTGTGATTGTTGTGTTTGTGGTTAATTGTGAATTTGAGTATTTGGTTGTTTTTGATAAAATGATTAATTGGTATACTTTTGAAAGAAAGATTGGATTTTGATTTGATTTGGTGAAAGTGGTGATAACTATAAAAGAAATTGTGTATATTAAGTGCCAATTGGGGCGATTGAGCAGTTGTGTATATTATGTGTGTATTTAAAGCATGGCATGGCATATAGTTGAGTCATAGGTGCCAAATGGGGCGATTATATACGCTACTTGGGGCGATAAATCCAAGTGCCAAATTGGGCGATTTGTTACTATGTGCCAATTGGGGCGATTTTATTAGTAACTGCCAAATGGGGCGATTTGTTTTCTAGGTGCCAAATGGGGCGAATACGCTACTTTGGGCGTTAAATTCCAAGTGCCAAATTGGGAGATATCCGGATCATGGTCTAGTTGCATTTCATGCATTATTAATTTGTATAAGTTGTTATTTAAAAAAAGTTTCTGGCATCGATTTTATTTTATTACTTTTTATGGCCGAGTATTTTATTATTATTTTATAACATTTACCTTCCGTTCGCCATGATTCAATTTGGATAAGGAAATTGACCCTTACATTAAATATGGTTGTAGGTACCAAAGTTGAGTGATGAAGTCAATGTGTTGCTTGTACGTGCGCGGGGATAAACAAACCTGGGTTTTACTAATTTGTAATTTTAATTGAAACATATTTTATAGTTATTATATGTAATCTCGAACAGTTATATTTTTTAAAGAAAAAATAAATAAAAATAGTCACACTTTTTAAAGAAATGAAATTTTTTTTACTATTTTCTTTATTAAAAATCCGGGCTGATACATTTGGTATCAGAGCAATGATCCTCGGACAAACATTTTTTGGGGTGGGAGCGATTTTGTATGACGTATGTCTTAGTGATGTGTGCTTTTTGTGATTGACTTTGTTATGGTATGTGATTCTTAATGTGAATTTTTTTTGTGAATCGATGATTGTATGATTTCCTTATCTAATAGATTTGTGATTGTTAGAAACTATGTTCTCTTTTTGTGAACTTCGTTTTAGTTAAAAAATTTACCTTTTAATTAGAGGAACAAATTTCCCGGTGAACACAATATTTTATTATTTTATTTTTGCAAACCATTTCGATTTAAAATGAAAAATGTTATTGTTTCTACCCTCTTATTTTATAAGTCCTTCAAATTTATTTTAATTTTTGAAAGCGATTCTCTATTCTTATAATGATGTTTGAAATTATTTTTTTATTAGAACTGTTCAATTTAAATGATGTGTTTATTTGACATCAAAGTGCGCAGCGAAAGCCTTTTATTTTATATTTTATTTTTTTAACAAAAAACTTTCACAATTTGTTGTCTATTTAGAAGGAGTGTCTTATTTAATTTTTCCATCATTAAAAAAAATATTTTCAACAATGGATTCCAATAAAAAGGTTAAATGATTTTTACGTGAAATTTTTGTAAATCCTACATGTATCTTTTTCTATTGTCTAGTTTCGGGGACGAAACTAAAATTTTGGTGGGTAGAATGTAAGACCCAGGAATTTTATTGTTAAATATATTTTTCTATTTACGAGTTAGAATATTTTAAACTCTATTTTAGAAAAGGATTTTCGAACGCTATGATTTTATTTAATGAGGCAACGCTATTTAATCTAATAATTTTATTTTCTAGTTTCGAGGACGAAACTATTTTAAGGGGTTAATAATTTAACATCCCAATATTTTAGATATGTCTTTGCTTGTGATTATATTGACTTATTATCTTATGTCTTGATTTTAATTAATAAATATTATAATAAAGTTGTGACGATATTTACTTTTTTTTAGCTAAACAGAACTCTTATTTTATTTAATGATAAAGTTGATACTTTATTTTGATTTTAGTTATTTGATTTAGTCCCTCTATTTCCCTTCTTAAAACACGTTTACATTTATCATAAAAAAGAGAATGAATTCTATTTATTGCCACTTATTGAAGGAAAGTTATAGAATCCTTATATTTCGATGGACCCAAAAATTACGTGCATGATCTCTCTTGTTTCATCTTCTACGGTTAAATTTTCCTTTAGTAGTCTCTTGATTCTATTGATATTCCAATACAACTCACAAGTCACAACTATATAAAGCCACACTTATTGGACTCAAGTATATATATTCCATTGTAATCATTCATCCTATATTTTGCCCTATTTTATTTAGACTAATCTCTTATTTATCTCATGATGAGGAGAAAATTACTAGTCCTCCCTACAATTGTCATACAACACTATTATTTCTTTTATTGATAATTAAAGATTGTACTTTTCTTCCAATCCTTCACACAATACTCCAGTTCATTTGGTTATCAATCCCTAGCGTCCACTTCTCCTATATTGCATACAATGCAGCAGCTAATTTATAGTTCTATGTAAGAAAAGCGGTCGAGGTAAGGGCTTTTTCCCCATACATTCATGCACATAGGGTTTATGCTATAGATTAATAATTTAATATTTAACCGTTGAGAAGTAGTAGCGATAGAAGAAATGACAAGAACTATTTTAATAACAATTTTATGCCTTTTTATTTTATTATAAGTTTTTGTGCGGCAGATTGTATATTTGATTTTGTGATTGTTGTGTTTGTGGTTAATTGTGAATTTGAGTATTTGGTTGTTTTTGATAAAATGATTAATTGGTATACTTTTGAAAGAAAGATTGGATTTTGATTTGATTTGGTGAAAGTGGTGATAACTATAAAAGAAATTGTGTATATTAAGTGCCAATTGGGGCGATTGAGCAGTTGTGTATATTATGGGTGTATTTAAAGCATGGCATGGCATATAGTTGAGTCATAGGTGCCAAATGGGGCGATTATATACGCTACTTGGGGCGATAAATCCAAGTGCCAAATTGGGCGATTTGTTACTATGTGCCAATTGGGGCGATTTTATTAGTAACTGCCAAATGGGGCGATTTGTTTTCTAGGTGCCAAATGGGGCGAATACGCTACTTGGGGCGTTAAATTCCAAGTGCCAAATTGGGCGATATCCGGATCATGGTCTAGTTGCATTTCATGCATTATTAATTTGTATAAGTTGTTATTAAAAAAAAGTTTCTGGCATCGATTTTATTTTATTACTTTTTATGGCCGAGTATTTTATTATTATTTTATAACATTTACCTTCCGTTCGGCATGATTCAATTTGGATAAGGAAATTGACCCTTACATTAAATATGGTTGTAGGTACCAAAGTTGAGTGATGAAGTCAATGTGTTGCTTGTACGTGCGCGGGGATAAACAAACCTGGGTTTTATTAATTTGTAATTTTAATTGAAACATATTTTATAGTTATTATATGTAATCTCGAACAGTTATATTTTTTAAAGAAAAAAAAATAAAAATAGTCACACTTTTTAAAGAAATGAAATTTTTCTTACTATTTTCTTTATTAAAAATCCGGGCTGTTACAGAAGTCTCTTGCGTGTGTGCTTGAGCAAAGGAAGTCTCTTGTAAGTGATACTTGAGCATTGGAAGTCTCTTCCTGTGTGCTTGAGCATTGTAATCTTTTGTGATTATTAGTGAACTCCCTTGGAAGTGCAAGGGGACTGGACGTACTCTCGGTTTGTGAGAGGAACCAATATAAAATCTTTGTCTCCATCTTTCTCTCACTCTGTTACTCTTTCTTGTTATTGTTTGATTGTGTTTTGTTTTCTAAACCGCTGCAAACTCTGATAAGGTTTATAACTTAGAAGAAATTTTCAAACCACCCAAAACACAATTCAACCCCCCCCCCCCCCCCCTTTCTTGTGTTTTTCACACCTTCAATTGGCATCAAGAGCCCGGTTCTGTTTTTATCACCTAACAGTGAGACAGTTTCCTGTTGAAAAACACAATGACTGACGGTGCAGATATGAAAGCAGTTCCTCTTAACTATGATGTTGAAGATAAGAACAACAACAAAGCACCAAAGTTCAATGGAGATGCTTCTACATTTTCATGGTGGAAAGATAGAATCTACAGTCATCTCATTGGTATAGATAATGAGCTTTGGGACTTGGTTGAAGAAGGAGTAACTTTTAAAGGTCTTGATGAAAAAGGTAAGCTATCAGTTGAAGAAAGAAGTTTACTCCTACAGACAAGAAAGCTTACAAGAAACATCACAAAGTCAAGGATCTTCTCATTGGTTGTATATCTCATGATGAATATCTCAAGATCACAGACAAATCTACTGCCAAGAGTATTTATGACTCCTTATGTTCCACATATGAAGGAAACAAACAGGTTCAAGAAGCAAAGGCTACTCTTTTGATCCAACAGTATGAACTATTTAGAATGAAGGATGATGAGAATATTGAATCTATGTATTCTAGGTTCAAAATTCTAGTGGCTGGTCTCCAAGTTCTGAAGAGAAGTTATACAACTTTAGATCATGTAAGGAAGATTCTGAGAAGCTTACCTTCAAGGTGGAGGCCTAAGGTAATAGCTATTCAGGAAGCTAAAGATTTGGACACACTTGGCTTGGAGGAATTGATAAGTCACTCATGAGTCATGAGATTGAACTATCTTCTGATGAGCCTCAGAAGAAACTAAAATATGTGGCTCTGCCATCTATTTCAGTTTCATCTAAGGCTCTGAAAGCCAAAGTTGTAGAATCTGAAGCAGAGGAATCTTCCATAGATGACCAAGAAGATGGATCAGATGATGATGTCTTTGCGCTCTTGTCCAAGAAGTTTCAAAAGTGGTCAATAAGGAGAGGCAAAAATCACTCAAGCAAAGGATTTGGATCAAGGAAAAACACTAGCAAAGAGAAGAAGAATGACACAAAAAATTGTTTCAATTGTCATAAGCCTGGACACTTCATGGCTGACTGTCCTGAACTCAACTCCAAGGGTAAAGGAAGAAAAAGTACAATCAAGAATAAAGCCAAGAAGAGTCTGATGGCAACATGGGAAGACATAAATGAATTATCTGAGGACGAAGACTCTAAGGAAGCAAATCTGGCACTCATGGCCACTGGCGAATCAGATAATGAAAGTGATTCAGAGTCTGACACAGACGGTTTTGAAGAGGTAATCTCTAAGATGTCTAGTACTCAAATGACCAAGACTTTGAAAGATGTTATGGTAAAGTACATGGAAAAGTTGAGTGAGCTAGATTTTTGTAAACAAAAATTGAAGTTGCTCAATGAAAACCTCAACCAGACTCAAGCAAACTATCAAAAATCTCTTAAAACAATTAAAGTGCTTGAGACTGGATGCAGAACATGTAACAAACCCTATGATGAGTATGAAATTTCTCTTCAAGAGTTTGTACACCATAACATTGACAAAACTAGGATGTCTTCTTTTATTCATGGTGGGCTTAACAATTATCATAAAAGACAAGGACTTGGTTTCCTTACATCTTCTGATGTAGGGAAATCAAACAACTCTGTCTGTCTAAGCAAATCTCCCTCAGAAGCTTATTCTAACTTCACTAAGGGTAGCTCAGAACCTCTGACTGTGTCTGATACTCTTGTGACATTGGAACCGCAAGATAAGGTATCAGAAGATAACTCATCTTCTGAACCTAAGTCTTCTAAAACCCAGGTTCCCCTCACATCAGTCTCCATGTCTACTCAAGTTAAAGCTATCAGAGTACCAAAGCCTGTTGATAAGCGGGGCATAAGTACTTCTAAAGCAAACTTGGTAACTGGTTCTCTGACACACTCAAGAGGAAAGTCTGAGAGACAACATAAGCCTAAATTGTTTTCTAAAGGCTCAGTTGACTCCAGATCTTCTGAATACTCTAAGAAGAAGAATAAGATTCATAAGACTAACCAAAATGGAGCCATCATAATATGGGTACCAAAATCTGAGAACTCTGATGAAAAATTGGTTTTTGTAATTATCTAATAGTTATTAGAAGTTGAGGCCATCAGAACCTTCTGTATAAGAAGTTGTAATGAGACCATCTTCTGAAGTACTATCAGACTCTGTAAAAGAGATGGTTCTGGCGCGTAAGGAAAATCTTTTTGTAAAAACCATTCGTTTTTCCTTCCACTTACGTGTCAGTTATTTAAATAAACTTCTAATACGCGTGTCCTGTTGCAACTGGACAAAGAAGTTGGTTTATGATGATTAGTGTTCTAATCCCTATTTTGATAGGTAAAAGAATCTGCTACCCCTATGTGTCTGTACTATCTTTTTGCACGAAACTTTCTATTTAAACACATAACTGTTTACATTCACACTTTTGCACTCTCACAACCCACACTTTCATTCTTCTAAAACTCAAGCAACATTTCTTTCTCTCTCAAACTAGCAAACCCTAACCCCCAAACTTCATCAAAATGACAACACTCAAAGTTAATGCATGCATAATCGATACTGAGAAATCCATCCCAAACAAGTTTGCAAAGGATCAAAGGCCGTACAAATATGATGATCTGTAGTTCGCCATAGAAAATCCTGTAGACTTTGAAAGCTTAAGAGTAAATGGGTTTCCGAAGTTGAAAGATCGTTTCGAAAGGCAAGGCTTGATGTATTACTTCGATGTGATGAATGGACCAACTTATACGGAGTTAATCAAATAATTTTGGATGAAGGCGTCTATTATCACAAGGGATAAGTACAATGAGAATCTGAAACAGTTGATTAAAGAAAGATCGGAGTTAAAAGGAAAATCTCCTGCTGAGATGGGTGTAAGACTGTTTGTTACTACAGAGATTGAATCGTTTGTGGCTGGATTCAGAGTCTCCGTTAGGCTGGCTCACATATATGAGGCTCTGAAGTTATCAGATGATGGACTCTTCATCAAATCTACAGACTCTGTTGGACCAGATGTTGATGAATTCATTTTCAAAGCTAAGGATGATCCAAAGGACAAGCTTCAAATGACAAATATCATCAAAGTTATCTACAAGATCTTTATTGACAGTATAATACCCACGCTGGGAGGTATTGATCAATTTTCTGCTGTTCAGAAGATGTTCACTTTTCATGTTGGAAAGGGAAATTTTGTGGATGTTGCTAAGCTTCTCTTCATTCATCTTGATGATTCTATAGCTTCTAGCAAACCTATCATTCGCCATGGCAGACTTCTCAGTCATATGTTTGCTTAGTGTGGTTTGTTGGATGCTGTCAAACCATTCTTCCCTGGGTATGGTACCTACTTGACTAGTTCTAAGATCATCAATATCACTACTCTGAGGTATCTACAATTGGTGAAGGGTAAACAGATTGTTCATCCAACACATCCTCTGTTGATCAGAGAAACTGAAGAAAACATTGGTGAGTGTAGGCTAATTCATGTGAGTGATAGAGATGCTAGGAATATAGCAGAAGCTCATGCTGAATTTTTTAATGGATTAGGAGCTGAGGTTAGAAGTGGAGAAACTCAAGGATTGACTGTGAGACAATCAAGGATTCTGGAACAACCAACCAGAGTCTTTGCAAAGAGAAAAGCTGTCAAAAGTCCTGTAGAATCTAGTAGCAAGAAGGCTGCCAAGACAAAGAAAAATACTGGACCTAGGAAGTCATGAAACCCAAAGGTCACAAAGAAATTGCTGTTGGATTTGACTGAAGAAGAAAAGGAAAAAGTTGTTCTTGATGCAGCTATTGCAAAGGTTGAAGCTCTCAAGGAAAAGGAAGTAGAGCTGAAAGATGGGTATGAGTGTGGTATTGATGCAAAGGAGTTTGATGACATGCATTCCAAACTTCCTCAAAGAAATGATCCTCGTAATCTGGCTGCTCAATATCTTGGTAATAGCTCAGCTTTTAGAAATGTCTTTAAAACCCTCAAACATCCTCCTTTGATTCCAATTAAACATGCTTATGATAGAATTTTCAAAGGTGTTTATTCTGAGAAAGATCTTGCTCTTTCTGAGAATCAACCATTGTTAGAGCTGTTTAACACACTTCAAACTAACCCATCAGAATCTCAAACTAATACAATATATAATGATGCAGCACAAGCAACTTCTAGTACTGCACCAGTCATTCACTCTGTGGATGAAGATGAAGATTCTGATCGTACATCCCCTCAACACCCTCAAAAGTATGTTTCACTTGTAAATAGAGACATCTCAATTCTGGAACCTTCTCCAGAACCTGATGAAACTCAACCAAAAGCTGAACAAAATAAACCACAAACACCACCACCAGAAAATGAACAAAACAAACAACCATCATCACCCCCAATTGCTGAACAAATGAATCCTACTTCAGAGTCTCATAAATTACCTGAACCAAATGAACAAATCAACCCAGACTCTGAGGTTGCTCAAAAATCCAACTCTCTAGTAACCATTGTTGAAGAATCCCCACATCATGTGGCAATGGACAACACTATTACTGTAGAGATAGCAACCAACTAATATTTTCAAGAGATCTCTAGGACCTTGAACATGGACCTAGTTGAACAAACACCTCCTCATCACCCCACTGATCTCAATAACCTGATGCAGAATCTTTCTAATGATTGCATCTATGTCCCTCCTACCCTACCCTCTAGGATCCTGAATGAACCCATTAGTGAAACCAAGGAAGACATTACTAAAATGCTGCAAGCTGTTGACAAGAATGTTAGGAGAATTCAAATTGCTATTCCTAATATGTCCATTGAGTCAGCAGATATTGATAAGGAATGTGAACTAATGGAAGTTGGACTTCAGAATATGATGAGAGCCATCAGAGAATCATACAAGAGGGATTTGGAATTCAGAAAGGAGTTGGCTAGTTTAGATGCTGAGAAGATTGAGCAAGAGAAGAGAGAAGCCGAGGAGCGTGAAAGGAAGAGGTTGGAAGATGAAAGGATTGAGAAGGAGAGACTAGAGGCTTTGGCTAAAGAAGAAGCTAGGCTAGCAGAAGAAGCCAAAGTTGCTGCTGAGCAAGCAAGACTTGAACGACTAGCAAGGGATGCTCCATAATTTGCCCTTCTAATGAGACAAGATCAAGATAATCTGAAGCAGAAGGTTGATGCACATTCTGATATGTTGGCTTCCATCCTTGAGACTCTCAAGAGCATTGATGCTAGATTACCTCCTCCACCTCAACCCTAGGATTCTATGCACTTTATTTCATTTGTTTTGTAATTTATATTCAGAATCTGTTTTGATTATGTTTGTGAACCTTTTATTTTAATTAATCTCTGAAGTACTTGTTGATTATTTGGTTAATTATTCTGTTTAATTATATTATGTTATTTATCTTATGCATGCACAAATGTTTTTGAGACAAATATCAAAACACAGATTTCAAACTAAATAAAGAGTTTTATTCCAAAAATAATTGTTGATTACATAAGTTCTAATCCAACTTTTCACTTGGATTCTACATCAGAAACAACTAGTTCTAAATCTAGCTTATTAGAATCAGAAGGTGAGGACGGGTATTCTTCCCTAGGTGGAACATATGTACTCAAGAATTCTTTCCAGTCAGAATCCCATTCAGACTCTGACTCGGATGAAGACTCTTGTTGTTTGGTTTTGGATCGTGTTTGATAATTGGCTCTGACAGGAGCAGAAGTTGATGCCTTCATCTTCTGAGGATTCTTCTTAGACTCTGAGTCTTGTTGAATCTTCACTTTCTTCTTCTTCTCCTGTGATTTCTTACTTTTGATCACTCTTCTATCCTTATCCATCGTTGTTTTTCAACATGCAATGGAAGTGTTGAGTGAAATGACAAAGGTTTATGGTCCTTATATAGAATTTCAAAACAGACAAGTTTATGGTTTTACTACAAGTCATTAAATTGATTTGGTTGTAACCGTTTTCTTAAACATTGATTGTCTTGAAACTCTCTCTTTGACCATTTTTTTTTCAAACTTGTCATTTATTTTTTGTCAGTTTTAATTTTTTTTTGCTTAATGAAAAAAGAGGGAGTAAGAGTATATTAATTTGTGGAACGCTAAACTTGAAGCCAAAAGGCCAAAATTTTATTTATCAATTTATTTTAATGTTCTGATTGATATATTAAGGAAAATTTCTATTTGAAATCTGAACTTATTATACATGGTACATATAAGATAAGAGTGCAAATTTCTTTTATAAGTATCAGACTTAGGGGAGAGCTTGCAAACCTAGCCTTTGAGAGTTAATTGTATAAGCCAAGTTCAAAATTCAAATAAAGATTTTTAAACTGATTTAATTAATCATTGTTGAACTCAGGGGGAGCTTGCAAAACTCATAAACCTGAGAGAAGCATGATATAATTAATCAACAACCATTGTAAATTAATACTTGGTTTGTCATCAATCAAAAAGGGGGAGATTGTTGGAACAAAAGAGGTTCTGACATGACTCAATTAAGTTTTGATGATAACAAAAGTATTAATATACAATAGGGTATACTGACTATTTACTCTAAGTGTGCAGATATATAAGCTAAAATTTTATATTCACTATGAGTACATTTGAAGCTCTGAAATGGGAAGCAAATTCTGACCAGAACATGCTCATCAGAAGATGCAAGGTCAAGTCGTGTCAGAAGCTGCATATCAGAAGCTACTCTATCAGAAGCTGTGTTTTGAAAACATCATGTTCTGATACATGCAATGAGAGCTGTTTTGTCAGAAGAATATTCTCTGCTACAATGATTGGAATTCATCATCTTCTGACAACCCAAAAGCTGGAGAATCAACCTCATCCTCAGAATAGTGACGTTAGTACTATTGTACAAACTTATTACCGGATTTGGACGAATCTTTATTTCCAAGTTTGATCGTACACAAAGATTGCCTGATATGGTTTAGAATCGTACTATTTCCAGCTGGCGAAATCTCACCGCAACGGATTCAAATTCAAAGACGCACCACCCTCTACTATAAATAGGAGCTGAATTTGAAGTTTTTGTGCACAACACAATTGAACAATTTTGAACGAGCTGTTACTCTGCCAAAATCATCCTTTGCACAAAAACAACGAGAATACAACTTGAACTCATTTGAATATCCAAGACTCAAGCTTCAGCTTCTGAATCATACAGTAGTTGAACCTTAGATTCCTTTTGTTAGGATTCTAAGTTAAGTCTTGTCATTGAGTTGTATTTATTTATTCTTATTGAACATTGATTTGTATATCAGTGTTTATATACTCTGTTTTTCTTGAAAGTTGTTTGAAGTATCTTGCGTGTGTGCTTAAGCAAAAGAAGTCTCTTGTAAGTGTTACTTGAGCATTGGAAGTCTTTTGCTTGTGTGCTTGAGCATTGTAATCTTTTGTGATTATTAGTGAACTCCCTTGGAAGTGCAAGGGGACTGGACGTACTCTCGGTTTGTGAGAGGAACCAGTATAAAACTCTGTCTCTTTCTTTCTCTCACTCTCTTACTCTTTCATAGTCGTTGATTGATTGTGTTTTGCTTTTCTAACCGCTACAAACTCTGATAAGTTTTATAACTTTGAAGAAATTTTTAAACTACCTAAAACACAATTCAACCCCCCCCCCCCCCTCTTGTGTTTTTCACACCTTCATGATGATGTTGAAGCTGGTGGTGATACAGAAGTGCTGGAGATGACTGACTCCAGCAATTCTTTCTAGAATGATGTATTGATGCTGCCCTGTTTGTGCTGTTTTGTTGTTTTTCTAGTCTGATTGTTGTTTATGGGCATACACTATATTGCTTCTACTGGTTTGTAATGTGCTCCTGTACTTCTTAATTTTATGTACTGCTCATTTTGTCAAATTTGTGGCAAAAAAGGGGGAGTAAAAATGTGGTATGTTTTGGTAATGATCTGCTGGTTTATCTTGGTTTCTGTACTGCTCTGGTTATAATATGCTTGTAGTATAGCTTGGATGAAGTATGTTGTTGTGTAGCTGTGTAGTTGTGCATGCTCTGATATATGCAGGTGTTTAGGGGGAGCTGATTTGTGTTATGCAGGGGGAGATGTTGGATATGATGTTCCAACATCTCATCCATATGTGCAGGGGGAGATGTTTTGTGTAATGTTGAAGCATTCTATTCCACATCCTATCATGGTTTATTTTTCCTGGTCATTTAAGTCGAAGTAGTTATTTTGTGTTCCGCTGTTGCATGCCTCTCTGATAATCTTAAAAGATACATCTTATTCTTTTCTACTGTTCTCCATGAAGGAGTAGTATGGAAACTGTTTTGAAGGATAGCTACTATTGATCTTTATTCTTGTGTGTTTACGTTGAGAAAAAGAAATGTAGTTGAAGTATCTATTTAAGTAGTATCTATATGGTCATAATTTGTTTTAGCCAAAAATTTGCCAAAGGGGGAGTTTGTTGAGTCTTTGGTATTGGCTGCATTTTTGGTAAAATAAACTTTGTAGCAGGATGTGCGATATGATGCCTCAAACATCGTATCATCTCACGAGAAGTGTTCGCAACATGTTCTATTTATGGAATGTTGGTTTCTCTCTCATGGATCTTGCATGGCGCGTTTAATTAGGCTTTTTGTGAGGATCATTATTTAATGCTTCAGATCCTTCTTAGAAATGTTTCTATAGAGAATCTCCTTGATGAGTATTTTTGTAAAGAATCTATTTTAATTAATGTTGAGTAATTGCTTGGGTCAAACGAATCAAGCCCATGTCATTTCTGGATCAAGGATGTTTTTAGCTGAAGTATTTAAAGAAGGAGCTAAACCTAATTCAGTTAGTTGTTCACGCCTTGTGTTTGTCTAAGAATTTAAGTTTTGCGTGTGTTTGTTTGTGAGCCTTTCTTGTGTCTCATTGATACAAGCTTAGGATTGTATTTATTGAGTTGTACTGCGTGTGATCCTCTCATAAGCTTTGAAGTACGGAGTTAGAACTTCTGTTAGTTGCAACACTCTAAGCCTTTAGGTACGAGTGTGTAGTTTTAGGAGTGTGTCTCCAAAACGTATTTGTCTTTGTGAAATCCTTGCTGGTTGTAAGGTTGTAAGGGAGTGAGATGGGATCTCTGATCTAGGAGTTCCTAGGTTGAAGAGTCATTGGTAGTGCCTAGGTTATAAGTTGTAAACGGGGCGTTTGCTGAGAACTTAGAACTAGGGCTATTATAGTGATATTCCTTCCTAGATTGGTATCCCCCAGACGTAGGTTGTTGTTTGCTCCGAATTGGGTTAACCAATTCTCTGTCTCCTTTATTTGTTGTGTTTGATTTGCTTTGCATTATTTGCGTGATGAATTTGTTAAAGTGCTTAGCACATCGTATCGCACATTGTGCATAGCGTGCCAGGAATTTCAGTTAGTTCTTCGGGTACCTCCTCTTCCTGAGCTGTCTCTATCTCTAGCTGCACCATTTCATTCTCCAGCTCCTCTATCTCTATCTTTACCTGTACTTCTTGAGTTGGGGTCGGTGGTGTAGCTTCTCTATCTTTCCACTCAAGCATGAAGCACTTTTCCTTTCCTGTATTGGAAGTTTTGATGGTTGTTGCTTTAACTCCCATCCTTAGTGTTATCTCGGCAAGGTCCATATCAATGAGTGCCCTGCTGGTTGCTAAGAATGGTCTTCCAAGAATGACAGGATGTTCTTCATCTTCTACGATGTCTAGGATCATGAATTCTACTAGAAATTCTAGGTCTTTGACTTTCACCAGGACGTCTCTGACTGTGCCCGCCGGATGAATGGATGAGTGATTTGCTAATACAAGTTCCTGTGTTGTTCCTACAACAGGTAATGCGAGCTTGAACTTATCTGCCAAAGATAATGGTATTACGTTCACACTTGAGCCCACATCACATAGTGCATTGACTCCTGCTTTCCCAATCTAACAGATGATGGTGACGCTTCCAGGATCCTCCTTCTTGGGTGGCAGCTGTGCTCTTTTTGCTAGTCTTTCTCGGAACTCGCTATCAGCTTCTTTCTCGTAGTGTTTGAGCTTTTTGTCTTTAAGTGTCATACACTTTTCATTTTATCTTTAAGTGTCATACACTTATCATGGCATTGACTTATTCGTCGTCGCACCCGACGTTAGTGTAGTCTTCCACAAAAACTGTGTCGGACCTGTGCAACCATTCACAGACCACGTGTTTCTGGTACTCTATTTTTCGGATCATTTTGGCGGAGTATGGTCTTTTCGCATAGAACTTGGACTTGGGTGCCAATCTCATCCAATTCTTCATCCACTTAAAATGTTCTTTCCACTTGTTATCTAAAGGTATCATTGGTTTCCAACTGTCTTCCTTACATGGTTTTGAGATATCACAAAAGTTGTCCCCTTGAGATTCCATTTCTATATCTGCCAGGTCATCCCAAAATATTCCTTCAGAACTGTTGTTGTTGTGAGGTGGTGTCCATTCTGGTTCTTGCTTAATGCTGACCTTTCCGCAGTAATCCCTTATCGATTCTTTTTGCTCGTCCCCCATGGCTTTGGTGGTAGGCTCTTCTTTGTTGAGATTACAGGATTCTGCTAGCTGTAGTGCTTGCATTCTTTTCCTTAGCGTTCTTTCTGGTTCAGGATCATACTTAAACTCCAGGATACCTGTTATCAAGCACAACAAATGAATACCTTTAGTAGCACTGGAAAATTAATGTAGAAATATTTTTGGTTTGTCTCATGTGTTTTTGTCACTATGAAAATTCTCAGGTAAGTGAGGTGGATCACAACGGATCGCTCGGAGACCTTGACTTATACTTAGCCAGAATTTTAACAGATCGAAATCCACAACCATCAACAAGATTTTTGATTTTTAAATTTTTTTGTATTTTTGACAAACTTAAATAAATCTAACAATGCTTTGTAAACGCAATCCCCGACAACGGCGCCAAAAACTTGACTACGGCCTGGCAGGTGCACCAGTCTGTCGTCGACTAATAATTCACACTCTAGGTTTCTAAAATGAGTTCGAATCCACAGGGATCGCGCCGCAGCTTCGTTAGTGTTATTTAAGTTTGTATATTTGCATTCACTTTGGTTTTGAAAAAGGTTTTATAATAAAAGAGCGTAATGCGTTGCAGAAAATATAAATAAATAAATAAATAGATTCAGAAACATAGAGGATAGGTATGGTGGTTGGACTTACTCCCTTCTTCCTATTTGGCATGATCGGTGTATCACATAGTTAATCAGATTATTGTTCGGCGGTGACTTTTCCTTTGTTGTTGTAACACCTTACTGTTACTCTATATATAATAAAGTTTCCCTACGCTAATAACCAAGGTACCTACGAGAGTCTAACCTCGCTGTGTCACATACCCTAATTACTATGTGAGTTATTTATTACACATGCATTATTACCTTCACCCATCCAATGCCTCTAGGTCCTAGTATCGGGTTGTTCATCTTCTAAGTGCTCAGTTCACACCTAGTTCATGATTCCTCCTCTAATTGCTCAGTTCACAACTAGTTCAGGACGTTACCGTCTCTATACACCTAGCATTATTTACTACTAGTTCCGGACGAATATTAGGTTTCCCTAATATAGATTCTATGAGCGCTCCCGCTTATCCGGCCAGATTACGAGAATACGTTGTTAAAGTGCAAAAAAGTAAATAACAAACATAATACTGAAAATCATTTATTATAACTTGAGGCTTAACCACACACTTCAAATATTCATTGGGGAGTTCATCGTGTCCACTACAACCTAAGACATCTATTATAAAAGACTATATATTTAAATTACAATAAAAGAATTATAACTTAAACATAAAAGCCTAAAGAAAACCTACCTTCCTGAGTTAGTTTTCCCGTAAGGGGAGAAAACTATGCCATATAGAGCTCCTCTGAACCTCTCCTTATAGTAGAGAATGTTCTACTATTTCTGAATGAATTAAACAATGACAGCAGGGATCTATTTATAATTTTCGTAACGGGCCTCAGCAAGGTATCGTACTGCGATAGGTCCATCGCAGTACGATGTGAAGATTCAGTTCAATTTTATAACTGATGCTGTGCATTTCATCAGCTTGGTCGCCAAGTTAAGTCATCGTGCTGCGATATACTCCATCGTGCTGCGATGAACAGATTTTCTTCAGATTTATTCTTCTGTTTTCTCTGCCAGCAAGCAGCTTCCATCGTGGCACGATGGAAGCCATCGTACTGCGATGGAATGCTCAATTTCTTCACTTTTTGGGCTTTTTCTTGTCTTTTGGCATCTTGGACCTTGTCTTGATGCTTTTCTCTGATTCTGTAGGTTTTTCTTCGTATTTGGGTCTGTGTTGGTCTTTTTACTACTAATAATACTACTAAAAATACCATAGAAATTCCTGTCATCAGATGCGATGAGTGACAATGAACCAGAGACATAGAAAAATACCAATATCCAATATTTGAGAATTGAATTGGCCGTATAAATTTTAAGCGTTAAAATAGAAATAGAAGAAGGATTACTGTTTTTCATTTAACGGCAGCAACGCGCCAACGCGTGGTTAACAGAAGGGAGGTTTGTGTCATGTGAGAAAATAGAGGGGGTGTTTGTTATATATAGATAAAGTTGAGGGGAGGTTAGCGTATTTTTCCCTTATGTTTGTTATTTACTTTCTTGCAGTTTAACAATGTATTCCGTAATCTGGCTGGATAAGCGGGAGCGCTCATACACTTAATATTAGGTATTTACTTAATATGGTCCGGAACTAGTAGTAAATAATGCTAGGTGTATAGAGACGGTAACATCCTGAACTAGTCGTGACCTGAGCGGTTAGAGGGGAAATCAAGAACTAGGTGTGAACTGAGCACTTAGAAGCTGAATAGCCCGATACTAGGACCTAGAGGCTTTTGATGGGTGAAGGTAATAATGCATGTGTAATGAATAACTTACCTAGTAATTAGGGTATGTGACACAGCGAGGTTAGACTCTCGTAGGTACCTTAGTTATTAAAGTAGGGAAACTTCAATATACATAGAGTAACAATAAGGTGTTACTACAATAAAGGAAAAGTCACCGCCGAACAATAATCTGATTAACTATGTTATACATCGTTCATGCAAATATGAAGAAGGGAGGTAGTCTAACCAACATATCTATGTTTCTGAATCTATGTATCTATTTATTTATATTTTCTAAAACACAAAGCGAATGCAAATATACAAACTTAAATAACGCTAGCGATGCTGCGGCGCGATCCCTGTGGATACGAACTCATTCTAGACACCTAGAGTGTGAATTATTACTCGACGACAGACTGGTGCACTTGCCAGAATGCAGTCACTATGCCACTTGACTTCACACAGAGTCCAAGTGTTATAAGTTTATCGCCCCTGACCAACGGGCCAAGATCTCAAATCTTGCAGCCAGGCGCGCAGAAATAATCCTCGTCGGGATTTCAGGCGGCTTATCAACCTCGTACGTCCCATACCGCACGGCTGTGGACTTACACATCCTAAATGCATTTCTATATGCACTGTCAATCATCTTATGAAAACTCAAACCCTAAGCATTAATTCGACCCTCAAGAATTCATCATATCAACCAATCTAGTAATAACATGCTCTAGTCACCTAGGTTGAGTACCAATGACCTTCAATACTCTTCATCATTCTTTTCTCACACAAATCTTACTTCAAAACAATAGTTTTAAGTCGTACAATGAATAGTGTATGGCTGACTTCCCAAGAAAGAGAGGTAACTGTAAGAGACATAGTCTACCAAATCTTTCCTTAGCCAGAACCCAACCAAACTTTTCTCATGTCATTGGGGATCTCACACTTAATATCTCACGTTCAAGAGTAATAGTCTAAGGCCCCGTTTGGCCCGGCTTATTTTCTCCTTTTTTTCTTCTCCTTAAAAATAGTAAAGAGGGAAAAAATTGTGTTTGACTTTACTTTTCTTTATTTTTTACTTCTTTACTTTATTTCTCTAATACTTAAGGAGAAATAGTGTCAAATATAATTTTATACTTCTCTATTTCGTTTAAGCAAAATAGAAGAGTAAAAAATAAGCCGGGACAAACGGGGCTTAACAATCACAACCATTCAAACAAATAAACATTTAAACAATTAATCACGTAGTGCAAACACAAAACAAATACAAATTATCATAGATTAAGTATATGATAAATAATTAAGGCCAGCTTAACCTCGTTTAGCAATTCCAGAAAATCACTAAAAGAGAATAAGCTCTCCTTAGTTATTTATCGGTTGTAGTGGCTGTGGGTACACCACTACACATATATATTAAGCTATTTTACGCTAACCGTCCCAACGTGTACGAAATCTTGCCCCCACCTTAGCTGTCGATAATAGTCTTGTAAAACGGCACCTCTGTCGGTAATCCTTTTATAAATCTTCGAAAGGAAACTTAATGCTCTAAATATATCGACAGCACAACAGTACACTAAAACTCACTCGAAAGAAATTGAACCAAGATAATCTCACCATAGCTCACTAGAAATGAAACTAAAACAAAATAACCTCACGCACTCACACACACAAAACATTAATTTAAAAGGAGACACCATGAATGAATGAATGAATGAATATGAGAAATGTTGGGTCACCATGAGGGGGCAGCCACAGGGGATCATCCACATTGGGCTCAAGAACAACTTCAGAAGTGAGTTGAACACCACACTCTTACCCAAAACCTTAAGGCGTTAGGTTTATGGGTCCTCTCACTTATAAAGTGTTCAACCTCCACCATTCTAAGCAATGTGGGACTTTCCACTCACACTTGTCACAACAATCTCCCCCTCAAGTGTGAGTCCATCTATTCTTGGATTGCTCCCCCTCAAGCGGAAGCTTTCTTCATTCATACACTTGTACCGCCGCTCAACGGGACACTCCGCCTAACCACCTTTGTCAGGAAGACTTTCGATTCAAGGAGCCGGTCGAACCCTTCGTCGAACCATCGGCTCTGATACCACTGTTGGGTCACCATGAGGGGGCAGCCACGGGGGATCATCCACATTGGGCTCAAGAACAACTTCAGAAGTGAGTTGAACACCACACTCTTACCCAAAACCTTAAGGCGTTAGGTTTATGGGTCCTCTCACTTATAAAGTGTTCAACCTCCACCATTCTAAGCAATGTGGGACTTTCCACTCACACTTGTCACAACAAGAAATGAATCATGCCTATTTATAGTAAAATTTCTTGGCTAGCAAACCATGAGGTGTAATTTCCTTCACATGATGAGTAAGGCTAATTGTGATGTGGTTCCGCTAAAACAATTACTCCTTCCGTTACAATATATAAGCAAAAATACACTTTTTAGGTTCATTGTATAGTTAATATATCTGGACAATAAGAGTGTCCAGATATATTAATTATACAATGAACCTAGAAAGTGGGATTTTGCTTATATATTGTAACGGAGGGAGTACATGTTAAAAAGTATGTTAACATGAGGTGTGAATCTTTGGTTAACTTGCTTAATGATCCTCTGTCGCACACGGGTCAAAAACGAGTTTAGAAAAGTGTAGTTTTGGAAGCGACAATTCGAGTATCGTCTCACAAGGATTCTCAATCAATAACGAATGTTAAACTCGATAAAAACTGCAATTTATGGGGGGGTTTTCGGTTTGTTAAAACAGAAACAAAGGATTGATATTCAATTAATTAAAGACGACCGATTCATTGGTTTTAGGCAACTCGTTTGATCCTATCACAGGTTCACAAAGATATTCATTCAACTGTTTATGCTCTGGTTGATTTATAAAACTAATTATACAAGCGACAATCGGTTTTATATGAATTCATTCGATTAAGCATCTCATGTGTTCAACTAACCATGGACGGTGAACAAGCGTCACATAAAACACAGTTAGTATCATGACTAATTCAATCAACCCTATTGCTAAGCGCAAAAGTTCGTATCAATTTCTATTCGGATCAATTTAAACAAGCGATGAATTAATACAAATAAAACTCAACTATATAAATTTGAGATAGAATAATTAAGCATCATTGAATCAAAATTCATACAGAATATAGAGAAACGAAATTGATACGACAAAGCATAAATAGATAAACAAACTTGCAATTAAATTCGAACCTCAAGAAATCGTGAATGAGTTCCTTCCACCAATGAATCAACCTTAGATTTTTAGTTCTCCATAAGCTTCTGCCATAATCCTATTTTTCTATTTTGTGAATGACTGAATGTCTCAGACCTAGCTGCATTTTTAGTTTAAATAATTTGGCTCCAAACGTTACGGGCCGAAAACATAAGTTTGGGTCGAAAATAATAAAATTACAAAACGTCTGGAACATAACGCAATTATTCGACATATTTGAGCTCCGAACTGGTCTTTGGCTTCAACATAAAAGTTGTAGATCTCTCTGTTAGCTTTCCAACACACTTGACCGCGTCTCAATCTGATGCTTGAAGCTCAAGATATGCTCTGCGCAACAACAGGGTGTCAAATGACTGTTTATTACGAAAAAGTAGACTCTAAATAGAAATAATGATAAAAACACTAAAATACTAGGAGAAGTCATAAAATTGCCAGAGCACAGGACGAATAAAAATGCATTAAAAATGCACTGATCAAAAATTCCCACACCTAAGCTTTTGCTCTCCGGGCAAAACTCAAAATAAAGTAATAAAATTTAAAAGTCAGAAGTGGTCAACACACTCCGGGGTTCAAGCTTCAAACCTCGAGTCAATTTCAAAGATCGGCACAATTCTTATCTATCCATTTTCAATGATAATATTGTGTGTGTGTGTGTGTGTGTGTGCACTGCCTGTTACTGTCAACCAGAGTCATGACATGATCCTTCTAAAAAATTACACAGTCAGGATACTAAGCTTCCTTTTCTTTCCTACAACTAAGACCTTGAGGGGTAGCTATGCTTTTCTTGTTCTCACAGGCTTATTGATTTTTATACGCAGGGACACTACTTAAGTTCATTTTAGTTATGCTTTAGGTGCTACTCTACCTTTTGACCTGACGGGATCTCACTTGTAATGAGTCCAACTTGTTACTCCGAGTAGAGCACCCTACACAGCATTTGTTCCCCCAGTTTTAGGCACAGGAACTCCACATATTCATTTTTTTGTTTTGTTCCTCCAGTTTCGGGCACATGAACTTATTTATTAATTATTTTTTTTGTTTATATGTAGTGTCCCATAATTTAATGTAGCCATGATCCTACAATCAAGTAATCCAGCAAATCCCCCAAACTTAGTCCTAGTCATACTTCTTCATCATATTCTTACTCAGACAACTTAGGCTAATGACTGTGTATTTTAAAGACTTATCAAGCCACTATTAAGTTTGCAAGTTTTCAGCAGTTGTGCATTAAAGGTGCAAAGACTATCATGTCAAATATCAAAACAAAAATTTCACCAACCCTACAGCTTTCTACCTTATCGTTAGAGCATGTGACTACCCATGTGTTTTTTTTTTGGGGGGTTAATAGGCTTTTACCCCCTGCAAAGTAGGTGAGTTTTGTGTTACCCCCTTGTAATTATTTGTTTTGAGATTACCCCCTGCAAAATTTATTTTTTTGATTTACCCCCCTATTGCTGACATGACCGGCAAAAAAAACAGAATAACCGATTTAAAAACAACACTTTTTAAATCGGTTGAACAAAATAACCGATTTAAAAAGTGCATCCAAGGGGGTAAATAAAAAAAAAAAATTTGCAGGGCGGTAATCTCAAAAAAAATAATTACAGGGGGGTAACGCAAAACTCGCCTACTTTGCAAGGGGGTAAAGACCTATTAACCCTTTTTTTTTAAAAATAAAATAAACAACAACTAACAGTGAAATGCGCCCCCCCCCCCCCCCATACACACACACTTAAATCAGACATTGCCTGCAATGTAAAATAAGCATAAAGTGAGAGTAATGGAAGGAACACACCCGAGGGGCTGAGGTGTAGCGGCTGGGGTGTAGGAAGGAACACACTCGAGGGGCTGAGGTGTAGCGGCTGGGGTGTAGGAAGGATCATCCAAGGAGAGCTCTTCGATAGGTGCTTTATCAGACATAGAACTGCCATGGAACAACTTCAGCCGCTGTCCATTTACTTTGAAAACTTTGCCAGTACATGTACTTTTTATTTCTATAGCACTAGAAGGAAAAACATTAGTCACAACAAAAGGGCCAATCCACTTGGATCGAAGTTTCCCAGCCATTAATTTTAGGCGGGAGTTAAACAATAAGACTTGTTGGCCCACAGAGAATTTCTTCCTAGAAATCAGCTTATCATGGAAGTGTTTAGTACATGAATCACATGTGTAAGTATCATCAAAATCAGAAAATAAAGGAAAATCTGCAGAAAAGAATTCAGGACATGTTTCATCAACCAACTCAGAAACTAAATCCATATAAAAAACAGAATGTTCCTCCAAGGGATGTTTCATGGCATCAAAAATGTTAAATTTAACGACAATGTCGCCAAACTCCATGGACATTGTTCCATCATAAACTTCAACTTTTGTTTTTGATGTTCTCATGAATGGTCGACCTAGAATGATGGGTGCCCTACTGGAATTAGTTTCTCCCTCCATATCTAGAATGTAGAAGTCTGCTGGAAAAATTAAATCGTTAACGTGCACAAGGACATCTTCTAGCACTCCAGCAGGGCGGACATTGTTCCTGTTCGCCAGTTGAATGATCAAACCTGTAGGCTGCAAAGGACCAAGATCAAGGTTATTATAAACAGAAGTAGGCATAACATTAATACCTGCTCCAAGATCAAGCATGCAATTTTCAAACTTTCTATCCCCACTGGAACAAGGGATAACAAAAACTTCTGGATCCTTGCACTTTTGTGGCAGGGTCTGACTAAGAGCCAAGACATTAGCTGATGAACTGGAATTGGGATGAATGAAAGCAGAAACATTTCTTCCCAAACTGACTTTGTCATTTTCCTTCACCTTCCTCCTGTTTGTGCATAAATCTTTCAGGAACTTTGCATATTTAGGAATTTGCTTAATTGCATCAAGAAGAGGAATGTTGAATGCTACTTTTCTGAATGTATCCAGAATCTCTTTATCTTCCTCAACTGTCTTCTTTTTATTTTTCTGCACCCTTTAAGGAAAAGGAATTGGTGGCACATAAACTTTTTCTTTTTCAGTTTCGGTCTCAGTTGTAACAGAAGGTTCAATAACATGTTCAGGTTCAGATTTTGACATTATTTTAGATTTTGAAGAAATGCACAAGTCTAGTGAATACGTGATTTATTATCTAAGTGTAAGTTATTTAATTTGAAAAATTTTATACAATGGTCTTTGATAGTTCACATGAAAGGGATAGAACTCGTTTTCCATTAAAACAAGAATGATAGAAGTATATATTTACATATACTATTAATATCATAGTAAAATATAAACTATATGACTAAGCTAATATAAAGCATGTGGTGGCATTTATTTATGTTGTCTTATAACCCTGGTATGTTAATCTTACACCTCCTACTTATATTTTGTGTTGGGAAAACTAAAATAAGCCTTTTATATTAAGATATAGCCATTCTTACATTACTAGGAGAAATCAGAATTTTATTCGTGGAATGCATGCATATATTAATAATTAATGATGTGCTTTATTTTGGTGATGATTTATGATATTTTATACGTTAATAATTATTGATGATGATTTATGATGATGAATTAAGTTTATGATTTATGATGACTTAATTGTTGTTGTATTACGATGATGAGTTATGATGTGGAATTCTTGGATTATGATATCCAAGGCTTATGATGATGACGATGGATTAAGTTATCCATATTAAGATGATGATAATGATGATGATGATGTGATATTAGCATCATATGTTTGATATTTGTACATTCTTGTATACATGAAAAACTTATGATGATGAATTCTTGGATTATATTATCCAAGGCCTAAGATGATGAAATTTGGATTTATTCAAGCCTATGATGATGAAGGATTATATATATCTGAACGCCTATGATGATGAAATGGTACCACATGCATTAGTCGTGTCTAGGGAAACATTAGCTTGCATTAGGAAGATGTGCATTATTAATTGGTAATTGGTACTTGACTTTTAAGTTATGATTGTGATTGCTTGGTGTTTATGATGTGATTGTTTGATCGATGTACCTATAAATTGTTGATGGATCATGTAATAGATGAGATATATGTTTATCTCGTTAGTTTATGTTGTTTAATGTAAGTATGCCTTATTCTTACATTTGTTTCGGGTTATGTAACTAACTCTCTGTTTTGTGTACTTGCTAAACCGTTGGGGGTTCAGGTTTCTCAGGTTATGTATTTATGTTCGAGTTGTCGGTGAAGCCCCGCTCTGATACGACTTGGGGAAAGGGTTCTTATAATGCATATATGTATAGAGAGTCTTTTATTTTGTATCTTATTTTATTTAAGGTTGTATCATTTTAAAAAAGAGTTTGCACAAGCAAAGTTTTACTAATTTTTCGCTGCGTATTTTGAAAAATATTTTATAAAGGTTATAAAGGTAGAAATATTTAAATGACGGGTTCGGGTGTTACAGACATCCTCTCTTGTTTCTCTCTAAACCCTAGCCTTTGTGATGCGGCAAATCCTTATTGTCCCAAACTCGTTACAGGGTTGCTCTCTTATTTTTCTATGAATAAAGCACTCTTTATTTATAGAAAAATATATGCCCAAATAACGGAAACAAATCTGCTTTAATATAAACAGAATTCAAGTAAGATATCCTCCAAAAAACTGATTTTTCACAAAATCAACCAAAATAGTTTTTGCCACGTGCGCACCTGCGCCTAGTGCAAGGTAGGCTGCGCCTAGCGCAGCAACCAGATTATGTCCCTTTCACGTTCAGCAACCAGATCCTCCATTGATGATTTCTGACTCCAATGTGACTGAGATTTCAAGGCATACTCAAAAAGTGTATTATAAATACTAAATAAGTCATTTAAGTTAACTAATAATACAATATTATCATTTCTAACATCAAACTATTATTCTTATTTTGTGATCTTCTCTTCTTTAATTTGTCATGTAGTCTAATGGTTAGAAGTTCACCACTTGAATCAATAAGTGGAAAATTCCGGGTTGGAACCCCGGACCCGGCATATAAAATTCCGGGTTGTTAAAAAAATAATCAATTATTTTGATTTGTTAATTTTTACTTGGCCTCCTTACTAAAGGTGCTTTTGGCAAATTAAGACATTGTTGTATTTAAGAAACATCTATTAATTTTTATAAAAAAAATTAGAAGTTTTTTTATAACTCTATAAATACTAAAAACTATTTGATTGTTGTAAGGAGAACATGACTTTATAAATCAAAAACTGATAAAATAAAATTATATTTGATGCATGCAAAAATTGGAAAATATGGAGAGAAACAAAATCAAGTTTTTAAATGCTATGATAATCATTATTACCCTATTTCTTGTTTCAGTTCGAATTTCAAATAGTAAAAACCATTTCTATCTACTTTTCAAAATTCATACTTTACTTCTAAAACAATATTTTATTCCATTTTAATGACATTGTTTTTTTCTAGCCCCCATTTCATGTAAAACTGATCGTGATTGTCCGCAATCTTCCATCTCCCAGTTCCGCTCACATCCTAAAAGAATGAGGTACCGTAAAGGTTTTTGTATATAAAAATAATTATAAAGCTCCAAACATTATTTGACTGTCGGATCCAAAATGCACTACAATAATACTCTATGAGTTCTTATTTAGTTATTGTGATCACCCATTCAATGAATTTTCTTTTAGTTTTTCTAATTTCACGTACCTTGTTGGTTTTGTACTTTAAAATGATGTAAGTGAAATATATCTCCAATATTCTATATCTTAATTTTGAGCTCCATAAAAAAATATCTTAATTTTGAGATATCATCATGGCCTCTATTCAAACATATCCAATTTTATTTCTAGTTAAATTAAAATTTTGTTTTCAAGCTATAGATAATAATATATATATATATATATATATATATATATATATATATATAACATGAAAAATTCTTAGGTGAGTCCACACCTAAGTATTAATGGTTAGACACAACTAATCACATAATTATAAATCATTAATATTTTAAAATATTATAAGTAATTAATAGAGTAGTAATTAAAACAAAATCTCTATAATTAAGAAAAGAAAAAAAAAGTGAGTTTTCAAAAAAAAAAAACTATTATGAATTTACATTATTTATCTTCATTATTATTTTTCTGTTTTTTATAAACTTAGGGACCGTCCAAACTATTATAAATTTATTAGATAAACAATTAGTGGATAATTGATAAACAAACTTATATCGTATAAATTATAAGATAGCTTATAACCGATAAGCTTTTAATTTGTATTATTTAGTAAAATTAACAGTTGAATTAGCTCATTAAATATAGTGATATAAAAAATGTTTAATTAATTAATATTTAATTATTTTCAAGTAAGATGACAAGAATAAAATGAAAGAAAAATAATAAAATATAAACAAATTGAATTATTTTATTAATATAATTACAAGGTCTCAATTAGTAAAAAAAATCAAAAAATAGAGAAATAATAATATATAAAAATAATTGGAAGAAAGAAATAAAAAAAATAGAAAGATGACGTGTGGAAATAATTATAAAGTGCACACATTTATACGATATAAGTCTGGTTATCAACTATCCACTATTTCTTTTATTAAACAAATTCATAATAGTTTGGACGGTCCTTAAGTTTCTTAAAAATAGAGAAATAATAATGAATAAAAATAAAGTAAATTCATAATATTTTTTTTATAACTCACTTTTTTTTCTTTCTTTATTTATAAAGATTTTGTTTTGATTACTACTCTATTAACTACTTGTAAATTTTTAATATATTAATAATTTGTAATTATGTGATTGGTTGTACCTAATCATTAATGCTTAGGTGTAGACTCATCTAAGAATTTCTCATAGAACATATCACATAAGAATGACAAAGTTATATGAGAATGAATAATAGCCTTGAGATTAAAAATAATGGCTGAGATTAAAACATTACCATGTGCCTTTGTCATATCTAAGTTTCATTCTATTTCAACATTCTCTCTTTCTCTATCTCTATCTCTCTCTCTCTTTCTCTCTCTCTCTCTCCACTATCTGTTTTAAATTATGTCTCGCAGCCATAAAACTTACAAAATTACATATTGCAATCAAAAATACAGATCAACAACTAGGATATGGTGGAGACATATATGTTATAGAGAAATTAAAGGTACTTAAATTCATTTCACTTGCATCATCTTAAAGTACAAAACTAACAAGGTACGTGAAATAAGAAAAGTTAAAAGAAAATTCATTTAATGGTTGATCACAATAACTAAATAAGAACTCATGGAGTGCTCTTGTAGTGCATTTAAGTGTTCTTTTGATCTGACAATCTATAATTTTTGGAGCTTTATAATTGTTGTCGTACACAAAAACCACCACGACACCTCAATCTTTTGAACGGGAAGACGGGGCTAATTGGACAATTACGATCAGTTTTACATGGAATATTGATATTCCCGCCAGCTGTAATGTAAAAAGAGAAAAACAATGTTATTAAATGGGATAAATTTTGTGTAATAAGTAATGAAGGAAATTTAACCAAGTCATTGGACTCAAGTTGTTAATGAGCTTCACCAAATGACTAATTTTGGGAGAACCCGGGTTGGATTCCTAGGTGAAACAATTTCTTGGTCAGATTTTACGTACCTCGCGATCGAACTCTGAACTACTAGGGTTCCCTTTCCATAGGAACTAGAGGGTTAAAACCAAAAAAAAAAAGAAGGAAAATTTTAAATCGTTAAATAGTTCAATGGTGACTGACGTTGAACTTGGTTGGGTGACCATAGTTCGATCCCTGCAACTGCGATCAGGAGGGGACTAAAACTACTTGATATGTCAAAATTGAACTCCGAACCAGATTAGACGTTCTAGTGGACCGGATACTTATGATGAAAAAAAAAGGAAATTTGGAAAAGAGATAAAGATGGTTTACCACATGCAATTTGCGCTAAAGCAAGAAATAAGGAAAGAATGATTATCATTATCATAACTAGCGTGCTACCCGTGCGTTGCACGGGTTTGATGGGCCGGCATATGTATGCCAATCATGGTTGTTGCCAATCATGGTTGCTGCCAATCATAAAAATTTAAATCAAAAACAAAACTATTGAGAATAAGATAGGACAATACAAATGATAGGATAGGACAATACAAAAGTGAACCAAACTATATCCTAGATGAAAACTTATAAGACAATTTGATAATTGAAATTAATTGGAAAAAAATATTTGATAATTAAACTTATATGACAATTTGGTAATTGAAATTAATTGGAAAAAAATATACAAAAGTGAACCAAATTATTACTCCGAAAGGACAATTTGATAATTAACAACAACTGTTAATTAATTGGAAAAAAGCATACAGAAGTGAATTTGATAATTAACAATGTAGAATGAAATCAGATAATTGAAAGCCTATTTAATAAAGAAGTAAAATATTCCACTAAGATAAAGGAAATCATAGATGAAAACTTTCTATTCATCATGTGATCCCTTCAAGAATGGTGCTTCAAGAATCATGTCTTTAGCTTCATTGGTAGTTCATCCCTCCAATTTTATTCATCATGTGCTCAAATCCTTCATGATTTAAAAAATTCATGACATGAACTGGGTTTAATAAAAAAACAATATATTAGGGACAATAAAATATAAAAAAATTGATGGCATAAATTGGGTTTAATAAAAAACAATATATTACAGACAATGAAACTTGATACAACATTTATTCTATACCAATTCTAGCTCACAATGGAAAGATTACTCATGAAAGACATTCCAATTGAATAGCCACTCAAATTAAATTTCATACAACATCCATCAACAACCCGCCATTCCTCTATATTTTAAGAAAGATCAACTAATTTAAAAATCACTTCAATTTTGCTTACCATATATCCCCTCAGTCAATAAGTAAGATATACAAATCAGGAATATAAAAATTTAGATTTAAGGAGAGCCCTCTTGGTCATCACCACCATGATCGTTTGGCTCTGAGAAAAGTATAAACAGAATCAGATGCTCATGATGGTGATTATTAAGAAAGTTCTTCTGTTTGCATGATGTTACTGATGTGATATGTGAAGTCGGCAACTGGTGGAAGAAGAGAACTAATATTATTCCAAAACTTACCATCCCATTGTTGTTTGGTAATAATCCTTGATGTTAAACTTACACCTACACCAAATTAGAATATCAAACAAATATTGGGAGATTACTTGGCATAAAAGACATAAAAGAACAGGAGAGTATAAGCAGTTGCTAACCTTCGGAAGCAACTGGTGACTTTGAATGAAAAGCGCAAAAGGAGAGGCTGCCACTGTATGTGTTTCTAATTGAGTATAGTTTTTGCATTGACTTATGAATGGTTTTTAAGCATATAATTAGTGTAAAAGTCATCTTTGCAGATTTTTCATAAACAAAAGTTTAACGCCGATCCTAATAGATTTGGGTAGTAATTCATTATTTTCCAAAAAAAAGCTTCAAACAATGAAATACATATCCCTCGACAATATGTGGTGAGGAAAGTGAATAGATATTAACAAAGATCAATTTGAATTTTAACCAACTCAAAAAAATATTCATTCTCCATATTAAGTGGTTCATGATTTCATTTCTAGCAATTCTGATTTTTTTTCATGGGACTTGATTACAATGAAGAGTTTATTTTAAATCTGAAAGAATAAAGATGAATTTATTTTTTTTTTTGGTATAGATGAATTTTAATATTAGTCAACTCAAATAAGTGTTTAAACTCAAATATTCACTTACCAAAATAAAATACCAAGCAAAGAGGCTAGATGAAAAGCAAACCACATTAGCTATGAGGCCTTGCGCAAACCCAATGCTCAATATCCATGGAATCCACTACAATATAAGCAGGTGGTTTAACAAAACATATAAATTAATATAAAGAATAGTCTCAACAACAGCTATGCAAAGGGATATATATTGGTGAAATATTGAGCACATTATAAATTAGGTATAAACACTACTTCTATAATGACCTGATATAAATCAGCTCAGATATAAATTAGCTCAGATGCAAGAATCTAAAATTTTCCTAAACTGTTTCTGGTCTTTTATAAGATCTAACTGATGATGATACATAATTGAAATATTTTTAAGAAATATCACACAATTAAAATTTTAAAAAAATATTTCAACCATGATGATACATACAATTGAAACATTTTTTAAGAAATATCAAATAATTTGATAATCAATCCAATTCTACTCACTGTATGCTCATATCCTAGCCATTTCCTGATTCTCCAAGTCATATACATCACCTCCGGAAGCAATCGTTGATTTTGAACGGTAAGCTTATAAAGCAAAGTTCAAGGTAGCATGTACAACAAAAAGTAAAAATTAGGCAGTGTATAACATAAAAAAAAAAAAAAAAACTTCAAACAACGAAATGATAGAGATTGAATAAGGAATATATACACTACCCTCTAAAGTTACCAAGAGAAACATAAAATGACATACATGAAAATAGGGGAGCCTTCTTGTGCATCATCATCATGATCATCTGGTTCTGATTCGACCCTTTTCCGACTGAATGAATGTCTATAAACAGAATCAGACGATGATGATGATGATGATGAATAAGAAAATTCCTCACTGGAGAAAAGAAGAGAATCAATAGAATTTCATGCAAATGGATATGGCAATAATAATAAGAACAAACTAAGAGTTTTTTAAATTCATGGTAGAGTCATGCAAAGAGTAATAAGCGTATTAAATATCATTACATGCCACACATAGTCACTTTACTAATACATATTTTTTAAAAATGTGCGTTAATGAAGAAGAATGGTGATGGAAGTGGTAATGTTGGGATTATAGGGAAAGTGAATAGATTAGACCCATGACATATCCATCCGTTGGACGGAATCCGATCCCAACATGATCGATATTTAGAAATCATGGAGAGATAAGTGTTACTTGCCAACTTTGGGTGCAAACTCGAACATGAAAGCTAGAGTGGGGCAGGAAAGCCCACGCTTAGAGTGGACCATCGCTGAGTATAGGTTTTCATGCCCCATTCTAGCTCTCAAGATTTAAATCACACGGAAAATTGGCAAACAACAAAAACTCACCCACGATTCTGCATATCGATGCTGTTGGATTCAGATTCCGTCTAACAGATGAAGGGATCCTAAGCCTAACATATTCAGATTCACTAAAATCCCAGCAATACTCCTCCCATCACCAATCTTCCCCGCCAACGCACATTGACAAAGAATATGGATTATTAGTTTAAAGATGTGGAGTAAATGACAATGAGAGGCATGTTAAATGATAGGAATATTTTATCAAAAACTAAATTGAATAATGGAAATTGAATAATATAGACATTTCCATGATCAAGATGCCATTAAAATAAAAATAGGTTAAGCTACTTGCAACTTGTATGGCAGATTCATAGAATCAATTCCAACCATGAAACGTTCACCTTAAAGAGCTAATTGCAGCCCCTCTCGTACTCCTCTCAATCTGCTCCAAACTGCAAGTTTTCTATACCAATTATACCGCACAATTCAAAGTTTTTTAAGAAAGGCCAACTAATTGAATAATCATTCCAATTTTACTAACCACATGATCATATGGTAGACATTTCTTCATTCCTCAAGTCCATGAGACTATATTGATGCATCCCCTCGATCAATAAGAAATATATACAAATCAGCAATGTAAAAATTTAGATTTAAGGAGAGCCTTCTTGACCATCACCACCATGATCATCTGGCTCTAAGAATAGTACAGACAGACTGAGATGCCCATGATGGTGATGATTAAGATAGTTCTTCTGTTTGCATGATGTCATTGATATGATACGTGGAATCCCGCGACTTGTGGAAGAAGAGCACTAATAGTATTCAAAAACTTACCATATTATTGTTGTCTGGTAATAATCCTTAAATGTTAAACTTACACCTTCACGAAATTCGAATATAAAACAAATATTAGGATATTAATTTAATTAGCATAAAAGGAAGTCCATTGCCACATCAACAAACTATTAATACACATTCTGTGGCAATAGATGTTGACGAAGAAGAACGGTGATGAAAGGGGCAGTGCCGAAAATCTAAACAGTGCGCCTTCCATTACCATTCTCCCTCACCAACACATATGAGCAAAGAACATGTACCATTAGTTAAGAGATTTCAAGCAAAATGCGACTTAGAAAATAAAGCAAGTGCGACTTAGAGACAAAGGTTTGCTACAGTCATCCAATCAGAAGAGAAATTTGCTCTTAGAAGAGATATTGTGTCCCGAGAAGTTGTCTTGTGGTAAACAAACGTAGTTTACCTTTTCACATAACATATTCTGGGGACAAAATGTCTCTTCAGCGAACAATTTTCTCATATGACTGCATGACTGTAGCAAACCACATCTACAAACCACTAATACATGTTGCTTGGCAATAGATGTTGATCAAGAAGAACGGTGATGAAAGGTATAGTGTCGAAAATCCAACAGTACGCCTCCCATTACCGTTCTCCCTCACCAACACCTATCAGCGAAGAACATGTACTATTAGTTAAGAGATATGTTAAGGGAGTAAAACTGTAATGAAAGCGGTAATGTTGGAATTACAGAGAAAGTGAACAGAACAGACACATGATCCATCATTTCGTTGGACAAAATCTGAATCCAATAGAGTTAAATAAGCAAGATACACATTACCTCGAGAAGCAATTGCTGGTTATGAATGGAAAGCTCCGAGAGGGAAGTTTGGGGTTGCATGAAAAATAAAAAATAAAAGTAAAAATTAGGTCATGTTGAAAATGGAATATGCAAGATATATGTGAATTGACCCGTTAATTCCACTAACAACCACCATCATCAACTGGTTCTCATCTTATTCTTTTTTGTATATTCCGGCAATGTAAAGTATGCAGTTAAGAGCAAACACTTATTCAGTCAATCAATGTCCTGGTGTCTTCCAATTAATGACAATTGTATTTATAAATACCATTATCACTAATTGGAAAACATCAGAACTTTGATTGTCTGAATTAATTCTTGTTATTAATGGCACTCTGTACAATGAAAAAACACAGAAAAGGACAGGAGAGTATAAGTAGAACCAGCCGATGATGATGATGATGAATAAGAAAACAAATCTATTTTTACATATTTCATTGTATGATTTTATTAATGCATAAATTCATTAACAATGTGCCTTGATGAAAAAGAAAGATAATGAAAGGAAAAGCGTTGAGATTTTAGCGAAAATAAATAAAATAGACCAATGACACAATCATTAATTGGACGAAACCCGATCCCAACAGGATCGATATTAAGAAACCATGGAGAGTTCGCTATTATTTAACAACTTTGTGTATTAACTCGATATTGAAAGCTAAATTGGGGCAAGAAAGCCTACACCCAATGATTGTCCACTCTAGGTCGCCGTGAAGATGGATTATCCAATGCATCCAACTTCATTTAAGGTAGATGAACGTGATAACACAGCTTCAGGACAACCCAGGGTGGACCATCACTGAATATTGATTTTCATGCCCCATTCTAGCTCTCAAGATCTAAGGGACGCACATAATTGATAAATAATAACAATACCCCATAGTTCCTGCACATCGATCCCGTTGGATTCAGATTTCGTCTAAGTAACGAAGGGACCACAGGTCTACCATAGTTAGACTCCCCAAAATACCAAAAGTTCCCCTCTCACTACCAAGCTTATCCCTCAATACATGTTGTTAAAGAATATATACAATTAGTTGAAAGAGGTAAAATAAATGGTTGGAAATATTGGATATCATAGTATTAAGAGCTTAAAGCGTGGTTCACGATGTTCACAGACCTGTATGATTTCCAACAATCCTGGATTTTCCCACGGACCTTGATCACCCATCAAGAAACACCCGTATGCTGGCAACTCCCAAAATCCGAAACAAAAAAAATCAATCGTATATCAAGCAAAGAGACTAAATGTAAAGCAAATGAGGCATTGCACAAATATGCAGGCTTTGTACATTAATTCTTCTTGAATGATTATTTTGAATGTATTATTGAATAAACATTTAGCACAGTTTGCTTCATAAATCAAATATCAAATAAACACCACTTCTATAAATACATTGCTAATTCACATCTTAACAGAACTCAATATTTTGATTGGTATGGTTAGGCTGATTCTAATATACATGATATCCATGGATTCCATTCCAATATAAGCAACCTTTTAAATCCAGAACATAAACTTGTTTGACATATTGTTTACACATTACACTATTTTTTAGTTGATGGCCTTTAAAGAAGAATAGATTTTCAGGTTTAGGCTGATCCATTTTAATAATATCAAGTTTATCAAGAGGGAGAAGATAAAAACATAACTAATAAAACTGGCGAAAATAAAAAGCTGATTATTTTGGAACTTATTTAACACAATTATATTATGCAACATAAATCTTAAATCTTACTCCTATATCCGACCAAATTTTTCTTAAAATTCCTTTAATATTTGAGAGACTGTGCTCCATTGAAGTTCTGTGTTGTTGCAGAAACATGGAGATGGGCTAAGCCAAAAAGGGGTAAAAGAAGAGAGAATTAGTAATTTATTGTATGTCTTTGTGTTTGAAATTTAAATGAATTAATAGGAAATTAAATTGAGAGATTCGTTTTGTAAAAGAAAAATTGGGAGATTTGTGTATTGGTTTGAAACTTTGAAGAAAGTAAAGAGATGGTTGTTGTGAGGTAGAAGAAGGAGAAACAGAAAACGTTGAGAGAAAATAGGAAGAGAGAGAAAAAAATATCATACTGACAGTTGGGTTTGTTTAAAGTACATAATATGCAGGGATTGTAAAGAGGAACTGACCAGATCCTTCAACGTGACATTGTCCACAATGCATGTACCTGGATTAATTAACAAAGACATTCAGAAATATGAGATGAAACCACAAAACAAATAAAGGAAAAAGAGCATAATAGATGACTGTGGAACAAAATTTTAACCTGAATCATGGGGAAAAACCACGAAACCAGAAAAAAACATTGTCTTAATATGATAAATAACATACCTTAATATGCCACATTTTAGAAGAGAAAACTGGACTCACTGTGCATAAATGTCATTGAAGATAAACACATCTACAAATGAGATTAGGTTGAAAAACAAAATCAATAAAAGAAAGAATAAAGGAACACAAAATCCAAAAAGAATGAGTAAAAATTGTTGATGAACAAATAAAAGAGAAGGAGGATTTTATACACGTATGTCAATAAATCTAAAAAAGACATAACATGCAAACAAAATTAATGCCAAAATTTAAGAAAAAGAGGCTTTGAAGCTGCAACTTACACATGCATGTCAATAAATTAGCATAAACCATAAAACTTAAACAGGTTTAATATCAGTTACTTTTCCAACAGTTTAACATCCATTAACTGACAAACTAAAAAAAGTATAAACTTGAATAAATTGAATAAAAAAATCAATGCAGAAACAATTAGCTTGGCCAATTTCGCATAGGAGAATAGGGATAAAAATTGTAAGCGAACCTAATAGAAACAATTAGTTTGGTCATAGTTGGAAACAATTAACTCAAATCCTTCCAAGACCGAATAATGAGAAAAAAACTTGATTAACTCAGATCCTTCGAAGATTGAATCATGAGGAAAAAACCTGTTTATCACAATGAATGCATGTGAACTAAGAAACAAAATTAAAATATAGGAAAAAAACAACTAATCAATTTTTTTTTTAGATGCAGGGATTTAAAATAAAAACTGACCATCAATAGGCTAATTGAACCTCATACTTGAAAGAAGGAAAGAGAGTCAGTGAGAGAGACATACACCAGCACAAATTTATACATGCACATCAATGAGTCCACTAAAAAATAACATCCAACCAAAATAAATACAAAAATTAGAAACGTATTAGTCATGAAACAGATATAAAACTCACATGCATGTCAATAAAGATGCACGAATAAGTCAAAACCTTTTTTGATCAACAAAAAAAAAATTACAGGAACAAATACATACAGTAGATAACAACAAAGAAAATTCCAAACAAAACCTGTTTATCACAATGAATGCATGTGAACTAAGAAACAAAATTAAAATCTAGGAAAAAAACAACAAATCAATTTTTTTTTAGATGCAGGGATTTAAAATAAGAACTGACCATCAATAGGCTAATTGAACCTCATACTTGAAAGAAGGATAGAGAGTCAGTGAGAGAGACATACACCAGCACAAATTTATACATGCACATCAATGAGTCCACTAAAAAATAACATCCAACCAAAATAAATACAAAAATTAGAAACATATTAGTCATGAAACAGATATAAAACTCACATGCATGTCAATAAAGATGCACGAATAAGTCAAAACCTTTTTTGATCAACAAAAAAAAAATTTACAGGAACAAATACATACAGTAGATAACAACAAAGAAAATTCCAAACAAAATCCAACCTCAAATTATAACAGTGCAGAAATTGCAAACAAATTCCAATCTCAAATTTCAAAAACCCTTTTTATCAATTAAGGAAAAAATAGTCAGAGATAACAGTGAACAAATTCCAAGCAAAATCTAACTTCAAATTCCAAAACCCTTTTTATCAATTAAGGAAAAAACATCTACAAATCCACAAATGTTGATTGGAGGAAAATCTACTTACATGCATGTTTTGCAGTGGTGGCTGTGTCGCTGGATTCACAATCTATTCACCTAATAAATAAATAAAAACCCCATTTTCAGATACCAGTTAAAAAGCGCTTCAATTCCAAAAAATATCAATCCTTTTATTGAAAAAACAGAACACAGATCAGATTGATATAAACGAAAAAATGGAAGAAATTGAGAAAAGAAAAGCACTACCAGGTGTCTTGAGAAGTCAAACACACATGCAACCATTAATTTGGGGTTAAGTCAGTCAGAAACTACTTAATCTGGAAATGGCAGAGAGAGAGAAGAAGTCAGAAATTAGAGAAGCATGTAACGGCGAGGAAGAGAAAAAAGCAAGGATAGGGAGATGGAACACGAGAGGAAGAGAAAGTTACCGATTATGTGACGATGGCTTTGAACGGAGAGAGCGGCGGCGGAGAGAACGGCGGCGGAGAGAGCGGCAGTGGAGAACGAAAGTGGATACTCAGTTTCTTCTTCTGCCTGCAAGAGAGAAAGAGAGAAAGAGAAAGAGAAAGCGAAGCAGAGAAAGGGAGTGTGAGAAAGTGAGTGAGTGAGTGAGTGAGTGAGTGAGTGAGTGAGTGAGTGAGGAAATGAGAGATGCTGCAAAGCATGAGAGAGAGGACAGAGAGTGAGAGCACGAGGGAGAAAGAGAAACGGAGGAAAAAATGAGAGTGAGAGAAGTGCAAGAGAGAAAGAGAGATTTAATAACCATTGAGAGGTCCAATTGGATCTCATGAGAGAGGGAGTCAATACACGTGTCAAAAAGTAGTGGAGGAATTGTGGCATGCAACTATTGATTGGATGCAATGGATGAGATCTGCATGACATCACCCATGATGTCATGCAGTAGGGTTTTAGGAGAGAACCATACCTTCCTTTTAGTATAATAGATAGATAGATAGATATTAGCAAACTTGAAAATTGTATCCATATTCTCCAATTTATGCATATATTAATATCACCTTTTGATTTATAAAGCTTATGTTTTCCTTCCATCAATTAAATATAGTTTTTAGTACTTATAGCGTTAAAATAGACTTCTATTTTTTAAAATAATTATGAGATGTCTTTTAAGTACAACAAAGGATTAATTTGGTCCTTCAGCATCTTCCGTAAGAAGGTCAAGTAACAATTTACAAATCAAAATAATTCATTCTTAATTTTTTAACAACTTTTCATTATTTCTATTGTCATTGAACTAATTAATGATTTGAAAATTTCTCTTCTTTTTGTTTTTGTTTTTAACCCTCTAGTTCCTAGAGAAAGGGGACCCTTGTAGTCCAGAGTTCGGCCGCGAAGTACGTAAAATCTGACCAAGAAATTGTTTCACCCAGGAATCGAACCCGGGTTCTCCCAAAATTCATCATTTGGTGAAGCTTATTAGAAACTTGAGCCCAATGACTTGGTTAAATTTCCTTCATTACTTATTACACAACATTTATCCCATTTAATAACATTGTTTTTCTCTTCCTACATTAGAGCTGGCGAGAATGTCAATACATGTAAAATCGATCGTGATTGTCCAATTAGCCCCCCTTCCCGTTCAAAAGATTGAGGTGTCGTGGCGGTTTTTGTATACGACAATAATTATAAAGCTCCAAAGATTATAATATTGTTAGATCCAAAAGAATACTCAAACTCATTAGAAAAAAATGACTACTGTTCTATCACACTATGCAAAGCTCTGAAGCATTCTGACACTTAAGAAATATTTGTCATTCTTTCTAATCTTTGTTCTTTGAGTCTTAGAATTAGAAAGTGACTCTTGTGATTTGAGTTGTATTTTGTAAGCACCTCTGCTGATAGTATATCAAGTGTGTGATAATCATTCTTTCATAACTTTGTAAGTTTGAGAAGTCTCTTGTTAGTGAACTTGAGCATTGAGAAGTCTCTTTCTAGTGAGCTTGAGCAATTGTAATCTAGTGAGATTATAGTGAAATCCCTTAGAAGTGAAAGGGGACTGGACTACTCTCGATTTGTGAGGGGAACCAGTATATATTGCTTATGTCTCTCTCTCTCTCTCTCTCTCCCTCTCTTTACTTGTCTTTGATTGTGTTTGTTTTTATTCTATCCGCTGCAAAACACTCAGTTTTTGAGAAAAAGTTTTAATCTTTTAAAACACAATTCAATCCCCCCCCCCCCCCCCCCCCCCCCCCCCCCTCCTCCCTTTTCTTGTGTTTTTCCACACCTTCAAAATCAAGTTTTTAAATGTTATGAGATAATCATTCTTTCCTTATTTCTTGCTTCAGTTCAAATTCCAAATAGCAAACCGTTTTTATCAACTTTTCAAAATTCATACTTTACTTCTTACACAATATTTTATTCCATTTTAATAACATTGTTTTTTCTCTTTTTACATTGCAGCCGCCATTCCATGTAAAACTGATCATGATTGTCAGCAATCTCCTATCTCCCAGTTTCGCTCACATCCTAAAAGAATTGAGTAAAGGTTCATGAAACACAAGAAAGGGGGGTTTGAATTGGGTTTCTATATATTTGAAAACTTTTTCTTTTTCTTCCCAAATTCAAAGACTCTTATACACATATTAATAAAGGAGTATTAGTGGTAATTCAACTCTTATAAAATAGATTTTAGATGCTATATAAACATTCTAAAGGATTAGTACACCAATTAGCATAAGTGTAACGAAGATGTCTTCCACTCCTACTAATGAACTATAGCCAAGAAAAAGTTTATATTCCTATCCAACAAGGTTGCTTAATCAAACTAGTTGGTTCACCCTTGAAAATTACATGATTTCTAAGGGACCAAATACACTAAGTTCATGCATACCAAATTAAATGTCTCATACTCTCATCTTGTTGTTCTTGCTAGATTTTAGAAGTTCACTGAAAGCTAAAAAAATAGCCCAACCTACATCGTGCGTGTCAGCAGGGATGGAGGCATGTTGAAGAGGGTGGGGTGGGGGCACTAGCCTGCACAAAATTTTGAGATTCTTTTTTATATACTACTACTATATTTTCATATATAAAATTACACCCTTATTATAGATGTCCTACATGTGTTGAAAGCTATGAAGCCCCGATACGCGATACGATACAGATACGATACTGATATACCGATACGTGAAAATTTTAAAAAATTCATATCTGATACTGGCGCGATACGTTATTTAAAAATTAATTTTAAAATTAAATATATAAATGCACAATATATAAACATGACTAAAATCAATAATATTAATAATGATAATTTTTTTTGAAAGACAAAAAATTATTATTATTATTATTATTATTATTATTATTATTATTATTATTATTATTATTATTATTATTATTATTATTATAAACGACAATAGTTCATTGTACAAAGAGTACACACAAGTCAATTAGCTTGTACAAGAGCAAAACAGTTTGAGGCTCAACATACAAGGGTTCCTCAGTCCTAACTAAAGATATATAATAGCTCAAAAAACATATAATAGTCATGACATCAAACCTCTTCAACAAGTCCATCTTGTAACAATATCAGACAATTATATAGGTCCTGCAACTGACCAATTAAAAGCATAAAGCATTCATTCTTATACTAGAATTTTGGGACAAGCCCAAATACTTAACAAATTGTTATATAGTAGGACATCATAGTGACTTCAGAACAGTGACAAAGACAAAAATATTAATTATAATAAATTAAGATCATTAATACTAAGTTAAGTATTTGTGTTTAATTAATATTGTCCTAAAAAATAATGATCACCAGTACATTTTAAGTTATACATCTTAAGTTAAGTATTATACAAAAAGAGTATAACACCCCACGAAAGAATATCTAGAATACTTCGTGATTTATTATAAAATAGTACAGATGTCATTAAAATCATTACAACACTAGAAAATTTATTGAATGCACACGCAGGTGCTGAATACAGAGTACGGATACAAGCATGATACTGAAAGAAGGATACATAGATTTGATAACAGATACAACAAGATTAAAACATAAGTTGGAAAGCATGGCAACAACAAGGCTGAAATTGAAACAACACAACAACTGGAAAGAAAACAAAGTAGCAGCATAATCATGTAAATCTCCTGATGTAGACTTAGGCAAATCCAATGCTTACCCTGCGACCTGCTTATCTGAAAAAAAATTGAAGGAGTGGGGTGAGACTACTAAGCCTCAGTGAGACCTACTACCTGCCTAAAGGTGACTACACCGTCGTTGGCTCACAATAATACTTAACAGAAGTCAGAGGAGTTCTATCAACATGGCTTAATGCCATTTATTCCAATAGTTTAACAATTCTACCAATATAACCCCCCGAAGGTTCCTAAACATGTTATCAATTACTTAAGCATATACATATTAATCTCTGACCATATAATCCATTTTATACAGTTAAACATGTTCATAAAAATCTCGGTTGCATTCAGACATAAAACGAGTGATTTTGAGAGTTTTTTGAAATTATGCAAGTTTTGTCCTGCTGATCTTGCCATGGCAAAAATTTCACCTGCCATGGCGAGATTTCGTGTCCTGCTAAACTTGCCATGGCGAGAATTTCACTCGCCATGGCGAAAATTCGTGTCAGGACCTGTAATTCTCGCCATGGCGAGCCAAAAACTCGCATGGCGAGCCATACAGTGCACAAACCTTCGCCACGGCGAAAAATATGCCTGCCATGGCGAGCCATAGCAGTAAAACCCCTGTTTCTGCAAAAGTGAGATTTTTCCCAATTTTCACCTACAATCTCCATGCAACTTGTTACAAACATGTTTTATACTGTAAAATAGATTATATGGGAGCAGAATTTGGGATTAATTCCTGCTCTATCATAAATTCAACCTAGAAACCTATGTTTGCATGCAAATATCATATTTGGGGCTTTCTAAGTTTCTAATCAATAAACTATGGTAAGGACCTAAAGAACCCACCTGAAATGAGCTTTAAACTCTACTGCAAAGCTCTGCTACAGCCCAGAAACCTTGCTCCCAACTCTGACTCAAAAACCCCAATTTTGATGAAGAACACGAAAATGAAGAGGAAGGAGTTTGGATGTGTTTTCTGAGTTATTTGCTTGATGATTTCGTTCACTGAGGTTAGGGTAGTATTTATAGTGATAGTGGGCTGAGTTAGAGACAGTGGGTGTTTGTCTTGATCTCATTTGCATGTGATTTCATTGGTTGAGTATGGTAATTGAATTGGAAATGGTGGTGAGTGAGCTGGTGTGTTGATCAGAACATAGAGAAGAGAAATGGTTTCAGAATTGATTCCATTTTCTGGTTGATTGGAGCTTGCATGTGAAGAGAGGGTTTTGAAGAAGATGAAAACTTGGATGTTTGTGGTTGTTGTTGTTTACTCACGTGAGGAAGAGAGAAAATGGGATGAGAGTTTCAGATTTCTCTTGTCTTAGTTGGCTGCATGTATTTGTATTGGGGAAATGGAAATTAGTGGGGAGGTGACAAAGAAGAATGGGGGGCGTGGGAGAGGTTTGTATGAGTGGAGGGAAAATTGTTTTGTTTAATTAGTTAAGTAATTGATAAAATACTATTGTATCTTACTAACTTACTAATTGGAAAATAATTTACTTAAGTCATAACATTACCACTTAATTAAATTAATAGAATTTTTAATTAATTTGTGGGTTGTTACAAAGAGCATCATTAGTACCATCCAAAAAACGACATAGTTAGTTATCCGTGTAACAACATAATAGTTTCACATTCACTAGGAATTAGGAAACACAGATTGTATCTGATATTATTTTTTATTTAAAAACAAATATTTAACCGATACTTTTCTGATACGAGTATCTGGAAGTATCGGACGCGTATCGGATATTATTGTTGGAACAAAGTGGGTCTGACATGAACCTCTAATATTTGAAGTGGTTTTGATGATAACAAAGTATTAAAATTGCAATTGGAATTACTAATGATTATTCTAGTGTACAGAATTACAAGTTAAAATTTGTTCAGAAGCACTATGAATAATAGTAGAGAAGCCAGTTACACAAGCTCTGAAAGCACATCACTGTTCATCAGAAGCTTAAATTTTGCGTGCTGAAGAAAGTGACTCTGGGGATAAAAACAAGGCTCTGAAGGACTCAGAAGTTGAAGACCTCAAGAAGCTATGACAACAGCACCTGAAGCAAAAGGAATTTACGTCACTCAAGAACTGACAGAATCAGAATCAATGATTGAAGAACAATCTACTTCAAGGCTCTGTCACGTCCACAGGAAGGAATATTCGTTGGTACAACGTTAACCTTATCCATAAGTGGAGCGTATTTGAGGATCGTACTATTGTACTATTATTACTCAAAATGGATGAGTGATAATTCAAATAGCAAGGTAGTGGAATTGAAGATATTTGCCAAAGAAGGCAACTACAGCTATCACAATTGTACGAGTAAATTCCAGCTGGCACCCTATCTCTCTGCAACGGTCATTCATCTTTCTTCAAGTATAAATAGAAGACTCAAATGGAAGAAATGACTACTGTTCTATTACTGCGTTTAAGGCTCTGAAGCATTCTGACATCATTTGTTTAATCTGTCATTCAAAGTCTTAAAGCAATCTGTGTTGTATTTTGTAAACACCTCTGATAGTATATCAAGTGTCCATTAACATTCATTCTTAGATTTTAAGTTTGTTTGTGAAGTCTCTTGTTTAGTGAAACTTGAGCATTTGAGAAGTCTCTTGCAAGAGTGCTTGAGCAAGTTGTAATCTTGAATAGATTATAGTGGAAATCTCTTGTTAGTAACAAGGGGACTAGACGTACTCTCAAGTTGTGAGGGGAACCAGGATAAATCTTTGTGTCTTTCTTTCTCTCTCAGCACCCTTTACCTTATTTGTGTTATTATCCGCTGCAAACTTGTTTAAGTTAGAAAAAATTTTAAATTTCTAAAACACAATTCAACCCCCCCCCCCTCTTCTTGTGTTTTTCCACCTTCAATTGGTATCAGGAGCTGGGCTGTTGCCTAACTCACCTAATAGTGAAACAGTAAAGATCCAGCAGGAAAAATATGTCTGCTGAGAAGAGCAAAAACAACAATGAAGTTGGTTTTGACTATGATTCAAATTCTAGAGATAGAAGATCATCTGATAAAGTTCCTTTCTTCAATGGAACTGAGACTGGTTACCCCTTCTGGAAAACCAAGATGTACAGTCACATCATGGGTATTGACTGTGATTTATGGGACTTGGTAGAAGATGGAGTTAGCTTTGAAAATATGGACTTAGAAGGAGTAGTCAGCTCTCGGAACAGGAAGTCTTTTACACCTACTGAAAAGCTAGAGTACAAGAAGCATCATAGTGTAAAAGGAATGATGACCAACGCCATCTCACATGATGAGTATCTCAAAATTGGAGATAAAAGAACCGCAAAGTCAATTTGGGATTCTTTGAAATCCAAGTATGAGGGCAACAAACAAGTTAAGGAAGCAAAGGCTAACTTGTTGGTGCATCAGTATGAGTTGTTCGAGATGAAGGATGGAGAGGATATAGAAACGATGTTTTCAAGGTTTCAAATCCTAGTATCTGGACTTCAAGTATTGGACAAAAGTTATACTGAAGCTGATCATGTAAGAAAGGTACTCAGAAGCTTGCCACCAAAATGGAGACCAAAGGTGACTGCTTTTCAAGAGTCTAAGGACTTGGATACTGTATCCCTTGAAAGCCTAGTTAGTTCACTCAAAAGTCATGAAATGGAGTTAATGACTGATGAGTCATCTAAGAAGATAAAAGGGATTGCCTTAAGCTCCAAGAGCTCGTCAAAGGCTCTGAAAGCTAAGGTAATAGAATCTGAGGATGAAGCTTCTGAAGAGAGTCGAGAAATTGGGTCTGATGAAGAGGAAGAGATGGTGCTGATGGCTGCCAAGGTTTCACAATGGGCAAAAAGAAGCAAGAAATATGCTGGCAAGTTTGGAGGATCTTCCAAAAGAACTAGTGCTTCTAAAGACAAGAAGGAAGATCAAAGCAAGTGCTTCAAATGCAATAAGCCTGGTCATTTCATTGCTGATTGTCCAGAGAACAAAAGTAGACCATCAAAGCAAAGCTCTAGCAAGGAAAGGTACAAGAGTAAGGTCAAGAAAAGCTTTCTGGCAACATGGGAAGATCTTGACAAAGACTCAGACTCTGATGCTGATGAGGAAGCAAACCTAGCACTGATGGCAACCACCTCTGACAGAGAAGACTCTGAAGCTGGTTCAGACTCTGAAGACGAGGAGGAGGTAATATCTAAACTCTCTAGAACTGAATTAATAGATTCTCTTAAGGATGCCCTAAAAATTCTCACCAAAAAGGCAGGTGAGTGTAAGGTCTTAAAAAAATCTTACAATAACCTAACTGAGAAAATGAACATAGTAGTTGAAGAAAATGAGTCTCTAAAAAGTAGAAACTCATTTATGGAAACTCACTATGTTTATGATGATAAGGTTCCTCCAGAGCATGAATTTGCACTGCAGGAATTTCTTATCAATGGGATGAAGAGAAGCAAGATAGCCTCTTTAATATACCATGTTAGTAGGAACAGAGGTGAGGGTCTTGGATTTTCACATTTTAAAGATAATCCATTACTCTCTAAATCCTCTAACAATGATAATTCTAAACCTAAGGCTGTTTTTGTTAAAAGCCAATCAGAAGCAATAGTTATATCAGAGCCTGAAAAAGTAGTTGTGTCAGAGGCTAAGAAACCTCAGACACTGAAACCTTCAGAGCCTAAGATTTCTAAACCTCAGACTAATGTTAAAACAAAGACAACTCTGATATATTCTTAAGCAAAGTCTAAGAGTTATACAAAGCCAAAAAGTTTTCCAAAAGGCTTGAATAACTCTAGAGCTTCCGAAAGGCCTAATAAACAAAAACAACCAAAGGCATTAAGGACTAACTCAAGAGGACCCATAAAAATATGGGTACCTAGATCTGAGATTGTGTTTGTAGCAGATTTGCGCTCAAAGAAGGCCAGAGCACCATTCTTGGTACCTGGACAGTGGCTGCTCACGACACATGACAAGAGACAAGCATATGTTCCAAACCCTGACTCTGAAAGAGGGAGGAACTGTGGGATTTGGAGGAAACCAAAAAGGGAAGATCACTGGTACTGGTACAGTTGGTAATTCTTCTCTCTCTATTAAAGATGTTTGGTTAGTTGATGGCCTAAAACATAATCTACTTAGCATTAGTCAATTTTGTGATAGTGGATATGTTGTTAAGTTTAATAAGGATGCATGTACTGTAATCAACGAGTCTGATGAGTCCATAGTGTTCAGAGGCCTAAGGAAAGGCAATGTTTATAAAATCAATCTGTCAGAACTCACAGAGCAGAAGATAGTATGTCTTCTATCTGTTAATGATGAGAAATGGGTTTGGCACCAACGCTTAGGACATGCTAACTGGAGATTAATCTCTAAGCTCAGCAAACTAAGCTTGGTTAAAGGCCTACCCAATCTTAACTATCATTCAGATGCTCTGTGTGGTCCTTGTCAGATTGGTAAGATTTCAAAAACATCTTTTAAACCTAAAAACATTGTCTCTACCTCATGACCTCTTGAACTGCTTCACATTGATTTGTTTGGCCCGGTAAGTACTGCCTCAATCAATGATAAGAAATATGGACTGGTCATTGTTGATGATTACAGTAGATGGACTTGGGTTAAATTTCTAAGAGTGAAAGATGATGCATATGAGGTGTTTACCATCTTCTGCACTCAAGTGCAAAGTGAGAAAAGTCTCAAGATCTTAAAGATCATAAGTGATCATGGGGGTGAGTTTGAAAACGAACCCTTTGCAACTTTTTGTGAAGACCATGGAATTATCCATGAGTTCTCAGCTCCTAGAACACCACAGCAAAATGGTGTTGTAGAGAGAAAGAACAGGTCTTTACAAGAGATGGCAAGAACCATGATGCATGAGACAAAACTTGCTAAGCACTTCTGGGCAGAAGCTGTAAACACAGCTTGTTACATTCAAAATAGGATCTATATCAGACCTATATTGAATAAAACAACATATGAACTCTTCAAAGGAAGAAAGCCCAACATCTCTTATTTTCACCAGTTTGGATGTACCTGTTACATTCTAAACAATAAGGCCTACAAGAGAAAATTTGATGCCAAAGCTTGTAAGGGAATCTTTATAGGTTACTCTGAACGCTCAAAGGCATACATAGTGTATAATTCTGAAACTAACATAGTGGAAGAATCTATACATGTCAGATTTGATGACAAAGAGCCTGACAGTAAAATGTCAGAGCAAGTTGATAGCTATGCAGGTGTACCATATCAATATCACAATTCAGAACCTGAGAAAACATCAGAAGCTAATGGAACAACATAAGCTGAATTGGATTAAGCCTCTGAAAAAGCATCTCCAATAGAAGCATCTGAAGATCATGATGATATCTCAGAAGATGATATACAAGATACCTCTGAAGCTCCAAAAAGAACATTCAAATACAAGTCATCACATCCAGAAGATCTTATTCTTGGAAACAAAGAAAGTCCAAGAAAGACAAGGTCAGCTTTTCAACAAAGTGATTCTTTATTGGGACTTATATCTATGATAGAACCCAAAGAATGTTGATGAAGCTTTAACTGATGATGGATGGATAGTTGCAATGCAAGATGAACTCAATCAGTTTCAAAGAAATGATGTATGGGACTTAATGCCAAGACCAGCACATAAGAACATCATTGGAACTAAGTGGGTATTCAGAAACAAATTGAATGAACAAGGTGAAGTGGTAAGGAACAAAGCTAGACTTGTAGCACAAGGCTACAGTCAGCAAGAAGGTATAGACTTCACAGAAACATTTGCTCCAGTAGGAAGACTGGAAGCAATCAGGTTACTTCTATCATATGTTGTTAATAATGGAATTACATTATATCAAATGGATGTTAAGAGCGCCTTTCTAAATGGTGTTATTTCTGAAGAAGTGTATGTCAAGCAACCTCCAGGTTTTGAGGATTTGAAAAACCCTGACTATGTTTTTAAATTAAAGAAATCACTTTATGGTCTCAAACAAGCTCCTAGAGCTTGGTATGAAAGACTTAGTAATTTCTTATTACAAAATGGTTTTCAAAAAGGTCAAATTGACAATACACTATTCAGAAAGACATCTAAGAAAGATATCTTAATCATTCAAATATATGTTGATGATATTATTTTTGGTTCTACTAATGCCTCCTTGTGCAAGAATTTTTCCAAGCTAATGCAGGATGAATTTGAGATGAGCATGATGGGTGAATTAAAGTTCTTCCTTGGAATTCAAATAAATCAAGGAAAAGATGGCACTTACATTCATCAAAGCAAATATACAAAAGAGCTTCAGAAGAAGTTCAATCTTGAAGACTGTAAGACAATGGCCACACCCATGCATCCTACAAGCAGCTTGAGCAAGGAAGAAATTGGCACTAAAGTAGACCAGAAGCTATATCGAGGTATGATTGGTTCCTTACTCTACCTGACAGCATCTAGACCTGATATTTTGTACAGTGTGTGTTTGTGTTCAAGATTTCAATCAGATCCCAGAGAATCTCACTTAACAGCAGTTAAGAGAATCTTTAGGTATCTGAAAGGAACAACTAATCTAGGACTCCTTTATAAAAAATCCCTAGATAGTAAGCTAGTTGGATTCTGTGATGCTGATTATGCTGGGGACAGGATTGAGAGAAAGTCCAATAGTGGAAATTGCCAATTTATTGGTGAGAATCTCATATCCTAGGCCAGCAAAAGACAAGCAACCATTGCTTTGTCCACAGCAGAAGCAGAATACATCTCAGCTGCTAAATGTTGCACACAACTACTCTGGATGAAATATCAGCTAGAGGACTATAACATAGCTGAGAGCAGTATTCCTTTGTATTGTGATAATACTGCTGCTATTCATTTATCTAAGAACCCTATTTTACATTCCAGAGCTAAGCATATTGAAATTAAGCATCATTTTATAAGAGATCATGTTCAAAAAGGTACAATAAATATTCAATTCATTGATACTGAACATCAATGGGCTGGTATATTTACTAAGCCCTTAGCTATTGAAAGATTTGACTTTATTAAAAAGAATTTGAACATGCATTTTATAACTGAAGAAAACTAGCTCTGAGATGCAAAATAGAATTAGGATCTGAAGCTCGTTCAGAGCCTCTAACAATTCAAAGTAACCTTTGGGTAGCTCTGAATAATTTGGGCTCTGAATGGTAACAGGTTCTGATGAGGTGTCAGATAATAATGAGTTTGGCTCTGAACTAGACGGAAACGAAACGTTTAGTTCTAGTAAGTGTACAACAGTTGTCTGTACACGCGTCAGTTGTGATTAAGTCCTTCTTACACGTGTCTAGATCCTGACGGGCAGAGAACAGTTAATGATGATTATGACAGTTAACTCTATTATTTATTTTTTAAAACTGTTCGCGCTCCCTCCCAAGGCTTGCTTTTTCTGTGTTTGTGTGCTAGTTGCTATTTATAAGTCACTTCACTCACATTGCACAACTTTTACACACAATCACTTCCTACACAACCCTAGACCTTACAGATATTCCCAAATTTCTTCTTCTTAACATTCTGCAAAAATGGCTGCTCGTTCATCAAACAAAATTGTTCAAAAACCTTTCAATCCAGTTTTACCACCGGTTATTGACCTTAAGTCTCAAGAGAAACTTGTCGTCAAAGAAAATCAAACTGACGCTGGTCCAGAAGCCTTCGAGTTCGTCACTGAGAAGTTTGTGGATTTCGAAAGTTTAAAGGTGAATGGAGTTGATGTTCAAGGTTTATTCAACGACCAACAATGGAAGAACTATTTCGAGATGCTGAATGGGTTTGTTTACTACGACATTGTTAAGTATTTCTGGCAGAAAGCAACAGTGTTTGATAGAATCAGTGCTGATGAAGAAGTGAGAAAGATGGTTGAGAAGGATAGTTCTCTAAGAGGAAAATCTAGAAGTGAATTAGGTTTAAAACCTTATAGAGAGAAGGAAATAAGGTCAAACATTTTGGTAATTAATGTGTTGATTACTCAGGAGCACATTGCAAAGGTTCTTGGCTTGAACAACGAAGGTGAAAATGTTGATGATTATGATGAGAAGAGTAAGTACTTGGAAGCCATCAAAAAGGACTTATTTTTGCCTGGCAGTTCAAACAGTGATTTTGGTAAGGCAAAATTCATGAGGCCAAACTTTAGATTTGCCTTCAAAGTGTTTCTTGCCTCAATCATTACCAGAGAAGGAGGATATGACACAATTTCAATTCCTCACAGGCATTTCATTTGGTTTATGTACAAGAAGGTCAAGATTAATTTGGCAAAGATACTGTTTGATCATCTATGCTTGACCATATCTAAAAGCAGAACAAAATCAACCTCAAGCATTCATCACCCAAGGTTGATATCTGAGATCATACGCCAAACAAGGCTAGTTGATATCTTGAGCACCAAGGAGAAAATTAGAGTCTTCAATACTGCTAAATTTGATGCTACTGTGCTGGTGAATATGAAAAAGAAAACCAAAGAAGAAATCAAGCAAGCTAAGACCCCTCTGCAAGCTGTGTATGAGGAATACTTCTGGTGTGATGGTTTCCCCACCATATCAGAACATGATAATGATGCTGTTATAAAGAAATTCTTGGAACTAGTAAGAATTGACACTGGAATAAGTGTACCCAGGAGTATGGTAGTTGGAGTACCTAACTGGGATATTTTCAAAGGCCCTAAGGAGATCACCAGGTCAAAAAGAAAGCCAAAACCCATTGAGCAAGAAATTGTAGAGGAAGGCTCTCAAGCTCAACCTGAAAATAGAAATGATGGTGCTGATAAGACTGAGCAGGTGAATAGTGGTGCTGAAAGATTGGCCACTGAAGGGAATGAACAAATCATTGAGGAGCAGCTAGCCAGCATTGCTCAAAGAAAAGCTGCTCAAAAGGAGAAAAGGTCCAAGAAGACACTTGATAGACCTACTAATGCTGATGCTGAAGGGGATCATCATGTCAGAGCTGTCAAAAAGGCAAAGACAGTAGCTTCAAAGAAGAAAGCTGCTGACACATCTAAAGGTAACACTTCTAAGCCTAAAACTGATAGCTTTCCTACTGCTCAATCTCCCAAACAATCATCCCCTATAGATTACACCAAGCCACTTAGTGTAGTTTTACCCTCTCCCCAACCTTCATCATCATCATCATCATCATCATCCTCATCAGAGGCAACTCTCTCTGATTCAAGCATTGACTCTAATGAGTTAATTTCAAAGTTGGATCGTATTGAAATAGAGAGAGCCAAGAAAAAGAAAACTATCAAAAGAACCCCCAAGAAAACCATACCTATCTCTTCTGATGAAGAAGAAGCCAACACCATTCCTGAACAACCTACACACACTTCTGTGCTTAATCATCTCACCATTCATCTATCTGGTGATGCTTTCACCCATTCAAATAGAAATTCACCACTTCAATCTCCACCTGTGAATACTACAGAACCACCTGTACAAACAATTCAAACACCACCCCCATCTCTTGATGACATAGCACAAGAGAATCCACCCACATTCACACCTGTTCAGGATGATATCGTGACTCATTCTGAACAACCCATTCAATCACCCCATTCTCCACCAATTCATGACAATGCTGAACAACCACCCCAACACTTGCCAAAACAAATCATTACTGATGAAATCATTCAAAGCACTCCTGAACAAGAACACCACACCACCACTGAACAACCACCATCTGAACACCAAGATACTCAAACACCTTTTACACATGGTCCTACTTACAAGCCCTTGACAGTGGATGAACTAATTTTCCCTGTTGATTTTGCTTTGCCTATTCAAGAGAGGCTAATGAAAGAAGCCATCAACATTGATGATGAACCAATTCCATTATCTCTCTCTCCTGAACACTCCATTGACCTTAGCAAAATCAAAATCACTCCTCTTAAAAGGAAGAGATCAGAACCAACCATTCCCTTTGATCAAACCACACCCTTCTTCACTCCCTCGTCTGAACCTAACATTGAGCAATTAGGTTCTGCTATCAGTCTTAGACTGAAGAAGTTTACGGCCATGGATGAAGAGACTCTGATATTTCCATCTGATGTTGATGCTGAAATCAGAGAGATGGAATATCTATTCAGTCAATCGTTGAGGACTCTGGGTGATCATGTAAAGTCAAAGATCAAAGGAAAAGGAATGACTGCTGTCAGTGTGATAATGGATATAGCTGAAAGGTCACATGCTCCTCGTCTTACATTGTATAATCATGAAGAGGAAATTGCACGTTTGGCAGCTTTGGATGCTGAAATTAAGAAACTAGCAAGGAGTGCATGTGCAACAGCTGAGAAGCTAATCAGGGAAGAAGCTGAATATGAAAGAGCTACTGATCAGGCTAGGATAGATGCTGAGATTGAACACAAGAGGCTAGCTGATCAAGAAGCACTTAAGATGTTGGTGGAAAGGGCTAAGCACATTGCTGAGGTTGAGACAAATAAGATAAAGGAGAATCAGGTAGCTCAAGAAGACTTTGAGATGTTTGATCAGAACCAACTTGATGAAATCTCTGAGAAGGATATTGGTGAAGATACTGACAAGGGTAAGAAGCCCATTATAGTGACTACTTCTCCCCCCTCTCCTATGAAGATTGATATGGCGTCTACCTCTTCTTCAATACCTCCAGCAGTTCAAGCTGCATTGGACAACATCAGAACTGACCTGACTAATGAAATCAATGAGCTAAGAGTGGATATGCGCAATGATGTGAATTCTGCTGTGGAGACAGTTCACAAAAGGATGGATGACATGATGTTAACCCTTTTGAAGGCCATAGCAGATGTTAAGAAACCTTAGCCAATTTTTGTGCACCTGTTCTTTGTTGTTTTTTTTATGATTGGCTCTTGTGTAATATTTGGATAATTTGTTTTAATTCAATATTTTATTATCCATATCTGAGTGCTTGTGCTTGTGTGTTTATTTTGTTTTGTTTTCAAAATTAAAATGAATATTCATTGCTTATGTCTGGTATTCATGTGGGTACTGAACCTAGTGCAAGATGCTGAAGAGCATTTTGATTTTTAAACTTATAGTTTTTAGGATTTTTCAAAAACTAAGGTATCCCCCACATCAATACTCCTGCTTACTCATGATATAGCTTCTTAGTATTATCGCCTGTTTAATAACGGGGCACCAATACCGAATGAGGCGTGTCTGGTAACTGGTTTTCTGACATATGTAAATGAATATAAAGTAAACATGCTCAAAGGAAAGAAATTAATAGCAGGAGAACTTTATTATTATTATTATTGAAGAGATCTCTATTACATATGATAGTGAGACTCTACTTAGACTTAGACTTAGCTTCAGCAGCCTCTGCATCTAGCCTCTTTTGTTTCTCCCTAATAAAAGAGAGCAAGTCTTCAGTGGTCTTCTGAACCTCAGCCTCATACTCTTCGTATAGCGTATCATCATCATATGTCCATAAAAACTCTTCCAGATCAGAGCCCAATTCCTCTTCCTCTGATTCTGTTAAAATCAGCTCTTGCTTGTTTCGTTCATAGCGAAACCTGTTTTCTTCGCAGCGCCAGGGCTCTGCTTCCTTCTTGCTCTCTCTTTCTGAGCCTGAAGCATCCTTCGTAACCTGCTTTTCCATTCTGTGTTTCTCTTTTGATGTTACTTGATTGCTCTGAGTGAGTAAAATGAAAGGAATCATCCCTTTTTATAGTGTCACCAAGCTTTCTTGTCACAATGGGAATCAACACAATTTATTTAATGAATTTAGTTGTCACCACTTTTTTGACTTGACTGCCTTGTTTTATGGCGTGTTTGACTGCTTGGTTTTCTGTGCCTTTCTGATTCTTTCTTAACTATGAACTTTATTGAAAGGGGAGAAAATTTAAGAACCTAAAATGAGTTTTCATAGATAATGTAAGAGAAGCTTGCAAACCTCCTCTGAACGTTATTAGACTCTGAGAAGCAAAGCTTACAAACCTATGCTTCTGAGAGTTAAATATGAAAATTTAATTTAAGTTAATAAATTAACTCTTAAACTGTTTTAATTAATTATGGATAAGACTTAGGGGGAGCTTACAAACCTAACCCTATGGATTATCAGACTCAGGGGGAGATTGCAAACCTTTGAAACCTGAATTCAACATAATTAAATTAAATCAACAACAATTGAATTTTAATGCTTTAGTTTGTCATCATCAAAAAGGGGGAGATTGTTGGAACAAAGTGGGTCTGACATGAACCTCTAATATTTGAAGTGGTTTTGATGATAACAAAGTATTAAAATTGCAATTGGAATTACTAATGATTATTCTAGTGTGCAGAATTACAAGTTAAAATTCGTTCAGAAGCACTATGAATAATAGCAGAGAAGCCAGTTACACAAGCTCTGAAAGCACATCACTGTTCATCAGAAGCTTAAATTTTGCGTGCTGAAGAAAGTGACTCTGGGATAAAAACAAGGCTCTGAAGGACTCAGAAGCTGAAGACCTCAAGAAGCTATGACAACAGCACCTGAAGCAAAAGGAATTTACGTCACTCAAGAACTGACAGAATCAGAATCAATGATTGAAGAACAATCTACTTCAAGGCTCTGTCACGTCCACAGGAAGGAATATTCGTTGGTACAACATTAACCTTATCCATAAGTGGAGCGCATTTGAGGATCGTACTATTGTACTATTATTACTCAAAATGGATGAGTGATAATTCAAATAGCAAGGTAGTGGAATTGAAGATATTTGCCAAAGAAGGCAGGCAACTACAGCTATCACAATTGTACGAGTAAATTCCAGCTGGCACCCTACCTCTCTGCAACGGTCATTCATTTTTCTTCAAGTATAAATAGAAGACTCAAATGGAAGAAATGACTACTGTTCTATTACTGCGTTTAAGGCTCTTAAGCATTCTGACATCATTTGTTTAATCTGTCATTCAAAGTCTTAAAGCAATCTGTGTTGTATTTTGTAAACATCTCTGATAGTATATCAAGTGTCCATTAACATTCATTCTTAGATTTTAAGTTTGTTTGTGAAGTCTCTTGTTTAGTGAAACTTGAGCATTTGAGAAGTCTCTTGCAAGAGTGCTTGAGCAAGTTGTAATCTTAAATAGATTATAGTGAAAATCTCTTGTTAGTAACAAGGGGACTGGACGTACTCTCAAGTTGTGAGGGGAACCAGGATAAATCTTTGTGTCTTTCTTTCTCTCTCAGCACCCTTTACCTTATTTGTGTTATTATCCGCTGCAAACTTGTTTAAGTTAGAAAAAAATTTAAATTTCTAAAACACAATTCAACCCCCCCCCCCTCTTGTGTTTTTCCACCTTCAATTATTTCTTTATTTAAAAATAAAGATTTAACCGATACTTTTCCGATATGAGTATCGGGACGTATCGGAAGAGTATCGATATCGGGTGCGTATCGAACACGATACTTCACCAATTTTAGAATATCGGGGCTTCATAGGTTGAAAGTATACCAAGCTAGGCCCACGTTTACTTATATTGTTATGTGAATTTTAAGTTGTACTCCCATCCGCTGATAAAAAAAAAAAAAAGTTGTACTCCCATCCACTCCACCAAGTAACAATTACACACAACACACTATAATACATTTTTTTAAATACAATTTTAAAGAATTTCTTTATTCAAACAAACAACAATTCAATGAATTAGTTAAGAATTAGACGTACAATTTGTTGTCCATTTATTAGATTTTGAATTTATAGAACAATTTAACAAAGAAAAATGTTAAATAGTATCAATAAATCTAAAAAAATGAAGTGTTTCTTATAAAAAAGTTTGGATGGAGTAAAAAAACAACCCACATCCCTTGAAAATTAGAGGGGAGTGATGTATGTTCTGAATATGTTATCTTCATAATTATAGGGGATTAGTGATCTTAGTAAAAAGTTATCGGAGACAAAAAAGAAAATATCATAGCTAAAAGAGTATTTTTTTTCCTATGAAAATTATCATTAATTAGTTACGAAATCGCACGAGAGATCATTTGAGAGAGATTGTTTTTATATCAAGTAGTCCGATGGCTAGCCCTTAAGGTGAATATATAATTGGAGTGTTCATGGTTTGAACTTGAGCACTTGCATACTGTAATTAATGTCCCTACCAATTGAACTATGCTAAAGGTGGCAAAGAGATTTTTATGTTTACTTTTTCACATAGCCTAGTGGGTAATGGCTAGAATTCAGCTCTTAAGGTGAATAAGTGAAATGTGCAAAATTCGAACCTTGACTTTTGGTTTTGGATATATAATGTAATGTTCCTGCTAGCTGAGTTAAGCTAATGGAAATAGAGATCGAGATGTTTTTATTCTGATTGAAAATGATAAAATCATTTGATATTTCCAAAATATGGTAGTAGAGAATATTTATGATGTATATTGAAATTCCTGGCACGCTATGCACGATGCTCTACTAGATGCTCTAACAATCTATCCGGCCTCGCGCGTAACAGAATGAAATAAGTAAATGAACAAATAAAGAACACAGGTTATTTGTTAACCCAGTTCGGCGCAAACAGCAACCTACGTCTGGGGGATACCAATCCAGGAAGGAATATCACTATAATAGTCCTAGTCCTAAGTCTCCAGCAAACTACTCGTTTACAACTTAAGACCTAGGCCCTACCAATGACTCTTCTACCTAGGAACTCCTAGATATGAGATCCCATCTCACTCCCTACAACCTTACAAGACAGCAAGGATTTCAATAACAACAAAGACAAAAACAGTTTTGGAGACACACTCCTAAAACTACACACTCGTACCTAAAGGCTTAGAGTGTTACACAACACAAAAGTCCTAACTCCGTGCTTCAAAGCTTAGGAGAAGGAACACACAATTACAACTCAAGAACACGTCCTAAGCTTGCATCAAGGTGACACAAGAAAGGCTCACAATCACAATACACACGCAAAACCTAATTCTGAATGCTAGCACAATAACGGCGTGAACAACTAACTAAATTAGGGTTTTGCAACTCCTTTAAATACTTCAGAAAATAGCACATGCATGGGCTTGATTTCTTTGACCCAAGCATTTACTCCACATTAATAAAATGAGATTCTTTAGCAATATATTCTTCAAAGAGATACTCCTCAGAAATATTCTTGAACTGAATCTGAAGCATTAACAACCTTCCTTACATAGAAACATATCAAACGCGCCATACAAGATTCATGAAAGAGAAACAAAACATTCCATAAATAGCTTTTGTCATGAGCGCTCCTCCTGAGCAGTTTCAATGCTCTACGCAATGCCTGAGGCATCGGATCGCACATCTTGCACAAAGTTTATTTCCAAAAATGCAGCTAATACCAAAGACTCAACAAACTCCCCCTTTGGCAAATTTTTGGCTAAAACAAATTATGACCATACAGATAGTACTTAAACAGATACATCAACTACATTTCTTTTTCTCAGCATAAACACACAAGCATAAAGATCTGTAGAGGTTATCCTTCAAAACAATATTATACTACTCCTTCATGGAAAACAGTAGAAAAGAATAATTGTATCTTTTAAGAATATCAGAGAGGCATGCAACAGCGGAACACAAAATAACTACTTCGCCTTAAATGGTCAGGAAAATAAACTTGATAGGATGTGGGATAGAATGCTTCAGCATTGTCACAATTCTACTCCCCCTGCACATATGCATGGGATGTTGGAGCCTTGCGTCCAACATCTCCCCCTCAACACCTGCATATCAGATCACACACTATACCAGCTACATACTTCAATCAGGCTACACTACTAGCTTTACTATAGACATATCATAATCAGAGCATATGCAGATAACACCAACCAGAGCGGATCATAATTTAACAAACCAAAACAGACCAAGTTTTTACTCCCCCTTTTTGCCACAAATTTGACAAAAGGTACAAGTGCAGAGAAGTTATGGCTACAGAGCCTTAGTACAAACCAGCATAATTAATAAGAAACATGCCCATAACAGATTAACATACTACAAAACAATCAGGGCATCAAATCATTACAGCATCTAAAGAGAATCATTGGAATCAGACACTTCCAGCTCTTCTGTGTCACCTCCTTCTTCATCAACATTGTTCCCAGCTTAATCACCATCAGCAGCATCAACACTTTCATCAGCAGCATTATCACCTGCATTTTCAGCCACTAACCCTTCTTCCTCAGCATCCTCTTTCTTCAATGCAGAAATGACCTTTTCAAGCTCAAATTTCTGCTCATCTAAAGCTCTAACAGCAGCTTCCATGGATATGATCATTGTCTTCCTAGACATGGAGGTGGAGGCTACATTCTCAACAGGGGTGGTTTTCTTTGGGGGCACAGTAATGTCAGCAGCATGCTTGCCCTCAAAAAGCTTATAAGAGAGGGTCATTGGTGATTCCCTCTTACAGGGCACATCCTCAGGAAGGAGAATGTTGGGGTGTTGGTCCAGTATAATCTCACAGATAAGGGATGGAAAGGAAACAGCAAGTTTAATGGCCCAAGACTTTCCATGTTCAATAATTTGATCAAATATTAAAGACCCAAAGTCTACATTTGCACTAGTCCCTATAGCATAGATGAATTTGGCCAAACCAGTTGCTATGGTGAAGGTGTGAGAGGTTGGAACCCAATTAACTGCACCTATCCTATTCAATATAGCATATTTGACAGACAGCATTACAGATTGTACCTTACCTTTGAGTGGCCACACCTTGACCTGATTTGCAGTGATAGTCTTGCAGACCTGGTTATTTGTTGGCTCAAAACCAGGATAGCCATACTCCCTTCTTCCAAGATACGCATTGATCACAGCTGGAGAAAATTGTACACACTTACCTCTTACAAACACTTGATGATACTCCTTGCTGAGTTTATTATCACAGTCCTCACCAATGTTGACAATGAACTCTTTCACCAGCTTCTCATAACATCTTCCAATCTCACAAACAGTCTTCATCAGTCCAGCTTGAAGAATCAAATCTATCACCTCCTTGCACTCTAAGGCTTCATCAGACAGTTCCCTCTCTAGAGCCAGTCTCCTGTGGTAAACAAACTTCCATTTAGCAGCACTGTTACTGAAATGAAAGGACACATTGCCCATTGGCACATCAGGGATATTTTGTGGAATTGATCTCCCTGCTTTCTTTTTCTGGGGGGACAGAATGCCTGGAGCATTGACCACGGCATTCTCAGCACTGACAGTAGCAGCCATTTTCCTCTTCTTTGGAGTCTTTTGCTTGGATGCTGTAGAGATTGGTGGAGCATTCTCCTCAGCATCAGATTCTGAGTCACTTAGGTTGATGGGTTTTCTTTTTGATCCTTGCTGCTTCTGCTTAGTAGGTATCTCAACTCGGCTTGATCTCCTTACAGGGCCATACATCTTCTTCTTCTTTGTGGATGTGGTAGCCTCAGCTGCTACCTTCTTTTTCTTTGGAGATTTTGTTGCTTCAGCTGCAACATTTTTCTTTTTCTTAGTGGACTTTGGTTCTTCTGCCACAATCTCTGTCTCTTTTCCTTTTCTTGCCCTGAGCCAACTACCAACACCGGTCTTTCCAGCCTTCCTTCTAGATTCACCAACAATCTTCATAATTGTTACATCATCTTCAGTGCTATCGTCATTATTAGCACCTTCCTCTTCAGCATCAGTCATATGATCCAAATTTTTTGACATAACATTGTCAGTATTCATTTCACCAGTCACAGTTTCATTTTGTTGTGTGTGCGTATCAGCAACAACATCATCTGGTTGAGTAACAGGGACATCAGTCACATTAGCAGCAGCATCTTCATCTTGCTGCACATTAAGATTGTCAACCTCAGCAACAGTAGTCTCTTGTGGTTGATCTTGTGCCAAGGATGTTGAAGCATCCGGCACAACCTTAGCACCAGAAATTGACTCCACTAGGGAGTTGAGGGCTTCTTGAGCAATTTTGATTTTCTGGGCATCATCATCATCTCCTTCATCACTAGGAGTATTAGGAACGCATTGTTCACTCATGACAGTATTTTCCCCTTTGTTTGGAATTAGGGTTTCAGCAGATTCTCCCTTATTTCCTTCAATCTGCACATCAGGGCTCGGTGTTGGGACATTGGGAGCAATATTGGGGTTTGTGTCACCAAGATTAGTGAGATATAACTCCTGCATGTTGAAGTCCGATGAGTATCGAGACTTAGATTTTTGGGGTTTAGGTTTTCTGGTGGTTGTGGATTTCGTTCTCTTTTTGGTTTTCGATTTGGGCGAAGATGAAGGGTTTGATGGTGTGGGGTTCAGAATTGCGTTGAATGAAGGATGGATCATGGTGAGAGGAGTGGCATCGGTGATAACATCAGATGGTTGGGGTAAGTGAACAGAAGGATTTTCTGTGGTGTTGGGAACGGTGGTGGTTGTTTTTGATGGTGATGATTTTTGAGGTGAGGATTTGGTTGGAGAGGTTTGAGTGGATGGTTGAGACATTGTAATGCGGTTGAGAAAATAGGATTCACGAAGATGGTGACAGAGAGATGTTGATATGGAGAGAATGTTTGAGAAAGAAGTGGGAAAGTTGTAAGTATAAGAAATTATATTTGGGAAGAGAATATTTGGTAAAGATTTGAACTTGAAATAACCAACAATTGATGGTGGCGTGCTGATATAACGGTTGTGGCCATGATTACCTTGATCAACGTGTTTAATTTGATTAGGAGAGATAAAAGCAACTGCCACACGCCACTCCACAAATAACGGTAATTGATATGCTTCTTCATGGAGGCAAATTCCTAACTTGCCCCTTAACTTCTCAAACTGCACAGCATCAAGTGCCTTGGTGAAAATATCAGCAATTTGTTCCTTTGTACCCACATGTTCCAGAATCACAATTTTGTTCTCAACCAAATCCCTTATATAATGATGACGAATGTCAATATGCTTTGTCTTGCTATGTTGAACTGGGTTCTTTGAGATGTTTATGGCACTCATGTTGTCACAGTACAATGTTAGAGCATCCTGTTCGACATCGTACTCCTTCAGCATTTGTTTCATTCACACCAACTGAGAACAACTACTACCAGCTGCCACATATTCAGCCTCAGCTGTGGATAGGGCCACACAGTTCTGCTTTTTACTGAACTAAGAAGAAACAACCTCCTGAAGTGCTTTTTCTATCGTCTGCACTTCCAGCCCAATCAGCATCACAATAACCATATAAGGTAGAATTTTCACAGTGGGAATACATTATCCCATAATCACTAGTTCCATTCACATACTTCAAGATCCTCTTAACTTGAGTCAAGTGACTTACTTTAGGATCTGCTTGATATCTAGCACACACTCCCACAGCGTAAACGATGTCAGGTCTACTTGCAGTTAAGTACAACAAGCTTCCAATCATACTTCTGTAGAGACTTTGATCCACACTTATTCCCTTCTCATCTTTAGTGAGTTTCAAATGAGTAGGTGCTGGTGTTCTCTTGTGTGCAGCATTATCCATCCCAAATTTCTTGATGATGTTTCTAGCATACTTGCTCTGAGATATAAAGATGGTGTCTTCCATTTGTTTGATTTGAAGACCAAGAAAATAAGTTAATTCTCCAACAAGACTCATTTCAAACTCTGACTGCATTTGCTGGACGAAATGTTAGACCATTGTGTTCGACATTCCACCAAACACAATGTCATCAACATAGATTTGAGCAATTATAAACTTTCCTTTTTCTTCCTTTACAAACAGAGTTTTGTCTGATCCTCCCTTTCTGTATCCTTGTTCCACCAAGAATTGAGTCAACCTTTCGTACCATGCCCTAGGTGCCTGTTTTAGACCATACAAGGCTTTCTTCAATTTGTACACATGATTGGGATGTTCTGGATCCACAAACCCTTTTGGTTGCTCAACATACACCTCTTCCTGTAGGTATCCATTTACAAATGCACTCTTCACGTCCATTTGGTATAGCTTGAACTTTAGAATGCAAGCCACTCCCAGAAGTAATCTGATGGATTCTAGTCTGGCCACAGGTGCAAAAGTTTCATCAAAGTCAAGTCCTTCAATTTGGGTATATCCTTGGGCCACAAGCCTTGCTTTATTTCTGGTAACTGTGCCATTCTCATCTGACTTGTTTCTATACACCCATTTAGTTCCAATAACATTCACATCCTCAGGTCTAGGAACCAAGTCCCATACTTCACTTCTCTCAAATTGATTTAGCTCTTCCTGCATAGCTTCTATCCAGGCTTCATCAGTCAATGCTTCTTTTACATTCTTTGGTTCAAACAGGGATACAAAACAGGAGTTTGCAACAACATCATTAGTTCTTCTTGTAGTTATCCCTTGTTCAGGAGTTCCTATTACCAGATCTAAGGGATGGTTCTTCTGAACACGAACAGAGGGACCTTTACTTGTAGCTTGAGGTCTTGTGCTTTCCTCACCTTCTTCTTCAAGAGTCTCTTCATCAGATTTATCAATCGATGCTTGTTCGGATGCTGCAACATCTTGTTCAGCATTCACACTGACAGGAGTGCCTTGATTTATCCCTTCATGTTCTTTGGTTGGAGAGTCTTTTACAACAACATTTACAGATTCCATCACAACCTGAGTCTTTGTGTTATAGACCCTGTAAGCTCTACTATTTGTGGAATACCCAAGAAAAAATCCCTCATCACTTTTGGGGTCAAGTTTTCTTCTAGGTTCTCTATCAGCTAGAATATAGCACTTACTTCCAAAGATATGAAAGTGCTTGACAGTTGGTTTTCTATTTTTCCATAGTTCATATAGAGTAGAGGTTGTACCTTTTCTCAGGGTAACTCTGTTGTGTACATAGCAAGCAGTATTCATTGCTTCAGCCCAAAAATGATAAGGAATGTTTTTGGCATGAAGCATGACTCTAGCTGATTCTTGAATCGTTCTGTTCTTTCTTTCCACTATGCCATTCTGTTGAGGGGTTATTGGAGAAGAATATTCATGCTTTATTCCTTAAGTAGAACAGAATTCATTAAACTTAGAGTTTTCAAACTCTCTACCATGATCACTCCTTATTCTCACAACGTTGCTATCTTTTTCTCGTTGAATCTGGATGCATAGCTCTTTGAACACATCAAAAGCTTCCGATTTTTCTCTAATGAAGTTTACCCAAGTATATCTAGAGTAATCATCTACTACAACAAAAGCATACCTTTTTCCACCCAAACTTTCAACCTGCATGGGCCCCATGAGATCCATGTGTAGTAATTCAAGAACCTTGGATGTTGTCTGATGCTCCAGCATCGGGTGTGACATTCTAGTTTGCTTTCCAATTTGACATTCACCACACACCTTTCCTTCAACAATCTTGAGTTTGGGTAGACCTCTGATGGCTTCCAGTGATATAGCTTTCTTCATTCCTTTCAAGTTGAGATGTCCCAATTTTTGGTGCCACAGTTGAACTTCATCTTCTGTGGTAACAAGACAGGTGGATGTGAAGGCTTCTTCCTGAGGCATCCACAAGTAACAATTATCTTTAGATCTAGTACCTCTTAGCAGCAGCTCTCCTTCTTCATTGTTCACTAGACATTCTGATTTTGTGAAATTGACTTTCATGCCTTGGTCACACAGCTGGCTAATGCTAATCAGATTTGCTTTGAGGCCTTTCACTAAAAGCACATTCTCTAGGTTGGGCAATCCATGGTTGATCAGATCCCCAATTCCTACTATTTCTCCTGCATGCACCATCTCCAAAAGTTACAAAACTGGCCTTATAGGATCTTACATTCATGAGATACTTCTTTTCTCCAGTCATATGTATGGAGCACCCACTATCAAAGTACCAATCTTCCCTAGAAGATGCTCTTAGGGATGTGTGAGCAATTAGCGCAACATTTTCTTTCTTAGGCAGTTCACCACTCTCCTCTATAGGCCTTCATTCCTTCTTCATAGGGATCTTCTCCGGTATCACATTTTGTTTAAGTTCCTGGTTGGGGTATCCATGTAGCTTGTAGCAAAACGGTCTAATGTGTCCCCTTTTTCCACAGTGATGACAAACCCACCTACGATATCTCCTTTGACTATTTGGCCTTTGGTGAACAAAAGGTCTTGGTCTTTCATTGACAGAGGGTTTGGGATAAAGAGCAAACTTAGGAACAGGAAAGGCTTTAGAAAGCCGAGGCTGATGCTCCAGCATCACCTTTCCAGTACAAGGATCAATCATACTTCCTCCTGATGAAAACTTGGTTTCAGGGTCCTGTTGATACTGGTTCAAACTAGAGTAGTTGTATCCAACAGACCTAAGTTTCCCACTTGGCACATTTTCTAGTATCTCTTCAAGAAGATCTGCTCCTGAATTCAGCTGGCTTACTCTTTTCCTTAAGTCATCCATTTGAACATTAACTTGAACGACCTTTTCTTCTGCTTGAGCAGCCTTTTGAACCTGAGTATTAACTTCTGTTTGGAGTTTGTTGATGGTCTTCTTTTGTTTTTCAAGAATCCTGCACATCTCTTCATATCTTGTCAGCAAGTCTTTGTAGGTACTAGCTAGTTCTTCATAGGAAACATCTTCATCTTCATCAGATTCCCAATCCTCAACATCAACACATGTTCCAGTAAAGGCAGTCACATGTCTTGCTGACTCACCTTCTTCATCAGTATCTTCATCTGACCATGAAACAGTTAGTCCTTTCTTTTGTCTTTTCTGATAAGTTCCACATTCTGACCTTATGTGCCCATAGCCTTCACACTCATGGCAATGAACTCCTTTACCTTGAGTACTTTTTTCATCAGGTTTGGATTTCTTCAGAATGTTCTGTTGCTTGTTGATGTCGAACCGAATGCCTTGCCAATTCTGTCTGTTCCTACGGTCAACTCTTTTCAGCACTTTGTTGAACTGTCTGCCCAGCATGGCAATAGCATCAGCTATGCTATCTTCCTCTCCATCTTCAATCTGATCATCTTCCTCCTCAGTGTTTGAAACAAAAGCAATGCTCTTGTTCTTCTTGTCTCCACGTTCATCCAGCACAGTTTCAAAGGTCTGGAGAGATCCAACAAGTTCATCCATTTTCATAGTGGAAATGTCATGTGCTTCCTCAATGGCCGTAACCTTCATGTCAAATCTTTTGGGAAGAGATCTAAGAAGCTTTTTTGATAGTTTTTCATCAGACATCTTTTCACCCCAGAGCTTCAAAGGAGTTTCCAATATCCAACAAGCTCAAGTGAAAGTCCTGAATGTTTTCATCATCTTTCATTCTTAGGGCTTCAAATTTTGAGGTAAGATGTTGAATCTTTGACTGTTTCACTTTGGTGGTGCCCTCATAGCACTTTTGTAATATCTCCCACGCATCTTTGGCCGACACACAGTTTTTTATGAGTTTAAAGACACTAGTGTCAACTCCATTAAACAGGGCATCAATAGCTTTGTGATTCTGATTGGCTGCAGCTTCCTCTTCTGTGGTCCATTCTACTTCTGGTTTTACTATCCCCGTTGAGGTACCTTCCTTGCTCGCATACATGGGTTGTTCCCATCCAGTCAAAACAACCTTCCAAACTTTGCTATCAATGGATCTCAGAAAAGCTGTCATCTTGGATTTCCAAGAGTCATAGTTTGCAGATCCAGTAAGCAAAGGCGGCCTGTTCATGTATCCTCCTTCTTTTTCCATAGTGCCAGACATTTCAGGTCCTGAATCTCACCCAAACAGGCAGGGTGCCTACTCTGATGCCAATTGAAATTTCTGGCACGCTATGCACGATGCTCTACTAGATGCTCTAACAATCTATCCGGCCTCGCGCGTAACAGAATGAAATAAGTAAATGAACAAATAAAGAACACAGGTTATTTGTTAACCCAGTTCGGCGCAAACAACAACCTACGTCTGGGGGATACCAATCCAGGAAGGAATATCACTATAATAGTCCTAGTCCTAAGTCTCCAGCAAACTACCCGTTTACAACTTAAGACCTAGGCCCTACCAATGACTCTTCTACCTAGGAACTCCTAGATATGAAATCTCATCTCACTCCCTACAACCTTACAAGACATCAAGGATTTCAATAACAACAAAGACAAAAACATTTTTGGAGACACACTCCTAAAACTACACACTCGTACCTAAAGGCTTAGAGTGTTACACAACACAAAAGTCCTAACTCCGTGCTTCAAAGCTTAGGAGAAGGAACACACAATTACAACTCAAGAACACGTCATAAGCTTGCATCAAGGTGACACAAGAAAGGCTCACAATCACAATACACACGCAAAACCTAATTCTAAATGCTAGCACAATAACGGCGTGAACAACTAACTAAATTAGGGTTTTGCAACTCCTTTAAATACTTCAGAAAATAGCAAATGCATGGGCTTGATTTCTTTGACCCAAGCATTTACTCCACATTAATAAAATGAGATTCTTTAGCAATATATTCTTCAAAGAGATACTCCTCAGAAATATTTTTGAACTGAATCTGAAGCATTAACAACCTTCCTTACATAGAAACATATCAAACGCGCCATACAAGATTCATGAAAGAGAAACAAAACATTCCATAAATAGCTTTTGTCATGAGCGCTCCTCCTGAGCAGTTTCAATGCTCTACGCAATGCCTGAGGCATCGGATCGCACATCTTGCACAAAGTTTATTTCCAAAAATGCAGCCAATACCAAAGACTCAACATATATTTATGCTCTATAAAATTAAATATATATTTAATAATAAATATATTATATATATATATATATATATATATATATATATATATATATATATATATATATATTTATATTTAATACTACAAAATTTTATATATAATGCCCCCACTTTTTAATGTTTTTGACTCCGTCACTGCGTGTCAGGTCGGTATCCCAGCCAATCATGTATGTCAGACCAAGCGTGACATGCTGAAGGACACACCCGAAAAAAGATGATCCTAAATAAAATGCTACAGCATAACACACATGATTTGTTGATAAAATCCTAAATAATTCCCTGGTTAAACAGATCCTCCCTCGTTGCCAATTTGTTTTGCATCAACCGTCATCCAAAAACACCAATTTATTTTTATGTTAGCTTTGAGTCTATAATTTTCTATTTATATCATATTATTGATACAGTCTTTGTTTTTCTCACATTTCAATTGAAATTGCTCCTTCCTTTTATTTCTATCGACATCCTCAAATGCTTTGTTTTAAAAGATATGGAAAACTAAAAGTCACAAAAAATTTATAATAACTTATTGCAATAATTGTGCAAGTCTTGACTAATGTTTATGGATTGACATCTTCAAATTAATAAACTTATTAAGTAAATTTATTAAGTAAAAAATATTATTTACTATTCTACATTCGCATTTATCATTAGAATATGTCGAATAACATGTGATATTAAAATGAACATTTACGGGGAGAGTTCTTTGAAGTTAAATTAAAAACAATAATTGACTTAAATTTATGTTTTTAATGAAAATGTGATGTATGGTTTTAAATTTTTAATAAATTTGATTTAAGATTTTGAGAGTATACTACAAATATGAAACAAGAACAAATAAAAATAAGATGATTTAACCAATCGTTAGTTGATTTAATGGGGATTAACGCTGAACTTGGTAAGTAGGATTATGGTTCGATCCCCCGCAATTGAGATCGGAGGGGGCAAGAACCACTTAATGTCAGAACTGACTCCCGAACCAGATTAAACTGATGGTGTAAAAGAAAAAAAAAGACTTTAAAGTTTCATATGCATAATATATGAATGTCAATTATCTATAAAATGGATTTCAATAATAAGAAACACTACATCCGTCCCATTTTATTAGACCTCTTTTGATTAAATAACACTATTCACTTATCATGTTTTAACCATACTTTCTTAATAATATATAAATATAAATATAAGCATATAAGATCTTGTTTGATTTGTTTTGATTAGTATTTTCAAAATATCCAATTTTTATAATTTTTACTAATAGAGAATTAAAGATATTAGTGACCAAAATCGTGCGTTGGCATACTTGCAGTAGTCAAACTAGTTCTTTTATTTTTGAATGGAGGTAGTATAATAACAATCTGTCAATATATATATATATAGGGGAGGGATCAAATTACACCGGTGTAACATTTGAGTAATGTTACACCGCTCAATAACGCTTCAACGAATTCAAATTTTACAAAATCCACCGTTGGATTGAAAGTTTATATCGTATAGATCATCTATGTTGAGTTTTACAAAAATCTAAAATCGTTTGATATGTTATTGAGACACATCAAGATTAACGGTTTATGCGTTTTTATTGAATACCGTTAATCTTTATGTGTCTCAAAAATATGTCAAACGATTTTAGATTTTTGAAAAACTCAACATAGATGATCTATACGATATAAACTTTCAATCCAACGGTGGATTTTGTAAAATTTGAATTCGTTGAAGCGTTATTGAGCGGTGTAACATTACTCAAATGTTACACCGGTGTAATTTGATCCCTCTCCATATATATATATATATATATATAACAGCAATTTTTAAATTACAGTTTCACATGAGTTCAAATAATTTAGCTTAACACCACGTTCTAATGTAAAAGCATTATTCTTATTTTGTGATTTTTCGTTTTTTTTTTTTTTTGTTTTATTATGTAGTCTAATGGTTAGAAATTAGCCTCTTATCGTAAATAAGTGGGAGATCCCGTGTTTGAATCTGAACCATGCATCTAAAATACAATATTCATTTTCTATCATTAAATGTTATAAAATAATAAAAATTTGGTAAAAAATTAAGAATGAATTATTTTGATTTGTAAATTTGTACTGACCTCATTAAGAAAGGTGCTGAAGGAGCAAATCAACACATTGTTATACTTAAAAGACATCTTATAATTATTTAAAATTTAAAAATCCTTTTACAGCTATGTAAATACTAAACACTATTTAATTGATGCAAGGAGAATGTAAGTTTTATAAATCAAAAAGTAGTAAAATAAAATTCTATTTAATACATGAAAATTTTTGGAAAATATGGACAAAATTTTTGCTACTATTAATAATCATTCTTTCCCCATTTCTTGATTCAGCGCAAATTGTATGTTGGTTTCAAGTTTCCTTTTTTTACTACCTGTATCCGACTCACTAGACTGTTTAATCTGATTCGAAAGTCAGTTTGACATCAAGTGGTTTCAGTATCCTCCCGATCGCAGTTGCGAGGGATCGAAATACGATCTTCCATACCAAGTTCAGCGTTAATCACCACTAAACCAACAAACAATTGATTAAATCATCTTATTTTTATTTGTTCTTGTTTCATATTTGTATTATACTCTCAAAATCTTAAATCAAATTTTTTTTTTTTGAAAAAGCTAAAATGATATATATATATATATATATATAAAAGAAAAACCAGAAATTCAAGTAGTGCTCTCGGCACAAGGTGTACCGAGGGGAGCTACAAAAGTCTACAAAACAAACCACACCAATAACTGAAGGATACAATGACTAGTCAATGCCCAAAGATAGCAATGGGCTCGACCACCAACAATGTAAAGAAGAGGATAAAGTAACATCGGTCACCGTCAATCATTGGTATGAAAACAACTTGACTTTGTCCAAGAGCTGCTCCACGGTGCTAGCCGAGTTGCGGAAGAGTCTGAGGTTTCTTTCATTTCACACGACATAAACGCATGAAAGCCAAACAAGCTGTAGGAAGGACCGCTTTGCACGAAGACTGCCAAATAATTTATTAGTTTAACACCACGTTCTAAATGTTGAATCATTATTCTTATTTTGTGATTTTTTTTTTTCTTTTTCTTTTTTTATGCAGTTTAGTGGCTTGAGATTCACCTATTACAATGAATAAGTGGATATCCCGAGTTCAAGCCTCAATCCTGCATATAAAATGCAATATCCATTTTCTATCATGAAATATCAAAAATTTAAGAATGCATTATTTTGATTTGTAAATTTTAACTTGACCTCCTTACGGAAGGTGCTCAAGGTGCAAATTAATACATTGGTGTACTTAAGAGAGAAAAATTAGAAGTCTTTTTAACTCTGTAAGTAATAAAAAGTAAAAAGTATTTAATTGATGTAAGTAAAACATAAGCTTTATAAATCAAAAGGTGATAAAATTATATCATTTCATTATTCACTTGGGAGGTAATACAAAGAGGTAATACATCAAAGACATAGCGACTAGCCCAAACAGTGGCCACCCTAGCTAACGTGTGAGCAACCATATTTGTTTGACGCTTAATAAACTTTACCACAAAATTTGAATTTAAAGATAATGCATTCCTAATATTACAAATGAATGAACTAAACTCCGGGTTACTCGTGCGTAAATTGTGAATAGCGTCTATCACATTCTTTGAATCCAATTCAAAGATAACATGTGTGATACCAATATGCTCCGTTGCTTTTATTGCTTCAAGTAAAGCCATTGCTTCTCCTTCAATTATAGAGCATTTACCATGATTCCAAGTAGTTCCCGCCATCACAAAGTTACAGATATAGTTTCTCAAAATCCAGCCCGCACTTGTTTTGTTTGAATCACCATGAAATCCTGCATCTATATTGCACTTGAACCAGCCCATTGGAGGCTTCTGCCATTGAACTAACTATTGCTGCTGTTCATAATTAATTCTACCATGCTGTTGGAAATTCTGCAATATTGCCCATTCCTACTAAAACTGGTGTGATGTAGATCCTAAGCGCTGCCCCCCTTCTTGCTCTCCATTCCACACTTTATTATTATGGTTATTCCATAAAGTCCAGACCAACAAAGTGGACATCCCATAGGACACGGGACGCATCTTTCTGGTAGCCTTGATCGGGTAGGGAGACAGCTTATGCATATACACCAAAGTAAATGTTTAGCCTTGGGGGGAGCATGTATTTTCCATAAACTAGTCCACCCATCTTGATTTATCTCATTCACATCCCTTCCTGTAACATTGAGTAACATACTATATCCACTTTTAACATTATATTGACCATTTACACTATCAACCCAAATTAATTTATGCTCCTCAATTACATCAAATAAAGGTATATCAATTATGCGGTTAGCTACTTCCAACGGAAAAAGTGACACAAATTTATTCTTATCCCACACTTTCATATTTAGGAGCATAAGATCATTAACGGTAATGTTATGTGCACCTTGTGTTTGTGGTGATTGGACCCAACCGCCGTCTTTTTCTCTAAACTAAGGATCACTCTTATATTGGTACCATTTCCAATTATCCACCTACAACCATTTATTAAAATATGACGAGATTTCCAAACACCCCGCCATGCATAGCTAGGATTATGCCCAAGTTGCGCATCAAAAAGAGAAGATTTAGGAAAGTACCTTGCTTTATAAATTTGTGTCACTAGAGTATGTGGTTTTGTCATGATGTTCCACCCTTGCTTAGCTATCATTGCCAAATTAAAACTACGCGAGTCCTGAAATCCCATACCTCCACAAGCTTTTCAAAAAGTCATATGATCCCGAGCTAACCATTTAATCCCTTTATTATTCACGCCGCCACCCCACCAAAAGGAATTAATCATCCTCTTAATTTCCTTTATCGTAGAATCTGCAGGAAGAAGATAGATACTCACTACATATGAAGGTATTGCTTGTAAAACTGATTTGATCATCACTTTTTTCCCCGCCATTTGTCTCCAATAAGTTTCCTCTTGAATTAATATTCTTGCATGCCTTTCTTGCACCTCTTTGTATCTTTCTGAGTTAACTGAATCATTGCATCTGCGGAGCCTTTCCATTTCTTCTCTGTATGCCGCCACCTCCTGCTTAAATTTCATTTTTTTTCCTTATCCCCCATCTTTTAAGTTTATTTGTGCACCGAGCCACTTTGGTTATAATGTCAGTTTCTCTCCTTCCCCAACCATCTTCCACAACCTCCTCAATATCATCTTCCTTCAACCAAACATTTTCAAACCGAAAAGAGTAATTGTTCCAATTTCGAGTCACCGATGTCGTATGAAGTAAAATGGGACTATGGTCGGAATGAGAGGCTATAAGATTCAGAAGTTTAGCCTCATCATGCATTATAAACCATTCAGAATTCGCCATAGCTCGGTCGATCGTCGCTTCAATAACATTTGGTGTACTTGTACTTTTTACCCAAGTATATGGGTATCCTTCCAACTGAATGTCCGTGAGATCACAATCATTAATTGCACTATGAAAACCATTACACAGCCAATTAGGATGAGGATGGGTTCCTTTTTTGTCTTCTTGAGATAACAGGTCGTTGAAGTCCCCCATTATGCACCAAGGTAACTCAGAAATATCCCGCAACTCTCTCAACAACTCCCATGCTTCTCTTCTTCTACCTCTTTCCGGGTACCCATAGTAACAAGTTAGTCTTCCTTCACCTTTTCCTCTTTCCTCCACAATCAAGTTGATGAAATTACGGGAATAATTCAACACTCTACACTTTATACTGTCTCTCCACATGACCGATAAACCGCCACTATGCCCTTCAACATCAATTGATAGACAGGAATTATAATTTAACTGCACACGAATTCTCTCCATTGTTTGAGCTTTGACAAAGTTTCTGACAAGAACAATATCTCTGGTTGGTGCCCATGAGCAATATCTCTGGTTGGTGCTCTGATAAAATTCTATTTAATACATGGAAAAATTGGAAAGTATGGATACAATTTTCAAGTTTGCTAATATTATGATAATGATAATCATTATTTCCCTATTTCTTGATTCAACTCAAATTGCATCTGGTAAACCATCTTTATCTCTTTTCAAAATTTTCTTTTTTTTTTCATCACAAGTATCCGGCTCACTGGACCGTCTAATCTGGTTCGGAGTTTAATTCTTACATCAAGTGTTTCAGTCCCCTCCTGATCACAGTTGCAGGGATCGAACCACTCTACCAAGTTCAGCGTCAATCACCACTGAACCAATTAACGATTTCTAAATTTCCTTCTTTTTTTTTTGGTTTTTAACCCTCTAGTTCCTAGGGAAAGGGGACCCTAGTAATCTAGAGTTCAGCCGCGAGGTACGTAAAATCTGAACTAGAAATTGTTTCACCCAGGAATTGAACCCGTGTTCTCCCAAAATTCGTCATTTGGTAAAGCTCATTAACAACTTGAGTCCAATGACTTGATTAAATTTCCTTCATTACTTCTTACACAAAATTTATCCCATTTAATAACATTGTTTTTCTCTTTTTACATTATAGCTGGCAGCATTGTCAATATTCCATGTAAAACTGATTTTGATTGTCCAATTATTCCCCTCTCCCCGTTCAAAAGATTGAGGTGTCGTGGCGGTTTTTTTATATGACAATAATTATAAAGCCCCAAAGATTATATGATTGTTAGATTCAAAAGAATACTCAAACACACTACAAGAATATTCCGTGAGTTTCTTATTTAGTTATTGTGATTACCTATTCTGTGAATTTTCTTTTATCTTTTCTAACTTTGCCTACCTGTTTTATACTCTAAAATGATGCAAGCGAAAATGAAATAAAGCATGAAAAATAGTATCTACAGTTTTATTTTCTATATCTTATTTTTGAGATATCATCATCGTGTTCATTCAAGATTATCCAATTTTCTTTCTAGTTAAGTTAAAAATTAGTTTTTATGTTAGTATTGAGTCTATAATTTTATATTTATGTCATTGTTATGAATAATTCTAGTAGATGTCTATTAAGCATTAGCTCATTCCACTGGCCTATTATATTGTCTTATAAATAGGATCTATATTATCATGTAATGATACACCTTGAAGAGAATAATACAAATTCTACTATTTCTCTATTCTCTCTTTCTCTCGTCCATCTATATTGTTCTATATTCTTAGTCATGTTTAGGTTAGTTTCATAACACGTTATCAGCATGATAGTCTCTCCTAAACAATTCTCTCTAGAATTTGTAAGTTTTTCCATTTCTCTTTATTTTATATATGAGTTTTATAATTCTATTTCATTTTCAGATTTTTTTTTTATATTGATTTACAACTTATGGTCCAGAAGTACCATAGTTATATTTTTAAAATATGAATCATGAATATTCATAGTCTACGATCCAGAAACATCGTGGTGAAATTTTTGAAATATGAATCCTAAAGATTCATAGCATGATGAAATTTTAAAATATGAATCATGAAGATTGATGTCTTTATACATTTGGATGTTCGATATTGTTCGAGTTTCGTGACCGACAACAGTCTAGTGAAGCATCTTATGTTTTGTGACCGACACATGTATGGTGAAATATCGATACTTTGATCATCCAAAAGAACATAAATATGTTTAGTTTTATTTATATCACATAGTTTCAGAAGAACTTGAAAACTCGTTGTTATATATACATGCATTCATGAAGGATTGCACAAAGAATTATTCTTATGTTATATGTATAGTTCCTGAAGAACTTAACTTCAATTCATTTTTTTTGAGTCATCCCTGAAGGATAAACTAATCGATTTTATTGCAATCTATCTATTATCTATTATATATCTATTATCTATTATATATAATACGCGAGGACGATTTATAATCTCTCTCCTCTAGAATACTTGCTTCTCATGCATTCTGCTCTCTGGTGCATTTGACATTTAATACGATTATGATCTATTTATTTTTCTTTCAAAAATATTTATTTTTTTGGGTTTATACCACCAGTTTAATCTGGTTCGAGGGTCAGTTCTGGCATCAAGTGGTTCCAGCCCTCTCCCGATCACAGTTGCAGGGGATCGAACCGTATTTATATTATACACTTGAGACTTATTTTATATGCCCTATTTAATGTTCACAAAACTATTAAAGAAACTGCATTCAATGCATTTATTATTCAATGCACTTATTAAGAAACAAATAATTCAAATTACATTATAAGAAATACGGAGTAATATCCCACTAATATACCATAAAATATTATTCATGATTTAATAAAAAGATAAATACTTCTTTATTCTTTTATTAAAAAAACAAATTTTACTATTTTATTTTATTTTGATATTACAAAATTATTTTATTTAGTTTTTCGAAAAAATCATTCATGATTTTTTAATTCTTTTTTAATGATTTGTTTATTTTGAATTTTTTTTTTGCTAAGCCAAAACCATTTGGAAATTAGGGAATAAATAGTAATATCAACTATGATAAACAAAAGCTTTAATTGATTATATATATATATACACACACATAAGAAAAATAATTCTTTTTCTTAACCAATTATTTATTTTTATAAATACATAATTTTTTTTAATATACGCTTTTTTAAAAGTTCTATATACTTATTGTTTGACATACATAAACACAATACTTTTTTTGACAAAAAATTTGAAATGATGCTTAAACTATTCATGGAATAATTGATTTTAAAATGATTTGTATTACTCTTTTAATTATTAATTAGTAATTTTTTTTGACAAAAGTAATTAATAATTATTAGTAAATATTACAAAATTCTGAAATTCTTCTCAAAATTTCTTTTTTCCTTTATTGAAACAATTTTCTTATTTTCACTTTTTTCTTTTCATGACTCCGATTTCAAAAGTTGATTCAATTTATGTCAATATATTTCTATCAAATATGATATTATGGATTTAATCATATTTTACATTTCATTTTCTTACATATAAGAATGTTTATTGATGCAGGTGTGCAAAAGGAATATATGACATGAACGATGTTGAGACAAAGATAACCAATTGAATCCATTTATGATGGATTAGTGTTACATTATTTGTATTTTTTTAATATTGATATGTATTACTTAGGTTTCACGTTATTTTTAATTCACTAATTACGAAACATGTGTAATAGATCAATGTTATTACTTTTTTTTTATGGTAAATGTTTCTAATATTTATTTGTAGAAGAACTAATGTAAATTTGTTACATTTTTTTAATAGCAATATTTATTATAAGAAAGACATCCTTTTACAAGATGAAGTCCATAGGGGTGCCAAGGAAATATCACATCATCACTTGCGCCTACATACAAATCGCACAATATTGTTTTCTCTACGTTCATTTCTAATTCTGTTATCATGTTTTATATTATTCTTCTAGCATTTACCTCTATTCATTGAAACCACATAAACTTCTCACATAAACGAACTTCATTTGATTTGTTTTTGCTGCTAGGTGTTCAACTAAATAAGAAGTCAATCTGAAATCAGAGTCTTTCATTTTTTATGTTTTACAAGAGTGTTTTAAAATATTCGGCTGTTGTATTTGACTAAACTTGGTTGAAAATTGAGCATGAAAATAATTAAAAAGACTAATATTTATGCTTTTATATGTTTTGAGTATCAAGGATGCAATTGCAACAACCTTATTCATATATTTATTATTCACATACAAGCAAAGCAATACATGTTTTAGTTTTTTTCATAATTAAAATTGACATGCATGTGTGATCATTACATATAATGAATTGCAAAAATTAAAATTAAAACCAAAATAAAACCTTTATTTTAATTTGAAATTGTTACATGTTGATCATATTGGCCACTTGAATATCACAAGCAGCTTAACACATGAAATCATGATATAATCGAATGTCATTCAATGATTACGCCGCTTGCACCCCAAATACAATTGAACATTGAATAGAAACTTTATTATACAATATATTTGGTAACAATTATCATAAATCAACAATCTATACATATACATTAACTTTTATAGCTGTTGAGAAAAGTTCTAGTAATTCTATTAATTAAATATTCATAATAAACCAACCGTTAGTTGGCAGTGATTGACAGTGGTAATTTCTAATTTTATTATTGATATAAAAGCTAAATAATAGTAATAATGAATCACATATCTTAATTAAAAATTTAAAGATATATACCGTATAAAAAGTAATATATTATTTTTGAAAAGAATATACACCCCTGTTTACCCCGATTTTTAGTAAACAACCGCTAGTTTAATTATTACAAGAAGGATCAACTAGTAAATCCTGGGACATATGGATTGTGCATAAGATTGACGAAAACATGTTCATATTTTCTGGGTTAAATCGGATAATTTGATAAAACGGTAAAAGCATTCGACACAGTCAAATGATTGGTTTAAAGTAAATTGTTTCAAAGTTAAATTTGCAGAAAACTTGTAATTGAATTGCAAATAAAGTTTAAAGAAGAACTTTGAAAAGTAAAGACATGCAATGAAATAAATTGCAGAATGCTTAAAATGCAGAAAGCTTAAATGAAAAGCAAGTAATCAATACTTGAAAATGTAAATTGCATTGACAATTGTAAAAGTGTTTACAAAGAATGGTACACAGATTCGTACATGTTCCTGTTCGCATTCATTTCGCTCGTTGACATGGGTACTCTGAATATCTTAGGAATTTGCATGTGAATTGTGAACCCGTTTCTCTTATGAAAAACTAATATTTATAGACGAACAGAATAACTGCTAAAACCTACAAGACGTCTAACTAGATTCCACGTGTCTTCTGAATTTGAATTCCTTTGACACCTGGTGAGGCTTCTGAACGTTATCCACTTTTGAATATTTTGCTAAGTCCAGAATATGCCTTCTCTGTTCAGCACAATGTGTTAGACAAACAAACAAACAAATATATATATATAATTTTCGACAGACATGCTCCTGTCGAATTTGGATATGTTTATCCATAAACAAACTTCCTGTCGAATTCGACAGATCCTAGGCTTCGACGAACAACTTCAAGAATTAAAGTATTTTAATGTCAAATGCCTTGATCTTCTCTTGATTTATTACTGAGATCAATTCCCAAGAGAATATTAAAACGCAATAATATGCATTAAATGAGATTTCATCATCTCATTGCAACCCATTAATGCCTGTCGAAAATACAGGCTAACAAATTGCCCCCTCAAAAATGCCAATTTCGACTGCATGTCGAATATAACAGGGAGAAATGGCAATTTTGAAGATTCTCACCTTTTCCAATTTTGCACGTTTACCAAAGACGGCGTAAACGTCACATCAAGTCATTGTCAATCATGACAAAACTCGTAACCGTCACCTCAATCCCCACAAACCATGATTTCCACTTTTCTAGCTTAATGGTGGGACACGTGGCAAGATCAGGACGATTGAGATGGAAGAGTGGTGATGTTTCAGTTACCAGATACATGCAAAATGCAGTGCCTATAAATAGAAAACGTATTCCACACTTTCATTTTTCTGAAACTTGAAAACTCTTCACTTTCTCTTCACAGCCAACCTTACGCATTCTTTGAGCAAAAAACCAACAAACACATCTCTTAATCTTGCTCTGTTCTTACGTTTTTGTGAGATCTAAACCAGTAGACGTGATCGTTCAGCGTTTTCGCTCATCACCATTGTTTCTGTTGTCTGATTTGGTCAAGAAACAAGTTTGTTTTGAAGCTTTTTGGTTTTTTCTTGCTGCTACTGCTTGTTCATCATCAACAACCTCAAGAACACCAAGAACACCAAGAACAACAATGGCGTCATCTTCTTCTTCCAAAAATGTGATTCTTTATGCTGTTGATGATAACAAACCCATCATCATTGATGATTCAGAGTTCGTGTCGGAACCAGACATGACCTCTGTCGAAGACAACATATGGGGAGAAGAGCTGATGATTCCCCACAAGCTTGAAGGTAAAACTCTTGCCTTTGCAGACCCTCTTCCTTCATCCAACAATTTTAATGAAGACATAGGTAATATTTTTCCTCTCCACTCCACTTGCGAACCAAAGATATTCGCCAACTCTGTCTTCGACATGAGTTTCTTTGAACCAGGCTATAGGGCTTTTAGATCTGCACCTGTAGTTAGTGAGGGATATCTAAAATGGCTTAATAAGGTCGAAAAGCACTATGCTACTTTCTGGAAAGAGAGCGGTATATTCGACTTGATTCAGCTGTCGAGAGAGGGACCCAAATACAATGCAGAAATGCTCATAGCTGCCCTTCACTTTTGGGAGAGCTCTACCAACACTTTTCAATTTAAGGCAGGAATGATGACCCCAACCTTATTTGATGTTGCAGCCATTACTGGCTTAAGACCAACAGGACCCACTTTCGACCCCAAGTACACCACTGTCAACCACCACTTCGACTTCAAAGTCTTATCCTTTTCAGGATTTCTCAAAACTTTCCATGACCTTAGCAGTGATGATGTATCTCACGAAGAACACATTGCTTTTCTGACTTATTGGCTATCACATTTTGTTCTCTGCACTAGTTCCTTACAAGTGGTGAAGAGACTTGTTCCTCTCGCCATCATGCTCCACCAAGGTTTAGATGTTGCCTTAGGCAGGTTTATCTTAGCTTCCCTTTATGATTCCTTAGGACAAGCTAGTGATATGCTTAAGAAAACTGACAAAGGATCACAGCTTGCTTTTTCTGGACCTATCTGGCTTCTACAACTTTGGCTGAATGCCACATTTGAATCAAACTTCAACCTCTTTCTCCCTTCTTATTTGGAAACTTCAGTTGCTGCTCGACAATCAGAAGGCACCAGGTTGGCCTTATTGAGATATAGAGAAACAAACCTGACCACTCGACAACTCTTCTTTCACTACTTCAAGACTCTCCTTGAGTTTGACGAGATCACTCCCAAGAATACCCCATTTGTCCAAAGAGTTGTTGGGCCTGCTTAGTTCAGAAGGTCATTCCCTGCAATCAATCCCAAGGAAGAGGAGGACACAAACAATATCTGGTCCATGTTTCTGACTCCTACAATTTTATCTTCAAGGCAGGGAGTTGAAAGAAGACACTTAGGTTTGGTTGGATACCAACCTAATTTAGTTGCTCGCCAATTTGGCCTTAGTCAATTTAGGCCAAAGAGTTTGTTTAAGAACAAAGATGAAATTGTCTTGGGCAACTCTGGGATGTCTGTCGAATACTTTGAGCGCCGTTTGAAGCTCGCTGACGAAAGGTCTTATAAGCTTACACCTGTTGCTTTTGAGCTCTCTCAGTTCTGCACCTTTGAATTCGCCACATGGTGGAGTTTGCATTACGAGAAGCACGCTAAGGATAGTGATGAGGTGCTTCTGCAAGCTTTGGAGGCTGGATTCGGCGCTCTACAACAAAAGACTCCCAAAGGCAAAGGTAACTTTGAGTTATTTAACAATGTGATTTTTATAGTGTTTGTAGTTTTTTAACCCTTTACTGATGTGTGTTCCTTTCATGTTTTGACACTAGGTGCTTCTAAAGTCAAGGAAACCACTACTTCGACAGATTCTGCTGCTCCTGCTGCAACTTCAAAGAAATCACTCCCCAACACTGGGGCCAAGGTATCAAACCTCAAAGTAACTTAGTCTTTGAATTTCAATTTTTTACAAACATATCTTTGATCCTTTTGATTTCAAACGCAGCTTCGTAAGAGAGCCTTAATGGCGTCGAAGGAGACTGGAGAAGCCACCACTCAGAAGAAACAAAAATCACTCACCATCCAAGAAACAACAGTAAGTTGATCTCGACACTTCCTTTAAGTTTGTCTTCACTTCAAAGAAATTTTGGTGTTAACAATTTTTGTTTTCTTTTCAGCCTGCTGGTACTATTGACCCAACTGCTGCTGCCCCTAGTGGAGAAGGCCAAAGAGACACAGAAAAGGCCAGTGTCGAAACTAGTGAGGCAAGCATGCCCCCAAATCCAAAGAAGAAGGTTGACAAAGAAAAGAAGAAGAAAAAGAAGGTCAAAGCAAATCCTAAACCTTCTGCAGAGACAGAGAAAGATATTGAAATCCCTCATTCCACTTCTCCTGTTGAAGATCAACCAACCATCAATGTCGAAGCTCCTTCGACTGAAGGTCCTACCCCCAGGCAAGAGACAATAAGCTCTAGCTTACAAGATCCTGGTGCTCAGGTAAAATTTTCTTGTCCTTAAGACTTTGTCAAATAAACACTTCGTTGTGGTTTTCTAACTTTAACTCATTTTGTCTTTGAATAGGGTGGCAATGAAGAAAATGCCAATACACTTGTTAATAATGAGGAAAACCTGGCCTAGGATGTTGGAACCAATAATGTCGAGGCCAATTTAGATGGAAATGACAAAGACCCAGAGACTGAAGAAATTCCCACCAACAATCCTGATTCTGAAAAGACTACCTCTGTGCAAGCTGCTGAATCCACTCAATCATTAGAAGGTACGGATGTCGAAATAGGGCTCGACGATGAGGATGAGGATATGCCAGAGGCTACTGAGGGAGGTTCTGAAATACTCCCAGTTTCTTCCACTTCTAAGTTATCTGCTGACATTGGATTGTCAGAGATGCAGTTCATTGCCATGAAAGACTCTGATCCTGCTGCAGCACTCAAGATGCTCCTTTCAAGCAAAGGTAACAAGGATCGAAACAAAAGTGCCTCTCACCATAGCAGCTCGACAGCTTCTGATTCGGAGATCAACTCGACAGTGAGACAAGATTCTTTACTCCTTAGACTGCACTCAGATTATATCAACCAAGACGTCTTCTCACTGATTGAGGCGAATCCTAGCAGTGCATTTTCTCACTTAGGCTTCCTGAAAAAGCTTCATAATCCTTTGACTGATGGTGCTACCCTTAGAAAAGTTATTCAACTTGAAAACCTTATTGATGGTTTCACCCAAGCCATTCAAAAGAGGAAAGTCAATGTTCTAAAGCTGGAGGCCCAAACTCATGCACATGCTGCATTGGTCGAAAAGGCCAATACTGCTCAAGCTAATGTCGAACGCCTGGAGAAGGAGATAGAGTCGAATGCTGAGATCACTGAATGCAATGATAACATTACTGCTTGGGAGAATGAGATTGCAGAATTGAATTTGAAAATTCAAAGTCTCCATGCCAAAATTGATGCAGAGAAGGTCAAGCGTGATGAAGCTAAAGCCAATCTTTCCAGTGATGTCAAAGCCAAGATTGACAAAGAGGCTAACGAAGGCATTAAGTTCTTTAGTGCTTCAGCAGCTGTGGAAGAAGAGATTCAGAATCTGGTGAAGTCGAACAAGGTCCTCGACACAGAAGTTTCTTCCTTCAAGAATTTGTATGAGGATTTGAAGAAACAATTTAATGTGCAATAGTTTTCTTATTGTTCTTAGTTTTATTTTAACTATTTGAACAATTTGTTAGGAATTTTTGGTTTGTACTTTGACAATGCCCAATTTGTGGCGAACACGTTTATGATCACCATTGTTTGATTATGTCTTAAGTTTTATTCTTCGTTAATTTTTATTTCTTGCAACGCTGGTTTATACTTTTTCAAGTATTTACCATTTATAATTAACGAACGTTGTTCTTCTGTTAATTCTTCAATTTCGTAAGCACCATTTGAAAAAACTTGAACAACTTTAAAAGGGCCTTCCCAATTTGGAGACCATTTGCCTAAGACTCTATCTTTTTTATCCATTGGCAAAATAACTTTTCAAACCAAATTTCCAACACTAAAGGTTTTAGACTTAACCTTTTTATTGTAAGCTTTAGCAACTCTTTCTTTCTGTCGAGTTAACATTTCTAAAGCTTTTATTCTCTCCTCATCTAAATCAACTAATTCGTCTAGCATCATATCCCAGTAATGATCTCTTGGGATTTCCATCTGCCTTTGAATTCTGACTGATTGCAGGTGTATTTCGACTGGCAAGACTGCATCATGCCCATATGTTAGTCGAAAGGGTGTGGTGTTAGTTGATTCTTTTGGAGAGTTCCTACATGCCCATAAGACTTGGTCTAAAGTCTTGTTCCAATTTCTAGGCTTTTGGGAAATATGCTTTTTAATCAAACCAATAATGATCTTATTAGTAGCTTCTACTTAACCATTTGCTTGAGCATAATATGGTGTAGAGGTTAAAAGTTTAAAGCCAGTTTGTTGGGCAAATTCAACCATCTTTCGTCCAGTAAAAACTGAACCTTGATCTGTAGTAATAGATTCAGGTATACCAAATCTATAAATAATGTGACTTTGTATAAAACTAATCACTGCTTCTTGATCAACATTTGGTAATGGAATTGCTTCTATCCATTTAGTAAAATAATCTATACCAACTAAAATATAACGTTGGTTTTTAGATGAACTTGGTTTTATTTCACCAATTAAATCTAAAGCTCATCCTCTGAAAGGCCAAGGCTTAACTATTGAATGGAGTTCACTTGCAGGTACATGTTGTATGCCTGAATGTCTTTGGCATTCTTGACAACCTTTGGCAAACTCTATACAGTCCTTTAAAATTGTTGGCCAATATACACCTTGTCGAAACAACAACCATTTCATTTTATGGCCTGCCTGATGAGATCCACATGCACCACTGTGCACATCAGATATAGCCAGATAGGCTTCAGTTTCACTTAAACATTTTAGCAAAACTCCCTCAGGTGTCTTCTTCATTAGTTCATTTCCAATGATGACATAACTTAAGGCTCTATACTTTATCTTTCTATTGGTCGTTCCATTTGGATCTCGCAAATATTCGACAAGTTGTTTTCTCCAATCATTATCAGATAAATTGTCAATGGCAAAAATTTCAAAAATTTCTGAATTTTCGTCACAATCATAAGTGGTATCTTAACCATTGCCTTGTGGTACATCTGCCCCCACAAGTTTTGGCATTGACAATTCCATGGAAGGAGGTTGATCAATAATGAGTTTATCTTTAATTTCAATCAACTCCTCTAGTTTTTCATTGGAAATTTTATAACCAGAAGCTATTTGAGCCAAATCATTGGCTTCTTGATTTTCTATACGAGGCACATGTTCAAAGATAACTTGGTCAAAACGTTTTAACAAAGAAATTGCTATGACAAAATATCTCATCAAGTGTTCTTTTATGCACTTTTATTCTTTTGTCAATTGTTTCAACACCAATTCTGAATCACCTCTGATCAAAATATTTTTTGCCCCCAAGTCCAATAAAATTTCTAGGCCTGTTATCAAAGCCTCATATTCTGCTTCATTATTTGAGCAAAAACCATTGATTTTATATTTGAACTTGGTGGGAATTTTGGAGGGAGAAATGATTAAAATCCAAATTCCAACTCCATGTTTATGTTTAGAACCATCAAAATATAATTTCCAAGGTTCTGAATCCACATAATTTTGTGGAGTTTCTAATGCAGAATGATCCACTATAAAATCAGCCACAATTTGGCCTTTGACTGCCTTTAAAGGTTTATAAGTTAGTGAATATTCTGTCAAGGCTAAAGCCCATTTTCCAATTCGACTATGCAGGATTGGTTTAGATAACATATGTTTGATGATATCACAATGAGAATAAACAAAAACATCAACAGGCTTTATATAATGCTTGAGTTTCATACAAGAAAAATACAAACATAAGCATAATTTTTCAATACTACTATATCTAGTCTCAGCATCATTTAATACTCTGCTTAAGTAATAGATGGCTCTTTCTTCACCATTTTCATCTTCCTGGGCAAGCATACTACCCAGTGTCGAATCTGATGCTGATATATACAACTTCATGAACTTGTTCCTTATTGGAGGCATTAACATTGGTGGCTTTGACAAATAACTCTTGATTTCGTCAAAAGCTTGTTGTTGATTTTGCCCCCAAGTGAAAGTACTTTCTTTCTTGAGACGAAGTAATGGCGAAAACGGTTGAGCTTTGCCACTTAAATTTGAGATAAACCTTCTCAAAAAATTGATCTTCCCAAGTAAGGACTGAAGTTGCTTTTTTGTAGTTGGAGATTTTGTCTCCATGATAGCCTTTGTTTTGTTTTGATTTATTTCAATGCCCTTTTTGTGCACAACAAACCCAAGAAAATCTCCTGCATTAACACAAAAAGCACACTTTAATGGATTCATTTTTAATCCATATTTCCTCATCTTTTCAAAAGATTTTTTCAAATGATCTAAATGATCATCATCTAACGAGGATTTGACAACTATGTCGTCAATATACACTTGCATGAAAGTGTCTATGTATTCATGAAAAATTAAATTCATTGCTCTTTGATAGGTAGCCCCAGCATTTTTTAGGCCAAAAGGCATCACTACCCATTCATATGTGCCTAATGCTCCTGGGCATCTAAAGGCAGTTTTGGGTACATCATTCTCAGCAATGAAAATTTGGTTATAGCCAGAATAACCATCTAACATACTTAAATATTCAAACCCAGCCGCTGAATCAATTAACATTTCTGCCACAGGCATAGGGTATTCATCTTTTGGTGTAGCATTATTTAAGTCTCTAAAGTCTATACATACTCTAAGAGAACCATTTTTCTTAATCACAGGCACTATATTTACTAACCATTCGACATACCTTGCTGTTCTGATAAATTTGCTCCTCAGCAGCCTTTCAATTTCTTCTTTGATCTTTGACATTATTTCTGGTGCAAATCTTCTAGGTAATTGTTTCACTGGCTTTTTATCTGGTCGAACTGGTAGTTCATGCTCCACCAACTTTCTGCTCAAACCCGGCATTTCGTTGTAATCCCAAGCAAAACAATCTTTGAATTCCAACAGAAGTTGCACCACTTTTGCCTTCAGATCTGGAGGAATGTTTGCACTAATGTATGTTGGTCTTTTTGTCAAACCATCTCCAAGGTCAATTTCTTGCAAAGGATCCTGTGCTTGCATCTTGTGACTTTGACTGATTGGATCTTTTTCAAATCCTAGGGGTTCGTCATCATAGATACAATCCAGCTTTTGCAATTCTGGCTTGTGTTTGCCAATTTTTATATCATTGGTTGTATCAGCCATATTTTCTGACAACGAATTGGCTTCCAAAGCCATCTTGATTCTATTTTCAGCCATGTAGGCCGTAATCTTTGCCCAAGTTTGGGACTCAGACATAGTAGTTCTCTTTGATATCCCACCCAGTTGGGTAGTTGTGGCCTTCATACTCGTCATCCTCATTGTTTCCATCTTCTCTCTCCCACAAGAAACCATGTGTGGGGTCTAGTTTGATTGCATGGTGAACATTTCCTGCTGGACGATGTGCAAAGTCTCTCTCAGTGCATGGTGAGATTGTTGCTAGTTTCTTGTCGAATGAGTGCTTTGTCAGATGATGGACTTCAGTTTTGAAATAGCTTTGATCTGCTTCAACATTTTCCACTATACCATCATATCGCCAGATAATAAGGCGCTGGTGCAGGGTAGATGGGACTGCCCCCACTCCATGAATCCACTCTCGTCCTAGGAGCAGATTGTAATTTGCCTTAGAGGCCACAACCAAGAACAAGGTTGGCCTTACAGTACTTCCAACAACCACATCCAACTAGATTGCTCCTAAAGAAAAACCAGTTTCACCCTCATAGTTTGAGAGCACTATGTTGTGAGGATGAAGATCCACCAAAGATTTGCCAATCTTTCTCAGCAGAAATTCTGGCATGAGGTTAACAGCAGCACCACCATCAATTAGTACTTTGTTGATCCCTACATTATTCACTTTAGCCTGTATGAAGAGAGGCTTCAAGTGACTTTTCATGCCTTCATCTGGTCTCTCAAATGTAGCCATTTCGTCTTCCAAAGCATCATTGCTCATCACATAGTAACAGACTGGCCTGTGAAGAGCCATTTGCATTCCAGATTCTTCTTCGTCATCTGTTATTTCAGAACAGACGTCGAACTCTCTTGGCAGAATTGACACAACATTCACTATTATGTCGAGGTCAGGTTCAGAATCTAGAAAATCATCTGCTTCCATGTGTTCATCTTCGACATTATCAGCAACTGAAGACTCCACTTTTGGGTCAACTAACCTTTCTTTCATTGGCCTCTTCGCCAATTCTATAGGCCTCTTTCCATTACCATCAGCAGTAATTTGGGATTTCTGAGCAGCCACCTTCTTCTGGCGTTGATATCTACGCCATTGAGATCTTGTCATGGGATTTTTCCCTTTGTAATTATTCCTGTAATCATATTTCCTTGATTCAGGATCTTTTTTGGGATTGACGTGACTGGAATTTCCTTTCTCCATATTCCTTTAACCAAAATCCATGTTTCTTCCATGAACCCATTGGTTGACAGGTGTCCTGCTTGAGGGGACAAATGATTTTTGTGGTCCCAACCTCTGATGTACAGGCGCCTGTTGGCTATTCAGAACATTAGAATAAGTTGGCTTCTGATTTGGCCAATTGTTTCAACCCTGACTATGAGGCAAAAACTTGTTGAAGCCCGCAGCAGCCTTTTTGTCGAACATGGCACTACAGTGAGGACACAGTGTAGCTTCGCCATCATTCTCCTTACAGCGTTGAAGGAAATCTAGTAAAGTCTCCCCTGCCTGTGGATATACCTCTTCCACTTTGTTTTCGTATTCTTCCTCAGGAATAGAAACTAATTGCCCCCCTTCAGTGAGGTTCAATGCTTCTAACATCAGGCATTCGAATGGTTCTGTGTAAGCAGCATCAGCAATCTGCAATGGATCCTCATCCACCTGCTGTTTGGATTTTGGCTTTTCGCCAAATTTGAGTCTTCCCTCCTGCAGGGCTTTCTGGACCAGATCCCTGAAAAGAACACATTGTGAGGTTTTATGACCCAAAAAATTATGGTATTTACAAAAACCTCTTTTCTTACGTTGTTCCAAAGGTGAAACTTTTAGACCCTTTGGTACAATTATTTGGCCATCAGTGACCAATAAGTCAAAAATTTCATCACATTTAGTAATGTCGAAAGTATATGTCTTAGAAACAAATCTATCATTTTTTGGTTCGACAGGATTATTCCCATTTGATGGTTTTAACATTTTACAAGTATAGGGAGGGCCTGGTTTTAACTCAGCAACGTTAACCTCATTATTTTCTATGTAATCCTGACCATCGTCGAACTCATTTTCACTTTCATAAGTTTCTATATACGCCACTTTTTCTTTTTTGTGGAATTTAGAATTTCTGACTTTTTCAGCCCTGAGGCGTTCGACCTGTCGAACACGATCTGCTAATTGGGCCATATCTCTTAAGTGTTGAGTATCTAACTTTTTCCTAATGGAATAGTCAAGGCCACCAGCAGCCATCTCAACCAATTCATGTTCAGGTACTTGGGTAAAGCACCTTGCCTTAAGGAGGCGAAACCTGTTCAGATAGTCATCAATGGCTTCTGAGGTTTTGCGCTTCATACTGGCTAACTCTTTGAGGCTAATCCTAGATTGTCCCATGTAAAATTGTTCATGAAATAGCCTTTCTAATTGAGTCCAATTATGAATTGAATGAGGTGGAAGTGTGGTAAACCACGTAAAAGCATTTTTTGTAAGGGAATTGGGAAAAAACTTCATTCTTAAATCTTCATTATTTGCCAAATTCCCTGCCTCTGCCAAATATCTGGCAATGTGTTCTACAGTGGACTCATTAGTATCACCAGCAAATTTTGTGAATTTGGGAATTTTCCATCCCCTTGGCAATTCTGCCTGCAATACATATTCAAACAATGCTGACACAAAATTTGGCCTATGCAACCCTATATTCAAACCATTTTGGGCCAAGATATTTTCTACTAATTTGGCCAAGTTATTATGCCCTGCAACATTCTCTTGTCGAACATTCCTAAGAACATTATCAGCATCCTGGTTTCTATTAACCAATACCACTCCCTGTTCTGGCTGTTCTCTTTCAATGCGCACTGGTTGGGCTTGAACTTCTGGTTGAGTCTCCGGGTTTGCATGAAGAACCCTTTGGTTGTTTGGAGCATCAGGGGCACCAAAAAAGTCTGCCATCCTCCCCATTTGATTGGCTAGTAACAAGTAATTATCATTGGCTGTTTGTAGAACAGGGTTGAAAACTGTGCCAATCTGTTGGGTCAATGCGTTCACCATGTCATGGTTACTTTCATCCATTTGTTGCCTAAGTGCATTCATAGAATTATTTGTCAAATTTAGAGAATTTCCCCTATTTCCCATCGCAGAAGATGAGGGAGAACTTTCTATCGAAGGCCAATTATACAGGCTTGCCATCGTTGTCGTTGGCATTCCAAATTGTGGATTTCTAGGCAACCATGGGGGTCTTGACGGTGTTCCACCAACTTGACTACCGTCTGTATATCCATGTGTGTGTGACACGTTCGTTGGCATGGATGATACATTCATTTGTGTCATCATTGCACCATTTGGATTTGGAGGAGGAAACCCTCCTGCCATACTTGAACTGGTGGCAGGCATTGTTGACCCACTGGCGCTCACACCAACGGTTCCAGAACTTATTACAGGGTTCGTACTCCCGCCATTAACATTATTGCTTGGGATACTTTCAGAAGTTATAGAATTTAGGGCAGGGCTGGTTGGCCCACCAGTAGGATTGGCGCTAGGATTGCCAGATACTGGTTGATTGGGTTGCCCTGTCACATTCTGGGGACTTACAACAGGATTTGTTTCTGCCCCATTATTATTATTATTATTATTATTATTATTATTATTATTGTTATTATTATTAGGATTGTTTGGTGGTCTCACCATTCTAGAACGAGGACGAGTTGGTATTGTTGAAAATTCTGGGAGAGATTTACCACTCCTCAAATGCATATACAGAGACACGCAGAATCAAACTTTAACACCAAACAACAACTTTGCAAATAAAATTTCAAAAACAAACTTAAATAAAAATACACAATCCAGACGTCCCACTGGGCGTGCCAATTTGTTTACCCCGATTTTTAGTAAACAACCGCTAGTTTAATTATTACAAGAAGGATCAACTAGTAAATCCTGGGACATATGGATTGTGCATAAGATTGACGAAAACATGTTCATATTTTCTGGGTTAAATCGGATAATTTGATAAAACGGTAAAAGCATTCGACACAGTCAAATGATTGGTTTAAAGTAAATTGTTTCAAAGTTAAATTTGCAGAAAACTTGTAATTGAATTGCAAATAAAGTTTAAAGAAGAACTTTGAAAAGTAAAGACATGCAATGAAATAAATTGCAGAATGCTTAAAATGCAGAAAGCTTAAATGAAAAGCAAGTAATCAATACTTGAAAATGTAAATTGCATTGACAATTGTAAAAGTGTTTACAAAGAATGGTACACAGATTCGTACATGTTCCTGTTCGCATTCATTTCGCTCGTTGACATGGGTACTCTGAATATCTTAGGAATTTGCATGTGAATTGTGAACCCGTTTCTCTTATGAAAAACTAATATTTATAGACGAACAGAATAACTGCTAAAACCTACAAGACGTCTAACTAGATTCCACGTGTCTTCTGAATTTGAATTCCTTTGACACCTGGTGAGGCTTCTGAACGTTATCCACTTTTGAATATTTTGCTAAGTCCAGAATATGTCTTCTCTGTTCTGCACAATGTGTTAGACAAACAAACAAACAAACAAATATATATATATATAATTTTCGACAGACATGCTCCTGTCGAATTTGGATATGTTTATCCATAAACAAACTTCCTGTCGAATTCGACAGATCCTAGGCTTCGACGAACAACTTCAAGAATTAAAGTATTTTAATGTCAAATGCCTTGATCTTCTCTTGATTTATTACTGAGATCAATTCCCAAGAGAATATTAAAACGCAATAATATGCATTAAATGAGATTTCATCATCTCATTGCAACCCATTAATGCCTGTCGAAAATACAGGCTAACAACCCCACACTATATTCGTGGAAAATTATAAATGATTTTATGATCATATATATATAGAGTTAGGATCAAATGACACCAATGTGTCAAATTTTATTTAACACCAAATCTCATCCATTCATTTCATTTAATCCAAAGGTTTAAAACTATCACCAAAATAATTAATATACACTGATATCATCTAATTAAAAAAAAATCATTATTATCATAATCAAATATTTCCGGTTTGTTTTTCCCTTCTTTTTTTACAATGTTTTTCCAACTTTTATTCACTCATAATGCATTAGTATGACAAACTCATTTTTTTTATATAATTAAAAATCATACATTTTCTATTTTCTTTCATGGAATTTTTTTTTATTTTTACAGTGAATCATTTGGGTGTTTTTTTATTACAATTAATTGAATTATAAAAAAAAAAATTGCACGAGAGAAAAGTAAAGAAGAGAACAGTACAACTATAATCATAGGAACAAGTTATGCATCAATTTTTAATTATAGGAAAGCCGAAACCTATGTGCTTTTTCATGCTATTGAGAGAAAAAAATGGGAAAAACAATTTTTTTATAGTAAAAAAAAAATATTTTATTTTATTCACAAAAAAATAATAACTATGGAATTTTTTTTCTTTTGGCAAGAACTATGGGAATTTGTAAAAAACAATGGAAAAAAAAAAACCAAATAGGAAATGCTTGATTATGAATTTATGATGATAAATATTTTTTGTTTTTAATTATAGAAAGTATTTGGTATGCATTATTTATTTTGATTAGAGTTTAAACCTTTGGATTAAATGAAATGAATGAATGAGATTTGGTGTCAAATAAAATTTGATACTTTGGTGTCATTTGATCCTAACTCACGTATATATATATATATATATTGGCTTTCACCTCCAGTTGAATCTGGTTCGGGGGTCAGTTCTGGTATTAAGTGGTTTAAGTCCTCCCTGGATCGCAGTTGCGCGGATCGAACTGTGGTCCTCCCCACCAAGTTTAGTGTCAATCACCACTGAAGCAACTAACGATTGGTATGATCATATTTTTTAATGATCATATTCAATTGCAAATAAATAAATAGAATCTCATATAAACCTTTTTTTTTAGAATTTCACAAGCATATTCCAAATACGGTCCCTCTAATTTATAATGTCCTCCTACTAACTGAATTATATTCATGAGATCTCGGAGATGAAAATTTGACAAGTAAATGAATAATGTATTGACATAAATTTAATTTATTTTAAAAAAAAATATTGTTTTTTTACGCAAAAAAAAAAATTAAAATATTAGATACAAGAATAAACCTATATATATGGGGGAGAGACCAAATTACAACGGTATAACATCTGAGTAATTGGATTGAACCTACATTCCCATAAAAATTATATATTATTATATCTTATTTATATTATAAGATATTAATAAATGACATAAATCCATATATATTCCAATTGGTACTATGTATCTTATACATGGCAAAACAATATACCAATTATATTCAATTTGTCATAATAACACAGGAAATAAATACACAACAATTTGAATACTTGTGTGGATTTTTTTAGTGGTCTTCTTTGTTTTAGACTAGAAGATCATTCATTCACGTTAAATTTTGAACCATAAGAAAAACAAAAAGTAGCACAATTATGATCTATATAGTGGTGAAATTAGCGCACATTTTCTAATAGGAGCCTATTCTTATTTTGTAATTTATATGGGGCCTATATTTCTATTCATATATTAAAAAGAAAAAAATTATACAAGGGTCTGTATTTATTTTATTTGGAGGGGTTTATGTATACGCACAAATAAATAATATAAGTCATATCTCTGTGAGCATAGTTCAATTGGTAGTTTCATTGCATTTAATATTAATATGTAGGGATCGGGGTTCGAACCCTCATAGTCATACTTCCACTTATTCATCTTAAAAAAGTTAAATTCAAACCACCTCTTGACCAAAATTAATAATAATATAAGCTATTTTCGAGAATTTTTTTTCGGTTATTTATATTTCATATTTATTTTACTATAAATATCATGAGATGAGATTAATTTTAAATAAAAAAAAAGATGAGATTATTTTAACTTTTTTTTTATTTGTTTGGGGTCTTTTTCAAAAACTTATATACTGGTCGCTATATTCTTACTCATATACTAATATTTTTTTAATTTATATAAGATCTTATATTTTTCACTCATTTGTCAATTTGAAGTCATTAAATCTTAAGAAACTGAACAATTACAAGTTGTTTTTCTCAAAATCTTCTGCTTATAGTTTAGCGCATTCCTTAATACTTTTTGATCCCCTTTTTTTTACACTTTCTTTATGAATGTAGGAGTATTTAGAAACATATCATTGTAATGATAGGCTATACATTGGCATGGAAACTAGGTAGATGACATGTATATAAAAACGCATTCCAATTTATATAATGTTTAGGTATGTAGAACTAGCAAGATATATTATAGGTTAGATGATTTCATATCTTTTGTTTTGTTTTCTTTTTTTAAAACATGATTTGTATTTCTCTATTTGTGCAACCTTGACTCTTTTTTTAGAGATATGCATTAACATATTTCTAATTCCACAACAATCACAGGCTATGGAACATCTGATTAAAATAATATTAAATTTGTTAATATCGTGTAAACTTAATTCTTTATGAAATGTGTAGCTTTGTTTTATATAAATATTTTTATTCTGCGAGTAGATCTTATGTATCAATTCTTGCAGGAAGTAGTCTTCAAAACCATCAACTAATATGAAAGACTCAAAAGTAGATTGTCAAATGATAATGATTTTTTTTGTTCAAATGATAGTGCTATATCTTTAATCTATATATGAGATGAACATCCCCATTTTAATTTTCAAGGATTTACTCATATTCTACCCATGACTCAATGACTCAATTTCATATTTTAATGGCATTTTATATTTTACTGTTATTGTTTCTCAAGTTCAATGCAAAGGGTTCACTGATATTATTTTCAAATACTTCAAGCCTGATGAGGAATTCATTTTTGGTCTAACATTGTTTCTTTATGTTAGTATATGTGTATAAATTATTTGTGGTATTATTATGTGGTTGATTGATGTCAATATTAGATTTATACTGTGTGAAGTTGTTTTTCCCATTGAAGTATATAATAAGTGATAATATATGAGAACTACATATTGGAATGCATCTGCATATATTATTATTATTTATAATAAAATGACTCATGTCTCACTTTCTTTTTTGATGAATAAGGCTCATGTCTCACTTCTATTGAATAATATACTAGATTTTAATCACTTGGTTTGAAAAAACAATAAACACTCAAATACAAAGTTAGTATTTTAGAGAATTCATGATTTTCAATTAAAAATTAAAAATTTATTCAGTGAGACATGAGTCATTAAGCATTTTTTATTCAGTGACTTATTAAGCATTTTTTTTATTTGATAGTTATAAAATGTTTATTTTTGTAGTCTCATTTTTATCCGTGTTTGGCACGGGTCCGAACACTAGTTTATTATTATTGTGTATTATTTCAATGAACATAATATAATGTTATGATGAATGAACATATATATGATCTAACTCAATACTAATATATATCACTCATATATATATGCCATCAGTATGTTTTTCAATGCATTCGATATATTTTGCCATCAGTATGTTTTTAAATGCACTCGATATATCACTCAATACTAGTGATGCTACCATTCATATCTGCAACCTTGACCAATTAATTGCATTAATTTTGACCAATTAATTCTGTTGAATACGATTAAATGTTTTTTATTATTAATGTCACTCATATACTACAACTAATGTCATTCATATTATCATATTTATTTTATCAATAAATTATACTTATTTTGACCAATTAATTCCATTGAAAACAATTGAATGTTTTATTCCTTTTATTTATTTATTTTTTTTGGTACAACCCTTTTATTTTTATTTTATCCGATCAGTTAAGAAATAAGTATTATGACCAATTAATTTCATTGATTCTTGATATCTTAAATATTATACAATCTTTGCTTTTCTCACATTTCAATTTCTCCTTCCTTTTATTTCTATCAACATCGTACGTCAAATGATTTGTTTCCTTTTATTTTATTTTATGCTATAATTAAGGCCAAAAGCCCAAAAAAAAAAAAAATACTAAACAACAATCATCCGGACATATGGGTAGTGATCCCAAACATCAGCTAGCATGATATCGCTAATTACATCCGGACAAATATCATAAAAAATGATATTATGGTCTAACAAACATTGAATATTGGCCAACGCATAAGCTCGTTTGTTAGCTTCTCGGTAAACATGTGAAATTTGAACATCTCAATCCAAAGCCAACAAACCTTTAGAGTTTAGAGTGTGTTTGGATGGACAATTCTAGAAATTCAAGAGATTTTAAATATTAGATAATTCAATTAAATTCCGTTGATTTTTAAATTTCATTGTTTGAATAAAGTGATAAAATTCCTTCAATCGTAAACAATTTTGGATATGGGGACCATGGGACCAAAAGTGATGAAATCGTATAAATAATCCCACAATTTCTACAATCATTTTTTTTTTTTTTTATTAAATCTAAAGCTGATATTTAATTGGACCATAAATTAACTACAAAGGATTCTCTCTCGTGCCCGGGAGATAGGGTATTGGAAGATCACTTATTTGTCAAATGCCTGTATGTATTGGTATAAGATTTTTAGTTGGTCACAATTGTGAATGGTGTTGTCGAGTTATTGTTTTGTTCTTTTACAATCTTGTTATATTTATATTAGAAAAATTCTTTATTTCATTATTTTGTAACATTTTGATCATTTATCATCTATTTGTACCACTTTGATCTTTTGCTTTATTTATTTGTAATATTTTAGTCATTTATCTTTTGACACTCTACTTTGTGACCTATTTACAAGGCCTGAAAAGATTTGATATTCTCAACTAAGTCGCCAAATGGTGATGAAGAGGTGGAATCAATAAAAAAAATTAGCTTGGAAATGGTTTTTTTACTGAAGGAAGCTTAAAGAATTTCATTAATAATAATATTGTGAATACAAGTAGGTGTTTCAGTGAATGTGGAGCTGATTTAGTCGAGACATACATAACTGAATCTGAGTACATTCAAATTACAAAATAATTTATTGGTTCTACATGTACAACAAGTGCAACGTAGTAAACCGATACAAAATGGCGGAAGGAAACCAATGAAGCTAAAACAGAATAAGTAAAACAAGGAAAAAGACGATAATCTTCTAATTTGATTACACCGGCTGACGAGACTACTAATCCTCGGTGAATCCTACTATCCAGTTATGGTAACAGGGGGTTCCTGATAGTTAATCTCTAACATAATTTTCATAACATAATTCATAACACATAAGCATAAATAAAGCGTAACACAAATTATTATCTTGTTCGTTTTATAATTACAAGGGCACTTTGAGCTGAGCGGTCTCAGAGGTCTGACATATCTGTCTGCGACTGAAAACAAACGTCGACACAAATAAAACTCACAATCATGACCTAATTGGATTTTGAAAGAATCCCATAATGTGGTACAAAAGTATCCACACACGATTGATTAACTTTTCTAATCTATTCCTAAGTGGTTATCCTACCCATGATATCCCTTCCAGGGGAATCACTAATTGTCCTAACTTCCTAAGTTATCACCTAAATTGAGTTAACAATAACACTCTAATTATATATTGAAGTATCAAATCCACTAAAATAATATGGAATATGGAAGAAGTAAGGATATAAAACGAGTGACATTTTCTCAAAATTGGAAATTCTACAAGTAATATTCTGGCACGCTCGCTTAGCCAGCGCATTCAAGCTCCCTAGGCGAGCATTCATCCTTTCTGCCAAGATTTCCTCGCTAAGCGGGGATGATCCTCGCTTAGCGAGTAAGTCTAGAACCAGACTTATGAAGGCTAACATTGACCACTTCAAGGCTCGCTTAGCGAGAGATGCATAACATGAGAGATGCATAACATGCCTCTGTTTTGTGTTTTATTCAAAATTTCAAAAGTAAACCACATACAACCATTATTCCTTCCAGTGTGGAAAAGTAGCTAAACTAGCCTAAGAACCCACCTGAACTAACGCTTGATTGATGCATTGATAAAGAGACTACTACATGCAGAGCAAAGAACGGATGTCTTCATCCTCGCTTAGCCTAAGAACCCACCTGAACTAACGCTTGATTGATGAATTGATAAAGAGACTACTACATGCAGAGCAAAGAACGGATTTCTTCATCCTCGCTTAGCGAAGATTGATACTCGCTTAGCGAGTCTTCGAATAAAGAGCCCATAATTTTCTGCATAAATGCTGAATCAGGTCCTCAAATTTAAAATCGTCCACATAACTCAATATTGAACCAAAATTAGTGAAACTTGTGTTTAAATGACTGGAATTTCGTTAGCTATCCATAGAAACATTAATCACTCAATTCAGAGCTACAAGAAGAGAGAAATTACTATTTTATTGAAGCCATGTCCAAGAATACAGGTTTTACCGATCTTCTTCAAATCCTCCTTGTTTCTTAACAACCCTTCAAGACTTCCATGGTGGTTTGAAACACGTGCAAAGAAACTCAAATTTGAGCTTGATAGAGAGCATGAAATTTAGGGAAGAAGGAATGAAAATGGAACAGCTAACTTACCCTTTTAGAGCTTGAGACCTAAGGAACTTAAATTTGATTTTGCATGTGGATTTTGGTGGTTGTTTGACGAGGGTTGGTTGATGTTGTTGTTGTTGTCAAGGTGTCAGAAAAGAGAGGGAAGGAAAAACTTTGTCGAAGACTAAAGAGGAATGAGTGAATGAATGGTTAATTGACTTGGTTACTTATGTACTCTCCATTATACAATGGAATTTGCTTTTTAGGCCCCCTTTGATGCTCCTTGACCCCCCAAAAATCGCAAAATACCCCCACTTTATGACCCAGGACACTTTGGTTTCTAGGATATGAAATCAAAACAATTTCATATTGTAGGATACGAAATTGTGTTTACGCCCAAGAACTAAGAACAAGCGTAGCTTAGGCACTTATTTTAACCCAAAAAACCATGATTTCGTATTCTACGATATGAAAACGCATCTTTCGTATTCTACGATATGAAAACGCTGTCATTCGTATCCTACGGTCCGAAATTAATATTTTTTGTATCCTAGCTTCTAAAATCACAGACTTTCGTATTCTAAGTTATGAAATCCATCAAAATGGTTACAAATTGAGAAGAACAAAATGAGTTGAATAAAACGTGAAATAGAAAGTGGGACGATTTTTAGGGTTCTAGATGGGGCGATCTTACCTGTTCTATGACTCCAAATGAGTGTGAGAATCTTCAATGAATGAAGAAACATTGATTTGAAGTCTTCCAAACGTCAAAAAATCGTCTAAGATCGTATTTTGAAGGTTGAGTGTTGAAGTGGTTATGAAACTAACGCTAGGGCACCCGACGGAAATATAGGTCGACTTCGTATCTTAGAATACGAAATTAAGCGTTTTCGTATTCTAGAATATGAATTTGAAGCGTTTTCAAAAAAAATGTGTATTTCATATTCTACGGGATGAAACCTTAAAAAAAAATCAAAAGAATGCCTATTTTTTTTCAAAATTGTTTTTTAACGCGCAACAAGGCAAGCTTACCAGACATTAAGGTGTTTAACATTGTTTCGTATCATAGGATACAAAATTGGGTTATTTCGTATCCTAGCTTACAAAATCTTTCATAAGGGCATTTTTGTCATGATGGGAGGCCTGAGAGTAATGAAGAGGGGCCTAAATAGCAATTTTGTTATCCAATTATTACTTTGTCCTTCTTGGTCATCACCAACTTATTTGTTCTCTCTCTCTTGGTAATTTGTCTTACTAATCTTTAAATTTCACTTCTATCTTTAATTAAAGTTTCTAACTGTTGTGAAAATGAATAATTGGTTGTTCATTTAATGTGTGGAAGTTGGAACATTGTGATTGAAAATGAAAAAGTAATAAACATATTGGTCTTGAAGGACTTGTAACTAAGGCGTGTGAATTGAAAAAAGTGAAGTGGGAACAAGTCCCACATAGGAGAGATCACTCTCTTTTGTGAACGGCGGACCGTGCACACCTTGTCGAATATCACACACACGCGCGCCGTCCGGCCAGCACGGCTCGGGCCGGGCTTGGACCTAGGTGATATGTTATTTTTTAGTCACGAAGTTAATTAATTTTTTATTAGTTAATTTGAATGGTTTGACCGACATTGACTCGCCGTTGGCCGCTTCCAAATGGATCGTCATTAATCCGCTTAATCACACGTTAAATTTTTGTCCCCCATGCTTTAATCCCTTGTCTGCTCGTTTCTGTATTTTGATCGGTCTTCCTCTTCATTTTGGTTTTGACTTGAAAAACTTATAACAACACAAAAACAAAAATTCTCCCTTCATATTTTCTTTGCAAAATATTTTTATTTTCGTTTGTGTTTCATTGGTTTGGAGACCAATATTGAAGTATCAGTTAATTTGATATTGTCGTATCAAATTTCTGAGTGGTTTTGTTGAACCATTCAAGGTGTTTCTTGTCGATCGTTACAGTGCAAGTTATCGATTGAAACAGTTGAAATTGGGTTGTTTTATCCTGGAGGCGGCGCGGTTGATTGTCTGTTTTGCACAATTTTAGCAGTACCACAAAGTGTCTTAAAGAGAGCAACTTGATCGTGACTCAGCCAGCAAATTCTTCTACCCCAATTTTATTTCAAAAATTATTTTTTAAAATCAAACACAATACTAACTACTACTTTTATTATTAAGCAGAGATGGGATGTTACATGACATGTTAAATTGGACACACCAACCAGCATACCCAACTCTAACGGTATATAGAAACATAATTTTTATGCTTTGCCCTCTTCCTATACAATAAAAAAATGTTATTGTGATATAATAATCTATTATTTTGTGTATAGCAACAGTTCTACCAACAAAAATATATGGCTTCTGTCAAAAATAGTACTAAATAATGCACATAATTCCAAATTGCCATGAAGATAGACTCCATCTTATATCATGCACTCATATATAATTACACAAATTAAACAATATGAATCTCGCAAAGAAGTAAAAAATCAATGAAAAAATAATATTTTTTCACATTCTATCTATTGTCTATAGTTTTAATTAATCACAACTAGAATATGAAATAAATAATTTATAAAAGTCTACTCAGGAAATTGTATATTTTTCATATTCCTATATGTATAGTGACAAGAAACGATTGATAATGTTCATACCAAAGTGTTACCAGTTAATTCACTGATTGGTTCATTCACAGTTTGTTTTAAGTCTGTCAGAACATGATCGTGATTCAACCGATTGAACTATGACATGAAGATATCACCGGTTATTAAAACATTGTCCATACACAAGAAATAACAACACTTCAATCTGAGAATTATGCTGACAATACCAGAAGTACCTAACTCAAACTGGAATGCATGTTCATAACAATGCTTAGAAATGTCTTACGAAGCACACACAATTACCAAATTTAAAACATTAACACGTCGAAGTTTGAAAATATCTCAAATTTGAAACATGATTGAACATCTTGGTCTAATGATTGGGACCCAAAAGTGCGAGAAGAAAAGCCCTGTAGTTTCCAGATGTTTCAGAGTGAACTGCATCATTCAATGTCTTCTTGTATTTCTTTGCATATTCAGCTTTGATATATTGCATATCAATTTCAGTCCTTGTTACAATGATCCTTATGAGTGTGCTATCATTAGTCCCCATACCTTTCATTGCCTTATGCAACACCTGAATGGTGGCAAAAAACATGAATAATATACAAATTTCGTGTATAAGAAAGTTAGGAACCACAATATTCCTAATCTATGAAGCATTGACATAGATACAAACATCGGACACAACCATGATACTGACACATAGAGATAATAATTTAAGAAAACTGAAGTGATTGAATGTAACCAACCAATGTGTTAGTGTCGTGTTGATGTCAGACATTGGACATTTCTTAAAACTGAAATGCCGTGCTAAATAGTCTCTAGTATTGGTAAATAATAATACATAATGGAATGTTTGGATAACAAATTAATTAAACGTTTATCATGTAAGTGCTTATGTATAAGCTATTCTATTGGCTGTTTCAATAAGCTCTCTCAATCAGTCTCACTAATGGTTTTTTTTTTTGAAGCAGTCTCACTAATGCTTTTTTTTTTTTTTTGAAGCAGTCTCACTAATGCTTATGTCAATACATATAAATGCAAATAAGTCAATCCAAATAAGCTCATGTATAATACAGTATACAATGGTAATGGTAATTAGTATGCCACATAAAACACAAAAACTATGGCCATCACATAAAAACCTACAAGAAGCATTTTTCCTAAAGTTGAAGTGAAGATGAATATACCTTTGCAAAATACTTTGGTGGATTTGTAGCACATTCACTAATAGTCAAAAGCGCATGACCGAAATTCCCCGATGCTTCATTCTTTACTGCCTGTTATAAATTCAGGTTGAAATTGAATACATCAATAGATAAATGAAGTTGAAGTTTTATAAGATTAATTTGATCACAATACCTTCTTCAATGAGTGACCATACATGTCCTGATAATACGCACTGACCGCAGCCAAATGTGCGCCACTCCGTTGACTGAATATTTGGACAAAAGTCTTTTCATCGGTTCCCAGTTTTTTCTCCCCCGCTTTGTATAGAACCTTTGCATCCTTCTGAGCAAAGTCTCTATCTACCTCAGGCCCTTCGTGGCGAGGGGTGCTTAGATATGCAAGCAAGATCTTAACAAATTTTTCACATAAAGGGATTAGTTTTTAATAGTTGCAGCTCCTTTGTTTTATTAACTTGAAAATAACTAAAAACATTATCATGAAAGCAAACAAGGAATCATGTGATGAAGTTTTTGCATTTTATGAGAAACAACTAGAAACTACGGTGAATTTTGGCCTCTAACATTTTGAATCTAGAAAGAAATAAACACTTAAAATTGCTTATCTCACTATCAGAAAAAGTTGAAATAACAACTGGAAATAGAAATGGAAAAAATTAAAATTGGTCATCCTCTAATACATAGGACAAAATTAGAGACAGATTTCGCATTTTTTTGTCTCTGAATTTCCGTTGCTATTTGAACTTATAATGGCATGCACTATACTTGGCAGAAGTAATATGATAGGATAATCCTTCATGTGACTAATTTGTGATGCCACACACAAGAACAAGAGAAGGTACGCATAGAAACCTCACCTTTTTATGGTCTCCGGAAGTGTTTAATTCAATTTCTTGCTCGAGATAAACACCAAACTTTGAATGGTAGAGCTGTTTTAGATATTGTAGTTGGGATGGAGTGCGCGAACATATTACTTCGGTAGCAGCTTCAAGGTTTCTGTCTACGACTAGAGATTTCCTAATGATTTCTGCATCACGTGCTGCAGGGTCAGGCAGCCAAAGCAGAACTGCAGTCTGATAAACCGAAAAGTATAAGATAAACAATGAAATATTATACGAAATGCAACTACTAGAAAATTTGAAGAGACCAAGTACTAAGTTATTGAAGACTTAATGTACGTTGTTAGATCTTTCAATTCAAGGTTTTATTGGATTGATTGATTTTGCATTCTACAAAAAGTTATTACATTGTGTAATGTAAAAGATTGATATATACTGTATTCTGAATTGTAAATTAGTACCTCTAGCTTTCCACTGAGCTCCGAAACTAAGCGTTTCGAAAGCTCTTCAGAATATGTTGTTCGATATTCTTGTTGGATGTAAGCACGCTGAGTCGCATCTCGATGAGCAAGAATATTGATCACAGCAGTTGTGTCACACCCAAATCCTGCCAAAACACAGAATTAAAATGAAAGGTTTCATGGTAAACAACCACATATCACAGTACACTTCATAAGTAATCTCTTAATACAAGGAATAATTCAGATGATGCCTTCGGAAATAACCACATTCACAGTACATTTTTTTCTAAAATGAAATTAAATGAAAAATAATATACTATATTTTTTCAATATATGAAACAATTAGAGTTAAACTCTCCTTCTCTCTCTCTGAAGCTTCTAGAGTTCATTTCCCCCTCTTTTACTATTTCATATATATAATTTTCAATCTTCCAAAAAATTGATGCTATCAATGTTGCAACAGTTTCAATTTTAGCTTTTAGCATTGGCAGTTTATCATATGATTTGGGTGTACATTGAACAGTGGTTATAACTAAGGGGCAAATTTCATCTTCAACTTCAAGTCAATTTTGTAAGGTTAAGTTCGGCAAAACTCAAACTCCAAGATGGTATCAAAGTCTATCTATTGAACTACTCGTTAAAAAATCACACAGGTCAAGCTTCAGATATCAAGTCCACATAAGGTCCTCAACTTACTTTTCAAAAACACTATGTAAAGGGAAGTTCGGTTTTGCCGTAACAAAAATTGATTTTGAATGAATTGATTCTGGATTAAAGTAGGTTGAAGTTAAATTGAATTATATGTTAGAAAACATCCATGTAAAAATCAATTCTAAAGGCAAAAACTCCAAATTCTTGTTTCAAGTTGGAATCATTTCTAGTTACAAAATCAATATTAATTGAGAACAACCAAACATATCAAAATCAATTCTACACCTCTAGAATCAATTTTAATTCCACCAAAATGGAACCAAACATGCACTAAAGTTTTAGTAAGTGTATATTTGTTTCCACTTCTGGAGAGGCCAAAATTGATTCTAGGTTTCTTTACTTGAAGTTAGAAATTGAAACTTCTATTTCCAGAATTGAGTTTTAACCACAAACTTTTTGTTCAACTCACTTTTACACTAATGTATCCCTGATATAAACCACTCTCAACCAAATTTTAGCCAGAATAAATTTTACATAATCAATTCACTCAAAATCAATTTTTCCACCACAAAACCAAACACATTCATGTAAAAATCAATTCTAAAGACAAAATCTCCAAATTCTTGCTTCAAGTTGGAGTCAATTTTAGATGCAAAATCAATTCTAATCGATCATAACAACCAAACATATCAAAATCAATTCTACACCTCTGAAATCAATTTTAATTCAGTCAAAAGAGGAACCAAAACCTACACTGAAACAATTGAAGAACATGCATGCTACATCTCTAAGAGAGAGAGAGAGAGGGAGAGAGAAAGAGAATATACCTTTGAAAGCACGGTAAAGTTGCGTAGCATCATCTCTAGGTGAAGGAGGAATTGGAGGAACAATCAGTGTAGCCATCTTCTTCTTGTTCTTACTCTCAAATAAAACAGAGATAACAGAAAAAGTAAAACAAGAAGAAAAAAGAAACAAGAAAGATTTTAAAGGAAACGAAGGACAGTGATGTATGCAATAACAGTTGTTCAACCACTAGAAAGAGAGTGCGTAATTATGTATTTAATCATTTTTTTCTATTCTTGTCAACAAAACGTACCATTTGGAAAACATGCAATTTATAGTATATTAATCAATTATAGTTGATTTTTAGCTTCCTTACAAAATAAAATCAATTATAGCTGACTAATAAATGTAGTCACTACAAAATTCAAGTAATTGAAAATTATTATTATTATTATTATTATTATTATTATTTTTTGGGTGCAAATTGAAAATAGTTATTCAATTAAGTTCATTGAAGATTATACTTTTTGACCGGCCAAGTCTTTATTTTTTTTTTATAATGACCAGCCCAAGTCTTTTAACTGTTTAAAAGTCTTTGCGTGTTTTTAATTTCTTTAAAATTTTTGTTTTATAATGACCGGCCAAGTTTTATTTTTTTTAAACAGAAACCGTTTGTGTGATCCGCTTTTTTTTTATTACCGTTGCTATATTATAGTGCGCGTCTTTCTTATTATTTTTTTTCTTGTTTATTCTAATTTTATTTTTCTATTTTTCACAAAGTGCAGTTTTAATAAAAATATTTTTGTTAATTGATAATTACTTAATCTTCTTTTTTTGTTGTACTTAGTTCTTAAGAAAGAAAAGAAAACTGAAAACCAACTTTGAGCGAAAGTTATTTTTCAACATATCCAAATATCGATTACTATATATAAAAATGATACAAATTTTATGGATGACTTTTTCATTATTCCTATTTTACCCTTAAAAAAAACTACCAAAAAAAATAAAGTAACCACATTTCCAAATTATTAGCACAATTGTTGAATAAAATCACCAAATTAATAGAGATGATTTGTTATTTATTATCTATTACTATTATCTATACCAATATATAAAGAATACCCCCTTTCGCACAGACTTTTCTTATTGTCATTTTTGCCCTTCACTCTATTTAAATATTTGTATATGTTGAAAAATAATTTCCACATAAAATTAGATTAAGTAACTATTTATATTTGCACAATAGAGAATATCGATCACACAAACGGGCTGGCGGCTAGTTTGAATAGAATGAATGACAAAAATTACAATATAAAAAGTCTACACTAAAAATGATATTCTCGTTATAGTTTATATATAGGTAAGAATAAATATGTATTGATATATTTGTTAATTTGGATGTTTCGAATATGTTCAAAAATAATATTTATAAATAATTTGCATTGTTAATGCTATTTGTGAATCTATCAAACTTATACATATCAATGGTGTATCGATGTATATCTAATAAATAAAATGTCCACCTTAAAATAAAGGTATCTACGTGTCTTTAATTTCTTAGAATAAGTTATTTGATAACCACGAAGTCAATGAAATTGGAATAGTGTTATCTTCAATGAAAGAAACCTAATAAAAAGCATCATTTGGCCTAATTTATTTTAAATTTTTATTCAATAAAAGAATAAGCTAGGTCAAATATATTCTCAACAAGTTCTTAGTAGAAAAAAATTAGTAAGTTTTTGTTTCTTCGGATATTTAATTACAACTTTTCAAGAAGTTCTTAGTAGAAAGAGAATATATATATATATATATATATGGGAGGGATCAAATTACACCAGTGTAAATTTAAAAAAGTTACACTCATTAATACCCCTTGATTTCATTTTGATCTAATGGCTATTAAAAAATCACTTATAGGCTCACATAACTTCATTACTAAATAAAAAATTTCCATTTATATTTTCTTACCTTCCTTAATTTCTACAGCCATATATTATTGAAGTTTATTTTATTTTTTGACAAAATCATATTATATATTGGAGTTACTACCACCATAATGATTAATCTCATGAAAGCTATATTCTTGAAAAATTCACAAATGGTGTCTAACATAGAAAAAGTCTGTAATTATCTCGTCTTCTCTAAGTTTCTAACCACAGTTGCTATATTCAACGACTTGGTCAACTTAATTATATTGGATAGTGCTTATGTCATTCCATCCGTTTTGTGTCGAATTATTTTTATGCTTCAAGCTTATTTCTAAATTAATTTTGCTGCCCGGTTTTTCCATTGGAGTGGGAAATGGAAATTTGTTGGCTCTTGGGTTATGGGGAACAAAGGTGCTGGAGAACCACATATTAACGAAGCTGTAATTTTTTTAAAAAAATTGTGTTCCATATTGTAACTTTTTTAATAATAATATTATAGAGAAAAAATTTGTTTTCCATATTATACCAAAACAGTGGTGATATATGGAGTGAACAATGGAGAAAGTTGCAAGAAAAAAGTATAAGCGGAAAAGGAATGTAAGAAAATAAAAAAAGAAATTTTTTATTTAGTAATGAACTTATGTGAGCCTATAAGTAATTTTTTAATAGCCATTAAATCAAAATGAAATCAAGGGATATTAATGAAAGTTACACTCGTGTAATTTGATCCCTCCCCATACATATATATATATATATATATATATATATATATATATATATATGGGAGGGATCAAATTACACTAAGTGTAACATTTGAATTTTGTAAAATTTTGTAACGGTGAATCTAACGGTGAATTTTGTAAAATTTGAATTCGTTAAAGCGTTATTGAGCGGTGTAACATTACTCAAATGTTACACTTAGTGTAATTTGATCCATCCCCATATATATAAACATTATTTCTTTTTCTTTTAGCAAAAAATTAATTTTAATATGTTTTTATTATAATAGAAAAAAAATTTACAAAAAAATAAAATAAAAAACAAAATCTGAAGTTTACGTTTAAAAGTAAGAGAAGTACTTTTGCACCCCCCCCCCCCCAAGGTTTCCTCTTTGACCCCTTGGAATGACCATAGTATTCCCTCGCCATCTAAAAAGAGAGCACTTTTCGCACTCTAAGTAGTGAGTGTCAATATTTTATACTCAAGAAAGAGAGCATTGTTCACATTCTAGAGAGCGAACTGTTTTTTTCATGATTTTTTCATCCATAGGGGTGCCGACGTCCAGTTTGAGTATAAAATATTGACACTCGCTACTTAGAGTGCGAACTAAGAAATAGATTGCTACTTAGATAGCGAACTCAGTTTACACTTTAAAAAGGTGAAGAGGACAAAAAAAATTAACTTTTATAAGGTTCGCATCCTATGATGCAAATTGTGGTGTTTCTATTTTTACAATTTTACACACTCGTTTCCTAAATAGCGAGGGGTAAAAATGAAACGACGTGCGGTACTTGTGAGACTTGCGGGTGCAAAAAGTAAAGCACTCAAAATGAGCCCAATTAAATAGGCCTCTCTGTTTAGCCCCTACATAAATAATGGACTGAGTTAAAGAAATAGTGTAGAAACAATTTTGTTCGTCCTACATTTAAAAGATTTTTTTTTTTTGAGAATTTCTTTCATATTCTTCCTTCTTCTTTTTTTTAGTTTTTTGTTTTTTGTACGTTTATGTTGTTGTTTTCAAATGGCCACATAATCCGTGGATTGCTCATATCACTTTCATCGGTGTTGTTTAGTCATCATGGTTGGGAGTAATATGGTAATTGATGATGGACTTTTTATGTCCTAATTAATTGAGGACAATATGAGTAACTCAAGCAGGTCCTACCTAGCTTACAGTGGGTCCATGCAAATGGAACTCTTCCGAACACAAATGAGATTGTCATATTCCGCTAAACTGGTAGGTGATAATATTAAATCGTATGGCTTAATAATGTATTATTTCTGCATAAGCCCCCGTTTATTTTTACCCCAAGCCCATGTTTACTTTTACCTCGTTTTAGGGTTAAGAATGTATTATTTTTGGAGTCATGCTAACTAGTGTTCCCGGAGCATTAGTTAAAGATACAAAAAAAGCAAATTTTGGATTGGAAATAACACTTTTCTTATTTTATTTAAGTTCTAGTTTCTTTTTGCCCCAGCTCGAGTTTAGTTTTTCCCAAGAGATAGTCTTGTATGGGCACAAGGATTTGGGCACAAAATTTAGGCACACACTCACAAATCAAAAAAATTAAAAGAAAAATAAAATAGTCACATCAATTAATATAACTTTAATCATTTTCTATTTATTTTTTTTAATTACATGTGAGTGTGCCTAAATTTTAGGTGTTGTAGTTGTGCCTATAGTAGACTTTCTCTTTTACGATAAGATATAAAAAAGATAATGGTTAAAGATAATGGTTATTGCTGTGAATTCGTCTAAAATATCACACCAATGTTCAATGAAATCTTTAATGTGTAACAACCAATAAACAAGTGGCTAAGTAATAATAATCAAAGTGATGAAAACGATAAAAAAAGAACACGTGATAATTTATTTACTCATTTTTGTCCAAATTGACCTATTATGGGGAGATGGCGGTTCTCCATTCCACTGGAATCGAATAAGTAACTTACACATGGAGATCACAATTGGGTTACAAGAATTATTCTTCAATCCAAACTCTACCCAAATTCTGAATCTCTTATCATGATCAAGAGAGTCAATTTGATCTAGTCTACCCAAGATGAATACAATAATTCTTTGCCTAACCCTAAGGTTATACCAAGAAACATTTCTCTCTAAAACTCCAACCTTTGTGTTGCGGCAAATCCTTATTTAATATTTATATTAAACTTTGTTTTAAATAAACAAAAAAGTTGTGTTATGTTCTCTGACCGGTGGTGTTCACTACCTGAAAAGCGGACACCTGCATGATTCACTTACTAATAAGCGAATGGATGAGTTGGTTCGCTTTCTACATTGCAAACCCGACTGTTACAGAATAGCAGGAAAATAAAAGTAAATACATTGCACTAGAAAACTTTTAATAACAACAATTTTATTCATTTTCATTCAAAGCATATATAGAATTACATTAGACAGAAATAATACATTCCGAACTTCTAATTGATGTGACTATTTTATTAAAAAAAATAAATAGAAAATGATTAAAGTTATATTAATTTATGTGACTATTTTATTTTTCTTTTAATTTTTTTGATTTGTGAGTGTGTGCCGAAATTTTGTGCCCAAATCCTTGTGCCCATACAAGACTATCTCATTGGGAAAAGAGAAAGTCTATTATAGGCACAACTACAACACCTAAAATTTAGGCACACTCACATGTAATTAAAAAAAATAAATAGAAAATGATTAAAGTTATATTAATTGATGTGACTATTTTATTTTTCTTTTAATTTTTTTGATTTGTGAGTGCGTGCCTAAATTTTGTGCCCAAATCCTTGTGCCGATACAAGACTATCTCATTGGGAAAAGAGAAAATCTACTATAGGCACAACTACAACACGAGAAAATCTACTATAGGCACAACTACAACACCTAAAATTTAGGCACACTCACATGTAATTAAAAAAAATAAATAGAAAATGATTAAAGTTATATTAATTAATGTGACTATTTTATTTTTCTTTTAATTTTTTTAATTTGTGAGTGTGTGCCTCAATTTTATGCCCAAATCCTTGTGCCCATACAAGACTATCTCCTTATCGTATCTTTATTACGTCTTATATCACTTCCGATTAATCATATTTTGCCTACCAAACATATGGTAAATTAAATAGATCCTACATGATAATGTGATTGTGACATGAGACATTTTTTCACCAACAAATAAAAGTGTGACATGTCAAGACAAAATCTAAACAAACTTGATAACCGATTCGCCTCATAAATTCATGGATGATTTTATCATTATTTTTAATTGATGGGTGATTCTAGATGAGACATTACTTACACACAAAAAAAAAAAAAAACAATATTTGACTGGTTCACATTAATCTCAATCTTTCTCTCCTTAAATAATGTTCTCGAATCTCACGTGTCATCTTTATATACTTCCTTCATTCCAACGTTTCACCCTCACATCACATGTGCCACTACCTCAAAACATTCATCATCATTCTACAACACCTTCATAACAATATTTTCAATCTACTCAAAATCATCATTTAAAACATTAACAAAAACAAAAACCTTCAAACACAAACATTGATTGATTCTATAGCTATCTTCAAATTTTGTTCTTGTATTTCTTTTGCCACACCCCATTTGTTCCTTCATCATCAAAACACATTCATTTTTTTTATAATATATAGTATAATATTCATATTCACATCTAGTTTTAGCTTTCTACTATATTAGGCAAAAACATCCTTAAAATAATTTTTACCTTAATAACAAACTTACAAAAAAAACTATTATTTCTCTAATTTTAGTGGTCTTTTTTTCATTGTTATGAATTTTTTGAGAGAAGAAAAAACAAATTTTGGAGAAGATTTTCTTGATAAAAATCAAAAGGGTGATTGAATCTAAAAAAAAATGCGTTTATTTTAAAAGAAAGCGCCTATTTTTCATTAAGAGCATTGAAAAGTCTTCTTGTGTTAATATCAGCAATGTTTATGGTACTTTTGTTACCATTTAGAGGAAGAAGAAGGGTATCACCGGTTGAAAAAGAGGACAAGATTCAAAATCATGAATGTTGTCATCATCATCATCACCGGAAAGGCGCGGTGGTGCGCGTTCCGGCGAAGATTGTGCCGTGGAAGAGTGCTGGTGGTGGTAGTGGTGTTGGTGTGGTTGCAATGAAGGTGATGGATCATGTAATGAGGAGGGAATTGGCTATAAGAAGGGTTTTGGAAGATGGTGATGAGAAATGTATGAGAGAGTATTGGCTTTTTGGAACTAAAAGAGGTGACACAATTTTCACACAATGTTGGACACCTCTTTATGTTAAGATTAGGTATGTTTATATGTTTGGATTCTTCAATATTAATCATAGTTTTATGATTATAATCAAAATGATATTGTTTGATGGAATTTAATTGACCTTGTTTTAAAAAGTGTTATGATTTGTGTCATTTTTAATTGATCTATTTTTGAGGGATAGATATGTGATTTGATGAGAGAATAAGAAAAGAATTTTGTGGTAGCAATAAAATCAAGAAAAATAATGTATTCCTTTACTTCCAATATGATATGATTTAGCTTTGTTATTATTAAGGATGACAAAAACAAAAGCATGGGATGCAAAATTTGTCCCTTGTCTTTTTATCATTCAATGCTTTGTATTGAAATTTTTCCCCCTTCAACACTTTGTATTATTTGTGGTAAACTCTAAATAGCTTATATCAGTATTGTCAATCGAGGATTGTGAAAAATAACGATTTGTTCAAATTCTGCTTCACAACAATGCAATATAATGTTGAATGCTCATATAGCCATTATTTGACAATATTTGTTAATAGTGTATCGCGGAATAATAGTGATTTGTGATTGTCCTGTGAGCTAAGCTCAGTTGGCAGGACATTTGCATTATATATGCAGGGGCTGGAGTTTGAACCCCGGTCATCCCACTTATCCATCTTAAGAGTGGAATTTCTAGCCACTAGGCTATTTGACCAAAAAAATAACGATTAGTGATTTGTTCAAATTGTGCTATACTATAGTGCCACTATTTAACAACATTGGCTAATATTTTACCTACTTTGTGTGCAGGGGACTTGTTATTGTTATGCATGGTCTTAATGAACACAGGTTTGTAATTTTAGACAATTTATAGTTCTTAAGATTTTCACATTTTTTCTATTGCTTCTTGCTTATCCTAAAGCTATTTCCTTTATTTTGTACCAGTGGTAGATATAGTAATTTTGCAAAGCAGCTAAATGCTAATGGCTACAAGGTTTATGGAATGGATTGGATTGGTAAGTAAGAACCAATTATATAATTAATGAGCTTGTGTTAGTTATATCTGAGGAATAGTATAGTTGCTATTCAACTTATGATTCATGAATTTGGTACTAGATCCTTTTGTGTCCTTCTTTCCTTATTATACTAAATACTATTTTCATGTCCTTGTCCATGAACTAAATCCTACTAATATACTTTACGTTATGCATGATCTTGTAATTACATCACATTTACATTATATAATATGGACCAATAATACATTGGTCTGAGTGAAATTGAACTCGTATCTCGTAAGTAAGGTCTAGGAATTGAGACTTGTGGATGGAAAAAAATGTGGTTGGAAGAAGAGACCCAAGTAAAGGTGGCCAACCAGGTTACCCGGTGGAGATCAACCATTGACATATAAACTGATGGATACTTTGCACCGATAATATTGTTCAAAAAAACATTATTTGATAAAGAGGAGGATTCATCGACTAATATTTCATCGGTTTCGCAGAAACTTTTCAATTTGGTAGTCGATATTGACATAGACACACACAAACACATGATAGTCGATATTGACAAAGACACGTAGAGACCAGTAGTGATTAAGTGTAACCACATGATATCGTGTCAGTGTGACATCAGACATGCCTTCAATCTGAAGTGTTGGTACTATATAGGTTATTTACTTATAACCTTCGAAAGCATTTTCTATAAAGCACAAAAACTCAAACACATCGAAAATGATACTGACATAGACATGTAGACCGCAGTAACAATTTGATAAAGTAGAAGTCATTGAATGTAACTGCTTTTGCCAGTGCCTTCAATCTGAAGTGTCGATTGAGCGTTTTACCTTCTAGGGGATGTGTTCTTGAAGTTGTGTCTATTTTATAGTATGAAATTGTGAAGAAATCTTAGTCTTGCCAAATTTTATGTCGTCCTTTGATTATATGATACTTCCAATGCATTATAGAAAACAGTGATTGCTTCATTTTGTTTATTAGTTTAGTGACCATCATCATTCTTCAACATGCATCTATATTTGGATGTTGCAGGAAGATGCCTATTTGTGCGATAAAGTAAACATGTGAAGCTCCTGTATATAAGTAAGCTTATCATCTGTGTGAAATTGTGTCTGACTCAATATGTTTAAGATTCAAATGGAAGTTTAGATTAACAATTGAAAATTTCTATAAATTCACGATTCTTACACAGATAAGTGTTCTTTGACTTTCTTAGATTTTAAAAAATTTCCTGTTTCATTAGAGGTTTATGTGGTCTTAAAGTATTTCAAGGATTAGATAAGTTTTGGCTTTTAACAAAGTCAAGATACTTCTTGTGTGTTTGGTTTTGCGGTGACATAAGATGACTATGAATGAGTTGATTCTGTAAAATTGATTATATGTAAGTTGAATGTAATCTGATTTATGTTTAGATATATTAATGTAAGCGTGAGTTTAACAATAAACTTAGGCGAAAAGTCAATTCTACTCGATAACATCTAAACCTTGTATGTTTCATTCATTAACATTGGATGTCTTGTCTTCATAAGGTTATGTGCTGCATATGAATCTGTTATGAAACCTTGTATGTTTTATTCTCTAATCTGGTTGATTGTGTTCTTTTCAATTTTCCTCTCCCATTTTTGTTTTAATGATCTGTATTCATATTTTAGGTCATGGTGGAAGTGATGGTCTGCATGGATATGTCCATTCACTTGATGATGCAGTTTCTGATTTGGTATGTTGATGGGTCTTTAGGAATTTTGTTGGGTCTATCTACAGACATAAACATGCGTCGATGTCCGATACCGACACTTATGTTTACATTGAATTATGTCATTTTCTCAAATTATTATCGGTGTCGATGTGTCAGTGTTTGTGTCATGTATGTTGTCCGTGTGCATGCTTCATAGCTTGTGGTATTGTTTGGACAGTTTATGGAAACCTCTAAAGCACCGACCACCACTTTTGATTTAAGGCACATCTGGTGTCCGACACCCACACAACATGAATCTTGTGATTACATTCAATTAACACATTTTCTAAAATTATTACCAAATTTGATGTGTCACTTGTTAATGTTGTGTTCATTGCATGTGTCAGTGTTTCATAGATGAAAATAGCTTTGACATGTTCGAAGCTGTTTTCAGCTTATTTCCATAAGATCTTCAAGTTAACTTATGAAAACAATTTAACTTTAACTTATCTTTTAATATAGAAATAGCTTTTATATAAGCCCCTATATGATAAGAGCTTTCGCTATAAGTTATAAAAGATTAAAAAAACTAAAAAATGTATGCTCGAGTTATCTTTGTTCTGATGAATCCTATTTTTTTTTATAAACAGAAAGTATTTATCGAGAAGGTTATATCTGAAAATCCTGGCCTTCCACTTTTCTGCTATGCACACTCAACAGGCGCAGCAATTACTCTTAAGGTATATAGCATTCTTGAAACTTACTTGTGAGTAAACAAGGTCGAGAACCAATCGAGTATTCAATATTCACAACTATGCATATTGTAGGCACTTCTTGATCCAAAGGTTGGAGCTTGCGTAGCTGGTGCTACATTCACATCACCTGCGGTTGGAGTTGAGCCTTCTCATCCAATTTTGGTGGTAAGCATAACGTTTTGGTCGCGTCTGACTTTTTTATAAAGGTTTTGTTTGCTAGTAAAATATGATAGATTAGTTAGCTGATAGCATGTGTGTATAGTCGATGGTTGATAAGTTAGCTGATTGAATTTGAAACGTTCGGTAAAGTTACTGGTTGAACTAACTAAAAATATAAAACAACCGAAAAATAATATTTTTGTTTAAATTTATAATTCGTGTTGTATTAAGTTACTCATCTCTATACTTTCTTCATTACAGGCACTTGCGCCGATACTATCATTTTTGCTGCCAACATTTCAATGTAATTCTGCATATAAAAAAGGTTTACCAGTTTCTCGAGACCCAGAGGCTCTTATTGCGAAATATTCGGACCCTTTAGTATGCACAGGACCTCTTCGAGTACGAACCGGCTATGAGATTCTTCAAATTACAAGCTACTTGCAACAAAATCTAAGAAAAATGAGAGTTCCATTTCTTGTTCTACACGGCACTGCTGATTCTGTGACTGATCCTACTGCTTCACAAAAACTATATGAAGAATCTTCATCAAGTGACAAAAGTATCAAATTGTATGAAGGATTTTCACATGATCTACTATTTGAACCTGAAAGAGAGGCTATCACTGAAGATATAATTCAATGGTTGAATAGTAGAGTGTGAAATTAGGTCAAGCAGTTAGGGGAAATGATTTGGATTCTCTGAAGTGAGTAAAGTGTAAAGTGAGGAAATCAAGAGTTCTGATTATAACAATCTCATGATTTGTTATGACGTACTTATAATATCTACCTTTAATTTATTATTTTATGGTTGATATTATTCACTTTACGCCAAAGTGAATCACTCACTTTAAAGGAGCTGGATCCGAGAGAAAAATGTGATGGAAGTTGAAGAGTTTGCATTTTGTTGATGAATTTTATGGGCTGTAATTGTGACAAAATACTTGTAGCAATGTATAATATTTGAGACATACTTTTGTTTTTGCTTATAACTATATACTATAATCTTTGCATCCTTTTGTCTCTATCATCCGGTAAACTGTAGAGACTTAAAGGAACTTGGTGTTTGTTTGGATTGACTTTGAATTTTGCATTTTGTCAAAAACAATACTGAATTTTGTCTTGAGTTTTTGAAGCTTGAATTTATATCTTTGCTTCAACAAAATTATGGTGTTGCTTTTTTTAGTTTTATCAAATAGTTTAGTGTTAAAAATTTATTCCTTTCGAATCTCGGCCACTACATATATAAGATAATATTTCTTCCAACTGAGTTATATTCAAATAGATTACAATGTTGTTTTAAGACAATATTTATTACAATGTTATTTTAATCAACTGAGTTATTAATGTCCCAACTTTGATTAATAAGATCAAATCGTTATCTTCAAAGGCTGACGCTCACGATATCCTTGTTTCGTTGATAGATATAGTTTAAGAGGATAGATTGATTTGGAAGGAGGAAAAGGATGGGTTTATTATGTTTGGTCCGGATATAGGAACATGACGAGGGAAAGAGTGACATGGAGCAAACTTAATGATCAAGACGCATGGGATGAGTTGTGGAAAGTTCAAACTCCTCCGAAAAATAAGCACTTGCTATGGCGTATTTGTAGAGGTTGTTTACCTACACGAGTGAGATTGAGAAGCCATTATGTGTAATGTCCCTTGGAATGGTCTTTATGTTGCAAGGTGAGGAGGAGGATTTGCACATATTTTTTAAGTGTGAAGTAAATAGAGGCTTGGAATGTGATGGGTCTTGAACAACAGCAGCGACATATAGAACAAAGACAGCAGCTGCGTATAACAGCAGTGCTGGAACAGCGGCAGCGCACAGCAGCAGTGCAGTTGCAGCCTCCATTACAAGACCGATTAAAATGTAATGTTGATGCTAATTTCTATAATGAGGGTCATGTAAATGGATGGGGGCTTGTGTATTCGTGACTGCCGCGAACGATCTATCTTTGCAGGTTCCAACTTTCTATGTGGAAGGCTCAACACAATTGAAAGGGGGACTATGACAATTAAAGAAGCTACACTTGAAGTGATCCAAAGAGTTTTCTCCCATGTTAGTTTTAAAAGTGACTCAAAAATTGTTGTAGGTGCAATTTTCTCTCGTTGTATCAGTCCATCCGAATTTAGTGCTTTAATTTCAAGTATTAAATCATCGTTATTGTTATTTGCCAACTTTGAGGTGAATTTATTAGACGACAAGCGAATATGGGCTGCTCATACTTTAACTAGGGTGGTCTATTTTTGGTCTAGTCATTGTCTTTTCAATTCTATTTCTTTTTGTATTGATAATCTTTTGATTAATGAAATGAATTGAGTTAGCTTCTATTAACAAAAAATTCAACTAAACTCCCCACCGTTTAAAAAAAACATAACAAACATTTGCTCTCACTAGGTGCATAAGCAAAAAGAGAAGAAAAAAACTGTGTCTGATTTTCTCGTTAAAACAAGTATTTCCTCATTGGTTAACGTGCCACAAATTTATTACCAATTTCTGTACATTATTTCAAATCATCAAATAAGAGAAACTAAGAGTGAATGCAATGAATTACAGCATTAACCAGTGACAGAGAGCAATCAATTTGTTTGTAAGGATTTGATGTGAATAACAAAATCTAAAGAAATAAATAAGCAAATATCTGATTTTGTAGGCAACTTTTCATTCTCAGTGAAAGCCAAATCCACTATATACAACACCAATCAGTGAAAAGTAGTTGGACTTCAATTGTGGCAATAAAAATTGGTCAGAACTCAGTACATATGAATTTGTACCCTTAAAATGTTGCATGGCATGATTAGAACTCATTTTAGGACAAAATGGTACCTTGAGTCAACATAGCTCTCCACATCCCAAAGAAATGAACCAAAAGTAACAGCTTCTAAAACAAGTCTTTTCAAACCACCAATGCTAATTTTGATGATTTCATCTTTTGAAGAATTGACTTTCCCATCTGGTGTTATAACAATTTCTGGTCTACCAAACAAGGCTTCTGTATGATTCTCAATGATGCTGATGGCCTCTTTGGATCTAATTGTTGCATATCTCTGTAATGTCTCGACATCAAATGACATCATATAGGAGCGCAACCTAGACACTGTTTTCTCATGACCAAATGCACCCGAACGGATTCCACTGTCAAGCCAAGCGGGGACTTCAGGGTGGGACATAACTTGAGACGGAACCTCAATACCGGCCATTCTTGTTTCATTTTCCACAGTTCGGCTAATGGTATTTTCATCAGGTAGAATTTTTATCGTCTTCTCTAGCTGGAACCTTTGGACAACACGTTTAAGAAAGTACCCATACATTACTGATGCTGCATAGACCTGTCCTACCCTGAGTTTGCTGATTTGAGCTACAGATGTTGAATCCCCTGATCGGTTACCGAGAAGGAGAGCCAAGTGGCTTTGGATCATCTCATAGGCTTCAGGCGAATGAAGCTTCTCAAGTTTTTCATCTTCGCTTGGCCATGAATCAACTTGACCTGATGGACGAGTCGTTATGGAGGGTATTAAAGAAATATCGGCATCCATAAATTTCTGCACTACTAATGTGTACAATATGTCTTCTATAGCTTTTCTCCTCTCTTTAGCCTTAACCTCGGCAATTCTTCTGTATAATTTGAAAGCCAGCTAAATGATTAGTACGCCATTTTTCTCCATTTTTGATAAAACATACCTCAGTACTTTATTACAGTTAAAAAACTTTCTAATAGAAAAGAGCTAGAAACAAAAACCTTTATGAATATTCTTGTCGTGTGAGATAAAAACCATTCATCAATACTAATATTTTTAGTACAATCTTTTTTTGTTTAGATTCAAACTAAATACAGTTGAATCTACATATGCATCAATGAAATATATCAGATCTATTTCACAAGTAAAGTCAGTACTTCATAAAGAGTAACTTAAATTCACTGACTACTTAATGTGCATTTCATGAGACCAGAAACAAGAGGTATTTCTCCACCAATTGATTACTTAAAACAATTTGATGAGATTGAAATGTACATGAAATGTAAATAATATAGAAGACAAGTATATCACCAAATGATAACTTAAAACAATTTGATGAGATTTGAAATGTAGTATGTACATGAAATGCAAAGTTTATACAGGAGACAGTATAACACTTAAAACCTGTACATTTAAAAAAAAAATATCACCAAAAACCTGTATTTTGTAAAGTACTCTTACTTCACATTTCCTTGTATATCATGTAATTCTTAGTATGATTTTTTGAAGTTCCTTATAGTATACATATTGCATAACTTAAACACACTGTCAGTCATTAAAATCAGTTTGGAGGTTTTATTTTCCTTAGGCATTATTTTCATTTACATTTCAAATTTACAATCCACTCTGTGGATGTATAGCTCTAATTAAATGTATGCAACAGCAACATGAAATATTGACAAAAATGTACTAAATCATAATCTCACATGCACACTAGATGCCATGATAAAATAATAGTGCTGATCATATTTTACAGCAATGGATTTGATGCGGCATAAAAAACTAAGACACAAACATCGATTGCCACTGATAGGCATACTAATAGCCAAGATTCCACAGTCAATTTCCTAACCATAAATCATTGACGGTGACAAAAGTCAACAAGCCCAAGTAAATATACTTATAGTAAAATGTGGCATCTATCAATTATGGGATCAATTGAAGACATTTTATTTAAGGTTTACTAATAAGAAAGAAACTAACTTTTCCCATACTTATGAACATATATAGACCATTTTATTTAAAGCAAAACATCAGATATTATCAAGTATAGACCATACCTGTACAAAACTAGGTCAGTTCCTGAAGCAGAAGGCTTTTCGTTATGTTCAGCACCATCACGATCAGTTTGGAATTGCTCTAGCTGCCGCTCTACTGCAGCAGACATGAGATGTGGGTGACTTACCAAAATCTGAGAGAGAAACTGCCCAACTGGAGACTCAAGCTTTAGCGGTGCAATATTAGACGATGATGCAGACGATGATGCAGCTCTAACTACAAAACCCCTTCTACTTCCAATAGAAAGTTTCCTTCCTTGGCCTTGCTTGGGGATATGTACAGAAGAGTGCAGCTACCAACCACCAAAACCAGTCAGCAACTATACAAATTATCCCTCAAATCTCATGTATTACAATAAAATAAGCTAATACACTGAACGCACAACAAAAACCGTAGCTGTTTGTCGGGCCAATAACTCCATATAAATAGAAATGCAATAAACAACTGGTGTCAATAATCAAATGTTCACAAGTAAACAAAAGTAGCACATATCATCTTTTACAGAAGATTAAAGAAAACACCAACAATAATTTTTATATAAAAAATTAAAACAGAGCTGCACCATGAAAACAAAGTATTATAGAAACACATGAAAATGAGTTATTAGATAGCATATTAACCAAAAATAGTATACTTCCAAATAAAATTATAAGATCACTTATACTTTCTGTTCTCATATCCCATTCTAGGCAGAACAATACAATCAAGCAAATTGCAGCTAACACTAACAAGTAGCATGAGCTTCAAATCAAATTTCAAGCTCATCGTCATCCAACACATCATCAGTAAGGCTAAGTTTGGATTAGTTTGGCACTAATAGAAGCTCCCGGGTTGAGATACGTATTTCATTCTTAACCAATAAAATATCTCGTACAAGTTAGATCAAAGGGTGTCAAACAATGTTGAGATGCAAACGTTCATTTCAACTTATTTCTCTCACTTTTCCACCACTCCCCTCCAAACTCCCAAGTACCCGACATTACCAATTCAATATAATTATAATCGCTAAAAATATCAACAGCGAGATAAATTTGATTAACATTTTATAATGGTGAACACTTCCGTACACATCTTATTTGGATATGTATCGGTACACGGCTGAGGTGGATAGTTTTGATAAGTCCACAAATAGTATTTAATATAGAAAAATGAATAAATACTATTTGTGAACCTATCAAAGTTATCCACCTCAGCAGATGTACCGGTACATATATAAACAAGATGCGTACCCGAGAATTCACAAACCAAATTGGGTGTTTACACATTATTACTTTTTTCAGAAGTATATCCAAAGTGACTCCAACATGAAAACAACTGAACCATTATTGATTTCAATTTTCAACTACAATTCATCAAAATCCCTAATTTCATAAAACACAACAAACAAAACATGCAATCACAGAACCATAAATAAATCAAAATAAAATTCTAAAAAACAAAATTGAAAAAATAAATAAATACTCCCTCCGTCCCAAAATAAATGACCTGTTTGACTTCGTTTACGCTTACCAATGTCAAACTTTGATCGCTAATATCTTTAATTATCTATTATTAAAAATTATAAAAAATGTATATTTTGAAAATACTCGTCGAGACAAATCAAACAAGATCTCATATGCTAATATTTACAAGTATATATAAGTAGAAAAATAAGGTCAAAGTAGGTCAAATAAATAGTACACTAAGTCAAAATTAGATCACTTATTTTAGGACGGAGGGAGTAAATAATTGAAGGAGTGATTTGATTCGATACCTTACAGGAGAACGGTAAATTGGAACGGAGAAGTGAAACGGTGGATCTTCCAGCGAACATTGACGGCTTAGAGAGACGGGAAGATGACGGAAGAACAGTTGCCGTTAAGTTTAACGCTGTTCGTGTGGCTTCCATTTTCAACTGTGATAAAGTAATGAGAAATGAATTGACGAAGGAAAAAGGAAGAAATGCACAAAAAATGATGAATTATGAATGAATATGAAACTGGGAGAGATAATATATGGATGATGAAACCCTAGAGAGAGAGAGAGATGAGAACTTTAGAGAGAGAAAGGTGAGATGGTGTTACAGTAATAGTCAATTGAATTGTATAAAATAAAGACAAGAAATCCAAAATAATGGTCCGAACTTGTGATTTTTTTTTTTGTTTTTTAGGCTATGTTTGGATCGATGGAATAGAACAGAGCGGAATGAAACAAAATGGAATGGAGTGGAACAGAACAAATACTCCATTCCATTGTTTGGGTATTTTATTATTAAGTTTCATTACATTGTTAGATACACCCCAAATTGGAGGGGAAGAAAAATAGAAAGATTGAATGGTATAAGATGGAATAGGTTCCATTGTGTTCCATTCCACTCCATTCATTTTTTACAAATCTAAACAATGGAATCTAATTAATTACCACTACATTCCATTCTATTTCATCACATACCACCGATCCAAATATAGCCTTAGGCTTAATTGCAGTTTTGGTCCCCTTATTTTCACCATTTTGCAGTTTTAGTCCCATATTTTAAAATTCGACAGTTTTTGTCCCCCTAGTACATATTTTGTCTAAAATATGGTGAGACAATGTGTTTGAAATCAACTTTATGAAGAAATTTTCTTGCAATTTCATCGATGTTAGTATTTTCTCCTCAGTTCATATGTTATAAAAACATATCAAATTGCCAATTTATAGTAAGAAATTATGATAGGGGGACCAAAACTATCGAATTTTAAAATAGGGAGAAAAATGGTGAAAATAGGAGAACCAAAACTGCAATTAAGCATATTTTTATAAGCAAAGAAGTTTTATTATAAAGGAGTATAAGGGATACTCAATCCTTTACAAAAAAAAAAACTCAAGAAACTAAGAGCTAAGAGTAAAATCCATAGGATCTTGACACCAATCCGAAAAAGGAATACAAGAATTACGAGCAAAGCGCCCACTAAACCACATCCACGACAATGATTTAATATAATTCAAAAGAGAAGATACATTCGGAATAACTCCTTTAAAAAACACTTGATTTCTAAGTTTCCAAATATTCCAAAAGTGACTACTACATATAAGACCCTTTTTCCATATTTTTCCACATTAAAGTGCATATTTTTCTAAAATCTATAATAAATACTTTAGATAAATAATAATTCATTCTCTTTCTTTAAAGATAAAATTGTAAAAATTATATCAATTATCAACAAATTTAATGTCACAACCCACTTTTTTAATCTTCACAATTTTTTAAATGGAGTCTTATAATTAGGGACGGAAGTAACATATTTTTCTCCTTTAAACAAACTTTGTATTATCATGAATTTAATTTGATAAAAAAGAATATGTAATTTTATATTGTCAATTTATTTTATTTTATTTTATTTTTTACGTAGAAACAACTATTGTTTTAGTATGGTTAAAGTTTGGACCAGGATTTATTGTTGTTTTTTTCACAATTTTCCATTGTTTTCAATTTCAACTATTAAATTCCTATTGGATGGTTCATATTAAATATACAATTAAATAATATTATCCGTTGATTCAAATTGAAAATCTCACAACTATAATTGTGTCACACAGTTATAGTAGCAAATTCATTCCTTAGAGTTTTGTCGGAGGTAGGCATTGAACATTTAACCTATATTGGTGGATATTTTCAAATTGACAAGAAAAAGTGAACACTTCGAAATATATCTTATTAATTTGGACATATACTGGTATACTATTATGTACAATTTTAATTGATTTACGAATAATATTTAAAATAAAAAAATTAATAAGTACTATTTGTCCACATTAACAAGTGTACCAATACACATTAACAAAAACAAAAATAATGTATTAAGCTTGAAAATAAATTTGATGTTGTTTTACTCATAAAAAAATGGTTATGTTAACATGTGATCTAAATTTAAAAAAATTAGTATTTAATAAGATAGAAAATTTAATGCTTAAAATCAAGGTTGTTAGAATCGAGTTTTTACATTGACTCGTTTTGTCTAGGTAAAATCGAAATGTAAAAGCTACGGTTTTATCCAAAAAGATTTTTCCCCACGATTTAACTCAAAATGCTGACCTAAAAACGTAAAACCTATAGATTTTAAGTTTTAAATCGAAATTTTAATAACCTCATTTAAAATATTAAATGCACAAACTTCAAAATAATAATTTTATATTTACTTAATTTACATATGTCTTTGGTCACACGTTAATATTTTCCTAAAAAAGATTATGAGGTTGATGAGCATATATAATCTTCAATTGGTTTGTGGAATATCCATCATCTATATTCTACGGAGTATTCCTCTGGTTTGTGGATCCCAAACGCACACATAACTACTATTTTGTGGTTTTCCTACGTGAACAAAGGCATCCAAATCCAAAATGACCGATATTGTTGTAGGCCATGAACAAAATAGTAGTATTTAAGTAATAATGAAGATGGTATATACTATATAATGATAGTTGTTTTATTTTATTATAGAATAAAAATAAAATAATTAACTATTTGTGCTTGCGTTCAACATATCTTAAATAATTCAGCTTATTCCAGAAAGTCGTTTTTGACTGCAAAGTTGAATTGCAAGTAAGCAGCTTTGAACTGGTTCAATTCAAACATGTAACATAACTTTTTAATTAATTGGTTTAGAGGAGGATTCATTGATTTTTATTTCATATCTGAGTTTATTATTATATTAAGTTGAACAATTATTTAGAATAAAATATTTGTAAATTTGTAATAAAATATTGTTAAAATATAAATAATATGGGTTAATTATTAAAAAATTGACTAACAATAAATTGGTTAAAGTAGTAAGGGTCTTGGTCCTCTTAAGTATATGGTCAGGGGTTCGATTCATGGCTCATGTGTATGGAGAAAATTCTATTGGAATGGAAGAACCCACATTGTGGGCCCCGCAGGTAGGGGAATTGAGGCAACTTCCATCCCTATTAAGAATGACACAATAATACTTATAAAAAAAGAAGAATGACACAAGAATAGTTCTTATCTCGCGTTTACTTCTGTTGTCTCACATTGTCAGTCCCCCAAAACTTCATATTTGTCACCAAATATCTTCCTCCACTAATGTTACCTAAACATTTCTACGATCATTCTCCTCTTCCGACTTACTCCATCTATTCCTTCCAACAATAAATCTACTACTCAACTTCCTTCATCGGGTTGATATCTCGCATGATTTCACAGGAAACCTAATATTGTAGAAGGCTAATCGGTTTGTGTACACGTCGAGTTCTAGAACAATGCCTGGTTCTACGGGCCGGGGGTTATCTAAGAGTAGGCAATTTAATACCGACCACCATCCCAAAACTCCTTGTCGCATACTTTAAGAGCTTGTAGCTTATTTTACTAGCTTGTAGTTTATTTTTCAAACGATATTTCAAGTAGCTTATGAGCTTAGACCATCTCCAATGGTGGGTATCTATTTTTTAAGTATCAGTACCTAATAGGTACCCCATTGGAGCAAAATACAAATGAGTACTTAATATGTACTAGTTCTCAAATAAGCAATTGTACCTATATTATTTTGGTGGGATCCGTTTATAAAGATGTAGAGTTATTGGTGAGATGTGGTATTGATGGGATATATTTAGAACTTTTTAAGAGATGTTTGGTTGGATGAATTAAGTGCTTATTATGTACTATTATTAAAAAGAGAAATGATATTTGTACAACTAAAAGTTGACAACTTTTGGACAACTCTCTCGCTCATACTCTCATTATATTTTTACTCTCTCTCTCCCCCTCTCACTTTATTGTTTTTGTTACAAAAGAAAAAAAGAGTTGTCCCAAAAATTTGTCAATTTTGGATGTTCAAATAACATTGCTCTATTAAAAAATAATAAATGAGTGATGGGAACCTCCATTGTGAATGCTCTTATAGCTTATCATTTTTTCTTTCAATTTTATCCGTGTCATCTTACTTGAAAAAATTAAATATTAATTAAATATATCTTTATTATATTATTTAATGTTTATAAGATAGTTTAACCGTTAATTTTATCAAAGACTACAAATAAGTTAGCTTTTTTGCTATAAGTTAAAAATTAACTTATAACCTCTTCACTATAAATTCATCGCTAATAAGATAATTTATCAACTACCTACTAATTTTTACCAAACATAGCAGGAGTCGGATAAGAAAACCAGGGCATTGAAACATAATATCTCTAAGATATTGTGACATTATCATTCCAAAACACACACACGTGTGACGTGTGGGTGTGTCAAATTTACATAATAAAAATAATTGGAAACAACTTTTACTCTTTAAGAAGAGTCACACAATACATGACTTAATTACTTGATTATCTTCATAATCATGTAAAAAAGTATAACAAAATAAATAAATAAATTATGTTTCATAATCATATAAACTTTATGAAAATCACTGGCAGCAAGGTTTGTATAGCTAATATGAATAATATGTTTAGTTTGTTACTCTTCAAGCTTCCATTTCCCAAAGGATTATCCCCTGAACGAGATTCTGGCAAAGGTGGTGAATCAATTATATTTGGTTCATCTCCTAAAATAAGTTGAGGTGGTGGTGGTGGTGGTGTTTGCTTACTTGATGATTGCTTGAGAGGTTGACACTTCATTCCCGAAAGACAATTATTTGTTGTGCTAAAATAACCAAATTAATTTAAGTTAGAAACTATAATTGAGATATACATTTAGGATTAAATACAGTTTTTTATTTTTTGGTACAAAGATTAAATACAGTTTTAATTCCACTATTTATTTTTTAAAAAAGTTTTGATCCTCTATTTTAGAAATTAAATTTTTGATCTTATAATTAAACTATTTTTGACTTTTGGTCCCCTTTCCCATTTTGGCTTTGTTTGGGGTAAGCAAAATAAGTTAGCTTATAGTATATAGCTTTTAGTTTATAAGCTAAAAGTTCTGTTTGGTAACAGTTTTTAAAAATGAGCTTATAGCTTATTTTACTAGCTTATAGTTTATTTTTCAAATGCTATTTCAAGTAGATTATGAACTTATAGCTTATTATCTTTTCTTTCAATTTATCCATGTCATCTTACTTGAAAAAATTTAAATATTAATTAAATATATCTTTTTTATGTCATTTCATATTTATAAGCTATTTCAACAGTTAATTTTACTAAACACTACAAATTCAATCAGCTAACTTATTCGCTATAAGCTAGCTTATTAGCTATTTTTATCCAACAAAGCCTTTAGGTCAATTTTGATGACACGGCACATGTCTTGTAAACACAACAATGACACATGGCATTATTTTTAATTTTATTATCAATAAATCATTTTAAAACATATTTTTTTAAATAAAAACATAAATTAAAATAAGTTTTTATTTTAATTTTTAATAAAATAAAAAATATTTTCCTTTAACATGTTCTCTATTATTTTATTAAAAAAAACTTATTTTAATTTTTTTATTAAAAATAAAACATATTATATTTTTATAAATATATTTTATTAAAATTAAAGAATATTTTAATTTATTTTATTAAAGAAAATGAAAGCTCTATTCTACATTGTTAAAATTGAAAGCTCAAAATTTCTTGAAATTTTTTATATGAATCTCACATCAATTTTGTGCCTTGCAGGCTTGCACTTTGTTTTTTTATTCACAACTAACAAAATAAAATAGTATATATATTCCTCTCTCAAATTGTGTCGACCAAATTTTTTTCTTCCATTTTCTAATGCAATAGAAATAGAATAGAAAAATTAAACTTACTCAATTTCAATGTTCTTATTCACAAGAGATGCTGGTATAGAACCATTGAACCTATTGTAAGATAAGTTCCTGCATGAATCAAGGGAAAATAGTTTTCGTTTATTGAACTCGTGAAAGCATGTGTGTGTTGCATTTGATGAAACAAAAATGTGAAAGAAAATTATACTTACAATGTCTTGAGATTAGGCAAAAGGCCTAAGAAATCAGGAATAGGTCCTTCAATGGTATTGTTTTGCAAATCACTGCAATTCAAAATTATTTTCTTATCAAATATAAAAAAATAATATTGGTCAATCATTTCAACTTAAATAAAACTTATGAAACACTGACAAAGACATCAGACATGCATATTAATTACATGACATATATTGACATCAATAATAATTTAGACAGATGAAATTATTGAATACAATATGTTTTATGTCAGAGTTAGAAACATCAATTCAAACACATTTCTGATCAGAAGTGTCGGTGCTGCATAAAAGCAAATTAAATTTCAAATTATGCTTGTTTTGTAGGTATATATCTTACATGGTTTCAAGTGCAGTCATGGAACTGAAATCTGGAAGGAACCACTAAGGTACCTATATGTTTTTAGTCACATATGAAAAAAAAAACAAATTATTAGTAGCTACTATAGTAAATACATCATTTATGAGATTAAATTAAAGTGATATTAATTAATGGAGTACATACAATGCTATTACACGAGGTTTGGCAGAGGTACATTTTATCCAATCCCAATGGTAAGGATATGGTAGGCAGGGGTCACCACTCCAATCCACAAGCACTTCGAATGCAAAAATCAGTTCTAACAAACCTTCCACTAATTTGACAAAATAAAGTACAAAACAAAAGTGTAAATATAAAAAATTCATAGAAAATAAAGGAATTTCTTGTAAATTAGTATAAAAAAATAAGTTTGATACAAACATCAAGTTATATTTTAACATCTTAATTACCATAGCATAAAAAACTTATAGCATGTTGATAAACTTTTTTCAACTTAGTTTCATTAACTCTTAGGAAAACAACCTATAATTTATATGAAAACCTATAATTTTTGAGTTTATGTAGCGAAACAACTTATGCAAAAAAATAAGTTTTTATGTATTTTGATAAGTTTTTAAAGATATTTTATGAGAAAACAACTTATAGTGAAAACTTATAAATTAATACAAAAATTTATTTATTTGCATAAGGTTTTTTCATAAGCTCTAAAATAAGTCAAATCCAAACGGGTCTGTTCTGTTTGAATCGACTAGTTTTTTAAATTATGTGAAACCGTTGATGCAAATAAATAAGTTTTTATGTATTATGGTAAATTTTTTAAGGTAGTTTATAAAAAAAACTTATAAAGATACAATTTTCGATAATGAGAACTTAACATAAAGGTTTATTTATTTGTATAAGTTATTATTCATAAGCTAAAAAATAAGTCAATCCAAATAGGCTGACATAAATATTTATATATATGATAATTAGTGTTTAATTAAGCTGTTTATTCAAATAGGGCAGTAACACTAGTTTGAATTGGCTTATTTGAAATTATTCATTGATACATGTGTGATTATTTCATAGAGATTATAGACACAACTTATAACGTCTATAAGCTGTTTTCAACTTATTTTCACAAGCTTTGCAAGATAGTTTATGAAAATATTTGACAGCTTATTGAAAACAATTTGACTTTATTTTAACTTTGTTTTAGAAATAGCTTATACATAACTACTCATATGATAAAAATTTAGTTGTTTATCCAAACAAGACCTAATATAGTTACTTACCATCTCTGCTATCAGTTCCTGCATTGAATGCATCACTTATTTGAAAAACTTCAAGAGCATTAAGTATAGGAGGAAAAGTGGAAGAATCTGAAGCCTGCAGAATAAATGTAGTGTTTGCAGAAGCTGTAATATTGGTAATATACACTTCTTTCACACTTCCAAGAGGAGGAACTATAGGACTTAAAAAGGGCTTGCCATCTATATTCATTTGAATTGATCTTTTTCCAAAAGCACTTTCCATCACTTCTGAAAAATAAGCATTTATATAAACAGGATGTTCCTCTGTTGGAAGCCTATTGATAAATTGTATGTATTGTGATGTGCTTGATGAAACAATAGCATTTTGTAATGAAGCTTGTGGTGGATGATCTTCTGCTGTACTAATGTCAAAACTTGATTCCTCGCTTTTTACTTCGGAAAGAAGGACTCCATATGCCGGTCTCCATATTCGATCGAAAATGTCGTCCGGGTACCTAGCATGTTCCAATCAATGCAACAACAATAATGTTAAGCATAGTTTTAAATTGAGGTCGCAGTTGTGGTTACGCCAAAAATCTTTGTATTTTGAAGAAAATGCAATTGAAATTATGGTTGCAATGTCGTGACAAAGACCACAAAAACAATTTAAATATTTGATGCGAAGCATCAAAATTTATATTAAATAGTAGGCTTTTTATTCATTTTGGAAAAAAAAATGTTATAATAAGTTGTGATGCAATGAAATATCATTTAATTTTTTTATGTGTATGAATACTTTTGGTCTTGCTTTATCTCATATGAGTCTTTAAAGCAATTATTTCAATCTACAAGTCTTAATTCAACCTTAATGTCGAAATTGCTAGATCGGATGTCATAATCGGAATTCTAACCCTCTAACTTGTTCACTTGTGTGTGGATTTATAATGATTTTGTCATTTGTCTATATATAAAAAATAAAAAAAATAAAATAAAAAAGTTCAAAATCAAACTGAGATCAAACTAGTGATACATCCAGTTCATAGTTCAATTAGTAACTACCGTTGAACTGGATAACTAATAAGTATCCTCTCCGTCTCTAAATATAAACATTTTTTCAAATTACAAAATTTATTATTAATTATTATTTTCAAACATGACAGTAACTAATACTACTAACTTGGCTTTGAAGATAAAAATATCAATATTTAATATATCTATTCACAAAAGGCAGTTTGTGAAAAGGGAAGGAGTAAATAAATAATTATTAAAAGAAATATTTAAAAATAAAATAAATGAATAAATTAATTATCGGTTGAACTAATTGTGATTTAACCCTATTTGAAATTTAAATTTAAAAAACTAAGAATTAACCACAATTCTATCAATAAACTAACTAGTTCTAAGTTCAATCAGTTAAACCGATTAATCTTATCTGATTTTGAAAACACTATTTTTTTAAAACACTATTAAAAACAGAACAGTTGTAAATTTATTTTCACTATTTCTTATACTTATATGTAAGTAGAAGTAGGGATGTCAATTTGCATCCGTTAGAGCAGATCCCCGCGGAGATTGCCCCGTTCGGAGCTTTGGAAACAAAGATTTTTTCCCCGTGGGGACGAGGATGGAGGCAAAAATTCCCCCGCAGACAGTTCGGGGCGGGGAACGGGGAAGCTGCATCCGTCCCCACGGATTCCCCGAATCCGTCTATATATACTTAACTATATATTATTATTATTATTATTATTCTCTATAAACAAATTTTAAAAATATTATTATTATTATTAATTTATATATTAAATGTTGATTCTTTTTCAAAAAAAAAAATAACTGAAGAGTCAATCAATGTCATGATTTTCTTGGATAATTGCTTAATATTTTGTCAAAACTAACTTTATTTGTTTATTTTGGTTGGATATTTACCAATTACCAATAGTTTTGAGATATTTTGGTTTTGTATGATTATGCATATTTTGCTATACATTATGGAATATTTTAACTATTACATTTTGTATGATTAGTAGCCAAATGTTTTTGCAACGTCTTTTTGGTTATGAATGCATTATTTATGTGTTGTTTTTATTTTTTTTAAAAGAAAGATGCAAAATATTAGTTTTTTTATATAAAAAGGAAAAAATAACGTCATACTACTATCATAATTTTGACCGAAAAATATAATTTTTTGTTAATATTCGATACCCGTGGATCCCCACGGGAACCGTGGGGATCTGTGGGGATGGGGATGGGGATAAATATTCCCCCGTGGGGACGGGGATGGAGGCAAAAATTCCCCCGAAAGCAGTTCGGGGCGGGGAACGGGGATAGCTTCCTCCGCACATTCCCCGCCCCGTTGACATCCCTAAGTAGAAGTAAATTAGAATACCTTATTGTTTCATTTCCACCAAAAGCATATCTCCATTGCAAAATCAAAGCATGATTGGAATCAACATGACTATACATTGTAGGATCCAAGCTTCTTATTTCAAGTGATGATATAAAAGGAAGTTGATTAGGCTTTGTTTGAGCAACACATATACTAGTGAAGTTTCCTTTGGTTACATATATTGCTTCATAATCAACATAATAATAATTTGAGGTATTAACGGTGGCCCAATAGTTACCATCAAATTGTAGATCAAATATTGGTGGTGAAAATTTGTTGTCATAATTACCATAGTAAAAGCTTGCTCTAGCAAGAACTTTTTCACCTTTTGGAACTTTAATGGAATAGCAATTTTTCTTTCTAGTTGGGAAAAATCTTAGAGTGCTTAATGGGCTAGAACCTAAATAAACCTCTTGAGGCACTCCATTTTGAATGTAATCATAATCACCACTCCATTTTATATTGTTTTCATCAATGAAAGATTTAGAGGATCCACAATTGATACTCACAAATATTGTGAGTGAAGGCTTTGAAAATAATAACAAGGAAATTGCTAGGAGTATAAGAAAACTTAAGGGGCTTGTCATGATGAGTTTTATGCAAAGGAGATGATGGTAAACAGATGTTTTATGTTTAGGATAAGCATGTTTTGGCTACATATATATAATGATGTCATAATTATTTTATTAATGATATACTAGTTGACTTAGCCAGCAAATTAAGTTTGTTTAAAAAAAATTGTTCACTATTTAATTGTTGATTGGGAAAGCACTCAAGGGTATTTTGATTGATTTATGTTGTGTATTCATGTTTGACTCCGTCCCTATGAACATTTTATAAAAATTAGGGATATTAATAAAAGTTGTTGGAGTAATATATTTGTTTGAAATATGTGTGGTTATTACTAGAATATCCTTTATCTTATATGTATTTAATTTTGACTTTTCAAATTCTAAGATAAAATTGATGGTATGATAAAGGGTATATATGGAAAATGAGTAATAAATGCCACTCAAAAATGTGATGAAGGTCTTATATTTAAAGACAAAATTATTTACTAATTGTTAGTTGGTTTAGTGGTAATTGACGCTAAACTTGGTAGGGTCATTCGTTCCCCCACAACTACGAACGAGAGGGGGCTAGAACCAATTGATGTCGGAACTGACCCCTGAACCAAATTAAACTGGAGATAAAAGCAACAAAAAAAATATACAAAATTATTTTGTAAAATGGTCTTATAATTAGATATGGGGGAGTATATGTTGTTATTAATTAGGTGTCAACAACTTCAACACTCATTCTTTAATTGGTTGAAATTATCATGTATCTTTCATTTTAGAAATAGATCATTTCATATAAAGTTGTAAGACTCAAACTAAAATATTGGACTCAAATGATTAATAAGCTTCACCTACTTCTAGGACGAATCGTTCAGTAAAATCCGAGTTTGATTTCTGATGAGAACAATTCATAGTCCAATTTTACTTACCTCGCAGTCGAATTCTAGATTACCAGACTCACTCCCCTTAAAAACTATAGCATTAATATAAAAATAAAAAATTATAAAGATCGACGCGTTTTATATAATTAGAGAATGAGTATTAAAGATTAAATAAAGTAAAGGAAATATTACTAACATTCTTCACTAGACCAAATATATTAATTTTTATGTTTTTTATATAATTAAGAGATGAGAGTACATAACATATGAAACAGATCATCTCCCGTCAATTTTTCCTCCAATGCAATCATGGTCCTCAATTTCGCTCATGAACAGTAATTTATATAATAAAATAATTGAATGAATGGTTGATGCTTGCACTGCATCCCCTGCATTTACTTTTTAACGGGAGACAAGGTCTCATGGCTTCCTCAAACAAAGATCAAAATAAAATTAAAACAGAAAATAAATGTTGTGTAGAATATAATACTAATACTATAATTAGTTGACTTGTTTAAAATAAAATTTGGGTGGCAGGTTACCCACCAAATTTAAAAATATTGTTTAAGGAGAAGGGATTTAAAAATAGAGGTCAAATTCCAAATTTTAGGAATGCTGCAGTTTTATAATCTAGCAATGCATGTCACTACTAGCAATATACATTTAATATGTTTACCACTTTTTAACATTCTTTTCTTAATAGGAAAAAGTTGTAGTCGAGTTGTATCTCAAAAGACATTAACAGGAGTATTTACATGCATATTATCTGCCAACAATATTAAACTTATTGTGATAAGCATGAGGTGAGTTAATGTCTCGCATTATTTTAAAAAATGGACGTTAAATACTTTAATAGTGAAATAATACTAGACTCAGTGCTTTAAGGTTTTGAATAAAGATATTGTTAGAAGTAATTTATATTTTGAGGGTATTTTAGTAGTTTTGTTATGTTGTCCTTATGACCTAGTTTTGTGTATAAATAGACTAGTAGTTGTTGTCATTAAAGTAGTCAGATTTATTCTTCACTTTTGTAGCCGTCATTGCAGAGCATTTAATATTCTCTTTTCCATTCATTTATCACCTTTGTGCACCAACAATTGGTATCTAGAGCTCCGGTTCTGACCCACGGGAAACACGAGTGAAACGTGAGGCGTTGTGTGATTGATTTCGTTTTTTGAATTCGAGTTGAATCTTGAACGAAGTTGTAACAGAATCACATTTTCTGATTCTGCGGGATTGGGAAACACTGTGTTTGGTGAGATTTGAGTGAACGCACAAAGGTTGAAGATGAACGGAAACGGTGGTATGAGTACCAAGCTTCCAGTGTTTGAAGGCAAAAACTGGAATCGTTGGATGAAACAGATGCTTGTAATGTTCGGTGCTCAAGATGTGCTTGAACTTGTCACTGAAGGCTACGTTCCAGTAGCAGCAGATGCAACAGATGCACAAAAGAACGCACAGAAGGATATGAAGAAGAAAGATCAGAGGGCGTTGTTCTACATCCATTAGTGTGTGGATGAAAACGTGTTTGAGAAAATTGTTGATGCAGCAACAGCGAAGGCTGCGTGGGACACACTGGTCAGATGCTATGGTGGCGATGCATCAGTGAAGAAGGTGAAGCTTCAGTCCTTACGAAAGCAGTATGAGAATCTCAACATGAAGAACAACGAGAAGGTCCCTGAGTACATCTCCAGAATGATTCTAATCACTAATGAGATGAAAGCTTGTGGAGAAACACTTTCAGGACAAGTAATCATTGAGAAGGTATTGAGATCCCTTACCCCTCAGTTTGATTACATTGTGGTAGCAATAGAACATTCTAAAGATCTCAGCACTATGAGACTTGAAGAGCTACAAAGCAGTCTAGAAGCGCAAGAGTTGCGTCTGACTGAGAGAACCTCTGAAAGGGAAGTAGAGCAGAAGGCTCTGAAAGCAGCTTCTGGAAAGAAGCATCAGAAGAAGTCTTGGTCAGAAGCCAAGAGAAGATCTGATGGAGTTCAGAAGCCAGAAACTTCAAACTCTGATAAGCAGAAGTATCAGAAGGGAAAGGAGAGGTTTGACAAGAAGAAGATCCAGTGTTATTGTTGTCAGAAGTTTGGCCATTTTGCTGCTGATTGTCGGTTAAACAAGGAAAGAAAGTCAGAAGAAGCAAATATTGCTAGAAGTTCTGATGACTCTGATGGTGAATCTGTGTTACTAATAGCTTCTGAAACTGATGATATGAATTCATCAGAGTGGTGGTATATGGACACAGGGTGTTCAAACCATCTTACTGGAAACAAGAAGTGGTTGGTTGACTTTGACTCTGGGAAGAGTACAAAGATCAGATGTGCTGATGATAAATACCTTAATGCTGAAGGTATGGGAAATGTCAGAGTAATTCTGAATAATGGAAAAGCAACATTGATTCAGAATGTGTGGTATGTACCTGACATAAAAAGCAATTTGATGAGTGTGAGACAACTGATTGAGAAAGGTTTTTCAGTTACCATGAAGGACAATCTTCTGAAGCTGTATGATCGTAATCAGAAGCTGATTATGGAGTCAGAACAGGGAAGGAACAGGACATTCAAGGTGAATGTTAAAACTGCAGACTCTGAATGCCTTAGTGCAACAAGTGTTGAGAAGGATAGTGAGCTGTGGCATAGAAGATTTGGTCATCTGAACTTCAGAAGCCTGGGGCATCTGAAATCAAAGAATCTGGTACGTGGAAATCCCGCAATCAAGAAACCTGAGAAGTCATGCAAGGTGTGCATGGAAGGGAAGCAACCAAGACTGCCATTTGCATCAGAAGTAGCTCCAAGAGCAAAACATGCCTTGGGAGTAGTACATTTTGATGTGTGTGGTCCATTTCAGGTAGCATCAATTGGAGGGAATAAATACTCTGTGTCATTTGTAGATGAATTCACTAGAATGACATGGGTATCCCTGATAAAGTTCAAACATGGGGTGTTTGCTGAATTCAAGAAATTCAGAGTGAAGGTTCAGAATCAAAGTGGCCAGACTCTGAAGATTCTTAGAACTGATGGTGGTGGTGAGTATAACTCCAATGAGTTCAAAACTTTCTGTGAGGAGAATGGAATTGAGCATGAGGTTACTGCTCCCTATACTCCTCAACACAATGGTCTTGCTGAAAGAAGAAATCGTACTTTGCTTGATATGGTGAGAAGCATGCTGAAAGATAAGAAGCTTCCTCATAAGTTATGGGGTGAAGCTGTTGCCACCGCATGTTATATGCTCAACAGATGTCCAACGAAGAAGCTGAAGGAAATAGTTCCTATTCAGAAGTGGACTGGAGATAAGCAAAGTGTTAGTCACCTGAAGGTGTTTGGTTCTGTTTGTTACAAACATGTCCCAGAAGCCAGAAGACAGAAGCTAGATGATAGAAGCAAAGTGATGTTATTGGTGGGGTACCACAGTACAGGTGCGTACAAGCTCTATTGTCCAGAGACTAATAGAATTGAATTCAGCAGAGATGTCATTGTGAAGGAATCAGAAACTTGGGATTGGAACAAGACTCAATCCAATTCTGATGTGAGAATTCTCGAAGGAGAATCAGACTCTGAAGGAGACTCAGATTCTGAAGGAGATTCAGACTCTGAAGGAGATTCTGAAGGTGGTCCTGAAGGAGACTATGAAGGTGGTTCTGAAGGAGCTTCTGAACATACTTCTGAAATTCCAACTTCTGAAGGAAATCCTGTGGAACAAGATCAGAGACCACAAAGAATCAGAAGCATCCCAAGGAGATTTGCAGAGTTTAATATGGTGCAAGACACTGAAGTAGACTCTGAGGGAGAAATTATTCAGTGTGCATTGTTAGTAGACTCTGAACCCGTAAGTATAGAAGAGGCTCTTAAGCAGCAAGTCTGGTTGCAGGCCATGAAAGAAGAACTTGATGCTATAAAGAGAAACAAGACTTGGAAGCTGTCAGAACTTCCAAAAGGCAAGAAAGCCATCAGCGTCAGATGGGTTTTTAAGCAGAAGTTAAAGCCAGATGGATCAATTGGCAAACACAAAGCAAGGTTAGTAGCAAGAGGATTTCTGCAGAAACCTGGGCTTGATTATTTTGAAGTGTTTGCACCTGTAGCAAGACATTAAACAATTATACTGGTAATTGCAATAGCTGCTAACAGGAATTGGCCTCTGATGCATTTAGACGTGAAATCTGCATTTCTGAATGGTCCATTACAAGAAGACTAGAAGAGGTATATGTGTCACAACCTCCTGGATTTGAGGAAAAGAATCAGGAAGAGATGGTGTATAGATTACATAAAGCCTTGTATGGATTGAAACAAGCGCCCAGAGCCTGGAATATGAAGATTGATTCTTTTTTCAAGAAGCATGGGTTTCAGAAATGTGAGTTGGAGTATGGTGTTTATGTTCAACACACTTCAGAAGGCAATATGATTCTGGTATGCTTGTATGTTGATGACATATTGCTGACAGGAAGCTTTGAACAAGAGATAGCTAAGTTCAAGAAGGTTCTGATGAATGAATTTGAGATGACAGATCTTGGAAAAATGAGTTACTTTATAGTGATGGAGTTTCTGTACTTTGAGAAAGGAATCATTTTGCATCAGAAGAAGTATGGACTTGAGCTTCTTAAGAGATTTAAGCTTGAAAATTGCAAAGCTGCTATCACACCTTCTGATACGAATCAGAAGCTGGACTCTGATTCTGATGGAGAAGATGTGGATGCTACAACCTTCAAACAGTTGGTTGGTTCTCTGAGGTATTTGTGTAATACCAGACCTGATATTTGCTATGCAGTTGGAATGGTTAGCAGATTTATGAGTAAACCAAAGTGGTCCCATTACCAAACTGCTGTCAGGATTCTGAGGTATATCAAGGGAACTCTGAAGCATGGAATGTTATTCCCTTCTGAAGGAAAGACTGAATCAGAACTTCTGAGTTATTCAGATTCTGGTTGGTGTGGAGACAAAGTTGATAGAAGAAGTACCTCTGGGTACTTGTTTAAATTTCTGGGAGGTCCTATTTCTTGGTGTTCCAAGAAGCAACCTGTTGTTGCCCTATCAACCTGTGAAGCTGAATATATTGCAGGCGCTCTGACTGTATGTCAAGCTGTGTGGATTCTGAACTTACTACAGGATCTGAAGATTGAGGTAAACAAGCCTCTGAAGCTGATGATTGATAACAAGTCTGCAATCAATCTTGCAAAGAACCCAGTGCTGCATGGGAGAAGCAAGCATATTGAGACCAAGTATCACTTTCTAAGGAAGCAGGTTCGGAATGGAGTGATAGAAGTTGTGCACTGTAGCACTCAGAAGCAGCTGGCAGATGTTTTGACAAAGGCCATCAAGACTGATTAATTTCTTCGTTTGAGGGATGAAATTGGTGTTGTCAGTTTTGTGTAAATATAAATTAAGGGATGGTGTTAGAAGTAATTTATATTTTGAGGGTATTTTAGTAGTTTTGTTATGTTGTCCTTATGACCTAGTTTTGTGTATAAATAGACTAGTAGTTGTTGTCATTAAAGTAGTCAGATTTATTCTTCACTTTTGTAGCCGTCATTGCAGAGCATTTAATATTCTCTTTTCCATTCATTTATCACCTTTGTGCACCGACAATACTCTCACTGGTAGAACACGAGGGGGCAGCTTGGGAGTCATCCACACGATGACTAAGAACATTAATATAAGTGAGTTGGACTCCACACTCTTACCCAAAACCTTAAGGCATTACGTTTTTGAGTCCTCTCACTTGTTTTTAACCAATGTGGGACTTCCCCACACTACCCACACTTGTTTTTCTCAACACTCCCCTTCAAGTGTGAGTCTACCGCAATGCTCCCCCTCAAGCGGAAGCTCATACCGTCGTTGACACTTTTTCAACGGGTCCCTTCACTTGAACCAAAGGCTCATGATACCACTGGTTGAACACGAGGGGGCAGCTTGGGAGTCATCCACACGATGACTAAGAACATTGATATAAGTGAGTTGGACTCCACACTCTTACCCAAAACCTTAAGGCATTAGGTTTATGGGTCCTCTCACTTATAAATGCTCCAAGTCTCCACATTTTAACCAATGTGGGACTTCCCCACACTACACACACTTGTTTTTCTCAACAGATATGATGTTCAGAGTTTAAAATGATCCTCTAAGGGCATCTCCAATGGGGGGAACTTAGATGGGTGACTTAAGTTACTTTTTGTGGACCTAAATTGCCAAGTAGGATCTAAGCATTTGATAAGCAATTTTAACAAATTTTACTCCAATGACTTTAAAATAAGCAATTCATATTTGACCCCACCAATTTCTATATATTTTTTATTTTCACTTAATTTTGATTTAAATTATTCTATATCAATTATTTTATTAATATGTTTAAATCTAATAAATGTTTAAAAAATATTAAAAACATATAATAAATACATAAAAGTATAATAAATTTATTTTAAACGATGAGAAATACATGGCTACTGGTTTTTTATAACGGCTAGTTTTTTAAAACGGCTAGTTTTTATCGGCTAGTTTTTTATAACGGCTAGTTTTTATCGACTAATTTTTTATAATGGCTAGTTTTTACCGACAATTTTATTATAACGGTTAGTTTTTACCAACTAATTTTTTATAAGCCTTTAAATTGTTTTTAAAAAATAAAACAATACCTTTTTTGGTTTGACACATAAATTGCTTTCCGTTGGTACTTCCAATATCTATTAACTATACTAAAAGTAGAACATGGTAGTTCAAAATCCAACCCTAACTCCAACCCTAAAACGCCCCCAACCCTAATTCCAACCCTAAAACTATAGTTGCTTGCCTAATTCCAACCCTAGAGTGACTCCAACCCTAATTCCAACCCTAACTAAGACCCTAGGTGCTTACATGTGCCCTAATTTTCCTTTGCCCAATAGTGTGTTAGCATGTAATCTCACTATAAATAAAAGAAAAATAAAATATCAAAATTGAATTCTATATACACATGCTAGGTCTACTATTCATTGTACTGTTGATTAGATGCTTGATTCCTTCTACCACATTCTTTCATCATTTCATGGTTCCACGTGTTTTCATTGTACAATACATCAGATGCTTCATTCCTTCTACCATCTTCTTTCATCATTTCTTCTCAATTTCTTTCATTGATTGCATATGGCATCTTCATGCATGCTTCCATGTGTCAATATATTCCTTCACTTCATATGTTATATATTTCCCTTTTCCAAAAAAAATCATTTGTCAAATTTTTTTCTCTCTCTTCTCTCTTTTCTCTTCTACGCTCTCTCTCTCTTTTCTCATAAAAAAAACCCCAAATCAAACCAACATCAACTCACCCAAAAAATTCTTTCACACCAAAACCTCTTCTTCTCTAATTTTTAATTTCAATTTTGAATTTGAAGCCTTACATTTAGCTTTCATGAAATTTAATTCTTTTTTCTTTTTTTTCTTTTTATCTTGCATCCAGTACAGGCGACTGAGGGTGGTGGCGCGGCTGCGACGGTGGCGGTTTCAGATGGCGGCGTGTTGGCCGGAAGTTTGCCAGATTAGCAGCGGTGGTTGGCCGATGGTGTTGATGAGGTTTGATTCTTCTTCTCTGCTTCTTTCTTTTTTCTTTTGTTCCATTACTTTCTTTGCCTTTTTTGTTTTTAGTTTTTGATGAAATGGGTTTGAGTTATGTTGAAGATTGAAGAAGATGATAGTAGTTTATGGTGATGATAATGAATGAAGTTTTATATCAGTTTTTTCTTTTTCTTCCTCTCCAATTTCAGTTTCAAGTTTTCTTTTGATTTCTTTTCTTCTTTACTGATTTTTGGTTCTGATTTGGATCCCTAATTTCTTTCCTCTTGATTTTCTGATTTTTTGAGTTTTGCTTTTGTAAAATGGAAGTAAGAGGATTTAATGATTTCTTTCCATTTTTTTGTTGAAAGTTTTTTTGGAGTTAGAAGCCGCAAAACCTGTATCAACTCACCCAAAACTAAAAATAATTTCTGACTGCTTCTCTCTCTGCCTTCGCTAGGTTATGTAATTTCTGACTGACAAGTTTTTATTTTTCAGGTTGGTGAGATTATTAGCAGGTTTGAGAAGAAGAGTTTCTACTTGAAGGGTAATCCCTAGATTATGCTTATTCTATATCATGTTGTTTTCCTTAATCAATACTGAAAGAACTTCTACTTATATAGATTTATTGTTTAAATCTGTTGTACTTAAATCTTTGTTATGATAGTATGTTAATAATTCATAACCTGATTATTTCAAAGTTGAGTTATTTTTGAAATTTATGTTTGGAAGTGTAATTTCAATTTTGTTTGTGATATGTATAAATTTTTTAAGGTTATTTAAATTGCATTGGTGTAAATTGTATCTTCCTTTTGATTTTGATATTGTTCATGATGTTGAATGATTTTTGTGATTTGATTTTAGGTTTGAAATTCTTGAATGTGGAGCGTGTTTTTGCTGGCCCTGTTGTTATTTGGGAGAGAAAGAATGTCGGGTAAGTTTGATAAATATCATCGTTCTCTATCTCTTTATTTACTTCATAATAGGATTTCCATAGGAGTTCTTGGAACAGTTATTTTTTTCTGTCTTATATCTCTTGGTAAGATCATTTTCTCACAACCCTCTTGAGTAAATTGTTTAAATATCATTATGAACCTCAAGCCAAAATCTGATTATAAACATTTACTATAAATACTCATAGTTTTCTATTTCTTCAATTTCTCTAGATGCATTTTTGCTCTTTAATATGATAATTATTAATGATGTTTGATTTATTTTTTTGTGATATATGATTTTTGTTTTATTTTGAGTTTTAATTTTGTGATATAAGATAATTCTCTTCTTTGTTCTTGGAATGTAGGTTCCACCACCACCAACAAATCAATCTCCAAATCAGAACTGCAAAAGGTGTGTGTGCTGGATCCAAGGGAGCTCAAGAAAATGTATTGATTCTTAATTGAATTTAATGTTTAAATTACTTTCAATGGGGTTTTTTAACTATGAATTTTGATGATTTTTATGACTGTTACAAGCAAAGAGATTGGCGTTTAAGTACTCCCTTTCATTCATTACTTTCTGTAGGGTTGCACTCGGATGCTTAAATAATTTATTTTGCTTGACTGTCAAAAGTTAAATCTCCATCTTCTTCTATGTATGTGTCTGCATATGTACTTTCAGGTATGGATCTCCATTTTGTTTGTTGTTTTGTTAATATATACAGTTTTTTGTGTTGTTTTCTTCAGTCTAATACAACTTGCACATACCATATGTTGCCAATGTTATTCCTCATAGACTTACGTTTATTTTTTCACCTTTGGTATTCGATGGATTCTCCGACAAAGATTGATTACAATTGAACGGTGGTAGATACTTCATACTTCCTTATTATGAAAAACTTCTTAAACTAGCCATAAAGGGCAGCTTTTTGTGAAAATGGAGTTTAATCATTAAGATATTTCATTCATGAAATTAGTGTATTGATTGGTTAGTTGGTGTTTAAACGGAATTTTGATCTTTTTGTTGCAGAAATGTTGTGTCTCTGTCTTGGCTTGGGCCTGTGAGTTTGATACTGATGCAGTTTGGTTTTATGAGGCCTGCACCAAGTGTGCATCCAGAATTAATTTCATTGGAGGTCAACTTTACCGTGAAAAATGCAAGATGCCAATAACTGTTGTACCTGTGTATGGATTTCACAGCCACTGTTTCTCTTTTTAAATAATCACTTGGTGTTGTTAATTGAACATGATGTCCTTGACTCTCTCAATCTTACAGGTTCAATGAGAGAAAGGGGTAGGAAGAAGTGGAAAGCCTCTTCATTATAAAGGGAGTGCATTCCATTGGATAATACCAAGCTTCATGGTCCAAGGGAGTGATTTCACCATGTATTTTTATGAATGTTGGATTTATTAAGTTTGGTTATGTAGCTGCAAGAAATATAAATGATAGGCAAAGAAATTCAGAGATAGTCCAAAACAAAGGGAGGGAACAAATTATAGAGAAGAACATGTATATTTATTTTTCCAATGCCAATGCATGCAGAGATACTAGAATTTACATAGTTTACTAACTGAGATTTTGGTTTTTTGAAGAATTGACCATCTCTAGAGCACTTGCATCCTTTAGAGGCAGTGCTTTTGTCTCCAAAGGTTGTTTATCTGCAGCCACATTTATTAGTAATAGTAATAGAACCATGTCAGATTGTAAAAAAAGAACCGGAAGACATCTATAAAGAAAGAAGGAGATCTGATAGCATGTATTTTTATGGGCCTGCAACCAAATACTAACAATTTAAGCATATAAATCACTTAACTTTTAAGTTCATTCTCAATAAAAAAATGTTTATATCATGTGAGTCTTACCATTAGACTAAACCTAAAAAAATATGTTTATAGTTGTCAATATAAGTGTTTTATTAGTAACGATATATTGGTGTGAGGCTTTTGTTAATATGATGGGTGTTGTTGTTGGTGTAGTACCATTATGGTATATATGCAATGTGAGTGAATGAGTAGGAGCTGGTCTGGCTTTTGGTAAAGCAACAAGTCTATATTTTGGAGTTGGTCTTTATATCAATATTGTTTGCATATATTTGGATTGTCTTAAGCTACTCTTTAAGGAATTTGTTTGGCCAAGATAGACTTGCAAAATTATGCAGATTGTACTTTTGGGTTGTTGGTCATTCAAAATAATTAAGCAATATCTCGACGTGCTTTGAAATTAGTGTTTTCTTAAGACCTTTAATTGACATAATGTATTTAGTGATATGTGGGAAGTTTGAGCAAGAAAGTGTTTACTTTATTTGTAAGAAACACAAATACACTGAGCGCGTTGGTGTCAATCCTCCTGTTTAGCTTGCCGTTGTCCTTTGAATATCTTGCCGATGAGGCAATTTTTGCTCACCGTTCTTATTCGTATGCAATTTTTGCTGTTTGGTTATCTTTTTTACCTTTTTTTTTAATTTGCTACTAATACCAATAGCCAAAAGAGATTCTTAATTTATGTTTGACTTAGGGTAAAAATTGTTTTCGTATCTACTTTGATTTACTTATCTGCAATGACAGAAAAATATTATGCAAAATTCTTACATTTTCTAATTGTCTTTTGTAGAAACTATAACTCTTTCTCCGAAGTGCTTGAAAAAGCTAGACTCATTCATCTTTTCAAGGTCCTGTTAAGCAAGCTCATAATTTGATGTCTTTGGTTTCATATTTTGGTCCTGTTTTGATCAAATATTGGGCATGTTCAAAACACTTATTACTTAATTTGAAGTGTTGTGGAAAGATTTAGTTGATTGTAATAAAATTTTGATTCACGGGAAGATGATTATTTTTTCTCGCTAATAAAAGTTTTAAAATCACTATTACACGTTATTACTGATACAAATTTATAATTCACAGAGAGATGATAATTTTATCGCCGATAAAAAATAAACTTTATTGTTTTATTTCTTCCTCTTTGTTATCGTTTGCTTCACTTGATTCACTTTATTATGAAGTTCAGTGATTATATGAATAATTTTTAAAATTTGACCAGTTTAGTTTATATTATTTGAGATGCATACCAAAATATGAGAGCGCATATTTTAATTTTCCGTAGTTAGCGAGCACATCCAACTCAACAATAGTCGATGCTAATTTAATGTGTAGTTTATAATCATTCTTTAATATACACTAAACTTAAAAAGCAGTGGTTATTGACAAAAATTTATAAATCAAATCATGGGGAGCTGATAATTTTTTCTCTAATAAAATTTTAAAATCACTATTATAAGTTATTACTGAATTTTTTAAAATTCACGGGGAGATGACAATTTTTATTGCTGATAGAAAATTAAAATCACTTTTACAAACTAATTTTTTTTTTAACAAGCCAAAATAGAATATATATGTATATATAACAAGAAATAAAGTCCTCTCCTTAGCACAAGGTGTGCCCAGAAGAACACTTTTACAAACTATTAGAAATTAAAATTACTATTATAAGGCTCAAAATTGAAGCACACCCAATTCAGAAAACAAAAAAATAAATCAAAAATCATGAAAAGCTAAAAAAACCCAATTCAAGAATCACTAAAACAACAAACCCCAAGAAATAAAAATTAGAACTTGAAAACGAACCTACACAACAACAATGATCACTATACAGAAAATAATAAATACATGAAAATGATACAACTTGAATATTACAAAATCTAGATCCACAAAAAAAATATCTTATGGCTTGATTTATATGGCTTGGCGATCCGTCAAACCGTGCGTAGCACGGGCAGCCCACTAGTTTCCATTAAAATAATAAGTATGAGTCCCACTATTCCTATTAAAATATTGAATTTTATTGCTAAGTCACCCAAGGTAAGAGTTGCAACATGAAGTTTCATTCCATATTTTTAAGCAACTTTGAATGTCATGTCATCCAACTCCAATGATAAATTTTTTTTTTTTTTTAATCAACAAAATTATATATATTAGATTTTAAAAGCAAAAGTTCCAAGCACAAGCAGTGCCAAAGAAGGGTAAAAACAAAAGTTCCAACTCCAATGGTAAAATAAAATAAGATATTATTGTTAAGCTTTAAGAACTCAATAAGACACTTGCATTGGAGATGCTCTAAGTGCTCTGTTGTAAGTTTATAACTGTGCTAATGTACCATGTCTAATATTGAACGGAGGAATGGTACGGTGGACCACCTTCACAAGTGGTCCACCTGGACAAGTGATTAATATTACTATGATGAATATAAATTTTGCAAAATCCACCGTTTGATTGAAAATTCAAATCATATAGATCATCCCTAAAAAAATTTAGAAAAATTTAGACCCATAAAGATTAACAGTTTATGGATTTTTATTAAATACCGTTAATAATGACTCTTTATAATATATTAAATAATTTTCAATTTTTTTATAGATGATCTATATGATATAAACTTTCAACCCAACGGTCTATCATGAACCACTTGATAAACTGGTCCATATTAGAATTTGTCATATCTCGTCTATATGCAAGATTTTTTTTTGGGAACACTATGCAAGAATATTTTCGTGTCCCTTATATTAATTTTTTTAAAATGCCTCGTACTAAACAAACATCTACTTAAGGTTGTTTACGGAATAATGCAGTTGGTAATCATTAATTCATTATGCTTTTAAATATTCAGGAATTCTAACTAATGTTGGAAGAAATTTATAAAGTGAGTTTTTGACTTTGTCTTAAAAGAAAAATAGAATAATTAGATAGATGTTTATAGTAGCAAACGCTCATAGATGGATATTGTCAAGTGCAGGCAAAATGAGGCAATGGTTTGATAATGATAGACAATTCAATTTTAAAATTGTTTATTATTTGATCAACCCGGTTATTTGATAAAAAAAATGGAGGATCGAGATTCAAACTTGTCATGGTCTCCAACCTAACAATTTCAGCATTTCTACCGGTTGAGGCAATATTTGTGGACTTTTTTTTTGTATCATTAAAAGTAAAGTTTTTTTTTTTTTTTTTCCGTATTATCCCTCTGGTTTCTAAAGAAAGGAACTCTGGTAATTCAGTTGTTTGATCACAAGGTAAGTAAAATATGGTCAATAATTGTTTTCATTAGAATCAAACACATATTTTTTTCGAACAATTCGTTCTATGAGGAACTTATCAACCACTTGAGTCAAATATCTTAATTATTTTTGTAATAATCAAATATCTTAATTGTTATTATTTTATCATATATTTCTTCTTCAACGTCTCAAACCCTACCTCTCTTTCTTCGCTATTCCAAACAAACAGACCGGGGATGTGCCGCATGCACCTGACGGGGTGCAGGACTGCAGGTGCACACCGTGAAACTTTAATTTTTTTTTATCAATAATCCTATATTTTTTGCAATTTACACCCATAGTGTTATTGTTTTGTACCACTTACCCAAAGTTCTAAAATACTTTCACTTTAATTATTTAACAAAATACATTTATAAGTCCTTTAATTTCACGTTTGTATCAGATAAATCCTTTAAGTTTGTTAAATATCAGATATGTCCTTTAAGTCTTTAAATATACTTAAGAAATAAACTTATCTAATACAAACATAAAACTTAAAGAATCTATGCGATACTTAGAAAATTTAAAGTATATACCTGATAGAAAAGTAAAACTTGTTTCATGAACTTAGCTTAATTGGTGGACATTTGCATTATTATGCAGGAGATAGGGGTTCGAACCCCGATCATCCCACTTATTCACCTTAAAGGTGGAATTTCAAGCAATTAGGCTACTAGACAAAAAAAAAGAAAGTAAAACTTAAAACCTACCGATACATTTTTATCTGGAACTGGATCCTCTCCTTCTCTCTCCTTCTCTTAATCTTAGCCATACGATCAATCCAAAGGTAGACAAGACACAAAACATAAATAGACCAAAATTCCTAAAATTAAAACAACCAGCGTTCCTGCAATAAGTTGACAGCGAGAGAGCGGGTGAGAGATAAGGACGGCGGCGAGTTTGCAGCGGCGTGTGTGGAGCAGTGCGCGGCGGACGGAAGTGGTTGTATGGTGGTCGTTTGGTTTGAAAGCTTGCTTCTGATTCTCTTCTTCTTTCTGTTCTGTTTTTTTTTCTTTTTTTCTTTTGATTGTTAGTTGGTTGTGTTTGATTATTGGTTGAAGATATTATTGCTTGAGTTTTGTTTCTCTTCTTCTTCTTCTTCTTCTTCTTCTTCTCACTGTTCTGTACTGCTGTTTCTCATCTTCATGTGAGATTTATGGATGTAATGGGGTGAAGAGGGATAGGATAGATTTAGGGGTTTGGTAACACATTTAATTTTGGACCATGTGATTGATCCAATGGGTGAAATTAAGAGAAGGAGACAATTTTGAAGGAGAGGATCCGGTTCCTTTTTATCTTCTAAGTAAGGTCTCTCTCTAAAACTGAACCTTCTCAAATCCAAACACGTACAAACTTTTTCTCGTCCACTACTACCATCACTCCCAACCACACTCTGCCACCGTCTCTGTTCTCCGGCCACCTCCACCCCCTCTCACTTCTTCTTCCTCTCTCTCGGGAGCCCCTCTACCTTCATTCTCTGCGGTCTGTCGCGAAAACGAAGGATCTAATTGCAGCTTCCAACAACCTTTAAACAACCACTAAGGTAATCAATTAAAATATTTAGGGTTTTGAAATTTCGGATTTTTTATATAACTTAAATTGATTGATACAATTGGGGGTCCAATGATATATTTGTTGCAATGAGTTATGTGATTGGGGTGTCAGTAATAGGCTTATCAATTTGTTAAAAATTAGGAGGGTTTAGTGTTATTCTTCAAATTTGGGGGGTTTAGTGTTATTCATTGTTGCTGTATAAGTTGTTAATTGTGAATCATTGTTGTTGTATTAGTTGGTTATTTTATAGTCGTCATTGGTATTGGTTTCTAATGAGAAATTGTATAGATGATTTGGTCCATGAATATAATTAACAAGAACTTTGATGATGTATTGATAGACATACATGCAGTTATGGAATAAGATTTAGAATTAGAATATGGAATATGCTGGAATTGGATTCAATGGATAAATTTGTGCTCCAGTGTTTTGCCTTTTAGCAGGTTTGTTACAATGTGAAATAACTGTATGGGGTGTAGCAGATGCAAATATGTTACTGATGCCATAATTAAATGACAAGAATCATGTTTTATCTTGCCCATGTTTAAGTGTTGATTATGGATCGTAAGGCTTTGATGTTTGCTAGGCGTATGTTGGGGGGTGAGGTAGTGGGACGTGCTGCTGTTTGTATAGTTTGAATGATGTATATTTTTTCATAATTTAGTATATGTTGTGCCATGATTTTGCTTCGAAAAAATAACACTGAAATAATTAAGTAATTTGCACCCCTGACCCAGGTCCTGGCTCTGCCACTGCAAACAGAAGAAACTTCTCATCGGATCGCTAATTCTTTGGTACCAAACACATAGCAAATTAAATCAATTTTTCATTCTTTTAATTTCAATCCCATTTTTCTTCATCTTAAATCAAAATCCATCACCAACCCAATTTCAATCCCATTGTTCTTGTTCGTGACAATGAAGTTTCGTTATGCCATGGTTTGTTCATCAAACCAGAACAGAAGCATGGAAGCACACTTTCTTTTCAAAAGACAAGGCTTCGATGTATCTTCTTATGGAACTGGTACCCATGTTAAGCTCCCTGGTCCTTCCCTCAGAGAACCAAATGTCTATGAATTTGGAACTCCTTACAAATATATGCTTGATGAACTTCGGAGAAAAGACCCTGAACTGTATCCTTTTGATTGTTTTAGCTGAAATTCAACTTTTAGATTATTGGGGCTGTTTCAAATGAATAAAGTTTCAATTTTTTTGTTTGTTAAGTTAATTTAGCCATAGAAAATTTTTAGGTTGTTTATTATATTGATTACCCTTTTGATTTTTTTAAGCTGAAATTTAAGTTTTAGACTATTGGGGTTGTTTCAAATGAAAAAAGTTTCAATTTTGTTGTCTGTTAGCAGAATGAACAGTAGAATGAGATGAATCATGAAATTGCATAATTTAGTAGAATTTTAAGTTTTTCTTAAGTATGAATGAGATGAATCATGAACAGAGTTGTGTTTTTCATAAGAATTGAGGATGATCAGTTAGGATTGAATGAACAGTGTGGGATGTATGAAAAATAAAATCAAATTTTCAGGGTTTTTTTCTTCATGATTTTTGTTTTCTATCTTTTTATTTTAGTTGTTGTATTGTGCCTTTGGTGTGCTGTCTATTTTGTCGTATAAATGTAGTTTTAGTAGAATTATAGGTTTTTCTTAAGCATGAATGAGATGAAATGAAGCATGAACCGAGTTGTGTGTTTTTCATAAGGATTTAGGAGGATGGGTTTGGATTGAATGAACAGTTTGGGAAAAAGATGATGTATTATGCACAACAATTCCAATTTTTAGTTTTTTGATCTGTTTCATTTTCAACTAACGGGGTTGTCTCCAATGAAAAAAGTTTCTATTTTTTGTTTGTTTGAGAAATTTAGTTTTAGTAGAATCGTAGGTTTTTCTTAGGCATTAACCTTTTTCATAAGGATCGACGTTGTTAAATATCCGGTATAGCGCCGGTATACCGGTATTGCGTATCAGAATTTTGGCTATCCGATACGAAAGCCGGTACGGCATCTTGACTCCGCTATGCTCAAAATAGCGCCGATTTTCTCATAAACCGGTATAGCCGCTATGTATAGACATCGGAATTGGTTAATGTTTTAGGCTTTTAGCAGGGGAAATAAAACAATGCAAAGTGGTGAGTGAGTGCTGAGTTGGTGTGGGTGGGTTTATGTATAGATAATACTATAATATTACCCTAAAACCACTACCTAGGTAAACAAACTCACTACTGACTCGCATATCTCATAACCCCTGCCTCCACCACCTTCACACTTTGTTGCTCTTCTCCTTCACCATTTCACTAGTTAGAGCTAGAACTACCGATTATTAGTTGTTTTGAAGTTTGAACTACTTAGCTTTTGAGTTTTAAGTTGTTTTTAATTTCTGTTTTTTTCTTTATTAGTTGTTTGAATTTGACATTTTTAGATTAATGTCGGTCAATTTTTTAATATCATGCAGCTTTATTTGTGTTTTATACCTAGGAGTATGATTTATTTTATATATAATTATTTATTTTAACCGCTTTGTGGCTTCCGCTATTTGCCCGCTACGCTATCCGATATTTCTCATATCGGTTTTTTGGCAATCCGCTATTTTCCGCGATTCACTATTAACAACACTTGTGATATGTTAGGATTGAATGAATAGTTTGAGAAGAAGGTGGTGTATAATCTATTAAGTACCGGCAGTGATTCATCGACATAGGTAAAAATTTGAGAAAACAGAATAATTGAGTTGTCGGTCTTGGACACCAGATACACCTTCGATCAGAAGTTTTAGTGCTACATAGTACATAGTGTATAATGTGTTTAATGCGCATTTTTTTGTGAATATATGAAAAGGAAAATGAAATTTTCAGTTTTTTTTGGATGATTTTTGTTTTCTGTCAATTTTGTTGTACTGATAATTTCTGATGACACTAAGAAATGATAGGAATTTGTAATTGAGGAGGGGTTAGGTTAGGATTGTAAAAGAGTGTTTTGCATCTATTGTTGGAGTTCTTGTCAATGCGATTTCAAATTCTTGTTTTATATGGTGAATTGGATGGAACCTTAACAAGAGTGAAGCTACAAGCGAAATGGAATCCTGCCGATGCTTAAAAGGAATGCAGCTGTGAAATTAGCGCCTCAAAGATGGCAAGAAAATGCTGCTGATGGCATATTTGATGTGGTTATTACGTTTGAAGAAAAAGTATTTGATATGGTTGTTGAAGGTAATATTTCTTGTCTTTTGTCACTCCTTTTCTCTCGGGTTCATCTAATTGCAAGATGTTTTAAGTTGAGTGACTTTTTAAACGAAATTTCACTCTCCGCAATTGCAAACTTTTTATTCAATTTCACCTTACATTGCTCTTTGAGTAGCATGCTTCGTTAAAAGTTAAGGTTTCTATCATTGTAAATATCTTTTATTTTTCTCTCTGTTAGATCACATGAACATGATGGCTGCAAATATCTTTTCTTTTTCTATTTGTTTGATCACATGAACAACATAGTTGCCACTGTTTTATGGTTCCTGAAGGTGATATTATGCTAGTTTAAATTAATTTGTTTATTTATTAGTAGCAACCTACATAGGTTTCAGCCAGCCACCACTTCAACAGAAAAACACACCTTATCAGCAAACAATTTGTCATTACTCTTTGTTCCAAAGAACCCAAATAGTTGCAGGCCATATTAGTAGTAATCCACTATTGATCTTTTTGGTGTTACCCAAGGAGGCCATTTATGACAAATAAAAAATATTCTACAGAAGAGCAAACAAATATCCTAACCAACTGAGAATCTCATACCAAACTGAGCTGGAAAACTCACACCTTAGAAAGAGATGGTCCGTAGATTCCATAGACGAATTACACAACACACAATTCTGGACTTGTTCTTGAAACTCCAGCCCCCTTCAAGCCAAGTTCACATATAGTTGCTAAACGAACCACAATGATCTGCCATGAGAACACCCTACCTTTGAAGGGACCTTGCTGGACCAGATTAGCGCAAAAACGCTTGATGTCGATTTTGGCTTAAGTTAACTAATCACCACCATTGCACTAAGAGTGAATAAACTGAACTAACCGTAAAAATTCCATCCAGATCCGGATCCCACCTCCACAAGTCCAACACCGCACTGTTTACCATCAGTCGAAGATTAGAAACTAGAATGAGTGTGGAAACTAGATTACCTGATGTTTCTTACTTTCTAGACTTTATTTTAACTATATTTTTTTTTATCTTTAGCATGTACAATTTTATTGAAATTTAATTATTTGTGAAACTATTTGTTATTGTCTGAATGAATATTTCTATCCAATGGCTCTTTTAGTCGTATCATTGTTTGAGCGCAGTTTAATTTTACATTGTGTAGATCTCCATAATAGAGACCATGTTTTATTGAAAACGGTGTTGATAGTCAACTTGGAGGTTAAAGATAACCACGAAGAAGCCGCTATAGGAGCAAGGCTTACTTTAGATCTTTGCCAAGAGGTTTGTTTGTCTGTCGCATACTTTCTTCATATTCATATGTGTACAATACTTGTTTTCTAAGATTCATTTGAAAACTAACACAATGATATTACAAACTTTAACTTTCTGTTTCATCAGAATTTTATATGTTAGTTTTTGGAGATGACTTGTTTTAATAATTTTGTATCATAGCTTACCAATACCAATGATATATTTTATGCATAGATTGAAGCTGTTGAATCATGGGAGGAGTCCATTGATGATCTTATTGCTGGTTTTGAGAAACAACATCGGCGGAAGCTTTTGTATAACATCTCCTTCTACTAAAATGATACTACTACTTTTCCGATGAAATTTTTGTTTAACCTTCGGTATAAGTTTTAACCGGCTTAACCTACCAAATACATAGATTTGAGTTGTTTATTTAGTTGTGTAGCTTTGATTGTAATTTGTAGCAATTGATCAAGTATGTTAACTATATTGGGTTGAGTTTTAGTCCAAACTACCTTATTGATGAGTTGGAGTTTAGTCTAAGTTTTTCTAATATTCAAGTTTAATATATTGTCGTGTTTATTTATTTAGGATTTACCCTAAGACATGTTTAATGAATATATATTAAAATTGTTTTTATGTAGGAATATGTGCTAACTAGCCAAAGTGTGATTGTGTTGTCCAACACAAAATCTCATTAGTTTGTCTTCAAAATGTGTAAATGAGTTGAAATATTCGTAAACTATTTGGTTTTTCGCTTGTTAAATTTGTTTGTTTGGTCAATTTATTAACTAATTAAGCTTAAGCTAGTATTTAAGTGGGTCAAGCTTAACCTTTATAGGCTTGAGATTTAAGGCTCATATAAATATACTCTCAGATACAAAATATAGTAAAAATTTACTTAGGTTTATTGTATATTTATTTAATGTATCAAATTTATAATATAGATTAGATATATTAAATGTGTGTTTAATCTGCTAAAAAATAAAAGACTGAATATGACAACATGAATTTGAGAGAGTGAAAAATTTAGAAGAGAAACCGGTGAATTTAGAAGAGAAGCCGTTGGAGAATGGTCCTCCACCTTTACTTTACACATACATTTTCAGATGAATTTGAGCAAATTTCACCCATTTTCTGAACCTAGGTTCCAAATTTAAGCGATTTTAGATCCTAGGTTAACCTATATTCATTTCCGATCCTAGGATACAAATGTGGGTACAAATTTAAGGGTATTTTTGGGGAGCCTGAGAGCAAAACGGAATTTTCAAATTTTTTTACTAGACAAAAGCGATATGTTCATTCCTTATTTATGCATCCTTTTAAACACATCACCGGATGCCAACAAACATGCCAATATTAAGATCGAAGCTAAAATCGAACCCATCATCAGTTCAAATGAAGAAGAAAGTGAAGAATGAGAATATCAATGGCATGAAGAAGTGAGTAGATATTTGGCTAACCCAAAAAAAAAGTTATGGTAACTATATCCCATTTTTTCTTTTAATATTTGGATTAAATTCATTATAAGAATTATTTTTATCTATGTTAAACTATCAACATTAAGAAAAAAAAAACATTTTAAACAACATCTTCTATATTAACCGATGAAGTTGGCTATTAAAAGAAAGAAATCATGTATTTAAAGTCTAATGATACTTTCTACACCTCTGTTTGTGATATCAAAATTGTTGTCCTGTCATGGTGACTTGTTGCCGATCTTTACTATGATCCACCCATCATATAACATCGTTACATCTTTGTAAAACTGATTCGCTATCAAAATCACTGAGATTGTCATTGAATATAGCATATCCCATGACCTGTATTCTGTCACATCTCTTAACAACATTTGATGTATTTTGACTCTTATATAATTTAAATTCGAAAAATGGCAACTAGTGTCTCTGGACACTAATTAAAAAATTCAATGTGGTAAAATGATCTTAGAACTTGTGTATTTGACCTTTTAAAAATATAAAGAATACAATTTTTAATTAAAAAAATTATTTGTTTTGATATTCTTAACTAGTGTCTGAAGGGGAACTAGTTATCCTGACCCTTTAAATTTTAACAATAGTACTTATGATTACTAGCCGCCAAACGGGCACGTCCCGTGCCCGTTTGTGTGATCAATATTCTTTTATTTTTTTGTTTCTGTGATCAATATTCTCTATTGTGCAAATATAAATAACTACTTAATCTCCTTTTTTATTGGACTTAGTTAATTGATAACTACTTGACCTCTTAAAAATATTAGTATTTTTTTTTTTACTATAAAAAAAACTGAAAACCTACTTTTATATGAAAATTGTGTTTAGTTTTTGTTTTTGTAGTTTTTTTAAGGGTAAAATAGGAATATTGAAAAAGTCATCTCAAATATTTGTATCCCCTTTATATATTAGTAAGTATAGATATAATGTTAGTTTTTTTTTTTGGTAAATATAATGTTAGTTTTTAATATCTAAATTGCAAAAGTCAGTGTGAGTTATTTGAGGAAAGTTGGTTACGATAATATAATGTTAGTTTTTAGTAAGTGTTAGTTTTTAAAGGATAAAATTGGAATAACAAAAAAGCCATCCCAAAAAATTGAATTCCCTTTATATATTAGTATAGATTTATTTCACAACAAAAGGTATTGCTTATTTTTGCTAATGCTTATTTTAATTTATTTCTAAAAACAAAAATTCTTAATTAAATTTGACAAGTACTATTTTAATCTGTTTACAAAATTCTTTCATATCGCGTACTCTTGCTTCCTGCCTCTATTTTTTTCCTTCTAAATACATTGCCATTCTTTTGGAAATTTTACTTTCTTACTATTAAACAAAGACAAAAAATTAATATAAACTACATTTTCTATAAAAAGTTAAAAACATTAAATTGAAAATGCAAATTGTACTGAATAATAAGGACAACGTTTCTTGTAACGGTAAACGTCATCTGTTAATAATCTTCCGTTTACTTTCTTCCAACCAACCGCAGCATCTAACAACTCAACACTGATTCAAACCTCTTTCCCTTTTCTCACTAATTTTCTCACACTTTCTTCCTCATTTTCTCTCACTTTCTCGCTTTTTCTGGTCAAACTTTCCGATGGCATCAGAATCCACCGACGAAGACAATAACAACAACAAATCCTGGGAACACATCCTCCGCCGTATGCTTCCCGCCGGCGCACCGTTACCCGACGAAGAACATCTCGATTACTCCATCGCCGTTGAATACGAAGGTCCTCCTGTTCCTTACGATGTTCCTCGTGTCGATCCGCTTGAAATCGGTGCTTCAGCTACTCCGATTCGTACTGCTTCTATTTCCTCCGATCATTCCTCTTCCTCGATTCCCGTCGCCATGCCGGTTTATCCACGCTATTCTAGGTTTAGCAGAGTTCCGAACGGTGGTTTCAATCGCGAAAATCGAAGTCCGGTTGAGAGTCAAAGATCGTCTTCCGTTTCGAGAACTCAATCTCAGTTTGATTCACGTAGCGGCGAAGTTGATCGATTTGATTACTCCGGCGAAGTAGCTGCCGTGGACGACGGTGGTAGCTCTGTTTCGGTTTCTGTTTCTTCGCCGCCTGTTCCGAGTTCTGCTCCTATTCCGTCTTCAACTGTTGATGGAAAGCGACCTACGACGGTAACTTTTAACGAACCTAGGGATTTTGATTCAGACGGGGGAGATAGTTATCTCTCGCCGCGGTCGGTTGCAACTGAGCCGGTTGGATCACCTGTTTCTACTGCGGTGCGGCAGGGGAAACGAGGTGTTTGTAGTAGGTGTGGGAATAAGAATAGGTTGAAAGAGAAAGAAGCTTGTTTGGTTTGTGATGCAAGGTATTGTAATAACTGTGTTTTGAAAGCTATGGGTTCAATGCCTGAAGGAAGAAAATGTGTGAGTTGTATTGGACAGCCGATCGATGAGAGTAAGAGATCGAGTTTAGGGAAGTGTTCAAGAATGTTGAGTAGAGTTTGTAGTCCTTTGGAGATTAATCAGATTATGAGAGCTGAAAAAGAGTGTGCTGCGAATCAGCTTAGGCCGGAGCAGCTTGTTGTTAATGGTAGGCAGTTGAGGCAGGAAGAGTTGGCCGAGATTTTGGGTTGTCCGGTCCCTCCTCAGAAGTTGAAGCCTGGGAGGTATTGGTATGATAAGGATTCTGGACTCTGGGGAAAGGTAAAAAATGAGAAGAATAGATATGAAAAATTAACCATTTTTACTGTTTTGAAATGCAAATCAATGTTTATGGAAATTGCTATTTTTAGATTGTTTGTTTAATTGCTTAATTTGTAAGTGGTCGATTTTCAGGAAGGAGAGAAGCCTGATAAGATAATAAGTTCAAAGCTTAATATTGGAGGGAAGCTTCAACCAGAAGCTAGCAATGGGAATACTAGAGTTTACATGAATGGCCGTGAAATAACAAAGATTGAGCTTAGAATGTTAAAGGTAAAATCTTGTTTCTTTTTGTGTTTTGGCTTAGATTCGATTTAGAATGGAATGTTAAAACATGGAGATTAATATGTATACTAGAATAGAATGCTAGATGCCTACTTTTTTAATATCCTTGTGAGTGTTTTATAGCTGGAACTTCCATAACCTTATTGACTGAGTATTCAGTGTTGAGTTTGGCAGTTCTTAGGCAATTAATATAAACCTTTGTCCTCCTATATTGGGTTATATGGCCATTTCTTTCGCTAAGCATTTAGGTTTTGACATGGCTTGTTGTAGTTAAATTCTTGTCACACAGTACTAATATTTTATAAAAAGGTAGTAAATGAGCTACTTAATATGTGCAGGGTAAAATATTATCAATGAAAATATAGCTTAAGTATCTCTTAAATTTGGTGTAAAATCGTCAACAGTTCTCTTCAAGATTCAAGGATACATTGATTAACAATCGTATTTGTGTTGATGATCATGTTTCTATCAGAAATATAGCTTAGGTATTTCTTAGATTTGGTGGTAATGAATTCATTCATGGTTTTTATGATTGTACATAAATTTTTTATTTGTTATCTATTGTATGCACAATTTGCATCTAAAGTGTATGCTTTGACTTGGTAAACTTTCCGTTTTTTGTCTGCTATCTATTTTTTCTTTAATACCTGTTTCCTCTTCTGCACATCTTTATATCTTTTAAATGTAGTTTGGCAATGTTTAGTGAAAGAAATATTGAATCTTGTTATTCTCATTTCTGGATTATGTATTGTTAAGCTCAGATGTTTCACTTTTGATCTTCTGTATCTAGCTCCATTGAAGTCTTCAAATTGCATCTTGTGTTTGTACCTCATTGCTCTTCTCATAAAAAATGTGTAACTTGTCTGTTTATCTGTTCAGCTAGCAAACGTTCAATGCCCGCGAGATACCCATTTCTGGGTTTATGATGACGGATCTTATGAGGAAGAAGGCCAAAATAATATCAAGGGGAACATATGGGGAAAGGTTCTCTCTTATCTGATAATAGTATTATATACCTTCTATGTATTTTGAGCTTGAAAGCGTTTGTCTTGATTTAGTGTTTATTTTTTATACAATATTGGTTTGATTTATGGTAGGCAGGCGTCCACTCGTTTCATCTGTTCATTATTCTCTTTGCCTGTACCATCTACTAATCCTCCCGGGGTCAGAGACAATCCAACTAACTACTCAACAAGGTCAGTGGCTGATTATTTGGAGCATGGTAGAGTTCAGAAACTTTTGTTGTTTGGCATGGAAGGATCTGGAACAGCTACTCTCTTTAAACAGGCATGTCTATTGCTCCTTTATCTTACCCGCCCATCTCCTTGTTGCTTGTATTGATGCCTTTAAGGCTTTCCTTTTTCTGCTATTTGCTAATGATTTTAGATGTTAGAATATATGAACAATATCAATAATATTAATATCATGATTGTATTTTAGAGTAAATTATTGTAACATAGGATATCTAATAGGTATGGTTTGGTAGATTGGTTTGAATGTCGCAGATGTTTGGTATACTAAAAGCATAACAGAACAAAATGGTTGAAACAGAGTTACATTTTGATTACAACAGAATAATACGAGTTGTTCTATTCCATTTTGTTTCCTTATTTGATAAGATTTTAGTAGTATTATATTAGTATACATGAAGATTAGTGTTCTATCCTTTTTAATAACATCCAATATATCGGTTGATAAGGTGGCTTGGTGGTTTAGGCGTTTAGGGGGTGGACATAGATAGGAGTTGAAGTGATAAGGAGGTCATCATTTCAACTCCCTCGGCACAAGCAAAAAATCAAGTAATCAAGTAACAACCAACATTTGCCATTCCAGTAATAAAAATAACACCTAATATATTATTCACATCAAGCTATGAGTTTCAAATATGGTTATATTAATTTAAACATTCTTTTTCCTCTCCCAATAGACTAACCATATAAATCTATCTGATTTTTTTTATACATTGTGTCGTGCAAGTAATAAATGCTTTTAACTAAGTTTAAGCTATACTTGTAAACCTTACACTGCATAAATATATGTTGTATAATTATGTAATTGCTTACAAATGCTTACACGCATATACAGAATAGTTCTATGCATCAATGTCATCTGTGCTTTCCACAATCATAAAATGTGCTAATCCATGCTCGTATTTATATGATTACACATAGGGGTTTAAATAAAAACTGAAAACCCAAACCAAACTGCAGAACCGAACTGAACCACACTGATAAAAACCAAAACCATTATTGTTGGTTCACGAACTGAACTGTTATTTCAAACACAGTTCACATACCTGAACCAAATCCAAAAAACGGAACCAAAAATGGGTGAGCCAAACTGCTAAGACCCACCTATTTTTACCGGTTCAGTTTTCATTTTATGAATCTTCTAGAACCTTGTTCCTCAATCTGAAACAACCTCCAACAAAATGATGCATTTCTTTTGCAATTTGCACAACCTCCATCAAAATTTCTTTTGTAAGTGTAACTATTAACTACTAACTATCTTGCCATAAATCTGTGAGACTGCGAAGTTACCAACAGAGTGAGTCGGAGAAATGGAAGAGAGAGGCTGGAACGATACAGCGATGGAAACATTTATGCAAAATTTCAATATTGCGAATTAAATTTTCTCCCTCTCTTCAGTTTGAACGATTGTTTGTGTTAGGTGAATAATTTCAGTAATTTCAGTTCTGCGAATTCAGATTTCTATTTTTTTGGGAGTGAGAGATGAACAGTACAGGAACAATTTGTTTTGTAAAATTCACCAGTTCAGTTCTAAAATAAGTTTTGGTGCACCGAACCATAAAATTAATTCAGTTTGGTACTTTGGTTCCAGTCAAATTGTGAAAAGTTCGGTTCAGTTTTATTGGACTACTCCCTCCGGTCTCATATATAAGCAAAAATTACTTTTTTAGATTCATTAAAAAAGTGATGTATCTTGTCTATGATTTGGACTAGATACATTACTTTTTCAATGAATCGAAAAAAGTAACTTTTGCTTATATATGAGACCGGAGGGAGTATTTTGGAAGTTCAGTTTGGTTTGGTTCAGTTTCCTTCATAATATGTGCATACACTGTTAAATGTATATGATGTGTAGAAGTTTTTGTTATAAGAAAAAGATGCGTAGAGGTTTTACTTTATCTAGTGTCAATATTTCAAATGTGTGTATATTTTACTTTTAACTTTTGGATGATGGAGATGGGACTTGCCCTCCTTTTTTCCTGTTTTGGTGCTTTTTTCGTTCTGCAATTTTGGATGGTTGTTTCCTTTGTACATGTGCTAGGAATTTTCTTTTATTTGAAAACTGCATGATTTGAAATTATGAACTTTTATGCTAATGTAATTTCCCCTTTACATGCAAATTTTTATTTTTTTCTAATAAATTTATTTACTTGGTGTTTATCCTATAGTTGGTACCAATTGTTCTCATGGTTTTAATTTTAACATCCATATCCTTGGAACAGGCCAAGTTTTTATATGGGAACAAGTTTTCCACAGAAGAGTTGCAAAATATCAAACTCATGATTCAAAGCAGTATGTACAAGTATCTCAGCATTCTGCTTGAAGGAAGAGAGCAGTTTGAAGAGGAAGCTCTGGCAGAGAAAGAATCTACTTCATTAGATGGTGAAGGATCTGGACCTGGTATGACTTCACTTTTCTTTCCTTTCTTCATTCTCTGTGATGGTGCTGTTTCACTTTAAGTTTAATCGTTACTACTGGCTCACTGCTATTTTGTCAATATTTCTTCATGCTCGTCTCAAATTATTGTTCAATCGGAACATTTAATGAAGAACAGTCATATCAAATGGCCCATAGAAGCCAATTTTGGATAACAAAATTCTCTGACTAGTAAAGTGATGTACTACATAATCCTCAATGTAGGCAATCAATTCAGTATTTGTTATACAGATGTTAAACTACATAAAATTTAACTTCAGTTCACTTCGTTTGCATTTAGTCCAACAATATTGTACATTTATTATAATAAAGACAATCCGAACTGTAACAGCAACAATACCAAGGTTTATCTCGCTAGGTGGTTTGACAACATGGGCTAATATTTACAGTACCATTGAGCTCTATCAAAAACCAAATTTTCAATAAAGCTGTTGGGATTGATACCCTTTTCAATGGTTACTTGCTGTATTGGTAGGAGTTCTAAATGTCTTTGGTAAAGTCTGAGTTCTGTGAGTGAAGCTAATTAATTGTGTAATACATTTAGCAGAAACAGCAACTGATGAAAACAAACCAAGCATTTACTCGATCAATCAAAGATTGAAGCATTTTTCGGACTGGTTGCTGGATATTATGGCTACCGGGGATTTAGAGGCATTCTTTCCTGCTGCTACACGTGAGTATGCTCCTATGGTGGATGAGATATGGAAAGATCCTGCTGTTCAGGAAACTTATAAGAGAAGAGAGGAATTGCATAATCTTCCTGATGTTGCTAAATATTTCTTGGATCGGGTATGTGATTACCATTTTGTTTTTATTATATTATCTTGAGAAGTATTTGGTGTGGTTTTGTCTTGTATATTTCCTTGTACTTACGGATATGAGATAGAATGTTTAAATATATGCAACTTATCTGGCTAAAAAAGAAACCGGAGTAGTAAAACAAGGCGGCATATGCCGACAAGGAACTTGAATCTGTATTCTATAAATGTTATTGGTGAGGAAACACCATAATGCCGAGAAGGAACTTAACTGTTGATTGTGCAGTGGCTTATTCTGTCTAAATACATTTACTACATTAAGTGGCAGCTCATTTAACTACTTGGGGGAATTGTTTAGTTTCATAATATTATTTAGCGGAAGTGTCTGCATCGCTTACAAATTTGTGCTTAATATGACTATTTCCCTATAGTGTAACCTTGTATTTTGAAGTGGTTAATTGTAACTGGATTGAACTCCAAGAACAGAGGTCCCTAAAACACCTAGCTGCCACATAAGTTAAGACTCACAGGAACCCTTGATAGATATATTATTGTTTAAAACATGTATAAGTGTGTCAAGATTAATTTATACCATTGTGGATCTAAATAATCGTTGCATGGTTGTACCTAGAAATTACTGTTTTTATGGTGATGTTATTACTAGGTTTCATTTACACCAGTCAAAGATTTTTTACTCCATCAATATACTCCCTCCGGTCTCATATACAAGCAACAAAACAAAAAAATTGAAAGTCTCAAATATAAGCAAAAGTAACCTCTAATCATTACAATAAATGTCACTTTTCCAAATATATCCATACTTTTTTCACATTCCCATGTTTTTAACGGTTTCCATGTCAGAAGATAGGGGTAAAATTAGAAAAGTGTATGACTTAAATGCATTTAGACACTTTCCTTAAAGGAAGAGTATTTTTGTAAATTTCCTTATATATGAGACCGGAGGGAGTATATTAACATTAGCTTAAGATTATACTCGCAAAAGAATATTAACATTCATTATACTTATCAATTGTATAAAATATTATCATACATATAAGTTTGTGTATGAATTTTACTAGTAACTTAAGAATAAAATATAAAATACATTAAACTTAATTTTCAATAAGGGGGTATTGAATGGTTTATGTGTGTTCTTATGAAACGTTAAACTACCTCGAGGAAAAGAAAGTTTGTGAAAACTATAATGGCTTTCATATTAGCCCTATGAAGTATTTTATTAGGTATTGAAGTTTAATTCATCTTAAAAAATGATTGAGAATAAATGTTATAAATTGATATGGTGAGTTATTTATTCATGACTTATGTCTATCACGTGAACAAGTAATTATGTGCTTCTATGCAACTTTTAAGGAGCAATGGATCTCTAATGCTCTTATAAGAAGGTTCATTGTTGAGTTTAAGTCAAGCTATTAATTGTTGGTCATTTTAGAAATCCTTTAATAGCTTGTTAGGCCCAATATTATTAATAGGCCCATTACTAATTAGGGGACCTGGGAGGTACACTGAAAATGTGGATTGGTAGAAGGAGAGAGAGAATGCCAAATATAAGAATGGGGGTGTGTAAAAGCATGGGAATGGAAGAACTAGGAATTGGTTTAAGAGGTTGCTGGGCAGAGGAGTGGTTCTTCACTCGACAGGTTTATCATTCATAGTTAGTTATTTTCCCTTCAGTCACAATCTTGTGAAGAGCTATTCCATGGAATTGTAGTGGCTTGGTGCTGGGAGTGGGCAGAGGAGTGGTTCTTCACTCGGCAGGTTTATCATTCATAGTTAGTTATTTCCCCTTCAGTCACAATCTTGTAAAGAGCTATTCCATGGAATTGTAGTGATGTGATGAATATTAGAAATGGGGGGTGTGTAAAAGCATGGGAATGGAAGTACTAGGAATTGGTTTAGGAGGTTGCTGGCTTGGTGCTGGGCAGAAGAGTGGTTCTTCACTCTTACATTACATAGGAAGGGGATTCAACCTCTGTTTATATTTAATTTCAAAACAGCTTGTGTTAGTTCTTTCCTTCATTTATCTCTGGTCCCCATCAAAACCAGATTGTGAATATAGATTTATATGATATTACCATCTTGGAAAACCTACAATTAGATAGATATCAACTTCCCATCAACGTTATGGTGTTCGTAACTTCACTATGGATTGAAGATTGCGACCATAACCTTCAATAGATCTGAAATACTCTGTAAATTTGAAAATCACGATCTTAAGCTATATAACTCATTCCTACTTTTTGGTCGATCTAAAATTTGCCTCATACAAAATAAAATAATATATGTTTGTCTTGTGCTTTTTCTGATATAGGATTGGATTTTCTCTAACTTATTTCAAATATATATGCCTTTCTTTTATTGTTTTGATTTGTCATTCGTCTATAGCAATACTTTTAAGAATGTGCTGTAAATATATGTGATCCTGTGCAGGCAATAGAAATATCAAGCAACGAGTATGAACCTTCTGATAAGGATATATTATATGCTGAAGGAGTTACGCAAAGCAATGGTCTTGCTTTCATGGAATTTTCATTTGATGATAGGAGTCCCATGACCGAGATATACAGTGAGAACTTAAACAACCCAGCTCCCCAAACCAAGTAAATCATTCTCTTCCATTTCCTTTTGTCTTGTTTTGTGGAAGCTTCTACAAATGTTCTTAACTTCGTAAAATATTTTCCTTGGCTCAGATATCAACTGATTCGCATAAATTCAAAGGGACTACGTGATGGCTGCAAATGGTTGGAAATGTTTGAAGATGTGAGGATAGTCATTTTTTGTGTTGCTCTGAGTGATTACGACCAAATATGGCCTACTAGTACTGGTAAGCTTCAGAACAAATTGTTAGCAAGCCGAGATCTTTTCGAGAGTCTTGTGAAACATCCTTGTTTTAAGGATACCCCTTTTGTGCTTCTGCTAAATAAGTATGATGCCTTTGAAGACAAGATAAACAAAGCTCCTCTGTCAACTTGTGAGTGGTTTTCGGATTTCTGTCCTGTAAGGCCCCATCACAACAATCATGTCTTAGCACACCAAGCATATTACTATATAGCTGTGAGATTCAAAGAGCTTTATTATTCCTTAACTGGCCAAAAGTTGTTTGTGGGGCAAACTCGAGGTCGGGATCGTGTCTCAGTTGACGAGGCATTTAAGTACATTAGGGAGATCATCAAATGGGAGGATGAGAAGGATGAAATGTATGAAATTAATCCAGAAGAGTCATATTACAGTACAGAGATGAGTTCTGCTTTCATCAGACAGGATTGAATTCCCAACTTTGATAACCCTTGAGCTAGGATATTAAACGGCAAGCAAGGAGCTTTGCCGCTCCAAAGAATTTGTTTCAGAATTGTATTTATGAAGGACTGAGAGGTCATTTGGCTGGCCTATGTGAAGTAAGTTGTTTTGTTTTGGTTTCATAGGATCTCCCTGATCAGGTTCATATGATTTTTTCCCCCATGATAAATAAGCTAATTTGTTTGAGAGGTTGTAAATTCAGAGGTAATTTGTTGTCTGTACAGCTTATATATTGATAAGTGAGCAGCTTAAATTGAGAAAAAAATATATGTTTGTTCTTTGCGTTAACCTCCTATTACTACTGTATTATTTAATTGAGACAAAGTTATTCTAAAATAAAATTTTTGAATGCCACCTCATAGAGGCCAAAGTTATTCTAATAAGGAAAATGGATGGCAAAACTTTATTATTATTTGTGATTAATTTTTTCATTATATCCGAAAAATGGATTTTTTGTTAGAATTAGACGAAATTCAAACTTTCATGGTACATGAAAATATATATGATATAGTTACCTCAACACCCAATATTCATTTTTTTAAAGCCAAAACAAACTCGCACAATATGTGAAAATATACATGGTACATGAAAGTATATATGATATAGTTACCTCAACACTCAAGTGCCTACAATATGTGATACAAAGTTTGTAAATGATTGGTCATATGTATCTATCCTCTACTGTGCTTCATGGGACATTCAACGTAATAGGAGCCATTACTTGTTAGGTAAGGATTCAAATTGTCTAAATTTGCCTAGCTATGGTCGCCAAGAATCATAACAAAGTGTTGATTAAAATCTTCATAATCGTTTGTCAAAAAAAATCTTCATAATCGTCAATGTTTACCAAATTCTTATGATTTGAATGATAAATGGCTCTCAACTCTAATTTTTCCTGACTTTTTATGAGTTACCATATAGTTACAAAATCTTCACTGCTTGATGACTAATCTCTGTCAACAAATATATGAAATACACAATGCAAGTTCTCTTTTTCCAACCAAATTTTTCTATACAAATTAAGATGGTAAAATCGAACATCTTAAGTACCTATGTATTTCATTATACTCCAGTCATTTTTATAAAAGACAATTTATTTTTTAGATTCATTCAATAATTAATGTATTTAGTCTATATTATAGTTTAAATACATTCATTATTAAATGAATCTAAAAAATGAACTGTCTCTTATAAAAATGATCGAATGAAACCCACAATTAAAATAGACACATTAACTATTTATAGTATTAAATTTTCTTAATATAGGAGTAGTAATAGAGACTTATATTAATAAGGGAAAGTATACTACTATAGTCATACTAGTTGAAATCTCTAGATCCCTCTACAATTCCTTGCGGAATATACTTTGGAAATGAAAGGAAGTCAAAGTCTTGGAAAATCAAACCAAAACAAACGGTGGCTAATTTTTATGAATGAAATTAGGCTATGTACTAGCAGGGTTTGAAGATGTCAAAAATGGGTAAAACAAAGACCAAACGAGTCATAACATTAATTAATACAGAGTGAGCTTTAATTCTTTCAACTACGGTTGGTAGCGTGATCATCTATCACACCTTGTCCTTGCACAACACATAGAATAATAGGCTGATTTTATAGGGGAAAATAAAGAATAGAAGTATAATGTGTGTATTCATTGAGGAGAGAACTTAACAAAAATAATAATTTATGGAAAATAAGAAAATTCTTATATGACGTAAACAATTGTTGGTTGGTTCGGTTATGAATGACGCAAAACTCAGTAGAAAGGATTAAGATTAGATCCCCACAACTATGATTAGAAGAAGATTAAATTAGTAGTAAAATAAAAAAAAATAAAAAAAAACAATTATGGCAAAGTTTTATCTACTCATTCAACCAAATTGTCAAAAGTAGATACATCAATGTGGCTATTTTCTTGTGTCTTTATTATGGATAGATTAGTATATGTTACTATTGGATAAATGCATGGTTAACCCAAATGCATTAATGTAAACTTTTATTATTTCCTATTTAAGTGTTCACTATTTCACCTTATCAATGCGCAATCCACTCCACTGTCCACTTTGCTTCTCATTAGGGTGAACACCTTATCAATGCGCAATCCACTCCACTGTCCACTTTGCTTCTCATTAGGGTGAACACGTTCCCGCAACCTGACTTGAAACGACATGATCGCCAACATATGGAAGCACTCGGTCGGGTGTTGGTCGGGTCTCGGGTCAACAATTGTAAAAAATAGGTCATGAAAGGTTGTATACGGGCTGTTGTGGGTCTCTAAAATTTATCTCTTCATAACCGAAACCGACCGAACAATTACTAAAATATAAATTAATTTTTTATTTTTTCAGTTTTGAGCACCTCTTAATCTCTTATACTCTTTCCTTTGTTAATTTTGCCTATCTTTGATAGAGAAGAAAAATGTTATATTTTACAAGTTTATGCTTGTAATAGGTTGATAAAGGAGATGTGAAAGATAATTTTCTAGATTTATATTAATTTTTACTTCTCATCTACTATCTATTATTGTCGTTGGATTAACAAATTTGAAACAAAATAATTGCATCTCATCATTTTTATTGTATCATTTGTTGCAATGTGTACGAAATATTGAACTATTTGAAGAATAATATTTTTTTATCAAAGAAATTTTAGATGTAACAATAAAGTTTCAATATAACCGGTAATACCGACCCACTATACATGTCACCCGTATGACCCGAACTCGAACAAACCAAAGATGTAGACGGTCGGAATTAGGTCCAAATTAAGAGGTCGCGATTTTTATCGATTTTACAATTTTCGGCCCAAATCCGACCGAACCCGACCGATGCTCACCCCTACTTCTCATAATCGTGTCAAGCTCCACTTTCACTCTATAAAAATAGTGTAGCAATTTTTTTTCTCTGGGAACAAATTAATTTAAATTTCCTTTTTATATCTTTTTACGTATTAAAATAGTTCCATGGGTTTAACTCAGTTGGCAGTGACATTGTATTATATATGCAGTGAGTTGAAGTTCGAACTTCAGTCATCCCACTTATCCACCTTATATTTAACAACTTTTTTGGGAACTAGTAACATATAAAAATTATTAGAATGAAGAAACTTCAGCCCTTTGGTACATATACTATAGAATATTTCTTTTTTGCATCTTAATAAATTTGAGATGACCCAACTAATTTTGCCAACACTAAATTTAATATGATTTGTAAGCTTCTAATTTACAATAGTTTGTTGTTCGATTACACTAGTAAACTTCTAGTTTACAATGGTTTCATGATTTGTAAACTTCTGATTTAGGATAAATTTTATATATAAAGAGGCTAATTGTGGGTGCGAGGTTGTTAAGAATAAAAAACCATTATTGTCAAAGAAAAACCTACAGTAAAAAAAAGCCAAAGAGAACTAAAAAGTCAAAATGACACTAATAACACATGCATATATATTGGATTTTGATCCTTCCTCCATGTATGTATTGTCAGGTCCTTTTTTATTTTCTTAATTTATTGGTGGATTGATCTTAAAAAAAAAGGAAAAAGAATATAATAAAAAAAAAGTAAATAAATAACCAATATTAAAACGGACAACAAAAGAGAATAAATAGAAGATGATTTAAGTTCATAGATAATTAATAGTAGCTTTCTTTTTTATATTTTATGGCTCATGTTAATCAATATATTCAGATATTTGTTAAATATATTAAAAATAAATTTTTTTATTGAAAATATAATTTTTTTATATTTTCTAAATATTGATTCAAAAATTTTAAAATAAAATTTAAATATTATTAGGTTTAACTAACGTTGGAACGAGGATAAAGGTTATGTGCAGTCAAAATGTCAATGCAGTCAGACATTATTGACCGTCCAATCAAGCACATGTTTTCAGAATTATTAAATAAAAATAAGATTGTTTTTTCTAAACCGTCCGATCTAGTGACTGGATGACTGCATCGAAGAGGCGACTGCACGGTGCAACCGACACCATTTGATGTGAAAATCGTCCCAAATTTATCGATTCAAGATACTTGTAAATAGAATATCTAAAACTACATTTTAATTTTGTATATATTGGAGTATTTCATTTATTTTGACTAGTTTGTTTTTTATTTTTGGTCAAGATTTCTAATTTTGACTATTCACTTAAATTAATTACGCAATATAAAATAAATATTTTTGATTTGAAGTTTGAACCTCCTTTAAAGGGAAATACATACACCTCTCTTTAAAACATAAATATTAAAAACACATATTTCCCTCTTCTTTTTCCACTTTTATTTCCCTCTTTTTCTTTCTCCATTACTCACCAAAACCTTATAGCTCTTTTTTCATCACTGACAAAATGATGTTAGGGTTTAAAGCTTCAAACTCTATGCAACCCTATTGAACCTCAAAATCAAAACCGAATCCTCCATCAGAAATTCAAATGCGATTATTGTTCAAAACCTTCAAACATTTGGAACCTGATTTTGTCTCATCATTTCTTCAAAACGCGAACGAGAACCTCAACCTCAAAATTGAATCTGTGCATTGGTGATTTAAAACGTGATTCTGTGCTTTTGTGAGTTAAAACGTGATTTTGTGCGTTCTTTGGCTTCTTGGTGAGTTATTTTTGTCTTTTTTTTTTTTTTTTATGAATTGATTTGTCTTCTAGGTTGATTCTTTATTGATTTTGAATGCTTCTAAATTACAGGTACTGGAACGTTGGTTTCGTTGTCATTTTTGTTTGGATTTGAAGAAGGAAATACTCCACACGTGGTAAGTTCATCTTTTCCTTTTTATCGTACTCTATTTTTTAAGTTCAATGGTTACAAGTGTTTTTGTTTCTGTTGATTAATTTGAGAGAATGATTAATTTGAGTTTCCTTTTTGAGTTTGTAATTTGTTCTGATTTATATAGAGTTGTCTTATCTTGAATACTATTCAATGGCATCTTAATTTATTGTTCAAGTTAAATTGTGTCCTTTCAATAGCATCCTGTTGTATAATTGGTTTTTCTTTTCGCGTTTGAGCTTTGTAGACTTTGATTTCGTTTCTTTGTTAATCTAAATTCCGCAATATAACTTATGTGTTTCCACAACGGCTATTAATTTATACATCAAACAAAATTACTTAACAAAGACACATCTTTTATGGTACTACTATAATAGTGACAGGCTTCTGGAAATAAACTTACTTTTCTTGTAAACTGCAAGTGCAAAACTAAGTAATTTAACAAATCTCTAGTTAACCTTCTCTTTACCCATCATGACAGATTGACAGGTTCAAGTTCATCTTCATCACCCACCATGGATAATGCTGATCAAGTTGTCCAGCATGTTTTAGATTGTTACAGTTATTACCGTTATGTGATCGGCCTTGGTGATTATGCAGCTTTAGCCGCAGTTCGGAATGAACTTGGACACTTTACTGAACCGATGATAGCAAGATCCAGGACTCCTGGACCTATACCAGGAGTCCATGTAGGGGATCAATTCAGTTATCGATCTCAGATATTTCTGGTCGGAATGCATGACAATTTAGTTCGCGGTATTTCGTTAGGAAGCACTCTTTTTGGACTTGCAGATCGTGATGTAGCCACGTGCTGTGTGGCTGTCTTTGAGCTACATAATTTTTTTGCTCCAGACGATAGCGCGGTCACTTATGGTGGCGAGGGGGGGCATTTAAATTTGGCCAATCAAATGAATCTACGGGTATTAACCCATCAACAATGGACAAGGGGGAATAGAGCATTGTGGAGTTGTCACTTATGTGATTCGGAAGTACGTGTTATAGCACAAAGATTGGTGATGGAAGGCACTCGTGAATACGTATATATCGGACGATTTCAAGTGGTCGATATGGATGTTATCTTGTATAACAATTTGCAAGTCTATCAATATCAATTAACTCGGGTTGACATAAATGCTTTAGATTAATTGTTGGTGTTTTTAAGCTTAAGTATTTAAGTCAACTTAAGAGTCTTGTATAGGTCAACAAAGCCTTTGGTGTTTTGAAAAGTTAACTTACGGGATCTTATGTATATGTTCTCTCTGGCTATGCCTGAGCTTTTTGAGTGCATGATCTTCTACACACAACTTGTCCATATATTCTCTACTCTTCTTGCGGCCCCTAAAGTGTACAAGCCATTTACTGATGTGCTTGTTAATTTTCTCGTAAATAGCAAACTTGATGTGTTGAAAAAACCAAATTCTGATGAGGGATGCACATCCAAGCTCAATCTCAGCTCAATCTGCCCAAAACTATTGCTGATGAGGGATGCACATCCAAGCTGCTGTCTGCATTGTTGTCTTCTACGGTTGATCAGTCATCACGCAGGTCTGAGTCAATTGATGTAAAGGTTAGTTTGTTACTATTATAGTGCTTCTCAAATTCTCCATCACGGAGAAATATATAATTTTATGCACCATGTTTTGGAGAAATATATAATTTTATGCACCATATTTTATGCACCATATTTTACTTCAACTAGTCAGTATTTGCATGACAGTGGGATATTTTTCTTTAGGAAACAGTTTTTTTAGTCACTCGGCTTTATTTCCTATTGTTTTTTTAATTTTCATCTGTGTATTTTGAAAGTATAACCATGAAGGGGAGGATAGTATATACTCCTTTGGACCTAGTACAAAGTTAGAGTTTGCAGCATAAATTGGGAAATATCTACATGAGTAGTTACACTTACAGTGCTTGGATGATTTCTTGCAAAATTGGTTCTCGATCGGCTATGGCTATGGCTATTCTGTTTGCACCTTTTTTCTTTTTATGAGTTGTTTTTTGGGTTTGATATAGAAGCTGGAGATAGTCTTTATTTTTGTGTTTTGTGATTTTTTTGACATGCATATATAAGTGGTTGCTTCTGAATTGAAAATTTCTGGGCCTATATCATAGGAAACGTAGGTTTTATTTGAAATTCAATTTGCTTTGAAAGTCTGTCTTTATTATATGCACCCATCTCAACGTCATATGCATAATATAAGCGTTTGAGGATAGTTCATATCACAAGATAAGACACCAGCACCTCAATACTGATATGCAACTGCAGGTTTTTGTAGCTCTTCTTAGGACCTGCCAACCAGAAAATAGAATGTTGGTCAGGCAGGCTCTTGACATTCTAATGCCAGCACTGCCGTGACGTTGCCCCTTGGTGATTCTCGGATGCCCATATCGATAAGATACACTAAGAAAATACTTGTTGAAGAAGGTCACTCAATTCCGAATCTTATTTACATATTCCATTGTCCGACATTCAGATCTCTTCTACATCTGCAGAGCGCAGTTTATTCCACAGATGGTGAATTCTGAGTCGCCTTGGATTGCCATATAATACCACAACAGAGAATCGACGTGTTGCCATTGAACTTGCTGATTAGTTGTTAACTGGAAGAGGCAAAGAAAAAATTAGATGAAAGTTGTTACTGATTCTGATGCTCCGGGCCAAAATCAATTATGTCTTCAATAAGATCATGCACTCAAAAAGCTCAGGCATAGCCAGAGAGAACATATCCATAAGATCCCGCAAGTTAACTTTTCAAAACACCAGAGGCATCGTAGACCTACACCGGACTCGTAAGTTAGCTTAAACAGTTAAGCTTAAAAACACCAACATTCAACTTAGACATATCTTTGTATAAAGGAAGCTTGTCAAAAAGAATTACCTCTTCATCATCTGAGTTTGCATTGAGAAATATGTTGGCTTCATCTTCTTCTATGTTGGAATCTTCATGTGTTGGCCATCATTGACTTTTTCTTAAAAGGAAACTTTCTTTGATAGTTTTTGTTCATAGGACATTTTGCTTTGTAATGTCCATGTTTGTGGCAACTTGCAACCAGTGATTTGGCTCTTTAGTTTTTGTCCCTGTTCTTTTAAACTTGCTAAATACATCCTAATATCATAACCTCATTGTTTTGTTCCTATAAATGTTTTGGTAGTTTTTTCTTTCAATTATTTTTGAAACAAAATTACTTTTACCGATTTTTTTTATTTATTTTATACATAATTTATTTGTGGATACTGCCTTTTGACCATTTGGATATTGCTCATTTAATACTTTTGGTTTGTCTCTTTGACGTACATCAATCACTATCGTATTTCATCGAGTTATTAAAAAAGCAATATAAACTTAGGGTAAGTTTCAAATTAGTCTATTGTCAAAAAAAAAAAAAGAAGTTAAAATTAGTCTCCAACAAAAAAATACAAAGACCTATTTACTTTTTAAAAATGCCAAATGTTGTCAAATAATATATTACTTTTGGAGGATCACGGTTAGATCCTTCGCAATTGCGATTGGGAGGAGGCTGAAATCACTTGATGTCAAAACTGACCCATAAATCAGATTAAATTGATGGTGAAAAACTCAAAAAGTAATATATTACTTTTTTTTTGACACAATATATTACTTTTTTTTTACAGACACAATATATTACTTGAAAGTATAATAATAACCTACAAAATTTCTTTCGCCCGTGCAATATGCAGGTCTTAATCTAGTTATATATGAATAGAAGGTAAACAAATAATAAGATGTGCCGTTACCCTTTTTGGAAAAACAATCCACATATGAGAAACACAATTAGTTTGCAAAAGCAACGTAGTAATTTTGTCTTGAAGAAAATAATATTTGACTTTGAAAAATAAGAAATGTATAAGTTCCAAGATCAAATTTCTTTTATTAGTATACTAACAAGCATGGTCGGACATGTTCAAGGCTTGGTGTGGCTATAGCCACACCACACCAGCCCAATCCAATTTTTTTTTCAAAAAAATTAATATATATATATATATATATAAATTTCTGGCACGCTATGCACGATGCTTTAACACTGTGTCCGGTCTAACGCGTAATTATTCAAAGCATATAAAACAAAACAAATAAAAGAGACAAGTTATTTGTTAACTCAGTTCGGCGCAAACAGCAACCTACGTATGAGGGATACCAATCCAGGAAGGAATATCACTATAATAGCCCTAGTTCTAAGTTACCAGTAAACCACCCGTTTACAACTTATAACCTAGGTACTACCAATGACTCTTCTACCTAGGAACTCCTAGATATGAGATCCCATCTCACTCCCTTACAACCTCACAACCAGTAAGGATTTCACTAACACAAAGACAAAAACTGTTTTGGAGACACACTCGTACCTAAAGGCTTAGAGTGTTAAACCACCAAAAGTCCTAACTCCATACTTCAAAGCTTAGTAGAAGGATCACACATAGTACAACACAGTAACAAAGTCCTAAGCTTGCATCAATGAGATACAAGAAAGGCTCACAATCACAAACACACGCAAAACCTAGATCTAGACTCAAAGCACAACAACGGCATGAACAACTACTGAATTAGGGTTTTGCACCTTCTTTAAATACTTCAGACAAATCAGAAATGCATGGGCTTGGTTTGTTTGACCCAAGCAATTACTCCACAATAATTAAAAGAGATTCTTTAAAAATATATTCTTCAAAGGAGATACTCTTCAGAAATATTCTTGAGAAGGATCTGAAGCATTAAATAATATTCCTTATACAAAGCCTGATTAAACGCGCCATGCAAGATTCATGAGAGATAAACGAACATTCCAAAAATAGAACTTGTCATGAGCACTCCTCGTGAGAAGATACAATGCTTTACGTAATGCTTGAGGCATCGTATCCAACATCCTGCTACATAGTTTATTTTACCAAAAATGCAGCTAATACCAAAGACTCAACAAACTCCCCCTTTGGAAAATTTTTGGCTAAACAAATTAAGATCATCCAGATACTACTGTTTACCCCGATTTTTAGTAAACAACCGCTAGTTTGATTATTACAAGAAGGATCAACTAGTAAATCCTAGGACATATGGATTGTGCAGAAGATTGCGAAAACATGTTCATATTTTATGGGTTAAATCGGATAAGTTGATAGAAAGTAAAAGCATTTGACGAAGTCAAATGGTTTGTTTAAAGTAAAATGCTTCAAAGTTAAATTTGCAGAAAACTTGTAAATAATTTGCAGAATGAAGTTTAAAGAAAACTTTGAAATGTAAAGACATGCAATGAAATAAATTCCAGAATGTTAAAGTGCTTGAACTTTAAAGGAAAATAAAGCATGCAATGATATAAATTGCAGAATGATTAAAGTGTTTAAACTTTAAAGAAAAGGCAAGTAAACAAGACTTGAAAATGTAAATTGCATTTGACAAATGTAAAATGTTTACAAAGAATGGTACACAGATTCGGAAAAATCGGAAACTTTTTTTTCCGGAAAAACCGGAAACTTTTTTCCGGAAAAATCGGGGACTTTTATTCTTGGCAAAAAATCGAGAACTTTTTTTCGGAAAAAATTGAAAACTTTTTTCCGGAAAAATTGGGGACTTTTTTCCGGCAAAAAATCAAGAACTTTTTTCCGGAAAAATCGAGAACTTTTTTTCCGGAAACAATCGGAAACTTTTTTCCAGAAAAATCGGGAACTTTTTTTCGGCAAAACATCGAGAACTTTTTTTCTGGAAAAATCGGAAACTTTTTTTTCCGGAAAAACCGGAAACTTTTTTCCGGAAAAATCGGGGACTTTTATTCCCGGCAAAAAATCGAGAACTTTTTTTCGGAAAAAATCGGAAACTTTTTTTCCGGAAAAATTGGGGACTTTTTTCCGGCAAAAAATCAAGAACTTTTTTCCGGAAAAATCGAGAACTTTTTTTCCGGAAACAATCGGAAACTTTTTTCCAGAAAAATCGGGAACTTTTTTTCCGGAAACAATCGGAAACTTTTTTTCCGGAAAAAATCGGAAACTTTTTTTCCGGAAAAACCGGAAACTTTTTTCCGGAAAAATCGGGGACTTTTATTCCCGGCAAAAAATCGAGAACTTTTTTTCGGAAAAAATCGGAAACTTTTTTTCCGGAAAAACCGGAAACTTTTTTCCGGAAAAATTGGGGACTTTTTTCCGGCAAAAAATCAAGAACTTTTTTCCGGAAAAATCGAGAACTTTTTTTCCGGAAAAATCGAGAACTTTTTTTCCGGAAAAAATTGGAAACTTCTTTATCCGGTAAAATCAGAAACATTTTCCAGAAAACTCGGGAACTTTTTTTCCCGTCAAAACTTTTTTCCGAAAAAAACTCGGGAATTTCTTTTATTTGAAATCAAAATTTTTTGAAAAATGGATATGGTTTACAAACCATTTATAAAAAATGGATATGGTTTACAATTGGTTTTTTTATTGGATTTGGTGTGGTTTTCTTATAAAATGGATTTGGTTATTAAAATTGGATTTGGTTTGGTTAGTACTTTGGTTATGGTTAACCTGATTTTTTGCACACCCCTAACTGCACCTAATCTAAATCCATAGAACGAAGGTAAAAATAAAAAGGTGATTGATGGCGCGTGTGGTCCTTATTCCATGGTGGAAAGCGTGTGTCACCGAGTCTAACAACCTAAAAGATAAGAAACCAATGCCATAGACAGTTTCAATTTCAAGCCTTCTGTTTTGGGTTATGTGATGTTAAAATACTTTGAAGTTCAAGTTATTACTTTAAAGAATTTTGTTCCTAAAAACACTAAAGTAAAAGAAAATTAGACGTGAAAGTTTTTGAAAAAAAGAAAAATTTAAGCTCATAAAAATAAGAGATTTATTTTGGTTTCTCTTAAATTTTGAAACAAATCAAACAGGTTAATAATTCTTCAGTTTTATTCCATCGGATATACTATATTATTTAAAAGTTTATGAAACTTGTGTTTAAAATTAAAAAATAGTTACTTATGTGACTTTAACTCAATTTGATATGTTATTGAAACACATAAAGATTAACTGTTTATGCGTTTTTATTGAATACCGTTAATCTTTATGTGTTTCAAAAGCATGTCAAACGATTTTAGATTTTTATAAAACTCAACATAAATGATCTATATGATATAATCTTCCAATCCAACGGTGGATTTTGTAAAATTTGAATTCGTTAAAGCGTTATTGAGCGGTGTAACATTATTAATATATAGTCTCATAGGATAAAGCCACATCATTTATATTATTTCTAACACGTCCTCTCATGCAAGAGTCTACTTGGACTTGAAGCATGAATAATGCATATGTCCACCTATCATATGCTTAAATTCCACTTTTTGATTAGAAGTGAGGGGAGTGGAGATCGAACTCTAGATCACTTAATTATAGATGCTCTGATATCATGTCAAATAATAAATTATTCCAAATACTCTCAGTCTATGAGGCACGAACCCCTTTGATTATGCATATCGGTGTCGGACATGTGTATGTGTCCGTCCAATACTGATATTTATAATTATATTGAATTATATTATTTTTTTAAATTATTATCAATATCGACGTATTAATATCTATTTCATATCCGATATCCATATTTGTATCCATGGTTCATAACCGTCGGTTAATTCTCCAACTTATTGACACCCCTAATTAAGTTGGATTGGTTGCGTTGGATTTTGACATCATAAAAATACTAAAATCAATTTGATTGATTTTCATTAATATTCGATTCAATTTCGAAAATATAAATGCTTGTTTTCATTGGATCGTTGAGTTGATTATCACATCACTTGAATACACGCGGTTAGATGAAAGAAAATATAACCATGACCAAATATATAAGCCACGGTTTTTTTTTTTGTTGTTGTAGATTTAAGCCACGGTTTCTACTGGGCATTGCAAAATAGTACTAGTCACCGTTAAACTTAAATTTATTATTTTCTCTAATTTTTTATAAGACACAGTTAACTTTTCACATTTATTCAATAATTAATGTATCTAAATTATAAAATAGATCAAATACATAAATTATTGAATTAATCTAAAAAATGAATTATTTTTTATAAAAAAACTAGAGGGAGTATTACAGTAACTTTCTTAATTTTCGTAATTTAGTCAATGATATCCTTTATTTACTAGTAGTATTTTTAGTGATAAATACAGTAATATAATCTTAAAATTAGTTTATTCAATACATTGAACTTTAAAAAAAAAATGTATTCTACCAATTTGAATAAACGAATATCGTTATTTTTTAGTAAAAAATTGTTTACATAAAACATTACTTTTATTTTAATTTTTATTATGTTCAACTAGCGCTCTATATGCGAACTATTTAATGTGATCCTATTGTTATTGACAGAAAATTCATGGTTAATATTTTCTCTAAAATTCATGTTAACTAATTTTTCAAATATATTAGTCTTTATCATACAATTTTAGTGACTAAATTAACTAATGAAAAATGTATAAAAATTTTAAATTTAATTTTCCAATAGCTAGACTCACTTTAAATGTAGAGAAATATTTGAACTCTGGAACCTTCGATAATATTCCAGAGAGTTATCAATTGAGCTAGCTACAACTAAATTTGTAATATTCTACTCCCTTCAATCATTTTTATAAGAGACAATTTACATTTTACATTAATTCAATAATTAATGTATTTGATCTATATTATAGCTTAAATATATTTATTATTGAATAAATTTAAAAAATCATTTGTCTCTTATAAAATGGACCGGTGGAAGTATAATTTTAGAGACTAAATTAGTGATTCACTTAAAAATAATTATTAGAACTTTTTTTTTATACTGAATTTATTCATTAGGTCAAATTAGCTAACTTATATTTTGAATTCACCAAATTATATTTTATATAAAATCCAAATTATTTTACTTAAAAATCAAACTCTCTTTAATAGAATTCATTAACCATTGAGCATAGCATAATAACTTGTTACAAATTAAACCAATCTTAATCCAACCTTAAATTATAACCCAAAAAAAAAGCCACCTTAATTCAACGGTGTAGATGTGTTGAATGTTTCCTAACCAAATCCCAAACATTCATTCTATATTACCTTAGGCCATTTAATGTTTTACCCATTCCTTTCTTTGACTGTTAGAGGTGTTCTCATTTTCCTCAAAAAAATCTTCAATGGTCAATATTCAAATCATAACTCCTCTTACTATACACAAAAAATTAAACCAAACTCATTCTCTCTCTTCAAATTTGAATGTTTCCCATTAGAATATTTCTTTGAAGTTGAAAACTCTTTGTATGAAAACAAACATCTTGACCCTAAAGTCAATACAAATACACATGAGATACATGATTATTAAAATATTGCTTTTTTTTTACGTGTTTCTTTTGTGTATTTTTTGTCTCTCTCAATATATATTTAAATTTATATTATGATTTATATAAATAAATGAACATACCCACTTGAAAACCCATTAATATTTTCAACAAAAGTTTCAAACTTGATCAACAAAAAAGCCAAATCAAAAACAAAAATACCTTCTTTAGTTTTTTTTTTTGTCTCTATATATATACATGAACATACCCAATTGAAAATCCATTAATATTTTCTACCAAAGTTTCAAACTTGATCAAAAAAAAAAAAAAAACCAAACCAAAAACCAAAAACCAAAGTGCTTTCTTTTTTGTTTCTTTGATAATTAAGGTTGTTAATTTGTCTTTCAAAATCTTTTGAAATGGTGTTAGGTTGGGGAAGAAGGAAGAACAAGAAAAACAACAAAGGTTTAAAACCAAACATGGAAGTGGTGATTCCAAATCAATTTAAGTGTCCAATAACACTTGATTTGATGAAAGATCCTGTTACATTGTCAACAGGAATCACTTATGATAGAGAAAGTGTCGAAAGATGGTTCGGTGAAGGAAACTATACATGTCCACTAACAAATCAAATTGTGAAGAATTTTGACATGATTCCAAATCATTCTCTTAGGATAATGATTCAAGATTGGTGTGTTGAAAATAGTAAAAATGGTGTTGAGAGGATTCCGACACCAAGAATACCGATTAGTCCTATCGATGTTTCCGAGCTTCTTTTTCGAGTTATGGAATCAACAAGAAATTTGGATCAATATGGTTGTATTGGATTAGTGGAAAAAATGGAGAAATGGAGTAATGAAAGTGAGAGGAACAAAAAATGTATAGTTGAAAATGGAGCTACAAGTGCATTGGCTTTAGCATTTGATGCTTTTGCTAATGATTCTATTGAGAGAAATGTTGTTGTTTTAGAAGTGATTTTATCAGCACTTAATTGGATGTTTCCACTTCAATTAGAAGCTCAAAAAAGTTTAGGCTCAAAAGCTTCATTACATTGCATGATTTGGTTTTTGAAGCATCAAGATGTTAAGGGTAAAGAAAAAGCTATTATTGCATTAAAAGAGATTCTTTCTTTTGGTGATGAGAAGCATGTGGAAGCACTTTTAGAGATTGAAGGTGTTAATCAGCTTTTAATTGAGTTGATTAACAAGAGAATTAGTCCAATAATTACAAAAGCTTCATTGAGGGTAATTTGGTACTTGGTTTCATCTAATTCTAATTTTAATGAAAAAATGAAATTTTCATTTGTTGAATTGGATTTAATTTCTTCAATTTTGAACATTCTTATTGATTCAGAAAAAAGCTTTTGTGAAAAAGCTTTGGTTATTTTGGATTCTTTATTAAGCTGTGATTTTGGAAGGAAAAAAGCTTATGAAAATGATTTAACAATTCCTTTGTTAGTGAAAAAAATATTGAGAGTTTCACCATTGACTACAGAGTATTCTGTTTCTTCTATTTGGAAAATGTGCAAATTTGAAGAAAAAAATTATGAAGGAAAAGCTTTGATAGAAGCACTTCAAGTTGGTGCTTTTCAGAAGCTATTATTGGTATTACAAGTTGGTTGTAGTGATGACACCAAAGATAAAGCAACTGAGCTTCTCAAATTGATGAATCCTTATAGGGCTGAATTGGAAGAATGCATTGATTCAGATTTCAAGAATCTTAAGAGATCATATTAAGTTTGTTTTGTAATTCATTTTTCTACTTAATTAGATTATTGGTATTATGTTATGTATAAATATTTTTTTTGGCTTTAAAATAGTTCAATGCAATTTGCTTAATGAGGTTCAAAGAGTCCATAACATGCATAATTGTATTCTTTATGTATTTCATAATGATATTTTAGTATCTAAGAAAATTTTGTGCATTAGCATATACTTTCATCTTTGATATATTCAATAATAACAACTTAATTGTATGATCTGAATTAAATGCTGAAGTGCATGTTTGGATTCATTTTGGGAGATCAGTAGAAAATGATTCTGAATATTTGAAATTGATTTTGGTGTATTTGGAGATAATCCATTATAATTGATTTTCTATTTTTTATTATGATTATAATTGATTTTAGGGTTAATAGGTCTTTACCCCCTGCAAAATTTATTTTTTTGATTTACCCCCTTGGATGCACTTTTTAAATCGGTTATTTTATTCAACCGATGTAAAAAGTGTTGTTTTTAAATCGGTTATTTTGTTTTTTTTCCTGCCACGTCAGCAAAAGGGGGTAAATAAAAAACAATAAATTTTACAGGGGGTAATCTCAAAAAAAATTATTGCAGGGGGGTAAAGCAGAACTCGCCAACTTTGCAGGGGGGTAAAAGCCTATTAACCCTTGATTTTATTTCCAATGATTTTATCAGTTTTTTTTTACTAAAAAAGAAATTCATTCATTCAAATTTAACAAAACATAGGTTATTACAAATTTAAGATTACTAAAAATTTAAAAATGTAATTCTACAAACAATGTTGCAGCACTTAAGTTAATAGCATACAACGGCAACATAAAAGATTTTATCAGTTAAAAAATATATTTTGTCTCTAAATAAATATATTTTATATTTTTTTGTTAAGTAGTTTATAGTAGCTAAATATCCAGCTTAAGAAAAGATAAATCGAATGTCTGAGGTTTCATTCCCGACTCTTATATATTTAATTCATGACAAACAACCTAATCAACACTAATTAAGATAAATCATTTTTGAACAACTAATTTAATAATAATAATAGTAATAATAATAATAATAATAATAATAATAAGCTTAAATATGTTTTTGATTCCTGCAATTATGTCTTGTTTTGAAAAGAGCCTCTGTAAAAAAATAATTTTGATTTTAGTCCCTGCAATATCTCAAAATTTTTAAAATAGCTCTTGGCATGGATTTCTTGATGACATGTCACTTTTTAAATATGTTTTTGGTCCCTGCAATTATGCTTTGTTTTGAAAAGAGCCCCTGTAAAAAAAAAAAAAATTGATTTTAGTCTCTGCAATATTTCAAAATTTTTAAAATAGCCCCTGCAATATCTCAAAACGTTTAGGCCAGAGGTTATTTTAAAAGTTTTGAAATATTGCAGGAACTAAAATCAATTATTTTTTACAGGAGTTATTTTCAAAACAAGGCATAATTTGCAGGGACCAAAAACATATTTAAGCCTAATAATAATAATTTTGATATATTCATTTATTTAATAACCAAAATGACCAAAGTTAATATAAAATGTTCAAGTCACATCCTCATGTGAAATCTCCATTAGAGAAATGTTGATTTCATTTTTCATTGACACTTTTCAATATAGTACTATTTAATATTATTAAGGAAAATTTATATTTGCTCCACTAAATAACTTTGGTCCACTTCTTATTAGTGGGAATGACATGGCATTGAGAAAGTATAAATTGTTTCCGCATGATGAAGGAATTAAGATGAATAATGATACAAAAACTTTGGATAAGCCAAATCTGTGATATTGATTTTGTGTCCTGTCATTTTAAACTAAGTTTGAAATCTTTAGTGGAACTTTTATATGGTTCTCCAAATGAGAAGAAAAACATGATTAAAATGTGGAAACAATGAGACGTCTTTGGCATGAAAGCTATTAAGGGATTATACAATGGTTCTCAAAATTAGTTAGAAGAAATGCATGGTTGAATATGGACATGGCATGTTTGGTATGATGTATTTTTTTTAGTTGGAATCATAAAATATGATTATAAATTAAAGGCAACTTCCATGTTTGGACTCTTCTAAATTTTATGGACCACTAATTATATTTTATGTACCAATAATTATATTGCATGTTGTTAGAGAAATGTTAATTTGAGCACAACCCCAAATCAACTTTATTTAGACACACAAATATTATTGAGAAAAATTTAAAGATAAATAATTTAGTCACATAATCTAATATTAATTAATTCTTTTATCTTTTAATTTTTTTAAATTATGTATGTATGACTAAAATTAATTAATTTAAGTTTGTATCTGTGTAAGAATAGCTCTATTGTTAAGACATCGTGCATTTGGTGCAATCACGTAATCAAAATTGTTTCAATAAAATTGGACGGTTTGTATTTCGACTTCCATAAATTAGATCTAAAATACAGGGTTGGAGTTAGTATTTTAATATTTAAGTTAACAATTGTATTATTGCATAAATGTAAGAAATTTTGATCCAATGACAAATGTGCTATGCCAAAACTTTCTCATGAAGTAATAGTGTAATTTCAAAAGTTAGGACTTAAGTTAAAGGTATGGTTGAAGTGGAAGTTAACCATTCATGTGTCAAAATGCATGTTAAATTTTTAGAAAATTTGGTATAATTTCCTTATTACTTTACACAGCTATGAAGACTTCATTTAAGTTTGAATATGCAATTAAGGCCACCTTGAACTTAAGTAACTTGAAAAGTTGGGGGCAAGCTCCTACTATGGTGGGGGCCAAAAGTTAAAGTGGTGACTTTGTTGTCAAGGTTTCCATGCACAAGCAACATTAAGCTAAAATAGAAAATTAAAGTTGTGGTAAATACATAAATTTCTCAAGTATCTTTAAAAACAAGTTGTTCAAAAGAATTTTCATTCCGAAGTAATTTGAATATGTGTTTATAAATTAGAGATAATTTTCATCCTTCAAACTAGTTTTGTTAGATTGAGTTGAGCTCAATACTCAATTATAAGATGATATTAGATTCTCCTCCACGATTCGTTGGATCGTTTGGTCATCTACCATTTATATCCGCGCTCCAAGCACCCCAAACACAATAGCGCTGAGCGCGAGGACGTGTGTCAAGAAGTCTTATATCAGTTGCAAAATGACTAGAATATGTGTTTATAAAATAGAGACAATCTTCATCTTACAAGCCAGTTTTATAAGATTGAATTATTCTCAATGCTAAATTCTAAGACAAACAAAACACTTATTAATTAATTCTATACATTAAAACATGCAAGGTTGAACTCCATCAATTATCAAGATTTTGAATTATAGTTGCATTTTTTTATAAGAAATAGTTGCATTCCTTAATCTTGTAGAAAATTATGGTTAAATATGATTTATATGGTCAAAATTGTGGTTGCAATAATGCAATCGTAAAAAAAATGTGACATTACTGTCACACTTGAAAATGTTACTAATTAAGATCTTAGTCAAATGTTAATAATTATGGTTAATAAGTTTTTACTCCCTGCAAAGTAGGTGAATTTTGCATTATTCTCTTGTAATATTTTCTTTTTAAATTATCCCCTATAAAATTAATTTTTTTTGATTTACCCTCCCTCCCCCTTTGCTTGGCAGGCAGAAAGTCAATTTTTTTCTGACATGGCAGTGAACTTTGTTGATGTGGTAGTTGACTTTTTGCAGGGGTAAAAACCTATTAATTCTAATAATCCTAAGGTTGAACTTTGCTGATGTGACAGTTGACTTTGCTGATAACGCAAAATTCGCTTCCTTTGCAGGGATAAAAACCTATTAATCCTAATAATTAATACACTTGGAAAAATCTACTTAGAAAAATCCTAAAACTTCTTAGAAAAACTCGAGAACAAAAAAAAATCCTAAAATTTCCCTTAGAAAAACTGCATTAATGGTTACACAATTTCATGCAAGCTCTGCTACTTTCTTGTACCAAATCACCGGCTTACATTTTTATAGGTTACATGTTTCATTTAAATTAAATTTCAAATCTATAAAGTTATGTTCATTCTTTCTTCAAATTTCAAAGTACATATAGTATTTGATTGCGTTCTCGTGAAATAATTCAATTTGGAGAAACATTGTATATAATATGCGGGGTTAAAGTTTAACCTATGCTATTTATACTTATTGATCTTAAAAAGTAAAATTTTAGTCAGTATACTACTTAACTAAATAAAATATTTGATTGGATTTTTTATCCGTTCTCATTGAGCATTTCCATTTTTATTTTAAATGGAAAAATTTATTAATAACCTAGTTTCTGCACAAGATGAACAAAGACCGGTAAAAATGAACAATATAACATAGGTGCCGTGTATATGCGGAACACCTAAAGGAAAAACTCCTAAACAAACACCTAATCAAAAATCAACTCCTAATCCCCAATACAGTAAAACATCCCACAGATTCAAGACTACCAGAGCAATCACTAACCCCGCTTAAAATGTTACCACAACTGAACTCTAACTCCCGAACTCGAATCAAAAGCGCTCGGGCCATCAGAATTCAGAATCAGCTTCCTCAAGTGAACCGCTGACCAGACAAAAGTAGAACGAAAACCCCCAGGCAGACAAATCACGGCAACGACAGATGTACCACCATGAGAAAAGTACCCCTCAAATTTCCGAATATCAGAACAGTCACCAACTCAGTCCAGACAGTTGCCACAACTAGATACTAACTTCCGATCTCAAATCAAAAGTGACCGACCCATTAGAATCCAGAACCAGCTCCTAAGACGAAAAGCTAACCGACAAAACATTTCCATTTTTATGTTTGTACTTTTTCAAATCACCCTTACCAAACTAGCATAAACATAATTTTTATATATTAGAACTAGTGTAAATACATTATACTAATATCTAAGACCAAACATATTTTAATATGTGACAATTGACAAAACAATTAAATATCAACAATGGTGGAGTTTTAAGTCCAAAACTAATGTAGATTGTATTACTAAATTTCAAATCTCTATATCAATTTCACATAGCCGTTATTTATGCAAATATTAAGAATGTGAATCATGTGATGTAACAAATGATTACAAAGACAAAAGCCTCGTCGGTAATGAAGTCATTATTGAGGGCCAGAGTCCATCAGAAAAAGCCTCATCGGTAATGGTTATTGACGGCCCAAGACCCTCAATAACGTTATTAACAGTCTGGGACCACTATTAATGTCCTGTCAACTTTGAAAAACATTATTGAGGGCCATTATCCGCCAATAATGTTTTGACGGCCTGCAGCCGTAATTAACGCGCTTCTTTTTATTTTAAAAAATAATTTATTTATTTAAAAATCAGAATAACCTGATTTTTAAATAATTATTTTTTTAAAAAAATCAAAAATTGTTTTTTAAATAATAATTACTTTTTTAATAATGAATTTAATTATAAACTACTTTTTTTTAAAAAAAAAATTACTACAAAATTAAATAATATGAAATCTGCAAATATTTGTATTGAATGGCTATAAATTTTATTAAAGGTAAACCCAACAAAATCACAAGTGATTGGGGAGAACAAAAAACAACAGTAACCCCCAAGAGAAGGGGGGCGAATACATCAAAGTAGGCACACTTAGTGCACTCATTTAAACAGCAAAATACAAAACCAAACAACAAACAAAAATACAGCCAAGACAGAACAACTACAGAGACAAATATAAACAAGGAGCCGATAGCAAAGCAGCAGCACTTCAGCACAATCCAATTAAGCCAAATCACCTATGAAAGCAATCAAATGGACTCCAATTCCATTCATAGAGGAGACAAGGTCCCTTTGCCATTCTACTGATAAACCATTTCCAAGACAAGAGCTTAACATGATCAACCATCTCTTCTATGTTTATCTCTTTGTTATTAAAGACACACTCGTTTCGATTCTTCCACAAAACCCACATAATGGCATTACAAATCAAGATCGGCCCTTTTTTAGTCCTTTTATCTATAGCATACCCGACAAACACAACAAAAGAAATCGCAAAATTCGGAGGAATAACAATAGTAAGCCCAAGCCATCTCATAATTTCATATCATACCTTCGACACACACATCACAGTGCAGGAACAAATGAACCGGCGTTTCCATTCCTAAACCGCAGAGAACACAGTTGATCTGCTGCTCTTGTAACATCCTCCTTTTCCACAAGTTGTCCTTAGTTTGAATTCTGTCCAATAATAGTTGCCAAGAAAAAGCACATAACATTATAAAACACAAATTACTTTTAAAAGAGTTAGGTTTTTATCAAAATAATCATAATGTATATTCAAGTCTCAAATTACTTTTCAACCCTAAATTCTTAAACTTAACATAATATATATCATGTTGCCTTTATTCTAATTGGTGTCTACGTATGCCAATTATTAGATAGCTATCATCCACATCATAATTCTACTAGATAATTAGTGGGATTTAACTAATACATGAAAATAATATAAATAAAGAAGAATAAACTATCATGTACTATATAACTTCTCTTAGATTAGTTTGGAATTAAATTTAAGCTTTTAAATTACTAGCTTAAATTTTGAAAGTTTATATTTTGGATGTTACAGTCATCAACATTACCTCTTCGTTGCCAAAAGTCTTCCTGTTCCGACGGCTGAAACAAGTTAAGTAGCTGAAGCAGTTGTAAATTTAATGCCTCCTCCCGTTCAAAAAAATTCTTCCACCACTGAAGTTCCCGCCTCCATTGGTTATTGACCCAGCACACCATATTAAAAATCAATATGGTCCGGTGGCGAGAGGCGAGTGGTGGTGGTGGTGCGGTCGAAGCTTTTCTGATGAGTGAGGTGTGTGTGGTTGAGTTCGCACGCGAGCACACAGAGAGAGAAAGAGGAAGCGTTTTCTGTTTGGGTGAGTTAGGGTGGGTACTGTAAGGTGTTTTTTTTTATATTTTTTTTATGTTTTTTTAGGGTTAATAGGCCAATACCCCCTGCAATGTTAACGAGTTTTGCGATACCCCCTTGGAATTTTTTTTTAAGGAGATTCCCCCTTGCAATATTTAGATTCTTTGCGTTACCCCCCTGAATGGCCAACTAGACATGGAATATTCTGTTTTGCTGACGTGGCATGCATATGTGGAATTTTTTAAATTTTTTATTTATTTTTTTCACTGATGACTGGGTAATTTCAATTTTTTTTTAAAAAAAATATGAAAAAATAAAAAAATTTAAAAAAAATATGAAAAAATTTATTTAAAAAAATTGAAATATTAATGTTTTGAAAAATATAAATAAAAAATATTTTTAAAAAAATCTGTAATATTAATTTTTTTAAAAAAACGTAAAAAATTATTAATTTTTTCAAAACAAACGTAAAACAAGCAAATTATTAATATAACACCCCACATGAATTACCTAGAATATCAGTGGATTATTATAACCGGAATTGAGTGCATTATTATTACATTAAGAAAAGTTCAAGCACACACAGGTGCTAAGTACAACAAGTAGAAATAAGACAGCGGAAACAACTGATAACAACAGATACAACAGGATTTATTGAATTGAAATAACAACAAGAAATGGAAAAGCATGAAAGAAATGCGTCCTCCAAGCAAAGCCACGAGCACACCGAACAGCATACCTCAACCGACCTGCTTATCTGAAAATAATTGTTTGGATTGGGGTGAGACAACTAAGCCTCAGTGAGTCCTACTACCCTCCTAAGGTGACTACACCGGGGAAAATCCTAATCAGTCATACATACTAACATATTATCATAAATCATAAGCATAAATAGATGTGTAACACAGAAAACATATCTTATTCATTTTAACACTAGGACACTCTGAGGTGAGCAGGTCTCAGAGGCCTGTCATATCCGTCAACCGATTCGGTCACGGCATGAAGCTCACATAGTCATAACCTAATGGATTATCCCATTGGGAGTCCATAGTGCGATATAATTCGCTCTTAATTGACTGATACTAATTGGAGTTATTCTACCATGAGTATACCAAAATCCCGGGGAACATGCATTTCTAAATTCCCTAAGTTATACCCTAAGGTTATCCGTGATTAACATGCTGTATTACATTATATAACTGTACTATTACACGTACCAAATTCAGATGAGGACATAAAACGAGTGCTGTAGTTCTGTTTGGAAAATTCTGAAAAGTTTCTGTTCCTGTCAAACTCGCTCAGCGAGTTGTCACTCGCCACGGCGAGTTGTTCAGGTCATGTCCTGTGTAAGCTCGCTACGGCGAAGAGGAGCTCGCCATGGCGAGATTATAGGTCCTGTGCCAAATTCGCTCGCTCAGCGAGCAGAAGCTCGCCAGAGCGAGGTTCATCAGCATGAAGAACCCAGCTCGCCATGAAGGCTCGCCCTGAGCTCGCCAGAGCGAGTTTACTCAGAACCTGCTCTGTTCTGCGAAATTTCAAAAATTAACTTTTTAAACACCTACAATCCTCATCCTAAGGCATGCAATCATACAATACATATAATATACGACAGAATGGAGAGGAATTTGGGAGTTAATTCCCCTCATACAACAATTTTCTTAAATCCTAAGTTAACATGCAAAGTTCATTATTTTGGGGAAATCTAACTATCTAAACTTAAGAACCCACCTGATTGGAGCTTTAAACCTTTGCTTTAAGCTTTTTAGCAGCTACTGAAACCCCTTACTAAGACCCACGAACAGTTCACCAAGATTTGACTCAAATCCCCCAAAGCTCCAAGAACACGAAAATGGAAAATGAATGGAATTGGAAGTGGTTTCTGTGTAGGTTGTTTGATGATTTCGTTCTGAGGGTCATGGTGGTATTTATAGAGGGTTTGGTACAGCTTTAGGGTCATAGGTGGTTTGTCTTGGCTCACATGCATGTAAATTGATTGGGAGATGTTTTTGATGTTAACTTGGATTATTGGAAGTTGTTGTTTGCAGAATCATGTGACTAAGGCTGATATGAAACAGTTTCTGAAATAGAGTTTCAAGGAAGAGGGAATTGAGGTTTTTGGTGTGTAGTTGCATGTGAATGCTTGGGAAAACATGAAGAGTTTTGGATTGTTGTTTGCTTTGCTGTTTCATGGGCGTGGGAGAGAGAGGGAAATAAGGGTGAAAGCCTTCAGATTTTTCTGAAGTAGTGGGAGTGAATGAAAGTAGCTTGCAAGCCTCATTAGTGGTGAGAAGGTTAGTGGAAGTATGAGTCATAGCTTAATGGTGAGGTGTTGAGCTAAGGTGGAAGTGAGAAACTTGAGTGGAAGGATGACTCATGGAGGAGTGGGAGAGATAACACGTGAGGGAGGGAGGGAGTTTGAATTTCTTAGCTTAATTAATTAAGTCTCAAGAGTACCATTTAAGTATAAGTGTGTAGTATAGACTTAACTAAAAGTTACTAACTTGCACAAAACACCTTAATCTCATGATTCTTAGTTAACCAACACTACTAATTAATTTATGAGAAAATTAGGCAAAGCTCTAATTTAAATTAATTAGGTAATTTAGAATGTGGGATATTACAACCTACCCCCCTTAAAGAAATTTCGTCCTCGAAATTAAGGAGTTTACCTCGAAAACAGATAAGGATAATTCTTCCGCATGTCTGACTCTAGTTCCCACGTGAATTCACCGTCAGGAGACTGAGCCCATTCAACTTTGACAATAGGAATCCTCTTGTTCCGAAGTGTTTTGGCATCACGTTCAACGATCCGAACAGGATCCGGCTGATAGATTAGATCTGGCTGAAGATCAATTTGTTCAAGTTCCACCGGCTGAAAGGGATCAGGAATGTACTTGCGAAGCTGAGACACATGAAACACGTCGTGTAACCCTGACATAGAAGGAGGAAGAGCTAACTGATAGGCTACAGGACCGACGCGTCGAAGAATTTGATAAGGTCCAATGAATCTTGGACAGAGCTTCTTAGTTTTGAATACACCTCGCAAACCCAACTTAGGAGTAACTCTCAAGAACACATGGTCACCTTCCTGAAATTCCAGAAATCTCCTTCTCTTGTCGGCGTAACTCTTCTGCCGACTCTGAGCAACTTTCAACTTATCTCGAATAGACTTAATCTTTAAAGTGGTCTCTTGGACTATGGGTGCGTTTGTTTTAGATTTAAAAAAATGGATTTTTTCTTTGTATTTTTGAAAATGGATTTTGTTAAACCGTTTTTCAAAATATTACAAGTTTTTTTATATTTATTTTTTCTAAATTGAAACACTAATTTTGACATCATATAACATAAACATACATTATTGAAGAACAAAAGATAGTCAAAATCACAATTTTTTGAAAAAGTTGTATTTCAAAAATGATTTTTATGAAAATCAATTTGAAATAGCTTCAAATTAAATGATTTTTTTGAAAATTTGATATCCAAATTTTTTTTCGATAACATGATGAAATGCCTAAAATGACATTTTAAGAATAACTATTCAAACCAAATTTTCATTTGAATCTTTTATAAAAAGTTTCTTTGTAAATTTTTTTAAAACAAAATTATGTAACACTATAAAATCTATTTTCAAAAAAATCCAAAACAAACGGGCCCTATATCTGGTCCCAAGAAACTACGATCACCAACTTCCGTCCAACATAACGGTGTTCTACACTTCCTACCATACAGAGCTTCATAGGGTGCCATACCGATACTGGTATGGTAACTGTTGTTATAAGCAAATTCAATCAAGTGCAGATGGTTACTCCACGCACCACCATCTTCTAATACACATGCTCGAAGCATATCCTCAAGGGTCTGAATAGTCCTTTCCGACTGACCATCAGTCTGTGGATGATGAGATGTACTCATCTTCAACCGAGTACCCATCGCATTCTGAAATGCTTTCCAAAACCTTGAAGTGAAAATCGGGTCTCTATCCGACACGATACTCAAAGGTACACCATGCAGTCTTACAATCTGCTCCATGAAGATGGCTGCATATTGCGGGGCCTTGTAGGTGGATTTCACTGGAATGAAATGAGCTGATTTAGTCAACCGGTCTACGATTACCCAGATCGAATCTTGACCTCTCTGGTTACGTGGCAGTCCTCCTACAAAGTCCATAGTGATATGTTCCCACTTCCACTCTGGAATATCCAACGGTTGTAACGGTCCTCCAGGTTTCTGATGTTCAATCTTCACCTGTTGACAGACAATACACCTTGACACGAATTCAGCAATCTCTGCCTTCATGTTAGGCCACCAATAGTTCTCCTTCAAATCATGATACATTTTGGTGGATCCAGGGTGAATTGAAAAACCACTTTTGTGTGCCTCTTCTAGAATCAACCGCTTCAACTCATCATTCTGGGGTACACAAAGTCTGCCTTCAAAGAGAATAGCACCGTCCGTGGCTACTGAAAACTCCGGATGGTTTATCCTCTTCTGTAACTCTACATCATCCTGCTGAGCCTGCACAATCATTGGGCGTAACTCACAGGACACTTCAATTCTGTTAATGCGAATACCGCTCTTACGATATATCACATTCAGATTGAGATCTCTAAACTTCTCATACAGACCGCACTGTTGCATTAGTAACTCCGATGCATATAATGTCTTTCTGCTTAGAGCATCTGCCACAACATTGGCCTTTCCTGGATGGTAGTTGAGACTGAAATCAAAATCTTTAAGGTACTCCATCCAACGTCGCTGCCTCATATTCAACTCCTTTTGATCAAACAAGTACTTCAGACTCTTGTGATCACTGAACAGATCAAACTGCACTCCATACAGATGATGTCTCCAGATTTTGAGTGCAAAGATAATGGCTGCTAACTCCAAATCATGGGTAGGATAATTCTGCTCATGAGGTTTTAGCTGCCTTGATGCATACGCTACAACTGCTCCATCTTGCATCAATACACATCCAAGTCCCTTATTGGACGCATCACAGTATACCACATACTTGCGTGTTGGGTCAGGAATCACTAACACTGGTGCTGTTGTTAGCTTTTCCTTCAGGGTTTTGAAACTCCATTCACAAGCAGCATCCCAGTCAAAGTCTGCACCCTTTCTGGTCAGACGAGTTAGTGGCAAAGCAATCTCCGAAAATCCTAAGATGAATCTCCGGTAATAGCCTGCCAATCCAAGGAAACTTCTGACTTCTGTAACACTTCTGGGTCGTTCCCAATTCAACACTGCTTCTACCTTGGATGGATCAACAGACACACCGCCTTGCGATATAACATGACCCAAGAATTTAACTTCGGATAGCCAAAATTCGCACTTGCTGAACTTGGCATACAGTTGTTTCTCTCTAAGAATGCTCAACACAATTCTTAGGTGCTCCGCATGCTCCTGTGAATCTTTGGAATAGATCAGAATGTCATCAATGAAAATAACAACAAACTGATCAAGGTACGGCTGAAAAATCCGATTCATGTAGTCCATAAAAATGGCTGGAGCATTAGTCAGACCGAACGGCATGACCAGGAATTCATAATGTCCATAGCGAGTCCTGAATGCCGTCTTGGAAACATCCGAGGACTTGATACGTATCTGATGATAACCGGAACGAAGATCAATCTTGGAGAAAACAGTAGCACCTCTAAGTTGATCCAGGAGGTCATCAATTCTTGGTAAGGGATACTTGTTCTTGATTGTGACCTTGTTGAGTTGGCGATAATCGATGCACAGACGCATCGTACCGTCTTTCTTTTTGACAAGTAACACCGGTGCTCCCCAAGGTGAGACACTGGGTCGGATAAAGTGTTTCTGAAGCAGCTCTTCAAGTTGAGATTTCAGTTCACGAAGCTCTAAGGGAGACATCCTATACGGGGCAACTGAGATCGGCTGGGAACCAGGAACTAGATCGATGGAAAACTCCACTTCCCTTTCGGGAGGTAAATTCATAATGTCATCTGGGAAGACGTCTAAGAACTCACTAACAACAGGAATATCACTGGGGCTCAAACTGGGTTCCGGATCGATGGTGATCAAAACACTAAAACACTTAGTACCGGCACCTAAGTACTGGATCATCTGGTGAGTATTCTGGAGTAAAGCAGTAATAGCTCTACTTTCGGCTGAAACTTCTGTTGGAATGAACAAGTTCTTCTCCGCACATCCTATGTACACAGTATTGGCAGAAAGCCAATCCATGCCTAGGACCACGTCAATATCCTTCAGAGGTAGACAGATCAAATCTATATTGTAGACTTTACTGCCCACAAGAACAGGACAATTCTGGCAAACACGTTTAGAGGTAACCTTGCCACCTGTAGCGACAGCTACAGTCATTGGGGGAATTAAAGGCACAGAGGGCAATTGGAGTCGCTGAACACAGTCAACGGCTATAAAGGAATTAGTAGCTCCACAATCAAACAAAACTAATACTTCAGACTGTCCTAACATGCATACATCCATAATTAAGGCATTGTTAGATTTGACTTTCTCACCATCAAGTGAAAATACCCGACCTTTGCTTTTGGAAGCGCCGCTGGAATCGCCCTGCCTCTTCAGCTTAGGACACTCGTGCTTGTAATGGCCAGGCTGCTTACAATAGTAACACATGTTCTTCCCTTTCATGCATTCTCCACTGTGAGGGAAACCGCATTCAGCACAGTTTCTCGGTGAGCGCTGGGAATAGCTCTGTTTCCCTTTGCTTGTGGTGCCCTTGGTTCTCACTTGCAGGTTGAACTTCCCAGAGTCCTTCTTCTTCTGAAAAGCTTCACTACGCTCCTTATGAATGTTACCAAGATCTGCCTCCGCATGATAGCTCTTCTGCACCAGATCGCCAAATGTGGTGATGTGCTGCATAGAGACATCGTGGGCTATGTCAGCTCTCAGCCCGAACCGATATTTCTTCATCTTCCATGATTCTGAGGGAGCGTCATTTCCATCCATCACATATCTGACCAGCTCATTAAACTTCATGGTATACTCCGCCACTGACATGCTTCCCTGCTTTAGCTCCGTCAATTCACGTTCCATCTGGAATTGGTAGCTCTCTGGGATATAATGCCCAACGAACAGACGTCGGAAATTTTCCCAATTCATCTCCATCTGACTGGCCTCCATATACGCCTTGGTTCCATCCCACCAGTTACATGCGTCGCCCCTAAAGAAGCGGGAGACGAATGTTACCTTGTCAACTTCGGTGCAATCCATGGATTCAAGGATACCACTCATTCGTTGAATCCATTCCCTGGCTTTCGCTGGATTGTATTCTCCGTAGAACTCCGGCGGACTCATTCGGCAGAACTCTCTGAAAGCAGCGCTAGACCCTTGCTGCTGAGGGGGAGGATTGCTCATATGTTGTTGAAACATATTCATGAATTCTTGATGCTGCTGGGCCTGTTGAGCTTGGAACTGCTGCTGCTGATGCATCATCTCAGCCCACATGTTTGCATTAGCATCTCCATACATCTCAGGTTCATCATCATCATCGGCAACATTCCTTCTAGGCCTTCCAGGTCCTCGTCTTGCTCCTGACATAGTGCTCTAACTGCCAATATCAAGTCAAGTTAGCTAGGCTTAAAGTGGCATGACACCTAGAACAGATGTTAGAAATCCAGACAAATACTGGGATTCGGATAGTAATACTAATGAACTCTGGCACGATCTGAATCGACCTGCTCTGATACCAATTATAACACCCCACATGAATTACCTAGAATATCAGTGGATTATTATAACCGGAATTGAGTGCATTATTATTACATTAAGAAAAGTTCAAGCACACACAGGTGCTAAGTACAACAAGTAGAAATAAGACAGCGGAAACAACTGATAACAACAGATACAACAGGATTTATTGAATTGAAATAACAACAAGAAATGGAAAAGCATGAAAGAAATGCGTCCTCCAAGCAAAGCCACGAGCACACCGAACAGCATACCTCAACCGACCTGCTTATCTGAAAATAATTGTTTGGATTGGGGTGAGACAACTAAGCCTCAGTGAGTCCTACTACCCTCCTAAGGTGACTACACCGGGGAAAATCCTAATCAGTCATACATACTAACATATTATCATAAATCATAAGCATAAATAGATGTGTAACACAGAAAACATATCTTATTCATTTTAACACTAGGACACTCTGAGGTGAGCAGGTCTCAGAGGCCTGTCATATCCGTCAACCGATTCGGTCACGGCATGAAGCTCACATAGTCATAACCTAATGGATTATCCCATTGGGAGTCCATAGTGCGATATAATTCGCTCTTAATTGACTGATACTAATTGGAGTTATTCTACCATGAGTATACCAAAATCCCGGGGAACATGCATTTCTAAATTCCCTAAGTTATACCCTAAGGTTATCCGTGATTAACATGCTGTATTACATTATATAACTGTACTATTACACGTACCAAATTCAGATGAGGACATAAAACGAGTGCTGTAGTTCTGTTTGGAAAATTCTGAAAAGTTTCTGTTCCTGTCAAACTCGCTCAGCGAGTTGTCACTCGCCACGGCGAGTTGTTCAGGTCATGTCCTGTGTAAGCTCGCTACGGCGAAGAGGAGCTCGCCATGGCGAGATTATAGGTCCTGTGCCAAATTCGCTCGCTCAGCGAGCAGAAGCTCGCCAGAGCGAGGTTCATCAGCATGAAGAACCCAGCTCGCCATGAAGGCTCGCCCTGAGCTCGCCAGAGCGAGTTTACTCAGAACCTGCTCTGTTCTGCGAAATTTCAAAAATTAACTTTTTAAACACCTACAATCCTCATCCTAAGGCATGCAATCATACAATACATATAATATACGACAGAATGGAGAGGAATTTGGGAGTTAATTCCCCTCATACAACAATTTTCTTAAATCCTAAGTTAACATGCAAAGTTCATTATTTTGGGGAAATCTAACTATCTAAACTTAAGAACCCACCTGATTGGAGCTTTAAACCTTTGCTTTAAGCTTTTTAGCAGCTACTGAAACCCCTTACTAAGACCCACGAACAGTTCACCAAGATTTGACTCAAATCCCCCAAAGCTCCAAGAACACGAAAATGGAAAATGAATGGAATTGGAAGTGGTTTCTGTGTAGGTTGTTTGATGATTTCGTTCTGAGGGTCATGGTGGTATTTATAGAGGGTTTGGTACAGCTTTAGGGTCATAGGTGGTTTGTCTTGGCTCACATGCATGTAAATTGATTGGGAGATGTTTTTGATGTTAACTTGGATTATTGGAAGTTGTTGTTTGCAGAATCATGTGACTAAGGCTGATATGAAACAGTTTCTGAAATAGAGTTTCAAGGAAGAGGGAATTGAGGTTTTTGGTGTGTAGTTGCATGTGAATGCTTGGGAAAACATGAAGAGTTTTGGATTGTTGTTTGCTTTGCTGTTTCATGGGCGTGGGAGAGAGAGGGAAATAAGGGTGAAAGCCTTCAGATTTTTCTGAAGTAGTGGGAGTGAATGAAAGTAGCTTGCAAGCCTCATTAGTGGTGAGAAGGTTAGTGGAAGTATGAGTCATAGCTTAATGGTGAGGTGTTGAGCTAAGGTGGAAGTGAGAAACTTGAGTGGAAGGATGACTCATGGAGGAGTGGGAGAGATAACACGTGAGGGAGGGAGGGAGTTTGAATTTCTTAGCTTAATTAATTAAGTCTCAAGAGTACCATTTAAGTATAAGTGTGTAGTATAGACTTAACTAAAAGTTACTAACTTGCACAAAACACCTTAATCTCATGATTCTTAGTTAACCAACACTACTAATTAATTTATGAGAAAATTAGGCAAAGCTCTAATTTAAATTAATTAGGTAATTTAGAATGTGGGATATTACAATTAATTTTTTTAAAAAAAACGTAAATTATTAATTTTTTGAAAAAAATCAGAAATATTAATTTTAAAACAAAAAAAATTACAAAAAAAGGAAATAAGATTATTTTTAAAACTGAAAAAACATAAAAATCATTTTTTTTAAAAAAAATAGAAAAAAAGAATTTTAACCATCTCTAAAAGAATAATATTTAACATAAAATGTTAATTTTTAAAAAAAATGAGAAATATTATTTTTTAAAAAATTAGAAAATAATATATAATAAACTTTTATTAAAATCTAAAATATTAATATTTTATTTTAAAAATCTAATAAATTAAACATTTATTAATTTACATAGCTTATTTTTTATGTGAAAAATGAAAAATATCTACACATAATTTTTATAATCTTTAATTAGTAAAATAGACTTTATAGACTACATCAAGGTTGTCAGAACCGGACCGGTCATCAAACCGGTGAGCTTACCGGTTTAAGGTTTAATGGTCGGACCGAGGTCGGACCGGGGTCGGACCGTTTTTTAATTAAATATATATTAATATATGTTAAATAATAAATTAAATAGTAATAAACAAAAAATTACACTAATTTTTTGTTACACTAAAGACAACGTTTGAACTTTAGCACTATATTCATATTTGAAAGGGGTTGAGATTTAACTATTATTTTTGTTTCAAAATAAAATTAATTATTATTTTATATTTTGAATTATTATATTAAATAAGGTCTAGTGCTTATAAAAAAAATATTAGGTTTGATAATAATTATGTCATGTATAAAGTCTATATTAAAATATTATATCAAAATTAAAAATAATAATATTCATAACTTTATAACATTAAATTTTTTATTTATGACATTAAAAGAAAACTTTCATTTAATGTGATAGAATAAATTTTATAGTGGGTTGAACCCTTTTGAAAACAATACTGAAAGAAAATACAGGGTAGTGGATCATATATGTTATAGGCCCAATTTAAATTTGCAAACAAAACCCTAATCCCATGATAGAGATTCTTTAATGTTACTGCGCCGCACATATACCTCTCTTTGTCCTCTTTCATCTAAATCTAACATCTATATCTCTAAAAATTCTTTTTTTTTTCTTTGACAAAAAAATCCTTCTTTTTTGTATCAACAGTTCAACACAGTTTCTTTCTTCTTCCCTACAACTACAACGTGTGTTTTTTATTTCTCTAAATGAAACACAGTTTATTTTTGTCTTTGTCTTCTGTTCTTCTTCGATATTGCATACACAATTTTTCTTCTGTTCTTTTTGTATCAACACAAGTTATCTTTGTCTCTAAATAAAACAGATCTGAAATGCAGAAGTTTATTTTCTTACATGTTTGCAAAAAAATTCATCAGTTTTAAAAAAGTCTGAACCGATGAACCGCCCAGACCGGCCGGTTTTTTCCCGGTTCCGAGCCGGTTCAAACGTTTTTTTCCGGTTCGTCTGCTACTCGGTTTTGCAGCCTAACCGGACCGGATACATCACCGGTTCACGGTTCGATCGGTTCGACCGGCCGGTCCGGTCCGGTTTTGACAACCTTGGACTACATATAGCTTGTTTTATGTAATAGTTTGAAAATTAGTATTTGTAAAAAATAAAGAAGATTTTACACATAATATTTTGTAATGAGACTATTAAAATAGAATTAACTTATTATTAAAATAATATTATTACAGGTTTTTTTAAAAATTATTTTTTTTAAAATATTTTCCTATTTATATTACAGATGGTTAAAAATCTTTTTTTTCTATTTTTTAAAAAAAATTATACATTTTTTTTTCAATTTTAAAAATAATATTTCTGAGTTGTTTTAAAAAATTATCATTTTATGTTTTTTCAATTTTTTTAATTCAGATGTTTAAAAATATTTTTTTTAAAAAAATTAAGTTTTTTTGGTTTTTTATTTTAAAAATTAATATTACAGGTTTTTTAAAAAACACCGATATGTTTTTCGTTTTAAAAATTAACATTTTATGTTTTTTCAATTTTTTTAAAATTAATAATTCGGATGTTTAAAAATCTTTATTACCTATTTTTGTAATTTTTTTTGTTTTAAAATTAATATTTCTGATTTTTTTGAAAAAAATTAATAATTTACGTTTTTTTACGTTTTTTTTAAAAAATTAATAATTTACTTTTTTTACGTATTTTTTGAAAATATTAATATTTTTTTACGTTTTTAAAAAAAAAATTAATATTACAGATTTTTTTAAAAATATTTTTCAAAAAATTAATATTTCAATTTTTTTAAATAAAATTTTTCATAATTTTTTTAAATATTTTTATTTTTTCATTTTTTTTTAAAAAAATTGAAATTACCCAGTCATCAGTGAAAAAAATAAATAAAAATTTTAAAAAATTCCACATATGCATGCCACGTCAGCAAAACAGAATATTCCATGTCTAGTTGGCCATTCAGGGGGGTAACGCAAAGAATCTAAATATTGCAAGGGGGAATCTCCTTAAATTTTTTTTTCAGGTGGTATCGCAAAACTCGCTAACATTGCAGGGGGGTATTGGCCTATTAACCCTTTTTTTTTATGTATTATTGACAGTCACCCACAGTCAATATTGTTTTGTCAGATTTTCACATTAATCGATGTATTTATTGACGGCTCATGACACTCATAAGTGTTATTCAAATTTAAGAAAAAAATCAGATGCATTATTGAGGGTCATTTTGACTTATTGAGGGTTTTTAACTCTCAATACATTATTGAGGGTCAAAACTAGTCAATACTCTTCGTCAACAATTTGATGAATTCTTGTAGTGTAGACAAACACCTAATCAAAAATCAACTCCTAATCCCCAACAGTAAAGCATCTCACAAATTCAAGATTACCAGAGCAATCACTAACCCCGCTTAAAATGTTACCACAACTGAACTCTAACTCCCGAACTCGAATCAAAAGCGCTCGGGCCATCAGAATTCAGAACCAGCTTCCTCAAGTGAACCGCTGACCAGACAAAAGTAGAACGAAAATCCCCATGCAGACAAATCACGACAACGACAGATGTACCACCATGAGAAAAGTACCCCTCAAATTTCCGAATATCAGAACAGTCACCAACTCAGCCCAGACAGTTGCCACAACTAGATACTAACTTCCGATCTCAAATCAAAAGTGACCGGCCCATTAGAATCCAGAACCAGCTCCTAAGACGAAAACTAACCGACAAAACATTTCCATTTTTATGTTTGTACTTTTTCAAATCACCCTTACCAAACTAGCATAAACATAATTTTTATATATTAGAACTAGTGTAAATACATTATACTAATATCTAAGACCAAACATATTTTAATATGTGACAATTGACAAAACAATTAAATATCAACAATGGTGGAGTTTTAAGTCCAAAACTAATGTAGATTGTATTACTAAATTTCAAATCTCTATATCAATTTCACATAGCCGTTATTTATGCAAATATTAAGAATGTGAATCATGTGATGTAACAAATGATTACAAAGACAAAAGATTGCACCAAGAATATGCAAAACAATTGGCACAAGCATAGAATAGAATTAATAATTAATAATTGATATACACATGCAAATATGAACATTAGTTTGTATTCACACAGCAAAATAAGCAGTGAAAAAAGTCCGTTCACAAGAGAAGAGCTATTCTAGAATGGCTAAGGCTAGCATGCACAAGGGACTTAGGTCTCCCATGGTGCACAAGTTTGTTTAATGGTTGGATTATGATAGTCCACAAATTTTATTATGTTCTACACACACATGAACATTCTTATTTTAATTTTTCTTTTTTCTCTCACCATCTCTCATTGTCTATCTTCACTGTCAAGCTTTGCCACTGTGAGTTAACACATCGATACATTTGCATTGCACTCTTTTAAATTTTCCTGTACTATATATTTTTCAATGAATCTTTTTTTTTTTGGAGGGTTTCTCATGCAATTTTGTTTTACAGGTTACAACAAAAAAATTTCACAATTTTGTTCAAACGGGTGATTCAAAATTTTCTTATTCCTCAAAATTTGTAGATATTTCATCATTCCCACACTTAACGTTCGTTTGGTCCGGCTTTTTAAGTCTTAGAAGCTATCTGAAATCTAAAAGTGATAATAAGAGCTTTCAGAAAAAATTAAAGTTGTTTAATAATTGTTGTTTTTTTAGCTTCAAAGTTATTTTTAGGCTAAAGGTTATCTGGTAAAATATATTTTTTTAAAAAGAAAAACTGAAAAAATATCAATCATAATTAAACTAGATTAATAGCGAACTAAAAAAAATAAAGATAAGATTAATAACAAACTTAAAAAAAAAATGATGACAAACTAGATTAAACTAAAATTACTAAAGATAATAACAAACCAAAAAAGTTTCGAATTTTTTCTTAAAAGTAAGTTTCACCATCTTCTCTTAAAAACTCTTTTTATTCAATTTTGCAAATTGAAAAAAAGTTGCTTTTTTGGACTAAGAACTTTATTAAAAATGTGTTTGGTCCAACTTCTCATTTTTAAGAAAATAAAAAGCTAAAAAAAGTTGGCCCAAACGGAACATTAGATTTCAATTCCTCTCTTCCTTTAAATTCTTTCGTCCTAATCAAAACATCAATGTCGGTCTCCTAATTTGCTACCGACGTCATGAATTCATGAAGAAGAATTCATCAAACCCATAAAATAGAAACAATATGAAGCATCAAAATAATTTAAAAAGAAAAATAAAAAATATAGAGATTGTGAATTACAAAGAAAAAATCTGAACAACTTAAAAAAAAAAAAAGATTGTGGATTCTAAATGTGGATAAAATTCTGAACAACCTACAAAGAAAAAATCTAATGGAAACCCGATTTTGGGCGTGAATGTAAATGGAATTTGTAGGTGGTGGTGAAAGGTCATCACTATATATGGAGAGAAAATAGAGAGATAGACATAAAGAGAGAGATTAATATATGATGAATATAATTAAAAATTAGCAAAATTACATTTTTTGTGCTTTATTTTAATTTTTTATGACATTTTGGCCCTTTATATTTTATTTGTAACATTTTAGTCTTTTATCTTTTACTAGCCGCCAAACGGGCACGTGTAATCGATATTCTTTTTTTTGTTTGATGTGATCGATATTCTCTTTTTTTGTTTGATGTGATCGATATTCTCTATTGTGCAAATATAAATAACTATTTAATCTCCTTTTTTATTGGACTTATTTAATTATAACTATTTAACCTCCTTTTTTATTGTGGCTAGTTATTAAAAAGAAAAAAAAATATTTACCTTAAAAAAACTGAAAACCTACTTTTATGTGGAAGTTGTGTTTAGTTTTTTTTTTGGGTAAAATAGGAATAATAAAAAAGTCATCCTAAAAATTTGTATCCCCTTTATATATTAGGCTCTGTTTGGTAACCAAAATAAGCTAGCTTATAGCTTATAGCTTATAAGCTAAAAGTCCTGTTTGGTAATGGTTTTTTTCTTATGAGCTTATAGCTTATTTTCCAGATGCTATTTCAATTAGCTTATGAGCTTATAGCTTATAGCTTATTGTGTTTTCTTCCACTTTTACCCTTATTATTTTAACTAAAACCCAATTTTACCCTTTATAATTTATTTTAATTTCAAATAAAATAATTATAGAATTGGAATTTTATTTTAAGTATCTTAAATATTAATTTGATATAAATTTTATTATATATTGAGAATTTCTTTTAATTTTACATATGCAATTTCATATTGCTAAAGCGTGACGTCAATTTTTTAGTATTACAAGTTGGCTAATATACATATACATGTACAGTTTGATGTGAAATATATATTACAATAAAATAAAAATAAAAAAATAAATTTAAAATGAAATATATTATATAAAAATTAATTTAATAATAATATATAAAATTTATATTACATAAATGAATTTAAATTAGAGAAATCTTAAATATAAATTTTATTATTAATTCCAAATGTCCTTTTGTGTCATTTTACATTTACCAGCTACTTGAACCGCTAATTTTACCAAACACTTCAATTAGCTTATCAGCTATAAGCTATCAGCTATCAGCTAGCTTATAAGCTAACCGCTATTTTTACCAAACAGAGTCATATTAGTATAGATAACATTTTGGTCCTTTATATTTTATTTGTAACATTTTAGTCCTTTGTCTTTACTAGACGCCAAACGGGCACGTCTCGTTCCCGTTTGTGTAATCGATATTCTCTTTTTTTGTTTGATGTGATCGATATTCTCTTTTTTTGTTTGATTTGATCGATATTCTCTATTGTGCAAATATAAATAACTATTTAATCTCTTTTTTTATTGGACTTATTTAATTATAACTACTTAACCTCCTTTTTTGTTGTGGCTAGTTATTAAAAAAAATAAAAAATATTTTATTTTTACCTTAAAAAAACTGAAAACCTACTTTTATATGGAAGTTGTGTTTAGTTTTTTTTTTGTAGCTCTTTTTAGGGTAAAATAGGAATAATGAAAAAGTCATCCCAAAAATTTGTATCCCCTTTATATATTAGTATAGATTTCTAACACATTGATTCTTTATCTTTTATAACATTCACTTATAAACCCCTTTCCTCATATATTTTTTTATTAAAAAAATGTTGAATTTTATTTTTTAAATTACCTTTTTATTAAAATGAAATAAAACTCATAATTTTGATCAATATGTTCATCATCTTTATCAATTATTTCATATTTTTATCTTTTTTAAATGACCAAAGTGTTATAAATAAAAGATAAATGATCAAAGTGTTACAAAAAAATAAGATAAAAGACCAAATTGTTACAAATAAAAGATAAAAGATTAAAATGTTAAAAAAAATAAGATAAAGATTAAAAATGTAATTTTCCCTTAAAAATTATACAATGTAGGAAGTCCATAATGGTCTATAATAATCTAATGGATAATACTACTTGTGCACCATGGGAGACCTAAGTCCCTTATCCATGCTAGCCTTGGCCTTCTAGAATAAGTCTCGTCACAAAAATTGAAATTATTGTTTCTCACAGAATAAAAAATATATATTAAACATTTGTCCTATAAGTTTTACTATTTTGTTCAATATTTATATTTTGCAGATCAAACAAATGTTAATAAAACACTACCATAACTTAAAAAACAACCATAATTAGTTAAATCATTTGCATACCGATTAGCTTCATGGTAAGAACGATGCACTATAACCTTCCAGTCAAGTTCTTTCAAGAATCGAATTCTGATTCTTTCATACAATCTGTCCTAAACAAAACCCATTAAATACTTGAGTTTAATACTCCCTCCGTCTCAAATTGAGTGACATAGTTGACTATATTGCACTATTTACATATATTGTTTTGACCATAATTTTTTACTAATAAATATTAGCATATAAGATGTTATTGGATTCGTCTCGATGAATATTTTCAAAATATCAAATTTTTATAATTTTTCACCAAAATTATGCATCGATATACGTTAAACAGTCAACTGTGTCACTCATTTTAAAACAAATAAAGTATATTAGTTTCATCTTACTTAGATATCATTAACCACTTGAGTAATTAAATAGGTCGATTAATTAGATGTAAACAATTGAATGAGCGTGTTGGTTAAATTTTTCTTGAATTTTACTTTCTTCCTTAGAATACGCGTCATGACTTAGAAAAAATGGTTACTCGTGAATGATAAAAAAAAATGCATTACAACTCATCAAATTTGCAGGCCAAATCAACATATACAATTATAAGGTATAGTCCACCGACACATTTTTGACAAGTAGAATTTTGTGGATCAATTTGCCGTTTTGTTAGTTCTAATTCTACTACTGATTATAATCAAGTCTAGGAGTTTATTTGCCCTACTTTAACTTTAAGGTCTCATATTTCAACCTAAACGTGTTATCTTTTGATTTGATGTTTGTTGACCATAATTTTTGTATTTTGTAATTTTGAGGAATATTTTGCTGCAAAGTGAGTAATTAATTACGTTTAACTATATGGTTGGTTTCAAGTGCTTAACAAGTACTCCCTCCGTTCATTTTTATAAGGAATAATTTGGAAAAAACACACAAACTAAGGAATCTTATTTTTTTTATTAAAAATTCTAAAATTTTATAATCTATTACAAAACTAACCTTGGTGTAATTAATGTATAGGGAATATGTTAGTGCAATTAATGCATAACATTGGAATAGATAAAGGGTATAAATGAAATTGTTTAATTAATAAAGCATAACTTTAATGTTTGTTTCTTATAAAAAGGAACAAATTTTTTTCCCAAATTGTTCCTTATAAAAAGGAACGGAGGGACTATTAGTTAAAGTCTAGCCTTTTCAAGAGAATGTTTGCTCAAATCTTAAATGACATAATCATTGTCAAACTTTACTCAACTTTTGACTGATTTTAGATTTACCGAGATTGAAATTGAAGGTGGAAAAACACAAGAAGGGGGGGTTGAATTGTGTTTAAAAAATTAAAACTTTTTACCTAATAGTGACTAAGTATGCAGCGGATAAAACACAAATTAAAGAGAGGGTGCTGAGAGAGAGAAGGAAAGACACGGAATTTATCCTGGTTCCCCTCACAAATCGAGAGTACTCCAGTCCCCTTGTTACTAACAAGAGATTTTCACTATAATCTACTAAAGATTACAAATTGCTCAAGCACACTTGCAAGAGACTTCTCAGGTGCTCAAGTTTCACTAAACAAGAGACTTCTCAAATGCTCAAGTTAAACTTAACAAGAGACTTCTCAAACAAACTTAAGAATAAGAATGAATGTTAAGGAACACTTGATATACTATCAGAGGTGTTTACAAAATACAACTCAATTTGTTCTAAGACTTAGAATGACAGATTTAAATTATGATGTCAGAATGCTTCTTAGTCTTGAACGTAGTAATGGAACAGTAGTGAGAACAGTAGTCATTTCTTCCATTTGAGTCTTCTATTTATACTTGGAGGAAGATGATGACCGTTGCAGAGAGAGAGGTGCCAGCTGGAATTTACTCGTACAATTGATAGCTGTATATTGCCTTCTTTGGTAAGGAATTCCAATTCCACTACCTAGCTATTCAATTTATCACTCATCCATTTTGAGTAATAATAGTACGATAGTACAATCCTCAAATGCGCTCCACTTATGGATAAGGTTAACGTTGTACCAACGAATATTCCTTCCTGTGGATGTGACAGAGCCTTGAAGTGGATTGTTCTTCAATCATTGGTTCTATATAGGTCAGCTCTTGAGTGACGTAAATTCCTTTTGCTTCTGATGCTGTTGCCATAGCTTCTTGAGGTCTTTTAGCTTCTGAGTCCTTCAGAACCTTGTTTTATCCTCAGAGTCACTTTCTTCAGCATTCAAAAATTCAAGCTTCTGACGAACAGTGTCGTGCTTTCAGAGCTTGTTTTGACTGGCTTCTCTGCTACTATTCATAGTGCTTCTGAATGAATTTTTGACTTATAATTCTGCACACTAGAATAATCATTAGTAATACCAATTGCAATTTTAATACTTTGTTATCATCAAAACTACTTAAAACATTAGAGGTTCATGTCAGACCCACTTTGTTCCAACAATCTCCCCCTTTTTGATGATGACAAACCAAAGCATTAAAATTCAATTGTTGTTGATTTAATTTAATTATGATGACTTCAGGTTTCAAAGGTTTGCAATCTCCCCCTGAGTCTGATAATCCATAAGGGTAGGTTTGTAAGCTCCCCCTAAGTTTTATCCATAATTAATTAAAACAGTTTAAGAGTTGATTTATTAACTTAAAATAAATTTTCATATTTAACTCTTAGAAGCATAGTTTTGCAAGCTTTGCTTCTTAGAGTTTGATAATGCTCAGAAGCGGTTTGCAAGCTCTTCTGACATTGTCTATGAGTTTTATTTTAGGTTCTTAAATTTTCTCCCCTTTCAATAATCGTTCAGAATGAGAAAGAATCATAAGAGATAAATATTGATTCATAATGCTTTTAACATAACAGTTTCAGATTGAGCAGTATATGAATGAATCAACATTAATTTTAACGCTACTCTTACTCCCCCTTTTGGCATCAGTCAAAAAGACACAGAAAACCAAGCAGTCAAATGCGTCATAACAAGGCAGTCAAGTCAAAAGGTTATGACAACTAAATTCATTTAATGAATTGTGTTGAAAACCGTCCTGACAAGAGAGCTGGATGACACTATAAAAAGGGATGATTCCTCTCATTTTACTCACCCGGAGTAATCAAGTAACATCAAAAGAAAAACATACAATGGAAAGGCAGGTTACCAAGGATGCTTCAGGCTCAAAAGAAGAGAGCAAGAAGGGAGCAGAGCCCTGGCGCTGCGAAGAAAACAGGCTACGATATGAGAGAAACAAGGAAGAACTTATTTTAACAGAGTCAGAGGAGGAAGAATTGGGCTCTGATCTGGAAGAGTTCTTATGGACATATGAAGATAATCTAGCAGATTATCCAGCTGAGGTTCAGAAGCTTGCTGATGAAGCACTATCTCTTCTCAAGGAGAAACTGAAGAGTATAGAATCAGAGGCTTCTAAATCTAAGCCTTAGACTAGATGCAATCATATGTAATAAAGAATCTTTTTATTAATAATAAAAGTTGTTCCTCTACCTATCTCTCTCCTTTTTAAGCTTGCTTTCTTTTTATATACCACATAAGTATTGTCAGAACACCAGTTACCAGACACGCCTCATTCGGTATTGGTGCCCCGTTGTTAAACAGGCTTTAATACTAAGAAGCTATTTCATGAGTAAACAGGAGTACTGATGAGAGGGACTCTTAGGTTTTGAAAATCCTAGGCTTATTAGTTTAAATACTAAGATGCTCTTCAGCATCTTTCACTAGAGTCAGAATTCTCAAGAGTACCAGACAATATTATGGTATATAGAAAAGTTAACTTTTGAAAAACAAAGATAAAAACAATCATATAAGCAAATAACAAGCACACACATATGGATAATATAGATATGAATTAAAAGAAAATTATCCAAAAATTACACAAGAACTTAACAATACAACAAGTGCTCAGACATAAGGGTTAAGGTTTGGGTTGCTGTTGAGTAAGCTTCAGAAGAAGTTCCATCATTGCATCTATCTTCTTGTTTGTAGCTTCACCAGATCTGTTCATGTCTTCTCTGATATCGGCCCTGAATTCATCCATTTCATTTCTTAGTTCCTCTCTTATGTCATGCTTGATTACATCCAGAGCTTCTTGCATAACAGAGGGTATAGCAGATGAAGAAGAACCTTGGACAAGTACTGGTGGAAATCTTGGAGGAGATGAAGCAACAATGGGAGCTTTTCCTTTATCAGAATCTGGTTTACCAAGGTTCTGATCATTCATAACAGTATCTTCTGTAGCTCCTTGATTCTCAAGAATCTTATTAGTCTCAATGGTAGCAATGTGAACAGCTCTCTCAATCAATAAGTTTAAGGCTTCTTGTTCAGCAAACCTCTGACGTTCCATTTCAGCAGCTATCCTAGCCTGCTCTTCATCAAAAGATCTTATCATACTTTCATCAACAGCAGCTAAAAAGGCTAACCTCTGACATTCTTCTTCATGGTTGAAGAATGTGAGCCTTGGAGCACATGTTCTCTCAGCAATCTCAAATAGTTCACGTACCGTGTTTGCTCCTCTACCCTTAATCTTACCCTTCAGATGAGTACTGAGAATTCTTAAGGATTTACCAAACAAGTACTCTAATTCCCTGACATCAGCATCCAGATCAGAGGGAAAGATAAGAGCTTCTTCCTCTCTTTGTTTGAACCTCTTAAGTCTAATACCTATAGCATTATTTAGCAGCTCAAGATTTGGTTCAGAGTCAGAATTGAAAAAGGATAAGGATGGGTCAAAGGGAATGGTTGGTTCAGGTTCCTTTCTTTTGAGTTCAATGATTTTGATGTTGCTGAGATTTGGAGGTATGATATCATCATCAAGATTGATGGAATCCTTGAATATTTGATGTTCAGCTTTAGTTAGGTGTTGGTAAAGCTCAAGAACCTCTTCTAAAACTAGAGGTCTGTTGAGTGGGTCAGGGACAGGTTGTGGTGATTGATGTTGTTGTTCAGTCATGACATTGATTGGTGATGAGTGAGGTGATTTTTGTTGTTCTTCAGAATGAGCAATTTGCTCATTCTGAACAGGGGTGAATGTAGGTGGATTTACTCGAGAGATGTGATCAAGTGAGGGAGGGGGTGTGTGAATGACCTGTGTGTTTTGTGTTTTATGGACGGGTGAATCATTTGTGAGATTCATGGATGGAAATTGATGTGGTGAATTTGGATTTGAGTTGGTAAATGCAACACCACACATGTGTTGTTCAAGATGTTCTAAGACAGAACCTTGATTTATGGATTGATTGAGAATGGTGGTGTCTACATTAATTGTAGGTTCTTCATCAGAAGAAAGATGAATGGGCTTTATGGTTATCTTCTTTGTGGTTTTCTTGAAAGAGGTTCTCTTTGGTGTAAGAGTTTTCTTTTGTTTTGGGTTAGATTCTCTGATGAGTGTAGCAATTAACTCATCCGAGGCAGTGCTGGTATCTGATGAAGATGATGATGATATAGCTTTATGATCAGGTAAGACTACACTAATGGGTACAGTGAAGTCTATGGGTTGAGGTTGATTTGTAGATGATGGAGGTTGAGAAATAGATGGTTTAGCAATAGAGGGTTGAGGTTCAGAACCAATAACCTGAGCTACAGGAATGCTAGAAGTATTAGATTCAGAGATCTTACCTTTTGGTTTAGAAGCTCTGGTCTTTAATCTCTTTGCAGATTTAGCAGGGTTCTGATCTTCCTCAGAAGCTGAAGGCCTATCATGCCTTTTCTTTGTCCGTTTTTCCTTCTGAACAGCTTCAGTCATCATACCTTCAGCACCTTCTTCAGTCTCATCAGCACTAGCATGTCCTTGATCATCAGAGCCTTCATCAATCATTTCTTGCTCAGTAGTTCTTGGCTTTCTTCTATTCCTTGTAATATCTCTTGGTCCCTTGAAGATATCCCAATTGGGAACACTTACAACCATTTTCCTGGGCACACTAACCCCAGTATCTCTTCTTACTGATTCAAGAAAGTTCTTGATGACCTCCTCATTATCATGTTCTGATATGGTGGGAAACCCATCACACCAGAAGTACTTTTCGTACACTTGCTGCAGAGGTGTTTTCACTTGAATGATTTCTTCCTTGGTTTTTCTCTTCATGTTGACCAGAACTGATGCATCATACTTAGCAGTTTGGAAAACTCTAAGTTTTTCTTTGGCACTCACAATGTCTGTGAGTTTGGTTTGCCTTATCAGTTCTGAGATTAACCTAGGGTGATGAATGACTGATGGTATTTTGGTTCTGCCCTCATTGATAGTGAGACACATGTGATCAAAAAGAATCTTAGCCAAATTAACTTTTACCCTCTTATATAAGAACCAGATGAGATGTTTGTGTGGAATGGAGATGGTATCCAATCCACCTTTTCTGGTGAAGATAGTAGATAAACACATTCTGAAAGCAAATTCAAATGAATTCTTCATGTGCATTACTTTTCCAAAATCCTTTTGTGTGCATCCAGATTTAAAGAGGTCCTGATGAATTGAATCCAAATGCTTGCTTTTCTTATCATACACTTCTATATCTTCTCCTTTGTTGTCTAAACCCAGGATCTTAGCAATGTGTGCTTGAGTTATCACAACATTGATTCCCAAAATATTTGACCTAATTTCCCTTTCTCTATAAGGTTTAAGGCCAAGTTCCTTTCTTGTTTTCCCTCGTAATTCCTGGTTCTTTTCAACCAAATCCTTGTATTCTTTATCAGCACTTGCTCTATCGTACACTTTAGCCTTCTGCCAGAAATACTTCACTATGTCGTAGTATACGAAACCATTAAGCATCTCAAAATAATTTTGCCATTGTTGGTTGTAGAACAAGTATTGAATGTCAATCCCATTCGCTTTCAAACTTTCAAAATCTACGAACTTCTCAGTGAAGAAATCATAAGCATCTGGTCCAGCGTCAGTTTGATGATGTTCGTAGACTAGATTATCTTTTGAATTAAGATCGATGATGGGTGGTAATGTAGGGTTAAAGGGTTCTTGAACGATTACGTTTGATGAACGAGCAGCCATGATTTCAACGCAGAGCAATTTGGGAGTTTCTGAGTTTTTAGGTTTGTGTGGGAAGTGATTATGTGTAAAAGTTGTGCAAAGTGAGTGAAGTGACTTATAAATAGTAACTAGCACACATACACAGAGAAAGTAAACATTGGGAGGGAGCGCGAGCAGTTTTAAAAATTAAATAATAAACTTAACTGCCATAATCATCATTAACTGTTCTCTGCCCGTCAGGATCTAGACACGTGTTGAAAAAGTTTAATCATAGCTGACGCGTGTATAGACAACTGTTGTACACTTACACGTACTGAACGTTTCATTTCTAAAAGGTTCAGAGCCTCACTCATTTGTATCTGACACCTCATCAGAACCTGTTACTCTTCAGAGCCTAAATTATTCAGAGCTTCCCAAGGGATACTCTAAGTTATAAGAGGTTCTGATAGAGCTTCAGATGCTAATTCTATTCTACTTCTCAGAGCTAATTTTCTTCAGAGATATAGTGCATGTTCAAATTCTTTTTGATAAAATCAAATCTTTCAATAGCTAAAGGTTTAGTAAATATATCAGCCCATTGATGTTCAGTATCAATGAATTGAATATCTATTGTACCTTTCTGAACATGATCCCTTATAAAATGATGTTTTATTTCAATATGTTTAGCTCTTGAGTGTAGAATAGGGTTCTTAGACAAATGAATAGCAGCAGTATTGTCACAATATAGTGGAATACTGCTTTCAGCTATGTTATAATCTTCCAACTGATATTTCATCCAGAGAAGCTGTGTGCAGCATTTAGCAGCTGAGATGTATTCTGCTTCTGCTGTAGACAAAGCAATAGTTGTTTGTCTCTTACTGGCCCAAGATATGAGATTTTCACCAATGAATTGGCAATTTCCACTAGTGGATTTCCTCTCAATCTTATCACCAGCATAGTCAGCATCACAGAATCCAACTAGCTTACTATCTAGGGATTTTTTATAAAGAAGTCCTAGATTAGTAGTTCCTTTCAGATATCTAAAGATCCTCTTAACAGCAGTTAAGTGAGGTTCTCTAGGATCTGACTGGAATCTTGCACACAAGCATACACTATATAGAATATCAGGTCTAGATGCTGTCAGGTAGAGTAAAGAACCAATCATACCTCGATACAGCTTCTGATCTACTTTGCTTCCTATCTCTTCTTTGCTTAAGCTGCTGGTTGGATGCATGGGTGTAGACATTATCTTGCAGTCATCAAGGTTGAACTTCTTCAGAAGCTCTTTTGTATACTTGCTTTGATGAATGTAAGTGCCATCTTTTCCTTGATTAATTTGGATTCCAAGGAAGAACTTCAATTCACCCATCATACTCATTTCAAATTCATCCTGCATAAGCTTAGAGAAATTCTTGCAAAGAGAAGCATTAGTTGAACCAAAAATTATATCATCTACATAAATTTGAATGATTAAGATATCTTTCTTAGATGTCTTTCTGAATAATGTATTGTCAATTTGACCTTTTTGAAAACCATTTTCTAAAAGAAAATTACTCAGTCTTTCATACCAAGCTCTTGGAGCTTGTTTGAGACCATAGAGTGATTTCTTAAGTTTATAAACATAATTAGGATTTTTCAAATCCTCAAAACCTGGGGGTTGTTTGACATATACTTCTTCAGAAATAACACCATTAAGAAAGGCGCTCTTAACATCCATTTGGTACAATGTGATTCCATTGTTAACAGCATATGAAAGAAGTAACCTGATTGCTTCCAGTCTTGCTACTGGAGCAAATGTTTCAGTGAAGTCTATACCTTCTTGCTGACTGTAGCCTTGTGCTACCAGTCTAGCTTTATTTCTTACCACTTCACCTTGTTCATTCATCTTGTTTCTAAATACCCACTTAGTTCCAATGATGTTCTTATGTGCTGGTCTTGGCACTAAGTCCCATACATCATTTCTTTGAAACTGATTGAGCTCATCCTGCATAGCTACAATCCATCCATCGTCCGTAAGTGCTTCATCAACATTCTTTGGTTCTATCATTGAGATTAGTCCCAGAAGAGAATCAAGTTGTTGATAGTCTGATCTTGTCTTTCTTGGACTTTCTTTGTTTCCAAGAATTAAGTCTTCTGGATGTGATGATCTATATTTGAACTTCCTTCTTGGAACTTCATCAACATCAGCACTTGGTTGAGTGTCTTCTTCTGAAGTGTCATCATGTTCTTGTGATGCTTCTAATTGAGATGCTTCTTCAGCATCTTCTTCCAATACAGCTTCTGAAGCTTCAACAGCTTCTGATGCTTTTTCAGGTTCTGTATTGGTGTATTGGTATGGAATACCTGCATAACTATTATCTTGCTCTGACATTTTACTGTCAGGCTCTTTATCATCAAATCTAACATGTATAGATTCTTCCACTGTGTTAGTTTCAGAATTATACACTCTGTATGCCTTTGAGCGTTCAGAGTAACCTATAAAGATTCCCTTACAAGCTTTGGCATCAAATTTTCTTTTGTAGGCCTTGTTGTTTAGAATGTAACATGTACATCCAAACTGATGAAAGTAAGAGATGTTGGGCTTTCTTCCTTTGAAGAGTTCATATGTTGTTAGATTCAATAGAGGTCTTATATAGATCCTATTTTGAATATAACAAGCTGTGTTTACAGCTTCTGCCCAGAAGTGCTTAGCAAGTTTTGTCTCATGCATCATGGTTCTTGCCATTTCTTGTAAAGACCTGTTCTTTCTCTCTACAACACCATTTTGTTGTGGTGTTCTAGGAGCAGAGAACTCATGAACAATGCCATGATCTTCACAAAAAGTTGCAAATGATTCATTTTCAAATTCACCACCATGATCACTTCTAACTTTTAAGATTTTGAGACTTTTCTCATTTTGCACTTGAGTGCAGAGGATGCTGAACACATCATATGCATCATCTTTCACTCTTAAAAACTTTACCCAAGTCCATCTACTGTAATCATCAACAATAACTAATCCATATTTCTTCCCATTGATTGAGGCAGTACTTACTGGACCAAACAAATCAATGTGAAGTAGTTCTAAGGGTCTTGAGGTAGAGACAATGTTTTTAGGTTTAAAAGAAGTTTTTGAAATTTTGCCAATCTGACAAGGACCACACAGAGCATCTGAATGATATTTAAGATTTGGCAGGCCTTTAACCAACTTTAGTTTGCTAAGCTTAGAGATTAATCTCCAGTTAGCATGACCTAAGCGTTGGTGCCAGACCCACTTTTCATCATTCAGAGATAGAAGACAAACTATCTTCTGCTCAGTGAGTTCTGACAGATTCACCTTATAAACATTACCTCTTCTTAATCCTTTAAACAATATGGACTTGTCAGAATCATTGATTACTGTACATGCCTCTTTATCAAATTTAACAATAAATCCGCTATCACAAAATTGACTAATGCTAAGCAGATTATGTTTGAGGCCATCAACTAACCAAACATTTTTAATTGAAAGAGAAGAGTTACCAACTATACCTGTACCAATGATCTTCCCTTTTTGGTTTCCTCCAAACCCCACAGTACCTCCCTCTTTCAGAGTCAGGGTTTGGAACATATGCCTTTCTCCCGTCATATGTCGTGAGCAGCCACTGTCCAGGTACCAGCATTGCTGCTTTGGCCTTCTTAGTGTGCAAACCTGAAGCAAATATTATTTGAGATTTTGGTACCCATATCTTTATGGGTCCTTTTGTGTTAGTCTTTACAGGTCCAGGTGGTCTTTGTTTGAAGGACCTATCAGAGCTTCTAGAGTTAACTACCCTTGTTGAAAAGTTTTTGGGTTTAGTATAGCTCTTGAGCTTTGTTCTTGAATGTGTCAGAGCTTCTTTAGATTTAACATTAGCTTGAGGCTTAACAATCTTAGGTTCTGAGGTTTTATCCTTCAGAGTCTTTGATTTTTGAGCCTCTGGCTTTGATGTTCTATTAGAAGCTGACTCATTTAGAACTTCTGATTGACTCTTTACAAAGACAACCTTAGGTTTTGATTTATCTATATTAGAGGACTTTGAAAATAATGGATTATCTTTAAAACGTGAGAATCCAAGACCTTCTCCTCTATTTCTACTTACATGATAAATCAAAGAGGCTATTTTACTTCTTTTCATTCCATTGATAAGGAATTCCTGAAGAGCAAATTCATGTTCTGGAGGAACCTTATCATCAAGAACATAATGAGTTTCCATAAATTCATTTCTTGATTTTAGAGACTCATTTTGTTCAATTATTTCATTTGCCTTTTCGGTCAGGTTGTTATAGGCCTTTTTAAGGACCTTACACTCACCTGCCTTTTTGGTTAAAAGTTTTAAGGCATCTTTTAAAGAATCTATTAATTCAGAACGAGAAAGTTTAGCAAGTACCTCATCTTCATCTTCTGAATCTGAGTCATCTTCGTGCTCAGAGTTCTCTTGGTCAGAAGCGGTCGCCATCAAGGCTAGGTTTGCTTCTTCTTCCCCATCAGAATCTGATTCCTGATCCAAATCATCCCAAGTGGCAAGGAACCCCTTCTTGAGCTTACTTTTGTATCTTTCTTTGTTAGAGGTTCTCTTGGATGATTTACTCAGGTTCTCTGGGCAGTCAGCAATGAAGTGTCCTGGTTTGTTGCACTTAAAGCATTTGTTTTGTTCTTCCTTTTTATCCTTAGAAGTACCAACCTTCTTGGAAAAACCTCCAAACTTACCAGCATACTTCTTGCTTCTCTTAGCCCATTGCGATACTCTTGCAGCCATCAGAACCATTTCTTCTTCTTCATCAGAGTCCATCTCGTGACCTTCTTCAGAAGCTTCTTCATCAGATACTATAGCCTTCGCCTTCAGAGCCTTAGAGGAACTCTTGGTGCTTAGTGCTATCCCTTTTAGCTTCTTAGTCGATTCATCAGTCATGAGTTCCATCTCATGACTCTTTAAAGAACTAACCAAGCTTTCAAGAGACACAGTATCTAAATCCTTAGATTCCTGAAACGCTGTCACTTTTGGTCTCCACTTTGGCGGCAAGCTTCTGAGTACTTTCCTTACATGATCAGCCTCAGTATAGCTCTTATCTAAAACTTGAAGTCCAGAAACAAGAATTTGAAACCTAGAGAACATTGTCTCAATGTCCTCTCCGTCCTTCATTTTAAATAATTCATACTGATGTACTAACAAGTTGGCCTTAGCCTCCTTAACTTGTTTATTTCCTTCATACTTGGATTTAAGAGAATCCCAGATAGACTTAGCCGTTCTCTTATCTCCAATTTTCAAGTACTCATCATGAGAGATGGCATTTGTCATCATCCCTTTTACACTGTGGTGCTTCTTATATTCCAGCTTTTGAGTGGGTGTAAAAGCCTTCCTGTCTTTAGAGCTAACAACGCCTTCTAGGTCCATATTTTCAAAGTTCACTCCATCTTCTACCAAATCCCACAGATCACAATCAATCGCCATGATGTGACTGTACATCTTGGTTTTCCAGAATGGATAACCAGTCTCAGTTCCATTGAAAAAGGGAATTTTATCAGAAGACCTTCTGTCTTTAGAATTAGAATCATAGTCAAATGGAACTTCATTGAGATTCTTCTCAGCAGACATGTTTTTCCTCCCTGAATCTTAACTGTTTCACTGATAGGTGAGAGTTAGGCAACAGCCCAGGCTCTGATACCAATTGAAGGTGGAAAAACACAAGAAGGGGGGGTTGAATTGTGTTTAAAAAATTAAAACTTTTTACCTAATAGTGACTAAGTATGCAGCGGATAAAACACAAATTAAAGAGAGGGTGCTGAGAGAGAGAAGGAAAGACACGGAATTTATCCTGGTTCCCCTCACAAATCGAGAGTACTCCAGTCCCCTTGTTACTAACAAGAGATTTTCACTATAATCTACTAAAGATTACAAATTGCTCAAGCACACTTGCAAGAGACTTCTCAGGTGCTCAAGTTTCACTAAACAAGAGACTTCTCAAATGCTCAAGTTAAACTTAACAAGAGACTTCTCAAACAAACTTAAGAATAAGAATGAATGTTAAGGAACACTTGATATACTATCAGAGGTGTTTACAAAATACAACTCAATTTGTTCTAAGACTTAGAATGACAGATTTAAATTATGATGTCAGAATGCTTCTTAGTCTTGAACGTAGTAATGGAACAGTAGTGAGAACAGTAGTCATTTCTTCCATTTGAGTCTTCTATTTATACTTGGAGGAAGATGATGACCGTTGCAGAGAGAGAGGTGCCAGCTGGAATTTACTCGTACAATTGATAGCTGTATATTGCCTTCTTTGGTAAGGAATTCCAATTCCACTACCTAGCTATTCAATTTATCACTCATCCATTTTGAGTAATAATAGTACGATAGTACAATCCTCAAATGCGCTCCACTTATGGATAAGGTTAACGTTGTACCAACGAATATTCCTTCCTGTGGATGTGACAGAGCCTTGAAGTGGATTGTTCTTCAATCATTGGTTCTATATAGGTCAGCTCTTGAGTGACGTAAATTCCTTTTGCTTCTGATGCTGTTGCCATAGCTTCTTGAGGTCTTTTAGCTTCTGAGTCCTTCAGAACCTTGTTTTATCCTCAGAGTCACTTTCTTCAGCATTCAAAAATTCAAGCTTCTGACGAACAGTGTCGTGCTTTCAGAGCTTGTTTTGACTGGCTTCTCTGCTACTATTCATAGTGCTTCTGAATGAATTTTTGACTTATAATTCTGCACACTAGAATAATCATTAGTAATACCAATTGCAATTTTAATACTTTGTTATCATCAAAACTACTTAAAACATTAGAGGTTCATGTCAGACCCACTTTGTTCCAACAGAAATCACTTAATGTCAGAACTGATCTTCGAATCAAATTCAACTGATGGTGAAAACAAAAAAAAAAACTTCATTCTCTTAAGAGCCAAAAAATAAAAACAAAAACAAGTAATTAATCATGTTAAAGGAGTGTCTTCTATATTATATATATTTGAGACCCTATTCATAAGAACATGACATGTGTCCTTTTTAACTTAACTATTTATTACATTAATTTTTATTTAATATTTTATAACGTTACGTTTTTAATTAAATACTAAAATAAATAATATTTATATTATTATTCCAATACGTTACATTTTATTTAATTTTATTTAAGACGTTACATTTTATTTTAAATATTGTTTATATTTATTTGAACGTTACATAGTAGTTAAATACTAAAATAAATGATATTTATATTATTATTCCAATACGTTACATTTTATTTAATAATTGAAGACGTTACATTTTATTTTAAATATTTTTTATATTTATTTGAACGTTACATAGTAGTTTCGTCGGTTACATATATATTTTTATTTTTATTATTAATGTTAAGTTGTAACGGATATTTTGTCATAAAATCATATTTATTTTTTGTCCTTCTAAAGTTATCTATAAATACAAATCATTTTGCCACAAAAACTCACAAAGTTTCGAAATCATTTTTGCCTACTTCAGTTATCGCTCAACATGGCTCCAAAAATTAACCAAATTTCGAAATCAACCAAAGCAGTGGAAGTTTGAATATTGTTGTTCGTGTAATTCGGATGTGGTTGGTTAGTGGTGTATCAAGCAATAGTGGACCATTTTCTTTGGATATGGTACTAATGGATTCAATTGTAAGGAATTTTCTATAACTTTAATTTTTATTTACACTTATTCTTTATTTTTTTATGTAGTATATTAATATATTGTCTTATTTTTAAGGGAAACAAAATACAAGGTACAGTGCGTCGCACTCTAATTTATAAGTTTGAAAAAGACTTTAAGGAATGTAATGTTTACTCGATTACAAATTTTGAAGTTGTTGCAAACAGTGGATCATACCGTGCTACTAGGCATGAGTATAAATTAAATTTTCAATTCCACACGAAGGTTAAACTTTGCAACTCGAAAAAGGTTTTTTCCGATATATATATATATATGTTTGAAAGTCCGGTTCCAGCATTTTCACTTGATTATGATACAAACTATCTTTATGGTAAGAAATATTAGTATGTTATGTATTATTTTTTGTTTTTGTCATTATCACATTATAAATATGTGGTATCAATAATCGTGTGTACAATCATATTTTGTAGATATTATGGGAAAGCTAACCGACGTTGGAATTCAAAAGGAGTATGAACGCAGTGGTTTGAAGACCAAAATGGTTGCAATTCAGTTGGACTATGATGGGTTAATATCACATATTTTGCAATTCAATCTATGACAAAATATTTCAATGCTTTAAAATATTCTTTAATCATATATGTATTAATTACACATATTCAAGTTTAAAGTTACCCTTTTTGGTCCATATGTTGATGAGTTGAATGCATTCGTTGCGGCTGGCAAAACTGAAAACACAATAGTCGTTGTGTTAATGGCTAAAATTAAAATATGGCAAGGTATTCATGTATTTTGATAAAATTATATAAAGTTATCGGTTTTTTCATTGCAAATGTAAAACTCATAAACTATTACAAATGTGTTTCTTTTATTTGAACGTTACATAACAGTTTGTTCGATTACATGTGTTTTTTTATTTTTATATTAATGTTAAGTTGTAACGGATATTTTGTCATAAAATAATATTTATTTTTCGTCTTTCTAAAGTTATCTATAAATACAAATCATTTTGCCACAAAAACTCACAAAGTTTCGAAATCATTTTTGCTTGCTTCAATTATCGCCAAACATTGCTCCAAAAATTAACCAAATTTCCGAACTCAACCAAAGCAGTGAAAGTTTGAATATTGTTGTTCGTGTAATTCGGATGTGGTTGGTTAGTGATGTGTCAAGCAACATTGGACCATTTTCTTTGGATATGATACTAATGGATTCAACTGTAAGAAATTTTCTATAAATTTAATTTATATTTGCACTAATTCTTGATTTTTTTTATGTATTATATTAATATATTGTCTTATTGTTAAAGGAAACAAAATACAAGGTACAGTGCGTCGCACTCTAATTTATAAGTTTGAAAAAGACTTTAAGGAAGATAATGTTTACTCGAATACAAATTTTGGAGTTGTTGCAAACAGTGATCATACCGTGCTACTAGGCACGAGTATAAATTTAATTTTCAATTCCACACGAAGATTAAACTTTGCAACTCGAAAAAAGTTTCTTCCGATATATATATGATTGAAAGTCCGGTTCGAGCATTTTCACTTGATTATGATACAAACTATCTTTATTGTAAGAAATATTAGTATGTTATGTAATTTTTTTTGTCATTATCACATTGTTAATATGTGGTATCAATAATCGTGTGTATGATCTTATTTTGTAGATATTATAGGAAAGCTAACCGGCGTTGGAATTCAAAAGAAGTATGAACGCAATGGTTTGAAGACCAAAATGATTGCAATTCAGTTGAACTATGATGAGTTAATGTCACATATTTTGCAACTCAATCTATGACAAAGTATTTTAATGCTTTAAAATATTCTTTAATCATATATGTATTATTTACACAGATCTATATCTTTATCTTTATTATAAACAAATTCAACCATAAGAATGTGACACGTGTATTTTTCATTTAATTATTTATTGCATTAATTTTTATTTAATATTTTATGACGTTACATTTTTAACTAAATATTAAAATAAATAATATTTATATTATTATTCCAATACGTTACATTTTATTTAATAATGGATGACGTTACATTTAACATTAAATACTCAAATAAAAAATATTTACATTATTACGTTACAAATTAATGTAATTTCATAGGTTATAGGCAAATAAAATCAATACATTAAGCATTTCTATATATTTTTTAATGCTCATAAACATATTTCAGTTACGTATAATTTTCACTTATTATAATAAATATTTTTTATATTTATTTGAACGTTACATAACAATTTCGTCGGTTACATACAAATTATAATTAATTAAATAAAATTTTTATTAATTGTCATAAAATCATGTTTAATTTTGTGTTTCTATAATTCAATATAAATATAAGTCATTTGTCACAACAAAATCCACAAGTTCATTTCATTTTCATTCATATTAAAAAAAATTGTTTTGTTTCTCTCATTTTTGTCTGAAAGCAATGTCTCATATGAACGATTTTATTATTGACATATCATTAGGAAAACAATCATGGATATTAGTTGTAAGAGTTGTGCGCTTATAATGATTTATTCTTTGTTATGTAGGGAGATTGGATTGAAGTTTTTGTTCGAAGAACATTGATCTGCAAGTTCAAAGACCCACTTCAAGGGGGTATGAATTACAAGATATCCTCGTTAGATGTGGGTTCTATCCATATTTGTAATTTTATTATATAACAATTTTCTATGTTAATTGTATTTATAAACTTCATACTTCACACTCGAAAGAAAATATAAAAAAAATTCATAGTGTGTGTGTGTGTGTGTGAAGCTTGACCTATTATATGTGTCAATTTTAGTTTTTGATGATAGTGTGTAAAAAAAAACCAGAAGGTTGTGAAAGGGGAAGAAGTTGTTGACTTAAAGTGTTTCTTCACTATTTATGTTAAAAATATAATGTTTTCTTTAGAAGAGGAATGAGTAACTTTCAATGCAAATGTCCAAATGAGCAAAAAAATTATGAAAATAAAGAAATAGTTGTTGAACATAAATATGTTTCTTTTGAGTTTTTACTTAATATTTCTTCTTTGAAATTTCAATTTATTATAAATTTATGTTTTCAAATATTATTCTTTATGAGATTATGTGTCAATTTACCTATATTATTGTTTCTATAAACTTTTTGGGTTGATTGCATCTAAATTTTGCAAAAATATGGGTCAAAGATGTAGCAATTTGGCAGATGAAAGATGAAGAAGATGTAATGAGAAGAGGAAGAAGAAATTAGCGATTTTGATAATTATAATTTTTATTTAGATTTAGTGTCCTTCAATTTAAAGAATCAGTTGAACCGTTGTTCAATAATCTATGTGACACGCGTGTGTATGATTGTTACCTTCAAAATCAAATTAAACAATTTCAATCTTTCAATGATTATTTCCTACAAAAAAAACATACAGAGACGAAAACTAAGAAAACACAAACTTATAGGGAAGAACTGTCTATTTAAGCTTAAAATGTTTGATAAATTTTATGTTATATTAAAATGATATCATATTTTGTACCAAAAAAAATGGCATCATATTTTTTAATTGATCAGGTTATTCTTAATAAAATTGTGAGTAATGGGTGTGAATATGAGTACTATAATACCTCAAAAGTTCATATACAGGTACGAGTGTAAATATTGTTACCCATACATGTGTGAGTTATAACACAAACTTATTTAAAATTGAAAGGAACATACTCTATAAAAATACTTATTTTGTCACAAAAATGATCAGAATAACAAAAATATTGAGATTCAGTTCATAAGTTAACTTTCATTTTTTATTCTCCTTTAATTGTTCGATAATATTAGAGTTATCCAAACACACTATCCGACCTTCAATGGGCTGACCCAGATGGGTTACGAGTCCTATCGGACCGGGCCAACAAATCTATATTTAAATACGGGTTTTTTCGAGGCATGTAAAAAAACTCTAAAAATATTCGTGCTAATATTTTAAGAACCAAACCATATATTTATTTGTGCTCGGCGGGCCAGTGCATGCGGGCTAACTCATTTTGACAACTTCAGAGTTGTTAAACTATGCCGAGCCAAAAAGCCCATATTTAAATTCAGACTTTTTCAGGTTGGGGTAAACCCTTAAAAAATCTGGGCTAATATTTTAAGTTCTAATCCCTATATTTATTCCGGCTTTACAGGCTGGTCCATATGAGCTAGCACATTTTGATAACTCTAAAACTGTATCTCGAAAAGAGTTAATGTCGCTAATTCTTTAACATGACCATAAAAAAAAAATCATCAAAACAACAAAAATACTGAAACATTCACTACCATCCTAGAAACATTATAGTCAAACATTTAAAAACAGATAAAAATCATTACTTACTTATGACTGAAAAACAGATAATATAAATAGCTAGATTACAATGAGATAGAACTTTGTAAAAGTTCACAATTGACGAACTGATTCAATGACCACAATAATTTTAGTTTATAGTTAAATATATTTTATGTTCCATAACATATATCAACTTTTATTTTTAGTCCCTCTATAAATTTCCTTTGAACTTTGATTCCACTAAATTTTATGTTTTAAATTTTAATCTATTTTTTTTAATCGAGTTCATATTGCATGCTCAAAGCGATTTTAAATGAATCTAAAGAGTTGTTTTTTTTTCTCAAGAATGACAAAGGGACACATATACAATAGGTATCCGCAAAAAAAGAACACACATTGGTAATTATCCGCAATAATGAACGCGTATGGGTACTTTAGTACCCACCTCTCCCCATACTCGCATATTATATATATTTAAATTTTTTATTTATATTATTATATAAAAATATATCTATATCAATTTTAAAAAATATAACACTACTAAACTCTTACGAATTTGCAATTAAAAAATGTCAACAAAGATATATATGAACATTAGTATGATTACTAATATTTTTTCTATAATTTTCAAAAGTCAACGTTAAGTTTTTTTATAAAAAAATTAATAATATTAAAATGATATATTATTTTTTAATTGATCAATTTATTCTTAGTAAAGTTGAAGGTAATGAGTGCGAGTATATGGGTACTCTGATATTCAAATGGTACGTGTATTATACGAGTAAAAATATTGTTATACACGCGAATATGAGTCAGGATCTATTAAGCACGGACACTCCTCAGATTAGTTGTGTCATGTGTCGGACACCAACGCTTATGATTACACTTAATTATATTATTTTTTTCAAATTATTATTGATATTAATGTGTTAGTATGTGTGTCGTGTCTAAGGTCCTTATATACTGTATATATATATTCGCGCTTCATAGATTATAATATATGCATATATTTAGAACTGGAAAAAATGTTAATTATCCGTGCTTGGCACGGGATCCATTCTAGTTTAACGTTAAAAACAACTATCGGTTGTTTATGTCAAAATAAAACTAGCTTTTAATAAAAAAAATTGGTCAGGGTAATGTATTTTCAATTTGTTGGGTTAATAATTTAATGACTAAAATTTCAATTTTAAGGTAAATAAATGGAGTGTCTGAAGTTTAAACTCTGACTAATGCACATAAAATATATTTTCTCTACCAACTAAACTAAATTCATAAGAACATGTATTTTAAATATTTATGAACTTACTTTTTAACATGTATCTAACTAAATTACATCATAATATCATTTTATTAGATGTTTGTAAGAAACTTTTGCCCATTAATTTAGTGGTCAAAATTTCACATTTTAAAGTGAATAGATGAATGAATATACCAAAGTCCGAACTTCAAATCTGCATATTACATACAATATCCCTACCAACTAAGTTATGCGCACAAACACTTATAAGAAAAGTTTTACATTAAAAAGCATCATAAATGCAAATAATCATAAACTAACATCAGCAAATAAACTTAATACTACTATTAAACTCTACTTTTTCAACATCTTTATACTTTTTCTATAATTTTCATCCAAGTGTTAACTATTATGTTGATTCATTTGATCAGAAAAACTCTAGATGTTAGCTTAGTTTGAAGTGCTTAAGGGTCCGTTTGGTACGCAGGATAAAAGACAAGATATGATAATTGTATCATATCCTGTCTTAATCTAGTGTTTGGTGAACCAACAAGATATGATAAGTTAATCCTGCAGCTTATCCTATCATGTCTCTCTAGTAAAATTTCTTATCCTGAGTTTTAGCTGGGTTACGAGCATGATAGGATAAGAAAATAATTTACTCATTTATTTGATAAAATATATTTTAAAATAAAAAATGAAAATTAATAAAATATTAATAATAAAATAATTTGATAGTAAATTAAAAATAAAATAATTAATTTTTAAATATATATTGAATTTTCTCAGAAGGGTAATTTTGTAATTTACATAATTTTAAAAATCAAAATTATACTGTAATTACAATATTTTAAAGTAAAATAATTATTAAGGGATATTAATTGAAATTTTATAACAAATTAAATATACTTCTCTTGCAATGGTAGTTTTATTATTTAAATATAAATATATGATATATTTATTTACCTTATCTAACATATATAATTAAGTTATTTATTTAATCATGTTCATATAAAAATTAACATGATTATTTGCTCATTATTTTATTTAAATTTATATGAAAATATTTGATTGCTTATTTAAATTTTTTATTTATAAAATTCAAAGTATTACAAAATAATTTTTTTAAAATCATTATTTTACAATGTTAATTTTGTAATTAAAATATGATATATATATATATATATATATATATATATATATATATATAATCATATTATTATGAGCGAAATATATATTAAAAACATTATACGATAGTTATTATGTTTGTTATCTTGTGTGCACCAAACACATGATAGGATAACTGTTGATAACTATTATCCTACTTATATCATATCCTCCTATCCTTATCCTGTTTTATATCATATCCTGACACTATCATTTCATGCGCACCAAACGGACCCTAAAAAGATACTTTAGAAAGAGAAGTAAACAGTTTGAATTCATCAATAGAAACAATTCAAACAAAATAGGATTAGAGGGTGGGGACACTCCGAAACCACCCTCTACAAACAAACTATGGTTGATTTTAAGGTGTGGATTTTGTGGAAGCGCATTTCAAATTCACACAACAAATTTGAGCCTTTGAAAAAAAAAGGGTTAATAGGTCTTTACCCCCCTGCTAAGTGGACGTGTTTTGCGTTACCCCCTGCTAAAAATTTCTTGAAGATTGCCCCCTTGCAAAGTTTTTTTTTTGGTTTTCCCCCTTTTCTTCTCTTGGATGCAAGAAATTTTAACTTTTTAAATCGGTTGAACAAAATAACCGATTTAAAAAACATAACTTTTTACATCGGTTGAACAAAATAACCGATGTAAAAAGTGTGCTCAAGGAGGGAAACCAACAAAAAAAACTTTGCAAGGGGGCAATCTTCAAGAAATTTTTAGCAGGGGGTTAACGCAAAACACGCTCACTTAGCAGGGGGATAAAGACCTATTAACCCAAAAAAAAATTCGAGATCAAGATCTTCTATTTTTTTTTTAGGGCTGAGATCACCACCTTGAAGTCACTTTAACTGCAGAGAATCCAATTCCAATTTTGATTTTATCTTCTCTTTTACATCAAAAGACGGAAAGTTATTAAATAGAATCAAAATGAAAAATGTCACCTATATATAGGCTAAATCATTACACTGCACACAAGTCAAAAGAGTGTATCCAAACACCACAACAGAAAACAAAAATATTGAAAGTTGAAAAACATAGAGCTGATAGTGTTGCCATAGAGATAGAGCAAAGTTTGGTACTACATCATAGTGGCATGTTCAAACAACTAAGAATCAACTAAAGATCTCTTATAAGCTCTTTTCCACTAAATGTGACAACATATAGATTGTAAAATGAAGATTCTACTTAGACTTAATTCTCTTCTCAACTTCTTCCATACTTTGAATATCCTTCTGAAACTTGCAAATGCGGTATATGCACCTGTTATCACATTCGTATAATTTCATTTAGATAAAACATAAGGACAATAATTACATTCATTCTAGAGTTAAATATGTTTTTGGTCCAGTACCCACTTTAGTCCCTACAAAGTACAAAACTCCGTGCTTTTAGTCCTAAAAAACATGTAGTTTTGTAACTTGCAGAGACTAAAAAGTGAATACTGGACCAAAAACAAAATTCAAGATAATTGCAGGGACCAAAAAATTAATAAAGGACCAAAAACTTATTTAATCCTTAATTCTATTAAAAAAAGACGAAGAAATTCAGTTTACCAATAGAGAAGGCACGCTGAGATACACAGTATCACATTTCTCTGAGCTTTGTATGTCTGAGTAAAAACAAAAATCAATAGTCAATGAATCAACATCGTAGAGTATTTTAAGGAGAGGAAATACAACATTTTCTCATTTTCATTACAGTAAACCTCAAGGAAGCTCAAACACAGTGTGATGAATATGAAATATTGCTATAGCCACTATTTGACAACATTATGTCCTAGGTAGTGTATCGCAGAATAATAGTGATATGTTGAAATTCCTTTACACTTAACTGCTATTTAATAACACTGGATTGAAGTCATCGACATTTTGGAAACAAAACTTAATGCGAACAAACTCATGTATTCTATATTCTCATCTAATTTACTATGTAAATGTCATAGTGTGTGTGTGTACCTCGCTGTATCTTGTTTATTCTCCAACTAATCAGGTGCAGGTTTGTACTGTGAGTCCGTGACATGCTAACATTTCTCACTCCTATAATTTTCTACTACGATGCCTCAGATTATTTGGTTGAGACATAAAGCTCATTTTGTCAAGAAAGATGAATCAATCTTTCAACTGTAGTTCAACCAATTGTTTTGATTTTCGAAGATTTAATTTCATTAAATATGGATAAAATTGTTCCAAATTGTATACTGATATACTTCATCAAATCATTAATTCCAAGCTTCTAAATATGGTCTAGCATCATCAAAAGTTACTTAAGCACGTGCAGTTCAGTGACATCAATCAAGTTAGAATACAAACTACGAATTCTTCAAATAAGCTACTTTGACATCAATAAAATTACTTACAGTTTTCTCATATCGATCTCTCTCAGCAGCAGTACAAACATCAGATGTACACATCAACCTATGTTCAGCCTTCCAGTATATATCTGCCATCATACAACATATAAGATCAGCATGATGTAATTTGGTTTTTTTATTATTCATGTCAGTCATCGTAAAAAGCTTAAGTTGAAAAACATGGTGGTGTTACATTTGGCAATGATCAAGAGTTTATGTATTACAGCAGTAAGCTCCCGGTAAACTCAGAGCAAAAATCATCAGAGAAGGGAAATATCTCTCTCTGTCCAAACCATATGGTTTCTAACTGAAAAGACAATGAATGCCTCTTATCTCGCTATCTCATTGTATGTTTATTTTTTTGGGTTATCATGTTATAATTATGAAATTTCCACCACTGTTTAGCGGTGAGCCAGTAACTAATCTGATAATCTCCATCGAGACTAATCTCCATCGAGTAGCCTGTGGGGAACACAAGGTGAATTCTCCCCTCCAAACCAAAATATCTCCACATGTAAGGGTTGCGGATTGAACCCCTAACCACTTGCTTAAGGAGTCCAAAACTCTTACCACTCGGACCAATTCATTGTTAGCCTTATCTTGCTATCTCTATCACTAATACAACTCCCTTTTCCCTCTATTAGATTGGCCACATAAGCAATTTTAACTAAACCTTATTCAACCCATTTGTTGAGCTAAGGCCCAAACCCGGTATAACTAACAGACAATGGAAAGCAAGTCATGTCGGGTAGAGAGGAAAAATGTGAAACACATTGGGGGAAGGGTTGATGTTCTTTTAATCTCCGCAATGAAAATTATGGTTAATGACGTCTAAAATCATGGTTAATCGTATTCAATGAATGGTTAATGAATTGTCACACCTAGGGGTAGGAGTTAATGAGTGTAATAACTATCTAATAAATGTAATTATGTTTAATGAATGTTTAAAATCACGGTTAATTGTACTTAGTGAAAGGTTAATGAGTTGTGACATCTAGTTTTATTTATTAACTATCCAATTAACGTAAGTAACCAAACATTTGAACTACATTAATCATTTATTTTGATGGCGAAATTCAATGTTTCAAAAGCACTCAAACAAAAAACTTAAATTACATTACAAAAATCCAAATTCAGGATCATCACTAGTAAATCCCACAAAAGTACCCTATGATATATGGATCTTCTCATATAGTAAACTCCTATCACACAATCAATAAACAACAACAATAAAATCCTCATAAGCCCTATTTAACTACTGAATCTAGCCATCAACAAAATCCATCACAAATTTTCAAAAGAGATTCAAACTTTTCACTACTAGCTACATACCCAGATACTTAATCATAACTAAACCCCTAAAATTTCATAAATTGAAACAATTTTCAACACACCCACCAACCCAAAAGTGAATCTAGCCATCAACACAATTCATCCCAAATTAAGAAAGATTCAAAATTTCCACATCCAATCAAATACCCAGATAATTAATTAATCAACCCTAAACCCCAAAAAGTTAAAAAAAATTGAAACAATTTAAACAACACCCACAAACCAAAAAACAAAAAAGAAAAGATTTTTACACATACCCAGCTATTTTGAGATGAAAAAAAAGAGACCCATTACATAAAAAAGAGAGAAAATTTTACCAAGGAGCTGAAACCCAGCAAAGGGAACAATGAAAAGTGCAGGTTGAAGAATGAGTGAAATAAGAGAAGTTAAACGGTTCCTTAAGAGCTTTGGTGATGGAAGAGTTAGAAGAATTGCAACAGCAGCTTCAATAGCCACCACATAGGTGAGTATCATCCACTGCAACGCCATTGCTAAGACAAAATCGTTGGTTTCTTTGTGATTATCGTTCGGTGTTCGGTTTCCTCTGTTTGTTCTTAATGATTGAATTCAGTTTCAGTTAGACTTTTCTTTATGGTTTTCTTTCTTCGTAATGTTTTTTTTTTTTGTTATATACTTTTCTTATGGGCTAAGTTAAGTATTTGCCATCATAACAATGGAATTGCTAAATACACCCTATCGTTAAAAGAAATGAAGATGCTATTTAGTAGGAATTTTTTAGGCAAGTAAGTTGTAAACTACCTTATTGGTCATACCAAATAGATCCTTAATTAAGGGTGGGAAAAAAAAACCAAAAAATCGAACCGAACTGCTAAACTTAATCGAACTAAAAAACCCGAATAGGGATGACAATGAGTAGAGTATTTTTTTTTTTGGGTACCCATTTGATATGAGTCAAATTGCAATCCCTAAAACCGAACCGCAACAAACAATTTTAAAATCAAACTGAAACAGTTCGGTTCAGTTATTATCAGTTTGGTTCGATTCAGTTTTTTAAATGGATCGGTTCGATTTTCCTTCATAATCAAATCATGCCCACCCCTATCCTCAGTGGCCCTAACATAGAAGATTTCTCTTCCTGAGTTTCCGTTTATACCCTTAAAAAAAGTTCAATAAATGCGAATCAAAATTTTAAACGGTTGAAAACACATGTGTATACCTTTAAAAAAAAGTTCAGTAAATGAAAACCGAACTTTTGGAGGGTAAAATTGGATTTTTTGGGGGTGAAAAAGAGACATAGGAGGTGGGAAGAGAAATCTTCCCTATCATATGTAGGTAGTCTTGTATTTTAAGCCCGAAGTTACAACTCAAACCAGCCCAATCGACCCATTCAGAGTCTTCTTTTTTCTCACTTTTTCAAATTTTTCGACTGTCTCCTTCAGCTATCTCCTCCACTCACTTCGTCGCCACCGCCACCTCCGCCGCCGCCGTTCGTTGTTGTTGTTATCCATCCTTCAATACAAGGAAATGTGAGTTTAATCCTTCCTTAATCCTAAATAATAGTCAGATTAAAAACTAAGTTTGTTCAGATTCCAAAATGTTGTTCTTATTTGGAATCAGTAAAATTTTAATCATTTTTTCCATGGTGCTATTTATCCAAAATCGTTCTTATTGTTTTGAATTTAATATATCAACTGCAATTTCTGTTCAAATACACCTGAAAATCATGGTTAATTACGTTTCATAGATGTTGATAACTTGTGACATATTGTTATATTTATAAATCATCCACTGATTGGAATTAACTATTTGAACTCATTAACCATCTAAATTGTTGTGCGAATGGATTAACTATTTGTTAGAAAGAATATAAAACCATTGATGTGGCTAATCCTAACAGCTTAAGCTTTTGGGATAATCGGTTATTTGACATGGTATCAGAGCCTCTATGACTAAGTGGTCAAGATTTCGACCCCCGCTCCCCTCACTTTCTAATTAAAAAGTGGAATTTAAACATATGATAGGAGGACCTATGCATTATCCACACTTCAAGCCCGAGTGGGCTCTTGCGTGAGGGGGCGTGTTAGAAAGAATATAAAACCATTGATGTAGCTAATTCTAACAGCTTAAGCTTTTGGGATAATCGGTTATTTGACACTATTGTTGTTGAATACTTTGCATTGGAAGAATTTTACAAGAAAATAATAGTATGGACATTTTTTTTGGGTTTAATCATATACTATTATGTATGTGTTATTAGGCTTTATCATGTTAGTGGCTGATTCTATGTAGTCTTACTTTTATCTTGTTCAAAATTGTATCAACCTTTTTTAAACTATTTCTGTGGATCAGAAAAATAAAGATGAAGAATAAAATAATTGATTATTTTTTAGGAGGAAAACTTATGAGAATGAGAGATAAAAAAAATAGTTTTCGCAACTTTACTGGAAAAAGCTCTTGAGAATCCAAGAATTGAGGAATATGAGAAGCATATTTCTAAGTCACGGGAACTCGCATAGCAGTACTTTAAGATCATTTTAGTCATTTATTTACTTTAATTATTTTTATAATCAAATTTGTGTTTGCATTGCAAATTTACGAGTTAAATTAGTGATATACAATATGATAGATATATTTGATTGATGTATTGAAATTTTGAAAAAACTTTGCACTCCCAGATTTTTTGTTAAGTTTCGTCACTGCATGAGTATAAGGTGGCCAAGGGTGTTGAATCCAACGCAGCTTTCTCAGATTATAAGAACTCAAAAGAACCCTTTAAAGGCTTTGGACATTTTCAATGAAGCCAAATCAAAGTACCCTAGATACTCCCACAATGGTCCTGTATATGCCACCATGATCACTATCCTTGGAACATCAGGGAGACTCAAAGAGATGAGAGATTTGATCGAGCAAATGAAACAAGATTCATGTGAGTGCAAAGATTCAGTCTTTGTGTCTGCTATTAAGACATATGCCAAAGAAGGGCTAGTAGATGAAGCAATTTCTCTTTATAAGAACATTCCTCAGTTTAACTGTGTGAATTGGACACAATCCTTCAATACCCTTTTGGAGATAATGGTGAATGAGAATAAGCTTGAAGATGCTCATAGTCTTTTTGTTGAGAGTTGTTGTGGTTGGGAAGTGAAGTCTCGTGTTCAGGCATTGAACTTGCTTATGTATGCTTTGTGTCGGAAGAGTCGATCGGATTTGGCATTGCAGATATTTCAAGAGATGGATTATCAAGGCTGCTGCCCTAATCGGGATAGCTATTTAATTGTGATGAAGGGATTGTGCCAGGATAAGAGGTTGCATGAGGCCACTCACTTGTTGTATTCAATGTTTTGGAGAATCTCTCTGAAAGGTAATGGCGAGGACATTGTAATATATAGAACTCTTTTGGATGCTTTATGTGATGATGGGAAATTTGACGAAGCTGTGGAAATTCTCGGTAAAATTTTGAGGAAAGGACTGAAAACTCCAAAGCGATGTTACAGCCGACTTGATCTCAGTCAGTGTGGGAATGGTAAAGATGCTGAAGTCACTAAACGTTGGATTCATGAAGCTTTGGTCAGGGGTTCGGTTCCTAGTACTGCTAGTTATACTGCCATGGCGGTTGATCTATATGAAGAAGGTAAGATAGATGAGGCTGATAAAGTTATCATTGAAATGAAAAACAAACGCTTTAAACCAAATCATTCCATTTTTGAGGCAAAGGTAGCTGCATTGAGCAAGGTTGGTAAGGTAGATGAAGCGATTAAGGTAATTGAAGAGGACATGGTGGAAGTCAATTGTCTACCAAATGCTAAAGTTTATAGTATTCTCTTGAAAAACCTTTGTAATACTGTTGGAAATTCGATGTTAGTGCTCGAGAGCTTGAACAAAATGTCTAAAAAGGTAAATTGCATGGCTGACAAAGAAACATATAGCATTTTACTAGAAATGCTTTGTCGTGAGAGAAAGTATCTTGAGGCAACCCAACTTCTTGAGCAGATGTCAATTAAATCATATTGGCCGTGTGCCAATGGTTACAATTTGCTCATTGAGGGTCTTTGTTCTTTAGGCAGGCAATATGAAGCCGTTATGTGGCTTGAGGACATGATAAGCCAAGGAAAGCTTCCTGAAATTTCTGTTTGGTATTCATTAGCGTCTTCATTTTGTAACCCTGAGATGATGAAAGTGTCCTCTGAGATATTTAATCGCCTAAGAAGTTTGTGATTCTGAATGTAAGTGTAAACTATAATGATTAATTAATGAATAGAATTGTGTACTACCATTTTCCCCAAATATACTTATGCTTCTTCATTTGCTTTAGACTTTTGTCTTTTGCAGAACATTGATTTGGTGAATTAGTTTTCAAAAAGATCCATTTTGGTTGTTTTTACTTTGCTTTTCTGTTGATAGGTTCATTTAACTTGAGTTTGTTGATGTTCCTACAACCTTTGTCTGCAACAGAAGATATGTATTGGTTCGACATATTAAAATTATCAACTCAACTGTAATTTTCCTTAGGTCGTCATTGATCAACTCGACGGTTGTGTGTTTAGATGAGGGATTGCATGGAGGGAAAATTATATACTTTCTTGAAAAGATCTGTCATAAAATGCTTTTTCGTGATGTTTTTACTAAGCCATTCTTAAAATTCGAAGTATTTTAATGAGGCTTTTAACCTTTCACAATAAATAATTGAAAAATCCACCAAAAAAGATGGAATTATAACCTGCATAGCTTCATTGCCCCTAACTATCCTGTTTTTTCATGGATTCTTCACCTGTATATTTCTATCTATATCTATTCTCATCTGAAATAATACATCTTTTTTGTTGGATTTCATCATCTTAGGGTGGTTGGTGCTTTGGTGGTGGTGGTCTTCGGCAGAGTTGGATCTTCCGACGTGATGCTGGCCCGAGGGGCAGTACAAGCATAAGGCACTCTAATGTCAAAGTCTCAATATAATATCACAAGAGTATTGAAAGAGAGGTAAGATATATCTAAAATAGGGCAAACCACACTCATTATATTGGAAGTGAAAAAGGCTCCATCACGGGCCTTGTGTCTTTAGCCGATATGGACAATGGTATTACCATCAGAAAGGATTGAGTATCCCCCTGAAAGGGTGAAGACATTTTCAACGATTGAGTGGCCAAACAGTTTGGTATCAAACACAGCTCCCAAGCGTCAAGCCTGAATGGGTGAAGACATTCTATTCATGACAACAACATGATCGAAGTACGGACTCACCATAGCAATACTGATCAACGAGATCTGTAAGATGGGCAAACTAACCAAGACTCTTGTATTGATCTACGGCTGGCTATGTATCAACAACACCAAAATTGCAAAACCCTAACCTCCGAGTTTTTGGAGCACGCTCCAACCACCAAGTCGTGGGACGAACACCAAATCCAAACTCTCCATTTCAAGTTCTTCCTGTTGAGCAGTTTATTTCTACAATTGGAACAAGTTTTCCAGCGGCCTCTATGCCGGAAATAACTTCTGCCGCGTGACCACTGTTACCTCTGTTTGGTGTGCGGGCTGCTGCACCGGAAAATGGTAGTACCTTTCCTAAACCATCCTCCTCCTCCTCGGTCTTCTAGGTTGATTTTCACCTATCCATTCTTAAATTTGAAAACTCCGTGTTAAAGGTGCTTAAAGGTTAGGTGTCACTGAGTTTTTTAAAGATTAAAAATACTTTGGATTTTAATTCCTAATTGATTTTGCTATTACTGATTATGTATCTGAGCCGAAAACTTTGTAAAGGAAACTGAAGGATGATTCTCCTCATCACTTGGGATATTCAGTACTGTTGTTGGGTGTTTATTATGTATCTGCTTTAGTCCTTGCTGCTGCTTAATGTATCTGAACTTTTTATGCTGGAACTAATCATGTATCTGATATTATTTTGATAAGTCACTGCTTTGGATTGTGAAACAACAATGAAGTAGTAGTGATACATTGTATACCTCTTTTTTGGTTCCTAGCATTGCATGCATTTGATATTATCTAGAAAGAAATCATACTTATCAAAATCATACTTATCAAAATGTGCTGGTTAAAAAGAAAATACATCAGATCCAATGGGAAATTCATTATGTGAACATTTGGTTTTTTCTATTGGTAATGCTATTTGTAGCAAACAGATTACATCAAGTGTCATGTTTTTAAAGGGGAGGCATTGTTGACTCCAGTCTTCAGTGGAAATCAAGGAGGGTCTGTGTTAAATTGTAACATCCTAGAATTTAGGAAACCAACTAGTACAGATCTATTAAGGTGTAATAGTTGTTTATGAAGTATTGGAATTAGAATTGCATGTTAGTAAATAGATAAAACATTAAAGTCATATCAAGGGCTATGTGATGGTGGTAATTATCTTGCACATTATGGATAGGGCCAAGTCTAGGGTGGGTAAGTATAATAGGTCTCCCATGGTGGGAGACTAATACCTACCATTAGATTACAAAGGTTCATAATAGACCTTCTACACCATATTTTATTCTATTGTACTTCTTCTTTATGTTTATGCAACAACGCATCTCCAGCTTAATTTTATTCTTTTTATTTAAAATAATATATTTTATAAATAATTTATAGTAATTCTATATACATATTAATATAAATATTAATATACATATTAGTTTAAAATTTATTATCGATGATTATAAGTCACTTAATACACATATTAGTTTAAGTATTAGCACAAATATTAGTTCATAGTCTATTATCAATGACTTTAAGTCTTTTGTTAAATGTAGAAAATTATTTTATAATAATCAACTTTTACTTTATTTGTCAAAAAAATAGTGGATAACTAATTGAATTTGTAATATTGAGTAAAATGTCCACACCATATTCTATTGTCTTTCACCAAAACCATTTTTTAATTTATATATTGTTATTAAATTAATTCTATGTTATTATTATATTAATTTTTATATGCTAAATTTTTTTTAATGTAATATATTTCACGTCAAAGTGTACATCTACAATATCAGAGGTGGAAAAAAAATCTGAAAATTGAAATTAAAAATAGAGAAGGTCGAGAGATGAAACACACATAAGAAGAAGCCTCGTCGTATTAATTAATATCTCATTTTATTAATTTTATTTACTGGATTTTTTTTCACACGCTATTTCAATTAGCTTTTGAATTTATAGCTTATATTTTTTCTTCTATTATTACCCTTCTTAATTTATTTAAAATACAATTTTATCCTCTATAATTTATTATGATTTTAAATAAAAACTGTATATATTACGTTAACTTTAATATTAGCCATGCCATTTTTTTTTAATAAACTACGATTACTCAGTAATAATTTACGTTGCTACTATTTTATAATATACACTACTGTTCAGTGCCCTTTATAGCAATTTATTTTTGTGAATCATTTGAAGTTGCTCACCGTCAAAATAATTTACATTGCACACTATTTTATAATATATCCTTATTATTATTAACAATATTCTTTTAGGTGATTTTCCAGTCGAACCGCTAATTTTACTAAACACTTCAATTAGTTTATTGGCAATATATAAATCATCAGCTATAAGAGATTTTTATATGTTTAAATATTTTTTCACCTTTGTTATATTGTACATGTACATTTTGACGTGAAATATATATTACATTAAAATAAAATTTTGGCATATGAATTTTTTTTTTGGTTACATATGAAATTTAATTTTAATAACATATAATTAATTTAATAATATTATATAAATTAAAAGATAATTTTGGTGAAAGATGACAAAATATGGTGTGGATACTTTATTATAGTTTACAATAGACCATTCCGCTACTTAAGTAGCGAACATTATAAAATTGTGGATTTTTTGAAAAATGCAGTCTGCTACTTAAATAGCAAACATTATAAAATTGAGGAATTTTTGAAAAATGTTCTCTACTACTTAAATAGCGGACGTTATAAAAAAAAGTTCATAGAATATTTGTGGGAAAAAAAAAGTTAATAGGATATTTTTGGGTAGTAGCGGACAAAAATATTTTTACAAATTCGTAAGGCGCGTACGAAAAAATTAGTAGGAAGACAAAAAAGTCTAAAAAAACAAATAGGTGAAAGAGAATAAAATATGGTGTGAAAATTTTATTGTGGTGCATTATAGACATTCACAATCTAAGGGTAGAAATTGGTCTCCCACCATGGGAGACCTATACCACTTACCCACCCTAGACAAGGCCTATGGATAGGTTAGTAAAGGAGGTAGGCACTTATATGATCATTTCATGAATTGGAAAAGGAGGAAACAAATTTGCTCCCTCTGTCTTCTTCAGCACTAGATTGCATGCAACAAATTCATGAGAACTAAGCTTCAGCCAATTGATTACAAGTTTCATTAGAAAGTGTTAAAAGAACAATGCTTCAAGATTTGATTTATTAGAAGAAAGGGGATCGAAACCCACGTGACTTTGAGGGTTGTTCTCTAACACCGTCAACTTCACATTTCCCATCCAGAATCACCTTCAAGAAACCAAGGTGAGTTCTTATTTAGGTTTAATTTGGGATTAAAGTAATAACCAAGGGGTATTGTGATACGTACCAATAAAATAATAATAATAGAATAATAAGAATATCTGAACAAAGTGTAAAAGAGAGAGAACTTTTATTGCAATGATTGGAAAAAAGGGTACCGAGTACAGAAAGAGGAATCTCTAATCCCTATACTGCCAAGAGCTAGGCTCTTCCAATAGAGAGTCAATACTCTTTACCCATACTGCACTAAATGCCAAAATATAAGGATAGGTACTGCTCTCACTATCTGCCACCTTATAACAAGGAAAAGGAATGAAATGATGCTCTCTCTTGCTGACACGTCACATCATCATAACGGTCTAGCCACTATTTCCCTTCTTGCCCTTTCTTCGTGAATACACTATCAAAGCTCTGGGTCCACTTGCTTGGCTGTGAATTAACGGCTCTTGTGGTGAATCCTCATCAGCTGCTGTGTGGGTCCTATCAATACCTCCCCCATCAGCATTAGCCTTGTCCTCAAGGCTAAAATTTGGAAACTGACTCCTGATCATGATCTCATCTTCCCATGTTGCTTCCTCTGCAGCTCGGCCTTGCCACTGGATTAAAACTTGTTTGACCTCCTCCCTCTGGTGTTTGACCCTTCGCGACGCCAACACCGCTTCAGGGTAGTACACCTCAACCGGTTCCTCAAGTAACTCCGGTAGTTCCTCATCTTCCTGATAGTTGCCCACAACCTTCTTAAGTAATGACACATGAAAGACAGGGTAGACCCGTGACCCCTCTGGTAATTTCAATTTATATGCAACCGCCCCAATCTTCTCAATAATGGGGTATGGACCATAATAGCGAGCTGCTAACTTAGCATTGATGCGTGTGACAACCGATTGTTGACGATGAGCTCTCAACTTAACAAAAACCCATTCACCACAAACAAAACTTTTGTCATTCCTCCTCTTGTCAGCCTGCTGTTTCATCTTCTCTTGGGCTCTTAGAAGTTGATTTCGAAGTTGTCGGAGTGCTTCATCCCTATGCAGCAAATCTCTTTGCACTGCTTCCACACGGGTTTCCCCTTGAATCCATCTGTGCAATTGAGGAGGGGGTCGACCATAAACAATCTCAAAGGGGGTTTTCTCAGTCGCACTGTGATAGGATGTGTTAAACATATATTCAGCCCAATGTACCCACGACGCCCAAGTCTTTGGTTGATCCGTGATGAAACATCTAAGGTACGTTTCCAAGCATCTGTTCACTACCTCAGTTTGCCCGTCGGTTTCCGGATGATAAACCGTGCTTAACTTGAGTTTGGTACCCTGCATTTTAAACAGCTCTTTCCAAAAACTACTAATGAATATGGGGTCTCGGTCACTCACGATGGACAAAGGAATTCCATGGAGTTTAACCACTTCCTTGCAAAAAATTTCTGCAATGCTCTTAGCCGTATAGGGGTGCTTGAGAGGAATAAAATGGACATACTTTGATAATCTATCCACCACCACAAAAATCGCCTCATAACCCTTGGATTTAGGTAAACCGGTGACAAAATCCATGGATATATCCTCCCATATTTGATTAGGGATTGGGAGTGGTTGAAGTAGACCCCCGGGAGATGTGGCCATATATTTTTGTCTTTGACAAACATCACACTTCCTTACAAACTCTTGAACATCACCTTTCATTCCAATCCAATAAACATTTGCAGCTATCCTTCGATAAGTTTTATAAAAACCGGACTAGCCTCCTTGAGGAGTGGAGTGAAACTCCTCTAATATGGAAGGAATCAGCAAGGACTTGTTGGACAGTACTAACATGTTTTCATACATCAGCACGCCATGCTGGTATTCATAACCCACCCATGAGTCGGGATTTTGCTGCAAATCAAGCATGATTTGTTGCAATTTCTCATCTTTGAGGTTTTCGGCCTTCACTTGTTCAATCTGTAACCACTGAACCTGGGAATGCATTGCAGCCATCTCCCCTACTTCGTGGATTCTGGATAACGCGTCTGCCCCCTTATTCAACTTGCCCTGCTTATACACAATCTCAAAGTCATAACCTAACAACTTTGCAGTCCAATTTTGTTGCTCAACAGTCACTATCCTCTACTGCAAAAGTTGTTTGTGGTGGTGAGGATAACGATAAGGTCTCACGTTGACAGCTCCCTGTCCTTCTACCAACGTGATTGCGTGACCTCTGCTCCGACGGGGAGGTAGACCGGTCGGATTTTGAAAGATATTATCGTATTTACGCAATAACATCTCCAGCTCCTCTTGTTGTTGTGCTGACAACTCCATCTCATTTACCCCTTTTGTTTTCCCTTCATTCATCTCCCATAGCAGGCCCTAGATATTGGGCTTGGGCTTACTCAAAATGCTTTGTAAGGCCACAGCTGATTTTCTACACCCCCTCAGACCTTGGAGCGTGACCCAAGTTTTATTCTTCCAAAAACTCATTGTTTGCTGCTTCCAATTAGTGATAGTATCCCCCAATGTTTTAAGCCATTCAATGCCTAAAACAATGTCAATTCCTCCTAGCTCAAATAAATGCATTTCAGGGTCCAATTTGAAATTACCAACACACACCTCCAATCCTCTACATACCCCTTGCGTGGCAATCTTCGCTCCATTACCCATTTGCACATTCAATTGGGATGTATGTTCAACCGGCCAATCCATTTGATGGACTAACTTCTGAGAAATAAAATTGTGGGTGGCCCCACTATCTACCAAAATAAGCACCTCCACTCCATTGATTGCTCCTTGAAATTTCATAGTGTGATGAGTTTCATGGGCAATGTGATGCAATTCTAAGATACTCATTTCCCCCTTCTCATCGTCTTCATCATCTACCTCCACTGCTAAAATTCTTTCCTCCTCATCCTCTGTATTCTCATCATCCACCACCATCACTCTAAGTTGTTTTGCTGGGCATTGGTGCATTGGGCCAAAAGGTTTTTTACATTTGAAGCAAAGGCCTTTCTGTTTGCACTCCATTAATTCATTATAGGTGAGTTGGGTAAACCCCCTGTCGCGAGGCCCAAATCTCCTTTTTTTCTTCTTGGGCCGTCTTCTCTCCTCTAAGCCCGTTACTCTTCACACCCCCACTGCTACTTCCTTCTCTTCCCTTAACCATCACCCAATCAGATCCATTCCGACCCGGCCCATTAGACCCACTACGAAATGATCCGTGGCCCGTTTTAAGCCCACGATTGTGATTCGGCCCGTTTTCTCCTCCTACCTCCTTTTCCACCGCTCGAGTTACTTGAAGTAATTTCGTACGGCTCATTTCTCCCAACGCAGCCAAGCTCCTCACCCTTCCTTTGATTTCTGGTTTCAATCCATGGAGGAAATAACCCCTAAATTGTTTTTCTGGCAATTTAGGGATTTGAGCTACTAGGTATTCAAACTCCGTGATGTAATCCTCAATCGTACCTCCCTGCCTCAAATCGGAAAGCTGCTCGTACACATCCCCTTCACCATGTCCACCGTAACGTTCTAGCAAGGCTTCCTTCAACTCTTCCCAGGTCAGGTCTTCGTTCTCACGTATGATGGAGTTGAAAAAGTGAATCGTGGGTCCATCCATACAGAGCTGAGCAAGGCTAACTTTTACTTCCGGCGTCGTTCCTTGTACCTTGAAATACACCTCAGCTCGTGAGATCCAACCGGCGGGGTCTTCGCTGTCGAAGGATGGTAGTTCCACTCTCTTGGCTGAGCGGCGAAACTCCATCGTCACATCATCATTCCCGTCACCACCAGATCTAGGCGATTCCTTCTTTCCCGGTGTCCCGGAACTCGTCGGAATCTCACCATTTCCGGAAGCTTCATCAGAAATCACTTTCTTGCCCAAATGCTTTTCCATCAACGCGATGATGTTTGCGTAACTCTCCTTCATCGTCACCTGTACGTCTATTAGAGCGGAACGTACTTCATCCATACCTTCTTCTAGAGCTTCAACTCGTGCGTCCATTTTTGAAAATGCAGTGATAGTGACTTTTCTGTTAGGCATTCACTGGTACTCTCTCGTGTATCCGGTAGGTCGGACCACTGATACGTACCAATAAAACAGTAATAATAGAATAACAAGAATATCTGAACAAAGTGTAAAAGAGAGAGCTTTTATTGCAATGATTGGAAAAAAGGGTACCGAGTACAGAAAGAGGAATCTCTAATCCCTATACTCTTCCAATAGAGAGTCAATACTCTTTACCCATACTGCACTAAATGCCAAAATACAAGGATAGGTACTGCTCTCACTATCTGCCACCTTATAACAAGGAAAAGGAATGAAATGATGCTCTCTCTTGCTGACACGTCACATCATCATAACGGTCTAACCACTATTTCCCTTCTTGCCCTTTCTTCGTGAATATACTATCAAAGCTCTGGGTCCACTTGCTTGGCTGTGAATTAACAGCTCTTGTGGTGAATCCTCATCAGCTGCTGTGTGGGTCCTATCATATTGTTGATTAGAATGCATGCAAGTGATTTTGTATGAATGAAAGATAATGAGAATCCTAGAATTTGGGCTTAAAATTATGATTTTAGTGATATTTTAGTTGTTAAATAGATGTAAAAATGACTTGAATGGGTATAACACAAGAATTGGGATCACTTTAAACTTAAGTTAATAATGGAAACTCATTTTGAACTTGAATTGGCTCATTTTACATATAGTAATGAGTTAGATAACAAATGAGAAGGATTATGGCTCATTTTTATTTTTGATAGAAACATTTAGTGCTAGTGCACAATAATAGGAACATCAAAAGTTGATAGAAACAAGTGATCGTGCTTGCAGTAGAGACTATTCAATTTTAGGCCATTAAAATTTATCATCAATTACATTATCTATTAGAACTTTGAATTCTCAATAGGCAATAGCCATTAAAGTAGATAGCACGTATAGGAGCATAGTACCAATAAATGTGGTGAATAGGATACATTGCCATTCATATTTTTCAAGGAATAAGCACAATAATAAATTCGATAAAACTAAATAAATGGGTTTAACTCCCTTTATTAATTCATGTGTGATTACAATACACGGCTTTGATATGTTCCCAACAATCTCAATGCACTTTAATAACAATAGTTATTTTGATTTAGAAAAATGAGTAGATTTCAAAAGTTTTTTTTTTTGGGATTTAATCAACATTTAACACATCTCTCAAAATTTCTAGTGCACATGTGACTTTTCATCTATGTAGATGAACATGCATCAGAATATATCGGATTTGGATCCTCTTTAATTATTTTCTCATGTTTCCTCTCCAATTGTTAATCTAATGGTTCACAAATGAAAGAAAACACTTGAGAAGAGAGAGAAAAAACATCTTTTTCATTTGTGAACCATTAGATTAACAATTGGAGAGAAAACATGAGAGAATAATAGGGCACTTGTTAGCAGGGATGGACCTGGACTTAAGATACTGGTGGGGCTAAAAAAATTAAACTTTATTAAAAAAATTCTTCATCCTAATAATTCAGTTAAATAACAAAGAACATATGAGATAATTACTAATACAATTTTTATATTCAAGAAAAAGAACAACAACAAATTAAAAAAAAATCTATTTAAAAAGAAAAACTAACAAATTGTATCCAAAAAAACCGTAATTTCTATTCGAAAAATAAAGGACAATAACTTATTGAATATCTTATAACCTAAAATATAAAATATGTAGAACCCAAAATTATAGAAATGACAAAAGTATATAGAACCTAAAGTTATCCTTTAATTTTTATAATTTATTTTGATAAGCTAATTCAATTAGCAACTTATTAATTTGTATTCCAATTTTACACATATTATCTTAATTACTTGAAAAAAAATTTAATATTAATTAAACAGGCAAAAGTTATTATGCTTAAACAATATCCTTAAGCAGGGTGCTTAAGTTAATATTAGCCACACAGATCCTCTGCCACGTGTAATGATCATAGTTATCCCAGGAATTAACGGAATTTTCACACGCGCGGGTAACGGTTGCTTCACACAATTGACGGAAGTTCACACGCAGCTATCCGAGCTCTTCTGCGACGAGATCCGACACCGTAATCATCATCACCGTCTCCTCCGACGAGTTCCGACGCCGAAATCATCATCACCGGCTTTGGAATCCTCATCTCCGTCACTGATTGCATCGTTCATCGCCATCGTTGCCCATTATCTGTTATCACGTTAAGGTTTGTGTTGCACAGGAAATTGATTTCAAATTTGATTTTGATTTATTATGTTTGTTTTTTTATTTGATTTATTTTGTGGATGCATGTGGTTATTCTTTGATTTTCATGAGGAGGTTTATGAATCATTAGGTTGTTGTTTTTTTGCTGATTTGAGGTTGTATAGGATTTGTTCTTGTTGAAGATGGTAAAACTAACACTAATACACAACAAATTGTAATTAGTACTGATTGTGATGTAACTGATGTTAATAGACACAATGAATTTTTATTGACTTGTTTATGTGTGAAACCTAAAACCAAAGAGTGAAAATGGGATTGAGTAGTAAAAGGTTAGCAGCTTCTCAGAACACAAAACTTTAATAACTTCCAAGATGTGAAAATGGGATTGAGGTGCAAGTCTCTCCTGTAAATATTTTTTAGTAAATGCTATCTTGTTGATGGAAGTAACCCGACAGCGCGACCGGTAACCGGTTTGCTCGGGAACATATACAGTTGTCAAGTTCCTTTTGCAATGCCAATAGGTTTTAACATACCAAGTAATAGTATTCCAATACCTAATGCCAATGGTGCTAATCCTACTGTTAATGGTGTTTGATGGTGCTGAGACTTTGTTGAGGATTACAGTCCATTTGAATTACTTATGAACATTGTTGTTATGTGGAAGTGTGTGAAAGAATGTGGGAACTGTTTGATTACTGATATGATTTTTTCAGTTTGGTGTTTTTTTATTTTCTTTTTGTTAGTTTGATTGCAGAATGTATTTGAAATCTTAGTTGTAATCTTATGTAAAAAGAATTCTACATGCTTAATGTCTAATGTTGATGAAATTTAAGGGGATTCATTGTATAACCTCCAATGAATTGTAATTTTGTTTAATTTTGGGCTGTAGGTGCTCATAGTAGTGGATTAATTGTAATGTTTCATTAGCAGCATGATCATCATTATTGTCATATGTTTTAAATTATATGCAACCATAATGATTGTTAAATGGTTTCCAGTTGTTATACCTTGAAACCATGAATATAGAGTAATGGTTTCAAGAACAACAACAATTGTCTATGTAAATGATTTTTAAGTACACTACTTTATGCATGTTACTTTTGCTTTTGATCTCAATAAACATTTGTAGAGACAAGGGGAGAGCCTGTGAAAGTGAAACCTTCAATTTAACTATTTCAAGTATCAATGCAAAACCAAATTCTACATGCTTAATGTTTAATGTCGATGAAATTTAAGTGGATTCATTGTGTAACCTCCAATGAATTGTAATGTTGATTAGTTTTGGGCTGTAGGTCTTCATAGTAGTCGATTAATGGTGATGTTTCATTAGCGGAATGATCGTCATTATTGTCATATGTGTTAAATTATATGCAACCATAATGATTGTTAAATGGTTTCCAGCTGTTATACCATGAAACCATGAATATAGAGGAATGGTTTCAAGAACAACAATTGTATATGTAAATGATTTTTAAGTACACTACTTTATGCATGTTACTTTGGTTGTTGTTCCAGTGGTTAACTTAATTTGACATGATTTTTGTTTATAGGGATTGTTGCTGTTTTTAATGGATTCGATGGCAACTTCATCTGAAATTGCCCCATTGTCTGTTGCTGATAGTTCAAACACACAGGCTGATAGTTCAAGAACAGTTATTGATACATTTCAATGCTATTCTCCTACTAAAAAAGAAAGTTGGGAGTCTTTTGCTTTTAAATCCGTTGAAGATGTTGAAAAATTTTATGGTGACTATGCATTGAAATGTGGGTTCTCAGTTCGGACTTTGATGAGACAAAAAAAGAATTCACAAAATAAGCCATCTGATAGATATCACTATCTACGTTATGGTTGTAACAAACAAGGTTACAAGAAAGGAAGTTTGTTAGATCCAAAGAACAAGGCAAAATCAGAGAGTCCTGTTGTTGTTGAATTTGAGAAAGTAAAAGAAAAAGCAGAGGAAAGGGTTGGTTGTACAGCTGCGATTTCTTTGAAGTTGGATGAAACTCTGGATGCATATAAGATATACAAATGGGATGTGCCTCATTGTCACCCGTTACATAAAGCGGAGCATGGACGTTTTTTGAGATCATTTAGAGGAGTCAATGAAGTGCAAGGACAGCTAGCTGTAATCAATTCTCAAGCTGGGATGTCCATGAGAACTTCTTATGAAGTAATGGGTCGGGGAGTTGGAGGCACAGAAAATTTGCCTTTTCGATTTTCGGATTTAAAAAATTATTTGATGACAATCCGTTCGAAAGAGATGGTGGTTGGCGAGGCAACTGTGATTCAAGAATTTTTTAGGAATGAAGCTTTGTCGAAACCATCCTTTTATTATGATATTCAAGTTGATGCACAAGAAGATATAGCTAGTATATTTTGGGCAGATGGGATTATGCGGCTTGATTACGCTTTATTTGGTGATGTTATAAGTTTTGATACAACCTACCGAACCAACAACCAGTATCGCCCTTTAGGTTAGTTTTTTGAACTTCTACCAAGTTAAAAATTATTGTTTTTTATTCCATTATGTTATATATTGTGTTGCCATGAATAGTATGGGTAAGTTGAATATGTTCAAACCATTTACCAATAAAAATGGTTCCTTTCTATATCATACTGAAACCATTTATCATTAATAGTGGTTTCACTTGGTAATATGTTGAAACCAAAACAGCCCTTTTATGGTTTCAGTGTTTTATAATATCACTGAAACCATAATTTTGATATCTGGTGTGTGTCCTTTTAGTTGCTCCATTTTATATTTCAATGATAGTGTGGCATTTGTTTGATAGTTTCAGTACCCTACATAATCAATTATAAGTAGCTGTTACTAGAAATTTGGAATTCAATTTATCCTTATGTAATTATGATTGATCCTTGCAGTACCTTTTCCTGCTGATAGTGTGGGCAAAAAGGTTGTTTTATTTGGTTTTTATGTTGTTTGTGAATTCAGAACCAATGAGAAATCATAAGTGTAGGTTAATGGTTTCACTGAATGTAACTGAAACCATAAATGTGGCTGAATGGTTTCACTGTATTTATTTCTGAAACCAAAGTAGCCCCCTTATGGTTTCAGTTATAGTATCCCCCTTATGGCTGAATGTTTTCAACCTCAAGATAATCAATTATAAGTGAAATAATAATTATGATTGATCCTTTGCATTTGTTTTGTTTGAAATAATGTTTGAATAATAATTATGATTGATCCTTGCAGTTGTTTGAATAAAGAGAAACCATAAATGTGGCTTAATGGTTTCACTGGATATGTATCTGAAACCAAGTATCCCTCTTATGGTTTCTCTAGGTTTTTAATTATTTGGGGATTATATTTTTGATCTAAATATTAATGGTCCTTTTATATATATGCATTTTTTCCCCTGATTTGGTTCATTTACATTTCAGCTGCATTCATGGGCTTTGACAATCATCGGACAAGTGTTTTATTTGGTGCTGCTCTTTTGTATGATGAGACTTCAGCAACTTTTGATTGGTTGTTTACGACTTTTTTGAAGTGTATGTCTAATAAGAAACCACAATCCATATATACGGACCAGGCGCCTGCATTGTTGAAGTCAATTCCTAATGTTTTTGAGGGTGTTTTTCATGGCCTTTGCTCATGGCATATGTCAGAGAATGCAAAGAAGAATCTTGGGTCTCGTGCAAATGGTGCATTTTTTGATGAGTTCAATTATTTGATTTCAAATGTTGAGACTGAATCGGATTTTGATTATAGCTGGGATCAGATGATGAAAAACTGCTTTGGTGGAAGGCCAACTTCTGACTTTAGTTGGCTTGTTCAAACACACAAGAATCGTAAGCACTGGTCTTCAGTTTGGGTCAAGTCGCATTTCACAGCTGGTTTGAAAACGACCCAATTAAGTGAGTCCTTTAATGCGTTTCTTCGTGGTTTTCTGCAACCTGACCATTCTCTAGTTCAATTCTTTAGCCATTTTAATATCATGGTTCAGAGACTGAGGGAAAAGCATGCTGAGTTGGACTTTAAGGCTGCAAACACTAGATCAAAAAACAATTATCCCAATAGTCAACTGATGCGGTCTGTTGTAAACAAGTATACCCCAGCATGTTTTGCATTCATTCATAGGCAATATGATCTTTCCTTCAAATACTTCTATGAAGAGGTAACAACTCAATGTTCTGCCTTTAACAAGGTTTTCAAGGTTTTTACAATTGAACAGCTTGATCAACCTGAGGAAGTATGTGGTGCTAATTATGATGATGATGCTAATGATGGGCATTCAGACCGCAATTTTTTGGATGAAGAAATTTCTGAAAACCTTTCCCCAAGATTTGGACAGCATGATCGACTTGATGAAAGAGTTGTGACAATCGATATTAGGACGAAACATAGTTGCTGCACATGTCGTATGTTTGAGAACAGGGGTTTTTTATGTCGACATGTTTTCAAAATATTGGAATTTTTAGGTGGTTCTGTGCAATATCATAATTTGAAGACGATACCTGCAGAATATGTGTTAAAGCGGTGGACTAGAGATGTTCGTCATTCGATTGATAAACCTAAACCTACCATTAATGTTGGCACTGAAGGGACGACTCAAGCACAACGATATCAACAAATTTGTGCTGTTACAAGCCAGCTTTGTACACGTGTTTGTACGGATCCCGAGGCTTCTCAAGTTTTCCTTAATGGTGTAATTGAAGCTGGGAAAAAGGCAGAGCAGTTGCTTATGTCCAAAGGTTTTCAATATTTTCTTTTGAACTATGTTTTTTACCTTGGTTGTCTGTGTGTTATAACTGAAACCATAAGTGTGGCTGAATGGTTTCATTGTCTTTGTTAGTGAAACCAAAGTAGCCTTCTTATGGTTACAAGTGCTATTGTGTCATTTGTTTGAGGGTTTGAGTATTAAATTTATCGGCACAAACGATTGATGATTTTTTTTGATAATTGTATAGGTATTCATACAGAACCACCTTCTGTGACGCCATCTAAGTCTTCCAATACAACTACTGTTGGTGAACCATCTGATGGGGTAAAGTCTACTGCTCCAAAGTTCAAAGCAAGACCAAATCCAATTAGATCAAAAAAACGAATGAGAAGTAATCATGAAATTAGAGAACGCCAGAAAATGAAATTAGAGCGGAAGAGACAACAAAGAGAGGATGGGGCTTTAAAGGAAAAAGAGGCTAATGATTGACATTTTTACATTTGTTTTTTTTTTTTTTTTAATTTTCATGTTAACAGTTTGTACTAGATTTTGTTACAAAACCATTACACTTGTAGGAATCGTACTTCGTCATTAGACATATATTTTATAGATAGAATGGTTATCATCATTTATGTCTGTTTCGCTGTATTTATTTCTGAAACCAAAGTTATTTCTTTATGGTTTTAATTAAACATTGAACATTTATATACGTATTTTGATATATCATATACAGTAATAATCTGTACTTTAGTCGTATTTTGGTTTAGTACCGTTATGATAAGTAATTTCTCTAAAAAAATCAAATATACAGTAATAATTTCTTTAAAAAAATATGTATATTTAAATATTATTGAAAAAGAATTTTTTATCAAAACCATTATTATTGTGGAATGGGTTGGGAAGACATAATAAACTCATATTATCTAACATGCCGAATAATTAAATGTAATCAAATAAAATCATAGATTATTGTTTGGTATAATGTAAATGAAACCACAAGTCTGGCTGAATGGTTTCACTGTATCTATTTATGAAACCAAAGTATTTCTCTTATGGTTTCAATGAAACAATGAACATTTACATACGTATTTTAATATTTTACAATTTGATGATGGTTGAAGCTTGTTTTTCATACAGTGAAACTTACATTTTCATGTGTGTATATTATATGGTACGACTAAAGTAAAGGTTTATTAAGAATATAATTTCATAATCTACAAAGAGCAATTCATTAAATTCATTAAAACTAATCATTTAATTGAACATAACTTGTCCCAAAAAGAAAAAAACATTCAAACAATCCATAAAATCAGCAATAGAGTGTTTTGTCAATTAAAGTGTCATAATGACCAGAAGCGAACAAACTATGAAAACAACCCTTTCAAAAGACCATCTTGCAATACCAATGGTTTCAGGAAGAAAACATTTTGAAACCATATAACAGTACTAATGGTTTCTAACAGAACAACTTGGCATCTTTTGAAGCAGCTCTTCATGGTATGAAATTGCTAGCTTTTTCACTTCATCTTTGATTGAATTGCTTGGATGGCTTAAGATTTCTGAACATATATCGATCCGAAGATCCATAATTTTTGCAACCCTTTCATGTTTTTTGAGTTTAGTCCAACCTTTCAAAGATTTCCATCCACCTCCCCATTCAGCTAGAAACTTCATGCAGAATACACCACAATTGTCCGAATCAATCTGTGTAGGAACCTTTGGTGTATCCCAAGTGAATGTGATGAATTCATAAGGCATTTTCATTTTCCTTTGCTTATATAATTCAGCCACAAATGCTTCTACCTCATTTACCCATACATTAAATAGTTTCTTGTATGAGGTGGCTTCACCATCCTTGGTTTCCAATTTTTCTCCTACACCTGACAAGCTGTTCAGGAATTGGAATTTGTGGTGTTTGAGATTGACAACGAAGCAGACATAATGGCTTCCTGGGTTGCCAACCATTGCTGGTGTCATGATCTGTTCCATCATGACAAACATAGTATTAGAATCACATTATTTAACTAAAATTATAATACTAAAACATTATCATAACAATGTATCTGAAAGGTTTTGAAGATAGACTTACGTATTCTAGCTTTTCAGGGTCAATGGTCTTCCATTGCATGTAATTGAATTTGTTGAGTCTCTCGAGGAATCTCATGCATGCAATACTTCTAGTTACAGGAGGCATTTTTTCCTGGTCAAACTGTTTATATAAAATGAGTAAAATAAACAATATCATGTAAAATAAACAATATTATGTAAATTTTTAATATTAATGGATTTTGATACATACATAATTAAGTAATGGTGTCACCAGTTTTGTCATGCTACCCTGTTGATCCCAATTCAGACAATTAACCCAGCTGTTTATGACCAGGCATGACACCCATTCATCCTTTTGAAGGGTCCATAAAGCATCTCTTCGTAGAGAATAAGCATGATCCTTGTTGTTGGAGCAGTACATATCTTCATACCTAAATAATAATTAAGCATTTAGTATTGGTAATAACTGAAACCATAAGGGGGCTATTTTGGTTTCAGAAATCAAAGCAGTGAAACCATTCATCCATACTTTTGGTTTCACTCATATTATAAACTTAGTGAAACCATAAGGCTGCTATTTTGGTTTCAGTTACACATTCAGTGAAACTTATTAAGCTAAACTTATGGTTTCTCATTGATTAAGAATTCACTAAGCTAAATAAGAAACAATTTTTCACTTACTGATCAAGTTCCGGGCTCCAAGCATATGATGACAGTTGTTTCTGCAACTCAGTTGTACTAGACTCGTGGACAGCGTCATCATATGGACTTTCAAGGTATTTTGATTTCTTCACCATCCGTCGACGCTCAGGGTACGTCCTATCTGAGTAAATCACATTATGCCTCTTTCTTTTCTTTGGTGTGACATTGTCGATGTCAATTATTTCATCTGGAAGCAATGTCTTCATTGGAGTTGCACTGTGAAATAAAATTACATAATACTGTTATTTTTTGCAGAATTTAAACAAAATTAGACCTATCACACTGTTTGATTCTTACTTTATGGCAGTGTCTGAGTTACATTCAATTTCTGAGTCACATTCTTTAGACTTCTCCCCATGCAACACATTTGGTACCAACACTAGGGCACGACATTGATTGGGTTCTTCAAAATACTGCGGGAACTTCAAGATTGTTGCATGTGCGGCTGATTCTGTGTCTTGTGACACTGAAACTTGTGGTACATCAGCATCTTTAATCAACCTGAAACAATCAAAACAATATTTTAGTTTTCAAACATCTTATGTGAAAACCTTTTTGACAAATGGTTTTAAAGTTAAGATTTCTTACTCTGAATCTAGCGTCGCTGATTCTGCCCCCTGTGACACCGAAACATTTTTGTTAGAAGCTTCAGCCTGATCAAAATACTCTGGAAACTTCATGATAGTTTCCTGAGTTAATGTGAGGCCTGCATTCGGTGTCAGCTTCACTGAATGATCAGTGATATTGCATGCTGCCATAACTGCATCATCAATGATTTTTGGAGCGATCTCAATGTCTTCATCATTCGCTTCATAGTTGTTATGTTCATTGGCTGTTACTTTCACTGAATCATCAATGATGTTGCGTGCTGCCAGCACTGCATCATCAATGAGATTGGGAGTGATCTGATCTTCTTCATCATTGTCCTCTTCATCAATGCTTTTGTCATCCTCTTCATCATTCTCAGTACTTAACCTGCATTATTGAATTTTCACAAAGTCACAACACAACTCCCAATCATAAAGCCTAAATTGGGAAACATGACATATTCAATTCAAAAGTATAGATGACTATTTTTGGTTTCAGATACAAAAGTAGTGAAACATTTAAGTCACACATATGGTTTCACTTATAACATCTAATGTTGTATACAATATGTCTTGGAAACCATAAGATGGCTATTTTGGTTTCAGAAACAACTACAGTGAAACCAATAAGTCACACTTATGGTTTCAGTTATAACATCTAATGTTGTATACAATATGTCTTGGAAACCATAAGATGGTTATTTTGGTTTCAGAAACAACTACAGTGAAACCAATAAGTCACACTTATGGTTTCAGTTATATTATTTATGTTGTATACAATATGAATAAATATTTTTGTTTCAGAACACACTATAGTGTAACCAATAATGCAGTACCTCTCTTTCGCTTGAGTTCTTTTTTTGACATCTTCATCATCATCATTCAACCTGGAAATCATTAGTGTCAATTTTCATAAACTAATGCAGCAAAATTTAAATTTCATAAAAAGTTAAATTAGATGTAGTACCTTCCAGTTTCAGGTACAATACCAATATTGGAACTTTTACTCCTTTCATTTTCACCTTCTTTTTCAATTGGACTATCTTTTCCAGAAGTTCCGGCATTTGCATCAGTTATTCTTCTTTGTAATGTTTCTGCGGTTTTTGTATAGATATTTATACAAGACCTACAGTGATCAAGATACATCTCTGCCTGCCAAGGACAATCACAAGTGAAACCATTAAGAAACATTTATGGTACGATTTCCAATATTTTATGTTCAATTAGCATTTGAAAAGAGAAGACAATACATGAGAATCTATAACAATCACCTTAGACAATGGACATGTGTCTGCATCAAAGCACAATACAATCGGACTTCCTACGGTTCTGTTTAGTCTTGGTAACTCAGATGGCAGTCCATTATCAAGTCTTGTTACCCCGGCTGTCAGTCCATTCTCAAGACCCATAATATCATGGATCTTTTGAAGTTCTTGGTTTGCCAGCTTGACATTCCAACCACGGAGTGATGGCCGATTGTATTTCCCTGTCAAAAATGGACTTCTTTTCCCCATTTTCTCCATGTAATTAATCTGCAACAATTAGTTAATATTGTGTCACATCACAACTCCCAAGCATAGATCATAAATTAGAATATTGTATGATGAATAGAATTTGAATATTTAATGGAAACCATTATAGGCCTATTTTGGTTTCAGATGCAAATACAATGAAACCATTAAGACACACTCATGGTTTCAGTTAAAAGATTTAAGATATAAAAGATGCAAATACAATTAGGAATTAAAAATAGGTTATTGGATTGAGGGGAGATCATTACCATTAAGAAGTGGAAGTCTGCCAGTGGATTCAAAACATCTGCAGATTGCAAGCCTTTTTTCATATAGTGCAGAACATGTGAGCACCAGTTATATGAAGACACTCTAGCTGGATCTTCCAAAATGTCTGCATACTGGAGAGACACATTGCCTCTATTAGTTGGGCACAGAATGTTGTGAATGATGTAACAAATTGCACCCTTGACCCATGTTTTAGGATTCTCTATTGTCTTCAGTGAGTTTTCCAATTCCGCAACTTTCGCAATTGGAGAATAATCTCCAATCAATCCTAATTCCTTCCTCAGCCTCTTAATTGCTTTTTCAGAGCAAAGGTCAGTGTTTATTTTCTTTCCAGCCCTTGGAAGTTCATAGACTCTATGCACATCATCTTCTTTCAACATCAGAACCTCTGTATCACTCAGCCTTATCCACATATTCTCATGTTCAAATCTCTTGACAACCCAATCCACAAAAAAGGTGTGGATCCTTTTCCAGTCGCATATATGCATTATCCCTCCAAAGCCACACTCTTCTAGTTGGCCAATTATTTCCTTTTTCCTTTTTTTGGCATTTATTGATTGCATAAGTTCGTAGACCTTAGGTACACTCATCTTATGCCTCAGCCTTGCATCCGCATCAGGATCTTTTTTCTCCATAACTTGTTTCACATTTTCTTCACCTGAGCTTGCTTCATCAGAATCTTGTGTTGCCATATTTGCTCTCTTTGTACGGCCACGAGATGTAGAAGCAATGGTTTTAGTTTCCTTTGTCTGTTCATTCTTTTTTTGATTCTTCTGTTTGCCTCTTCGCCTATCATTTTTTTGATCACTATCAGATAATGAATCATTCTTATTCCTTTTATCGTCATCTGACGGTGTCAATCCAATACTAAATGATGGCATTTCTTGTACTCCCTTTGATTCTTTCCCCTGTATCAAAGGAAGCTATTAAGTATGGTTTCATATGGCAGAAAATAAGTTAAATACTCTAAGTTTTCCTATCATAGCACAACATAAGTTAAATACTTAAGTATAAATTAAATTCATTGAAACCATAAGGGGGGTTATTTTGGTTTCAGATACATATCCAGTGCAACCATTAAGCCACACTTATGGTTTCAAGGCCATAAGAGAGAATACATATCCAGTGCAAGCAAATTACAGTCATATAGTTTTATCTAAATTACATATGCAGAGAATACTATATCATTAGATTCATCCAATCACATATGCACTTAAAAATAGCAACATTAATACAAACCAACTTAAAAAATATACAACTATGTACACAAGCTTGACTCACCAAGACCTACCACACAAACACATACGACTACGTACTATATACTACTGACAGTTTATAAACTTACAACTTATGTAATGAGACTGTAAATTAAATAAAGATGATCTTCTAATGTAATGTGCTTAAGGAATAAGGGAAGTGTAAATTTCTTAATCCATTGAAACCATAAAAGAGCTAATTTGGTTTCATAAACAAATACATTGAAACCAATCATCCACACTTATGGTTTCAGAGACATCAAACAGGAATGCTAAACCAAATTAACATGTAAACCAAATTAAGCTTACAAACTGTCAGTTATTTACAAATAGAAATGATTAAACTATATTTTGTATAGCTATCAATGAAACCATAAGAGGGCTATTTTTAAACTATATCAAACGAAAATTCCATCATCCAAATAATATATAAAGTAGAATTTCATGAAAAGAATGGCTCCAAAAACAAATACATTGAAACCATTCAGCCACACTTATGGTTTCAGAGACAACAAACAGGAATGGTAAACCAAATTAACATGTAAACCAAATTAAGTTTACAAACTGTCAGTTATTTACAAACAGGAATGATTAAACTATCTTTTGTTTAGCTATCATTGAAACCATAAGAAACTTAGGCATAAGGGAAGTGTAAATTAAACTTAAGCATTTATAAGGGAAAATCATTTCAGTATATCATTTCCCCCAAATCAAAAGTTAGGTTTACACACATGCAATTACTTTACAAATTAACCAAATCAAGTTCAAACCTATAGATAAACTGACAAAAACCATTAATGAAGTTCAAACCTGTTTTGATTTAGCGTTGATAATCTTTCTTTCATTGCGCAGTGATGGTGAACCCTGGTTACGTTGCTTCCGTTCCATGCTGATGATGACGATGATGCTTTGCGCGACACTGATTTCAGGTGACAGTGAAGGCGATGAAGGTAGGTGGTGTTGGTTTTGATTCCGGCGAAGGCGAGAGTTGGTGTTGATTTTGGTAACGAAAACGACGTGTTTGAAGAAATGGGAAGTAACCGTTAATTGGATGATAACCGTTAGTTACGTAAGCAAGTGTCACGGGTTGGGTCTGTAATTTAATTGGGCTGGGCTTCTTTAAGCAGCGTGCTTAAAGTTTCTTTAAGTACAATAACCGGACCCAATTAAACATAGTATTTTATGTCATTTTAAATTTATATGTTAGTTCAATTGCTAATTTTATTCGATCAAAAAATTGTTATTTTTACCTAATACTACAAATTCAATTATTTATCCGCTGTTTTTTGACAAACAAGATGAAAGTTGATTTTATTTTTTTTGGTCGAGACCGGGGTATCCACCGCCGAACGCAGTGACTATTCCCTCGCTAGATTGGAGGCACCTCGATGGGTGGGATAGCTGGCCCAAGGATTTAAAGCTGCTCCATACCCAAGATGAGGATCGAACTCTTGACCCTTGGTTAAGGGAGGATGAGCCCCAACCACTCAAGAAACTCATTATATTCAGAATCTTTATATCCGAGGTCACCATAAACAGAGGATACTTTTGGAACGCCAAAAGACAGATATCTTTCGACCATCCCCACCTCTCAAAAATCTTCAATTTTGACTCCCAAGTCTCTTTGTCCATCCTCACAATTACTTTAAGTGCCAAAACAAAATTCGACTTCAAAGGATCGAACCCCATTTCCTTTACTATATTAACAGCCTCAACAAATCTAGAATGCTACATTGGGAAAATTGGATACCAAAAGGGAAACGAAACGTTGAGGCACACCAAGCTTCCTCAAAACCTCAATGTTATTATAATAAATTGTCACCCTGCTGTCAGTTATTATAATGCTTGTTTATATAACACTGAAACAAACTTAAAAAAATACCAGACAATGAAATAAAAACTAAGAAAACATAAGCAGATCTGAGAATAGAATTAGTACCTGTTTGTGTTTCGATTTGTTTCACTGAGCTTTGATTCGGGTTTAGTGAGCCTTGATTCTGCAATTGGGGATTGGAATTTGGGATTCAAATATCCATAAACTTTATAACAGAGAACCCTAAAATCAATATCTATAAATCGAAAGAAAAAAGATTGGGAATAAGAACTTACAGATTCCTAAAATGCGATTGAAGGCTTCGGTGAGTGAAACAGCGACTGAACTGAACAGAATTACTTGGAACGACGACTAAAAAAAAACAGCTGCTTCGATTGAACGAAGGATGATATGAACTGAGCAATTGAATGGAGGATCTGAGAGAGTGAGGAACAGAGATGGAGGAACTGGTTCGGTTGAGAATCGGAGAAGGAAGAACGGGGATGGTGAGTGAGATCGAGGAATTTGCGACCGAGAACGATGAAGCTGCGAGTGAGAGCAAGGAAATCGTGTTTGTATTGTACGCGTAAAGTACTTTAAGAAAATAAAAATAAAATACATTTTAAGACTTTTTACTACTGAGAATAATATGCTTAGATATAAATGTATTTTAGACAGTTTTTACAATAATTATGGGATTGCCACCGTGTTAATTCTTCCTACTGAAATATTATAGCTAGATGTAAAATGTTATGTTTATTTGTTTTTTACTACTGGGAAAATTGAAATCAGTAGTAAAATGTATTTCATATATTTTTTCACATCTTGTATCTTTTCCGCAGATGTAAAAGCCTTATTAATAAGTGATATTTGTACTAGTGCGAACCCATGTACCTAGGGATAAGTACATGTTCAATCCATTCCCACTACCAATTGGGCTCAATTGGTAGTGGGAATGGATTGGACATGTACTTATCCCCAGGTACATGGGTTCGATTCCCATGGAAGGCAAAAACTCCAATAGTGAAGGGGGTTGGAGAAGATCGTGAGGTAATAGTGCCGGGAGCGCCGAAGGCCCGGGCTGTTACAAGGAAAAGTTTGAAGTTTGGTTCAAAAGTGGCATTCAGCCAAAGTTGCAGAAGCCAGATGGGTCCAGAGAAAGTAAGTTGTGATCCTTTGTCAGTTTTCTTAAGTAAGTCACTAGCTTGTCCTAAAGAATCATAAAGGGATGCCAAGATGAATCGTCCTAAAGCCACATCCAATCCCTGGTGAAGCATGATGGCGAGAGGAACAAGTCTCTTCACCACTTGTAGTGAGCTAGTGCAGAGAACGAAGTGTGATAACCAATAAGTCAAGAAAGCTATGTGTTCTTCATGAGACACATCATCACTGCTAAGGTCATGGAAAGTTTTGAGAAATCCTGAGAAAGACAGGACTTTGAAGTCGAAGTGGTGGTTGACAGTAGTATACTTGGGGTCGAAAGTAGGTCTTGTGGGTCTTAGGCCAGTGATGGCAGCAATGTCGAAGACAGAGTTGGCAAATATCTTTGGCTCACAAGTAATATGGAGAGGGAAAATGTTACTTATATCTTCACTAAAGTTGTCGGATGAAGGAAGAGGGCCTGCAAAGGCAAGAGTTTTACCTTCAAGCTGGTGAGGAATTATCAGCTCTTCTCCCCATATGTTGCTTTCGACAGAGGTCATATCTGGTTCCGACACAAACTTCGAACCATCAATAACCACTGGCTCTTTATCATCAACAGCTAAGGGAAACATGTTTCTGGGATTAGATGAAGAAGACGCCATTATTGTTCTTCGTGTTCTTGATGTTCTTGAGGAAGATGATGATGTTGACAGCAACAGCAAGAAAAAGACCAAAAACTTCAAATATCAACTCAGTTCTTGCTCAAATCTGAGTATAGAAACCACAGTGTTGAACGAAAATGCAAGATGATCACGATCACTGGTGTAGATTGGACAAAAATGCAAGAACAGAGAAGGATTGAGGAGATTGTTGATGGGTTTGGTTAGAAAAACGTGAGTATTCTCTGCAAAGGGAAGTGAAGAGTTTGAAGTTTCAGAAAAAATGAAAGTGTGAAATATGTTTTCTATTTATAGGCACTGTGATATTGCATGTACCTGGTAACTGAAACATCACCACTCTTCTATTTCAATTATTCAAATTCTGCCACGTGTCCCACCACTAAACTGAAAAAGTGGAAATCATGGATTGAGGGGAACGAGGTGACGGTTATAAGTTTTGTCATAGTGATTCTGACAAAAGATGTGACGTTGCGCCGTCTTTGGTAAGCGTGCAGAAGATGAAAAGAAAGGCATCTTCAAAATTGCCATTTCTCCTTCGTACTCCACAGATAGTCGAAACTGGCATTTTTGAGGGGGCAATTTGTTAGCCTGTATTTTTTACAGGCATTAATGAATTGGAGTAAGATGATGAAATCTCATTTAATGTGCATGATTGCATTTTAATATTCTGTTGGGAATTGGTTTTAATCATAAATCAAGAGAGGATCAAGGCATTTGACATCAAAAGCTTTTAATGTGTAAAGTTGTTTGTCGAGGCCTCAGGATCTGTCGAATTCGACAGAAAAACTTGTTTATCTAAATAAACATATTGTGGTTCGACAACTATATGCCTGTCGAATTCATATATTTATATATGTATATGTGTGTTTACTTGTATAATGTATTGTGCAGTACGGAGAAAGCATACTCTGGACTTAGTGAAATATTCAAAAAGTGGATAACGTTCAAAAAGTCTCACCAGGTGTCAAAGGAAATTCAAATGACGAAGACACGTGGGGTTTAGTTAGACGTTTGTAGGCTTTTGACAGTTATTCTGTTTGTGTATAAATAATAGTTTCTGATAGGAGAAACAGGTCCACAATTCAAAACACATGCAAATTCCTGAAATATTCAGAGTACCCATGTCAACGAGCGAAATGAATGCGAAAAGGAAGATGTACGAATATGTGTACCATTCTTTGTAAACATTTTACATTTGTCAAATGCAATTTACATTTTCAAGTCTTGTTTACTTGCCTTTTCTTTAAAGTTTAAACACTTTAATCATTCTGCAATTTATATCATTGCATGCTTTATTTTCCTTTAAAGTTCAAGCACTTTAACATTCTGGAATTTATTTCATTGCATGTCTTTACATTTCAAAGTTTTCTTTAAACTTCATTCTGCAAATTATTTACAAGTTTTCTGCAAATTTAACTTTGAAGCATTTTACTTTAAACAAACCATTTGACTTCGTCAAATGCTTTTACTTTTTATCAACTTATCCGATTTAACCCAGAAAATATGAACATGTTTTCGCAATCTTCTGCACAATCCATATGTCCCAGGATTTACTAGTTGATCCTTCTTGTAATAATCAAACTAGCGGTTGTTTACTAATAATCGGGGTAAACAGTAGTATCTGGATGATCTTAATTTGTTTAGCCAAAAATTTTCCAAAGGGGGAGTTTGTTGAGTCTTTGGTATTAGCTGCATTTTTGGTAAAATAAACTATGTAGCAGGATGTTGGATACGATGCCTCAAGCATTACGTAAAGCATTGTATCTTCTCACGAGGAGTGCTCATGACAAGTTCTATTTTTGGAATGTTCGTTTATCTCTCATGAATCTTGCATGGCGCGTTTAATCAGGCTTTGTATAAGGAATATTATTTAATGCTTCAGATCCTTCTCAAGAATATTTCTGAAGAGTATCTCCTTTGAAGAATATATTTTTAAAGAATCTCTTTTAATTATTGTGGAGTAATTGCTTGGGTCAAACAAACCAAGCCCATGCATTTCTGATTTGTCTGAAGTATTTAAAGAAGGTGCAAAACCCTAATTCAGTAGTTGTTCATGCCGTTGTTGTGCTTTGAGTCTAGATCTAGGTTTTGCGTGTGTTTGTGATTGTGAGCCTTTCTTGTATCTCATTGATGCAAGCTTAGGACTTTGTTATTGTGTTGTACTATGTGTGATCCTTCTACTAAGCTTTGAAGTATGGAGTTAGGACTTTTGGTGGTTTAACACTCTAAGCCTTTAGGTACGAGTGTGTCTCCAAAACAGTTTTTATCTGTGTTAGTGAAATCCTTACTGGTTGTGAGGTTGTAAGGGAGTGAGATGGGATCTCATATCTAGGAGTTCCTAGGTAGAAGAGTCATTGGTAGTACCTAGGTTATAAGTTGTAAACGGGTGGTTTACTGGTAACTTAGAACTAGGGCTATTATAGTGATATTCCTTCCTGGATTGGTATCCCTCATACGTAGGTTGCTGTTTGCGCCGAACTGAGTTAACAAATAACTTGTCTCTTTTATTTGTTTTGTTTTATATGCTTTGAATAATTACGCGTTAGACCGGACACAGTGTTAAAGCATCGTGCATAGCGTGCCAGAAATTTATATATATATATATATATATATATTATTTTTTTTGAAAAAAAAATTGGATTGGGCTGGTGTGGTGTGGCTATAGCCACACCAAGCCTTGAACATGTCCGACCATGCTTGTTAGTATACTAATAAAAGAAATTTGATCTTGGAACTTATACATTTCTTATTTTTCAAAGTCAAATATTATTTTCTTCAAGACAAAATTACTACGTTGCTTTTGCAAACTAATTGTGTTTCTCATATGTGGATTGTTTTTCCAAAAAGGGTAACGGCACATCTTATTATTTGTTTACCTTCTATTCATATATAACTAGATTAAGACCTGCATATTGCACGGGCGAAAGAAATTTTGTAGGTTATTATTATACTTTCAAGTAATATATTGTGTCTGTAAAAAAAAAGTAATATATTGTGTCAAAAAAAAAGTAATATATTACTTTTTGAGTTTTTCACCATCAATTTAATCTGATTTATGCGTCAGTTTTGACATCAAGTGGTTTCAGCCTCCTCTCAATCGCAATTGCGAAGGATCTAACCGTGATCCTCCAAAAGTAATATATTATTTGACAACATTTGGCATTTTTAAAAAGTAAATAGGTCTTTGTATTTTTTTGTTGGAGACTAATTTTAACTTCTTTTTTTTTTTTTGACAATAGACTAATTTGAAACTTACCCTAAGTTTATATTGCTTTTTTAATAACTCGATGAAATACGATAGTGATTGATGTACGTCAAAGAGACAAACCAAAAGTATTAAATGAGCAATATCCAAATGGTCAAAAGGCAGTATCCACAAATAAATTATGTATAAAATAAATAAAAAAAATCGGTAAAAGTAATTTTGTTTCAAAAATAATTGAAAGAAAAAACTACCAAAACATTTATAGGAACAAAACAATGAGGTTATGATATTAGGATGTATTTAGCAAGTTTAAAAGAACAGGGACAAAAACTAAAGAGCCAAATCACTGGTTGCAAGTTGCCACAAACATGGACATTACAAAGCAAAATGTCCTATGAACAAAAACTATCAAAGAAAGTTTCCTTTTAAGAAAAAGTCAATGATGGCCAACACATGAAGATTCCAACATAGAAGAAGATGAAGCCAACATATTTCTCAATGCAAACTCAGATGATGAAGAGGTAATTCTTTTTGACAAGCTTCCTTTATACAAAGATATGTCTAAGTTGAATGTTGGTGTTTTTAAGCTTAACTGTTTAAGCTAACTTACGAGTCCGGTGTAGGTCTACGATGCCTCTGGTGTTTTGAAAAGTTAACTTGCGGGATCTTATGGATATGTTCTCTCTGGCTATGCCTGAGCTTTTTGAGTGCATGATCTTATTGAAGACATAATTGATTTTGGCCCGGAGCATCAGAATCAGTAACAACTTTCATCTAATTTTTTCTTTGCCTCTTCCAGTTAACAACTAATCAGCAAGTTCAATGGCAACACGTCGATTCTCTGTTGTGGTATTATATGGCAATCCAAGGCGACTCAGAATTCACCATCTGTGGAATAAACTGCGCTCTGCAGATGTAGAAGAGATCTGAATGTCGGACAATGGAATATGTAAATAAGATTCGGAATTGAGTGACCTTCTTCAACAAGTATTTTCTTAGTGTATCTAATCGATATGGGCATCCGAGAATCACCAAGGGGCAACGTCACGGCAGTGCTGGCATTAGAATGTCAAGAGCCTGCCTGACCAACATTCTATTTTCTGGTTGGCAGGTCCTAAGAAGAGCTACAAAAACCTGCAGTTGCATATCAGTATTGAGGTGCTGGTGTCTTATCTTGTGATATGAACTATCCTCAAACGCTTATATTATGCATATGACGTTGAGATGGGTGCATATAATAAAGACAGACTTTCAAAGCAAATTGAATTTCAAATAAAACCTACGTTTCCTATGATATAGGCCCAGAAATTTTCAATTCAGAAGCAACCACTTATATATGCATGTCAAAAAAATCACAAAACACAAAAATAAAGACTATCTCCAGCTTCTATATCAAACCCAAAAAACAACTCATAAAAAGAAAAAAGGTGCAAACAGAATAGCCATAGCCATAGCCGATCGAGAACCAATTTTGCAAGAAATCATCCAAGCACTGTAAGTGTAACTACTCATGTAGATATTTCCCAATTTATGCTGCAAACTCTAACTTTGTACTAGGTCCAAAGGAGTATATACTATCCTCCCCTTCATGGTTATACTTTCAAAATACACAGATGAAAATTAAAAAAACAATAGGAAATAAAGCCGAGTGACTAAAAAAACTGTTTCCTAAAGAAAAATATCCCACTGTCATGCAAATACTGACTAGTTGAAGTAAAATATGGTGCATAAAATATGGTGCATAAAATTATATATTTCTCCAAAACATGGTGCATAAAATTATATATTTCTCCGTGATGGAGAATTTGAGAAGCACTATAATAGTAACAAACTAACCTTTACATCAATTGACTCAGACCTGCGTGATGACTGATCAACCGTAGAAGACAACAATGCAGACAGCAGCTTGGATGTGCATCCCTCATCAGCAATAGTTTTGGGCAGATTGAGCTGAGATTGAGCTTGGATGTGCATCCCTCATCAGAATTTGGTTTTTTCAACACATCAAGTTTGCTATTTACGAGAAAATTAACAAGCACATCAGTAAATGGCTTGTACACTTTAGGGGCCGCAAGAAGAGTAGAGAATATATGGACAAGTTGTGTGTAGAAGATCATGCACTCAAAAAGCTCAGGCATAGCCAGAGAGAACATATACATAAGATCCCGTAAGTTAACTTTTCAAAACACCAAAGGCTTTGTTGACCTATACAAGACTCTTAAGTTGACTTAAATACTTAAGCTTAAAAACACCAACAATTAATCTAAAGCATTTATGTCAACCCGAGTTAATTGATATTGATAGACTTGCAAATTGTTATACAAGATAACATCCATATCGACCACTTGAAATCGTCCGATATATACGTATTCACGAGTGCCTTCCATCACCAATCTTTGTGCTATAACACGTACTTCCGAATCACATAAGTGACAACTCCACAATGCTCTATTCCCCCTTGTCCATTGTTGATGGGTTAATACCCGTAGATTCATTTGATTGGCCAAATTTAAATGCCCCCCCTCGCCACCATAAGTGACCGCGCTATCGTCTGGAGCAAAAAAATTATGTAGCTCAAAGACAGCCACACAGCACGTGGCTACATCACGATCTGCAAGTCCAAAAAGAGTGCTTCCTAACGAAATACCGCGAACTAAATTGTCATGCATTCCGACCAGAAATATCTGAGATCGATAACTGAATTGATCCCCTACATGGACTCCTGGTATAGGTCCAGGAGTCCTGGATCTTGCTATCATCGGTTCAGTAAAGTGTCCAAGTTCATTCCGAACTGCGGCTAAAGCTGCATAATCACCAAGGCCGATCACATAACGGTAATAACTGTAACAATCTAAAACATGCTGGACAACTTGATCAGCATTATCCATGGTGGGTGATGAAGATGAACTTGAACCTGTCAATCTGTCATGATGGGTAAAGAGAAGGTTAACTAGAGATTTGTTAAATTACTTAGTTTTGCACTTGCAGTTTACAAGAAAAGTAAGTTTATTTCCAGAAGCCTGTCACTATTATAGTAGTACCATAAAAGATGTGTCTTTGTTAAGTAATTTTGTTTGATGTATAAATTAATAGCCGTTGTGGAAACACATAAGTTATATTGCGGAATTTAGATTAACAAAGAAACGAAATCAAAGTCTACAAAGCTCAAACGCGAAAAGAAAAACCAATTATACAACAGGATGCTATTGAAAGGACACAATTTAACTTGAACAATAAATTAAGATGCCATTGAATAGTATTCAAGATAAGACAACTCTATATAAATCAGAACAAATTACAAACTCAAAAAGGAAACTCAAATTAATCATTCTCTCAAATTAATCAACAGAAACAAAAACACTTGTAACCATTGAACTTAAAAAATAGAGTACGATAAAAAGGAAAAGATGAACTTACCACGTGTGGAGTATTTCCTTCTTCAAATCCAAACAAAAATGACAACGAAACCAACGTTCCAGTACCTGTAATTTAGAAGCATTCAAAATCAATAAAGAATCAACCTAGAAGACAAATCAATTCATAAAAAAAAAAAAAAAAGACAAAAATAACTCACCAAGAAGCCAAAGAACGCACAAAATCACGTTTTAACTCACAAAAGCACAGAATCACGTTTTAAATCACCAATGCACAGATTCAATTTTGAGGTTGAGGTTCTCGTTCGCGTTTTGAAGAAATGATGAGACAAAATCAGGTTCCAAATGTTTGAAGGTTTTGAACAATAATCGCATTTGAATTTCTGATGGAGGATTCGGTTTTGATTTTGAGGTTCAATAGGGTTGCATAGAGTTTGAAGCTTTAAACCCTAACATCATTTTGTCAGTGATGAAAAAAGAGCTATAAGGTTTTGGTGAGTAATGGAGAAAGAAAAAGAGGGAAATAAAAGTGGAAAAAGAAGAGGGAAATATGTGTTTTTAATATTTATGTTTTAAAGAGAGGTGTATGTATTTCCCTTTAAAGGAGGTTCAAACTTCAAATCAAAAATATTTATTTTATATTGCGTAATTAATTTAAGTGAATAGTCAAAATTAGAAATCTTGACCAAAAATAAAAAACAAACTAGTCAAAATAAATGAAATACTCCAATATATACAAAATTAAAATGTAGTTTTAGATATTCTATTTACAAGTATCTTGAATCGATAAATTTGGGACGATTTTCACATCAAATGGTGTCGGTTGCCTCCCAAGTGTTTCCTATTTCCTATATAATTGTTGTGAATTCGATTATAAAAATCACACCAATGAAAGATACTTTGATGTGTGTGTGGGGCAATAGATAACAAGCAACCAATAAAGTAGAATATGCCGTAATAATAAAACTAGCGGAAAACAATAAAGAACATAATAGATTTGTTTACTCAGTTCAGTCATATCGACCTAATCAGAGGGAGAGAGCAGCTCTTCGTTCCACTATAAAACTTTGAGACACTTTACAAAGAAATCCCAATAAAGGTTACAAGAGATAGTCTTCAAACATAACTCTACTCTAATCCCGAGTTTCTTTCGTTCATAAATGAATAATTATCGTTTGAAATACATATGCACTATTCATATAATTTATTTTGATTATATATTTCTATCAATATATAATAGCAAATATTACCATATAAGATGTTATTCAATTTGTCCCGATCAATATTTTTTAAATATATTTTTTTATAATACATAATTAAAGATATTAATCATCAAAATATACATTAACATGTGTGCAGTGGTCAATTGTGATAATTATTTAGGAACGGAGGGGGTAATATACTTTTTTTGACTTAACTATTTAATATATTTAGGGTTTGTTTGGTCCAATTTTTTTTAAGAGTAAAAGTTGTTTTAACATTAAAAGTAATAAAAAGATTTTTGCAAATAAAATAAAAGTTAGTTGTAGTTGGTTCAGTGGTGATTGGCGCTGAACTAAATAGGGAGGACCACAGTTCGACTCCCCATAACTGCGATCGGGAGGAGCTGGAACCATTTGATACTAGAATTGAAGAAAAATTTAGAGAGAAAGGCAGCGGAATATAAAAAAAATTTCCTTAAGATGATCCTTACGAATGACCATGAATTGTGTTTAGGTTTTTACCTCTTGTCGAAAATCCTTTCTTTCACGAACGATTGGTGATCAACACTTTGAGTCACGAACCGGGATCGATCACGAGCGTTGATGTCTACGAACAACGCCTCTAGTTAGTCCACACGAACAACTACCTCTAAGAAGAGTGCTAGCTCCAAGAATGAAGGTTTCTAGTGAGAGGTGGGAGGAATTAAGATTTAGGGTTTTAGCAATTGATTTTGATCAAGTGATTTTCTTTGACACAAGTGTTCTATTTATAGAACCACTTGTCTTGTGCACCAAGACAAACTATTGTCATTGGGCTACAATTACTAAAGCCCACTTTTTAATTAAACAAACTAAAGGGGCGCACCCTCATGTGTTATATGCACATGAGCGACCCTTCACCATTCCTTATGGTGGACTGCTTATTTAATTACCATGATACCCTTATCATATTTCCATATTCCTCTGAGGTGCACCGTACCTTACGGTGTTCCAATTTCACACTAGTTTGTTCTTATGTGTGTGACCCTTGTAGATTTTCGTAACGTTGGCAGTTATATTAAATCATACATTTAATTATAACAAACAATGAGCGGTATCTAGCAACACATCATTGCTACCCAAGTTACGGAAATTTCATGTGATCTGAAAAACTTTTATCCGTGATAATGCTTATGTGTATAATTACCCTTTTGCCCCCATGTCTATATTGAACACAAGGCATACACTGTGTCATCCTTGTTCGGTTCAATATTGGGCCCTTAGACATTTATCTCGTTATGCAGGATGGGCAAATTCCATCTAGGTCACTCATGTCCCTCAGCATGCTTTGTGAAGCACCCATCAACTGTCTTTATGATCATCCTGTTACGGACAACGTTTGACCAGTGACAAAGTACTTGACTCTACATCTAGGGTACATAGTGGTTTCAGGTCGAAGGATGGTATACATCACTATCACTATGAGAGTAACTTATGACATCTTGCATAACGTTATATGTAGCACTCTCATAGCGGATCAATCCAGTATAAACATTACTCCTAATGTTTATACCTATGTCAAGACTTGATAACTCCTTATCCCATGATCCATGAGATGCGATCATCAGTCTATCTTCATAATAGTCTCTATGTTTTATCATTATCCCAATTCATAATAAAACTCGACTACAGATATTTTAAGAATAGTGTCCTTGTATTTAATGAATCTCATGATTAAGTCATACTTAATATTTCATTAAATTGATTTAACTATTCTAGGGACTTTATCATTTTGGACATGCAAACATAATAAAGAAATGCCTTTTATTCATTAATAATATATTGATACAAGCACCATTATTTATTGGCCTTTAGGGCTTACACTAACAAGAACTAACTCTCGAATCAGATTAAACTGGTGGTGAAATAAAAAATATATCTCTATTATATACATTACGATAGTTCCACGGAGCTCTCTCATGTATTCTTAGGAAAATTTGCTTATGTGTCATGCAATTAGAGCTTCTCTAAGTTTTTTTTTTATATATTTTTTTTGGATATTTGTTTTAGTATAATTCGGTTGCATTCTTAGAAAAATTTGCTTATGTGTCATTCAATTAGGGCTTCCCTAATTTTTTTTTGTTTTTTTTCATAAAGATTTTTTTAATTAACTTAAGCAATTAAAATAAAAATTATGGATAACAACAAAAAATAATATTTTACGGATAACAACAACTTAATTTGTTTTCACTACTCTAGCATAACAACAACCGAATATAATTTAGCTATATATATATATATATATAGAAAATGTAAGTGCATCAGTTCATCCTCATGTTTTAATAATTGTCAAAACACATGAAAATAGAGTAGAACATATTTTGGCAACATTACAAATCACTTGATTGCGAAAAATTTATTTTAAACTTTGAAAAATTGATTTTTAGGTATTATGTATCGATACATAGTTATGTGTATCGATACAAATGTCCTGAAACTACTTCAGACTGATTTTGTGCAATTTGTATCGATACATATATCACTTGTATCGATACAAAAGTGATCTCTCAGAGGCAGAGAGTTACCTGTGTATCGAATCATGCTTGCATGTATCGATACACACATATGCCTCTCAGAAATCCAGAAAGAACATGGTGTATCGAATTATGCCTGCATGATTTGATACATATCATTCAAGATTTCAAGAAACTGATATATGTATTGATACACATACGTGTTTGTATCGATACATAGGTCAACATTTTCAATTTTGAACGCTGGTCAAGGGTTTGTATCGATACAAACCATCAGTTGTATCGATACAAATGCGTTATATTGTGCCCAAAATTGCTCAATCCTATTTTCTCTTTAAATAGCAATGTGGTGTGTCATTGTAGAGAAGAGGAAACCAGTGAGAAAGTGAAAGAGCTTCAGAAAACGCTTTGGATTCGAAATTGAGTGAAAATTTGGATCAAAGGTTTCATTCATCACAAGTTCATCATCTTCATCAAGCTTGAAATCAAAATTGAAGTTGAGTATGGGATCAATTCAATAGAGACTGCATCTTTGTTTGATAACGTTCGATACGATTCGCGGTGAATCAGAATCGTAGTCGGGTTGAATTGTGACGAAGGGTTTGGTTTCTCTCAAAGGTTCAAGATTGTGTGAAAATCTTGGAGGTTCGACAACAAGGAACGAAGGACTCAACTGGACGATCAAGTGCGGATTGGCACGGGTTGGATCGTTGGAATCAGAGGGTGAAGTTTCGTTGTGTGTCGAGGTTTATTCGCATATTTTACTTTTGATTCGTTATAGGGTTATAAGTTTCAATTGTAAATTGTGCACTTGTGTTCATCATTTTTGATCTATATACTCCCAAATAACCCGTTTGGTTATTTGGGGGGAGACGTACCTGCCCGACCGCGAGGACGACACGAAAGCCGAGGAACTCCCTAATCAAACTGATTGTGTCTCTCTCTCTTTCAATTTTTTACTTTTCGTAATTTCGTTAATTTTGAATCGATTGAATTTTTCGTGTTCGTATTGGTACACTAAAAATTCAATTGCTATTGCTTGATTGTGATTGGATTCAATTTGATATATGTAACTTGTTTGGGGCTGAACGTTTATATTCAATTAATTTTGAAATCGATCATTTCTAAATCTTTTCATAAATCGTTCCAAGGCTATACTACGTTTCCTTTAATCAATCGGTGCATAGACTACCGATCCGGTGGTACTTCCGCGCGCACGATTGAAACAAAACATTATCTTTTAAAGGGACATGCTATGAATGTGGCCAAGTTGGTCATTTCAAGACGGATTGTCCTAAGCTAAAGAGAAGAGATATGGAGTCACCATCATCCAAAAGGGGAAGCAAGGATAAACGAAAGAAAGCTTATGTTGCATGAGAGAGTAGTAGCTCCTCATCTTCTTCTTCATCATCAAGCTCTAGCTCAAGTGGTGAAGATGCATTGGCAAATGTGTGCTTGACATCCTACGATCGTAAGAAACTTGCTCCTAAAAAGGTAAATCAAAATCCCTCTAGCTCATATACGCTTTTAGAATATCATGAGTTGCAAGTTGCTTTTGAAAAACTACACAAAGAAACTAAAGAGGTTTTTCAACGACTAAAAGGTTCAATGGAAGTTAATAAATACCTTGAGGCAAAAGTTTCGGAAACGGAGCTTGAGTTGAAAATCCTCAAAGAGTCTATGATTCAAAAACCTCTTGCAATTTTTGATAGTTGTGGTAACGATAAGACCGGATGTGATGGATGCTTCTACTTACGTAGAGACTTGCGAAAGTTACAAGATAAGCTAAAAGAACCATCTAAGCCGGAGATTACTTTTGCGGTTGATCCGTCTAAATTCAACAAATCGTTAAAACCTAGGAATAAAAAGTATAAGTTTGTTGAAAAAGATCCTAAGAAAAGTAATCCTCATATTGTTTGTCATTATTGTTGTGACAAAGGTCATACTATTGCAAAATGCCATGCTCGAAAAGTTTTGGTACCAAAAGGCAAATTGCAATGGTTACCTAAGTTGAGCAATAATGTTGCTACTAACCAACTAGGACCCAATATGAGTTGGGGACCTATTTCAAATGTCTAAGTTTGTAGGAACGTGTCTTGAACCATTGACAAAAGACACCGACAACAATGGAGTTCAAGACTTACGAACAAGGAAAGCTTCAACTCAACATCTATAATGGTGTGGAAATTGATCACTTCCTCCACCTAATACTTAAGGGAAGATTCTATTCTCTACCTTACCTTTATATTTGTTTTACTTAGCATTTAAATATTGGCTCATATACACAACCTTCACCTTAATACCGAGGGGGAGTTCTATCGGGTAAAGCCAATGATTAGAGGCATCGGGGGCACAACACCCTCGACCTATTCTCAAACTTTAAATAGGTAGGAGGGCGTGACTGCTCTGTTGAGCCATGCCATGGAATCGAGAGCTCCAAGTGGGCCATTTTTGGTAAGCAGAACTGGCGATGCGGGATGAACCAGAAGCTGGGTTACGGTGCCCAACTGCGCGCTAACCTATGGGACGGGGGAAGCCCGTCTGATAGCGCTCTGAGCGCGTACACCGAAAGGGAATCGAGTTAAAATTCTTGAACCGGGACGTGGTGGCTGACGGCAACTTTAGGGAGTCCGAATACGTTGGCGGGGCCCCCCGGAAAGAGTTATCTTTTCTGTTTAACAGCACGGGGGTCGAAAAAATCAAAGTGCTCCGAAAAGTACACGGAGGCGTCCCGAAACCTCCATGTATCGAGGCAAGAGCATGGGCAAAGAAGGCCAAGAAAATTCCATGTGTGGGCCAAATTTGCCCGAGGCACCGTATCTCGACGCGTTAAGCTCGTGGCACGGCGCGCGGGGGTTTGGAGTAGTACCTTAGCATATCACAATTTGTAAATGTTTTTTAATTGGTAATTTTATTTGTCGTTTAAATATTAGTTTTACTTATTAGTTATCTCTTAATTTTTTATTTATCAATTCAACATTGACTATTTTTTTTTTTTGACAAATCAACTTTAGATTCTGAATTTGTTTTTATTATTTATCTCTATGTCTACTAAATTGCCTCCTAAGATTAGACGTGTGAAGTATAAGAAAAAAAAAGACTTGTTGAGTTAATTCAATAAAATAACCGTAAATTCTTATTGAAAATCATAATGTTGATGACTTTTTTTTTTTTAGAAAATGTTGATGACTTTTTAGTATTTTGGTAGTTGTAAGGAAGAATTATTATTTTTAGTATTATTATGTAATTGAAATATATGAAGTTCTGTTTTAAAAAAATTGTATTTTTTTTTATTTGAGGTATATTTTTATTATTAGCTTGGGACCTCCAAATAGTCGGAGACGGCCCTGCCTTCAAATCATTCTAATTAATAATATAGAGGTTCAATCCAAGCATCAATTAAATGGTGTTAATTCATTGAACGGAATATATGTATATATGTAGGTGATGGAGAAGAAAAGAAAGATGAGTAAGTTTGTCTCAAAATGGCAAACTTTGCCTTTTATAAAAGCATAAATTCTTTATTCTTTAATCAAAGAAAGAATAAAGGATGGAAGGAATATGTTGTTATTTTTGTTGGGAGTCCGTGGAATTTTGGGAGAAACACCATAAAGTCAATGTTCCATGATCACAAGAGATTTTGACACCACACCTCCACCCAAAATCTTAAGGCGTTAGGTTAATTAGTCATCTCTCTTATAAATTCAACATTCTTCTCATATATAGGCTCTATTTGGTAACTAAAATAAGCTAGCTTATAGCTTATAAGCTAAAAGCTCTGTTTGGTAACGGTTTTTTTCTTATGAGCTTATAGCTTATAAGCTAGCTTATAGCTTATTTTTCAGATGCTATTTCAATTAGCTTATGAGCTTATAGCTTATAGCTTATTGTGTTTTCTTCCACTTTTACCCTTATTATTTTAACTAAAACCTAATTTTACCCTTTATAATTTATTTTAATTTCAAATAAAATAATGGCTTAATTGCAGTTTTGATCCCCCTATTTTTCAAGTTTTGCAGTTTTGATCCCCCTATTTTAAAATCAAACATTTTGGTCCCCCTATTTTGATTTTTTTAGCAGTTTTGGTCCCCCACCCCATTTTTTAACTAGTTGGCATAAAAAACACTGATGTGGCTAGAACAAGTGGCAAAATAGAATTCCACGTCAGCATTTTTAAAAAAGTAATTATAAGTTAAAACATTAAATTATTAAAAAACAAATAAAATAAACTTTTAAATATTTATAAATCCCTAAATTGAGACATATTTCCACGTCATCCCGTGAACCCAGATCGATGGCCCAAATCTCTCGTTCTCCAACACCAGAAAACACAGGAAAAACTTCCAGCACCAGAAAAGTTCAAACCGCACCATAACCCCCCATTGACGGCAAAACGCGTGACAATCTCAATGCAACAAACCTAAAACAGTATCCCATCATCAATTCAAAAGTTCGAATCAAATGCTTTAAACTTTAGAGTTTCCTCAAATTCAACCTAATCAAACTCAAATTCATGAGAAATTAACATATATACACATTCAATGTTTGCTATAGATTTCATTTTCTTTATCTGAAAAAGTTTATGGTTATTGAATTGTATCATTTCATTGTGATTAGTGGCTAGGAAGTATTAGGAGCTACGCGAAGCATCTTCCAATTCACGATGTTAAAAATACTATTGTTGGTACAAAATAACCCTTCAATTTTTATACTGTGTTTATGAATTAGTTGAGTTTTGTTGGGAATGAATTGAAATGATTTAATTTGAATTGATATGGTTCTTTGTTATTATTCTTTCTTCAATCTCTCGTTTTATAAATATTTAAAAGTTTATTTTATTTGTTTTTTAATAATTTAATGTTTTAACTTATAACTACTTTTTTAAAAATGCTGACGTGGAGTTCTATTTTGCCACTTGTTCTAGCCACATCAGCGTTTTTTATGCCAACTAGTTAAAAAATGGGGTGGGGGACCAAAACTGCTAAAAAAATCAAAATAGGGGGACCAAAATGTTTGATTTTAAAATAGGAGGACCAAAACTGCAAAACTTGAAAAATAGGGGGACCAAAACTGCAATTAAGCCTAAAATAATTATACTGTATGATTGTATCGAATGTATTTTATTATTAAATTTTATTTTAAGTATCTTAAATATTAATTTAATATAAATTTTATTATATATTGAGAATTTCTTTTTATTTTACATATGCAATTTCATATTGCTAAAGCATGACGTCAATTTTTAAGTATCACAAGTTGGCTAATATACATATACATGTATACTTTGATGTGAAATATATATTACAATAAAATAAAAATAAAAAAATAAATTTAAATTTAAAATGAAATATATTATATAAAAATTAATTTAATAATAATATATAAAATTTATATTACATAAATGAATTTAAATTAGAGAAATCTTAAATATAAATTTTATTATTAATTCCAAATGTCCTTTTATGTCATTTTACATTTACCAGCTACCTAACCGCTAATTTTACCAAACACTTCAATTAGCTTATCAGCTATAAGCTAACAGCTATCAGCTATCAGCTATCAGCTATCAGCTATCAGCTATAAGCTATAAGCTATAAGCTATCAGCTAGCTTATAAGCTAACCGCTATTTTTACCAAACAGAGCCATAGTCAATATGAAACTTATTCACTCAACACTTGAAACCCAACAATTCTATAATTTCTAAAAGAATAATGAATATATTAATTTTTCTTTTCTTTCTATTAAGACATTGAATTCAAGTAATTAATTATGAGTTCATTTTAAGATGAATTCTTCAAATCATATGATTAACATAAAAAAATATACTATTTCTTCAATTAAAAGCCAAAGTTTGCCTTTTTGAGACAAACCTACTCTTCTTTCTTTTCTTCTTCATCACCAATATATACATTTATTCTTTTCCTTTTTTCTTCACCCATTCTTTTTAAATTTTGTAAAAAGATAAAGGAAAATGATAGAGTAATTAAGAAAGTGGCATATTATTTGCCTATCAAATATGTGTTTGCACAATTTGTAGCTTCTCATTTTTTTACTATTCAAAGAAGCTGATTGCGCTTTGTTCACCACATCCACATGATATAGTTCTATATAATATTACGCATATAAAGGCATATATTAAGAGAGTGACATATTACACTTACAAATTATTTCAGGAAACAAATATTATATTTAAAAATCTTCCTATAATTTGAAAGAAAAATTCTTTATAAAGTTAATTTAAAATATATTGTATTAATATATTTTAGATAAAATATATATTAGAGGAACCAAAACTGTCAAATTTTAAAATAAAGAAACCAATTATATAAAATAGTAAAAATATGATGACCAGAATTACAATTAAACCTAATATATTTGATTTTTTTAAAGTCATTCTCACTTCCAAAAGCATGTACGGCAATGGTTTATACTTTTGGCCTAGCACATGGTGATAGGATTAAGATTTTTGTAGTTTGATTTTGACCGTGTCGAATTCTCATGGTGTGTGTTCTTAAAATATGGAATCCTACTTCGGTACTTTTCATTGGTTTAGTGGACATCGACTCGGTGAGGTGCTGGTTTATTGGTTTACTGGTTGAACCATTAAGTTACTGGTCGAACTGCATGGCTAAACAGGATGACTCGGTCGTATGATCCAGTCTATGTAAAAAATAATTATATGTATTAGATTGGATTGAACTAGTGACTCGACGTCTATTTTTATTTTTTAAAAAAATTTATAGCATATTAGTATGTGTATTTTAATTGTAATGCAATTTTTTACAATGCATTTTAATCGTAAATATAATAAATTAGATTCATTAGTTTTTTTTCTCGCAAAAGTTTTTTTTTTAATGAACTAAATGATTAGTTATTATATGTATAAGTGAAAATGAGAGTTGAAAAATTAAATCAACATTAGACAAACACTTAATAAGATAAGTCCATAAAAAAAGGAAAATAATCAAATGTGTGCTTTTTGAAAAAGATTAAAACTGAGAAAGTTTATTTTCATATGAAAATAATAGCATATTAGTATGTGTATTTTAATTGTAATGCAATTTTTTACAATGCATTTTAATCGTAAATATAATAAATTAGATTCATTAGTTTTTTTTCTCGCAAAAGTTTTTTTTTTAATGAACTAAATGATTAGTTATTATATGTATAAGTGAAAATGAGAGTTGAAAAATTAAATCTACATTAGACAAACACTTAATAAGATAAGTCCATAAAAAAAGGAAAATAATCAAATGTGTGCTTTTTGAAAAAGATTAAAACTGAGAAAGTTTATTTTCATACGAAAATAATAGTAGAGTAATATAGTATATATAATAGATAGAATACAAAGTAAAAAAATAAACAAATGAGGCATGTAGCACATTGGTAGAGTGCTTTAACTCTTACGGAGAGGTCAGCGGTTAGCCCATATTTTTATTAAAATAAAAATATGTTCTAAATGCATGAATAAAGTAATTACGTTTAAATTACATGATTATTTTAAGAATTATTAGATGTGTTTGGTTTTAGAGTCAATGAATTTAATGATCAAATTATGCATGAACATGTAATAAATGTTCTATTACTGAACATTACTTATGAAAATTGTGTATTCTGCAGAATCCTTTCGATTTGGTCGAAGCTTCAGTAGGGTCGAAGCTTTTAATAGTGCAGAAGAGGAATGGACTTAGCAAAATATTCAAGAAGTGCATTGATGCTTCGACTTCGATAGATACAACGGCTAAAACAGAAGATAAGAAGGGATTCAAATTCAAAATATGTGTCAAAGACACGCGTCCTCTCTGTAGGTCTTAGACGTTATTAGCAGTTAGGAATTAGTGTCTATAAATAGTTTATTTCTGTGATCAAGCAAAGGGTCACAATCTTTATACAGAATCCTTACAAAACTCAAAGTACCCATGCTAACGAGAGAAACGAGTTCGAAAAGGAAAATGTATGTTCTGTGCACCATTTCTTTTCCTGTAAACATTTACAATTAAATGCAAATTTACAGTTTCTTCTTTTAATTCAACAGTCATTTATTTCGACCTCTCTTTCATTCTGTTTATTCATTTGGATAAACATTCTTTCTTGCATTTCAAGTAAAGTAAAAAACATAAAAACTACAATTTATGAACATAAGAACATTAATGAACACCATGTATTTTGAAAGTATAAACAAAAGCACTATGTCCCGAGATTTACTAGTTGATCTCTCTTGTAATAATCAAACTAGCGTTGTTTACTAAATTTCACAGTAAACAAATTGGCACGCCCAGTGGGACTGTGTGCTTTGTGTTTTAATTTGATTCAAAATTTTGTGTAGTTAATTTGTTTTGTATCTTAATCTGTTTCCAAAAAGTCTTGTGCGTAGTGTATGCGTCTGAGGAATGGGAAATTACTTCATGAAATGGTTAGACCACCACCCAGAAATAACTCAAGACAGAACATGGATGTTACAAGTGGAAACGATAATAATTGCGGTTCAAATCCCACAACCGTTTCGAGCGTTTCAGAGGCAACAATCCCTCCAGTAATTACTGAGATTGTGCCCAACGCTAGTGGGGCAACAGTTTCTGCCCCAATGCCTTCTGTGGCAAGTGCCACGATGACAATACCAACGCCTATAGTGGTACCTTCGACCACTACAATACCTATCTTGACTTTTTCTAATGTCATAGAGAGAAATGTCTCTCCAAATAGGTCAGATATTAATGGGGGTGGCGCTGGTTCGTCTACTTTTGCTTTACCCTTTTCTCAATATGTGGGTCAAGGCTCCAGTAGAAATTACCCATATGGTATGCCTACAACCATGATGCAGGGATTGCAAACAAGCGCATCATTGTTCACAAAGTCAGTACCAGGCGTTTATGTGCCTAATAATCAGATAGTTTCTGGTTCTGCCACTCGAAATGGTAATCCCTCATTAACCAACAATGCCTTAAATGCTTTAAGGCAACAAATGGATGAGAGTAATCATGATATGGTCAATATGTTAACACAACAGATTGATACAGTATTTAATCCTTTAATTCAAAATACAAATCAAAGTTACCAATTATTGGCCAATCAAATGGGTAGAATTGCTGATTTCTTTGGGGCTCCTCAAGTTCCTAATCAACATGTGCCCCAAATTCAAAATGTTGTGCCTCTACAAATTGCACAGGCACCAAATAATGTTATTATGCCTGCACAAGCCAATGTAGCAAATCCTATAAACCAAGTCCAACAACCTATAACAGTGGTCGAACCACAGGCCCAATTGCAAGCGCAATTGCAAGCGCAACCACAGGCCTTACAACAGGTCGAACAAAACCCTGGAATTGTCTTGGTTAATAGAAACCAAAATGCTGATGATGTAATTAGAAATGTCCAAAATAATAACTTTGCTGGGCAAAATAACATAGCAAATTTGGTCGAGACTATTTTGGCACAAAATGGTTTAAATATAGGCATGCATAGGCCTCATTTTGTGTCTGCTCTATCAGAATATGTGCTTCAAACAGAATTACCAAGGGGTTGGAAAATCCCAAAATTTACTAAGTTTTCTGGTGATACTAGTGAATCCACTGTTGAACACATAACCAGATATTTGACTGAGGCAGGAGATTTGGCAAATAATGAAAATTTAAGAATGAAATATTTTCCAAATTCTCTAACAAAAAATGCATTTACATGGTTTACTACTCTTCCCCCACATTCAATATTTAATTGGAACCAATTAGAAAGAGTATTCCATGAACAATTCTATATGGGACAATCTAAGATAAGTCTCAAAGAATTAGCAAGTGTCAGGCGCAAAACTCCTAAATCTGTAGATGAATATCTGAATAGATTCCGTTTACTTAAGGCCAGATGGTTTACTCAGGTGCCTGAACATGAATTGGTCGAAATGGCTGCTGGTGGCCTAGATTATTCGATCAGAAAGAAGTTAGATACACAACATCTAAGAGATATGGCCCAATTGACTGATAGAGTTCAACAGGTCGAACGCTTGAAAGCAGAAAAGGTCAGAAATTCTAAGTATCATAAAAAAGAAAAAGTTGCGTATGTGGAAACACATGACAACGACCAAGAATATGAAATCTCTTATGAAGATGTTGAACAAAGGGAAATAGACCTAGCAGAACTAAAGCCTGGTCCCCCTTATACTTGTAAATTGTTAAAACCTTCTAATGGAAAAAATCCTGTCGAACCAAAAAATGATAAATTTGTGTCCAAAACTTATACTTTTGATATAACCAAGTGTGATGAAATTTTTGATTTATTGGTTACTGATGGACAAATATTGGTTCAAAAAGGCGTTAAGATACCTCCTTTAGAAATGAGAAAGAAAAGAGGTTATTGTAAATATCAAAATTTTCTTGGACATAGAACCTCACAATGTGTTCTTTTCAGGGACCTAGTTCAAAAGGCTTTAAATGAGGGACGACTCAAATTTGGTGAAAAACCCAAAGCCCTGAAGGAAGATGCTGAAACTGTGCAGAGTGTAGATACTCTCTATGCTGAGCCATTAGAAATCATGATGGTCGAAGCCATGGAAGTCACAGAAGAACAGGTCGAAGAGATTCCTGAAGAGGAATACATAGAGAAGATGAAGGTGGTATATCCTCATGTTGAAGAGGATCTAATTGATTTTTTGAACATATGCAAATTGGAGAACAAAGGAGTAATGCTTTGTGCTCGTTGCAGTGCTGTTTGTGACAAAGAGGCTACTGCAGGCCTTATGAAGTTCCAACCCATAGCAAATAAGCAGGGGGCAAGACCCAAGTCTTACCATGACAAAGGGAAAGGTATCATGGCTCGACCACATGGTCTTGGCCAGATTGATCGAAGGCCCACTTTCCGCCCATCTGGCGCGATTCCTGTGGAGCGATGAGTGCACAAAGGAACAATGAGATTCAACAAAGGTGCAATGGAAATTGGTGGTTCCAGTGGCACCAAACTAAGTTATTCTGAGGATGTGAATAAATACTCTTACAAAAATAACTACAAGGGTAAACATCCAATGACTAGAACTCAATGGCGTAGGTTTCAACGCCAGAAAAGATTGGCTGCAAACAATCAACAAGAAAGCCAATCTAAAGAGATGGCTAGAAGGCCATCAAAAGAAAGGATCCTTCCTCCTATAGAAGAGAATAAAATGGAAGATGATGATTTGCTGGATTCTGAGCCAGACTTTGATGTGATATGCGTAGTTTCTATACTACAATCAGAGTATGATGTTCAGACAGAAGTAACTGAGCTCGAACATGATTTCGACCAGTTGGAAATGGCTGATCCTAAGCCAATATGCTACTATGTCATGAACAATGGCTGTATCGAAGAGCAACATGCTACATTCGAAAGGTCAGACTTAGGCATGAAGAACCATCTCAAACCCCTCTTCATCAGAGCAAAAGTTGAAGGAGTTGGAGTTAACAAAGTGCTGATAGATGGAGGAGCTGCTGTAAATTTAATGCCTTTGTCTATGTTGCCCAAAATAGGCAAATATGATTATGATTTGTCAGCCCATAACATTGTTTTGTCAAATTATGAAGGCAAAACAGGACATTCAAGGGGGGCAATTCAAGTCGATGTTGCTGTGGGAAGCATAGTTCGACCAACTCTATTCCTAGTGGTTGAATCTAGAGCAAACTTCAACTTGCTGTTGGGGAGAGAATGGATTCATGGAGTAGGAGTTGTTCCTTCGACCCTTCATCAAAAGCTGATACTTTGGAGGAAGGATGGCTGTGTTGAGAATATAGAAGCTGATCAAAGTTTCTATATGTCAAAGGTTGATACCATAAATAAACAAACCTTTGACAAGAATTTGGCGAACATTGCGCCATGTTATGATAGAGAGAATGCTTTCACACCTTCTGACAATGTGATACATTCTGTTAAGCTCCACCCAACCCAGGGCTTCATATGGGAAAGAGAGGAAATAGATGTTGCGTCCTCTGAAGATGGAGTTGCACCACCATCTGGGTGGAATGTTTATGAAGATTACAATGACTGAGTCCAATGCATGGGCCAGGATTACGGCTTATGTGGCCGAAACTAAGTTAAATACGGCTTTAGAAGCTGATGTGCATCATAATATGGCTACAGGAGCCAAGGTCGAAAGTAATGGCATGTTTATGCCACAAACACAAAGGCTTGATTGCATCTATGATGAAGAACCTTTAGGGTTTGAAAGAGATCCATTAAATGAAACTCCTAAGATGCAAGCTCAAGATCCTTTGGAAGAAATTGACATTGGAGATGGCTCTATAAAAAGGCCAACTTACATTAGTGCTATTATTTTGATGGATCCAAACATAAACATGGAACTGGAATTGGGATTTTGATAATATCACCTACTAAAGTTGCAACTAAATTTAAATATAAAATAAATGGACTTTGCTCTAATAATGAGGCTGAGTATGAAGCTTTAATCACTGGTCTAGAAATCTTAAAAGACTTGGGGGCAAAGAACATAAAAATAAGAGGTGATTCTGAATTAGTATTGAAACAATTAACACAAGAATATAAATGTGTTAAAGAACACTTAGCAAAATATTTTGCTATTGCTAGTTCTTTGCTGGATTGTTTCGACCATATAGATATTGAACATGTACCTCGATTAGAGAATCAGGAAGCAAATGACATAGCTCAAATTGCTTCTGGATATAAAATGTCCAGAGAAAAGTTGGCACAATTGATCGAAATAAAAGAAAAAATGGTTTTACAAGAGCCAATATCTGAACAATTGTCAATGCCAAAACTTGTGGGGGCAGATGCTATACCACAAATAAATGGTGAAATGGGAGAATTCCCTGAAAATTTTCAAATTTTTACCATTGACAATTTGTCAGATAATGATTGGAGAAAGCCTATAGTGGATTATCTTAAGAATCCAACAGGAAATGTGGATCGAAAGATAAAATATAGGGCTTTATGTTACATAATTTATGCTAATGATCTTTTCAAGAAAACTGCTGAAGGAATTTTACTAAAATGCCTTAACGAAGCAGAAGCATATATAGCAATATCTGATATTCATAGTGGTACTTGTGGATCCCATCAGGCAGGGCATAAAATGAAATGGTTGTTGTTTCGGCAAGGGCTATATTGGCCTTCTATGCTAAAGGATTGTATAGAATATACTAAGGGTTGCCAAGAATGCCAAAGACATTCAGGAATTCAACATGTACCTGCAAGTGAACTTCACTCAATAGTAAAACCATGGCCCTTTAGGGGTTTGGCTCTAGACCTTATTGGTGAAATTAAGCCTGCTTCATAAAAAAATCAACGTTATATTTTAGTTGGAATATATTGTTTCACGAAATGGATAGAGGCCATTCCTTTGCCAAATATTGATCAAGAAGCAGTAATAAGTTTCATACAAAACCATATAATCTATAGGTTTGGGATTCCTGAAACAATCACAACTGATCAGGGTTCGGTGTTTACTGGACGAAAGATGCAGGAATTTGCCCAAGAGATTGGTTTTAAACTTTTAACTTCAACACCATATTATGCGCAAGCAAATGGTCAAATTGAGGTAGCTAACAAAATTATCATTAATTTGATAAAGAAACACATAGCCCAAAAGCCAAGAAATTGGCATAAAACACTAGACCAAGTGTTATGGGCTTGTAGAAATTCTCCTAAAGAATCAACGAATACTACACCATTTCGACTAACTTATGGTCATGATGCTGTACTACCGGTCGAAATTCATTTGCAATCAGTAAGGGTACAGAGGCAATTAGAAATACCTTTAGATCATTACTACCAAATGATGTCAGATGAATTAGTAGAGTTAGATGAGGAAAGACTTACTGCTTTAGAAATCTTGACAAAACAAAAAGAGAAAGTTGCTAGAGCATATAACAAAAAGGTTAAGTCTAAGTGTTTTAGTTTAGGAGAATTGGTTTGGAAAGTTATTTTGCCTATGGATAAAAAAGATAGAGTCTTAGGCAAATGGTCCCCTAATTGGGAAGGACCATTTAAAATTGTTCAAGTTTATTCAAATGGTGCTTATGAAATTGAAGAGTTAACTTTGGAAAAACGTACTTTGGGTATAAATGGAAAATATTTGAAGAAGTATAGACCTACTTTACTCGAAGTGCAAATAAACACAGAATAATACTTGAATATCAAAAATCAGATGGCATTCAAAAGTAAAAGCTTGCCATAAACCATGGACTTTGTTCAAATATTACAAGCAAAATAATGGTCGAAACATCTAACTATTGTTCAAAAAGGACATAAATCGAAAGACAGAATTACAAGGTGAAAAACTACAAGTCCTTAGTACAATCGGAATAGATTTTCTTCAGAGTAGCCATTTCTTTTTCCACTACTAAGTTCGAGCTCTCCAAAGTATGTATTTCATCAGCTACAACCTCTGCTGAACTAAAGACTTGCAAACCCTCTCTGCCTTTTTCATCAATAAGCTCTTGGGTCGAAGCTTTGACTTCACGTTCAAGCTGAGCCCTTGGGATTTCTTCCTGGATAATTTTCCTTCGATACTCCACAATCTGCTCCTCCAAGGCCTTGATCTGCTCATTGTAATGAGAAATCTTGCGATTGCACTCGTTAATACCACCTATGCCTTCAACCTCTTGAGCGCGCAACCTATCGACCTCAGCTTGAGCTTTCTGAGCCTTCTCATAGAACATAGCCTGGGCTTGCTTCTGAGTGGCCAATCTCTTTTCATTTTCATGTTTCTTCTGGACAGCTTTGGCAAATTGGTCAATAATGGAGCTAAGTTGGATAACTTTACCCAAAGTAGCTTCATCTGTCAGAGGATTGTGCAATTTCTTCAAGAAAGCCAACAAGTTGTATGCTCGAGTAGGCTCCTCTTCGAGTTGCTTCAACACATCTTGCTGAGCAAACTCAGTGGTTAGGCGCATAAGCAAAGAGTCCTGGCGTACCGTTGAGTTGATTTCAGCAGTAGAGGGGGCAGAATCACTTGCAGTACGCTCACTCGAAGTCTTCGATAAATTCTGCTTCTTGGAGAGCAGGAGTTTGAGGGTCCCCGCAGGATCAGATTTGTGCATTTTGCAAACTCCTCCTCTTGCATTCCAAGGCTTGCAGATAATCTTGAGGTCGAGGAGACTGAGACAAGCTCTGGACCACCAGCTGTGGCCTCAGGAATATCATCAGATTCATGCAAGGACTCCTGGACCGAGCTTGCTTGACAAGACTCATTTGAAGTGCTGGGAGGAGTGTATTTAATGCTTGATGAAGTTGGCATGGTAGCATGACCATCTTCACCAGTTTTGTCTTCGTGTTTCTCTTCTTCAGCATTTATTTCGACCTCTTTGGATTGTTGAGGCTCATCTTGCTTTTCTTTAATGGTTACCTCTTGGGGACTTGATTGTTTTTCTTCTGGAGAAGCATTGCCTTTCGAGTCGTCCTTTAAATTCAAAAGAAAACCTATTAGACCAAGTAAGAGTGAATAGAAAGTGAGACAAAGCAAGTAAGATAGTATTTACCTCCTTCCCTTCGACTGCAGTTTGAGCAGGTGCATCTTCACTCCTTTCAACATTGGGAATACTGGGCTCAGCATGTGGACTATCATTTTGGACTCCCTTGTCTTGCCCATCGTCAATTCCAACCTGATTCTCGACCGTTGGATCTTGCTGAGGTAAAGTACCTTGTGGGATGGATGCACCACCCTCTTCAGCATGTAAGGTTTGGTCCTCTTCGAACAATTCTTTAACTTCCTTAGGCCGGGGAGTGTCCTTAGGCTCAGGATTTTTACCTTCCTCTTCGCCATTGGAAGAGTGAATCCTGAGTGCCCTAGGCACTCTACTCTTTTTGACTACTGTTTTCTCTCTTACAGTAGTCCCAACCTTTTTCTCCCCGTCTTTCTTCTTCTTCTTTTTCTCAACATCCTGCTCTTTGTTTAGATTTTGTTGAACCTTGGAACCTTCGACTTGCTTCGCCTTTTTGGCCTCTTTGGCCATATGATCAGGGGCTTCCCCATCACTTTTATGAGAGGTCGAAGTCATAGGTTGTTTTCTTTTCCTGACAAGAGGAATTACATCCTCTTCTTCATCATCATCATCCTAAAACAAAGAGTTAGTGTTATGAAAAGCACAAGAGATAGTATGTTTGGCAAAAGATTTAAAGAGGTGAGTATCTTTACCTCAACTTCAACAACAGAAGTTTGTTTGGATTTCTTCGGCCCAACAGCTACACTCTCAGTGCTGCCCTTCCTTTTCTCACCCTAAGTGAATAAAGAAGGAGTCAGAAAGATTGATCGAAGCAATCTAGATAAAGAGGTATAAAATTAAAAGCATAAAATACCTTGGGTTTAGAGGTTTCGACCTCCGTTTTTATCTTCACTCCAGCAGGCTTTGCAACCTCGACTGAAGTTTTATAGGATCCACCATCTTGGACCACTGATTTGCCTAAAAAGTATACAATGATGTTTTATCAGTTTGTTATAAAAAAAATAAAGGGGCATAAAAGTGTTATAATACAAAGGAAAGTTAGAATTGAGATATTTACCTCGACCAGAGACAGCAAGTTTCTTTCCTAGAGCTGGCACTATGAAGCCACTATCAATCATGCCTAGTATCTGCGTAGCAGTACCAACAGAGTAGCGGGAGTAGTAGTTCTTCCACCAAGTGTTGAATCCATCTGTGCAATAGAAAGAAGCCTTGAGCTCGAATGGTTTGAAAGTATACTCGTACCGATCCACCATTCTCAAGTACTTCTTGTAATATTTCTCTGAAATGCCCGTACCCAACACCATTCGATCTTCTTTCTCAAAGAAGCTTTTTGGTCGAATCTGGGACATGCCAAATTGCCTAGCAACACAATTAGGCTGATATCCAACTAAGCCATATTGGTTTGCATTGGCCCCAATCCTGCATGAAAGGACTGTCTGTTCAAGATAGGCCCTCCACACTTCATTTACTTCATCCTCGTTGTCTGGATTAAACGCAGGGAAGTCTTCAGTAAACCACGCAGCACCATATTTGCGTTCAATGAAAGGTGCATGACGCGGGAGAAACTGTTCAAAGTTAAGAAACATCTTCATGTGCCTTAGAAAAAGGCTCCTTGTATCTTGGTCTAAAGATCGAGGGACCAACCTTGCTAATCTCTGTCCTTCGATTTCTCTATTATCTACCTCTTGTTGATAGTCATAAGGTACTATCAACCTCATCTCTGTCTCAAAAGTGGCATTAAGCCATAATTGTAATAACCAAATGGGTCCAGCAACGGTGAATTTCGACCCTTCTTTAGATGCCTTAATTGCATCACTCGCATTGCCCATCGCCTCATATAAGCTTGCCAGTAACAAATGTCCCAAGCTGAAGAGCCTCCCTTCATTGAGTTAAGAAGGCCACATGCTCTTCTATGGAAACTTCTTCTCCAACCTTGCCCATATTTTCTGCTATGTATTTGGAGAAGGTGTTTTTCTTGTAGTTCAGCTCAACCTTGTCTCCAGTCGCAGTTGGGTCGAAATGATCCCCAATAGGCCTAAGGCCTGTGATAACAGCCACATCCAAAAGTGTAGGAGTCAGCATTCCACACTTGAATTGAAAGGTGTTAGTTGATTTCTCATAGAAGTGGAGAGCAGCTATGAGCAATTCGGGCTTATACTTAGGGCCAGTTCGACTAAGTTGAATTAAAGGGTAGATCCCATAAGATTCCCAAGTTTCTTTAAACTCTTTTTCGACCCTGTCTAACCAGGGAATGTAGTCCTTGTGGGTAATGTAGGGTGAAGATCTAAACAACTTAATGGAGTTTTTTAGGTACCCAAAGTTATATGGGCTCGAATCAAAGATCCTAGGTTCACATGTTTTATATTGAGGGAAAAGAGTGTTCACCTCTTTCGATACAACTTCTGAATGTGGTGGGTAAGGGCCACCAAAAGCAAGTTGCTCCTTCTTCACTGAGAAGGGTATCATCAACTGTGCTGCCCAGATCTTTCTTTCTTCTTCGCTACCTGAAGGTTCAGGTACGACTTCCTCACCATTGTCCAAAATCATGGTGTCTTTCCACTTTCCAGCAGTGGGTATTTCAAAATCTTGATTAGAAGCCATTGATAAAAACTGGTTCTTGCAAGAAAAGTGTTTTAAATGGGTTTTTTGATTATAAACCGTGGAGAGTGATTGTTTGACGTTGAATCAGTGGCGAAACAACACGATTCACAAAGAAATAGTGATTAAACGGTGTGAAGTTGCAATTTAATGGAGTAATTAAGAGAAATTTTGCGAAGATGGAAGATGAACAGTACTGAGTTTGCAAAGAAAACTCTGAGTTTTGGAGAAGTTGGTAAAAGTGTTTCTTTGTTTTCTTGCTACTATTTATAGAAGAGCTTTTCTGTCTTCAATAAATAAAGAAAAAAGAAATTCAAATAATTTTCTCTTCAACTTCTACGCATGACAAGTCATCCACTATGCTAAAACCTAGGAGAAATGATGGATTGTGGGGATCAAGGTGACAGTTATTACTGTACATGACATAAGCGCCGTCATTGGTTATACTGTCAAGCACGTGGGTTCAATGGAAAATGCCTTTTACTTTCTCGTTCGACCACTCGATCGAAACAGGCATTTGGGGGCAATTTGTTAGCCCATATTTTTATTAAAATAAAAATATGTTCTAAATGCATGAATAAAGTAATTACGTTTAAATTACATGATTATTTTAAGAATTATTAAATGTGTTTGGTTTTAGAGCCAATGAATTTAATGATCAAATTATGCATGAACATGTAATAAATGTTCTATTACTGAACATTACTTATGAAAATTGTGTATTCTGCAGAATCCTTTCGATTTGGTCGAAGCTTCAGTAGGGTCGAAGCTTTTAATAGTGCAGAAGAAGAATGAACTTAGCAAAATATTCAAGAAGTGCATTGATGCTTCGACTTCGATAGATACAACGGCTAAAACAGAAGATAAGAAGGGATTCAAATTCAAAATACGTGTCAAAGACACGCGTCCTCTCTGTAGGTCTTAGACGTTATTAGCAGTTAGGAATTAGTGTCTATTGAAGGTGTGAAAATAACACAAGAAGGGGGGGGTTGAATTATGTTTGGGTAGTTTAAAAAATCTTCTTCTAAGTATTAAAACTTATCAGAGGTTTGCAGCGGATATAAAAACCAAACACTATCAACAGCTTCTGATGAATGTAAAGAGATAGGGAAAGAGAACGAGACAGGAAATTTTATACTGGTTCCCCTCACTGTAACACCCGTATTTATTTATTTCCATTTAATTAGACTTATTTTATTTGATTAGGTGTTAATTAGTCTTTTTGAGAATTTGGTGTGTTTTAGTGGTTAATCTTAGTATTTGGCTAAAAGAGGAAAGAGTAGGGGATAAGGAAGGAAGAATATATGAGTAGTGTGTTTTAAGGTAATAGTTGGATTTTAGTAAATGAGGAGGGATAGTTATGTCATTAACCATTTAGGTTTGAATAGAAACTTAGAATAGAGAGCAAGAGCTCTCATAACCACATTTGCTTGGAAGGAGGTAGAGAGAGAAAAGTGAAGAGAAGAGAAGAAGAAGGAGTAGAGGGTAGAAGAGAAGGAGTAGAGAAATCATCAATCAAGAGGTAAGAGAGTAGTTTCAATCCAATTTGAGATGATTCATAGAAAGGGGAGAAGTAATCTTCTCCATTCCCAAACTTTCTCATCTCTTGGTTGGGTGGGGATTAGGGAATGTGATTTTTCTTTTAAATGTTGATGAATGAATGTTGTTTTAAATCATATGATTATGTTATGTGAACTTCTATGATTTTATTCTTTTATCAACATGTTATGATATATGAACTTGCATGATTAAGCTTTGATGCAATAAATGGGTTGTTGTTGAAATATGGGTTTTCATGATTTAAAGAGTTTTCAAAACTTTGATATAAGTTGTTTATTGAGTTGTTTAAGAGCCAAAATAAGTGTTTTTGAGTAAGAACATGTTTATATATGTTATATATGAGTTATAGATTCAAATAAGTGCTTTTGGCTTTGAAAAAGTGATTTTTGGGTCAAAAACGCGTAAAAACGATTTTTTCCATCAGGTCCTCGCGCCCGGCGCAGCACTGTTGGCGCCCGGCGCCCAGAAAGGTCCAGAAATGCCATTTCGGCTCTGTCGATTGGCGCCCGGCGCAGTTGACTGGTCAACAGATTTGGCCAGTTGACTTTTGAATTGACTTTTTGACGGTTTATGCACCCGGAACCTATTCTTTACGATTTTTCGCGTAGAATCCATTTTTGATGTTAGTTTTTAAAGATCATGCTTGGATTATGCTATTTTGGTATATAATTGCAATACTTTGTTAATTGAATTAAGAACTTAGTATATGTAATTGAGTTTGAATTAATGAGTTGATGATTAACAACTTGGAATATGAGATAAACCTTATATATGTATATATATGATGTGTGTGTATGTATTTGTGTGTATGACCTAATGATGATATGTTTGAGGTGAATTGAAATGAATATAGGTTGTGTAGTACTATATTTCATTAGGGGATTTGTGGTGATCATCGTCAAGGTATATGTACATACATGCATCATAAGTCTATTTGTGGTGAGTCCTTCATGACTTAAAAATGAAAATGAGGTGAATGGGATATAAGTTTATCCTAAATGAGGTGAATGGTACCGCATGCATCTAGTGATGTCTAGGGTGACACGACATATAATTGTGACATTAGTTGCATTAGAGATTACGTGATTATGTGGTAATTGGTAATTGACATTATGCTTACTATAGTTGTGCTTGATTGACTCGAATGTGAACATGGTTATGTGTTTAACTAAATGGCGATGAGCGTGAGTTATCATTATTTAATGAATATGAAATGCATGTTACTAGACAATTTAGTTGTTTAGTCATATTATTGCTATTTCCATAATATGAGTGTACCCTATGCTTATGATTATGAACTTGGATTGTAACTAACTCTCTATTTTGTGTTTGTGTATGGTTTGGGTCCAGATTCTTCGCTTAAGGAGTCTACTTGAGACTTAGGAGATCGCTTTGGTGGCCAAGTTAGTCTAGCTTGGTAAGGTGTTGGTGTAGAGTTACCCTAGGTTCCCTAGAATTTAGGATTGCTCTGATAATTGTAACACTGTTGGGATTTAGTGTTATAGTCTCGTTTGTTTTGAACTTATGTATTAAGACCTTGCTATTTCGTACTTTATTATCTTAAGACTTGTTGATGTTATGAGTAGGTCTTCTTATATGAAGAACCTTATGGTTTTGTAATGTGTCTTACGACTATGCATGCTTGGTTTGAGCTTTATGAATCTATGCTATATTCATATGAATTATTAAATGCTTCCGTTGCGATACAAATGATTATATATGCATGCTTTGTATGATTTTATTTTCTTGTAACGCCTTAATTACTTGTATCGTATTTATTTTAAGCTAAGTAAATAGTATAAGTGGGTTATGGTGTTACAATTTGGTATCAGAGCAAGGTCGGTCCATATCGGATCAATTAGGATTAGAATACCCGTGTGCAACAAGTGTAGGTAAACACTTTTAGTACCTTAGTCTAACGTAAGGTTGGGTTTCTTTTTGGTTGATTGTTCAGGTAATGGCGGCTAATAGAGCAATGGCGGATGCAGTAACATACATGGCAAATGTTATGGCACAAGAGACGGCGGCAAGAACGGCCGAGAGATTGGCACAAGAGAACCTAAGGGGAAATGAGGATGAATTGAGGTTGGAGAGATTCTTGAAGAACAATCCACAAGCGTTCAAAGGTGGTTACAACCCCGAGGGAGCTCAAAAGTGGCTTGAAGGCATGGAGAAGATCTTTGGAGCCATGAGGTGCTCGGAGGTCCAAAAGGTGACTTTGGGAACCTACATGCTTCAAGATGATGCTAACTATTGGTGGAAGAATGCTTCTCAAAGACTTGGTCATGGTGGGGCCATGATCACTTGGGCCATCTTTAAGAGGGAGTTCTTAGTTAAGTACTTCCCGGCCGATGTGAGGAATCGGAAAGTGGTTGAGTTCATGGAATTGAAGCAAGGGAATTTGTCGGTTGCGGAGTATGCGGCGAAGTTTGAAGATTTGTGTCGGTATAGTCCACATTACAATACCGTGGAGGCGGAAGACGATAAGTGTGTGAAGTTTGAGAGTGGGTTGCGTCCCGACATCAAGCAACTCATTGGATTTTCGGAAATCCGCAACTTTGCTACCTTGGTGAATAAGAGCAATATTTGTGATTTGGATGGGAAAGCCAAAGCTAGTTACTACAAGGCGGCAAATGACAAGAGAGTCAAAGGTCAAGATCGTGGTAAGCCTTATGATGGAAAGGGCAAGGGCAAGATGGGAAATGGTGATAAGGGAAGGGGTAGCAATGAGAAATGTTTTAAGTGTGGAGCTTTTGGACATCGCTCTTATGAATGTACAAGGGGGGAGAAGTGCTATAATTGTGGAAAATTTGGTCACAAATCCGATGTGTGCAAAGAGAAGCCAACTTGTTTCAATTGTGGTGAAGTGGGTCATAAGAGTCCGGCATGCAAGAAACCTAAGAAAGCGGTTGGAAAAGTGTTTGCTTTGAGTGGAGATGGAGCGGATCAAGTGGATAATCTCATTAGAGGTACGTGTTTTATTTATGACACCCCTTTAATTGCGATTATTGATACCGGAGCGACACACTCCTTTATATCTTTTGAATGCATGAAGCGTCTTAATATTCCTGTGTCTGAAATGTCTGGTCGTATGGAAATAGAAACTCCTGCTAGTGGTACTGTGTCAACTCAACTAGTTTGTCTTAAATGTCCCGTAATAGTGTTTGGTAGATCTTTTGGCATGGACTTAGTATGCATTCCACTTAGTGGTATAGATGTGATTTTTGGTATGAACTGGTTAATCTTTAATCGAGTTCATATTAATTGTTGTGAGAAGATTGTTACATTCCCGAAATTGGAAGAAAGTCCACATTTGATGAATGAGAAGGAAGTTAGGGAATCCTTGAGAGAACATGGAGAGTTGTTTGTTATGTTTGCATCTTTGAAACTTGAAGGTGAAGTTAGAATCAATGAGCTACCGATTGTGCAAGAGTTCTCAGATGTATTTCCGGAAGATGTGTCAGATGTGCCTCCAGAAAGAGAAGTAGAATTTACTATTGACTTAGTACCCGGTACAAGTCCAGTATCTATGGCACCATATCGGATGTCGGCGTCAGAGTTGGGTGAATTAAAGAAACAACTTGAAGAGTTACTTGAGAAGAAGTTTATTCGACCGAGTGTGTCTCCTTGGGGAGCACCAGTTTTGTTAGTAAAGAAGAAAGAGGGAACTATGCGTTTGTGCATCGATTATCGGCAATTGAACAAAGTGACTATCAAGAATAAATATCCACTACCGAGGATCGACGATTTGATGGACCAATTAGTGGGTGCATGTATGTTTAGCAAGATTGATTTGAGGTCGGGATATCACCAAATTCGAGTTAAGGCGGAAGATATACCGAAGACGGCGTTTAGAACTCGATATGGTCACTATGAGTATGCGGTGATGCCTTTTGGTGTGACTAATGCACCCGGTGTATTTATGGAATATATGAATAGGATCTTTCATTCCTATTTGGATCATTTTGTGGTGGTGTTCATCGATGATATTTTGATTTATTCAAAGACCGAAGAGGAACATGCCGAGCACTTAAGAATTGTGTTAGAGACGTTGCGAGAAAAGAAGCTTTATGCAAAGTTGTCTAAGTGTGAGTTTTGGATGAAGGAAGTGTGTTTTCTTGGTCATGTGATTTCTAGTGGAGGTATAGCCGTTGACCCCGCTAAGGTTGATGCCGTGTTACAATGGGGAACACCGGAGTCCGTTTCGGAGATAAGAAGCTTTCTTGGTTTGGCCGGATATTATAGGAGATTCATTGAGGGATTTTCAAAGTTAGCTTTGCCTTTGACGAAGTTAACTAGAAAGGATCAAGCTTTTGTGTGGGATGGTGATTGTGAGAGAAGTTTTCAAGAACTTAAGAAGAGGTTGACTACCGCACCCGTGTTGACTTTACCCGATGCAAAGGAATCTTTTGGGGTGTATTGTGATGCCTCAAAAATGGGACTTGGGGGTGTACTCATGCAAAAAGGGAAAGTAGTAGCTTATGCATCAAGACAATTGAAAGTTCATGAGAAGAATTACCCTACCCATGATCTTGAGTTAGCGGCGGTTGTGTTTGTGTTGAAAGTATGGCGACATTATTTGTATGGTTCAAGATTTGAAGTGTTTAGTGATCACAAGAGTTTGAAGTATTTGTTTGACCAAAAGGAGTTGAATATGAGACAAAGAAGATGGCTAGAATTCTTGAAGGATTATGATTTTGAGTTAAGTTATCATCCGGGGAAAGCTAATGTGGTGGCCGATGCTTTGAGTAGAAAGTCCTTGCACATGTCTTCACTTATGATGAAAGAGTTGGATTTAATTGGAGAGTTTAGAGATTTGAGTTTGGTTTGTGAAACAACTTCAATAAGTGTGAAATTGGGAATGTTGAAGTTGACTAATGACTTTCTTGAAGATGTGAAGAGAGGTCAAAAAGAGGATTTGAGTTTGGTTGATCGGTTGACACCAAAGAAGCAAGGAGAACAAGTGAATTTCAACATAGATGAGTTTGGTGTGATAAGGTTCCGTGGAAGAGTTTGTGTACCCGACGTTCCGGAAATTAAGAAGAGTATTCTTGAGGAAGGACATCGTAGTGGTTTGAGTATTCACCCGGGAGCTACTAAAATGTATCAAGATCTTAAGAAATTGTTTTGGTGGCCTAAAATGAAGAAAGAAGTTGCGGAATTTGTGTATGCGTGTTTGGTTTGTCAAAAGTCTAAAGTAGAGCATCAAAAGCCGTCCGGCTTGTTGCAACCTATGTTTGTACCCGAGTGGAAATGGGATAGTATTGCTATGGATTTTGTGAGTGGATTGCCTAAGACTAAGAAAGGAAATGATTCTATTTGGGTGATCGTGGATAGATTAACCAAGTCCGCACATTTCATTGCTTTTAAGACGGGAACTTTGGTACCTAAGTTGGCGGAAATTTATGTTGAGCAAATCGTGAAGCTTCATGGTATTCCTTCAAGTATTGTGTCGGATAGAGATCCAAGATTCACTTCGAGGTTTTGGGAGAGTTTGCAAGAAGCGGTTGGTACTAAGTTGAGAATGAGTTCCGCTTATCATCCACAAACGGATGGACAATCGGAAAGGACTATTCAATCTTTGGAGGATTTGTTGAGAGCATGTGTGTTGGAGAAAGGAGGTAATTGGGATGAATGGTTATCTTTGATTGAATTTACCTACAATAATAGTTTTCATTCGAGTATTGGTATGGCACCATTTGAAGCTTTGTATGGGAGAAGATGTCGAACACCCTTGTGTTGGTATGAAACGGGAGAGAAAGTAGTCCTTGGACCGGAAATTGTACAAGAGACAACCGAAAAGATTAAGATGATTCAAGAGAAAATGAAAGCGACTCAAAGTAGGCAAAAGAGTTATCATGATAAGAAGCGAAAAGATGTGGAATTCCAAGAAGGAGATCATGTGTTTCTAAGAGTTACTTCAACTACGGGAATTGGTCGTGCTTTGAAATCAAAGAAGTTGACATCGAAGTTTATTGGACCGTATCAAATTTTGAAAACGATAGGAAGTGTTGCGTACAAGATTGCTTTACCACCATCATTATCGAATCTTCATGATGTGTTCCATGTGTCGCAATTGAGGAAATATATTTCGGATCCTTCACATGTGATTGTATCGGATGATGTTCAAGTGAGGGACAATTTGACGGTTGAGGCGATACCTTTGAGGATTGAAGGTAGAGAAGTCAAGAAGTTGAGGAATAAAGAGATAGCATCCGTGAAAGTTGTTTGGGGAGGACCCGCGGGAGGGAACGCGACTTGGGAGTTAGAGAGCAAGATGAAGAGTTCATATCCGGAGTTATTTCGAGGTAAATTTTCGAGGACGAAAATTCTTTTAAGAGGGGTAGAGTTGTAACACCCGTATTTATTTATTTCCATTTAATTAGACTTATTTTATTTGATTAGGTGTTAATTAGTCTTTTTGAGAATTTGGTGTGTTTTAGTGGTTAATCTTAGTATTTGGCTAAAAGAGGAAAGAGTAGGGGATAAGGAAGGAAGAATATATGAGTAGTGTGTTTTAAGGTAATAGTTGGATTTTAGTAAATGAGGAGGGATAGTTATGTCATTAACCATTTAGGTTTGAATAGAAACTTAGAATAGAGAGCAAGAGCTCTCATAACCACATTTGCTTGGAAGGAGGTAGAGAGAGAAAAGTGAAGAGAAGAGAAGAAGAAGGAGTAGAGGGTAGAAGAGAAGGAGTAGAGAAATCATCAATCAAGAGGTAAGAGAGTAGTTTCAATCCAATTTGAGATGATTCATAGAAAGGGGAGAAGTAATCTTCTCCATTCCCAAACTTTCTCATCTCTTGGTTGGGTGGGGATTAGGGAATGTGATTTTTTTTTTAAATGTTGATGAATGAATGTTGTTTTAAATCATATGATTATGTTATGTGAACTTCTATGATTTTATTCTTTTATCAACATGTTATGATATATGAACTTGCATGATTAAGCTTTGATGCAATAAATGGGTTGTTGTTGAAATATGGGTTTTCATGATTTAAAGAGTTTTCAAAACTTTGATATAAGTTGTTTATTGAGTTGTTTAAGAGCCAAAATAAGTGTTTTTGAGTAAGAACATGTTTATATATGTTATATATGAGTTATAGATTCAAATAAGTGCTTTTGGCTTTGAAAAAGTGATTTTTGGGTCAAAAACGCGTAAAAACGATTTTTCCATCAGGTCCTCGCGCCCGGCGCAGCACTGTTGGCGCCCGGCGCCCAGAAAGGTCAAGAAATGCCATTTCGGCTCTGTCGATTGGCGCCCGGCGCAGTTGACTGGCGCCCGGCGCAGTTGACTGGTCAACAGATTTGGCCAGTTGACTTTTGAGTTGACTTTTTGACGGTTTATGCACCCGGAACCTATTCTTTACGATTTTTCGCGTAGAATCCATTTTTGATGTTAGTTTTTAAAGATCATGCTTGGATTATGCTATTTTGGTATATAATTGCAATACCTTGTTAATTGAATTAAGAACTTAGTATATGTAATTGAGTTTGAATTAATGAGTTGATGATTAACAACTTGGAATATGAGATAAACCTTATATATGTATATATATGATGTGTGTGTATGTATTTGTGTGTATGACCTAATGATGATATGTTTGAGGTGAATTGAAATGAATATAGGTTGTGTAGTACTATATTTCATTAGGGGATTTGTGGTGATCATCGTCAAGGTATATGTACATACATGCATCATAAGTCTATTTGTGGTGAGTCCTTCATGACTTAAAAATGAAAGTGAGGTGAATGGGATATAAGTTTATCCTAAATGAGGTGAATGGTACCGCATGCATCTAGTGATGTCTAGGGTGACACGACATATAATTGTGACATTAGTTGCATTAGAGATTACGTGATTATGTGGTAATTGGTAATTGACATTATGCTTACTATAGTTGTGCTTGATTGACTCGAATGTGAACATGGTTATGTGTTTAACTAAATGGCGATGAGCGTGAGTTATCATTATTTAATGAATATGAAATGCATGTTACTAGACAATTTAGTTGTTTAGTCATATTATTGCTATTTCCATAATATGAGTGTACCCTATGCTTATGATTATGAACTTGGATTGTAACTAACTCTCTATTTTGTGTTTGTGTATGGTTTGGGTCCAGATTCTTCGCTTAAGGAGTCTACTTGAGACTTAGGAGATCGCTTTGGTGGCCAAGTTAGTCTAGCTTGGTAAGGTGTTGGTGTAGAGTTACCCTAGGTTCCCTAGAATTTAGGATTGCTCTGATAATTGTAACACTGTTGGGATTTAGTGTTATAGTCTCGTTTGTTTTGAACTTATGTATTAAGACCTTGCTATTTCGTACTTTATTATCTTAAGACTTGTTGATGTTATGAGTAGGTCTTCTTATATGAAGAACCTTATGGTTTTGTAATGTGTCTTACGACTATGCATGCTTGGATTTGAGCTTTATGAATCTATGCTATATTCATATGAATTATTAAATGCTTCCGTTGCGATACAAATGATTATATATGCATGCTTTGTATGATTTTATTTTCTTGTAACGCCTTAATTACTTGTATCGTATTTATTTTAAGCTAAGTAAATAGTATAAGTGGGTTATGGTGTTACACTCACAATCCGAGAGTACGTCCAGTCCCCTTGTACTACAAGAGAGTTCACTATAATCACAAAAGATTACAATTGCTCAAGCACACAAGCAAGAGACTTCCAAATTGCTCAAGTCCACAGACAAGAGACTTCCTAATGCTCAAGCACGCAGGCAAGAGACTTCACAAAACTAAAGAAAAGATAACAGAATCTGAACAAAGATATACAAATCAATGTTCAATAAAGTTATAAATACAACTCTTAAAACAAGACTTAACTTAGAATCTAAACAAAGAATTCTAAGGTTCAACTAATGAGTTAACAGAAGCTGAGACTTGAGTCTTGGATTTGAATATGAGTTCAAGTTGTATTTGATGTTTTGTGCTTTAGGACGTTTTTGCAGAGTAACGGCGCTTTTGAAATTGTTCAAAGTGTTGTTGTCCTAAAGCTTCAAATCTTCTCCTATTTATAGATGTTGGTGGAGCGTATAAGATTTGAATCAATTGCGTGAGATTGTGCCAGCTGGTATGTTGTACGAGATATATCCATATCTGGTAAACTTAGAATACGATCAATCTTGAAGGAGACGTTGTTGCCAAATCTGGTAAAGAAGTCGTACAAAAGTACTAACGTCACTACTGAGGATAAGATTGATTTGCCAGCTTTAGGAATGTCAGAACATGATGATGTACCAATCATGGTTGCAGGGAATGTTCTTCTGACATATAGGCTCTCACTGCTCTTATCAGAGTCTGATATGTCCCATATCAGAATCTGACTAGTAGCTTCTGAAAGGTAGCTTATGGCCAGCATGAAACGCATCTTCTGATGTTTTGAATCTTGGACAGAATCTGCTTATCCATTCAGAACTTCAAGAGTACATACAATAAACTTATAAACCTGCACACTTGTATGTAAATCATTAGTATACCCTATTGTATATTAATACTTTTGTTATCATCAAAACTTAAATGAGTCATGTCAGAACCTCTTTTGTTCCAACAATCTCCCCCGTTTTGATTGATGACAAACCCAGTATTAATTTACAATGGTTGTTGATTAAATTCATCATTCTTCTCTTAGGTTTGTGAGTTTTGCAAGCTCCCCCTAAGTTCAGTAATGATTGATTAAATCAGTTTAAAGTTTTTATTTGAATTTTGAACTAAAACTGATACACTAGACTCTCAGAGACTAGGTTTGCAAGCTCTCCCCCTAAGTCTGATACCCATAAAAGAAAATTGCACTTTTCTCTTATACGTACCATGTATCAGAAGTTCAAATTTCAACTAAAAATTTCCTTCAATAAATAACGACATAAAATAACTTATGGATTAACTTTGGTTTCAGTTTAACATTCCATAAAATTAATACTACTCTTACTCCCCCTTTTGTCAACAAACAAAAAGACAAAAAAAAAAAAAAAAAAAAACTGACAAGGTAATAAATGACATGTTTTAAAAAAAATAGTCAAAATATAGAGTTTCAAGACAGTCAAGGAAGTTACAACCACCCAATTTAATGGTTTGTCGTAAAACTTACACATTTGTCTGTTTTGAAAACACTATAAAAGGACCATAACCTTTGTCATTTCACTCAACACTTCCAATTCATTGTGATAAATAACAATGGAGAAGGATAGAAGAGTGATCAAAAGTAAGAGTGCTCAGGAGAAGAAGAAGAAGATGAAGATTCAACAAGATTCAAAGTCTAAGAAGAATCCTCAGAAGATGAAGGCTTCAACTTCTGCTCCTTGCAGAAACAACTATCAAACAAGGTCCAAGACCACACATCCAGAGCCTTCCTCAGAATCAGAATCTGAATGGGATCCTGATTGGATGGAATTTATGAGAACATATGTTCCTCCTAAGGAGTATAGCTCCTCTTCCTCTTCTTGTTCTACTCAGCTAGATTTAGAACTAGCTGTTTCTGATGTAGAATCCAAGTGAAAAGTTGATGTAAAACATATGTAGTCACAAATTTCTTATGAATAAAAGCTCAGTTATGAGGTTTTGAAGTCTTATTTAATATTTGTTTCAAAAACATTTATGCATGTAATGAATAAATAACTTAACGCATAAGAAAATAACACACAGAAAACTATTATATAATCTGAAATAAGAGATTATCCAAAACCAAATAATACATAAGCATGTTCAGAAAAGATACAAAAAAAAAAAAAAATTAAAAGTGCCAGAATCTAAGGTTGAGGTGGTTGAGAAGGAGGAGGAGGTAGACATCCATTGAGCATTTGAACTATGGAAGTAAGCAGAGCTTCATGTCTGTCAATCTTGCTTTCCACAGTTTCTTGACGTTGTCTTAGGATCAGAGCAAACTCAGGAGCATTTCTAGTTACCTCTTCAAATCTTGCTAGTTCAGCAGCCTCTCTAGCTTGAGCTTCCTGACGCTCTCTCTCAATTCTCTCCTCTTCCAATCTCTTTTGTTCAAGCTCTTCCTCAATCCGTTTCCTTTCTTCTTCTTCTTTTCTCTTCCTTTCCAACTCTTCGGCTTCTTTCCTCAAACTCTCTTCTTCTTCCTTTCTTGCCATTTCAATTCTGAAAGCCAAATCCTTCCTATAGGCTACTTTAGCAGATCTGATCATGTCCAGGAAGGTGGATTCCATAAGGTCAAACTCTGTTTCGACATGGCCATCATCAATAGATCTATTAGCAATAGCAGAGGTCATCCTCCTCATATTCTTGTCTACAACACAAAGATATTTGGTGATGTCATCTTGGGAAACATTTAAAGGTTCATTGGAAATCCGGGAAGGAAGATCAAGACGGGCTACAATGCAGTTATCAGAAAGATTTTGCATGAAGGCTTGAAGGTTTGGTGGAGAGGAAGTTGTTTCAGAAAATAGGTCTTTGTGAAGTTGGTAAAACCTTTCCTTTAAAGGAGTATCCAGGGCAGATGTGTTGATGTCATCCACATGCTGTGGTGAGTTGTCAACATCATTTACTGGGGTACACAGAGGATGGATTTCAACAACGTCATCAGAAGATATAGTATTTTCTGGTTGTGGAGTGGGTGGATGTTCTGGTATGGGTGAGTTATGATGTTCTGGTGGAGGTGAAGTATGTTCAGAAGATGGAATGGATGTTTGTGGGTTTTGTTGGTTAGGTATTGGTTGTTGTGATTCCTCATTATTTGTCTCTTGTCTAATGACAGAATCATTTTTGGTTTGGTGAGGTGAGGGTGATGGAGTTCTTTCAGAATCATTACCATCATCATGCTCTGGGATAGCAGCATGTCCAGAAGATGATGCTGCATTAATACTAGAAGTGTAAGATTCTGGAGGAAAATTAATGGGTTCAATGATGGAGGCAAACGGGTTTGATATTGGTTGATTTTCTGAAAGGTCAGACTCTTCCAGAGAATTAACTCCTTTAAAAATCTTATCAAACACTCGTTTAACTCTAATCATTGGGTTAAAATGATCCTTTCTGAAGACATCATAAGATCTTTGTGTGTTGTCAAGAAGACTAGGAATCTTACCATCAGCATTACCATAGATATGTAAAGAAGAATCCAGCTTGGCAACAGGAGGTATCTTCAGATGCATCTCATCAAAGTCTTTAGGATCCATTCCTGAATCATAGGTGTCTTTGAGCAAAGCATCCTTTTTCTCTCTTTCTGCAACAAGCCTTAAAGCTTCTTCCATCTCAGCTTGTTCTTTCTCTTCTTCTGTCACATCAGTCAACTTCAACTTCCTAACTTTGAGCTTTCTGGGAGCTTTACTCATTCCTTGAGAATTAGTCTTTGGAGAAGCTTGAGTTTTCGCCTTCTTGCTCACAGCTTGACCAGGACTCTTAACAGCCTTTCTTTTCTTAGCAACAACCTTAGAAGCAGGTGCTAACAGCCTCTTCTGTCTGATAGTAAGTCCTTGCACTTCACCAGAACCTACTTCAGCACCAAGACTCTTCAAGAACTTGGCATGATCTTCTGCTACCTTCCTAGCATTTCTATCACTCACATGAACTAGCCTGCACTCACCAATATGATCCTCAGATTCTCTGATCAGTACAGGATGTGATGGAGTGACTATATCAGCATTTTTCACCATTTTGAAATACCTAAGAGTGGTACTGTTGATAACTTTTGAACTAGTCAGAAAATTACCACAACCTGGGAAAAATGGTTTCACAGCATCCATCAAACCTGACTGTGCGAACATATGGCTCAACAGCCTAGCATGGCGAACAATAGTCTTCTTGGAGGTAATAGAGTCAATCAAGTGATGAAAGATAATCTTGCCCACATCCAAAAAGTTACCTTTACTGACATGGAAGGTGAAGAGTTTCTGGAGATCAGAAATTTGATCTGTGTTTCCAATCTTACAGAGAATGCTATCACTTAGGATCCTGTAGATAATCTTGTTGTCGTTGGTCCATTCAGGTTTTCCTTTAGCATTAAGTTCAGGTTTGAACAAGAAGTTGGCTATGCTTTCATCAACAGAATATGGTGCAATCAGAGGAAGACCACCACGAGGAAGACGCAGAGCCTCGTAAATATGACTTAATCTAATAGAAATCCTTATACCAGCAACAAAGGATTCTATCTCTGTAGCAACAAAAGGTCTTAAACCCATCTCCTGAGGAGTTTTACCTTTAAGTTCTGGGTTCTTAGCAACCATATCTTTCACTTTACGAATGAAAACGTCTTTTGTGATGACAGAAGCTTTCATCCAAAATTCCTTTACAGTATCAACATACGTAGGTCCATTGATTGCTTCGAAATAGTACATCATGTCCTGTCGCTCAAATCTCTCTTTGATTTGAGGAAAACCATTAGCCCTTAAACTTTCGAAATCAACTGGGGTTTCAATAGCACAGAATAAAATCCTTGTACTCATATGAGCGTTGATCCTTAGCGAAGATGGAGGGGTTAGAGTTTTCTGGTTCGATCATACATGCAGCAGCTTTGAAAGAAGATGAAGAAGCCATAGATGAAGATGAACGATTTAGGGTTTCTAAGGAGGGAGAAAGAAATATCTCTGTGGTTTAGAGAATGAAAGTGTAGGTAGTGAGAGTGCAAAAGTGTGAATGTGTACAGTCAGTGTGTTTAAATAGATAGATTGGCGCAAAAGAAAGTACACATATAAGGGGTAAAAGAGTCATTCTATCTTTAGAAAGGGATTAGGAATGTTAATCATCATTAACCAACTTCTTTAACTTACCAAAACAAGACACGTTTAATTAGAAGTTTACTTAAATGACTGACACGTAATATAAGGAAAACGAACCGTTTATAAGACATTTTAATTACGCGCCAGTACTATTCTTCATTCTAACAGAGTCTGATAGTTTATCAGAAAATGCTTTCATCACAACTTCTGATACAGAAGGTTCTGATGATTTCATCTTCTGATTACTATTAGATTCTTTCAACACAAATTTTATCAAACAGAGTCTAAGTCATTCAGAAATTTCCATCATATTCAGATTCTTTTTGATATAATCAAATCGTTCAACAGCTAAAGGTTTTGTAAAGATATCAGCCCATTGATTTTCTGTCTCAATGAACTTAAGATCAATTACACCTTTTTGAACATAATCTCTTATGAAATGATGTTTAATTTCTATATGCTTAGCTCTAGAATGTAAAATAGGGTTTTTAGAAAGATGAATAGCAGCAGTATTGTCACAATATAAAGGAATATTGTTACTGCTCATTTGATAATCTTCTAATTGATATTTCATCCAGAGTAGTTGTGTACAACATTTAGCTGCTGATATGTATTCAGCTTCTGCTGTTGACATAGCTATGGTGGTTTGTCTTTTACTAGCCCACGAAATCAAATTCTCACCAATGAACTGGCAATTGCCACTGGTGGATTTTCTTTCAATTCTATCACCAGCATAGTCAGCATCACAGAATCCAATCAGCTTGTAATCATTGGATTTCTGATACAGCAATCCAATGTTACAGGTAGCTTTCAAATACCTGAAAATCCTTTTCACAGCAGTGAAATGGGACTCTCTAGGATCTGATTGAAATCTTGCACACAAACATACACTAAATAATATATCAGGTCTTGAGGCAGTAAGATAAAGAAGAGATCCAATCATACCTCTATACAGCTTCTGATCAACCTTGCCTTCAGATTCTTCTAAGCCTAGACTTGATGTAGGATGCATTGGAGTATTCATGGGCTTGCAATCTTCTAAATTGAATTTCTTCAGAAGATCCTTTATGTACTTTGACTGATGAATGAAGGTTCCTTTTTCTGTTTGATTAATTTGAATTCCAAGGAAAAACTTCAATTCTCCCATCATACTCATTTCAAATTCATCCTGCATAAGCTTAGAGAAATTTTTGCACAAAGTAGCATTAGTTGATCCAAAAATGATATCATCAACATATATTTGAACGATCAAAATGTCTTTCTTAAGGGTCTTTCTGAATAATGTATTATCAACTTGACCTTTTTCAAAACCATTGTCAACTAAGAAAGTACTCAGTCTCTCATACCATGCTCTGGGAGCTTGTTTGAGTCCATAGAGTGATTTCTTGAGTTTGAACACATGATCTGGATTTGTTAAATCTTCAAATCCAGGAGGTTGTTTGACATATACTTCTTCAGAAATAAAACCATTTAGAAATGCACTTTTCACATCCATTTGATATAAGGTAATACCATTATTAACTGCATAGGAAAGAAGTAACCTGATTGCTTCCAGTCTTGCTACTGGAGCATATGTTTCAGTAAAGTCAATACCCTCTTGTTGACTATACCCTTGAGCAACAAGTCTTGCCTTGTTTCTTGTTACTTCTCCTTGCTCATTCAGCTTGTTTCTGTATACCCATTTTGTTCCAATAATGTTCTTATGCTTTGGTTTGGGTACCAGATCCCACACATCATTCCTTTTGAACTGATTCAACTCTTCTTCCATTGCAACTATCCAAGCATCATCTGTTAGAGCTTCATTTGTTGTCTTAGGTTCAATCAGGGAGACTAGTCCAAAGAGAGATTCTTCATTTCTGAAGTTTGATCTTGTTTTTCTGGGACTATCTTTGTTTCCTAGGATAAGCTCTTCAGGATGAGAAGATTTGTACTTGAAGGTGTTTCTTGGAGCATTAGTTGCTTGAGAGTTGTTGTCAGAAGTTTGATGATCTTGAACATTATCAGAAGATTGATTTTCTTGAACATCAGAGTCTTCATTAGGCTCTGAGTGAACAATATATTCTGGTGCTTCATCTTCTGAATCATTAGATCCTGAAATATCTATAACAGGCTCTGACTTTTTATGATCAGGCGCTTTGTCATCAAACTTTACGTGCATTGATTCTTCAACAACTTTTGTTTCAGAATTATACACTCTGTATGACATGGAGCGTTCAGAATATCCAATGAAGATACCCTTACAGGCTTTAGAGTCAAATTTCTTTAGATGGATTTTATTGTTCAGAATATAACAAGTACAGCCAAACTGATGAAAATAAGAAATATTGGGTTTTCTATCCTTGAATAATTCATATGTTGTTTTATTCAAAATAGGTCTAATATAGATTCTGTTTTGAATATAACAAGCAGTGTTAACAGCTTCTGCCCAAAAGAATTTTGCCAGATTGTTCTCGTGCATCATGGTACGTGTCATTTCTTGTAAAGATCTATTCTTTCTCTCTACAACTCCATTTTGTTGTGGAGTTCTAGGAGATGAAAATTCAAGGAGAATTCCATGTTCTTCACAGAATTTTTCAAAAGGTTCATTTTCAAATTCACCACCATGATCACTTCTGACTTTCAAAATCTTGGAATCTTTTTCATTTTGAATTTGAATGCAGAAGATGCTAAACACTTCATATGTTTCATCTTTAGATCTAAGAAATTTAACCCAAGTCCATCTACTATAATCATCAACAATGACCAATCCATATTTCTTACCACTAATTGAAGCAGTGCTAACTGGTCCAAAAAGATCAATGTGTAAGAGTTCTAAAGGTCTAGATGTGGAAACAATGTTCTTATTTTTAAAAGAGCTTTTGACAATTTTTCCTTTCTGACAAGAGCCACAAAGTGAGTCTGAGTGATAATCAATTTTAGGAAGGCCTCTGACAAGATTGTCCTTACTAAGCTTAGAGATTAATCTCCAGTTAGCATGACCCAATCTCTTGTGCCAAACCCATTTTTCATCACTCAGTGTCAGAAGACAAACCACTTGTTGTTCTTTGAAATCAGAAAAATTGACTTTATAAACATTTCCTTTTCTAGATCCTTTAAAGACAATGGATTTATCAGAGTTTCTGATTACAGTACATGAATTCTTATTAAACACAACATTATAATTACTATCACATAATTGACTTATGCTAAGTAAATTATGATGTAATCCGTCTACTAACCAAACATCTGAAATAGAAAGGGAGGAATTACTCACTGTACCTATACCAGTGATTCTTCCTTTCTGGTTCCCACCAAATCCTACTGTTCCTCCCTCTTGCTGATTCAGGGTGTGGAACAAGAGCTTGTCTCCTGTCATGTGTCGAGAGCATCCACTGTCTAGATACCAGGAGCTTTCTCTTTTTCTTTGGGTGCATACCTGCAGTATACATTATTTCAGATTTTGGTACCCATATTCTGATGGGTCCTCTTTGGTTAGTCCTGAGAACTTCATTCTTCTTCTTCTTATAAGGATCAGATTTTCTAGAGTCAACTTGGCCTTTTTGAAATTGTTTAGGCCTTAGTTGTTCTTTAGATTTCCCTTTTGATTGTGCCAGAGAACTAGTTGCTAAGTTTGCCTTAGAAGCACTAATGCCTTGATTGTTAACAGGCTTTGATGCTTTAATAGCTTTAACTTTAGCAGACTTAGATACTGAAGTGATTGCAGTTTTGTTCTTAGAAAGCTTAGGTCCGGAAGATGGATGATCTTCTGATATCTTATTTTGAGATTCTGCAATCACAGGAGCATCTGGCACAGTCACAGGTTCTGATCCCTTTTTAGAAGAAAAAGAATAAGGTCCAGAAGCTGATCTAAAAACAGTGTTACCTGTGTTCCCTTTATCAGAAGATGAAAGAGAACCAAGTCCACGTTTTTTGTAATAATTGCAGCTTCCACCATGTATCATGGAAGTTACTCTAGTTTTGTCAATGTTATGATGAACAAACTCTTGAAGAGATACTTCGTACTCATCATAGGGTTTGTGACATGATCTGCAGCCAGTTTCAAGCACTTTTATAGTCTTAAGAGATTTTTGATAATCTGCTTGAATATGGTTGACCTTATCATTGAGCAGTTTAAATTTTTCTTTGAAAACATCCAGCTCATTTGATTTTTCCATGTACTTTGTCATAACATCTTTCAAAGCTTTAGTAACTTGAGAAGAAGATAGTTTAAAAATTACCTCATCAATATCATCAGTGTCAGACTCTGAATCACTTTCATTTTCTGTTGCTCCAATAGCCATCAGAGCAAGATTTGCTTCCTCAGAGTCTTCATCATCAGATAATTCATTTATATCTTCCCATGTAGCCATCAGACTTTTCTTAGCTTTATCTTTGATATAACTTTTTCTACCTCTGCCCTTTGAGTTGTGATCAGGGCAATCGGCTATGAAGTGTCCAGGCTTTCCACAATTGAAACAATTTTTGGAGTCGTCCTTTCTGTCCTTGTTGTTTGTGTTCCTTACACCAGATCCTTTGCTAGAATAATTTTTGCCTCTCCTATTCCACTTCTGGAATTTTCTTGACAAGAAAGCAAACAAGTCATCGTCTGATCCACCTTCTTGATCATCTACAGAAGATTCCTCAGCTTCTGGCTCAACAATCTTAGCCTTTAGAGCCTTAGATGGAGTTGAAGTTGATGGTAGAGCCACTGACTTTAACTTCTTCTGAGGCTCATCAGCAGATAGCTCAATCTCATGACTAATGTGAGAGCTTATCAGCTCTTCTAAGCTAAGAGTGTTTAAGTCTTTAGCTTCTTGGATAACAGTTACCTTAGGCCTCCACCTTGAAGGTAAGCTTCTCAGAATCTTCCTTACATGATCAACAGTTGTATAACTTCTCTTCAGAATCTGGAGTCCTGCCACTAGGACTTTGAATCTAGAAAACATAGTTTCTATATTTTCATCATCCTTCATCTTGAAGAGTTCATACTGTTGAATCAGAACAGTAGCTTTTGCTTCTTGTACTTGCTTGTTTCCTTCATAAGTGGAACATAGAGAGTCATAAATACTCTTTGCAGTAGATTTGTCTGTGATCATCAAATAATCATTGTGATTTATACAACCAATCAGAATATCCTTTACTTGATGATGCTTCTTGTATGCCTTCTTATCCGTTGGAGTGAACTTCTTTCTTTCTTCAACAGAAAGTTTCCCTCTTTCATCAAGACCAGTGAATGAAACTCCTTCCTCAACAATATCCCAAAGCTCATCATCCAGTCCAATGAGATGACTGTAAATTCTATCTTTCCACCATGAAAACGTAGAGCTATCACCATTGAACTTAGGAGCTTTGTTGTTGGATCTTTCATTGGTATCGTAGTCCAGAGGAACAGCATTCAAAGATGGTTTAGAAGGTCCTTCAGCCATTGTGTTTTTCAACAGGAAACTGTCTCACTGTTAGGTGATAAAACCAGAACCGGGCTCTAGATGCCAATTGAAGGTGTGAAAATAACACAAGAAGGGGGGGTTGAATTGTGTTTGGGTAGTTTAAAAAATCTTCTTCTAAGTATTAAAACTTATCAGAGGTTTGCAGCGGATATAAAAACCAAACACTATCAACAGCTTCTGATGAAAGTAAAGAGATAGGGAAAGAGAACGAGACAGGAAAGTTTATACTGGTTCCCCTCACAATCTGAGAGTACGTCCAGTCCCCTTGTACTACAAGAGAGTTCACTATAATCACAAAAGATTACAATTGCTCAAGCACACAAGCAAGAGACTTCCAAAATGCTCAAGTCCACAGACAAGAGACTTCCTAATGCTCAAGCACGCAGGGAAGAGACTTCACAAAACTAAAGAAAAGATAACAGAATCTGAACAAAGATATACAGATCAATGTTCAATAAAGTTATAAATACAACTCTTAAAAACAAGACTTAACTTAGAATCTAAACAAAGAATTCTAAGGTTCAACTAATGAGTTAACAGAAGCTGAGACTTGAGTCTTGGATTTGAATATGAGTTCAAGTTGTATTTGATGTTTTGTGCTTTAGGACGTTTTTGCAGAGTAACGACGCTTTTAAAATTGTTCAAAGTATTGTTGTCCTAAAGCTTCAAATCTTCTCCTATTTATAGATGTTGGTGGAGCGTAAAGATTTGAATCAATTGCGTGAGATTGTGCCAGCTGGTATGTTGTACGAGATATATCCATATCTGGTAAACTTAGAATACTATCAATCTTGAAGGAGACGTTGTTGCCAAATCCGGTAAAGAAATCGTACAATAGTACTAACGTCACTGTTGAGGATAAGATTGATTTGCCAGCTTTTGGAATGTCAGAACATGATGATATACCAATCATGGGTGCAGAGAATGTTCTTCTGACATAACGGCTCTCACTGCTCTTATCAGAATCTGATATATCCAATATTAGAATCTGGTCAGTAGTTTCTGAAAGGTAGCTTCTGGCCACGTACACACAGCATCTTATGATGACTTGAAATTAGGTCAGACTTTGCTTCACCATTCAGAACTTCAAGAGTGCATATAATAAATTTGTAATCTTGCACACTTGTATGTAAATCATTAGTATACCCTATTGTATATTAATACTTTTGTTATCATCAACACTTAAATGAGTCATGTCAGAACCTCTTTTGTTCCAACATGCTAAAGCTTTGAACAAATTCTGTAGAATTAAGTTGAAGATGTAACATGAATATATTGCGGAGCTTAATTCTTTTCAAGAGTAATGCTAGGGACACACTCTATATAATAACATGTTGATGTTTGTGGTTTATTATATAATTATATTCTATGTAAATATTATTTATAAAAAAACAATTGTATAACTTGAATTAAATGTCAAAGTACGTATGATAACGTGTCTTAGAATAGTGTCTTTTCCGCGAGAACAATTTTTTGGAGATTTGAGTTTGTGGGTATAAATAAGGAACCTTGAGAAGATGAAGGCTTTAATTTGTTGGGAAAATGGGGCTCATAGACATAAAAAAATTCACATTCACATATGTTTTTGAACATTACAACCTGCTATATGACAATGATGATAATAGTCTCATTATTAGTGATAACATCGGTCTTTGTGATGGTGGTAACTCTGGTCTTTGCAATAGGGATCATAATAGAGTGTGACATGGGCAACAAGAATTGATAGCGGAAACGACGACAAACTTGTTGTAGCAATCAACTTTTGCAATATATACTCAACAAAACACGATCTACGTATAATATGGAGAGAGAATGATCAAATCTCTGCCAATTGTTTCTTGACCATCCTTAATTCGGTTTATATACTCAAATTGATTTGGTTTATCTACTCTATATTGAATAGTTTGATGTATTCAAATTAGAACTATATTTTAAGATGATATAAGGTCATTTGAAGAAGAAAAGTTTCAAGGGGGTTAAGGTAAAGCCACACATTGAATTTGATATTAAAAGGCTAAAAGTAGGGGTGAGCACGAACTCGCAACCCGACTCGAAACCAACATAACCGCCAACATATGGAAACACTTGATCGGGTGTGGGTCGGGTCTCGGGTAAAAAATTGTGAAAAATTGGTCATGAACGGTTGTATACGGGCGGGTGCGAGTCTCTAATTTATCTCTTCATAACCGAGATGTGATAGGAGATGTGAAAGATAATATTCTAGATTTATAGTATTAATTTTTACTTCTCATCTACTATTTATTATTGTCGTTGGATTAACAAATTTGAAACAAAATAATTGCATCTCATCATTTTTATTGTATCATTTGATGCAGTGTGTACGAAATATTGAACTATTTGAAGAATAATATTTTTTTAATCAATGAAATTTTAGATGTAACAACAAAGTTTCAATGTAACCCGTTAAAATTAACCCGCTATACCCGTCACCCGTATGACCCGAACCCGAACAAACCCGACCGATGCTCACCCCTAGCTAAAAGCAATGTATGGAATAGCTTCTGAAATGTTAAATTAAAGTGGATTTGGCTGGGATGAAGAGAAAAAGATGATTATGGTGGACAGGCCCGGCCCAGAGGCAGTGCAACTAGGCCTGCAGCTCTGGGCCTCAATATTATAAGGGCCTCAGTTTTTTTTCTTCTGACCAATCATTCGTGTTAACCAATAAATATGTTTACAGTAAAAAAATATTAGTAAATCTCAATTGGTGCAGCGGTTGAACACATCTGTGTTGTGTATCAAACATGTGTTTGTTCATGTGTTTGACGCCCACATGCCACATTTTTTAACTTTATGTCATTTAAACATTTTAAGTTATTATTTTCTTTTATTAAATGGCATGGGTGACAATTTAAACTACCGTAACAAACATGGATAATCTCAAACTCAATGACACAACACTTAACTTTTTTTTTTATCTTGATTGAGACAACGCTTACAATTTTGTAGTAAATTTTAGAAACTTAATGAATATATTATTTATAAATAAAATTACTCTATAATACAAATGACTTCACTACTTTATTTTAAAAACACTATATCTTATTATTTTTTGAAAATAAAAAATGAAATTGCAATTTTTAATAAAAACATTATCATTTTTAAATAATATGAGTTTGAAGGTGTATTTGGTATTATTGATTATAATATGATTGTATTTTTTGAATTAAAAATATATTAATATTACTAAAATTATTTTCTCTTAAAAGGGCCTTTATATTCAATTCGTTCGGGACCTCAAAATACCTCGGGACGGCCCTGATGGTAGATAGCGACAGGGGCGTCTCCAAGTTTTTGGAGGCTCTGTGCAAAATATCAAAGTGGCCCTTTAATAATAAAAAAAAATGAAGTAATGCATCACTTTTTATTTTATTAATAATAATTAGAAAGGAAGTATGGTGTGTTTTGGGAACAGGGAGAACCGGTTGCCCATTTCAGTATTTTAAAATAAAGGTGACGTGGCCCAATAAGGAAGAGAGTGTTCAATTGAGTGTGTTAGAGAGTGTGTCCCTAACATTACTCATATATATATGTTATGAAACTAATCTAAATATGACAAAGAATATAGAACAATAGAGATGAAGGAGAGAAAGAGAGAAGAATAGACATTGTATTATTCTATTCAAGTGTGTCATTACATGATAATATAAGTCCTATTTATAGGACAATATAATGGCCCGGTGGAATGGGTCAATGTTTAATGGACATTTATTAGAATTATTCATAACACTCCTGTAACATCCCAAAATTTAATTAATGGTAGAATATTAATTAAATTAGTAATATCAGAACTTAATTGGAAATTAAGTGACCAACTCAATTACATTAATAATCCTACGAAGTTATATGTGAGAAAATTTAATCAATGCCCTCCATTTTCTACCCTCTCCCACGCCCCCTCAAGTTCTCTAACACCCCCCACATTGTTGTATTTTTTCTATTTAAGACAAGGACTAATACCAAGCCTTTACTCATTTCTCATTCTTTTAAAAAGTCAGTAGAATAAACCCACCCTTCCTTTCCTTCCCTCTCACGCTCAACCCCATTTTTCATCTTAGCCTCAAGAATCCAAAACCTCCCTCTTAAAGAATCACTCTACAATTGATACAAGCAAGTGAGCAATAGCAAACCCCATTTCAGCCCCTTCTCCTTGTGCTAACCGTATTCCACCCTTTTACCAATCTATGGAGAAATTTTAAGAATTGGGAGAGTGAGTGGCTGCATGTGCAATGGGTGATTAATTTCAAGCTCTTGGGTATTCATGGATTCAGAAGTAAGAGCAAATCAACTAATTCCATTCCTTTTCTCCTTACCCTCTTTAATCCTCTAAGCTTAAGTTCTTAAATCTTTCCTTGTTATGATTGCATGTGTATTTATGCCTTCATATTACTACTCTGAGAGGATCTATGGGAATGGGCTAGAAGATGTGGGTACGGTGGAAGGTTGGATGTTGCAGAATCACGTTTTCCACCCCTGTCATGCTCGCCAAAGCGAGCTGCTACTCGCCCAGCGAGTGCAGCAGGATGCTGCCTGGGGCCTGATGGTGCTTGCTGGTGCCTGCTGCTGCCTGCTGCTGCCTGCTGCCTGCTTCCTGCAGAGTGCTGCCTGCTCCTAGCAGCGTGCTGCCTGCTTCCTGCAGAGTGTTGCCTGCTCCTAGCAAAGTGCTGCCAGCTTCCAGCAAGGTGCTGTCCCTCCCTCGTGAAATCCTTTTCCAGCATGGTGAGTTATTCCTAAAACCCTATTTGTTCCTCTTTCAAGTTGTCTGGTGATGATTCCATGATCTTAACCTAATCAAGCCTTAGATTTCTCATGATTCCTTTTCTTTGTTGTTGATCAAGCAAATCAATTGGGGTTACAAGTGAGTTGGTGCAGAGAAGATGTGGCTGTAGCTGAGCTCTATGTCAGTTAAAGCTTCATATCAGGTGGGTTCCTTAGGATAGTGTAGCTAGTCCCCTTGAAATATTAATTATGCATGATAACATTAGGAATTTAGGAAAATATTGTGCGAGAGGGATTAGATCCCAAATTCCTCTCCGTTCTATTTTATATTATGTTAATTATCTGTTAATGCACTGTCTAAAATGAGGGTTGTAGGTGTTAGTTTGAAATATCATGATTTCTGCAAAACAGGGCAATTCTGCATGAACTCGCTCCAGCGAGTAGTTGGCGAGCGTTCATGGCGAGCTGGGTTCTGGGCTGATGAAACTCGCCATGGCGAGCTACTGCACGCCACAGCGAGTTGATTTAGGTCAGGACCTATAATCTTGCCATAGTGAGCTAGTGACTCGCCAGAGCGAGCTTGTACAGAATAGTCCACATTTTAGAATTATTCTTGAAACTTCAAACACTCATTTTATACCCTCATTAGAGTCAGATAATTTGCATTAATGTAAATGACATAATGTCGAATAGCATGTTAGGCACATATAATCTTTAGGGTATAACCTAGAATTATTAGGATTGTATGCTCCCCGGGATTTTGGGAATTATGGTAGTAAGAACACAATTTAGTGTCAGTCATTATGGGCGATTTATTATATCGCAAACATGGACTCCCAATGGGATACTCCATTAGGTTATGTATATGTGAGCTTCATGCCGTGACCGAATCGGTTGACGGATACATCAGGCCTCTGAGACATGCTCACCTCAGAGTGTCCTTGTGTTTAAAATGAATAAGATTCAGTTAATCTGTGATACACCTTTACGTTATGCTATTATGATTTATGCTATGATTAGTATTATACGACTGATTAGGTGCCCCCGGTGTAGTCACCTCTAGGAGGGTAGTATGACTCACTGAGGCTTAGTAGTCTCACCCCATTCCAAACAATTATTTTTAGGTAAACAGGATATTCGGAGCAAGGACCAGGTAGGAGGTCGACAGTTGGAGCTGAGCTTGGATTGTCTGCCTTGAAGACTTTATTTCTTCTTCTTGCTTTCTGTTTATTATGTTTACTCAGAATACTAGCTATTTCCGCTGTAATTCATTCCTTAGTTACTTGTCTCTGAAACAAGTTGTACCTCGTGTTTATTTAAATCAAAAATTTAATTGTACTCAGATCCATTATGTATGTCTCGACTAAATATTCTAGGTATTTTAGTTGGGGCGTAATAATTGGTATCAGAGCAGGTCGATTCAGTATCGGACCTTGCCATGAGTCAGAACAATTCCTTCTTAAACAATACAAACCCTTTGGATCTGGACTGTTTACGCGGAAATTGTCGCGTGCTGAGCCTCATCAACTCAGTATTGTGTATGGTAGGCAGTGTATTATGGTTTAGAACTGAAGTGAACTCTGATATTCCAGCATTAACATCGTAGTGAGGCGCAATCAAGGAGCTGTCACTGGAGGAAAACCTTATAAGTGGATTTTGGAACAGTGGCAGATGGTGCCACAGGAGTAAGTTGCGTAACACAAGACATGAGTAGAGGTTGTAGCTTGAAGGAAAGTAAGTGTATCCTTAAGACTGAAGTGCGCAGTGCACAACAGTATTCCACTGACACAGTGTGTCAGGTGAATTTTCTAAGCCTGGAATTACCCTACCCTATCAAGGGGCTAAGTCCAACCAAGTTTAGGAATCCATCAACAATCTATACCAGTAAGCAGTCAATCACTCTAGTTAATACTTGGGAAGTATGAGTGTTGTATAACGTAGAAATTGGAAACCACAGAATAACTTTTCTCAAATCTGTTTCACTCGCTTAGCGAGTAATCACTCGCTGCAGCGAGCTTAGCAGACTGCAACTGCCACTTGTTGCTGCCTTACTCCATGTTCAACTATTTTAGTCTTCGTGGTTAGCCCTCAGCCCTTATATAATCTTATCATCCTACCTTTCGAGCTTTAGGATAAGTGACTCGTAACCACCTTGTATGCATAAGGACTATTGAGGATATGCCTTTAGACATAACACCAGAAGATGGAAACCAATGATCCTATTAGTTACTAGGGACTTAACCAAAATTCTCCTAGGACAAATAGTTGAACTGCAAGTGAGAAAATTCACCCGTGTTAGGAAAATCTAATGGACCTCCCACTTGTTCAATTAAATCTGAGATCACTATCTAGCTAGCATATCCCAAGATTTTCCAACCTCGATGTTCTCAATGGAAAGAGGACGCACTCCTTTATAGTGAACCAACACTTGAGATAGGAATGAGTTAACCAAGCCTTCTACTAAAATGTCTAGTTATCCCGAGTAAGTGAGAAAACTCCTATACATTAAAAGGTTAGGTAGCCCTGGGCCAACTCCTTTGACTCTAGAAACCTATAATTGAACTGAACCATTAGAGACACAGTCTTAACTAGTTACCACAGTTAGAGTTCCCTTATATTGGTACCACATCCACGAGACGCGTTAAGTATTAGCACATATAAGTAATTAGAATAACCAAACTTAGCATAGTGGACCTGACGTACATCATCGTAACAGGAATCAAATAAGGACTTAAGCAACGTTTAGCAGTAGAGATTTAAAATCCAAACTTCCTCCCTAAACCATTAGTCATCTAGTGCGAGACAGGAACCCTTAGGTACCCAGAAGTTTGACAGATCTATGCCTACCCCATGAGTTTTAAGGAACCAATCATCGACTAGATTAACAGATAGTAAATCTCAAGTAACCACACCAGCCACCAAGCTAGTCTATAGAACATTATCACCAAACAATTAAAAGTCGATAATAGAACCTAACCTTGTAAGTTTAAACATACCTCCCATCAAAACTAAATCCTTTTAGACCATACCGTACCTAAGATGACACGTTAGATACCATCACCCATATGTTCCTAAATCAGAAACCCAATATAGTTAATCTGTTACATATTCCAGTAATAGAGACTTTGAGATGGACCACATAAGTTAAAGAAACCAGGACTAGAACATAAGCACATTTTAGTATCCATTCAAGGTCGCTTTATTAGACTACCCCTTTAGGATACCTATATTTTGCACGCTTTTACCACAAACCTATTAAGTAAACACCTAAGATTATTCCTTTTAGATGTCAGTGACTTGGATTAACCTATCATTAATTACCAGTAGTCGCATCAGATTAAGTTTAGTTAGTATAACCGTTAAGTATTACCGTTAGCACTATTAGTTGCCGAGTCGATCCGTAATTACCTTGTCATTAAATAGCTTAAAGACCGGAAGCTCGGTTTCATATTAGGATTGACCTTTTTCTAAACGTATTCAACCTCTGGAGCAGTTAGTTGAGAAATCGGTAGCATTAGTTAAACCATATGTGAGAGTTACTATTCAGTCACCATTATAATTAAAATAAGTATTAGAAACCTATTCGCTACCAAGTTCAAGGACTAGACTTAATCAGCCACCGTTATCAATGTTTTAGTATCAAACCGTAGGAAACATGTTCTAATGAGCGTAGCAAATGAAAGATCCTATTAGTGACACTAATCACCCAGACCAGTCTATTAGGCATATATCACTATCTGGAGAAAAGAGATTAAGTTTAGCGTTAACTTCAATTAGTCACCGACAACTTCACCTTTTCCGGCACCTGTCAGCTGAGAGATTATTAAGTAGAACTAAACCTTCCTGTGAGATTTTTCCAGCTATAGACTCGAGTAAAGACTTAGTGTCCCAGCCCGAGAGTAATAGAAAAGAAAAATTTGTGGAGGATAGGTCTGAACTCAGAATGAGACCAAACAACAGTTACCTTTATATACCTGAACCATCATTTAACCTTGATTCGAGCCGAACAATGTTCAAATTTCCCCGTCCGTAGTTCTTGGAACACTACGAACGCGTATTCGCTCTAACTTATCTGAGTTACGTCTCAGACGCATATCCTTCCTTGTGTTTAAAGCTGCTTGTCAGCCAGGTACTTCACACAAATTCAAATCAGATTCAGCTACCCAAATTTATCGACGTCAGTCAGTCGCACTGATTTTGTGAAGCATCACTCTTAAGTAATCCTACTCTATGCTTTTAGTCTTTCAGCTATGCCGCTAAGTAACTCATTCGTATTTGTGGAAATCAATTGAACTCTCAGATAGTTTCCAATTCAACTCTCAAACGTTAGTTGACATGTTACGTAGCAACCTCACCTGTTCTGACACGAATGACTTCGCTCGGTGTCAGCAAATCATATAAACTTTGTACGCTCGAGCCATGTAACCAGTTTTCCCGATTTAGCTGGTTAACCGCATTCGTAGGAACCTTTCAGCTAAACTCAGAGTAAGTTCAGAGCTGTTTCCAATTCAGAGAAATTCAGTCGCTCTAACGACACCAGTATTGGGAATCCAAGCCTTTCGATTCCTTCCTAAAACTCATGTTAGATTAGCGTGTTGATTTCAAGTACCTATGCCCGTACATTCGACCATTCAGCCTTGACTATCGAACCCTTGTGAGACTGAGTGTTAAGCCTGAATAACTTGACCCGGATATTCTGACTCCAAACCTAGACTTCTTCAGCCAGTTCACATGAGTGGAAGAATTAATTACTCATTAGAGTAATGTTTCATGTTAATCAAAACCCGTTCTGCTACCATAAAGATTCGTCAGTTAGTTCAGCCTACCGTCCTAAGCTTTGCCAATCATTTCAGCCTGAGTAATACAAGTTCAAACCCAGAGTGTTCAAATTGGTCGAGTTTAGAACCCGACTGGTTAGATAAGTCTCGTGCAATGCTTATCAGCGAAGGACCTCAAACGAGAATGACCCTTAACTTCAAGAGATGATTTGAACCTAAGTGCATACGCATGTTGGAAGTGCAACTTGATCACCGTGTTGGGCCAGGATGGATTAAATTGTAGGTGGGATTTTATCGGACAACTATAGGTTCAACTGCAGGCGAGTCTGACTCGTTGGCAGAAGAATCAGTAGTGTTTAGACAATTTTCCACTCGTTTTATATTTAAATCGATCCTGGAGTAGTAGACGACACCGTGGCATAGATGTATATACGACATGATATGCATAAAGGTGCTCAGAAAGGAGAAACGTCTATTGAAGGACAGATTTCCATCATGCCAAAAAGGAACGTTCAGAGTTGATCCGAAGTTAAGTGTGTACCAACCAGGCCAGATACCGAACTTCTAAGACATTGAGGTATTGGGAAATAATGTCGATCATAGTGAGAGGAGTATGAGACTAGTCTAAACGCTGACGACACTGTCAGAAGGTGACAACAGGTACTTGAACCAGAGTGCGCAACTTTGGAACCTTTAAGAACGTAAGGATAACCTATGGCCAGTAACCCCTGAGAGAGGAAAGTTTTACTCCAAGGGATTGTGTACCTTAGACGGAAGCATGGACGAGGCGTAGTCCCAGATACAAACCAAGACAACCTACCCTGTTGTGGAATGAGAGAATTCTGAATTTCGAGGACGAAATTTCTTTAAGGAGGGTAGATTGTAACATCCCAAAATTTAATTAATGGTAGAATATTAATTAAATTAGTAATATCGGAACTTAATTGGAAATTAAGTGACCAACTCAATTACATTAATAATCCTACGAAGTTATATGTGAGAAAATTTAATCAATGCCCTCCATTTTCTACCCTCTCCCACGCCCCCTCAAGTTCTCCAACACCCCCACATTGTTGTATTTTTTCTATTTAAGACAAGGACTAATACCAAGCATTTACTGATTTCTCATTCTTTTAAAAAGTCAGTAGAATAAACCCACCCTTCCTTTCCTTCCCTCTCACGCTCAACCCCATTTTTCATCTTAGCCTCAAGAATCCAAAACCTCCCTCTTAAAGAATCCCTCTATAATTGATACAAGAAAGTGAGCAATAGAAAACCCCATTTCAGCCCCTTCTCCTTGTGCTAACCGTATTCCACCCTTTTACCAATCTATGGAGAAATTTTAAGAATTGGGAGAGTGAGTGGCTGCATGTGAAATGGGTGATTAAGTTCAAGCTCTTGGGTATTCAAGGATTCAGAGGTAAGAGCAAATCAACTAATTCCATTCCTTTTCTCCTTACCCTCTTTAATCCTCTAAGCTTAAGTTCTTAAATCTTTCCTTGTTATGATTGCATGTGTATTTATGCCTTCAAATTACTACTCTGAGACGATCTGGGAATGGGCTAGAAGTTGTGGGTACGGTGGAAGGTTGGATGTTGCAGAATCACGTTTTCCACCCCTGTCATGCTCGCCAAAGCGAGCTGCTACTCGCCCAGCGAGTGCAGCAGGATGCTGCCTGGGGCCTGATGGTGCTTGTTGGTGCCTGCTGCTGCCTGCTGCCTACTCCTAGCAGAGTGCTGCCTGCTTCCTGCAGAGTGCTGCCTGTTCCTAGTAGAGTGCTGCCAGCTTCCAGCAAGGTGCTGCCTGCTTGCAGCAAGGTGCTGTCCCTACCTCGTGAAATCCTTTTCCAGCATGGTGGACCTGACGTACATCATCGTAACAGGAATCAAATAAGGACTTAAGCAACGTTTAGCAGTAGAGATTTAAAATCCAAACTTCCTCCCTAAACCATTAGTCATCTAGTGCGAGACAAAAACACTTAGGTACCCAGAAGTTTGACAGATCTATGCCTACCCCATCAGTTTTAAGGAACCAAACATCGACTAGATTAACATATAGTAAATCTCAAGTAACCACACCAGCCACCAAGCTAGTCTATAGAACATTATCACCAAACAATTAAAAGTCGATAATAGAACCTAACCTTGTAAGTTTAAACATACCTCCCATCAAAACTAAATCCTTTTAGACCATACCGTACCTAAGATGACACGTTAGATACCATCCTTCCTAAAACTCATGTTAGATTAGCGTGCTGATTTCAAGTACCTCTGCCCGTACATTCGACCATTCAGCCTTGACTATCGAACCCTTGTGAGACTAAGTGTTAAGCCTGAATAACTTGACCCGGATATTCTGACTCCATACCTAGACTTCTTCAGCCAGTTCACATGAGTGGAAGAATTAATTACTCATTAGAGTAATGTTTCATGTTAATCAAAACCCGTTCTGCTACCATAAAGATTCGTCAGTTAGTTTAGCCTACCGTCCTAAGCTTTGCCAATCATTTCAGCCTGAGTAATACAAGTTCAAACCCAGAGTGTTCAAATTGGTCGAGTTTAGAACCCGACTGGTTAGATAAGTCTCGTGCAATGCTTATCAGCGAAGGACCTCAAACGAGAATGACCCTTAACTTCAAGAGATGATTTGAACCTAAGTGCATACGCATGTTGGAAGTGCAACTTGATCACCGTGTTGGGCCAGGATGGATTAAATTGTAGGTGGGATTTTATCGGACAACTATAGGTTCAACTGCAGGCGAGTCTGACTCGTTGGCAGAAGAATCAGTAGTGTTTAGACAATTTTCCACTCGTTTTATATTTAAATCGATCCTGGAGTAGTAGACGACACCGTGGCATAGATGTATATACGACATGATATGCATAAAGGTGCTCAGAAAGGAGAAACGTCTATTGAAGGACAGATTTCCATCATGCCAAAAAGGAACGTTCAGAGTTGATCCCAAGTTAAGTGTGTACCAACCAGGCCAGATACCGAACTTCTAAGACATTGAGGTATTGGGAAATAATGTCGATCGTAGTGAGAGGAGTATGAGACTAGTCTAAACGCTGACGACACTGTCAGAAGGTGACAACAGGTACTTGACCAGAGTGCGCAACTTTGGAACCTTTAAGAACGTAAGGTAACCTATGGCCAGTAACCCCTGAGAGAGGAAAGTTTTACTCCAAGGGATTGTGTACCTTAGACCGAAGCATGGACGAGGCGTAGTCCCAGATACAAACCAAGACAACCTACCCTGTTGTGGAATGAGAGAATTCTGAATTTCGAGGACGAAATTTCTTTAAGGAGGGTAGATTGTAATATCCCAAAATTTAATGAATGGTAGAATATTAATTAAATTAGTAATATCGGAACTTAATTGGAAATTAAGTGACCAACTCAATTACATTAATAATCCTACGAAGTTATATGTGAGAAAATTTAATCAATGCCCTCCATTTTCTAACCTCTCCAACGCCCCCTCAAGTTCTCCAACACCCCCACATTGTTGTATTTTTTCTATTTAAATGTTAATTATGGTTATGAAGACAATTAAATGGTATAACCCATATTTTTTATTTAAAAGACCATGTACTAGAAACTCCAACGTAATATATTTTCAAATTAATTAAAAAGATTAGTAATAAAAGTAGTGTAACTGTAGCTACAATATCTTCGGGAGCACAATTAAAAAAAACTTATATGCATCCTATTAATCAGGTGTAAATGGATTGATTTAAAACAAATGTTGCTAATGTGATGGATAAGTTGAGGTAAAATACTAACTCAATTAGTCAACTATATGACATTATGAGACTCAATCAAAATTGATTTTTCACATATTATGCATATTTCTTTACGGCACTATAAATAATTTCCAAAATAAACATAATTAATTTAAATTGTAAAAATAAAAGTTCACTAATATATTGAACGAAAAAAAATCTCTGATATCAAATCAATTTCAATTGATTATGTAATTATAATCTAGAAGAAATTCTTTAATGAATTTGCAAATTGCCAATAAAAATTAAAGACATGTATTACGATTATCACATCTTTATAAGTTCTTCGAGAACTATGTAACGAATCTAACAAATCTCTATAATATAATATTGTGTAATTCTTTAAAGATTATTGAATTTCTTCTGGAAATCATGAAACAAATATATTTATTAATTTATGTTAAGTCCTTCAAGAACCGTATATAAATCCATTAAGGATACGTGACAATTGAATTCTTCTGTAATTCATAATAAAAATTGAGATTTTTTTTTTAGTTCTTCCGGAACTATATTATTGAATTCTTCTAAAATTCATATAGAGTAAAACTGAGCTTTAGAAATTCTTCAGGAACTATAATATTGAATTCTTCTGGAATTCATCATAAAAATTGAAAATTTCCCATGTTATTTAAGAACCAGACTATTGAATTCTTCTGGAATTCATAGAGAATAAAAATTGATTTTCTAAGTTCTTCAATAACCATATACATAACATAAAAACAATTATTTGTGCAATCCTTCAGGGATGCATATATATAATCGAGTTTTCAAGTTCTTTGGGAATTGTATCATAAAATATAAATATATTTATGTTCTTTTGGATGATCGAAGTATCGATGTTTCACCATACATGTGTCGGTCACGAAGCATAAAATGCTTCACCATACTGTTGTCGGTCACGAAACTCGAACAATATCGAACATCCAAATACATAAAGACATGAATCTTCAGAATTCATATTTTAAAAATTTATCATGCTATGAATCTCCAGGATTAATATTTCAAAAATTTCATCACGATGCTTCTGGATCGTAGACTATAAATATTCATGAGTCATATTTCAAAAATTTAACTATGGTACTTCTGGACCATAGGTTGTGAATGAATATAAAAAAAAGAAAGATCCGAAAAAAATAGAAATACAAGACTCATACATAAAATAAAGAGAAGTGAGAGAACTTAAAAATTGTTTAGGAGAGACTATCGTGCTGATAACGTGTTATGAAACTAATCTAAACATGACAAAAAATATAGAACAATAGAGATGAAGGAGAGAAAGAGAGAAGAATAGAGATTGTATTATTCTATTCAAGTGTGTCATTACATGATAATATAAGTACTATTTATAGGACAATATAATGGGCCGGTGGAATGGACCAATGTTTAATGGATCTATATATTAGAATTATTCATAACAATATATATATTGTTATGAATAATTCTAGTAGATGTCCATTATGCTTTGGCCCATATCATTGGCCCAATATATTGTCCTATAAATAGACCTTATGTTACAATGTAAAGACACACTAATGAATAAGAAATACAAGAGATCTTTCTTCTCTTTCTCTTCTTCATCTCTTCTCTATCTCTATTCTCCTTCTTTATCACTTTATTTCATAACACGTTATCAGCACGATAGTCTTTCCTAAACAATTATCTCTAAATTTGTAAGTTCTTTCACTTCTCTTTTATTTTATGTATGGATTTTATAATTATATTTCTTTTTGGATTTTTATTTTTTTTTATTGATTCACAACCTATGATCCAGAAGCACCATAGTTAAAACTTTGAAATATGAATCATGAATATTCATAGCTTACGATCGAGAAGCATCGTGATGAAAGTTTTGGAATATGAATCCTGAAGATTCATAGCATGATGAAATTTTAAAATATGAATCCTGAAGATTCATAAACTTACGTTTCTAGAAGAACCGTAAAATAACTTTTAAAATATGAATACTGAAGATTCATAGCTATAAGAAAGAAAAATAATTATAATAATAATAATAATAATTAAAATTATGAGTGTTCGATGTTGTTTTTACTTCGTGACTGACATTAGTATGGTGAAGCATAACACTTTGATCATTCATATTACATAAACATATTGATCGCTTATTTATTTATAATATATATTTGGATGTTCGATATTGTTCGAGTTTTGTGACCGACACATGTATGGTAAAACATCGATACTTCGATCATCCAAAAAGAACATAAACATATTTATTTATATTATATAGTTCCTGAAGAACTTTGAAATTTAATCTTGGGTTAATAGGTCTTTATCCCCCTGCTAAGTGGACGTGTTTTGCGTTACCCCCCTGCTAAAAATTTCTTGAAGATTGCCCCCTTGCAAAGTTTTTTTTTTTGGTTTTCCCCCTTTTACTCTCTTGGATGCAAGAAATTTTAACTTTTTAAATCGGTTGAACAAAATAACCGATTTAAAAAACACAACTTTTTACATCGGTTGAACAAAATAACCGATGTAAAAAGTGTACTCAAGGAGGGAAACCAACAAAAAAAACTTTGCAAGGGGGCAATCTTCAAGAAATTTTTAGCAGGGGGTAACGCAAAACACGCTCACTTAGCAGGGGGGTAAAGACCTATTAACCCTTTAATCTATGAATTCATGAAGAATTCAATAATATTTGTTCCTAAAGAATTTAGAAAACTCAATTTTGATTTATCATGAATTCCGGAAGAATTCATTGATATAGTTCCCGAAGGACTATAAATAAGAAGAAAAAAAATATCTTAATAGTGAAGCATCCTTAAAGGATTTATAAAAGAATGAATTGCAAAAGTAGAACTTTAATATCGCACATCCCTGAAGGATCGCGGAAATAATAAATTGCTCTTGAACATTATAAATGAGCATGATTTGCAATATAGTTCTTGAAAAACTATAATAGTATAATGTTAAAGTATAAAAGAAATTGATTTTCTTGATCATAGTTTATGAAAATCACTTGCATAGTTCTTTAAGAACTCAATAGATGATGAGAAGCTTTTGTATTTTGCTTATCTCCATCATTAAATTGCAATTGTTTTTGCAAAGTTTCGATGCTAAATTTTATAGAAAGCTTGTATTATGAATTAATTGCACCGATTTTTTTTCAGCTTGATGATGCAATTTAAATGCAATGACATTAAAATTATAAATATTGACATTAAAATTATAAATATTTTCATAGTTGAAGTGTTTCTGTTGATCAATAACATGTCGAATATGTTTTAAACTAAGATCACCTAATATCAAGGGACATAAACAAAATCACCTAATATTAAGGATTTTTCAAACAAAAAGGGGAAACACATGTGCAAATTTATTGAACTTTTATTTGAAACTTATCATGCCACGTTACTATAAGTTATTATGTTTTTAATGCATATGAATTATGAAAATTAATGCAAGTGAGGATATGATCCAAGTGAGGATATGAAAATCTCAAAAGAACATTTGACATAATTGGTTTTTTCAGTTCCAGAAGAACTTATCAGGTACCTACAATAAAAGATATTCATAAATTATGTCATGAATGAAATACGATTGAACCGAGATGAAGTCAACGTTGACAATATTTTTGCACAAAATAAAGCGTTGTATGTGACAGATAATAATGAGGGTCATGGATCAAAGTCTAGTAAGGATTATAGACAATGAAATGATTTAATAAATAAATAGACGCAAGTCAAACAAAATTAAAATAGCTTTGCAAAGCGAGAGATTTTTGGACCAGCAGTCCATACACCTAAAGATGGAAATAAGTAGATATGAATAATTTTTCACGTGAATAAAAATAAATAAATTAGAGTTTGACTTGTTATTCAAGGATATTGATAAATGTCTATTATTGATTTTCAAGAGGCATATTCACCTGAAGTGAATTCAAAAACCTCTTTGTAATTAATTAAGTTGAATAACCTATGAAATATTCACTTTATGTGAAAGATGTGTTTTAGCACACTTGAATGACTCACTTAATAATGATGATTATATGATAATCCCTGAAGGATTTAGTTTTTGTGAGACATATAAATCAGATTATTGAAGAGATGATTTAATAAGCATGAATAAGTCTCTTTATATACTCTATTAATATATATATATATATATATATATATATATATATATATATATATATATATATATATATATATATATATATATGCACCTTGTCTAATATTCTTGTTGAATATTTCTAAATGAGAAATATTAAAATGACGATTTGTTCATTTTTAAGAAAATATTTGGCAATGACTGTTTTTTATATTTAATGTTTATGCTGATAATAAAAATATCATCAGAACTCCTGAAGAGCTTATGAGATATTCTCATTTCCTATAAAATAAGTATTTGAAAAATATTTTATGAATCATAAAGCTTATATAGCAAATGACCTCAAATGACTTTATATGAAAAATCATAGTAGTTAATTACTATAATTGTGGTAAGGTAACAAATTATGAACAAATATCATTTTAGAGTTCGAGTAAATGATGAAGAACTAATTGGTCCTGAAGTACCACATTTTAGTTTAAATGAAGAGAAATATATTGTTGACCTATTATTTATTGTCAATATATCAAGTATATATTTTGTTATTTTACATATGCAGATTATTTGTTTAATCTTCATGGAGATCTGTAAAGCAAACTACAATAACAATCTCATGAAATAAAATGATGAAGAAAATTTAGCACTACCTGAGATAAATCAAGATTATTATCTGCTTGAAGTACTCGATTCATCATATACAAGAATTTGTGAGTTTTTTCCAAAGGTTTCTTTCAACAACTCAATATGGAGATAATGTCGCACAAATTTGGAGGATAATATAATAAAGAAGATATGACAGATATTGCTATGAAGTCAACTTCAAGTAAAGTTTTTGAGAAACTAATTCAGAAGATTATTTAGTTTTCTTTTTCACCTCATATATAATTGTCTTTATGAGGGGAGACACAAATATGTTCTGCACTCTTTTTCCCTTCACCATGGTTTTATCCCACTGGGTTTTCCTGGTAAGGTTTTTAATGAGGCAGTTCACACACAAAGGATAATGTACTCTTTTTCCTTCACTAGGATTTTTTTTCCAATGAGTTTTTATCTAGTAAGGTTTTAATGAGGCATATCCTCGATGGACATCTAAGGGGGAGTGTTATGAATAATTCTAGTAGATGTCCATTATGCTTTGGCCCATATCATTGGCCCAATATATTATCCTATAAATAGAGTTTATGTTACAATTTACGCATGCCAATCCTGCAACAATTTAAATGTTTGTTAAATCTAAGTAAGAATTTCAACTCCTGGTATCCCTCAAAAAAACAAATCCAAGTAAGAAAGTCCAATTGCATAAAATTTAAAATTTTTGTTTTACCTGACGAGAGAATCAAAGCAATGCACACAAAAAAGCAAACAAAGGATTGATTAATTAATGGAAAAAGCCATTGTATATATGTGATCTCACCTTATGTTATATTTTGTGTGACATACATGACCAATATTCACTATATAGTGTTCATATGATAGAAATTTAGGAACAACATTAAAAACCGTTGAATGCTTTTAATAAAAATCCATTAATGTGATTTAATATATTTAATATTGTATTTTCATTCAACATTTTCCATGCGTTAAGGAAAACTTTGTAATTTTGAAAAATAAAATAGGAAAACTTTGTAAAGACTCTTTATAATTTTGGAAAAACATTAAAAATCTTTTATTTTTGTCTAAGCTTATTTGTATATTTGGTCTTTTATCTTTATTTTAGACTTTAAGTGGTTCTCTATATTTTAAAAGTTTCAATTTGGTCTCTTACGTTATCAATTTCAACACAAGCCTGTCCTTTTTTTTATTAAACTTTGCGTTAATTTCTTCTAACTTTCTATAAAATTTTGAGTTAATTTAATCTAAAAATTTTATGCAACACTCTCTTAAGTTGTCCGCATATGCAAATTTGTTATCTATATAGAAGATTTAAACCGAAATTTGACTTAAATGATCAACTTGAAACTTTTTGAATTTAAGGGGTCAAATTGAAAACTAAAATAAACGTAAAGGACCAAATATACAATTAAGCATTTTTTTCCAAAAAAAAAAATTGTTCAAAAATAAAGATGCCCTTAATGAAACCGAAGATTGAATAGCTTCACAAGTAGGGATAGAATATTATAGGGTGAGACATATGTGTCATTTAAAAAATCTAAACCATTCATTTCAATCTAAAGGCTATTATTTATTCTTAACATTCTCATATAAGATATTCATTCTCATATGATACATCCTCTATATATATATATACACTAGTGTGCTGCCCGTGCGTTGCACGGGTTGGATGAGCCAATCATGGTTGCGACCAATCATGGTCGCTGCTATTCATAAAAGTTTATACAGACAATGATGGCAATTATACATGATTCACAATAAAGAAACATGATTAATATATTTTTAAATAGGGGTATGATATAAGGTAATTATAAGTAAGTGATCTAAACATAAACATAATATTTTGAAAATATAAGAAATTAAAGAGAATATTTGGCGCAAATTTTTATCAGCGATAAAAATTATCATCTCCCCGTTAAAGGGAAACTCATGAACCTTTCTCTTATAATATTGGTAACAAACATATCAATAACATTACTGATAAATTTTTAGTTATTCTATGATATGTTATGTGAGGTGTTATTTCAATTCTTCAACAAACTATTGAATGAATTTAGTACTCTAAAATCCAAATTTATAATTAAGTCTCACCACCACATAGTTATTCTTTTAAAAGTTAACAAAAACAAAAACAACAATTGTATCTTACAATTAAAAGTTCATCAAAATTTGTAACTCAATCAACTCCCCAAAATGATTTCATGTCCCACATTCATCAATTAAATGAAGATCTGAGTTGATTAGTCATGAAATATAGATCTTTAAACTGGAAAGATATAAAGATCCAATTGCCTTAAATTTTTAGAGCAATAATTTTTAGAGAAATTCTCATGAGTAGTAAGTAGGTTAAAATGATGAAATTATAAATAAAATATAAATAGTTCATATTAGGATCAAGAAGTGCAATGCATAATAAGTACAATACAACATACACCTATACTACATACAAAATCTGCTCCATCTGATAAAAAAAACTTGTACCCAACAGTGGTTATATGCACCCCCTTAAGAGGAGAAATCCTTAAGTGAACCACCCAATTTGGCTCAGCCATACATATAATCAATGATCACAACAATCTTGCATAAAAAAAAATTCAATTTAAATTTGCTGTGTCACCACAAAGAATAACATGTCATGTGACCAAAATTAAAGTGAAACTACTAAACTGTGTATCAAGTCCTAACAAAGTAATGCCGCAAGCAAGCAAATGGGTATTAGTTGACAAAATTTATATTCACCTCAAATCTCAATATTAGGTAAGCACAACAATGACCAAATTTGGTAAACTAATTTTTAAGAAATAGAATGGTTTGTATATTAATGGAAACCCTATATAGAATTGCAAACAAAAATGAAAGGTAAAATATAAGAAACAAAAGGCTTACACTATGAACATTGAATTCAAATAGATAAGTTTACATAATAAAAGCCTTATACATATACAACTCCAAAAAGCTAACAAACATTCCTATAATAACTAAAAAATTATATACATATAAGTATATAACAAACCAAAAATGTACATACATACATAAAGAGTAAAGTATGACCCCCAGAAGGTGCATAACATATTTTTTCATCAAACTGAAACTTATTAGAGGCAAAAGCAGAAGGTTCCAATTCCGGAACAGGACTCAAACATATCTTCAACTCGGTATACCTGAAACAAATAAAGAAATTAGTCTATAACTGTTGTGAGCACAAACCATATCAAGCTAATTCAAGTTTCACATAAAAAATAAATGGTGTAGAAAATAAATTCATTACTCTTGCAGGGGTAGCACAATACATGTTTCTCCAAATCAAGTGGCAAATAATAAGGTGGAACCCAATCAACCATACTCTAAAATCAACCATTCATTCAAGTCAAAGGATGAGAAACTGTTAGAATATATCATCATATGAAAATTATTGTTTAAACTTCAAGTGCATCATTTAAGTATGGGAAATTATAGTAGGTCGTCAAATACAATGTTGCAGCGATGCAGCAAGACTCATTGTTGTGCTTACCCTGCAACCAAAATATAATAAGTAAATTTAACAAATTCAGTATAGGAAACCACAATAGGACTGTGCTAATTTTAAGGAAAAATTATCCTCTATAAAATAAAAACTTTAAGCTTAAAAAGACAACAAATAGTATATCTCAATTAGATTTATTAGACCTGCATAATTCAATCATAAATACAATATCCTCTATAAATAAAAACTTTAAGATTAAAAAGACAACAATTAGTATATCTCAATTAGATTTATCATACTTTCATAATTCAATCATAAATACAATAAAAGAAACTAAGCTATATGGTCATTAGTTCCTTATTGTTAAGTATGTGCAATTAACATAAATATAGCAATGAACCTCAATTTACTGTCTATGTGGCTTTCAGTTAACATTATGATTGAAGCCAAGCCTCGATCGGACACTATTCAACCTGTCATGAAATTGTAGAAACTTTAAGAAAATTGGAAGAGACATTAAACAAAGATATTACCAAATAGATTTGATTAGTGCATAATATCACCCCTGCCTGATATTTTGCTATCAATAAATAAATGAAAAGCAAGAACATTGAGGACAAGGTTTTTATTGTAGGGATCTGCAATTGCAGACAATTTTTACCCCAACAGGTATACCATTCAAACAACAATTACATATTTTAAAGCTTAGATAAAACTGCAAATGATCAAATAAAATAAGAGAAGACACTTACCTTCAATAAAGCATTCTTGGTTTCACCGAAGACACTTACCACTCTAGATTAACTTACCAACACAGTCTCATCTTTGCATTAGATACAAATAAAAGTCCTGCAACAAAGTTTTAAATCTCTTAGATCATAACCCAAAACAAAACAAAACAAAACAAAACAAAACAAATAAACTAAAAATAAAAACTACATCTTTCAAAACCATCAAATTCAAATCTTAAAAGAACTAAAACTCAATTCTACATAAATATGAAAAATGGGTAATGTGCAAAATTGATTTTTTTGCATACCTGTGTTGGGGCCTGAGCCAAAACCACCGGCACACCACCAACGGCGCCGAAAACACCACCACCATTGCTTTCCAGACACCGAGACAGAAAAACATCATGAAGAAAGCACGAAAGACGCGTCAATGGCGGAGAGGTAGGTAGGATTTGGTTTGTGGATCGGACAATTTGTCTACTAAATCAAAGTCTTCTCACCTCATCACTATCACCACCACTACCACCATCAAAGTCTTATCCCTCACTTATCTTCTTTCTTCATTCAACTATTATTGTCAAATTCATACCTTATTGGTTGAAATATACATACAACCTACATAGCACATAAAGAGTGGTGAATGAATAAAAAGTCAAATTCTTATTGAACCTTGAAAAACATATTAAAGAAAAAACCCCATTTTATTTTTTACTTATTGTCACTATTTTTTCTATTCCAAATAAAATCACAGTGAAAGTAGAATAGATACCAAAAAACACAACCAACCTTCAAATTCTATCTTCAACTTTCCTTTCCTTTCCTTTTCTTCCTTCAAGATTATATTTTTCTTTGACCCTTTTGCTTTCTTTTTCTCAAACAATTCTTCTTTTCACCAACTCCTTCTTCTTCTCCCAAGTCAATATTTCATGTAAACTTGTTTCTTAGATCTTAGATTTCTTCAGAAATTAAATAAATAAATAAAAACAGTTTGAGATTCACCCAATAGAGAAAATGAAAGAGAGATGGGTAACATGAAGAGTACCATGAAGTTTACCTGCAATTTTTCACCTACAAATAAAAATCAACAAACCCTACTTCTCATCAGATCATATAAACCATACAATAAAAACTTTTTTTTGTTACTAAAATAGAAAAACAAAACAACCTTAAAAACAACAATAAACATAATTTGAGTTTATAACCCACAAAGATTAAAATTTTAAGCAATAAAATAGTGAAATCAACAAAGGGGAGATGATAACCTGCATCTTTTTCTGGTTGTTGTAAGTGCTGGTCTGTTGTATTTTTTTTTGTTTTTTGCGGGAATTTGTTTCCTAGCTGCTATTTCTCTGCGGGTTTTGTTGGTTTGTCAACAGCCTGTGTGTGTGGAGAGTTTTAGTTCCTTTTTTCTCTCTTTCTTTTTTGTGTATATCTTATAACCAAAGGTGTTTAATAAAATTTTGGCCGTTTCAAAAAAAAAAACAAAGGCGTTTTCTGATCTTGAAGTAACAGCAACAACATCAACAACAAAACACAATCATGCAATCAAAGAAAAAAGAACCTGATGATACCTTAGCAGAAGCGAAACTGGAGATGTCACAACAAGTATTTTTCTACAAAAAAAAAACAAACAAAATAATCTCAGATTTAGCCAATAGAGAAAATTGAAGAGAGATGAGATTGTTCTAGTCACCTGAGACATCCAAAGGTCCAATTTCATGGAAGACTTCAAACATGCAAGATCAAACCTAGAAGTAACAGAAACAACATCAAGAACAAAACACAACAACAAAATATCAAAAAAAATTTGTTGATACCCAATTCAATAGTAAATATTGTAAATAGCAATGAAAGAAACTGAGTAAATTTACTAACAGAAAACCCATTTAATCAAAACTCAATTTTTCAGAAACCCCAAAACTAAAAAACAAATTTTTTCACTTTTTCATAGATTATCACATAAACTACAAATTGGTGTAGACAAAAATCTTCAAAAGGGTTAGATTTTCACTTACAATGAAGAAATCTTCTTGCTTCCTTCAATTTTGTGATGGCAAGGCAGAGAGAGTGAAGTAGCACGAGAGAGAGAAAGAGAAGCAGTGTGAGAGAGAGATGGAGCACGAGAGAGAAATAGTAAGGGGAAGAGAAGCAGAGTTGGAGAAGAGACGGAGCATGAGAGAGAGAAATAGAAAGGAGCATGTGGATGTCAGGAAACATTGCATAACAATTGTAACATGTGTCAAGAAGTATACATGCAACCAATTGTTTTGATTAACCAGTGAACAAAACCATGGTTTCATGACAAAACCAGCACATTGTTTGCTTAAGAAACACATGTGTAAATAATCAATTGAATCAAGGTGGCATAAGAGGATTGGAGAATGGAAGAATGTGTGTCCAAGAACTATAGGCCAATCCAATGCATGACATAAGCAATGACATAGGATATTAGGGATTTGAAAGGGGCATTAGGGTTTACCACTATCTCCCTTTAGTATATTGAAAGGATTGAAAGGATTGAAAGGATATATAGAGGTTGTATCATATGAGAATGGTAAAATTATATGAGAATATGAGAATAAATTGTAGCCATTAGATTAAGATGAGGGACTAGGATTAAAACATATCACTTAAATGAGTCATGTGATTGTCATGTGCCACTATGATTCCCATTCAAATTTCTCTCTCCACCACTATCAGAATTCTCTATTGCCAGTTTCTCCTTCTTCTTCCATTGTTAACCATCAAAGGACTATATCCTTTTACAACCTGCATCACTCTATGCTAAAGCTTTGAACAAATTCTGTAGAATTAATTTGAAGATGTAACATGAATATATTGCTGGGCTTAATTCTTTTCAAGAGTAATGCTAGGGACACACTCTGTAACACACTCTCTAACACACTCATATGGTAATATTGTTAACTTATATAATAACCTGTTGATGTTTGTGGTTTATTATATAATTATATTCTATGTAAATTTTATTTATAAAAAAACAATTATATAACTTGAATTAAATGTCAAAGTACGTACGATAACGTGTCTTAGAATAGTGTCTTTTCCGCGATAACAATTTTTTGGAGATTTAAGTTTGTGGGTATAAATAAGGAACCTTGAGAAGATGAAGGCTTTAATTTGTTGGGAAAATGGGGCTCATAGACATAAAAAAATTCACATTCACATATGTTTTTCAACATTGCAACCTGCTATATGACAATGATGATAATAGTCTCATTATTGGTGATAACATCGGTCTTTGTGATGGTGATAACTCTGGTCTTTGCAATAGGGATCATAATAGAGTGTGACATGGGCAACAAGAATTGATAGCGGCAACGACGACAAACTTGTTGTAGCAATCAACTTTTGCAATATATACTCAATAAAACACGATCTACGTATAATATGGAGATAGAATGATCAAATCTCTGCCAATTGTTTCTTGACCATCCTTCATTCGGTTTATATACTCAAATTGATTTGGTTTATCTACTCTATATTGAATAGTTTGATGTATTCAAATTAGAACTATATTTTAAGATGATATAAGGTCATTTGAAGAAGAAAATTTTAAGGGGGTCAAGGTAAAGCCACACATTGAATTTGATATTAGAAGGCTAAAAGTAGGGGTGAGCACGAACCCGGTGAGCATGAACCCGCAACCCGACTCGAAACCGACATAACCGCCAACATATGGAAGCACTCGGTCGGGTGTGGGTCGGGTCTCGAGTCAACAATTGTGAAAAATTGGTCATGAACGGTTGTATACGGGCGGGTGCGGGTCTCTTATTTATCTCTTCATAACCGAGATGTGATAGGAGCACTAGTACAAATATGACTTATTAATAAACCTTTTACTACAGTGGAAAAGATCCCAAATGTAAAAAGGATTATGAAGTACCGTTTACATCTGGTTTCAATTTTATCAGTAGTAAAAAATACATAGACATAACATTTTACATCTGAGCATAATAATCCCAGAAGCAAAACAAAACACGGTGGCAATCCTGTCATTATTAAGAAAATTGTCTAACTTAAGTTTACATATGAGAATGTTATCCCAGTAGTAAAAAGTCTTCAAATTTTATTTTTGTTTTGAAAGGAAATTATAATCCATTGTCTCTTTGCCTTAGGCATGCGTAAAACACATCTTTGAACCCTAGAAAACTTGCACTGCTCTCACAAACTGACTCAATCGCTGAATCGCTCTCCTCTCTAGTACAACATCTTTGTCGTCCTCGAACGTGACTGAAAAAGTATCACTGAACCGCCGCTATTGTTTTTAAATTTTTTTGTTTTTAAATTTTAGCAGCGGTTGGAAACCGCCGCTATATAATTTACTTTTTTTTAAAATTTATTTTCCGGTTTCTTTGAGGTCCATTTTTGTAGGACAATTTTTTACCCTGTTTTTTTTATTCATCGATTAATATTCAAACGTAGTATTTTTAAATATTGAACTACTATAATAATTCATGCAATATAGACAAATTCATAAACAAAATATCATCCATTTGATTCAAAAATAAGGTGTTCGCAACGACACATGGAACTAAATGTCACAATACATGCGCAATATATCCAAAGTTTGCATTGACACATGCAACCTAAATTGTACATAACAAAAAATAAAAAGGAAGGTCACAACACATGCGCCTAGTACGTCAAAATTAAAACAAATGGAAAAGCGTGACATCAAAAGTTCAACACGCCTAAACAAAAATTATATATCTAAGTTTAATCGTCCGGAGTTGCTTGATCACCCTCAACATTATGACTAGACTCAGAAGAGCGTCGTACTTCAAACCGTGATCCTATGTTAGACCCCTGAAAACAAAATTTAAAGTATAGTTAAAAACAAAAGTATTGTAGTAGCAACATATTTATATATATCATTCATAAAAAATGCACTTCAAATTAATATCATGTACTTTGAACATGAAATAAATTTTAAAAAAAAACTTATTAAAAAAACTATAATATAACAATAACAACAAGTCAATGTCATTATCTTCACATTATATATATATATATATATATATATATATATATATATATATAAGGCACACAAATATTGTCTTACATGATTTTGCATATTAGCCATAATAAGAGCAAATTGTTCCTTCATTGCATCAAATTCAGCAACTTTAGCTTTAAGCTCATTAACTTCAGCAACTTCTTTAGTTAGCACATCAATTTCGCTTTGCATCTTAGCTATTTTGGCATCAGCAGTCGATGAAGAAGTTGATCCTGAAGGACGACAACTAGAACCATTAATTTGAGATGGTGTTGGACCAAGTCCCATTCCTCGAACATAACCATGATGCTCTTTCCCAAACACAGTCACAAAAGCCTCAATATCAGATGATGTCTGCCTTTCTTTTGGTAACTCTTCCTACAAAAACAGTGTTATTTATTAAAATTGGAGTTCAACCACAAGGATCTGGATAGAATACAAAATAGATAGAATCTAACTTTTTGTCCATAATTTTGTATTTTATATACAATATATTTCTTCAAATAATTGTATTAATAATTAACTAATATTGCTTACAATCACTAAACATTAACAGGTGAATCTAGAACCATTCAAAAGGAAAAGAAGAAGAAGAAGAAGAAGAAGAAGAAGAAGAAGAAGAAGAAGAAGAAGAAGAAGAAGAAGAAGAAGAAGAAGAAGAAGAATAATCACCAAATAAATTGGATACAATATGCTCTATTACTTAAGTCCAATAAACAAATAACTATACATGTTTGAAGAGACCAACAAGCACACACAGCAGCATCAATTCATGACAAACTTTCGGCTAGTATATTATAAATCTTCTAACCTATGGTTGAACACTTATATAGAGCAAAAATCAGTAAACATATATAATACAATTTCTTACATTTTTTTGTCGAGCCTCATCATTAACATATGATCTGTTCCTCTTCGTGTGAGAGATTTCATACATGTCTCCTCTATTGTAAGACCGTCCATCTCTTTGTTCCTAAAATGAAGTAAAATAGCAATATAACAATCTTTTTTATCATCACATGGCTTCTTTTGTATGTAGGACTAAATACTGCCACACTCATTATGACTATGAATGAAATGTGGATCAATAAATCCAATAAATAAATAACTTGACAAATCCAACGGAAAAATGAGAATTAACTTGTGTTGGTATCTTTGCTATGTTGGGACCGTGCAACCGTGTAGAAGTGGCTGAGGACCGATTGAAATCACCCTTGCAGCAGCTATGAGATGTAAAACAAAGCAATTAATAGCTTTTAATCTACCTTGACTACATGTTTGATCTACGTGACATTGTAAACATAGGCGGAGCCAGAAAAGTGCTTATTTATGTAAATTATAGTTATTTTAATCTACCTTGACTACATAAGCTTATTTATGTTGGGACCGATTTATGACTTCAATTTCTATTATTTATCACAATGATTAGGATAGTGGAATAAAATCGATCAAGACAACAGGAACATTCTGAAGGACAATATCTAACCACAATTGCAAATAACAAAGCACACTTGTCTAGATGTTTAAAGAAACACCACAATAGTTGTACAAAAGCTAAAAAAGAAATTCCAACTATGATATGGCTATCAAGATTAAATCTCATAAATATATAAATCTTAACTTGTTACTGGTTTACCCGGTTTAACTTCAAAGTTTAAACAGTATACATTCTTTGCATTCATTGCCTGGTATGGTATTTAAAATCTAAGGAAAGGTGCACTAATTAGTAAATTATTATGGAAATTGTGCATTCAATGTTTTGAAATTGTAAAAATTTATCTTATCACTATTACTTTTATTTTTTATTTCCTTTTTAAGTATGCCTAACAAGTGCAACTGGTGCACTATTTTATTTCCTTTTTAAGTATGCCTAACAAACTTATGTAGTCAAGGAAAGTGTAAACATAAATAAGCTTGACACAATTTTAAACGCAAACAACAAATTCACATGTGACGTAAATTATATAAATAGTCATAAATTGAAGTAAACAGATTCATTATTTTATATCATCGGTGTTATGATTCAGATAATTAAACTAAACAGATTCATTATTTTATATCATCAGTGTTATGATCCTTTTATATATTCATCTTGAAATCAGAAGACCGACGACTGATGTCGGTGCCGAATTGGCACTGCAGAAGGGAAGGTTTCAAAGGAACATACATATTCACATAAATCAATTACATAATTCTAATTTCAAACACCAAAGTGAAAATCAGTAGCAACGAACAGTGGCATAATGGAAAAATAATAACCAAATATTACATACATAAGCAGCAACAGAATTATTAAAAATAAAAAGAACGACAATTAACTTTTAGAGGAAGTCACAATGTCACATACCGATTTTCCCTTTTTTTTCCTGCTTTTCTCTTCTTGTTCGACAAATTCTTTTCTCCTCTTTGTCAATTTTCTAAACCCTATTTTTCACTGATGGGTTTATATATTTTATTTTACGAAATAATAATCCAAATTATTATTAGGAGTAATTAGATTCTGTCAAAATATTAAAATTGTCAAACAAAAAATATTAATCTATTACTCTATATAAAAAGGATACAAATGTTTGGGATGACTTTTTCATTATTCCAACAGGGAGTGAATAACATACCTTATGGAAGGAGAACGACGGCCGGAGATTGGAGAACGGCGGCTGAAGGGGACGGTGGCGTTAGGGTTAGCGAGTACTGAAGATGGAGAAGGAACGCGCTTGTTTTCTTTGAAGAGAAGCAAATTAAAAAAATAATAAAAGAGATGGTTCGTGGGTTATCAACTAAACCGTTGGTAAACCAAATTAAACCGCCGATTCATTTAAAATTTACCAGCGGTTCCCCAAAACCGTTGCTATTTTAATTTTGTTTTAAAATTACCGGCAGTTCCAGTTGCTATCCATTTGTTGCAATTTCCAATTTTACCAGCAGTTCCCCAAAACCGTTTCTATTTTAATTTTGTTTTAAAATTACCGGCAGTTCTACAAAACTGTTGCTATCCATTTGTTGCAATTTCCAAATTTTTTTTGTAGTGGATCTTGAAGTAAAAGCAACAAATTCAACAACAAAACACAATCATGCAATCAAAGAAAAAAGAACCTGATGATACCTTAGCAGAAGCGAAACTGGAGATGTCACAACAAGTATTTTTCTGCAAAAAAAAACAAACAAAATAATCTCATATTTAGCCAATAGAGAAAATTGAAGAGAGATGAGATTGTTCTAGTCACCTGAGACATCTAAAGGTCCAATTTCATGGAAGACTTCAAACATGCAAGATCAAACCTAGAAGTAACAGAAACAACATCAAGAACAAAGCACAACAATAAAATATCAAAAAAAAAATTTGTTGATACCCAATTCAATAGTAAATATTGTAAATAGCAATGAAAGAAACTGAGTAAATTTACTAACAGAAAACCCATTTAATCAAAACTCAATTTTTCAGAAACCCCAAAACTAAAAAACAAATTTTTTCACTTTTTCATAGATTATCACATAAACTACAAATTGGTGTAGACAAAAATCTTCAAAAGGGTTAGATTTTCACTTACAATGAAGAAATCTTCTTGCTTCCTTCAATTTTGTGATGGAAAGGCAGAGAGTGAAGTAGCACGAGAGAGAGAAAGAGAAGCAGTGTGAGAGAGAGATGGAGCACGAGAGAGAAAGAGTAAGGGGAAGAGAAGCAGAGTTGGAGAAGAGACGGAGCATGAGAGAGAGAAATATAAAGGAGCATGTGGATGTCAGGAAACATTGCATAACAATTGTAACATGTGTCAAGAAGTATACATGCAACCAATTGTTTTGATTAACCAGTGAACAAAACCATGGTTTCATGACAAAACAGCACATTGTTTGCTTAAGAAACACATGTGTCAATAATCAATTGAATCAAGGTGGCATAAGAGGATTGGAGAATGGAAGAATGTGTGTCCATGAACTATAGGCCAATCCAATGCATGACATAAGCAATGACATAGGATATTAGGGATTTGAAAGGGGCATTAGGGTTTACCACTATCTCCCTTTAGTATATTGAAAGGATTGAAAGGATATATAGAGGTTGTATCATATGAGAATGGTAAAATTATATGAGAATATGAGAATAAATTGTAGCCATTAGATTAAGATGAGGGACTAGGATTAAAACATATCACTTAAATGAGTCATGTGATTGTCATGTGCCACTATGATTCCCATTCAAATTTCTCTCTCCACCACTATCAGAATTCTCTATTGGCAGTTTCTCCTTCTTCTTCCATTGTTAACCATCAAAGGACTATAGCAGAGCAACAACATCCATCCTTTTACAACTTGCATCACTCTATGCTAAAGCTTTGAACAAATTCTGTAGAATTAATTTGAAGATGTAACATGAATATATTGCTGGGCTTAATTCTTTTCAAGAGTAATGCTAGGGACACACTCTGTAACACACTCTCTAACACACTCATATGGTAATATTGTTAACTTATTTAATAACCTGTTGATGTTTGTGGTTTATTATATAATTATATTCTATGTAAATTTTATTTATAAAAAAACAATTATATAACTTGAATTAAATGTCAAAGTACGTACGATAACGTGTCTTAGAATAGTGTCTTTTCCGCGAGAACAATTTTATGGAGATTTGAGTTTGTGGGTATAAATAAGGAACCTTGAGAAGATGAAGGCTTTAATTTGTTGGGAAAATGGGACTCATAGACATAAAAAAATTCACATTCACATATGTTTTTCAACATTGCAACCTGCTATATGACAATGATGATAATAGTCTCATTATTGGTGATAACATCGGTCTTTGTGATGGTGATAACTCTGGTCTTTCCAATAGGGATCATAATAGAGTGTGACATGGGCAACAAGAATTGATAGCGGCAACGACGACAAACTTGTTGTAGCAATCAACTTTTGCAATATATACTCAACAAAACACGATCTACGTATAATATGGAGATAGAATGATCAAATCTCTGCCAATTGTTTCTTTACCATCCTTCATTCGGTTTATATACTCAAATTGAATTGGTTTATCTACTCTATATTGAATAGTTTGATGTATTCGAATTAGAACTATATTTTAAGATGATATAAGGTCATTTGAAGAAGAAAAGTTTAAGGGGGTTAAGGTAAAGCCACACATTGAATTTGATATTAGAAGGCTAAAAGTAGGGGTGAGCACGAACGCGCAACCCGACTCGAAACCGACATAACCGCCAACATATGGAAGCACTCGATCGGGTGTGGGTCGGGTCTCGGATCAACAATTGTGAAAAATTGGTCATGAACGGTTGTATACGGGCGGGTGCGGGTCTCTAATTTATCTCTTCATAACCGAGATGTGATAGGAGCACTAGTACAAATATGACTTATTAATAAACCTTTTACTACACTGGAAAAGATCCTAGATGTAAAAATGATTATGAAGTACCGTTTACATCTGGTTTCAATTTTATCAGTAGTAAAAAATACATAGACATAACATTTTACATCTGAGCATAATAATCTCAGAAGCAAAACAAAACACGGTGGCAATCCTGTTTATTAAGAAAATTGTCTAACTTAAGTTTACATCTGAGAATGTTATCCCAGTAGTAAAAAGTCTTCAAATTTTATTTTTGTTTTGAAAGGAATTATAATCCATTGTCTCTTTGCCTTAGGCACGCGTAAACACATCTTTGAACCCTAGAAAACTTGCACTGCTCTCACAAACTGACTCAATCGCTGAATCGCTCTCCTCTCTAGTACAACATCTCTGTCGTCCTCGAACGTGACTGAAAAAGTAGTCACTGAATCTCCAAAGTAAAAAATCATTCCATCGATCAACAAAATTTTCACTTCATCATTCCACAATGTGAAAAATCTCTTATGCCACCGCCGCAAGCTTCTCTCTCCCTTCGCCGCCAACGCAAGCTTCTCTTCCGATGCCTCACTCCTCCTCTCTCCCTTCTCCGCCTCTTTCCCTCCACCACAAGGTAATATCTCGATTTTGTTGTCTCGATTTAGTTCACCTGTTTCTCATTCATTCACACGCATCCTCAATTTCTCAATTTTGTTCAATTTATATGATTTGTTTGAATGTGATATCAGTTTGATCGATTTTGTTCAATTTCCAGTTTTAATTAGGGTTTCTCTGTTATGATTTATTTGAATATGATACCAATTGAATTGATTTTGTTCAATTTCCAGTTTAAAATAGGGTTTGAATCAGCTTCAAGCTCATGGTAACTTCAGATTTTTTGACTTAGTTCAAAACAAGTAATATTACTATAATCCATTGAAACATGTATTAATTATAATTCTTCATTTGATTTTTTGTTCAGTTTCAGTGTTCACTCAGTTCGATTACAACATTTTTGAAGCGCTAATGACTCCGGTTCCAAAAGCTACAACTTAACACTTCAGGTTCGTTTTTTAAATAACTTATAAAGAGTGATTTATTGTGGTGCATGCTGGTTTAATGATAATAAACTATAGTTTTTGTTGCATTAGAATTATACAAAGTAAATAATCCTTTGATTCAATGATATAAATTTGATACAATAATCACAGAACATGTGGTTAGAGAGTATCCTTTTATCGATTTTTCCTTAATTTGTGTTTGTGATGCATATTTTGTTTCCTAGTTCTAATCAATTGAAAGATTTGTGAATTTTTTTTCATGTTTCCCTTAAGTGAGAATTAGATATGAACTGCAGATTTTATTTCGAATGGAAATTTTACAATCAGAGGTTGGACTCGGAATCGAAGATTCCAGTAAACAGAAGTTTGCCAAACAAATATGCCTACTCTTAGAGAACATTCAGTGCCACATGGAAGTTTTTTTTTTTGTGATTGGGACCTTGAAAATTATGCAGCAAAGATCATAAAAAGCAGGTATACACTTATAAGCCACCTTGTCAAATAACGTCTAAAGTAGTGCTAAAATGTTGTAGCCTAGCGGAATTTGAATAAACCACTATTGTTCCACGATATGCTATTTAGTACAAATTGTTGTCAAATAGGCTATAGTGGCACCATAGTACTGTAGTGTAACATAATTTGATATTTTCCGCCATTCACAATTGACAGTACTGATAGGGTATTTCAAACACTTGCACATGTCATAAGATAAGCATAATTACGTTCTTTCAAATGTCCCCAATATGCTCTCTTGCTAATAAAATGTCAGAAATAACTGAGATAGATAGAATCAGAGCAGTTTAATCTCCTTCTATTGTTTTTTCAAGCATGTGTTTTTTTTTTCTGTTGTTTTCAAGTTTAGAATTTGTTGTATTTGAGTTGCATTCTTAAAGGATGATTCTGTTATAACAGATCGCTGCACAAATAGAAGCATTATACCAATATGGCAAATTTCAGTTTGAATGTGGAAACTACTCTGGTGTTGCTGACTATCTTTATCAGTATAGAGCATTATGCACAAACAGTGAAAGGAGTTCAACCATGACAATGGAAGATTGCAGATAATTGATCTGTTTAACCAGGACAAGTATGCAATTTGTTTTTAATCAGAACACAAATATTCCTATATTTTGGTTTATGGGTGTTAATTTGCTTGATACTTTGGCAATTGTTTCCTCCCTCTGGGTTTAGTATTTTAAATGATGCTATGTCTAATCATTACTAGGTATCTTAATGCAATCCAAACTAGTGCTCCACACCTTCTACGATACTTGGCCACAACATTTATTGTCAACAAGCGCCGAAGGCCTCAGTTCAAAGATTTTATAAAAGTTATTCAACTAGAGCAGAATTCATATAAGGATCCCATCACTGAGTTCATGGCTTGTGTCTATGTCAACTATGAGTTTGATGGCGCACAAAAGAAGATGAGGGAGTGTGAAGAAGTAAGTACCTTTTCGATTGTCTAGCTGATAAATGTGATGTAACTGGCATTATTCATTCAGTTTTTTTTTTTAATTTAATATTTTTGTCCATCTTAGGTACTTGCTCCACCTATATCTATGTGTTGATTATAATATGCTTTTAAAATGCAGGTAATTCTCAATGATCCCTTCCTTGGTAAACGAGTTGAAGAAAACAACTTCTCAACTGTACCATTAAGGGATGAGTTCCTTGAAAATGCTAGGCTATTTATTTTTGAGACATACTGCAGAAAAGATCAACGCATTGACATGGGGTATGTACATGGTATCTGATACAAATGTCGTATGTAGTTTCTGTTGTTCTTACAACGTTTTTATCAGCCTCTACTCTTCACTAAAAACACGTCTCTATTTTGCCTATGTGATTTTTACTTTTTTGATGATTCCCTCTGGTCTACTTTATACATGCAACACAACTAAATTTTTTGCTATGGGGTTGTTAAGTTGCTGATATTTGTTTTATGTCCTATTTTTTATGTTTTAAATTGTGCCGGTATGGGATATGAATTTGCTAAAATTGATTTTGAGGTGTGAATCAACATTATCCTTTTGACAATAACTTAGTGTTAATGGGTTGTGGTCATATACCAAGTACTTTGCAAATTCATGTGACGGATCAATGTAATTCTAATGATATATCAAGATATTTGTATCTATATAAACTTCTCTTGCAAATTTGGAAAAGTAAGTATGATACTCAAAATTGAATATGCAAAATTTTCAGCTTAGTTTATTTTCAGAAGTATGATACTCAAAATTTTGCAAATTTACATCACACATCATTTTCAAATAAATTCACACTTATTAGTTAAATTCACGCTTCTCATCGAATCATATTAAGAGTTGTTATGCATTAGTTTGATGATAGTTCAACAATTCAACTTGTGGTGGTTTGATTTGAGATTGTACTACTTAGTTTCCGAAAGATTGTTTCGAAACCATTATATATATATATATATATATATATATATATATATATATATATATATATATATATATATATATATATATATGAGGAGGGATCAAATTACACCGGTGTAACATTTGAGTAATGCTTTTAATATAGATACAACATTAAAAAATCCGTTGAATGCTTTTAATATACATTTGAGTAATGCTTTTAATATAGTGTACATGTGATAGAAATTTAGGAACAACATTAAAAACCGTTGAATGCTTTTAATAAAAATCCATTAATGTGTTTTTTTTTTTAACAAATCCATTAATGTGATTTAATATATTTAATAGTTGTATTTTCATTCAACATTTTCCATGCGTTAAGGAAAACTTTGTAATTTTGAAAAACAAAATAGGAAAACTTTGTAAAGTACTCTTTATAATTTTGGAAAAACATTAAAAATCTTTTATTTTTGTCTAGGCTTAATTGTATATTTGGTCTTTTATATTTATTTTAGACTTTAAGTGGTTCTCTATATTTTAAAAGTTTCAATTTGGTCTCTTACGTTATCAATTTCATCACAAGCCTGTCCTTTTTTTTTATTAAACTTTGCGTTAATTTCTTCTAACTTTCTATAAAATTTTGAGTTAATTTAATCTAAAAATTTCATGCAAAACTCTCTTAAGTTGTCCGCATATGCAAATTTGTTATCTATATAGAAGATATAAACCGAACTTGACTCAAATGATCAAGTTGAAACTTTTTGAATTTAAGGGGTCAAATTGAAAACTAAAATAAATGTAAAGGACTAAATATACAATTAAGCATTTTTTTCCAAAAAACAAAATTGTTCAAAAATAAAGATGCCCTTAATGAAACCGAAGATTAAAACATTCAAGGCCCATTTGGTGCGCATGATAGGATAGAGATATAATCTATTACTAGTATCCAGACCCGTGCCAAGCACGGGTAAAAATACATTTATAGATTTATTGACTTATAAATGCATTTGTATATTTTACTTTAAACTATAAGATTAAAATTTTAATTGTTAATGGAAGACAATTAATGACAACTACATCAATATTTACAATCTTCTATAATTTAATAATATAAAATAACACTGAGGTAAAAATTAACTGTAAAATTTATGTATAATGTCATGAATTTTCTTAGGGAAGATTCTTATAGTTCATATCCTATTGTTGTTTCTATTAGGGTTAATAGGCCAATACCCCCTGCAATGTTAGCGAAAAAAGAAAGACCAAATATACGTGGCGGCTGACTTAAATTTTTAAAAAAAAACACAGATTTTAATTTATTTTTTTCTGTCTATTTATATAATGCTTTTTTAATTATTTAACATTATTTAAATTAAAAATAAAAGAAAAAAGAAAGACAAAGTAGAAATAGAAGGTGAAGAAGAAGAAACGTTTCAGTTTTGCAACACACCCTTGGAATCGCATACCCTAGAATACGATGGCGAAGAAGAAGAGATCGGCTGCGAAATCGAAAACCCAGGCGATACCGATGCAGAATCTGTCGAAACCAAGGAAGAAATCTAGTGGTTCGAAGAAATCAACACAGAAGACAGCAACAAAACCCAAGTAAGTGATTTTTAGTGTTTCCAAAACTGTATTGTTTAATGTATGAATAGTAAACAATCACCTTTAATCACATGTTAGATTCTTTATTCTGTGTATGTAGGACCGAATCACACACTACACAGTAAAAAAAAATGATATTCAATTTTTGTTGTTTAGTGTAGTGTTGATTGTATGTGGATGTTCATATGCTACTATGTGTGGGGGTTAATAGGATTTAGACACGTGGCTGATGGTAAAAAATTGAATTTTTTTTGTTTCACAGAAATGAAGAGTTATTCAATGTTGTCTTTCACCATGGTGGTGAGTTTTTCAAAGAGAATAATAACCTGATATATAGAGGTGGGGTTCAAACTGTTGTGAGTGGTGAGAAATTGAGTAATTGGAGTAACAAGTCTCATGTGTTTGGGGTTATAATGTTGATAGGATAAAACTATGGACTAGGTTCAGAGACTTTGATAATGGTAGATTCTTTAAGTTGAGAGATTATGATGACTATATGGAAGTTGCTATACATAGTGTTGGTGGTGGAGTTGATGCAGAAATCTATGTGGATAACAAAATAGATGATGATGATTCAGATAATGAGTATGATAGTGATGTTGGGGTAAAATTTAATGACAGTGAGGATGAGAGAACTGTTGGTCTTGAGGATGGGTTTGGTACTGATCCAATACCAGAGAATACTAATGAAAATAACATGCAAATTGTTCTTAGTTCAATAGGATGCAGCAGTGGGGGAAAGTTTGATGATGATGAATATGAAAGTGAAGATTTGAATAGTTCAGATCCTGATGCATCAGATGAGCAAAGAGGACTTAGATATGAGAAATATAGAAAAGAAAAAATGGGGAAGAAGGACAAATTTAAGTGTGGAATGGAGTTCACTAGTTTAAATGATTTTAGATTTGCAATTAGGGACCACAATGTTAGAAATGGATATGATATAAAATTTGTTAAAAATGAAGGGGATAGAGTAAGGGTGAAGTGTAACAGAGGGTGTCCCTACTATGTGTTGTGTTCCCAAGTGGGCCAGTCAAGTACTTTTGCAATAAAGACAGATGATAGGTTTATTAAACACACATGCATTAAGTCCTTGACCAACAAAGCTGCCAACTCCAAGTGGGTATCAACACATGTTGTGAACCAAATGCACACATCTCAGAAGGTACGAATCAAAGACATTATTCAACTCATGAGGACCAACTTTTCCTTGATCATCACCCCTAGCACAGCTTGGAAAGCAAAACAGTATGCCTCTGCAATAATTGAAGGAGATGCTGACAGGCAGTATGGTATGTTGATGGGATATGCAGAAGAGTTGTTTAGGGCAAGCAAGAGAAACACAGTGAAGATTGGTGTTGATAGACCAATTCCTTCAATTCATCCCATGTACAGATATACATCTTAATTTATGTGTTTAGTAGTTGTTTATTTGTACAGATCTACATCTTGATTTATTTGTTTTTAATTTTTCTGTCAAGTTCTACATCTCATTAATTCTGTTTCAAATTTCCCAGATTTAGTTCATTTTACTTCTGTTTTGAGGGCTGCAAAAAAGGGTTCACCAATGGATGTAGACCATTCATTGGTGTGGATGGATGTCATTTAAAAACTAAATATGGTGGACAGTTGCTGATTGATGTGGGTAGAGACCCAAATGACCAATACTTTCCATTGGCATTTGGTGTTGATGAAAATGAAACAAAGGAAAGCTGGAGGTGGTTCATATAGCTATTGATGGAAGATCTTGGTACTGATAATAGATATGTGTTCATATCAGACCAGTAAAAGGTAATTGGCATATGGCATTTTAGTTTGTTATATTCATTTGTGTGATAATGTGTGATTTTAATGTGTGTTTGGATGTGTTAATGTTAATGTAGGGTTTAGTTGTTGTATTTGATGAGATGTTTGATAGGATAGAACATAGATTGTGCTTAAGGCATTTATATGCCAATTTCAAAAAGAAATTTGGAGGTGGAGCAATGATAAGAGATTTAATGATGGGAGCTGCAAAGGCCACATATGTTCAAGCTTGGGAACAAAAAATGGAGGAGCTAAAGAAAATTGACAAGCAGGCTTGGGAATGGTTGGTGAAGGTGCCTACAAAGTATTGGTGTAAGCATGCTTTCAGTTTTTATTCCAAATGTGATGTATTAATGAATAACTTGTCTGAATCATTTAATGCAACAATTCTGGTAGCTAGGGACAAACCAATATTGACTTTGTGTGAGTGGATTAGGAATTATTTGATGAATAGGATGATGACTTGTGTAGCTAAGTTAGAGAGATGGGAACATAGGATGATGCCAATGCCAATGAAAAGATTACAAAAAGAGATTGTTATGGCTGGTACTTGGCATCCAACATTGAGTAGTGCTGGAGAAATATGGCAAGTATCCCACCAATACAATGGCCAACAGTTTATTGTTGACACTTTAAAAAAGACTTGTAGCTGTAACTTTTGGGAGTTGGTTGGGATACCATGTAGGCATGCTGTAGCAACACTAGGTTATAGGTCTCAAGATCCTATTGATTTTATGGGTAATTATTATTCAAGAGAAAAATATGTAAGCTGTTATGGGTTTGGTGTGAGCCCTATTAATGGGGCAGACATGTGGCCAAAGCCTCCGGAAGGTGTTGATGAAAATATTTTGCCACCAATGTATAAGAATGGGCCTGATCGACCCAGGAAGCTAAGAATCAGAGCTGTTGGTGAGGAAGGTGCTAGGAAAAGGAGGAGGGGTGTTTACCATTGTACAACATGCAACAACACTAGTCATAATGCAAAATCTTGCAAGGCAACAGAGCAAGATCCCAACAGCTTGAAAAGAAAGGTATATGTTGATAATTTGTTTGTATCAGATTTTTAATGAATGTGATATATTGTGTTTACTTATAACATTACATTGTGAATGCAGAGGAAGAATACAAAGGGGAAAGGGAAAGCAAAGAATGAAAGCAAACAAGGAACTCAAGAAACTCAAGCACCAAAAGCACCAGCTGCTGATGCACCACAAGAAAGTCAGAACCAAGCACCACCAGCTGCAATTCCAACTCAAGCACCAGAATCAACTCAAGCTAGCCAAGTATCAATGGTTGTTGAACCAAGTCAAGACTTGTTTGCTGACATTTCTGATGATATAATTGCTTCACTACTAGATGTTGAGCCTGCTGAGCCTGCTGAACTTGTTGAACCTGCTGATCAGAAAAGAAAGAAAGTGAAAGATTTATACCATGGTAAACCAAGAAGAAGCAGTGAAAGAGTGAAGCAAAATTGGTGCAAAAAACCAATAACTAGTGTTGGTGCAAGTCAAGAACAGCCAATAGAGATCAAAGAAGCTGCTGGTGGGGATTTGATAAATGATGATGCCAAACTTGGTACTTGCTTCAGATCCATGAAGTCTTGGAAGGATATTCCAAAAAAGAACAAGAAATGATTATGTGTTATGTTATAAGTCTTATGTTTTGTAACTTGATATTAGTTTTAACTGTTTAGTCTTGGTGTAATGTTATTTGAATTCTGTTTTGGTATGCACTTTCATGTGCTTTGGGGATTAAGACAATTGACCTATCATGTGCTTGTGAATTCTGTTTTGGTATGCACTATCATGTGCTTTGGTATGCACTTTCTGTTTTGGTATCTATTTTGTAATGACAATTGCCCTGTTAAGGTGCTTATTAATCTGTTTTGGTAATGACAATTCCACTGTTAAGTTACTAATTAATTCCTGTAAGGTGCTTTTATGTTGAGATTTAATGATGAAATTATGACTTCATTACTCATATAAGCTAATACAACCTACTATGTGCTGAAATTGTACATAAAACCAAATTTTTCATTTTTAAATTGTACATATTCAACATATAAGCTGAAATCAAATTTTTCATTCCATAATCATGTTTTAATACAACCATTTGAAACAAATTAATGTCATAAACTAATACAATCTTGATTAAAGATCAGACAAACTAAACTAATTAACTTAAACTAGCTATTACATTGTTTTGAATAACATAGCAATCATGATCCCACACATGAAGATTGCAACCCATACAAAATGACCCAACTTCTTCCCAATTTCATTTCCAATTTGTGTGCCAAACTCCTTCCCAAATCCAATGCCAAACTCCTTCCCAAACACAGTGTCAAACTCTTGCCCAAAAGCTTTGCCAAATTCTTTACCAAAACCCTTGCCAAACTCTTCACCAAGCTGCATTGATGACTGCCTTTGTCCTCTTGGATTTGCAGCTTCCACTTCATACAATTCATCATCCCAAACTAACAAATCACAGCTATCAAAACACTGCATTTACAATTAGAAATCATAATTAAAACCAACATTATCAACATATCATAAATCAATCAAAAATTATCAATAAAACATATACCAAACCAACATTGGTGTTGATCACATAATTAAACTCAGAATTCACATATGAAGCTGACAAAACATAAACCAAATTATTACCCCGCTATTTCGACATTTCCAAAACTTTCTCTTTGGATTTAGCCCGGTGTTTGAAACCCACATCTTCTTTGGAAGCTCACAACCACATCTTGGTAAATTGGAGGAGCTTGAATTTCCAATTGATGAACACTTGCTTCCACCCATATTGCAAAAACCCTAAGCCCCAATTCCAGTCAAAAGCGAAATTACGATTGGATGAAACGAACCAAGAAGAAGATGAAACAAGCGATGATGAAATGAATCAATACATACCAGAACACGATGATGAAGCTCAAACTTTCTTGGATGGAGAAAAGAAGATCGACGGAGGATGATGAAATGAAGAAGATGAAGCTCGACTTCTTCACCTTCTATTTCTACTTTGTCTTTCTTTTTTCTTTTATTTTTAATTTAAATAATGTTAAATAATTAAAAAAGCATTATATAAATAGACAAAAAAAAAATAATTTAAAATCTGTGTTTTTTTTTTTTAAAATTTAAGTCAGCTGCCACGTGGCGAAAAAAAAAATTTAAAAAAAAATTAATTCCACGTGTCATATTAGGCGCTGACACGTGGAGATTCTGCACAGTCTGCTCCCAGGATGTGCAGCTGGGGGGGTATTGCGAGAAATCTGAATATCGCTAACATTGCAGGGGGGTATTGGCCTATTAACCCTTTCTATTATTATCCATTAAAAAATTATAAAATTGATGGAAAATAATTTCTTTATATAAGATATATGGAAAAGACTTTGAGGTGGCATAAAAAGGCTTTTAGGTGGATATGAATTACAAAAAAAATGTTTGTGTATCAATATATTAGTAGAAATATAGGCTACATGTTTCTGATAAAATTTTAAAAAATTCCCTATTAATATATGATTAAAAATATAGATTCCATAAAAATTATAAAATAAATAGGTCTTTGTTGAGGCAAAATTCCAATTTGATGTTTTAAAGATAACAAACATCTTAATTATATTTTAAGTAATTCTGATCTCATTGTTATCTAACAAGTGCTTTTGAGTGTTTCTAATAAGCTAGGATTAATTGAGCAATTTACATCAAGTATTATTCATTTAATTTTAATATGAGCAAAGAATGAAAGAACGATCTCAGAACGTTCTCAGGATGTACGCTTATGTTTAATCAAGAACAAGCATCAATGACTAAGCACTTATTTTTTTTAAGTGAACAATGTACAAAGACAAAGAATCACTTTTTCCTTGGTAATAACTCACAAGATCACAACAGTTATTATAACAAATAAGGCAAGAAATATTTGCAAGGAAATGGATAAGTTTCCTCTTTGGCCAAGATTAAGAAACAAGCATGTGCAAATGGTTTTAATTCAAAAGCATAGTCCAAAAGCTGTCTATTTTGTGTTAGACAGATTTTTCATGAACCAATAAGATCAGCACAACACTTTGTATGCTGTGAGTAGACTTGGACTTTTTGAACTTCCAAAGGCAACTTTCTCCCACACACTTTTCTCTCTCCAAAGACTTTCTTGCACAAGGAAGGACGAGTGAATAGTGTATCAAAGGACAAGGAAGCTTCAGTACTGATCCAGTGCAAGCTGTCATCACACGTGAGTGTCCACTTTTACTTGAAGAACAAGTTCATCCTCTGCCCAGATTTGAGATCATTCCCAGAACGTTCATGAGAGAGAGTTTCTTCATCACATTATTATTCAAAGCTTTAGCCAGCTGTGTTTCACGTGCCTAAAGGACAACAATGGTTTTACTTGTTGAATAAGATTACAAGGAATCATTTACAGCTCATAGCTAGCTTCTTTACTGCGCTCCATTTGAATCAAAGGCGAAGGCTCAGATCCAAGATCATTCTCTGAACAGTCTCCCAGGTTCAGCAACATTTGAATTTCATGTACTATCATCTTATTGAAGAAGTTTCAAGCAAGTATCCGTTACAAACGGCTATACTTCTTTACCAAGAAATACAAGGACATATTCCAGCTATAAATAGAGCCTCTTGGTGACTTTGAAGAGCAAGAGTTTTTATCACAATCATTCTTGTCAACTTGTCTTTATCGTGCAAGCATTCTCAACTGCTCTTCTTTTAATCTCTTTCACTCCAACTCTGTAATTCTATACTAGGATTAGTATAAATTCTTTTGTGTGTATTGAGAGTTCTATTTCTCTAGGCTTCTCACTTGGTGAGTTTTGTAAAGCTTAGATCTTAATCATCATACTTGTAAAGGATATACTCAAGTCAATAGGGCTGTATTGTTTGAGTGTGATAATACCCTTACTAGCTTGGAGGGCTGGGGTATCTTTAAGCTTGTAGGGCTTAAAGGATCTTGGATCTTGATCAAAGATAGCAAGAAGGAATGTGTATTTTTGAGATCGGTAGTATCTCATAGTGGAAAAACTCACAGGAGCGTGAGGACTGAACGTAGCCCATCATTAAAGGGGTGAACCAGTATAAGTGTTTGTGTGCTTCTCTCTTCCCTTAACTCTTTCATTTTATGCAAACACAACACACACAAGTTTGATTATTTATTGACTTTATATATTCAAGTTTGATCTGAGAACGTTCTCTTAATTAACTAATCAACGTTCTCAAGATATTCTAACGTTCTCCTTTGTTCAAAGTATTAAATTATTTTAATAGGTATATTTTTAAAAGGTTCACAATTCAAACCCCCATTTCTTGTGAAAAAACTTTGCTACTTCGGTCTTCGTATTAATATATGAGTAAAATTTAGTTTTAAATAGTAATTATAAAAAAAAAAGTCAGCTATATTAATGCATAAGTAGAAATATATGTTCATGTAGAAATTACAATAAAAAATAGGCCCTTGTATTGATGTATATATAAGTTGAAATATAGGCAACGTAAAAAACTTTAAAAAATAGACTTTTGTATTAATATGTGAGTAGAAATATAAACTACTATATAAATTACAAAAATAAAATAGACCACGTATTAAATATAAGTTTATGCATTGTTTTATCAAATTAAAAATGTATCATAGTTGTTGTTTTTATTACTCTCTACTAACAGAATTATAAACTTTATGGAAAAAAATATCTCTATGAGATATATCGAATAAAATTTGAGGTTTCATAAAAAGGCTTTGAGGTGGATATATGCGTAAAAATTTAGGCTACAACATAAATAACAAAAAATAATATTTTCGGATTAATATTTTAGCAGAAATACAGAAATACATGTTTCTGTTGAAACTTAAAAAAATAGTCTCCCTATTAATATATGACTATAAATATAGATTTCATTGAAATTATAAAATAATAGATCTTCGTATTAATATATGAGTAAAAATATAGATCTAAGTAAAAATTATAAAAAAAGGTCATCCATATTAATGCATAAGTAGAAAATATATGTTCCCGTAGAAATTACAATAAAAAATGGGCTTGTATTATGTATGACTTGAAATAAAATAAAAACTTTAAAAAATTGACTTTCGTATTAAAATATGAGTAGAAATATAAACTACGGTTTAAAATACAAAAATAAAATAGATCCCGTACTAATATATGAAAAGAAATATAAGTTTATGCACTGTTTTATCAAATTAAAAATGTATCATAGTTGTTGTTTCTATTATTCTCCACTAAAAAAATTATAAAATTTATGAAAAATAATTTCTCTATGAGATATATCAAAGAGACTTTGGGGTTTCGTTAAAAGTCTTTGAGGTGGATATATGAGTAGAAATGTAGGCTACAATATAAATAACAAAAAATAATATTTCCGTATTAATATTTAAGCATAAATACATGTTCCTGTTGAAATTATAAAAAAAAAACAGTCTCCCCATTAATATATTACTAAAAATATAGATTTCATAAAAATTATAAAATAATAGATCTTCGTATTAATATGAGTAAAAATATAGATATCAGTAGAAAATAGCTCCGGGATGTAATGTCCAACAAAGAGTCGTCGGAAATTATCACAGGTCATTTCCATCTGACTGGCTTCCATGTAAGACTTCGTACCGTCCCACCAGTTACATGTGTCACCCCTAAAGAAGCCGGAGACGAATGTCACCTTGTCAGCTTCAGTGCAATCCATTGATTCTAGGATCCCAGTCATCCTCTGAATCCATTCTCGAGCCTTGGCGGGATTATACTCTCCATAAAACTCTGGTGGACTCATGCGGCAGAACTCTCGGAATGCAGCACTAGATCCTTGCTGCTGAGGTGGAGGATTGTTCATTTGCTGCATAAACATGGACATGAACTCCTGATGCATTTGAGCTTGTTGGGCCTGAAATTATTGATGCTTGAACATCATTTCAGCCAACATGTTTGCATTAGCATCTCCGTACATCTCGGGCTCATCATCATCAGCATTCCTCCTTGGCCTTCCAGGTCCTCGTCTTGCTCCTGACATAGTGCTATAACTGCCAATATCAAGTCAAGTTAGCTAGGCTTAAAGTGACATGACACCTAGAACAGATGTTAGAAACCTAGACAACTATTGGGATTGGATCTGTAATACTAATGAACTCAAGCACGATCTGAATCGACCTGCTCTGATACCAATTATAACACCCCAAGTCTATGTCTAGAATAAAACGCAGAATATTATTAAAGGTACCGAGTCATTATTATTACATAAGATAATTCAAGCACACGCAGGTGCTACAATACAACAGTTACAACGACGAACAGCGGAAACAAAAGAAATACAACGAAACATCTTATTAGAAAGTGCGACAGAAACATAAGAACAAGAAAGCATGAACAAAAATGCAATCCACCAAGCAAAGCCACGAGCACACCAACCAGCATACTTTAATCGACCTGCTTATCTAAAAAATAATTGTATGGAATAGGGTGAGACTACTAAGCCTCAGTGAGTCCTACTACCCTCCTAGAGGTGACTACACAGGGGGAGACCTAATCAGTCACAACATAATAACAACATAACATAATTCATAAGCATATATAAAGGTGTAACACATCAGTCATAACTTATTCATTTTAACACAAGGACACTCTGAGGTGAGCATGTCTCAGAGGCCTGCCATATCCGACAACCGATTCGGTCACAACATGCAGCTCACATAATCATAACCTAATGGATTATCCCATTGGGAGTCCATGAGCGACATCATAAATCGCAACGGAGTTTACTGATATTAGCATTGTTGATTATACCATAAATTACCAAAATCCTGGGGAACATACAAACCTATAAATCTCTAAGTTATACCCTAAGGTTATCTGTGATTAACATACAGTATAACATTATATAAATTATGCTACTGCAAGGTATTTAACTTAGATTAGGACATAAAACGAGTGTCGTGGTTATTTAGAAGTTATTTGAAGTTGGAATTCAGTTTGCTGTCAAACTCGCTTCAGCGAGTTTTCACTCGCCAGAGCGACTTTTATAGGTCATGTTCTATATGAGCTCGCTACGGCGAAGGCTAGCTCGCCATAGCGAGATTATAGGTCCTGACCTAAATCAACTCGCTCAGCGAGCAGGAGCTCGCCAGGGCGAGTTTCATCAGCCCAGAAAAACCCAGCTCGCCATGAACACTCGCTGTGGAGAGTTCACACATAATATACCCTGTTTTGCGACAAATCAACATTTATCATTTTAAACACCTACAATCCTCATTCCAAGTCATGGAGTCACACAATATACATAATATAAGACATAATGGAGAGGAATTTGGGGATTAATTCCTCTCACACAACATTTTCTTAAATCCTAAGTTAACAAGCAAAATTTCACAATTTGGGGAAAAATAGCTAACTAACCTAAGAACCCACCTGAAATGAAGCTTTAACCTTGTTTCTGGGCTCTACTAACAGCTACAATTCCTCAGCTACAGACCCACGGACAGTTTTTCTTCAAATGATTCAAAACCCCAACTTGCTCAAGACCACCAAGGTAAAAGGAATTCTAGTGTTTTGATGCTTTGAGTTTGATACTGAGAGGTGTTTATATAAAAGGTTGAAGCTGAATAATGACATTGTTGGTGTAAGCCCTAGAGGCCAATGACTTTGGTACTTGTATCGAATTAATTATTAATAATATATTGTTTCTTTTATTAATAATCAAAGGCGTTTTCTTTATTATGTTTGTAACGTTCGAAATAATGAAGTCCCTAGAATAGAAAGTCCGTTTAATATTAAGTGTGACTTAATCATGAGATTACATTAAACATAAAGACTCTATTCTTAAAGTATCCGTAGTCAAGCTTTAAGGTGAAAAGGGATAACCTTAATGCATAAAGACTATTATGAAGATAGGCTGATGATCGCATCTCATGGATCATGGGATAAGGAGTTATCAAGTCTTGACATAGGTATAAGAAATATTAGGAGTAATATTTATACCGGATTGACCCGCTATGAGAGTACTACATGCAAAGTTATGCAAAGTGTCATAGGTCGCTCTCATGGTGATAATGGTGTAAACCGCCCTTAGACCTGAAACCACTTTGTACCTAGATGTGGAGTCAAATAATTTTTTGCTGATCTAACATTGTCCGTAACAGGATAACAATAAAGGCAGTTGATGGGTACTTCACAAAGTATGCTCAGGGACAATAGTGACCTAGATGGAATTTGCCAATCCTGCATAACAAGATAAATGTCATGGGCCCATTATTGAACTGGACAAAGATGACACAAAGTTTGCTTTGTGTTCAATATAGATATAAAGGGCAAAGGGGTAATTGTACACGCATATATTATCACTAAAGGTTATGTTTTGATCACATATTAATTTCTCATAACTTGGGTAGCAATGATGTGTTGCTAGATACCACTCATTGTTTATTATATTAAATAAAGGATTTAATATAATTGCCAACGTTATGGAAACCTACAAGGGTCACCCACATAAGGACAGTCTAATATTGAGATAAATAAAGGAACACCGTAAGGTACGGTGTATGTGCAATGTGATAAGGGTATCACGGTAATTTAAACGAGCAAGAACACCATATGTTATGGTGGGAGGGCGCGCACATGAGTACTACCACTCATGAGGGGGGCGCGCCCTAGTCCTTGTTTCTTGTTGGGCTTTGCCCAATAAAGAAATATTTTGGTGCACAAGACAAGAGTTGTCTTGATGCACAAGACAAGAAATATCTATAAATAGAGACCTCTTGTCATAGCTCATTAGTTGTTGTTAAACACATTAAAAAGCACAAGAATTATTTTATATTCGGCTGCTTTTCGATCTCTATTTTCCGTCAATGGTATCAGAGCCACTTACGAATCCATGATTTGATGATTGTTTAATTCATGAATTTTGTTTTAATTTGATTAAAACACCTAATAAAGAATTTTGTTTTAATTTTGTTTAATTCATGAATTTTGTTTTCCGACAATTGTATGGTGAAGCAGCGATATGTTAATCACCATAAGTTTATTCAAATAAGAATGATCAAAACTTACATGTGATATAAGTGATCGTGATGCAAAGCGGTGTATTTGATACATCATTCATAATTTCTTTCATTAAAACATATTATGAAAGTTATTTGATATTGAATTGATTCATGTTCATTTGCTTTGGAATCCGACATTATTATGGTGAAGCAATGACATGTTAATCAATCATATGGAATTTCGGTCATGAAAGGTTTTGACGGCACGAAATTGTTGCATTAGGATTCGCAAAAAACAAGGGTTGTTCACGGGCCTGCGCTGGGCGTAGGGTATGATGCGCTAGGCGTAGATGGCAGAATGAAAATTGGTTTTCAGCTGCATACCTGCGTGAAGGTGGAAAAACACAAGAAGGGGGGTTGAATTGTGTTTTTGGAAAATTAAAACTTTTTGGTTCTTAAGACAATATAAGCAGCGGATAATAAAACAAATTCAAAGATATGTAGAGAGAAAGAAAGATGGACACAGAGATTTATCCTGGTTCCCTTCACAAACTGAAGGTACGTCCAGTCCCCTTGTTCTCAACAAGAGCTTTTCACTATAATCTTCACAAGATTACACTTTGCTCAAGCACACTTGCAAGAGACTTCTCAATTGCTCAAGTTACACTTAACGAGAGACTTCACAAACACACTTAAAAATAAAGAATGATTGTTTAGGAACACTTGATATACTATCAGAGGTGTTTACAAAATACAACTCAGTTTGTTCTAAGACTTAGAATGACAGATTGAAAATATAATGTCATAATTGCTTCTTAGCCTTTGAACGTAGTAATAGAACAGTAACAATTTCTTCCTCATGAGTCTTCTATTTATACTTGTAGGAAGATTGATGACCGTTGCAGAGAGAGAGGTGTGCCAGCTGGAATTTACTCGTACTATTGTGATAGCTGTAGTTTCCTTCTTTGGCAAAACAATTTTATTCCACTACTTTGCTATTCACGTTATCACTCATCCATTTTGAGTAATAATAGTACAATAGTACAATCCTCAAAAACGCTCCTCATATGGATAAGAATAAACGAATATTCCTTTCTGTAGATAATGCAGAGCCTTGAAGTAGACATTCTCTTGAATCAATGGTTCTGATTATGTCAGTTCTTTGAGAGACGTAAATTCCTTTAGCTTCTGATGTTGATGTTCATAGCTTCTTGAAGTTATATAGCTTCTGAGTCCTTAAGAACCTTCTTTTGGTCTCAGAAGTACTTTCTTTATCAACGTAAATTTTAAGCTTCTGATGGGCTGTGTAGAGCTACAGAGCTTGTTTAGACTTGCTTCTCTGCTTATATTCTTAGTGCTTCTGAATGAACTTTGACTTGTAATTCTGCACACTAGAATAATCATTAGTACTTCCAATTGCAATTTTAATACCTTGTTATCATCAAAACTTCTTAAAAACCTTAGAGGTTCATGTCAGACCCACTTTGTTCCAACAATCTCCCCCTTTTTGATGATGACAAACTAAGGCATTAAAATTCAATTGTTGTTGATTTAATTCAATTATGTTGACTTCAGGTTTAAAGGTTTGCAATCTCCCCCTGAGTCTGATAATTCATAAAGGTAGGTTTGTAAGCTCCCCCTAAGTCTTATCCATAATTAATTAAAACAGTTTAAGAGTGAATTTATTAACTTAAAATGAATTTCCATATTTAACTTTCAGAGGCATAGTTTTGCAGGCTAAGCTTCTTAGAGTTTGATAATGCTCAGAAGAGGTTTGCAAGCTCTTCTGATATTATTTATGAAATTTCATTTTAGGTTCTTAAATTTTCTCTCCTTTCAATAATCGTTCAGAATGAGAAGGAATAGAAAAATTGATTCAGAATGAAGTTGTCATAACAGTTTCAGAATGAGCAGTATGTGAATCAATATTAATTTTAACGCGCTACTCTTACTCCCCCTTTTGGCATCAGTCAAAAAGACACAGAATACCAAGCAGTCAAAGTGACAAAACAAGACGGTCAAGTCAAGAGGGCTATAAATACCATGTGCATGCAATAAAGCGCATTGATTATCCCACTGACATAAGCGCTTGTTAGCACTATAAAAAGAGATGATTCCTCTCATTTTACTCATACAGAGTAATCAAGTAACATCAAAACAAACAAACAATGGAAAAGCAGGTTACCAAAGGTGCTTCGGGCTCAAAAAGAAAGAGCAAGAAGGAAGCAGAGCTCTGGCGCTGCGAAGAAAACAGGCTTCGCTACGAAAGGAACAAGCAAGAACTGATTTTAACAGAGTCAGAAGAAGAAGCATTGGGTTCTGACCTGGAGGAATTCCTATGGACATATAATGATGACACTCCATACGAAGAGTACGAGGATGCACTTCAGAAGGGCACTGAAGAACAAGTGCAAAAGGCTACTGCAAACTTGCTTGCTTATATCTCGGAGCAACACAAGAAGCTAGATGCAGGAGCTTCTGAAGTGAAACCTAGCTCTAAGTAGAGTCTCATAATTCCTATGTACTAGAAATTTCTCTATAATTTGAATAAAAGTGTTTATGCTATAAATTCCCTTTATATTGAGCCAGTTTCTTATATATTCTCTATCAATTGTTAGAAAACCAGTTACCAGGCACGCTTCATACGGTATTAAACTAGGATACTGCATAAACAGTCACTAGCTGCCCCAGCTATTGAACAGGCCTTAATACTAAGAAGCTATTCCATGAGTAAACAGGAGTACTGAAGATGGGGGCTCGTAGGTTTTGTTTAAAACCTAGAATATTAGTTTGAAAACCAAGATGCGTCTAACTGCACCTCTTCCTAGAGCCAGAGACCATTAGAGTACCAAACAAAATCAGAGAATATGATTTTAATTTTGAAAATAAAAAGAAAATTAACAAACAAATAAGAAAAACAAACATAAGCAAATATCACAAGGTAAATTGCATAAAACCACAAGGTTCAGAAGGTACATCCAATAAAACAAAAGATAAAACAAAGTGCTCAAACATAAACTAAGGTTAAGGCTTCTTGATATCCTGAATGGCCTTCAGAAGAGTTGCCATCATCTCTTCCATTCTTCTCTTAGTATTTTCCTCAGAGGCAGCAATGTCAGCTCGAAAGTCTTCTCTTAAATCGGTTCTGAGGTCGATCCTAAGCTCATCAATCTCATTCCTAATGTCATCTCCTATGTCTTCCCTGAGTTCAGCAGCTAATTCAGTTCTGATGGAGTCCAAGGCCTTCTGAACAGCAGGAGGAATGCTTGAAGATGATGATCCTTCTTCTTTCTTAGGTGAGATGGGAGGAGTAACAGCAACTATAGGTTCTTTACCCTTAACAGATGGCTCAGGTACTTCTGTTGCTTGATCAGTCATAACCGTATCTTCTTGTTCAAACAACCTGAATTCCTCCATTTGAAGCCTCTCTGCCACTTCTTGATCAGCTAGAATCCTTGCAGTTTCAGTGGCAGCAATGTGAGCTCCCCTGGCTATTACTGTTCTGAGAGCTTCTTGTTCAGCACGTAACTTGTACGCAATCTCCTCTTGTCTCTTCTGTTCAACTTCAGCAGCTATTCTAGCCTGCTCATCAGCAATAGATTGGAGATATGCTGATTCTTGAAGAGCCATTATCTGTGCACTCTCAGAAGCAATCCTCAGGGATGCAAGCACACTTAACCTTATTTGCTCCTCATCATGATTGTAGAAGGTCAGCCTTGGAGCATTGGAGTGTTCCATGATTTCAAACAGGCTTCTGACAGCGGCCATTCCCTTTCCTTGCACCCTACTCTTCAGATGAGTACTTAGGATTCTCAAAGACTGACTGAAGAGATACTCCATCTTCCTAACTTCAGCATCAATGTCAGAAGGGAAAATGAAAATCTCTTCTTCCATCTGAGTAAATCTCTTGAGCCTAAGACCTATAGCAATATTAAGTAGCTCAAGATTTGGTTCGTTGGAAGGGTTGAAGAATGGTTTGGTTGGGTCAAAAGGAATGGTTGGTGCAGGTTGCCTTTGTTTGAGTTCAATGATTTTTATTTTCCTTAGGTTTGGTGGAATGAAATCATCATTGACAGTGATGGCACCTTTTAAGATATCATGGATAATGTTTTCATCTAGTGATATGGGAAGGGTGTTGTAGAACGGATCAGAATGTGTTTGTTGATCATGTTCATGGACAGAAGGGTCAAGTGGTTCATTGTTGGTTGATGTGGGTGATTCAATCATTTCATTGTTTTGAGGTGTTGGTTCTTCAGAATGAGCAGCAGTCTCATCCTGAAGTGGTGTTTGTTCTTGTGAAATATGGTCAAGTGATGGAGGAGGAGTGTGAATTTCAGATTGAATTTGTGGTTCATGAACAGTGGAGTGATGTGAGAGGTTCATGGATGGGAATTGACGTGGGGAGTTTGGGTTAGAATTGGTAAAGATAACACCACACATAGTTCTTCATCAGAAGATAGATGAATAGGCTTTATGGTGGGTTTCTTGATGGTTTTCTTAAAGGAGGTTCTCTTTGGTGCAAGAGTGGTCTTTTTCTTTTGGGGAGGATTTTTGAGAAGTTTAGCAATGAACTCATCAGAGTCAGTGCTGGTATCTGAAGATGATGATGAAGATGGTTTGGTAGATGGTAGAACTACACTAATAGGGACAGTGTAGTCTATGGGTGGAGTTTGATCAGTGGAGGGAGGAGGTTGAGAAGTAGTGGGTTTAGCAATGGAGGGTTGAGGTTCAGAACTAATATCCTGAGCTACAGGCATGCTAAAAGTATTAGATTCAGAGAACTTACCTTTTGGATTAGATGCTCTGACTTTCACTCTCTTTTTAGCCTTTGGTGGGTTCTGATCCTCCTCAGAAGCAGAAGGCCTATCATGCCTTTTCTTTGAACGCTTCTCCTTTGCTTTTGCTTCTGCACCCACTTCTTCTGCATGCTCCTCTTCGCTTTCAGAGCCCTCATTACCTACCTCCTCCTCAACAAGTCTTGGCTTACTCCAGTTTCTTGTGAGTTCTCTTGGTCCTTTGAAAATATCCCAATTTGGAACACTTACAACCATCCTTCTGGGTACACTTACCCCAGTATCTCTTTTTACTCCTAGGAGGAAGTTCTTGATAACCTCCTCATTGTCATGCTCTGAGATGGTTGGAAACCCATCACACCAGAAGTACTTCTCATATACCTGACGTAGAGGTGACTTAACTTGAATGATTTCAGCCTTTGTCTTTCTCTTCATATTGACCAGAATTGATGCATCAAACTTAGCCGTCTGAAAGACTCTAAGTTTCTCTTTAGCGCTAACAATATCCGTGAATTTTGTTTGCCTTATCAATTCTGATATCAACCTAGGGTGATGAATGACAGAAGGTATACTTGTTCTTCCATCTTTGATAGTTGAGCACATGTGATCAAAGAGGATCTTAGCCAAATTGATTTTTACTCTCTTGAACAAGAACCACAGAAAGTGTTTGTGAGGATAGGAGACAGAATCCTCCTTTCCTTGTGAAAATTGTAGCCAAGCTCATTCTGAAGGCAAACTCAAAAGAGTGCTTCAGGTTCATGATCTTCCCACAGTCTTTCTTGGAGCATCCAGGTTTGAAGATGTCTTGATGAATGGCTTCTAGATGTTTGCTTCTGTGATCATAACATTCTATGTCTTCTCCTTGATTATCTAATCCCAGAATCTTAGCAATGTGTGCCTGGGTGATCACAACATTTATGCCCATAATGTTTGATCTTATTTCTCTTCCTTTGTACGGTTTCAAGCCAACTTCCTTTCTAGACTTTCCTTTCAAATCCTTATCCTTGCTGACCAAATCCTTATACTCTTTATCTGCACTTGCTCTGTCATATATTTTAGCCTTTTGCCAGAAGTATTTGACGATATCATAGTAAACAAACCCATTGAGCATCTCAAAGTAATTTTGCCACTTTTGATTGAAGAACAAGTACTGAATATCTATTCCGTTCGCCTTCAAGCTCTCAAAATCAACAAATTTCTCCGTGCAGAAGTTGTATGCGTCTGGACCAGCGTCAGTGTTGTGATTTTCGTAGGAGATGTTGGAGTTAAGATCGATAACGGGTGGTAGTTCAGGATTGTAGGGTTCTTGAATGATTTCATTTGATGAACGAGCAGCCATTGTTTCAAGAAATTAAGAAGATGAAGATTGTTTCTCTGTAAGGTCTAGGGTTGTGTGTAAGTAGTGATTGCGTGAAAAAAGTTGTGCAATGTGAGTGAAGTGACTTAAATAGAAAGTAGCACACATACGCAGAGTAAAGCAAACATTGGGAGGGAGCGAGAGCAGTTTTAAAAATTAAATAAAATAATTAACTGCCATAATCATCATTAACTGTTCTCTGCCCGTCAGGATCTAGACACGTGTTAGAATATTTAAAATATAACTGACGCGTGTATGTACAACTGTTGTACACTTACTAGTGCTGAACGTTTCATTTTCAAGTGTTCAGAACTACATTCACTTGCATAACCCATTAGAACCTGTTACCTTTCAGAACCTGAATTATTCAGAGCTTCCCAAAGGAAACTTCAAATTAGTAGAGGTTCTGAACGAGCTTCAGATGCTAATTTTTAATTTACATTTCAGAGCTAGTTCTCTTCAGAGATATAGTGCATGTTCAGATTCTTTTTAATAAAATCAAATCTTTCAATAGCTAAAGGTTTAGTAAATATGTCAGCCCATTGATGATCAGTATCAATGAATTGAATATCTATTGTACCTTTCTGAACATGATCCCTTATAAAATGATGTTTTATTTCAATATGTTTAGCTCTGGAATGCAGAATAGGGTTTTTAGACAAATGAATGGCAGCAGTGTTATCACAATACAGTGGAATACCATTCTCAGTTATATTATAGTCTTCTAACTGATATTTCATCCAAAGTAGTTGTGTGCAACATTTAGCAGCTGAGATGTATTCTGCTTCTGCTGTAGACAAAGCAATGGTTGTTTGTCTTTTGCTGGCCCAAGATATGAGATTCTCACCAATAAATTGGCAATTTCCACTAGTGGATTTTCTCTCAATCTTATCTCCAGCATAGTCAGCATCACAGAATCCAACTAGCCTACTATCTAGGGATTTTTTATAAAGAAGTCCTAGATTAGTAGTTCCTTTCAGATATCTAAAGATCCTCTTAACAGCAGTTAAATGAGGTTCTCTAGGATCTGATTGGAATCTTGCACACAAACACACACTGTACAAAATATCAGGTCTAGATGCTGTTAGGTAGAGTAAGGAACCAATCATACCTCGATACAGCTTCTGATCTACTTTGCTTCCAATTTCTTCCTTGCTTAAGCTGCTTGTAGGATGCATAGGTGTAGACATTATCTTGCAGTCATCAAGGTTAAACTTCTTCAGAAGCTCTTTTGTATATTTGCTTTGATGAATGTAAGTGCCATCTTTTCCTTGATTGATTTGAATTCCCAGGAAGAACTTCAATTCACCCATCATGCTCATTTCAAATTCATCCTGCATAAGCTTTGAGAAATTCTTGCACAAGGAAGCATTAGTAGAACCAAATATTATGTCATCAACATATATTTGAATAATCAGAATGTCTTTCTTAGATGTTTTCCTGAAAAGAGTGTTGTCAATTTGACCTTTTTGAAAACCATTTTCTAATAAGAAATTACTTAGTCTTTCATACCAAGCTCTAGGAGCTTGTTTGAGACCATATAGTGATTTCTTCAATTTATAAACAAAGTTGGGGTTTTTCAAATCTTCAAACCCTGGTGGTTGTTTGACATACACCTCTTCAGAAATAACACCATTTAGAAAGGCACTCTTAACATCCATTTGGTATAAAGTAATTCCATTATTTACAGCATATGATAGAAGTAGCCTTATTGCTTCCAGTCTTGCTACTGGAGCAAACGTTTCAGTGAAGTCTATGCCTTCTTGCTGACTATAGCCTTGAGCTACAAGTCAAGCTTTGTTTCTTACCACTTCACCTTGTTCATTCAATTTATTTCTGAATACCCACTTGGTTCCAATGATGTTCTTATGTGCTGGTCTAGGCACTAAATCCCATACATCATTTCTTTGAAATTGATTGAGTTCATCTTGCATTGCAACAATCCATCCATCATCAGTAAGAGCTTCTTCAACATTCTTGGGTTCTATCATGGATATGAGTCCCAGAAGTGAGTCTTGCTGTTGATAATCTGATCTTGTTTTTCTTGGACTTTCTTTGTTTCCAAGAATAAGATCTTCTGGGTGTGATGATCTGTACTTGAATTTTCTCTTTGGAACTTCATTAGTTTCAGAACTTAGTCGCTCATCATCTTCTGAAGTATCATCAAGTTCTCCAAAAGCTTCTACTGGAGATGTTTCTTCAGCATCTTCTACCAATGTAGGTTCTGAAACTTCAATTGCTTCTGAATCTTTTTCAGGTTCTGAGATGATGTATTCATACGGAACACCTGCATAGCTATCATTTTGCTCTGACATTTTACTGTCAGGCTCTTTGTCATCAAACCTTACATGTATAGATTCTTCCACTGTGTTGGTTTCAGAATTATACACTCTGTATGCCTTTGAGCGTTCAGAGTAACCTATAAAGATTCCCTTACAAGCTTTGGCATCAAATTTTCTTTTGTAGGCCTTGTTGTTTAGAATGTAACAGGTACATCCAAACTGATGAAAGTAAGAGATATTGGGTTTTCTTCCTTTGAAAAGTTCATATGTTGTTAAATTCAACAGAGGTCTAATATAAATTCTGTTCTGGATATAACAAGCTGTATTTACAGCTTCTGCCCAGAAGTGCTTAGCAAGTTTAGTCTCATGCATCATGGTTCTTGCCATTTCTTGTAAAGACCGGTTCTTTCTCTCTACAACACCATTTTGCTGTGGTGTTCTAGGAGCAGAGAACTCATGAACAATGCCATGATCTTCACAATAAGTTGCAAATGGTTCGTTTTCAAACTCACCACCATGATCACTTCTTACCTTTAAAATCTTTAGACCCTTTTCACTTTGCACTTGGGTACAGAAGATGGTAAACACATCATATGCATCATCTTTCACTCTTAGAAATTTTACCCAAGTCCATCTACTGTAATCATCAACAATGACTAGTCCATATTTCTTTCCATTGATTGAGGCAGTGCTAACTGGCCCAAATAAATCAATGTGAAGCAGTTCTAAAGGTTTTGAGGTTGAGACAATGTTTTTAGGTTTAAAAGAGGTTTTTGAAATTTTACCAATCTGGCAGGGACCACACAGAGCATCTGAGTGATAGTTGAGATTGGGTAGACCTCTTACCAAGCTTAGTTTGCTAAGTTTAGAGATTAATCTCCAATTAGCATGTCCTAAGCGTTGGTGCCAGACCCACTTCTCATCATTCAGTGATAGAAGACAAACTATCTTTTGCTCAGTGAGTTCTGACAGATTGACTTTGTAAACATTTCCTTTTCTCAATCCCTTGAACACTATAGATTTGTCAGAGTCTTTGATTACAGTACATGCCTCTTTATCAAATATTACAGCAAATCCACTATCACAAAATTGACTAATGCTAAGTAGATTGTGCTTAAGGCCATCAACTAACCAAACATTATTAATTGAAAGGGAAGAGTTACCAACTGTACCAGTACCAATGATCTTCCCTTTTTGATTGCCTCCAAATCCCACAGTGCCTCCCTCTTTCAGAGTCAGGGTTTGGAACATACGCCTTTCTCCTGTCATATGTCGTGAGCAGCCACTGTCTAGGTACCAACATTGCTGCTTTGGCTTCCTTGGTTCGCAAATCTGAAGCAAAAATGATTTCAGATTTTGGTACCCATACCTTTATGGGTCCTTTTGTGTTAGTCTTCACATGCCTTGGTGGTCTTTGTTTAAAGAACTTCTCAGAGCTTCTAGAGTTATCTACCCTTGTTAAAAAAATTTTGGGTTTAGAATACCTCTGAGGCTTGGCTCTTGAATGTGTCAGAGCTTCTTTAGATTTAACATTAGCTTGAAGCTTATGTGTCTTAGGTTCTGAGGTTTTAACCTTCAGATCCTTTGACTTTAGAGCTTCTGGCTTTAATGTTTTCTCAGAAGCTGACTTATTCAGAACTACTGATTGGCTCTTTACAAAGATAGTCTTGGTTTTCTTTTTCTCTTCTTTAGAGGGTTTTGAAAAGAGTGAATCATTTTTAAAACGTGAGAAACCAAGACCTTCACCTCTGTTTCTACTTACATGATAAATTAGTGAGGCTATCTTACTCCTATTCAATCCACTTATAAGAAATTCCTGAAGAACAAATTCATGTTCTGGAGGAACCTTATCATCATAAACATAATGAGTTTCCATAAATTCATTTCTGGATTTTAGAGACTCATTTTGTTCAATGATTTCATTTGCCTTTTCAGTTAGGTTGTTGTAAGCCTTTTTAAGGACTCTACACTCACCTGCCTTTTTAGTTAAAAGTCTTAAGGCATCTTTCAAAGAATCTATTAATTCAGAGTGAGAAAGTTTAGCAAGTACCTCGTCTTCATCTTCTGATTCTGAATCATTTCCATGCTCAGAAGTCTCTTGATTAGATGAGGTTGCCATCAATGCTAGGTTTGCTTCTTCTTCCCCATCAGAATCTGATTCCTGATCTAGATCATCCCAGGTAGCAAGGAACCCTTTCTTGAGCTTACTCTTGTACCTCTCCTTATTTGAGGTTCTCTTGGAGTTCCTACTCAGATTCTCTGGGCAGTCAGCAATGAAGTGTCCTGGTTTGTTGCATTTGAAGCACTTGCTTTGATCTTCCTTCTTGTCTTTAGAGACACCAACTTTCTTGGAAGATCCTCCAAACCTACCAGCATACTTCTTGCTTCTCTTGGCCCATTGAGATACTCTTGCAGCCATCAGAACCATTTCTTCTTCTTCATCAGAACCCATTTCATGACATGCTTCAGGTTCGTCTTCATCAGGTTCTGTAACCTTAGCCTTCAGAGCCTTTGGAGGACTCTTAGAGCATAAAGCTATCCCTTTGAGCTTCTTAGTCGATTCATCAGATACAAGCTCCATCTCATGACTCTTTAAGGAGCTAATCAAGCTTTCAAGGGATACAGTATCTAAATCCTTAGATTCCTGAAACGCTGTCACTTTGGGTCTCCATTTGGGCGGCAAGCTTCTGAGTACTTTCCTGACATGATCAGCTTCAACATAGCTCTTGTTTAAGATTTGAAGTCCAGAGACAAGGATATGAAACCTAGAGAACATAGTTTCAATGTCCTCTCCGTCCTTCATTTTAAACAATTCATATTGATGTACTAACAAGTTAGCCTTAGCTTCCTTAACTTGTTTGTTTCCTTCATACTTGGATTTAAGAGAGTCCCAAATAGACTTTGCAGTTCTCTTATCTCCAATTTTCAAATACTCATCATGAGAGATGGCATTTGTCATCATACCTTTTACATTATGATGCTTCTTATACTCAATCTTTTGAGTAGGTGTGAAAGCCTTTCTGTCTTTGGAGCTGACTATTCCTTATGAATCCATGTTCTCAAAGTTAACTCCATCCTCTACCAAGTCCCACAAATCACTATCAATACCCATGATGTGACTGTACATCTTGGTTTTCCAGAAGGGGTAGCCAGTCTCAGTTCCATTAAAGAAAGGAACTTTATCAAAAGACCTTCTATCTTTTTCATTCGTGTCATAGTCAAACTTGACATTGCGGTTATCTTCTTTCTCAACAATAGTAGCCATGTTTTTCCTTCCTGAATCTTAACTGTTTCACTGTTAAGTGAGAGTTAGGCAACAACCAGGCTCTGATACCAATTGAAGGTGGAAAAACACAAGAAGGGGGGTTGAATTGTGTTTTTGGAAAATTAAAACTTTTTGGTTCTTAAGACAATATAAGCAGCGGATAATAAAACAAATTCAAAGATATGTAGAGAGAAAGAAAGATGGACACAGAGATTTATCCTGGTTCCCTTCACAAACTGAAGGTACGTCCAGTCCCCTTGTTCTCAACAAGAGCTTTTCACTATAATCTTCACAAGATTACACTTTGCTCAAGCACACTTGCAAGAGACTTCTCAATTGCTCAAGTTACACTTAACGAGAGACTTCACAAACACACTTAAAAATAAAGAATGATTGTTTAGGAACACTTGATATACTATCAGAGGTGTTTACAAAATACAACTCAGTTTGTTCTAAGACTTAGAATGACAGATTGAAAATATAATGTCATAATTGCTTCTTAGCCTTTGAACGTAGTAATAGAACAGTAACAATTTCTTCCTCATGAGTCTTCTATTTATACTTGTAGGAAGATTGATGACCGTTGCAGAGAGAGAGGTGTGCCAGCTGGAATTTACTCGTACTATTGTGATAGCTGTAGTTTCCTTCTTTGGCAAAACAATTTTATTCCACTACTTTGCTATTCACGTTATCACTCATCCATTTTGAGTAATAATAGTACAATAGTACAATCCTCAAAAACGCTCCTCATATGGATAAGAATAAACGAATATTCCTTTCTGTAGATAATGCAGAGCCTTGAAGTAGACATTCTCTTGAATCAATGGTTCTGATTATGTCAGTTCTTTGAGAGACGTAAATTCCTTTAGCTTCTGATGTTGATGTTCATAGCTTCTTGAAGTTATATAGCTTCTGAGTCCTTAAGAACCTTCTTTTGGTCTCAGAAGTACTTTCTTTATCAACGTAAATTTTAAGCTTCTGATGGGCTGTGTAGAGCTACAGAGCTTGTTTAGACTTGCTTCTCTGCTTATATTCTTAGTGCTTCTGAATGAACTTTGACTTGTAATTCTGCACACTAGAATAATCATTAGTACTTCCAATTGCAATTTTAATACCTTGTTATCATCAAAACTTCTTAAAAACCTTAGAGGTTCATGTCAGACCCACTTTGTTCCAACACTGCGCTGGGCGCAGGGCAGGCTGCGCTGGGCGCAGATGACAACAGCCAATTTTTGATCGTTCGCCAAAATTTTAATTTTCATTAATCTACACGACTTAAACTGATAATAATAATAAATATGTTTATTGTTATATTTTTTTGATGATTGGTTATGGCCTTAGTTTACTCTTTTGTTTTAATTTGAGATTTTAAATACGGCCTGCGTGTCGTGCCTCTCTCTAAATTTCTTGATGTAACTTCTTTTCTCATCTTACTCCCTCGTATGTAAAACGAGTATTCTTTGATGTAACATTATAATAGAATTACAATAGGAACAAAGGAGGACAACCATAAAGATGATGCTTGGAGAAGTAGATCATCGTTTAGGCTAGTTTAGGGTTCTCTCATTGGCTTGAGGGAACACTTGCGATAGGAGGCCATAATCATATCATTTTATATTATTGTATGAATGTATGTTGATGCATGTGAGAGCGTTTAATATGTTAAACAAACCGGTCAGATCAAACTAATTAAATATCCCTCAAGAGACACATAAGAGATTAATAAAGAAAATGTGGGTTCGCCCACCGCGGAGTGCATTTTGTTTATTAATAAAATATGTGAATATTAAGTTTACGCTTTCCAAGCTTTAGAACTCATCAAGACTAGTATCGAACTATGTAGGTTCACCCACCGCGAAGTGCATACTCTATATTGGTAAGGTGCGATGGGATAATTGTAATATCCAACTTCTAAAGTAAGGTTCAAACTTAACTTAATAAATATAATGAGATTATATGAGTTTAAGAAGCAATGGTTGGGAATAATTCATAAGATGAATTAGAATAAGGAGTTATTCACCCAATTGATATATTCAAGAATTGTATGAGATACATTTGGAAGGAGTTCCTACCTAAATAACTAAGTCTTGTGTAATCCGCCCACCACGGACTTAAGACAAAGTGAAATATGGATCTTGACCCACTAGAAAATCTTCCAACGGGATTTTCCAAATCAAATGATGAGGGTCATTTGTTTTGATTAAAATAGTGGGAGCATATTTAATTAAAGACCTAATTAAATAAAATGATGCTTATATTTTCACTTCTTTATGTAGATAACCATGTCATCAAACACATCAAACAACATTTTACGATCAATCCTTGACAAAGAAAAATTGAATGGTTCAAATTTTCTTGATTGGCACCGTAATCTGAGGATTGTCCTCAAGCATGATAATAAGTTGTATGCCTTAGAGGAACCTGTTCCTGAGGAGGAGCCTGCTAATAATGCTCCTAGGGCTGAAAAGGATGCTTACAAGAAGCATGTTGAAGATGCTAATGAGGTTGCTTGCCATATGTTGGCTACCATGAATTCTGAGCTGCAAAAGCAACATGAAAACATGAATGCTGTTGAAATGATCGAACACTTGAAAACTCTATATGCGGAGCAAGCCCGTCATGAGAGGTTCAAAGTTTCAAAATCCCTTTTTCAATGCAAGTTAAGTGAGGGATCTCCGGTAGGTCCTCATGTGCTCAAGATGATTGGGTATGTGGGAAACCTTGCAAGGTTAGGATTCCCTCTTGAGAAAGAACTTGCAACTGATCTCATTCTGCAATCGTTGCCGGATAGTTTCAGTCAGTTTATCCTAAACTTCAATATGAATGATTTGGATAAAACTCTTCCTGAATTGCTAAGCATGTTGAGAACTGCCGAGCAAAATCTGAAGTCTAAAGGGAAATCCATTCTAATGGTTAGTAATGGAAATAAGCATCACAAGAAGCCCAAAAAGCAAGGTGGTAAATGGAAAGGCAAGGGAGTTTCCAAACCAAAGCAAACTGCCCTTGCTTTGGAGGCACATAAAAGGAAGACAATTGTTTCTATTGCGGTAAGACCGGACATTAGAAGAGGAATTGCCCAAAGTACCTGGAAGATAAGAAGAAAGGAGTAGCTCCTACAACTTCAGGTATTTTTGTTATAGAAATTAATTTATCTACTTCTACATCATGGGTATTAGATACTGGATGTCGTTCTCACATTTGTACCAATGTACAGGATCTAAAGGAGAGTAGAGAATTGGCAAAAGGTGAAGTGGACCTACGAGTTGGCAATGGAGCAAGAGTTGCTGCTTTAGCTGTAGGGACTTATAATTTAGCTTTACCTAGTGGTTTAATAATTCAGTTAAAGAACTGTTATTATGTACCTGCCATAAGCAGGAATATTATTTCCGTTTCTTTTTTGGACAAGTTTGGTTTTTCATTTACAATAAAGAACAATTGTTGCTCTATTTATTTAAAAGATATATTCTATTCTAGTGCTGAAATGTATAATGGACTATATGTCCTTGATCTTGAAACGCCAGTCTATAACATTAATACTAAAAGGATGAAACCCAATGAGTTGAATCCAAATTACCTTTGGCATTGTCGTTTAGGCCATATAAATGAGAGACGCATCTCCAAACTCCACAAAGATGGACTTTTGGATTCTTTTGATTATGAATCATATGATACATGTAGATCTTGTTTAATTGGAAAGATGACAAAAACCCCATTCACAGGAAAAGGTGAAAGGGCTAATGATCTTTTGGCACTCATACATACTGATGTGTGTGGAGCATTGAACATACTTGCTAGAGGTGGTTTTTCATACTTCATAACATTTACTGATGACTTTACTAGATATGGATATGTGTATCTAATGAAACACAAATCCGAATCCTTTGAAAAGTTCAAAGAATTTAAGAATGAAGTGCAAAACCAATTTGGTAAGAATATTAAAACTCTTCCATCAGATCGAGGTGGTGAATATTCAAGCCTAGAATTTAATGACCATCTTAAAGAATGTGGTATAGTATCACAACTAACTCCTCCCGGAACACCACAATGGAATGATGTATCTGAGATAAGAAATCGAACCTTGTTAGACATGGTGCGATCCATGATGAGTCATGCAGATCTTCCAAACTCCTTTTGGGGACATGCCCTATTGACAACAGCTTATACACTTAACCGCGTTCCATCCAAAAAGGTTGAAAAGACACCGTATGAGATATGGAGTGGAAAGAAACCACATCTGTCTTTCATGAAGGTTTGGGGTTGTGAAGTCTATGTAAAGCGACAAATCACAACTAAACTTGAACCCAAATCTGACAAATGCCTATTTGTAGGATATCCTAAAGAAACAAGAGGATATTACTTTTATAATCCTTCCGAGGGCAAAGTGTTTGTCGCTCGAACTGAAGTCTTCTTGGAAAAAGAATTTATTTCCAAAGGAATCAGTGGGAGGAATGTGGAACTTGAAGAAACTCAAGAACCACCAAATATTGGGCAAACTATGGAGGAACATGAGCGGGAACCATAAGATGTTGTGGAAGAACAACCTGCTCAAGTAGAACAAGTCCATCGTAGGTCAACCAGGATACGTCACGAACCTGAGAGATATGGATATCTCATAACGGAATAAGGTGATGTATTACTCATGGATTAAGATGAGCCTGTAACCTACCAAGAGGCCATAACTGGTCCCAAATCTGAGAAGTGGATAGAAGCCATGAAACCAGAAATAGATTCGATGTACACAAACCAAGTTTGGAACTTGGTGAAGCCTCCTGTAGGAATTCGTCCTATAGGATGCAGGTGGGTCTTCAAAAAGAAGACTGACATGGATGGTAAAGTACATACCTACAAAGCAAGACTGGTTGCTAAAGGATATAAACTAATTCATGGTGTTGACTATGATGAAACCTTTTCACCAGTTGCAATGCTTAAATCTGTTCTGATTTTACTTGCTATCGCTGCATATCACGATTATGAAATATGGCAAATGGATGTCAAAACTGCTTTCCTTAATGGAAATCTCCTTGAGGATGTGTACATGACACAAGCTGAAGGATTTGACATACCAAATGAAGCTCATAAGATATGCAAGTTACAACGATCAATCTATGGATTGAAGCAAGCTTCCAGAAGCTGGAATCTTCGTTTTGATGAAACTGTAACAAAATATGGATTCTTTAAAAATGAAGATGAACCTTGTGTCTACAAGAAGGTTAGTGGGAGCATGATCGTTTTCCGATGTAGATGACATATTACTAATAGGAAACGATGTCCCTACCTTACAACAAGTAAAGACTTGGTTAGGGAATTGCTTTTCTATGAAAGATCTTGGTGAAGCAGCCTATATATTAGGAATAAGAATCTATAGAGATAGATCACGAAAACTGCTTGGCCTAAGTCAGAGTACATATATAGATAAAGTGTTAAGACGCTTTAGCATGCATGATTCCAAGAAGGGATTCATACCACTGCAACATGGAATATGTCTTTCGAAGACACAATCCCCTTCGTCTAAAGAAGAAAGGGAACGCATGAATGAGATTCTGTATGCATCAGCAATCGGATCTATTATGTATGCCATGTTATGTACTCGACCAGATGTCTCGTATGCTTTAAGCACAACGAGCAGGTACCAATCTGATCCCGGTGAAGCTCATTGGATAGCTGTCAAGAATATCCTTAAGTAATTGAGAAGAACTAAGGAAACATTCTTGGTATATGGAGGTGAGGAAGAACTTGCGGTTGTAGGGTACACCGATGCTAGTTTCCAAACCGACAAGGATGATTTTAGATCGCAATCTGGTTTTGTGTTTTGCCTAAATGGTGGCGCTGTAAGCTCGAAGAGTTCAAAGCAAGAGACAGTTGCTGATTCTACAACTGAAGCCGAGTATATTGTTGCCTCAAGTGATGCAAAGGAAGCTGTTTGGATCAAGAATTTCATTACTGAACTTGAAGTAGTCCCTAGCATTGTTGATCCCATTAGTCTGTATTGTGATAACAATGGTGCAATTGCACAAGCTAAGGAACCTAGATCTCACCAACGATCCAAACACATATTTAGGCAATTTCATTTTATTCGAGAGATAATAGATAGAGGAGATGTGAAAATATGCAAAGTACCTACACTTGACAATATTGCTGACCCATTAACAAAGCCTCTTGCGCAGTTGAAGCATGATGGGCATACTAGGTCTATCGGTATTAAAGTAATGCCAAATTGGCTCTAGTGCTAGTGGGAGATTGTTGGTGTAAGCCCTAGAGGCCAATGACTTTGGTACTTGTATCGAATTAATTATTAATAATATATTGTTTCTTTTATTAATAATCAAAGGAGCTTTCTTTATATATGTTTGTAACGTAACTCCCTAGAATAGAAGGTCCGTTTAATATTAAGTGTAACTTAATCATGAGAATACATTAAACATAAAGACTCTATTCTTAAAGTATCCATAGTCAAGCTTTAAGGTGAAAAGGGATAACCTTAAAGCATAAAGACTATTATGAAGATAGGCTGATGATCGCATCTCATGGATCATGGGATAAGGAGTTATCAAGTCTTGACATAGGTATAAGAAATATTAGGAGTAATATTTATACCGGATTGACCCGCTATGAGAGTACTACATGCAAAGTTATGCAAAGTTATGCAAAGTGTCATAAGTCGCTCTCATGGTGATAATGGTGTAAACCGCCTGAAACCACTTTGTACCCTAGATGTGGAGTCAAGTATTTTGTTGCTGATCTAACGTTGTCTGTAACAGGATACCCATAAAGGCAGTTGATGGGTACTTCACAAAGTATGCTGAGGGACAGTAGTGACCTAGATAGAATTTGTCAATCCTGCATAACAGGATAAATTTCATGGGCCCAATATTAAACTGGACAAAGATGACACCAAGTATGCTTTGTGTTCAATATAGACATAAAGGGCAAATGGGTAATTGTACACGCATATATTATCACTAAAGGTTATTGTCGCGGTGATTTTCGGACGCCAACAACTATTTATTAGATTTGGTTCTCAAAAATAATGATTCACCACCAAACATTAATTTATCCAAGGGAAGGGGAAAAGATCGAATAAACCCATAAAGTAACATGCAAAATTTAAAGACGCGATGAAGCAATTGGCTGTTATCACTAAATGTTAGTTATACAAGGTATTAGCACCCTAAGTATCTGTAGTACTCTACAGGAACCTCTTGTAATATATGTTTTTGTGCTAAAAGTATATGTTTATGAAATTTGCTTGTAAATATGATTGGGATGATGAGAAATTTTTTTTTATTAATTTTTGATTGGAAAAGAAAATGTATTTTTTATTAATTTTGATTTGGGAATACACAAGGCCCTTTGTGTTGGGACCAGAGTGCACGATAAAATATACGGAAGTGTTTGAGTAGTCTCTTTTAGTGGAACCTGAACAACCAAATTATCTAGCACAGCCAACACCAACAATAATAACAATAAAAAGGAGTAAAACTTTAAATAAGGACACCGCAATTTTAACGTGGAAAACCCTCAATGTGAGAGTAAAAAACCACGGGTCGTGCAGACCAATCAAAAACTCCACTATTATCAAATAATGAGTACAATCAATGTCTTCCTAATTTCTCTAGGAACTGACAAAGCAACAATAATCACCACCTATGGTGAAACTAATAACAAGAGAGCTAACAACCTCACAAACTAGTGGGTATCACAAACTGACTCAAAGAGAAGACAAAATTACTCAGAAAAAATTATCTAAGTAACTAACAAAGTGACAAAAACAACATACTCAAATTTCAGCCGAAACGGAGAATGTTTGCCGAACACACTTTCGTCACCGGTACCAATTTCTTTCTCTCCGTCGTGGGAGCTCTCTGTTTTTCCAACACAAGTATGCCCTCTATTGCACACTTTACTGTAGCAGCGCTACTGTTCACTGTCACACAATTGCACAAAGCAATTCACGCAGGCGCACTGTTGCAACAACTTGCAATCCTGATTTGCAAAACCAAAAGGCAATATCTATATATATAGCCCTTTTTTCACATCAGGGATTAAAATCCCTCTTCACACACAATCACACACACCACGTGTGCACATGGGCCAAGCCCATCACAACATAAACAAAACCTCTTTTTTTTTTTGTTTATTTTCTTTTCTATTTTTTTTCTTTTATTTTTATTTGTATGTGGTTCCCACTTGAGGAGGGATCCACCCAACATTCTCCCCCTCACGACACAAGTGGGGCAATTAGTTGTCATTCCAACAACCATGCCGCAAATCTCAATCATCTTGTCATCTGCATCTTCAACTAATGCAGGAGCTTCAACATCACTTGTAACATCAAGTTCTTCAACAGTGTACCTCTTCAAAAGCTTTCTCTCTTGGGTGGTTTTTACCTGTGCATCAGCTTCAACATCTGATTGCATTTCTACTTCGTGACAACTTTCACGATCTTCATCATGGGTTGGATCATCACCTTTAACTCTATCAATGTCTTTCAACTGCTGGTCTTCACTAAACTCAGCATCACAACATCTGATAAGTTTCTTCATAACAGGATCATAAAACCTGTAACCAACTCCATCTAGGCCATAGCCAATAAACACACACTGTTGATTCTCTACGGACGCTTTACATCCGAAAACACGTAAGTGGTCATAAGAAACATTCTTACATGACCAAATCATCTCTGGTACTTCATGTTGCAATGACACACATGGTGAAAGGTTCAGGACATGCACAACCGTGCTCAATGCTTCACCCCAAAACGATTTTGGAAGCTCTGTCTGTGACAACAAACATTCAATTCTTTCCACCAATGCTCTACTCATCCTCTCAGCAACACCATTCCAACGTAGAGACCTCTGATATCTAATCCAGTTCTCTCTACAATAAGCTTTAAGCTTTCTCAGATAGTCACCGCCATTATCTGTGCGTATGCACTTCAACTTCTTCCCAGTTTCACTTTCAACTGAGGCTTTAAATTTCTTGAACATGCTCAAAACACCACTTTTACTCTTCAAGGTATAAACCCAAGTCTTTCTTGAATGGTCATCAACAAACGTCAAAAAGTATGCACTACCCCCAACTGTACTTGTCTTCATAGGGCCGCATAAGTAAGTATGCACCAAATCAAGAATTTCTGGTCTTCTGGGTGAGTGAATCTTAAAAGAAGCTTTATTCTTCTTTTCAACAAAACAGTCATCACATTTCTTCAAATGTGGATTTCTCATGTCAGACAACACATTCCGCTTGCTCAGCTCAACCATGTCTTTCTCACTCATGTGACATAACCTCTTATGCCATAACTCAACTTTATCAGCTGATTCAACAATATGCACATCTTTAATTATTTTTGCATGTGCAATGTAAAGGGTAGAACACTTCATACCTCTAGCAACAACCATAGAACCCTTGGTCAATTTCCAAGTGTCCCGTGAGAACAAGTTGTTGTAACCTTCATCACATAGTTTAGCCACGGAAAGTAAATTCAACCGAATGTCTGGAACATGTTTCACATCCTTGAGAGTTAACTTGCTACCATTAGCCATCTCTAAATTAACATCTCCAAGGCCAACACACTTTAGCACGCCTTCATGTGCTAATTTCACATCACCAAATTCACCTGAAGTATATGAGCTGAAAATATCTCTTCTGGAAGTGACATGTACTGAAGTACCACTATCAATCACCCAATTAGATGCACTATCAATAACATTAACAATATCATGCTCTTCAACAAGAAGCAAGTCATCTAATAGCAGATGGGTACTCTCTCCATCTGAACCATTTTTATCATTGTCTTTATCCTCCTTTTTCAAAGATCGACAATCTTTCTGAAAATGCCCCTTTTTACCACAATTGTAACACTCAACATTTGTGTACCTGTTCTTCGAATAGCTTCTGCCTTTACCTTTATTACCTGGATACCGGTTCTTGTTTCTCCCCCTTGATTCAGCAACAATTACCTCTGACTGTGAAGGAGAGTCTTGAGACATTCTTCTCATCTCCTCATTCAAAATACTGCTTTTAACAAGGTCCATTGACAACACACCATCAGCAGCAGAATTGGACAACGACATTCTAAACGTTTCCCACGAGTCAGGCAAGGAACCAAGAAGAAATAACCCCTGAATTTCATCATCAAATTTGATACCCATAGCAGACAGCTGATTCATAATTCCTTGGAAAGTATTCAAGTGATCTGCACACGAAGTCCCTTCTTGGAGCTTCAAACTCAGCATCTTCTTTATAAGATACATCTTGTTATTACCTGTTTTCTTTGCATAGAGCTGCTCAAGCTTATCCCATAATGATTTTGCATGTTTCTCCCCACTAATGTGGTTCAAAACGTTGTCATCAACCCACTGACGAATATAACCACACACCTGTCTGTGTAGTAAAGTCCACTGATCATCAGTCTTGTTATCTGGCTTCTCTATAGCGAACACAGGTTCGTGAAAATTCTTCACATAAAGCAGATCCTCCATCTTACCTTTCCAAAGGGCATAATTCGACCCATTCAAGGTCACCATACGAGTTGTGTTGACTTCCATTGTTCACCACAAATTAATTCCACAAAAGAACCGAAGCTCTGATGCCAGTTGTTGGGACCAGAGTGCACGATAAAATATACGGAAGCGTTTGAGTAGTCTCTTTTAGTGGAACCTGAACAACCAAATTATCTAGCACAGCCAACACCAACAATAATAACAATAAAAAGGAGTAAAACTTTAAATAAGGACACCGCAATTTTAACGTGGAAAACCCTTAATGTGAGAGTAAAAAACCACGGGTCGTGCAGACCAATCAAAAACTCCACTATTATCAAATAATGAGTACAATCAATGTCTTCCTAATTTCTCTAGGAACTGACAAAGCAACAATAATCACCACCTATGGTGAAACTAATAACAAGAGAGCTAACAACCTCACAAACTAGTGGGTATCACAAACTGACTCAAAGAGAAGACAAAATTACTCAGAAAAAATTATCTAAGTAACTAACAAAGTGACAAAAACAACATACTCAAATTTCAGCCGAAACGGAGAATGTTTGCCGAACACACTTTCGTCACCGGTACCAATTTCTTTCTCTCCGTCGTGGGAGCTCTCTGTTTTTCCAACACAAGTATGCCCTCTATTGCACACTTTACTGTAGCAGCGCTACTGTTCACTGTCACACAATTGCACAAAGCAATTCACGCAGGCGCACTGTTGCAACAACTTGCAATCCTGATTTGCAAAACCAAAAGGCAATATCTATATATATAGCCCTTTTTTCACATCAGGGATTAAAATCCCTCTTCACACACAATCACACACACCACGTGTGCACATGGGCCAAGCCCATCACAACATAAACAAAACCTCTTTTTTTTTGTTTATTTTCTTTTCTATTTTTTTTCTTTTATTTTTATTTGTATGTGATTCCCACTTGAGGAGGGATCCACCCAACACTTTGCACTACGTACCCGTTAAGGATCAAAATCCCGTAGTTCGGGGTAAAAATTATAAAGTGGTTTGTTTGATTGTTTTTTAGGAGAAAAGACGAGTTGTTATATTAAGTTTTAAACTCCTTTTTATCCACCACAAACATGCTAAAAATGGATCTTTGCTTCACAATAGGGAAGGGCTCCAAACTCGGATATCATCAACGAGTATGCCACTAACTCTCCTAGGTGGAAAAGAATCAACATTTTTCTTGTTTTATGTTATGGGAAAATTAGAATTCTCGACCATAGAGATGACTCACGTCTAAACTCTTTGAAAAAAGGTTTTAAAGTCAAAAGCCAAATGGCAAAAAGGTTTGAATTTGTTTGTGTTTTTTAGTCTTTTTGAAAATGTGTAAACATGCTTAGATGAATTGAAGCATTTATTAAGAAAAAGTTTGAACAAAGTCTCTTGACGAAAGTCAAGGTTTATTAGAAAAAAGATTTCTTTTTGAAAAGATTTTTGACATTTGAATGCTTTTTGTTGTTTTTATTTTAAGATGATAATAATAAATAGATAAATGCATAAATGGGCGAGAATTACATAGTGACACTGGGTCAAAACAAATTATCTTCCCTTGGATTAAAAGAAATAAATTATACACAATATATTTGCATGTGAGAAATAGATAAAATAAAATTAAATAAAATAGACATTGCATGTTTTTGTTATTTTTTTTGTTGTTGAAGAGAAAGAAAGAAAAAAAAATTATGTTAGACAACTTAAAACAATATTTCCTTTAATAAGTTAATTAACATGGACCAGAGTACTCTGGAGTTTATTAGTACTGGATTAATAAAGTTTGGGGACCAGAACACTCTGGAAATATATAACTGAATTAATTACTCGTTAGAGACCAGAGTACTCTGGAGATTATTAGTACTGAATTAATAAAGGTGAAGGGCCAGAGTACTCTGGAAACAGTTAGGGAAAGGACGCAAATACAGTTGGGAAAAAAGTTTAAAAATAGTTTGAAACGTCTAGATAAAGCACGATATGTGTATGGTAAAGGTTCCTAGAAGTTATAGATGCTTAATGGAAAAGGAATAAACCTGTTTTGTGGTGTGAGAGTCTCTTTTTAAAACTAACTTGTTTTGAGCTTTTTTGTTATTTTGATGTTGAATTTCTTACGTTGGAATTGTTGTTTTTTGTTATAGAGAGGTTACTGCAACTATATAAGAGTGATTTGTGAAGAGAAGTGGGTCTTTTGTTGGTGTTTTAAGCAAAAACGAATTTGGAAAAGCATGGAGAACAAATGAATTTTTTTGGGTGGTTTATGGTGGGGAAGAGCTTAAGACTTTGTTGGATTGTGCTTCAACAATTTGGTATAGTAACTTTGCTATTTTTTTCCTCCTTTGTTTCATGGAGGAAGCCTTTATTTATAGCAAGAATGGAGACTTAAGAGAAATAGAGGGGGTGTGTGAGAGAGGGGCATGTATCGCCGTCTGATTCGCTAAGCCTTTTCCATGCATAGTGCATTATGGTTGCATCATCCAAAATGTTTTGAGTTTGAATTCAAGCATTTTCTCATTACCATTGATTCATCCATAATGCTCTTGTATCTTGCAATAACCTTCTTGGGATGCGTGGAGCATGCAAGATATTTGTCTAGAGCATTTTTGTGGTAATGTTACAGGATCCAGAGCATTATTGTTGATGTGAAGAATTCGTCCATAGCATTCTGGTCGAGTGAAGAATTCGTCCAGAGCATTCTTGTGGTAATGCTACAGAATCCAGAGCATTATCGTTGATGTGCAGAATTCGTCCAGAGCATTCTGGTCGAGTGAAGAATTCGTCCAGAGCATTCTTGTGGTAATGCTACAGAATCCAGAGCATTATCGTTGATGTGTAGAATTCGTCCAGAGCATTCTGGTCGAGTGAAGAATTCGTCCAGAGCATTCTTGTGGTAATGCTACAGAATCCAGAGCATTAGCGTTGATGTGCATAACTCGTTCAAAGCATTCTGGTTGTAGTGCATAATTCGTCAAGAGCATTCTGTTTGCTTTGTAATGTAACATTTCCTCTAAATGGGTTTAGAATGCAGGAAAAATTTAGAGTATGACACATAACCATATATCTTTTTGCATTTTTATGAGTGATGCATGGAATGCAATGATGAGAATATGAGATTGAATCTTAGGTCAAAAATTGGGGTATGACAGTTATGTTTTGATCACATGTTAATTTCTCAGAACTTGGGTAGCAATGATGTGTTGCTAGATACCGCTCATTGTTTATTATATTCAATAAAGGATTTAATATAATTGCTAACGTCATGGAAATCTACAAGGGTCACACACATAAGGACAATCTAATATTGAGATAAATAAAGGAACACCGTAAGGTATGGTGTATGTGCAATGTGATAAGGGTATCACGGTAATTTAAACGAGCAAGAACACCATAGGTTATGGTGGGAGGGCACGCACATGAGTACTACCACTCATGAGGGGAGCGCACCCTAGTCCTTGTTTCTTGTTGGGCTTTGCCCAATAAAGAAATATTTTGGTGCACAAGACAAGAGTTGTCTTGATGCACAAGACAAGAAATATCTATAAATAGAGACCTCTTGTCATAGCTCATTAGTTGTTGTTGAACACACCAAAAAGCACAAGAATTATTTTAGAGTTGAAATTAAAATAATTCTCTCTCTCTCTCTCTCTCTCAATATTCTTGCATAGCCTTCAAACATAAAGGGCTAACACTCTATTGAAGATGACTATTCGTGTGGACTAGTTAGAGGCGTCGGTGACCTTCATCAACGCTCGTGATCATCATCATTGTTCGTGATTCAAAGGTTCTTCCCTACAAGAGGTAAAAACCCTAAAACACGAATCATGCTCATTCGTAAGGATCAAACTAAAGGAAAAAAATTTATATTCCGCTGCTTTTTGATCTCTATTTTCCTTCAAGAATTGGGTTTGTCTTGGATTCTCTTGCATGTTGTGCAATTGGTCAATTTTGAGTTTTGAAGGGAGTTGTTGCTGGTTAGTGACCATGCTGCAGAATTATGTGACTAGAGGTAGTAAGAGTTTCAGATTCTGATATCAAGGCTAATGCATGTGAAGTGTGGGTTGGAATGTAGGATTGAAAAATTTGTAGTGTAGCCACATGTGATGGCTTTGGAATATGGATGTTGTTTGTATGCTAAGGTTGTTTGTTTTGGTGTGGAGAGAAAGAGAGGAGGAGGAGCTCCTTGATTCAGATTTTTCTGAATTGAAATGAAAGGGTAGCTTACATGTAATGATGTTGAGTGGTTTATGACTCATCTGCATGAGGTTAGGTGTTGGTTAAGTGTGGAAAATGACTCACATGAGAGTGAGAGGGAGGTCACGAGGGAGAGAAGAGAAAGGGAGGGAAAATTAAATCAATTTTGTGCTAATTAATTCCACAATTGTGAGATTAATGATTAAGTGTAGTCTTGATCTAATTAAAAAGTCCTAACCTTACACATAATACACTTAGTCCAAAAATTAGACTAATTAGCCACCTCAAAATAATTCTAATTTTTATTAGACCTCCTCTAATTAGAATTAGTTAGGCAATTTGAAAGTTGCGATATTACAACGTAGGTGAGTTGCACCGAATTGGGTTAACAAACTCACTGTGTTATTTATCTTCTGCACTTTGTTTTCCTTGTTCGTTAAGTTATTGTATGTCCATGATGTTAGGACATTAGGTACCACATCGTATATCTTAATACTAACGTGCTCCACATCACGCTGCACATCTGTGACTTGCTAGTTGCTACCGGAATTTCAAATTAGTTTTTAGGCATAATTACATAATGAAATAGAAGAATTTAGCAAAGTAAAGGCATCACACATCGCATCTCATTTGATGTAAAATACTACAAAAAGTGTTACTTGTGATTGAATGTCATGGCACATCTCATTTGATCTAAAAAAGTGACTTATGGATCTATAGACTTATACTAAAACTATTTTTGAGTTTGGGAAGAGTGTTGAGACAGATATAGATCTAACATTGATTGCATTTAAATCAATGAAAATTGTTCATCAAAGAAAATAAATGGACCAGACAAACATTGAGCTTCAATAATAATTAGAAAAGTTTTCCACATAAAAAATAACTACAGATTACAAAATGTTCTTAGTTGTCGACTTCTTATCTTTTGTGCCTGCTTCCACGTTTAAGTTCTTCCATTAGCAGATGTGCTACTGATTCATATCCCATTTCCCGAGCTTCATTTCAGTCAAAGAACACAAGAAAATTGTACATGACTCAAAAATTGTACAATCTACCTCAAATGTGAGGCATCCAAACCATTGTTAAACTGACATAAGCAATATTTATTTCATTTCAAATGTTAATTACATGAGTATACATGTAAAACACCTTATTTTTAAAGAAAGAGGAATGTTTGACATTGACATGCATATTGCTTTTGAAAATTCAAAAACGAAATAATTGATTAATTTTGTGCAAATGCCTAGTAGTTTAATATTAATTGGGAATCATTTGATATGTCAATAAAATACATCAAAATGATTTATTTTTTGAAAGATCGTAAAACATAAATTTGATTAGACGTTAATAAGATACATCATCATTCAGAGTTTTCAACTTAAAAAACTAATACAAAACAATTTAACATAGCTTAAAGAAAATCAATATAAAAGAAATTTAATACAGTAAACAATGCGTAACAATTAATTTCTATTAATACCCTTTCATCTTACACTCCCCATTAGGGTGACCTTGACGACAAAAATCACATTCGAGTTCTTATGCTTGTTTCACTTGAGCTTGAGATTGGTGCTGAGAAGTGGAGGAGTTTGTTAAGTGTTTAACTAATGACTCCATTTGGGTGTTCATTAGCTTAGACTGAGATAAGAGTGTCGTTTGAGTGTCAAGCTCTAATATGTCGGCCTTCTTCCTTGAACTTCTCTCATTGAGCAAAGAGAGCTGCTATATACAGTGAATCTTTTTTTCAAGAATTATCACGAATTGAGTAAACTACACTTTTACTATCTTAAAAAACCAATATACAAAGAAACAAATTGATGCGCCGACTTAAGTTGTTCCACTCTAATCTTTAACCGATGATGACAAAATTAGCAAGTGTACTAACTTGTCGTTAAATAATAAAATTTATAAAGTTCGTATTCGCAGCGATTGTTTCAATCTCGACAAAACAATTAAATAAAATTTAGGATTAATAAATAAAATGCAAAGGGGGGGAGTTTCTCAGATTTTTGAAGTAACAATAACAATAATTAAAATTGCGGAAAATAAAACGAGATCTTTTTAAGGGAGAAAGGCGATTAGGAATTATTTCGAATCCTCTCTTTATTCTTATCCGGTAATCTAGGTTCTAGCTCTCAACAATAAAACTTTGGTAATCACGATAATTTAATAAAATAGTCCGAGTCCAATTCCTTGGCTCATCAGCCCCATTTCTATAATACATCACTCTAATTCCTTAGGCGAAACTAATATTATCAAAAGCATGAATGAACGTTAAATTCTTAATCATACCAACTAACTCTTTATTCCTAAAGCAATTACTGTTGGGATTCAAACACCAAAATCCCTACACACATACACTATGCCCACTCAATGTTGTGACCTGATGAGGGCTCGGGCTCTAGCACAAGAGGTTGTGATCTCACATACACATACACACACTTAGTTTCAATGGAAGAATTTATGATGAAGAAGATGAAATGATAACATAAAGAATGATAGAGAATGAAGAAGAGATAAAGAAAATAAGATTTTATTAATCACTTAAGAAAAAGTTTACAATGCAACCTCCATTTATAGATGGTTGCTCACTTCACTAGTTAACTAACCACTTGGTAACTAACTTCTAATCTCTTATCTGTTATCAAAACAGAAACTAACTAACTCCTAACCACTTAGCACAATCATATTACAATACAACTTGTAAGACAAACAACTAACAGATTTAGTAACTATGAATTAATCTCAACACACCACCTAAGACATAGTTGCTAATGGACACATACCAATCATGTTTCTTAGCCTCTTAAACACATCAGTTTGCACAACCTTAGTCATTATGTCTGCAATTTGATCTTCACTCCTACAATGCTTCAACACTAGCTTGCCATTTCTAACCTATCCCTTAGGTAATGAAACCTCATTTCTATATGTTTGCTTCTTCCATGTGTCACTGGATTTTTAGCTAAGTTGATTGTAGACATGTTATCAATATTGATTTCTATAGCACTATGCTCTTCTCCTAAAATCTCATCTATTAGATTTTCCATCCAAGCAGCCTGACATGCACAGAGAGAAGCTGCAATATATTCAGCTTCACGTGAAGATAGAGCTACCACAGATTCCTTTCTTGAGCACCAAGCTATTGGGGCACCACCCAATAAGAACACATAGCCAGCTGTAGACTTTCTGTCATCTATATCACCACACCAACTAGAATACGTGTAGGTAGTCAACTTACTCTTCCTCCCTTTATCTGCACTTGGAAATAGAATTCCATAATCTAATGAACCTCTAATATATCTCAAAATTCTCTTTGCTGCAGTTAAGTGTGAGAGTTTTGGCTTTTGCATGAATATACTCACCACACCTACACTATATGTCAGATCAGGTCTGGTGTTGCACAGGTACCTTAGTGATCCAATTAATCTTCTAAATTGTGTTGGATCAACATCAGCATCATCAGAGTCTTTGGTCAATTGTAACCTTGCTTCAGCTGGAGTCACTGCATGATTGCAATTTACCATATCAAACCTCTTAAGCACTTCACTAGCATATCTCTTCTGATGCATTAGTAAGCCTCTACTACTTTTGTAAAATTCAATTCCTAGGAAATATGAGATATGACCAAGATCAGTCATTTCATTCCCTCATAAGCTGATGAGATCATGAGTTCACTAAACATGTGGAAGGAAACTTATAAAAAAAATGCACTAAAATATTTTGGAGGAAGATGTTTTGAGCCCAAGTTGAAGCTTATTCACATGATAAGAAGCATCCATGAGCTAATGTGTGACCTAATAATATTGGACTAAATAATAAATAATTAAGTCCAAGTTTCTTTATTTTATTTGCAATTTTCGATTTTTGGATTTGGGAGGATTTTAAGGTGACCTTTAACTTCATTCTAGCCTTTCTAGATCCTTGCTAGTGGAGCACTAAGTCATAATAGTGGCTAATGGGAATTTACCAGCATGTTTAGTGCTATTTTCTAGCAAGGATCTAGAAAGGCTAGAATGAAGTTAAAGGTCACCTTAAAATCCTCCCAAATCCAAAAACGAAAATTGCAAATAAAATAAAGAAACATGGACTTAATTATTTATTATTTAGTCCAATATTATTAGGTCACACATTAGCTCATGGATGCTTCTTATCATGTGAATAAGCTTCAACTTGGGCTCAAAACATCTTCCTCCAAAATATTTTAGTGCATTTTTTTTATAAGTTTCCTTCCACATGTTTAGTGAACTCATGATCTCATCAGCCTATGAGGGAATGAAATGACTGATCTTGGTTGAGAAATTGAGTTGAATACACCTTTGCCAACACTTTATGTTGGGTCTACCTCGTTCCGCATAAAGGTTGCACTCACTTGTTCCGCATAAAGGTTGCACTCAATTGTTCCGCATAAAGGTTGCACTCACATGGTTTATATACACCTTTGCATGTGCCTAGCCAACCTTGGACTGATGTTTCAATGGATTTTGTGTTGGGTCTACCTCGTTCTCAAGGTGGAAAGGATAGTATATTTGTTGTTGTTGATAGGTTTAGTAAAATGGCACATTTCATTGCATGCTCTAAAACCAATGATGCAACGCATATTGCTGATCTCTTCTTTAAAGAAGTTGTGCGCTTGCATGGGTTACCAAAAACCATAGTAAGTCATAGAGATGTGAAGTTCCTAAGTCATTTTTGGAGAACCTTGTGGAATAAGCTAGGAACAAAACTCTTGTTTTCTACGGTTGCACATCCTCAAACGGATGGACAAACCGAAGTGGTGAATTGAACATTTACTACCTTGTTGCGTGCTATCATTCAGAAGAATTTGAAAAATTGGGAGAATTGTTTGCCACATGTTGAGTTTGCTTATAATAGAACATTTCATTCTACTACTTCTTATTCTCCTTTTGAAATTGTATATGGTTTTAATCCTTTGACTCCTTTGGATATTTTACCTTTGCCTACTAATGAGTTTGTTAATTTGGATGGAAAGAAAAAGGCAGATGCTATTAGGGAGTTGCATGCGCAGGTTCGAGCCAACATTGAGAAAAAGAATGAGCAATATGCCAAGCAAGCAAATAAGGGGCGTTTGAAAGTTACTTTTGAACCTGGAGATTGGGTTTGGGTTCATATGAGGAAGGAACGGTTTCCACATCAAAGAAAATCCAAATTGCAACCAAGAGGAGATGGACCTTTCCAAGTTGTGGAAAAGATCAATGATAATGCCTACAAGTTGGATTTGCCAAGTGAATATGAGAATATAAGTGCCACCTTTAATGTAGCTGACTTATCTTTGTTTGATGTAGGTAACAGATCAGATTCGAGGATGAATCCTTTTGAAGAGGGGGAGAATGATGGAGATGCAACCAACTCATCTAAAGATCCTTTGCATGAGATAGGAGGTCCTATGAATAGGTCCAAGACTATGAGGATGAATCAAGCTCTACAAAGCCTAATCATCAAGATCAAAGAAAAAGAAGGTCGATATCCATCGGAGGTTGAACCAACATGGCTCACTCTCTTACAATTGGATGAAGATACTTTGAGCCAAACTTGAAGCCCAATTCACATGATATGAAGCATTCATGGGCTGATGTGTGGACTAATAATATTGGGCTAAACAATAAATAATTAAGTCCAATTTTCCTTATTTTATTTGTAATTTTCGTTTTTGGTATTTGGAGCATTTTTAGATGACTTTTAATTTGCTTCTAGCCTCTCTAGATCCTTCCTAGTGGTGCACTAAGTCATTATAGTGACTAGTGGGAAGTTATATGCATGTTAGTGCTATTTTTCTAAGTGCCTAATGATGAATGTAAGGTAGTGGACAATAAATCCTACTATGTAAGGATAGGCTATAAATAGGACTCTTTTGTACTTCTCAAATCACAACTTGAATATTATGATGGAAATAGCCATGATTAAAGCCAATGTTGAAGAAGATCGTGAGGCAACTATGGCTAGATTTATTGTGGGGTTAAAAAAAGGAGTTTGAGAAATATGACAACGTTGAGAAGATTGAAGAAAATATATTCTACATGCAAAAGAAAAGGGAATATCCAAAAGAGAAAATTTGTTCTACTAATCCATTAGTCATATATGCAGGTTCGGATTTGAGGACAAATCCTCTTGAAGAGGGAGAGAATGATGAGATCATGAGTTCACTAAACATGTGGAAGGAAACTTATAAAAAAAATGCACTAAAATATTTTGGAGGAAGATGTTTTGAGCCCAAGTTGAAGCTTATTCACTTGATAAGAAGCATCCATGAGCTAATGTGTGACCTTTTAATATTGGACTAAATAATAAATAATTAAGTCCAAGTTTCTTTATTTTATTTGCAATTTTCGTTTTTGGATTTGGGAGGATTTTAAGGTGACCTTTAACTTCATTCTAGCCTTTCTAGATCCTTGTTAGTGGTGCACTAAGTCATAATAGTGGCTAATGGGAATTTACAAGCATGTTTAGTGCTATTTTCTAGTGCCCATGATGAATGTATGGGAGTGGAAAACAAATTCTACTATGTAAGAGTTAGACTATAAATAGGATCTCATGTACCTTTCAAAGGACAACTTGAATATTATCAATTTGAGAGTTTTCTAATTGTGAGAACTTTTCCTTTGTTCTTGAGATAAGAACTTTATAGTGTTGGTTCTACCGGCAGGTCGCGGTTAGGGTCGCACTTTCCTTGATAACTTTGGTTCTACCGGCATGTCGGGGTTAGGGTCAAATTCCTTATTCCTTTGATAACTTTGGTTCTACCGGCAGGTCGCGGTTAGGGTCAAGTTCCTCTGTCCTGTTTTCAAGACGGTCCTTATCGGTCGCGTATCAGTTGGCATCAGAGCTCCGGCTCTTGAAATCAGGTTTTATTTATCATCTTTTTATTCCAAAAAAAAAAAAATTAAAACAAAACAAAAAAAATATTTCCGCTGTCGTTTATCATCTTGTGTCACATCTCTAGGGTTATTTCTTTTGAATCCACTTTACTAAATTGTATTTTGCCTCAATATCATATAACCTACTCTTTCTATTCCAAATATATATATAAAAAAAAAAGGAATTCTGTGAAAAAAATATATATATATATATATATATATTGCAAAAAAAAAAATAGTTGAAAAAAGAAAGAAAGTAGAATTCCGTTAAAAAAAAAAAAAAGAAGAAGAAACAAACAAAAAAAAAGGGAAATTGGAAAGGAAGAGAAAAGGGTTACGGCAAAATCAATTGGAAACAAGGTATTGCTCTAATTTCTTGGTTATTCATAACCTTCCCCTTGGTCTTATCTTCAAGTCTTGTAGTTTTCTTTGGTCAGTACATCCTTTGGTCTTAGTTTCCATTGCTTTGAATTATTTGCTTTTCTTCTAATTGTTGCTTGTCGGTTCAAATACACAAAGTTATCAATTCCAAGTTATCGATTTCTTGCTGTTTCTTGTTGTGTAGAATCATCCCAAAGGTTTTTTTCTCAAGAGCTCATAAGGAAAAGTTGAGAGGTAAAAGGCAAGAGTGGTGAGTTTATCAGAGAGTAAAAGCCAAAAATAAGAGTGAAATACGAGTGATTTTTTTTCTTTTTTTTTTTCGAGTGTAAGCACGTGAGAGAGTGTTGTGTGAGGATTTATTTTTATCTATTTGCAATCACTTCTAACTCATATTTTGCAGCAATTTAATCATGAGTGGAGGAGGAGAAGAAAATGAATTTGATCTTAAATCATTTGTGACGACTGTCAACCAACAATTTCAAGCTTTAAACATGAGATTGGATAGCTTCCAACCCCCAAGCCGAGCTGGAAGCCGAAAGCATCCAAGTTCAGAAGAAGAGGAGTATTCCGATAGAAGTAATGAAAGGAGGCGGAGAGTTGAATCAAGAAGAGATAGCCATGTCGGAAGCATTAAGATGACGATTCCTTCGTTCAAAGGTAAGAATGATCCCGAATTATATTTAGAGTGGGAGAGAAAGATTGAACATGTGTTTGATTGTCATAATTATTCTGAGGAGAAAAAAATTAAACTAGCCGTTGTTGAATTCACTGATTATGCTAGTATTTGGTGGGATCAACTTGTAACTAGTAGGAGGAGAAATGGGGAAAGGCAAAACAATACATGGAATGAGATGAAAATTGTCATGAGAAAAAGGTTTGTACCAAGTCACTACTATAGAGATTTGTGTAGAAAATTGAAAACTTTAACACAAGGATCTATGAGTGTTGAGGATTATTACAAGGAGATGGAAATAGCCATGATTAAAGCCAATGTTGAAGAAGATCGTGAGGCAACTATGGCTAGATTTATTGTGGGATTAAAAAAAGGAGTTTGAGAAATATGACAACGTTGAGAAGATTGAAAAAAAATATTCTACATGCAAAACAAAAGGGAATATCCAAAAGAGAAAATTTGTTCTACTAATCCATTAGTCATATATGCAGGTTCGGATTTGAGGACAAATCCTCTTGAAGAGGGAGAGAATGATGAGATCATGAGTTCACTAAACATGTGGAAGGAAACTTATAAAAAAAATGCACTAAAATATTTTGGAGGAAGATGTTTTGAGCCCAAGTTGAAGCTTATTCACATGATAAGAAGCATCCATGAGCTAATGTGTGACCTAATAATATTGGACTAAATAATAAATAATTAAGTCCAAGTTTCTTTATTTTATTTGCAATTTTCGTTTTTGGATTTGGGAGGATTTTAAGGTGACCTTTAACTTCATTCTAGCCTTTCTAGATCCTTGCTAGTGGTGCACTAAGTCATAATAGTGGCTAATGGGAATTTACCAGCATGTTTAGTGCTATTTTCTAGTGCCCATGATGAATGTATGGGAGTGGAAAATAAATTCTACTATGTAAGAGTTAGACTATAAATAGGATCTCATGTACACCTTTCAAAGGACAACTTGAATATTATCAATTTGAGAGTTTTCTAATTGTGAGAACTTTTCCTTTGTTCTTGAGATAAGAACTTTATAGTGTTGGTTCTACCGGCAGGTCGCGGTTAGGGTCGCACTTTCCTTGATAACTTTGGTTCTACCGGCAGGTCGCGGTTAGGGTCAAATTCCTTATTCCTTTGATAACTTTGGTTCTACCGACAGGTCGCGGTTAGGGTCAAGTTCCTCTGTCCTAATTTCAAGACGGTCCTTATCGGTCGCGTATCATAAGCTCAAGTTTGAATTTAATTATCTCATTCTCATCACTGCCTGTGATCAGAAGATAATCAACATACAGACATAAGATAATCAAGTTGTGACTACTTGATTTCTTCACATAAACTCCATGTTCTGTAGTGCATTTCTTAAATTCCGTAGCACTTAAGAAACCATCAATCCTCTTATTCCAGGCTCTTGGAGCTTGTTTGAGCCCATATAGTGCTTTGTGCAATCTATATACCTTTTCTTTCTGATCTTCATCAATAAAGCCAGTTGGTTGCTTCACATACACTTCTTCTTGATACATAGACCAATTGTTGAGGTGTGTAGGTTGGTACAACATCATGCACTATTCCATCCTTCTCACATAATGCATCAAAATATCTTGATACATATTCACCTCCTCCATCTGTTCTTAACACCTTAATCTTGTGGCCACTTTGTCTCTCAATCATGGATTTAAACTTGATAAACACATCAAGCACATCACTTTTCTTCTTAATCAAGTAAACCCATAATTTTCTGCCGAAATCCTCTATAAATGAGACAAAATATCTATTTCCTCCAATGGATTCAACCTGTATTGGACCACATACATCAGAGTACACTACTTCTAGAATAGCTTTAGTTTTACTACCAGCATCTTTGCTAAAGTTATTTCTATGTTGCTTGACCTACACACACTCTTCACATACTTCATTAGGAATTTCAAATTTTGGTAGACCACTTACCATATGCTTCTGTTGCAAGTTACACATATCTTTGAAATTCAAATGAACAAGCATGTAGTGCCATAACCACTCATCTCTGCTAGCTGCAGTTGCTAAGCATCTATGTTCTAACACATTGAGTTCAATTTTAAAAGTCCTATTCTGAGACATTGGAGCTTTCAAAATTAATCTACCATTACTATCTGTTACCCTCATCAGTTTATCTTATATCATTATCTTGTTATTCTTTTCAGATAATTGACCAATGCTTAGCAAATTACTTTTCATACCAGGAATGTATAATACATTTGAGATTAGTGATTGCTTACCATCATTTCTCTTGATCAGCACATCACCAATTCCTTCTGCAGCTAATGCACTATCATTTGCAAATCTCACTTTGCTCTTCATTGATTTGTTGATGCTTACAAACCAATCTTTTATCCCAGTCATGTGTGATGAACATGCAGAATCTAAGTACCATTGATCATTTTACTTATCTTCTTCATTTGTAGTAACCATCGACAATGTTTCTTCATTTTCTTGCTTTGAAAGTTTTGCATCACTATCTGACTCCTTCTTCTCACCATTACATTCATCATCAAAGTGATCATATTTTTGACAATTGTAACATTGAATGTTACTTTTATCAAATTTCCTATAGCCACCTCTACCACCTCTTCCACCATAACTGTTGCTTGAATTCTTATTATTTGAGCTATGAGATTCTTGACTTTCTTTTGGGTTCTGTTGTTGGTGATTACCTCCATTCTTGTTCCACTTTCCTTTGTTCTTCTTTTCTTGCTTTGATTGAGCCTGCAGTGCTACATCTGCTTTAGCCTTGCCTGCATCTCTTTCATTCAGCCTTTGCTCATGTGACTCAAGAGTACCCTGCAACTCTTCTTTTGTCAAAGTGGACAAATCTTTTGATTCCTCTATTGCCACCACCAGATGATCAAACTTTGGAAGTAATGATCTTAAGATCTTTGCAACCACAGCCTTGGTTGTTAGCACCTCTCCACAACCTTTGATCTGATTCACTAATCTTGTAACTTTAGTGAAATAATCACCAACACTTTCACTTTATTCCATTTGTAACAATTCATATTGCCTCTTGAAGGTTTGGAGTTTTACCTCTTTCACCTTCTCAGCACCACCAAAAAATTGAGCCAAGATATCCCAGGCTTCTTTAGCACTTTCACAATCACCAACCTTTTCAAAGTTGTCAGGATCCACACATTGGTGGATGATGAACAATGCTTTGAAATCTCTTTTCATCAATTCCTTATGTGCTGCTTTCTCTTCATCTGTAGCATTATCAGCACTTGTTGACATTCCTTCTGTTACAAGATTCCACATATCTTGATAACAAAACACCACCTTCATCTGCTTGCACCAGTTATCATAATTCTTCCCTGTCGAGATTGGTAGATTCATGGGAAAATGACCATTTGAATGAGAGCTTGACATCTTGAAAGATCAAGAATCACTGCAAGAACTGCTTCTAAGATCAAAACCAGGTTCTGATACCACTTGTTGGGATTCAAGCAACAAAATCCCTACACACATACACTATGCCCACTCAATGTTGTGACCTGATGAGGGCTCGGACTCTAGCACAAGAGGTTGTGATCTCACATACACATACACACACTTAGTTTCAATGGAAGAATTTAAGATGAAGAAGAAGATGAAATGATAACATAAAGAATGATAGAGAATGAAGAAGAGATTGAGAAAAGAAGATTTTATTAATCACTTAAGAAAAAGTTTACAATGCAACCTCCATTTATAGATGGTTGCTCACTTCACTAGTTAACTAACCATTTGGTAACTAACTTCTAATCTCTTATCCGTTATCAAAACAGAAACTAACTCCTAACCACTTAGCACAATCATATTCCAAACAAACTTGTAAGACAAACAACTAACAAGCAACTAACTTGCAATGCAAGTAACAGATGTAGTAACTATGAATTAATCTCAACAATTACGATTGCCAAACAGTTAATTTAGATCCAGTTATAAAACCTAGGGTCAGTAGTGATTTATCCCTTAAATTCAATTCAATATTGGCCACATAAAGAAAATCAATAAACACAAAATTAACTGAATAATTATAAACTTTTATTGAATAAAACTAGAACACTTAGAGTTCCAAAGAAATTCATCTATAATTCCTAATCACATGAACTTAGTTATTCATAATATAAATTGACATAACAAATAAGTTAAGAAAATTATACATGAATATCCGAAGAAAAGTACGAAGGCAAACCCCTTGATTTTCTTCTCTAATTATTGGACGTGATGCTTTTTGCTCCCAGAAGTCTCCCGGTTATTTGCGGTAAGAGCAATATTTATAGACCAAGAATTACTTCCAAAACCACCTCCCAGTGAATAGATCGCGTCCTGGTGTGAGAAGGATTCTCTTACTTGTTGCTAGCTTCAAGGATCACGTGAGAATTCATTTCCAATCCATTCGCTAACGTCATACTTTCATCACCAAGGAGATTTCACCATTATATTAGATGCTGACGTGTTGCTCTTGGATTGGTCATCACTTGTGTCATACCCCAATTTTTGACCTAAGATCCCGTGTCATTTGCATTTTTTTCATACTCTTGTCCGGAATATTTTTTGCTCTTTCAAACGAAATTTCGGCAAAAAGGTATTTTAAAATACCTCATTTTTATTAAGGGTCTTTTGTCCATTTTCTACTCTTTTATTATTACTAATATTATTATTATTATTATTATATTTAATAAAAGAAAAAACAAAATATATAAAAGAGGAACAGCTCACGCTGCTCTCTTTCTTTCCTTTTTTTTTCCTTTTTTTTTCCTTCATTTTTTTATTTTGTTATTATTATTATTATTATTATTATTATTATTTTTATTATTATTAAAAATCAAAAAAAGAAAGATGAACAGTCTTGGGAACACGCAACAGGACCCCCTTCTGCAACACAATTTTCTCACGCAACAGTGACAACAGTCAGGCTCAATCACCAGGCCCCTACTCCTTTCCTCTCTTGATCAGAGCAATTCTAAAGATCTGGGGAATAAAAGATTAGTCCACTGTATTACAAAACCCTAATCTTTGGGTATATAACAGAGTGACAAATCAGAACAGAGAAAAAAAAAAATAACAGCAGCCGCTGCCAAACATTCACAAACCCTAAAATTTCTCAATCACCATAAACCATCTCAGAACCACAATACAAACCTTAACCAACATCATTCTAAAACATCACATAACCAAACCTCAGAACCAACATAAACTCAACAACAACCAACATCATCACAGTAACAACCAACACAAACCCATAACCACAACAACCAACAAAACCGAAACCAAAAAAAACAAAAAGAAAGGAAGAAGAAGAGACGAAACAGAGGAGAGAAGAGAGATTTTTGTCTTCAACGTTTTTCTTCCGATCCGGTTGACTGGTAAGGTTTCTGGGGATTTAAGTTCCGGATTTGAAACGAGTGGGTAAAAATATGTAGGGTTAGTGTTAAGTATTTTTGGATTCGGGTTATTTTCCGACGAAAGTCGCCGGAGAAGACGGTGGCGCAATCGCCGGCCGCCGTCTCCGGCGACCAAACCCTAGCAGAGAGTGAGAGAACGCTGAGAGAGAGAGAGAGGTTAGAGAGAAGGAAAGAAATTGTGAAATGGGTTAAAACAAGCGGAACTGAGTATTTATTGTTCTTATTTTTGTTTTTTCTCTGTTATTTAGCTTATATGCATTTAAGGCTGATTATTTATTACTTGGGTGTGTGTGGCTCAGTTGGTTGAGAGTCTTATTGTTAGGGAGATGGAGTGGGTTCGATTCCTGGTGGTGACACTTTCACCATTTTTCTCATTTTTACTTGCGTTTTACGTTACGCACCCCCCAGATATGCTATTTGTACCCCTCGGGCTTTAGGCCCAGATCACTATTTACACCCCCTGACCCTTGCTATTTGCGCCCTGTTTTATTTATTTTTATCTTTTACTATTTATTTATTTCATATTTTATTTAATGTCATTTAATTTATTTATTTGTACATTATTTATATGTTGTATGCTATGTTTAAATATCAAAATGGCAAAAATATGCTATGTCTTTTATTTTATTTATTATTGCTCAAATATTAAAAATGCAAAAATATATATTATGTGATTTATTTTGTTTAAGTCCAAAGGAAAGGGGAAATTTTTCGTTAACCTCGCGTTACGATTTTTTTTGCGCATTATTCTTGTTCACCATTATTTTTTGGACTTTAAAATAAAAATTGTTGTTATGTATTAATAAAAAAAAATAAAGAATGAAAAAGGAGTGGTCTGCAGTATCGCTTTGCGCTCCCCAGTTATTTCGGACACCTGCTGGATTGCTTGTCGTTCGAATAACTGTCATTCAAATAATAAAACAACAAAACAAAAACATTCATATATCAAAAATCTTTTCAAAAAGAAACCTTTTTCTAATAAACCTCGACTTTCGTCGAGAGACTTTTTCAAACTTATTTTTCAAAGAAATGCTTTAACACACTTAAGCATATTTAAACATTTTCAAAAGACTAAAAATACAAAAACAATTCAAACTATTTTGCCGCTTGACTTTTGACTTTAAAACTTTTTCTCAAAGATTAGACGTGATTCATCTCTAGTCGAGAATTTCAATATTCCCCATAACATATGGCAAGAAAAGAAAGTTAAACTTTTCAGTATGTTTGTGGTGGATAAAAGGAGTTTAAACTTAAGATGACGACTCGTCTCTTCTCCTAAAATCAATCAATCAACTTTACAATTTTTACCCCGAACTACGGGATTTTGATCCTTCACGGGTACGTAGTGCAAAAGACCTTGTGTCTTCCCAAATCAAAATTAATAAAATACATTTTCTTTTTCCAATAAAAAATTAATAAAAAATATATTCTTTTCCCATAATCCAAATCATTAAAAGCAAATTTACAAGCAAAATCTTTTAGCACAAAAATACATATATTACAAGAGGTTCCCGTAGAGTACTACGGATGCTTAGGGTGCTAATATCTTCCCTTTGTATAACTAACCCCCGAACCTTTTAATCTCTTAAAATTAATTTCGGGTTTATTCGATCTTTTCCCCTTCCCTTGGATAAATTAAAGTTCGGTGGTGAATCATAATTTTTGAGAACCAAAGCTAACCAATAGCTTGGCGTCCGAAAATCACCGCGACAACTTGCAACTTCAATTTTTATCTAAGTGTCTTCTCTTATTTATTTTTTTCTTCAAACTTCTTGATATATAATTTTTTCAATTATTCCTCTCTTTGACCATGAAATACTCCTAATAACTAACTAAAAAACTATAATGAAAATTAACAAATATATTTGCCACCGTTTCTTTATGTGTGAAGGAAGGTGTGTGATGACTTCACGTCATTACGATGTTTCTAACCATAATTCAAGGCATTTGAGGTAGCTTTATAATGTTTTCCGCAATGAAGTAAAGATAAAATAACATCGTTACAAGTTGGCTTGAACCACAAGAAAAAGAAGAAAAATCAGCACAATTTGCATCATGACATATGTCCGGTATTTTGACCATATCTGGAGTTGTAACTCAAAATGACATGGGACTTGCGGAAAATGAAAGCTAAGATCAAGAGATACAACTTTCAAGAAGACAAAAAATGAATTTGACTCTTACAAAACTGCGCCGGGGCGCAGGAAAAGCTGGCGCCGGGGCGCAAATACTGGACGAAAAACCAACATTCTGACTTGCTGCGCCGGAGCGCGAGATAAGCCTGCGCTGGGGCGCGAGATAAGCCTGTGCTGGGGCGCAGACAAAAGCTGCGCGCGGGCGCAAGAGCGTAACCTAATTCTATAAATTGTATTTTCAGTCAGAATTAGGGGAGATAATTTGACGGCGAGAAAAATATTTTTCAGAGGTGATTCAAGAAGTGCTCAAGCAAGGTTTAAAGTGTGGAAACACCTTCCAATATTATTTGTAATTAATTCTATTACTCTATTTTATGTTATTAATTTAGTTATGAGTAGCTAAACTTCTTTGATTGGATCCATGGGGATTCTAATTGTTATTATTCTTGAACTATGTGGTCTCATATGACATGTTAATGAATTACGAAGTTAGTTTCAGTTAATTATCCCTTGTTCTTAATGCTTTACATAAATTGATCACTTGTGTCATGATTCCAATTATTTGTTTACTATGAGAATAGGAATAAATCATCGATCTATGGATAGTTATTCAATTAATCGTTGTTTAAGAGATTTCGAATTGTTAATTGAGAATTCTATGGTTAAAGTGCCAAAACCTCAATTGATCATGAATAACCTAAAAGATTAGGGAGTTATGATCAAGGGAGAGGATTATGTACCAAGAGATTGGGCATAGTTACTTTTTTTAATCGAATCGTGAAACTAAATTTGCAAACCTTGTAAGCATGCATGAACTACCAAGATAATAATAATTAGATGAACCGAACGGATCCAATCGCTTTCTCTTTCTAAGTTAATCCTACTTTCTTGCCGTTATTTTCTTAAAACCCTAATCCAAAAAAATCCCCCCTTTTATTTATGCAAATTAAATTACGTATGATTTCAATAAATACTTTCGTTTGATTCACTACAATCCTTGCGGATACGATAATTTTTATACTTACTTTAATACTTCATCAGTGTGATAACAGGGGAAAAGTGTATACAAAGTGAAATATTGACTCCTTAATTATCTAGCTTCTCATCACTCTATACAAATATGTGAAGAACTATAAGCACAAACTTAAATTGAAGACAATGCAATCAAGTAACAAAACAACTTAACAACCACAAATCAATTTAATTAGCAATAGAAAATTACTCAATTTGCACGGAAAATCGATGAAGGAAGGTAAAGGAATGGTGGCAAAGAAATGGCGACGACGACCGAAAGCAAGGAAAAAATTGTTGTTCAATGTCTGAGAGAGTATTTCTTCTTATGTTATTTTCATGATTCTAAGGCTAACTTCCTAACCCTTTTTCTTCAAATTTAATGATTAATTAAATTTGACGTTTTTGTGTCATTTGATCCTAATCCAATATGCTCGAATAAATTTAAATTTTTACACCAAGGTGTCAAACTTAGAAACGTCGACCACAACATGCTCCAATAAATTTCCAAACAAGTTTTTTTCATCATCTCTCCAAGTTTTTTTTTTTTGACAAACATTATCTCTCCAAGTTGAAAACTTGTTTATTGTGAATAGTACACTCAATTGTGTAATTGATTTTGCAATTGATTGATTTCTCCTTGAAATTCAATCAATTGTCCACCTTAGCAACGCTTTTTATAATCAAGTCTATTTTTTCGATTATTATTGCATTACTCTCCTATGGTATAGTACTTTCGGGATAGATGCTATCAAATGTCAATCCAGAACCGCTTACGCAAGCGAACACATTTTTTAAAACTCCCGAAGTTAGTGTGAACGACCTATTCACCCCACTAAGTCGTAAGTCATACGTCTAACAATATTAACAGATATATATATATATATATATATATATATATATATATGTTATACAATTGAGATATTATGATTAAAGTTATACATTGATATATGTGAAATAGTCAACTACTCCGAGACATAGGGAGGAAAAGATAAAATGAAGTCAAATAGTTATATAACTATCTTGGAGATTTAATAAAAATAAGCTGAAAACAACTTATAAATATGTCAGAAGTTGTTTTCATAAATTATACAAAATAATTTCACAAGTTGTGTATATGAATAAACTCAAATCAAACGGGTCCATGAGTTCTTTCATATCCTCCCTATTACTTCAATCATATTTTGTCCATTAGTTGTGCTAATGTTTGTTAACTTGATAATTATTTGTTAACTTGCTAACTTTCTAACCCTTTTTCTTTAAGTCCGTACCTCCTGAAGAAACGCTTGTTCCCCCCAACTATCATCGGAATTTTAGATAGCTCAACAAGCTCCACCACCCTCTTCAGCCCCCGGATTGTACCTTTTCCGTCCTCCTGAAGAATCGCTTGTTTCCGACTATCCATGGATTTTTAGGATATCCCTACAAGCCTCACCATCCTTCAACCCTCGGAATGTCTTCCGTACTCTCGAAGTATTGCTTGACTCCAAACCAACCTTGGAATTTTAGGCGGTTCCACAAGCTGCAACATCAAACTCTCCTTGTATCCAACTACCTCCAGCAGTCTCACAAGTTACCAAGTCTGATCACTGTTGCTTTCAATTGCCTCCCTAAAGATCTTCCAAGTTTTGCACTTCTTCAGCCACAATTGAAATATAACCCACAAGGTCTTCATAGTCATACCACTTTGGTGCAACAATTCCACTATCCTCCCTACCTCTCATTAGATAGCCTAGAGCCATTGTTTGAATGTTTGTCTTCCTCTAGTCCAACTAGTAACAAACTCCACCTCAAACCGAGATTCCTCCACCAAAGTCGCAAATCGGTATTTTCACTATGTTCTCACCTTGTAACCTGTAAAATTGTCAAACTGCTCTGAAACAAACTTCAGGCCATTATTAGTATCCAACAATTCCAATTTAGTTCCAACACCTAGTAAACCTCGTTTCACTAGTCCAACTAAACCTATGTCACTAACAAGAATCAACCAAAGTTTCACAACTCAACCATATGAGAATCACCACTAATACCAAATGCATAACCAATAGTAGACTAACTATCCATGCATTAAAGTTTAGTAACATACATCACATCATGTAAAAGAAAACACATGATCTGTCAAACATCGTAAGACAAACCAAAAAACATACTTCAAACCTTTCAAGCTTTCCCGTCTTCAAGATAAAAAAACTCCACCTTCAACTAGCTGTCGGATTTTTCACGGTATTCCTTCTTCAAACACATGTGATAAGAGCATCCAAAGTCCATCACTTAATACTCCACCGCTTCCCAACTTTCGCTAGCATCTCTGAATTCTTATAACAAGTTGTTGTTTCAAAAAGTCACCCGAGTTGTTACTCCCGGTGAACTTCTCAATATCCCCTTTCAAACCCATGGTACTTGAATTGATTGATCCCCTTGCCCCACGGTGGACGCCAATTGTTGTGAATTCGACGATAAAATCACACCAATAATAAACTGATGTGTGGGGCAAGCGAAACAAGCAACCAAATTATAAGCGGGATAGAGATGATGATGCAATAATTTAAAGCAATAAACAGCGGAAGATAAAGAACACGATCAATTTGTTTACCCAGTTCGGTGTTAATTAAGCTACGTCTGGGGGAGAGAGCAACTCTCCGTTGCACTATGATCAAAGAGAAACTTTACACAAGAAATTCCCAAACAAGGGTTACAAGAATTAATCATAATTCTACCCTAGTCCCGAATCTCTTCCTGTGGCAAAGAGACTCAATTTGACATAGTCTACCCAAGGTGTATCACAAACCCCTTACATGTTTCCTCTCTCTTCTTTTTCTATGAACAAAGCACTCTATATTTATAGAAAAATATATGCCTATTATTTTAAATCAAATCTTTTAAAATAAAACCAAATCTCCTATTATTTTTAAATATATCTAATATTTAAAAACAAACACAATCCAAGTCAGATATTCTTCAAAACATATTTTTCCACAAAATCATCATGATGTTGCACGCGCCACGCCTGGGCACAGCCTGGCAGAACTGAACCCAGATCTGCACGCCTGGGCGCCAGTATCCACGTCTGGGCGTAAACTGGCAGAAGCTCCCAAAAAACATGATTTTCTTACTTCTTGTAACTGAGATTTCAAGGCATATGCAACAATGATAAATCCATGTTCTACTTTGGATATACATTATACTTCTCAAGATGGGTCCAAAATTCTTCTCATAATTATGACATGTGTGCTACAAATATGCATAGTTAAGAGGTGTGAAAACATACACAACGAGCTGAGGCAAGTCCACTTTTGTCTGCAAGGATAGATGCGATGGAAGGTGTGTGTGGTTGTGCTAGAAGAACTATGTCATAGATAAAAGGGGGAAAAGAAAGTGATTTGGATCATCAGCAGCGGCAGCCTCTGCTGCAACGCCTGCTGCTTGACCCTGACCCTTCAACTCATCAATTGCTTGGTTCTATATTAATACTTATTAATTCATAAAGTATCTAATTCTGCTTGCCTTGCAACAAGTTCTGATCTTCTCTGTTATCCTCTCACTCCCTTCCGTCCGTTCTCTATTCACCTTTCAACAGACTCGGCGACCCACCGACACGCCGCCTAATTGAAACATAACCCCTGTTCGTTTGTGACCCAGAATACAAACATCTCTGCCCTCTCGCCGTATCTTCCTACGTTTGGCCGCCGTTGCAGTTTGGCCGCCGCCGTAGAGAAGAACAGTGATAACAAAATTAGTAGCATAGAAATTGGACTCTTTCAAGAGATAATTTGTTTTTTGTTTAAGATTGAAGCAACAAATTTTGAAGATTCATATTGAGTTTTGTCAAGAGATAAAAATCAACAAGAATAAAACAAATTTAAGGTGCACATGTTATAAATTGGAAAATGGATATGTGAATTGTTTACAAGCTAAGTGATGACGTGAATCATGTGATGACAATTTTTTATAAAGTGATGACAGACATTTTGCAATCTAGGTGATAAGGTCCCCTTTATTTTGGGTTACAAACGAACAGGGATTTGTTTCAATCAGTCAACAATGTGATAGTTAACGTTGCGGCAGTGGACGGCCCGACAAGGGAACATCGTGATTTTGATCCGTTTGTCGTGAATGTTTAAGCGGTGCAAGAGAGAAAGAAGAGTTTTATGTACTATGTGAAAAGTGAATTATACAGCAGAATCAAGCAACAAGTTTAATTACATGCTTTATGAGTTAATATGTATTAGTATAGAACCAAGCATTTGATGAGTTGAAGGGTCAAGATCATGCAGCAGACGTCGCAACAGAGGTTGCCGCTGCTGAGGATCCAAATCGGAAAAGAAAGAATGAAACACATAAGAGACAAACGCGTTTGACACGTCCTTCGCGAAGCGTTCGTGATGAAAAATTCGCTACATTTAGCATTTTTCTTGGGACAAATAATTAGGCATATCATGAAGAACATCAACATCAAGTGTGAATAAAACAAATAAAAATAAAGCTTAAACATCATTTTTATTCCTGGAAATTCATAAATTTTTTGTTTTAGTCCCTGTATATTTTTTTGTTGCAAATTAGTCCATGCACGTGCAAATCTTTTTTGTTTTAGTCCCTAAAGCTGAAATCCGCAGGAAAATTCGCTGGTTTCCTGCAGATTTTAGTTTTAAGGGACTAAAACCAAAAGATTTGAATATATATGGACTAATTTGCAACAAAGAAAGATACAGATATTAAAACAAAAAAATCACAAACTTACACAAAAATGATGATTAAGCCTAAAAATAATGAGGGGTAAATCAGTTCAAAAAATTTAAAATTAATTATTTCTTAAACTTTGTACCCATGTCCAAAAGGGCCAAAGTTTTGGGAGGGAAGAAATATTACACTGTCTGCTCATATTCTTTATTGTCATGAAAAAATTTCATGTGATTTTGGGTAAATAGAAACATATTAAATTGTTACACTTTTATCTTCTCTTGTCTTTCAAATGATAACGATTAAAACAACCAACACAAGTACATTGATAAACAGGGAAACCTCTTGCTTAGACCCGATATCAGTTAATGGATTATCATGAGGATAAACACCAGGTGGTGGCATCGCACAATTATCACCATTGAAATAGACCCTCCAAGGAAACGCCCAACCATTTGACAAAGAAAAATATTTATGCTTGTGAAATAGTAACTCCGCATGTACATCGCCGCTATTACGACCAGCTTCCATTAGTAAATTATCGTAGGTTTTAACTCCCCACAACAATGTTGTATCATCTGTTAAAATATATATAATGTTCACACATTGATTAGGATGAAAACTTTAGAATATCATAAAGTAATATACAACTCGAGAAAATAGAAAATCCTTGAAAAATATTACACAAACTTACTTAACAACTCGTTAGTGGATATTGATTTGTAATTGAAACCCAAAGATTGAGTCAGATTGTCAAAATTTGGATGTTGAACAATCAAACTCCAATCCGTATAATTCACCAAACAATTATAGTTCGTAATTGTGATCTCTACTCGCCAATACTCCTTGTAGTTTTCCTTAATATGCCAGTTTACTTGTATGGGACACATATGGGGTGTACATTGAACCGAAGGATTGTCATCATTCTCTCCAACGGTGTTACTAATCGGCGCAGTTGGACTGAAACCACGTAGAAAAACGAAATGTGAGTGTACAATTTTAATTTCTCTTAAAAGTGAAATTGCAATGACTAAAGCTAGCGTACTCTAAACATGTTGATTCAGTTGAGTTTTCTTCGCAGCCGCACGAACATGTACTACAGGGTACAGTAGTATCACTGTTGAAAGATGAGAGTGATAAACAACATTTTGGAGTTTTCTTAGTTAGAAATTCTGAAAATGTGCATTTCACAGTCCATGTCACTGCAACAAATCAGAGTAATGTTAAGGACGTGTAAATGATAATATTGTTTTGCTAATTTGAAGTAGAAATTAAGACAAAAAAAGATAAAACTATGTTTGATACTAATAATTAATAAGTTAACAAACATTAGCACAACTAAGAGCACCTACATCCATACCACTCATGTGGGTGGCATAAATGGGTCCCACATATTATTTTATACTATTTTACACTTTCCACCTATTTAAACCACTCAACCATATTTTCTAAATATTCATACCACTCATCCAAAACTTTAATATAGGCCCCACAAAGTTCACAATATAATGGACAAAATATGATTGAAGTAATAGGGAGGATATGAAAGAACTCAATGACCCGTTTGATTTGAGTTTATTCATATACACAACTTGTGAAACTATTTTGTATAATTTATGAAAACAACTTCTGACATATTTATAAGTTGTTTTCAGCTTATTTTTATTAAATCTCCAAGATAGTTATATAACTATTTGACTTCATTTTATCTTGTACTCCCTATGTCTCGGAATAGTTGACTATTTCACATATATCAATGTATAACTTTAATCATAATGTCTTAATTGTATAACATATATATATATATATATATATTGTTAGACATATGACTTACGACTTAGTGGGATGAATAGGTCGTTCACACCAACTTCGGGAGTTTTAAAAAATGTGTTCGCTTGCGTAAGCGGTTCTGGATTGACATTTGACAGCATCTATCCCGAAAGTACTATACCATAGGAGAGTAATGCGGTAATAATCGAAAAAATAGACTTGATTATAAAAAGCGTTGCGAAGGTGGACAATTGATTGAATTTCAAGGAGAAATCAATCAATTGCAAAATCAATTACACAATTGAGTGTACTATTCACAATTAACAAGTTTTCAACTTGGAGAGATAATGTTTGTCAAAAAATCAAAATCTTGGAGAGATAATGAGAAAAACTTGTTTGGAAATTTATTGGAGCATGTTGTGGTCAGCGTTCCTAAGTTCGACACCTTAGTGTAAAAATTTAAATTTATTCGAACATATTGGATTAGGATCAAATGACACAAAAGCGTCAAATTTAATTAATCATTAAATATTCCACTGATTCTTTTCCTAAACATAAATATTCTTCTAATATTTTGTTCTTGTATTTCATCTCTTGCTAAAAACAATTATTCTTTCCTTGTGTATGGAGTCCATTGTTATGTGTAAAGCTACCGTAGATTTCTACATCTACTAGTTACTTACAATATATATTAAAATGAACTACTATTAAAAAACTAAATTTGTCTTTATCACTTTTAATAATATTTCAAGTTTTATATCCTCTATTGTAATTTCAATAAAAATATCATTATAAAAAAAGTATAGAGAGAATAAGATAAATAATATATATATATATATATATATATATATATATATATATATATATATATATATATATATATATCATGTCTATAAAATATACTATTCGGAAATTATATGATATTTCAATGAGATACATTAAAATTAACTCACTCTTTGAATGTTCGTAAGACTTTAATTTTGATGTATCTCATTGACATATCAAATAATTTTTTATTGATATTATATTTTATATACACGATCTATAATAATTTTGATGTAACTCAATCCAACGGTAGATTTTACAATGCAATTTTGCAATCCAACATATCAAATGATTTTCAATTTCTTTTAAAAAGATATAAACTTTCAATAAAACGGTAGATTTTATAAAATTCACATTCGTTATAATAATATTTATAACTAGTCGACCATAGATTGCTTGAGTAAAAATTTGCCAATTATTCCAACAAACTTAGAAAAGGAACATAAAAAATATGAATAACTTACTGAATGCATGTGATACCATCTTTTTGTATGTATAGCGAGTTGGTTTCACGATTTTTGTCGGTTCACAAGTATAGTCTTGTCCTGGTACTTTAAAGGTGAAGTTCTGCGGCGGCACCTTTAAAGTTTTGCGAGGGTGGTTAACTCCTACGTTGATTTGAAATAATGAAACAGCTTTTGTTGGATCTTGTGACCATGCACTAAGTACACCACCTTTGCAGCAATTTTCAACATCTTTTTCATCAACATCTCCGGGAATTGAATCTATGATTGTGGGATGTGTTTTACAGGAAACTACTGTTATCCCTCCAAATTTCGAACAATTTTCTTTTTCTGTTGCCTGTGCTCCCATCAAGCTCCTTATCACCTCGTGGTTTTTCCATGCCCATCCCAACGACCATCCTGGACTCAGGATATGTCGATACTGTTGAAAGTTTTTTATCTCAACATCAGCATGTCCATTTTAAATTTTGTTTTAGACATTAAAATAAGAAAGGGACAAAAATAAAATAGAAATTAAATCCATTCTAAATGGGTGAGAGTGAGACTCTCAACAATAATCATATTGTTAAAAGTAAGAGAATTCATTATTGAATTGTTGGATATGCCTTGAAATCTCAATTACAAGAAATTGGAAATTCTGAAGAACATCCGCCATAGGCGCCTGGCGCCAGGAGAGGCCTCGTTTGGCCTGTGGCTTCTGTCGACTGGCGCGGGGCGCGGGCGGGCTGGCGCGGGGCGCGGGCTCGTGTTGGTTTGGAGATTTTTGTGGAAAATATGTTTTGAAGAATATCTGACTTGGATTGTGTTTGTTTTTAAATATTAGATATATTTAAAAATAATAGGAGATTTGGTTTTATTTTAAAAGATTTGTTTTAAAATAATAGGCATATATTTTTCTATAAATAGAGGTTGTTTATTCATAGAAAAATAAGAGAGCAAAAGTAGTGTGACAAGATGTAGGGAATTAGGGTTTGCCACCACACAAGGCTAGGGTCTTAGGATCCTAGGGATTTGGGCAAACTATTCTTGGGATCATCTTGTGGGATCACCTTGGGTAGACTAGGTAAAATTGAGTCTCTTGGCCACGGGAAGAGATTCGGGATTTTGGATAGAATTAGGATTAATTCTTGTAACCCAATTGAGAACTCTTTGTAAAGTGACTCTTTGATCTAGTGGAACGGAGAGTTGCTCTCTCCCCCAGACGTAGGTTCATTAACACCGAACTGGGTAAACAATATCATGTGTTCTTCTCTTTTGTTCTTGAATTATTTACTTTCATCATCTCTATCAACTTTAATTTGGTTACTTGGTTAATTTGCTCCACACATCAAATTCATTGGTGTGAGTTTATCGTCGAATTCACAACAATTGGCGCCCACCGTGGGGCAAGGATCAAATCGATAATCAGGTACCATGGGTTCTAAGTTTGATATTGAGAGGTTCACCGGGAGTAACGACTACGGGTTGTGGAAGGTGAAGATGAGGGCGGTGTTAATTCAAAACGTGTTGAGGCGTTGAAGGGGGAAGCACGGCCTGGAGAGGCGGTGGAATAATACTCGGGTGACTGTTGAAACAACAACTTTGTTATAAGAATTCGAAGATGCTAGTGAAAGTTGGGAAGCGGTGGAGTATTAAGTCATGGACTTTGGAGGCTCCTATCACATGTGTTTGAAGAAGGAATACCGTTAAAAATCCGAGAGCTAGTTGAAGGTGGAGTTTTTTCATCTTGAAGACGGGAAAGCTTGAAAGGTTTGAGGTATGGTTTTGGTTTGTCTTACGATGTTTGACAAATCATGTGTTTTCTTTTACATGATGTGAGGTATGTTCTTAAACTTGATGCATGAATAGTTGGTGTATTATTGGTTATGCATGTGTTACTAGTGGTGATTCTCATATGGTTGAGTTGTGAAACTTTAGTTGATTCTTGTTAGTGACATAGGTTTAGTTGGACTAGTGAAACGAGATTTACTAGGTGTTGGAACTAAATTGGAATTGTTGGATACTAACAATGGCCTGAAGTTTGTTTCAGAGCAGTTTGACAGTTTTGCAGGTTACAAGGTGGAAACATAGTGGAAATACCGGTTTGTGGCTTTGGTGGAGGAATCTCAGATTGAGGTGGCGTTTGTTACTAGTTGGACTAGAGGAAGACAAACATTCAACAATGACTCTTGGCTATCTAATGAGAGGTATGGAGAAGAGTGGAATTGTTGCACCAAAGTGGTATAACTATGAAGACCTTGTGGGTTATGTTTCAATTGTGGCTGAAGAAGTGCAAAACTTGGAAGATCTTCAGGGAGGCAATTGAAAGCAACAGTGATCAGACTTGGTAACTTGTGAGACTGCTGGAGGTAGTTGGATACAAGGAGAGTTTGATGTTGCAGCTTGTGGAACCGCCTAAAATTCCAAGGTTGGTTCGGAGCCAAGCAACACTTCGAGAGGACGGAGGGCACTCCGGGGGTCGAAGGGTGGTGGAGGCTTGTAGGGCTATCCTAAAAATCCATGGATAGTCGGAGGCAAACGATTCTTCAGGAGGACGGAAAAGGCACAATTCGGGGGCTGAAGAGGGTGGTGGAGCTTGTGGAGCTATCAAAAATCCGGTGATAGTTGGGAGCAAGCGTTTCTTCAGGAGGTACGGACTTGACCAGTTCGAAGGCTGAAGAGGGTGCGGTGAATCTTGTGGGTGCTACCAAAAATCCTATGGTAGTGGGATGCAAGATCTTCATGAGGGCGGAAGGCATTCCGAGGGATGAAGAGGAGGTAATACTTGTGGTTCTAGCAAGGGCTATTAGAAGCAAGTGGAAGAGGTCGAGGTTCAAGTGGGACTTGAAGTTGACCGGTGATCTTGGATAGAAGATTCAAGATGGAGAGAGCAACACGGTGGTTGTTTGGATCACCATCGATTTAAAGGCAAGGTGGAGAATTGTTGGATATGCCTTGAAATCTCAGTTACAAGAAATTGGAAATTCTGAAGAACATCCGCCAGTTGGCGCCTGGCGCCAGGAGAGGCCTCGTTTGGCCTGTGGCTTCTGTCGACTGGCGCGGGGCGCGGGCAGGCTGGCGCGGGGCGCGGGCTCGTGTTGGTTTGGAGATTTTTGTGGAAAATATGTTTTGAAGAATATCTGACTTGGATTGTGTTTGTTTTTAAATATTAGATATATTTAAAAATAATAGGAGATTTGGTTTTATTTTAAAAGATTTGTTTTAAAATAATAGGGATATATTTTTCTATAAATAGAGGTTGTTTATTCATAGAAAAATAAGAGAGCAAAAGTAGTGTGACAAGATGTAGGGAATTAGGGTTTGCCACCACACAAGGCTAGGGTCTTAGGATCCTAGGGATTTGGGCAAACTATTCTTGGGATCATCTTGTGGGATCACCTTGGGTAGACTAGGTAAAATTGAGTCTCTTGGCTACGGGAAGAGATTCGGGATTTTGGGTAGAATTAGGATTAATTCTTGTAACCCAATTGAGAACTCTTTGTAAAGTGACTCTTTGATCTAGTGGAACGGAGAGTTGCTCTCTCCCCCAGACGTAGGTTCATTAACACCGAACTGAGTAAACAATATCATGTGTTCTTCTCTTTTGTTCTTGAATTATTTACTTTCATCATCTCTATCAACTTTAATTTGGTTACTTGGTTAATTTGCTCCACACATCAAATTCATTGGTGTGAGTTTATCGTCGAATTCACAACAATGTTAAAAGAACAAAGCACATCAAACGCACTTATATAGATAGGAATGAACCAGAAAAATGGTGGGAAAAACAAGTTACAATTGTACCTAACAATATGAAAATTGTAACTAACTAGATGAAAACTAAACTAACTAAGCTATTAACAAATTCAATTTTATTGTGTTAAGTGAATTTTTAAATTTTCTGTTTTTTTTTCTTTAAAAATATCAATTTTTTGTATTAAGTGATTTTTTTTTCCAGTGTTTTTCTTCTTTTCATATTTATATATCCACTATTATTTTTCCTTGCTAACTTTTTGTGTGAAAAAAACACAATTGTTTATCAATTAAAAACAATTATTCTGTATTATTTTTTTTGAGTTATATATATATATATATCATTCTCTTTTTAGTATGTATGCATTGTAATAAAAAAATATAATTTTTTAATCTCCAACATCTTTTTACTTTTTACGCAAACAAATTTATGATATTTCGTCTCGAACGATTAACTTTGTACTTATTACGATTTCAATTATTATATCTATTACTATATATAAAAAAAATACAAATTTTTGGATGGCTTTTTCATTATTCCTATTTTACCCTTCAAAAACTACAAAAAATAAAATAAAATAAAGTAACCTCAGTTCCAAATTATTAGCACACTTGATGAATAAAATCACCAAATTAATAGAGATGGTTTGTTATCTATTATCTATTAATATTATTTATATCAATATACAAAGAGAATACTCATTTGGCACGGACTTTTCTTATTGTCATTTTTGTCTTTCACTCTATTTAAATATTTGTATATATTGAAAAATAATTTCTACATAAAAATAGATTAAGTAGTTATTTATATTTTCGTCTAGTATAATATAATTTTCGTATTTAATTTATGTTATGTTATAATTTATTTAGCAGTCCATTTGAAAAAGAAAAAAATTAATTTTCTTGACTCCGTCGCTATCTGAGTGGTCATGAAAACTCTACAAATGAACTTATTTACTCCCGTAAGAGTTTATTCATTATTTTACAACTTCAATCGTAAATATCAATAGGTGATAGTAAGTAATTTAGTAGGAATAACATTTCTGTAAAGTAAAAGAATATATACTTACAACATAACCCTCGTCACCATCATTCCAGGCTATAACGTCCCATTTGATTGTGATATTTCCATATGGGTCAAATGGTTCATAAGCTTCTGAATGAAATAACAACCACATATTGAAATAATTAAGTGAAAATTAACAATGAAAATAAAGTAATCAATGAACCTTTAAACCTTCACCATATCATACTGCAAATTAAACAACAATAAAAGAGCAATGGGAAGCACAATGTAAATTACCCAAAATTACGGCCCTGTCTACCGTGATAGGCCTCTCACGGTGCACCACTTGCTTTTTTTTTTTTTTTTTTTGCAAATTAATTTTGGACCTTTGATTCAAAATTGGTATATAATATTATGGTGCACCATCAGCATCGTATTATTTTTTATTTCTTTTATTTTTTTTCATCAATTGTTTTTCTTTTATACGATTATGATATTTTTAATTTCTATAAAATAGAGACCTTTTAAGTTTAGTCCTTACTTAGTTTTAATAGTATTTTTAATCATACAAATTTTTTCTTAATACATAGTTTAAACTCTGTTAAAATAAAATTTGTTTAATTAATCTTAAACTCTTAAATTTTATTAATGATTCTTTACACATCTGCTTATCACTTTATAAATGTTCATTAACCAAAACTTATAATTTTTTACTTTGAGACGAGTTAAATATCAATTTTACGCATGCATATTATGTCTCATACCGTACACGAGTGACATTTTTTTTACTTTATGTTTTATGATTTAAATTAAACGGAGTACATCGTATTATAGTGCAATGTTAGTATTAAATATCAGTTATAAACGTCTATTAAATTCTTATACGATTCGATCACTCTTATCTCACTTAAATATTAATTATAAACGTCTATGAGATTCTTAGACGACTGAATAACTATTCTCGAACTTACATATCTCGCACATTAGTATCTCTCACATTAATATCTCTCACTTAAATATCGGCTATAAATGTCTATGAGATTATTATACGACTCAATCACTCTTGTCAAACTTAAATATCAATTATAAACGTCTATGAGATTTTTAGACAACTGATTCACTATTCTCGAACTTGCATATCTCGCATATTAGTATCTCTCACTAATGTCTCCCACTTAAATATCGAATATAAACGCATATGAGTCGACAAAGAAAAAACTTTAGCATGATACTGATAGTTTATGTATAAATTTCATGAGTCGACATTAAAATCTTTGAATTTTTTTAAGGTTTAATAGACTTTTATCCCTGCAAAGTACACATGGATTTGCATGTAACTAACAAATTTGCATACGTGAACAACGTAGAAGGGCATCATATGGAATTTTTACACGAAATTAACTCAAATTTTAACGAAAAGTTGAAAAAAATTAACTTCAAAATTTAATTAAAAGGACAAACTTTGTTGATATTAGTAATTGTAAAAACCAGATTTTTTTGGTAATTGTAATGTAGTTCATCGTAGGTAGAGACAGTGGCGTCTCCAAGAACCTGGAGCAAGGGGTTCAGACTATTTTACTTTATGAAAAATTTTGCTTCAATTTTTTTTTTTATATTCTAGTTAGCAATTGTTTTTCTAAATGAAAAATTTTTATTGAAAACGTCTTAAAATTAATAAATAGTTTAAAAAAAAATTGAAAAATATTTTAAAAAAAGATTATTCTAAGGTTAAAATCATCCAAAAAATTTTTTACCAAAATTAATAGTCGGGTTAGTATCTTACAAAAAAGTGTTAGTTAACCAAGCAAATCAGAATCGAATCGATTATTGAACGGATGTATATATCGGTTCAAGGTTCAATAGGTCGGACCGGAGGTCAACAGATCGAACTGTTTTTAATTAAATATTTATATTTTTTATATTTTTAAATACTATGTAAAATAATAATAAATAAAATTAGATAATCAGTTATGCTATTTGCAGCGAAGGAATTCACGCGAAATTTTTACGAATACAATTTCTTAATATATTTATTTTTTTGTGCCAAAGAAAAAAAATATATTTATTTTCTTGTATATAGTTAATACTTGTTATTTTCCTGTTGGAGTATTTGCTACACCTTAGTAAGCTGATTTATATTTCTTTCGGTTTATTTTATTTTCTAAAAGCTTTGATTTTAATTAAAATAAATTAGATAAAACTACACTTGTAGTTTTGAACATTAAAATTTATAGGCTTAAATGCAGTTTTGGTCTACTGTTTTCAATTTTATGAAGTTTTGGTCCCCTATTTTAAAAATCAATATTTTAGTCCCCTATTTTTATTTTTCCTAACTTTTAGTCCCCCTCTTCACTTTGTGGCCAATTTTGATGATGTGGCCATGTAACATATAATGTGGCACATTCCATGTGGACACAACTATTGTACATGTCATTATTATTTATTTTAATTTCAATAGTACATATTTTCACAAAATTATTTTAGTTTTTAATATTATTTTTTGACATTAAATTAGTTTAATTATTAAAGTTATATTTCTGGGTTCATGCTTCATCAAGAATACATTAACAATTAACACCTACCATCATCTTCTCCAAACTTCGATCGGTTCCTCTTCGTCCATTGTTTTCATATATTACCCTTCCACTATTTTCAATATCCCTCCCCCTTGAATGGTAATCTGTGTGGCTGCCCCTAAATTTTTTAAAATTAGCAAATAATATACCGATAGAACTCTAGCATAAACACAAAACATACTCTATGAAGGAATTAAATATTACAGTAACCAAATATTATATACTAGTACCAGGAAATAAAAAGTAAAAACAACAAGCACTACCGAACAACAACCCAGCAACAATAGCAAGAAAAAAGTATTCTTTAATTTTATTAAATTAAATTGGATAACAGAGTTAAAGAACTCAAAATCAAAACTGAAGAGGGAGAACAATAACGTGAAATTGAAGGAGGGAGTATAACAAAGAGTTGCCCAGAATTTGGGATTTAGGGATCGATTTGATTTTGGGAGTGAAATTCGGTTAACTAACACTTTTTTTTGTAAGATATTAACCGATTATTAATTTTGGATGAATTTAACCTTAAAATAATCTTTTTTTAAAATATTTTTTATTTTTTTATAAACTATTTATTAATTTTAAGCCGTTTTCAATAAAAAAAATTTCATTTAAAAAACAATTGCTAGCTAGAATATAAAAAATATTTTGAAGATAAATTTTTCATAAAGTAAAATAGTTTGAACCCCCTGCTCCAGGTTCCTGGAGACGCCACTATCTCTACCTACGGTGAATTGCATTACAATTACCAAAAAAATCTGGTTTTTACAATTACTGATATCAACAAAGTTTGTCCTTTTAATTAAATTTTGAGTTAATTTTTTCCAACTTTTCGTTAAAATTTGAGTTAATTTCATGTAAAAATTCCATATGATGCCCTTCTACGTTGTTCACGTATGCAAATTTGTTAATTACATGCAAATCCATGTGTATTTTGCACGGGTAAAAGTCTATTAAACCTTAAAAAAATCAAAGATTTTAATGTCGATTCATGAAATTTATACATAAACTATCAGTAATATCATGCTAAAGTTTATTTCTTTGTCGACTCATATGCGTTTATATTCGATATTTAAGTGGGAGATATTAGTGTGATAGATACTAATATGCGAGATATGCAAGTTCGAGAATAGTGGATCAGTCGTCTAAAAATCTCATAGACGTTTATAATTGATATTTAAGTTGGACAAGAGTGATCGAGTCGTATAATAATCTCATAGACATTTATAGCCTATATTTAAGTGAGAGGTATTAATGTGAGAGATACTAATTTGCGAGATATGTAAGTTCGAGAATAGTTATTCAGTCGTCTAAGAATCTCATAGACGTTTATAATTGATATTTAAGTGGGATAAGAGTGATCGAATCGTATAAAAGTTTCATAGACGTTTATAACTGATATTTAATACTGACAGTGGACTATAATACGATGTACTCCTTTTAATCTAAATCATAAAACATAAAGTAAAAAAAATGTCACTCGCGTACGGTATGAGACATAATATGCATGCGTAAAATTGATATTTGACTCGTCTCACATTAAAAAATTATAAGTTTTGGTTAATGAACATTTATAAAGTGATAAGCAGGTGTGTAAAGAATCATTAATAAAATTTAAGAGTTTAAGATTAATTAAACAAATTTTATTTTAACAGAGTTTAAACTATGTATTAAGAAAAATTTTGTATGATTAAAAATACTATTAAAATTAAGTAAGGACTAAACTTAAAAAGTCTCCATTTTGTAGAAATTAAAAATATAATAATCGTATAAAAGAAAAACAAATGATGGAATAAAATAAAAAAAAATAATAATACGATGCTGATAGTGCACCATAATATCATGTATCAATTTTGTTGTGAATTCGACGAAAACTCACACCAATAAAAGAACTTGATGTGTGGAGCAATTGAACCAAGCAACCAAAATCAAAGAATATATAGAGACGATGATAATAATAATCCAAAGCAAGTAAGTAGACAAATCAAAAGCAAGAGAGCAAGACACAATCTTTGTTTACCCAGTTCGGAATTACCTACTCTGGGGGAGAGAGCAGCCCCTCCGTTCCACTAGAATCAATGAGTATCACTTTACAAGAAATTCCCACAATTGGGTACAAGGAATTAGCAACCCTAATTCTACCCAAATCCCGAATCTCTTCCCGTGACCAAGAGACTCACTTGACCTAGTCTACCCAAGGAGAAACTAACAACCTATTGCCTTTGACGGCAAACCCTTGTTCCCTCAATCTCTCAATTTTTCTATGAATAAAGTAATCCCTATTTATAGAAAAATACATGCCTAAAAAATTAGTAACAAATCTATTTTAAAATAAAACAAATCCAAGTCAGATTGTCCTCCAAGAAAAGATATTTTCCACAAAAATCTCCAAACCAAATCGCACCGCGCCCCGCGCCATCGTACCCGCGCCCCGCGCCAACTGGCAGTAGCCACAGCACTTTCTAGAGTGCTCCCGGCGCCTGGCGCCAACTGGCAGATTTTCAGGATCTTCTGACTTCTTGTTACCGAGATTTTAAGGCACATTCAACAATTCTCCACCTTGCCTTCAAATCGATGGTGATCCACTCAACCACCGCGCTGCTCTCTCCATCTTGAATCTTCTATTCAAGATCACCGGCCAAGTCCAAGTCCCACTTGAACCTTGACCTAGGCGTTAGCCTCCACTTGCTTCCCGCAAGCATTGCCTCCTTCCCTTCATCCCTCGGAATGCCTTCCGCTCTCATGAAGATCTTGCATCCCACTACCATAGGACTTTTGGTAGCAACAAGATTCACCGCCTCCTCTTCAGACTCCGGAGTAGCTAATTCCGTACCTTCCTGAAGAAACGCTTGTGACCCCGCTATCTCCGGCATTTTGGATAGCTCAACAAGCTTCACCACCCTTCGACCCCCGGAGTGCCCTCCGTCCTCTCGAAGTATTGCTTGCCTCCGAACCCACCTTGGACTTTTAGGTGGTTCTACAAGCTGCAACATCAAACTCCCCTTGTGCCCGACTACCTCCAGCAGTCCTACAAGTTCCCAAGTTTGATCAAGGTTGCTTTCAATTGCCTCCCTGAAGATCCTTTCAAGGTCTTGCACTTCTTCAGCCACAATTGAAACGTATCCCACAAGGCCTCTATGGTTCCCCTTTGGTTCAACACAACCACTCTTCTCCCTATCTCCAATTAGATACCCGAGAGTCAATGTTGATAGCTTCCCACTCTTGGAAGGCTCCACCTCAAACTGAGGTTCCACCAAAGTACACCAACCATCCCCTTGTGATAAGCAAGACCTCTCCACCAACCCCTCTGAAACACACCACCCGAAATCCCCTGACTCTCCACCGTCACAAGCATCAATAGCTGACACCACTAGTGCCTCTCCATGCTCATAACCCTCATACTCCGATGAGCCTTCAACAACATGCGCAGAATTACCATTGCCCTTCAACTCCGGACAATCCCGTTTGTAGTGACCCCTCTTTTGACAGTGGTAACACGCCCACCTATCACCGATTTTTAACTTAGCCTTCCCACCTCTACCTCCACCTCTTCCACTTGAAACGTTTAAGGCATCCGCACTATCTCCCACCTTCAAGTCTTTAAACTTAGTTAGCTCTTTCGTCCGTAAGGCCGATTGAACTTCCTCCAAGGTAATAGGGCTTTCCCTACCGTAGAGCATAGTATCCTTGAAACTCTCATAGGACTTAGGTAGCGTACACAGGAGGTGTAAAGCTTTGTCTCCGTCTTCGAGTATCACATCAACGTTGGCTAAATCATCAATGATCTTATTAAACTCTGCCAGTTGTTCCGTCATGGATTTCGACTCCACCATTCGATAAAAGTAGAGCTTCTGTTTCAGAAACTGCTGATGTGCCGCAGACTTAGTCATATACAATGATTCAAGCCTCGCCCACATCGCCGCAGCGTTGGTCTCCTTTGCGACTTCTCTCAACACATTGTCTCCGAGACACAAGGTAATAGCACTAACCGCCCTTTCATTCAAATCAGCCTTCTCCTCATCGGAAAGACTCGCCGGCATCTGTGCACCCTTCAAGGCCTCAACACACTTGTTATGGACTAGAACAGCCCTCATCTTCACCTTCCACAACCCGAAGTCGTTGGTCCCGGTGAACTTCTCAATATCAAACTTCGAACCCATGGTACTTGATTATCACGATTGATCCTTGCCCCACGGTGGGCGCCAATTGTTGTGAATTCGATGAAAACTCACACCAATAAAAGAACTTGATGTGTGGAGCAATTGAACCAAGCAACCAAAATCAAAGAATATATAGAGACGATGATAATAATAATCCAAAGCAAGTAAGTAGACAAATCAAAAGCAAGAGAGCAAGACACAATCTTTGTTTACCCAGTTCGGAATTACCTACTCTGGGGGAGAGAGCAGCCCCTCCGTTCCACTAGAATCAATGAGTATCACTTTACAAGAAATTCCCACAATTGGGTACAAGGAATTAGCAACCCTAATTCTACCCAAATCCCGAATCTCTTCCCGTGACCAAGAGACTCACTTGACCTAGTCTACCCAAGGAGAAACTAACAACCTATTGCCTTTGACGGCAAACCCTTGTTCCCTCAATCTCTCAATTTTTCTATGAATAAAGTAATCCCTATTTATAGAAAAATACATGCCTAAAAAATTAGTAACAAATCTATTTTAAAATAAAACAAATCCAAGTCAGATTGTCCTCCAAGAAAAGATATTTTCCACAAAAATCTCCAAACCAAATCGCACCGCGCCCCGCGCCATCGTACCCGCGCCCCGCGCCAACTGGCAGTAGCCACAGCACTTTCTAGAGTGCTCCCGGCGCCTGGCGCCAACTGGCAGATTTTCAGGATCTTCTGACTTCTTGTTACCGAGATTTTAAGGCACATTCAACAAATTTTAAATCAAAGGTCCAAAATTAATTTACAAAAAAAAAAAAAAACAAGTGGTGCACCGTGAGAGACCTATTCAGGCCTCTCACGATAGACAGAGCCCAAAATTACACTAGAAATTTTTTATCTTACTTTTTTAATATGTTGATCGTTTATTTTTCTTATGTTTTATTAGTAGTTAGGTCATTTATCGCTTAAAATGTGCACAAATTGATCCCTTTTACCATTTTTGGTTTAAAAAGGATGACGTGTCAAGGACTTGACATTTGACAACAATGTCACCATTTCCTTTCATTATTTTGTCCACATAATTATTTAAAAATAAAGTATGAGTTTAAAAAAAAATATATAACAATTTTCATCTTCATCTTCAACTTAAAGAAATCATATGCACTGTTAGATAATAAAATATTGGACCAATGCTTTTGGACTCATTAGGATTATAGTCCACGAAATTTTGTCTCTGTTGCAAGAATTTTTTTTTTTTTACTTTTACATTTAACCTTTTACCCTTACGAACAGTTCAATATCTCCATTTTATCCCTTTATAATTTTGGTTCAACCTTACATTTAATCAAATGAGTTTTGAAATTTAGTCGTGGCTAAACTGCAAAATTTGAAGAAGAAACAGAAAACATAAAACACACAGAGAAAAAGTTGAAGAAGCTTCAATGGAGTTATGGTTTCCATCATGGGTCGTTTTCAACATTCTCATTATTGCTCTTCTTTTTACTCCCACCAATGGAATTCATCACAAGGAGAATCACAAATCCACTGAATCACGGTAAACAAAAGCAAAAAAAATAAAATTAATGAAGCTTGTTCAATTTATTGTTGATTTTGATTCATAAACTTTAAATTCTCTCGATTTTCATTTCTTTCTAAATTGTTTAAGATTTTAGATTTTTATTTTTATTGTGACTTTTTATGATTAGAATGTGAATGTATTTATCAAATGTTGATAGGATTGTGAATGAAGAAGACAAGTTAAAGATGCAGAACTTGAAGAATTCAACAATGGCGGAAAGGTTAGTGTTGTTTATTTCTTTGCTACAACTACAATTTTTGGTGTTTTTGCAATGGTTAATTTGACTTATCCCAATTCTACTTCTATGTTCCAAACATATTGTAATTCCAGAATTGGGAATATGATTGAGAGAGAAATGATCGGATCTGATAGTTGAAGAAGAATTGAAATTTTTCAGATTAGCCACGGTAAACCGCCGTGGCTAATTCTGTTCGAAAAGTTTTTTTTTAATTGTATCAATTTGTAAATATTTTACCGGAATACTTGAAGAAAGTGTTTCAAATTTTCCAGTTTAGCTATATTTTAACCGTGGTTAAAGTTCAAAACTCATTTTTTCTTAAGTTTTCCGATTTGTAACTTTGATTAAATGTAAGGGTGAACTAAAATTATAAAAAGGGTAAAATAGGAATATTGAATTGTTTGTAGGGGTAGAGGGTTAAATATATTGGTAGGAAAAAAAAATCTCTATTGCAGGGTCATTCCAATTAAATTAGAGGCCCAGTACTCATTGTAAAAATGGACCCCTAAAAAAATAAAAATAAAATGTTTTATAAAAAAAGGAATTTTCTATTTAAATTATAAAATAAATACAAAAACAATAATTTAATCAGGGACTGCAAACAACAAATCAGCGTAACCTACTGAGTGTGTTGGGCTGATGTAAGTAGATTACTAACTTACTGTTTACACCCCTATGCTACGCTAACTTACTATTTGCACTCCTACATAAAAATAATAGAAGCTCAAAATATGTGGAGGCCTAGCTCTGTAGAGCTGTTTGCACCTCCCTAATGTCGCCCCTTCTCTATTGTTAAACCATTCATCGCTTTCCCTATCGAATTCCCAAAAATTTGTGAATGTTTGGGAATTTTACTTGGATCTTTCACATATGTTTTGAAGGAATCAGCTGGGAAAGAGTTTAGTTCGCATCATTGTGTTGTGGCTTCTTTGATTTTGCAAGCATCAGTATTAGTGTGTTGTGGCTTCCGCTTCCTGATCGGCAATTTGTGTTTCACACTGAAACTATTTCCAGGTATCATTGTATAAAGGTGGAATTGGTATTTTTAAGTGATTGCTGAATATTTTGTTTTATGATTGATTTCGGATATGCTTGTGGTTAAAAAAATTGGTTAACATCTTGTGTTATCCTTCTCTTGGTTTACTGTCCGCCCATTATGTTTGTTCGTTTTGCAATTTGCTACACATTATTGGATCATTGAATGTTAAGATAGTTAGAGTTTGTTGGTGTTAGTTAGTTAGAAATTGGTTATAGTTTGTTACTCAATTAGGTAGTTAATTTAGTTCTATATATAGAACACTATGTACACATTTTACTATTCTTTTATCAATCTATATTTATTTAATATGAATTTTTATGAGTATCTTCTTCATAAATACTCTTATATTCTCTATCTTGTTTATGACTATGGTTTTTGAAAATGTTTTAGTCTTTGAATAACTCTTAGACTTAGCCTTAGAATATATCAGAGTCTCTTTAGGTTTGAACTTAGCCTAAGGCTTGGAAGTCTTAGGTTCTGAATGGTTCAGAGTCTTTGACTTCTTTGCCTTTGACTTGGATGTCTTTTCAGAGTTTGATGTATTCTTGACTTCTACTTGACTCTTAACAAAAACTACCTTAGGTTTAGATTTCTCCTTGTTAGAGGATTCTGAAGATAATGGATTACTCTTACTAAAACGCGAGTATCCAAGACCTTCACCTCTGTTTCTACTAACATGATAAATTAAAGATGCTATCTTACTTCTCTTCATGTCATTGATAAGAAGTTCCTGAAGAGCAAATTCATGCTCTGGAGGAACCTTGTCATCATAAACATAATGAGTTTCAAGAAATGTGTTTCTATTTTTAAGAGATTCATTTTCTTCAACTATTATGTTTGCTTTTTCGGTCAGGTTGTTATAGGCCTTTTTAAGGACCTGACATTTCCCTGCCTTTTTCGTAACAAGTTTTAAGGCATCTTTTAGAGAATCTATTAATTCAGATCTAGAGAGTTGAGCAAGTACCTCTTCTTCATCATCTGAGTCAGAATCTGCTTCATGCTCAGAGTTCTCATTGTCAGAGGTAGTTGCCATCAGAACTAAGTTGGCTTCTTCGTCTTCATCAGAGTCAGAATCTTTATCCAAATCTTCCCAGGTAGCAAGAAAGCCCTTTTTGAGTTTGTTCTTGTATCTTTCCTTGCTTGAGCTTTGTTTGGATGATCTGCTCTTGTTTTCTGGGCAATCCGCAATAAAGTGTCCAGGCTTGTTACACTTAAAGCATTTGTTTTGTTCTTCCTTTTTATATTTAGTGGAGCTGATTCTCTTGGAAGAACCTCCAAATTTGCCTGCATACTTCTTGCTACGCTTTGCCCACTGAGAGACCTTAGCAGCCATTAATACCATTTCTTCTTCATCTTCAGACCCATCTTCATGCCCCTCTTCAGAAGCTTCGTCTTCAGACTCAATAACCTTAGCCTTCAAAGTTTTTGATGAGCTCTTAGAGCTATCCCTTTCAGCTTCTTGGTTGTTTCATCAGTCACTAATTCCATTTCATAACTTTTCAATGAATCTAATCAAGTCTTCAAGGCTTACTGTATCTAAATCCTTGGCTTCTTGAAAGGCAGTCACTTTGGATCTCCATTTAGGAGGTAAGCTTCTGAGAACCTTTCTCACATGATCAGCTACAGTATAACTCTTGTCCAATACTTGAAGTCCAGAGACTAGAATTTGAAACCTAGAAAACATAGTCTCAATGTCCTCTCAATCCTTCATCTTGAACAGTTCATACTGATGAAGTAACAAGTTAGCTTTTGCCTCTCTAACTTGTTTGTTACCTTCATACTTGGATCTCAAAGACTCCCAAATTGACTTAGCAGTCCTTTTATCTCCAATTTTCAGGTACTCATCATGTGAGATTGCATTAGTCATCATTCTCTTCACTGAATGATGCTTCTTGTATTCTAACTTTTGAAAAGGTGTGAAGGATTTTCTGTTTTGATAACTTACTACTCCTTCCTTGTCCATATTTTCAAAAGCAACTCCTTCTTCTACCAAGTCCCACAAATCACAATCTATACCAATAATGTGACTGTACATCTTGGTCTTCCAGAAGGGATAAGCAGTTTCAGTTCCATTGAAAAATGGGACCTCGTCAGAATATTTCCTTTCATGAGCATTTGAGTCATAATCAAAAGGAACATCAGCTTGGCGCCAACGTCAGTCATGTTTTTCCTTTGGATCTTTTACTGTTTCACTGTAAGGTGAGTTAGGCAACAAACCTAGCTCCTAATACCAATTGAAGGTGGAAAAAACACAAGAAGGGGGGTTGAATTGTGTTTTGAAAATTAAAAATTTTTCTTAAACAAAAACTATTTAGGCAGCGGATTAAACACAATCAAATAGAAAGATAGATAGAGAGAGAGAGAGAGAGAGAGAGAGAGAGAGAGAGAGAGAGAGAGAGAGAGAGAGAGAAAGAAAGACACAAGATTTATCCTGGTTCCTCTCACAAATTGAGAGTACGTCCAGTCCTCTTGTTACTAACAAGAGCTTTTCACTATAATCTTCACAAGATTACAAACTGATCAAGCACACTTGCAAGAGACTTCTCATTTGCTTAAGTTACAATTAACAAGAGACTTCTCAAACAAACTTAAGATAAGAATGAATGTTTAAGGAACACTTGATATACTATCAGAGGTATTTACAAAATACAACACATATTTGCTTTAAGACTAAGAATGACAGATAGAAATGTAACGTCAGAATGCTTCATAGCCTTAAACGCAAATGTAGAACAGTAGAACGGTAGAACAATAGTCATCACTTCCTTTTGAGTCTTCTATTTATACTTGAAGTAATGGGAGTGATCGTTCGCAGAGATAAGGTGCCAGCTGGAATCAATCGTACAATTGTGATAGCTGTATAATGCCATCTTTGGTAAGGAAATCCAATTCCACTACCTTGCAATTTGAAATATCACTCAACCATTTTGAGTAATAATAGTACGATTGTACGATCCTCAAATGAGCTCCACTTATGGATAAGGTTAATGTTGTATTAACGAATATTCCTTCTTGTGGATGTGAGAGAGTCTCAAAGTAGATTGTTCTTCAATCATTGATACTGAGACTGTCAGTTCTTGAGTGACGTAAATTCGTTTTGCTTCAGAGTCTGATGTTGTAGCTTCTTAAGGTCTTCAGCTTCTGAAACCGTTCAGAGCCACTAACTTCAGGACTTGAATTTTAAGCTTCTGATGATCAATGATACGTTCTCAGAGCTTCTTAGCTTAACTTCTCTGCTATTGTTCGCAGTGTTTCTGAATAGATTTTAACTTATAATTCTGCACACTAGAACAATCATTTGTAATACCAATTGCAATTTTAATACTTTGTAATCATCAAAACCAATTAAATTCTTAGAGACTTATGTCAGACCCACTTTATTCCAACACACTAAAACACTAGCCACCTTTTATCTTTTACTCACAACCCTAAAATTTCATAAATCAAAATTGTAAAAATCAGTGGAAGAAAAATAAATGGAAAACGAACCCTTTCTTCTAACCTTCAACTTATTACAACAACAAAATGGAGCTAAATAATAAACCAAAAAAATACCAAGTAGAAGTTGGATTTCCCAAATTTTGGTTGTTTATAATAATCCGACATGATGCTATAGGTTTGATTAATACTAGTTGATGTGACTAAATATCTTTAAATTTTTTTCAACAATATATGTGTGCCTAAATGTATATATGTTGGGGTTGTGCCCAAGTTAGCATTTCTCAGGTAAAGGTTATTTCACCAATAGAAAATGAACTCTTTTTTTTTCCTTCACCTTCAAACAACAAACCCCAAAATAAAAAATACAATTTTGCTTCATAACACAAAATCTCACCATCATTCATAGTCTCATATTATAATAATGTTTTATAACAAATTTTTTAAAAATTAATTGTACATAAATTCATATATTAATATAATTTTGAATTTAAATATCAAATAAATATCGATAGACAACTTTATAAACTAGTATTAATTTAAATGTGTACATATATTTTAATTAAAAATAATGAAATCTAGAAAAACGACTAACATTTTTATCATGTTTATCATCTTCCTTGAATAAATATTTTCTCAAACAATTGTGTTAAATATACTTCCATATATGATGAATCATGTATGTCATGTTCACTTCAATCTTCTTTTAAACACAAAACTCAAAACTCCCAAATCTTTTTTAAAAAACAGAATGCTGAAGAGGGTTCCTATGAAGTGTCATTTTCTTGTTGATGGTGTATTTTTTAAAAAAAAAAACTTGGTATTCGGTCCAAAGACCATAGTTTATTTTAGTAACTCGATTATGTGTTTCATGCAACTATTGAGATTAATCTTTTGAGTCTTGTGAGACCCAAATTGGTGGTAAATTTTTCCAAAAAATTTTAACACTCTTGTATGCCTAAATTGGGATCTAAAACATTAGTTAAGGTAAAAGCGACTCATTTAATTTCATCTAAGTGTTCTTGGATTCTTGCATATAGTTTCGGTCTCTACTAAAACTTAATTTTTTTTAATTATCATCAAACTCTTAAATTGTTGAATGATTTTTTATAGGCATATTTAAAGTATCATAAAATGTTTATATATTAAAATGTAGAATTTTTAAACAGTAAAGTTTAAGATAAAAATAACAAAAATTATGACTTATAAACAAAATTTTGGGCTCGTGTTTTCTAGAGGAACTTTTTATGATATTTTAAACATACACGAAAAAATAATTCAAAAATACAAATTAATAGTAGAAAGCAAACCAGTGTGCATAATAATTTTCAAGAATAAAAATATAACACAAATTAATTAAACACTAAACTTAGAATGTCACAATTTTATTGGAATCAAAAATATATTTAATACTACAGTTTACTCAAGTCAATATGGCATTTTATCTTACAAAAAAATGATAAGAATATTATTTTCACCACCAAAATCAAGGCTAAGAAAAGAATAAACAATTAAAAAAGAACAATCCAAAAATACAAAATCAAAACTTTAATAAAAAATAAAGAAAAGCATCAATGTAAGAAAGATGAATAAGAACCTGCCGTAATGTAGATTAGTCCCAAGAGGAATAGAAGAAACATTATTAATTTATTATTGTTTTCGTATTTGTGTTGTGGCAGTCTCTTAAAACCAGAAAAACTAGAGTGGAAATTGATTTTTTTTTCCTGTGTTATTCTTTCATTGATATTTGGTACTTTAGTATATATAGAGGATGGGGGTCTTAGATTTTTAACACGGTTGAAGGAAAATTCTAATATGGAATAGTGGTCAATGGTGGATTTGTAGTTAAAATATATTTAAAATTTTAATGACAATAATTGTATGGAAATACAAGTTGGTAATTATTTCAATAACGATATAAATTGGTATTCCATCCGTTATAATATATAAGCAAATATGTACTTTCTAAATTCATTGTATAATTAATGTATCTGAACAATAAATTTGTCCAGATAAATTAATTATATAATGAATATAGTGAGTAATTTTTTGTTTATATATTGTAACGGAGGGAGTATTGATTTGATTAAAACAATATATTTAAAATAAAAATGTGATTCATATGAAATTAACAGCAATCATATTATTTTGGCAAAATTATCCGTTTGGTCCTTTATTTTATTTTTTTGTAACATTTTGGTCATTTATCTTTTATTTGTAACACTTTGGTCCTTTATTTTATATATTTATAACACTTTAATCATTTATCATTTATTTGTAACATTTTAGTCCTTTATCTTTTAAAACATTCACATATAAACCCTTTTTTCATATATTTTTTTATTAAAAAAATGTTGAATTTTATTTGTTAATATACCTTTTAATTAAAATTAAATAAAACTCATGATTTGGATGATTATGTTCATCATTTTCAACAATTTTTTCATATTTTTATGTACTTTAAAGGACCAAAGTGTTACAAATAAAAGATAAAGGATCAAAATATTACAAAAAGATAAGATAAAGGATCAAAATGTTACAAATGAAAGATAAAGGACCCAAGTGTTACAAAATAATAAGATAAAGGACCAACCATATAATTTTGCCTATTATTTTTTATCTATAAAAATTAGGAAAGTCGTCATTTTTTACGTTAAAAATATATTGTCAATATTTATTAAAATTTTAAATAATTTTAGATACCGATCTACGATGGAAAATGGTTCACCATAACGTTAATGAGTTCAGGTTTCCTCCATTTATTATCTATCGATTTATTCTCCATTTGAAGAAAGATAGACACAAGAAAAAATTAGTGGGGTCCACAAATTAGTGGGACTCACTTTTAATGAATCCCACTAATTTTTAATGTATCTATCTCTCTCAAAATGAAGAATAAATGGAGAAATAATAAATGGAGGGAACCCAAACTGAACGTTAATGCTTTTATTAACAACATCTTTTGGACAAAATGGGAAGAGGTGGTGAAGTATACTATACGTTTATCTGTTAATGTTATCATGTGAAGAGGCGGAGTATTGTTTTTCTAGTCAAAGTAAAATTTTCTAGGTTTGGTTTGACATGTTATTGTCAAAGGAAATATGTTTGGTCTGATGTGTAAGATAGTAATTATAAGAAGGCTGCCATAGTGCCAAACTCCCATGTGAGTAGACTTTATACGGACCGCAATTCTAACTTTTTAGCGCCATTTCCTATCGACCATTAGAACATTTTCAATCGTGATATCATTTTAAATATCATACATTACTAATAAGTGGTCTCTATAATGTCATATAATACTTATGCTACTCGTGCATATTTTGTTTTAGTGGTAGTATCACTTTGAGTATCATACATTATTAACAAGCGCTTCCTCCTATATTTTTTTTAACTTTGTCTAAATGAAACTAACTTTTTATTTAATTTAATAAATTCCTAGATAAATAAATTAATAATTAAATATAATGAAAAATACAAGACAATAAATAAAAATTGTGAAAAATATATAACTATGACGGGAAGTATATAATAAAAAATATAATAATTAATTTTGATTATTCTTTTTTTTGAAACGCTTTCAAACGTATTCTATTGTGGCGAGAAAGGAATACAATTTTTTTTCCTGAGAAGTATGTGCTTCTTCGTCAAGCCTATTAATATTTTTTAGACCACTTTTAGTTGATAATTGTGACACTTAAGGAGCTTCAACCAAAGAGGTATTGGGTGGTGGTAGTGATGGATAAATAAAATAAGGATAAGTTTGAAAGTTTTACCGGGAGGAGATTGGTTTTGGAACAAATTCATGTAAGTTTGAATATATTATTATATATTAAGATCCATTTGATAAAAAACAAATAAAATATGACATGAGTACAAAACAAATAGAAATTGTGTAATATAGAAAAATATGAAATATGATTAAATATTTCTAAAAAACAACATATGATCATTTAATGATAAAAAATGTAACATTAAATTGATGATATGATACCTTATTTAAGGTACCGGTATCATCAATTTTGATACTCTCTATGCCACGTCATAAAATTCCAATGATAAAAAAGATAAGGTACCGTATCATTAACCTATGAAACTCTCTTAGATACTCTTATTGGAGATGCTCTTAGAAATTCCATACGAGCACTCAAACTTTGAGTATTTAATTTGTTCTCATTTGTACACATTATTGATTTATAATTTTTTAATAATAGTATATGTTAAACATTTAATCCCTCTAATCCACCATCTCTTAAAAAGTTTTAAATATGACCCACAAATAACTTTACATCTCATCAATAGGTCTACGTAACATTTTTATAAATATGTTCCACAAAAATATTTTTCAATAAAGAGAAAGTGCTTATTTAAGAAGTGGTAGCTAATAGGTACTATTAGTACTAAGGAGTTTTGCTCCAATGATAGTACCTAATAGGTATAACTTCTTATTGATATAAGCATCACAGTGAAGGTCAGATCCGATCAGTCAGAGCACATGTGGCACGATGACGACGTCAACATCGCAGAGGCGGCGGCGAGGCTAGTGATACTGTTGCGGCGGCAAGGCTAGTGATACGGTTGCGGCGGCGAGGACTGTTACCGTAGCTCTCCTTCCTAGTTTTAGCTTTAAAAAATAAAAATTATTTATGCAAAAAAATGAAAATAGAAAATGAAAATAATGACACATGGCTTTATCTGGATTCTGGAACACACAATTTATCTGATGAATTAAAATGGTCCAAAGTTAACTTTCCCGCTAGAAACTTAGATAATATTGATCAGTTTGTCAAAAAAAAGTTAGATAATATTGATCCGAATATATATACATCATTTAGTCAACTATTTAACTATGGTACAACTTAATTACAGGAGAAATAATTATGACAAAATATTTTATTTAGAGAATGCGAGGAAATTCTTTTGTGAAGATGTCTGCAATCTAATGTCGGAAGGGAATATGAAGGATGCATGTCTGACCATGAGCTACCTCTTCCTGAACAAAATAAATGTCCATCTCAATATGTCTGGTGTGCTGATGTTGCACAAGATTACCAGATAGATAAATAGCACTAACGTTATGACATTAAAAAGAATCCATTATCTTATAGGTATTCTATTTCTAAATATTCTTTTCTATCATGACATGGATATAAAATGATAGTTTCATTTTGACAGATATGTGAAAATGCAATTATAATTTTTTTTAGCGTTAACCCCTCGATTCTTAAACGGAGATCTTGGTAATTCAAAGTTCAGTCACGAGGTAAGTAAAATCTGTTGTGAAAATGAACTCTTTGATGTTCACAAATTAGTTACATTGATGTTCACAAATTAGTTGCATGACATAATCGAACAAGCTAATGAGAGACAATGCAAATGATACATGCTTATAATGAGCATGGAATTGGTGAATGCTTCCTTGAATAACCTGAGTCTATGACTAGCATGTGCAACAAATAGTCCATAACAAAGGAAATGTATAGTTCATGGCCATTGGCCAAGATTTTAAGCTTCCCCTTCACCCTTACCATTTATAAGGTGGGATGACCGGGGTTCGAACCCCGATCCCCTGCATATATAATACAATGTCCTACCAACTGAGCTAAGTTCACGGGACAAAGAAAAGGTAATATGCACCATGTTAGTAATTGCCTTGAAATTACATGAGCAAAGTGCAGCAAGATGCAGAAAATGGTTCAGGAGACAGGGGGGCGCCTGGCGCCCAGGGGAGGCCCGTTTGGGCTGTGAGATCTGTCGTCCTGGCGCCTGGCGCGGGACAGTGGCGCGCGGCGCGGCCGCGAGTGTATATATGCTGTTCTGTTTTTTTTTTCGCAGCTGCGAGAGAGGACGAGAGAGAGAAGGAGGCTAGGGTTTTGAAAGGGGGTTTTACCAACATGGAGGCTAGGGTTCAAGGGGGTTTCTCTTGGGTTAATCCTAGGGTTGGGTACTCTTTCTAACACCTTTGTAATTACTATCAATTGAAATCTCTTGGTCACGGGAAGAGATTTGGGAAAAGGGTAGAATTTAGGAAAACTCTAAATTCTTGTAACTCTTGTAAATCTCATTGTAATCAAGGAGGAGGAAGCTTTGATAGTGGAACGGAGATCTCTCTCCCCCAGATTAGGTTCGTTAACACCGAACTGGGTAAACAATTTCTATTGTGTTCTTTATTGCTTTCATTAGTTTTAGCTTTGGTTGATTATTATTGCTTGGTTATCCATTGTTGCTGTTGGTTGCTTTAATTGTTTTGCCCCACACACTAGTTCAAGGATTATTGGTGTGTTTTTGGTTTGAATTCACAACAATTGGCGCCCACCGTGGGGCAAGGGTTTTAACAAATTAAGGATTATTGGTGTGTTTTTGGTTCGAATTCACAACAATTGGCGCCCACCGTGGGGCAAGGGTTTAAACAAATTAAGGTACCATGGGTGAAACTTTCCGGAAACAATTTTGAATTGTGGAAAGTGAAGATGGAAGCAATTTTAATAGTTGAGAAGATGGATAAAACATGGAGTGTGGTTATCCGGTGCCTCGAAGGTAAAAAGCTAAAGGAGATTGCAATGAAGGTCGGCCTGGAGAGGCGGTGGTAATAATACTCGGTGTCGGCCTGGAGAGGCGGTGGAATAATACTCGGGTGGCCCTTGAAACAACAACTTGGTTATGAGGATGCGGAAACTCTAGTGGTATGAAGTTCGGAATCGGTGGAGTCATAAGTCGTGGACTTTGATGCTCCTATCACATGTGTTGAGAGAAAGAATATTTTTGAAGCCCTAAAGCTAGTTGAAGGTGGAGTTGTTCATCTTGAAGACGGGAAAGCTTGTAAGGTTCAAGGTATCGGTGAGTCTCTTTTACATGATGTGAGGTATTTTTCTTGAACTGAAAATGCATAGATAGTTGGTCTTACTGTTGGTTATGCATTTGTTACTAGAGGTATTTCTCATGTGGTTTGAGTTGTGGAATTTCAGTTGATACTTGTTAGTGACATAGGTTTAGTGTGCTAGTGAAATGAGGTTTGCTAGGTGTTGGAACTAAACTGGAAATGTTGGATACTAACAATGGCCTGAAGTGTGTTTCAGAGCAATTATTGACAGTTTTGCGTTACAAGGTGGGAAACATAGTGAGACTTTGGTGGAGGAATCTCGGTTTGAGGTGGAGTTTGTTACTAGTGGGACTAGAGGAAGACAAACAATCAAAGGAGTGTAGCTATGGAGACCTTGTGGTTTATTATCCGATTGTGGCTGAAGAAGTGCAAAACAGGTTAAAGAACTTCAGGGAGGCAATTGGAAGCAACGGTAATCAAATTCGGGAACTTGTAGGACTGCTGGAGGTAGTTGGGATACAAGGAGAATTTGAGGATTACGGCTTGTGGAACTTACCTAAAATTCCAAGGTTAAGTTGAGAGGCAAGCTATTTCTTCGAGAGTACGGAAGGCATTCCGGGGTTCGAAGGTGGTGGTGTGACTTGTAGGATTGTTCTAAAATTCCAAGGACAATTGGAGGCAAGTAATTCTTTGAGAGTACGAAGCGTTTCACTTCGGGGTTCAAGGAGGGTGAGGTGTAAGCATGATGGTTGATGGGAAGTTGGCATCACCATGAATTTAAAGGCAAGGTGGAGATTGTTAGTAATTGCCTTGAAATTACATGAGCAAAGTGCAGCAAGATGCAGAAAATGGTTCAGGAGACAGGGGGGCGCCTGGCGCCCAGGGGAGGCCCGTTTGGGCTGTGAGATCTGTCGTCCTGGCGCCTGGCGCGGGACAGTGGCGCGCGGCGCGGCCGCGAGTGTATATATGCTGTTCTGTTTTTTTTTCTGCAGCTGCGAGAGAGGACGAGAGAGAGAAGGAGGCTAGGGTTTTGAAAGGGGGTTTTACCAACATGGAGGCTAGGGTTCAAGGGGGTTTCTCTTGGGTTAATCCTAGGGTTGGGTACTCTTTCTAACACCTTTGTAATTACTATCAATTGAAATCTCTTGGTCACGGGAAGAGATTTGGGAAAAGGGTAGAATTTAGGAAAACTCTAAATTCTTGTAACTCTTGTAAATCTCATTGTAATCAAGGAGGAGGAAGCTTTGATAGTGGAACGGAGATCTCTCTCCCCCAGATTAGGTTCGTTAACACCGAACTGGGTAAACAATTTCTATTGTGTTCTTTATTGCTTTCATTAGTTTTAGCTTTGGTTGATTATTATTGCTTGGTTATCCATTGTTGCTGTTGGTTGCTTTAATTGTTTTGCCCCACACACTAGTTCAAGGATTATTGGTGTGTTTTTGGTTTGAATTCACAACACACCACATAGTGGAATAATGCTTGGTTTTTGTTATTGTATTAGGTGAGGTGAACTTGTGAAAAAAATCTGGGTAAAAAAATCATAACTCATTTAAAGTAGGAAAAAGTCCATAAACTTACTTTTTGTTCACGATATGCTTCATCAACCTCCTCTTGCCATTGTAAGTAGCTAGGGAAGTCCATGCCAAAAACAAAATAATCTGCCTGGCCAAAACCTTCATTTCCTTCTAAGGATCCAATCAGTTCATCATAGTTGTATGGCCCAAAAACACCACTTATGACAAATTTTTCAACTTCTTCAAATCGTGGGGACAAACTGAATTGAAAGACTAACTGGGTTATAGTATGTTTCTATAGGAAAAAACCCAGATTTCCTCAAACAAGGAAGACTGTTCAGAACTCTTGTCAGAAATATTATCTTCAATTTCTTTGAATAAATATTCAATATTTGAAACTGCAAGGGTCAAATATTTATTCTATGTTAGTGTGCTACCACTATCAGGATGTTATAAGCTATATTATGTGGTAATTAGAATGCACAAGATGGATATAAAGATATACCTTTCCCTCTGGTCTTTCTTCCCTCAGCCCAGCAATTTCATGAGCCTTAGCACCAAAGAGGAAGAAGTTATCTGCACCAACCTCTTCCCTTATTTCAACAATGGCCCTATTTAAGTTCCAATCTGTAAGCATCTATGAAGCACAGACACAATACAGGTATCAGACACGATACATTTAAGATACATATATTAAAATTAAATATTGATTAATATAGAATAGAAATTGCAAATCATTGTCTTTGTTGCCCTCATATCCTCTATATATGCACTCTTGGTATCCGAGACATGTCGATAGCGTGTCTCCGCTGTATCAAAAAAAATTGTTTTTTAAAAATAAAATAAAAAGTCGGATAATCCTGCGATACATATCGACGGCGTATCGGTGCAAATTTCATGTTACTAGTTCCACTGGCCTCCATTCCAACAGTACTACAATCCATAAGCGGGAAACTCATTATTTGGCAATGCATCACAAAATCAAAGTTTCACAACAGTAATATTTTTTTACAAACATATAAAATAACAAATATGCAATATAAATCACATTGTCAATGTGAAGGCATGTGTTCCCCTTCGGAAACACAATTTGGTGGTGAGAAGTTATTTTCTAGAAGAATCAAGAATACTTTTGATTGCAACAACCCTCCACCCCCTGTTTCATGCAATGCAAACCTTCAGACGGTGGAATCATGTGGACAATGCATAGGAAAATGAAACCTTATGCTGAAACTTAATTTGATGAAGAAGAGTTGGAGAGGTGAGAAGCCTATTAATTGTTTACCATTTAATACTAGAGGCTTTAATGACATCTCATTTCAAAAAGCAATCATTGTAAAGTTTCTGACCGCAAGCGCATCAATGACTGTATATCTCTAACAGTATATCAGATGAATCCAAACTTATCAATTAATCCAAATTGATTCATAAAAACAAACAAGGAACACACACTATATATACAAACAAGATCCTAACCTTATTATTGTGAATATTGTGAACTTGAGATGAGTGAAAGAAAGATTACATTATTGCTTAGAGAAGAATATTATTCAAGTTACTGTTACAGAAGCTGAGTTCTCTATATATACATACTCTACGTACGGTTTGAAATAAAGCCACTACTCTACTATAACTATACCTAATAAACTAGAGTAAAATATAACAAACTTTTTTCCTATCCATTCTACTATATACATTGATACTTATGGACCGCTCAATAAGGGTTATGTCCATTTCATTAGAAATGTTGTTTGTCTGCCCGTGTTCAGGATCACGTTGAACCACATCATTTTGAAGTTGAAGGGCGCATTCCAAACTTGACAACATATCTAACATAGCAGGCCTGTCAGCACCACGGTCACTGTCGTCAGCCAAGCACTCAGGGGCGGACCTGGACATGAATAATTGGTGGGGCTAAAATATTTAGATATTATTGAAAGAAAAAAAAAGTAATCATGCTAATTTAGTTAGACAACAAAAATATAAGATTGCTAATAATACAACACGTATATTAAAAAAAAAGAACAACAAATCAGAAAAATTTTATTAAAAAAACAAGAAACCAACAAACTATATTCAAGAAACCACAAATTTCTATTCGAAAAAAAAAACTATAACCATTAAATTATGCATATCAATAATCTTTGATGCTTCACAATATCCTAATTTAAACCAAAATATATAGAACCCAAAGTTATACTAGCTTATAATTTATTAATTTTTATTCTAATTTTACACATATTATCTTACTTAAAAAATTAAATACTCCCTCCGTTTCTTTTTAATTGTCCTTTTAGAAAGATAACACCAAATTAAAGAAGTGTATTTTTGCACGTTATTTTCCTATTATACCCTCCTTTTAATCCCTAGTAAATTCCTATTTTTTTGCCCACATTTTCTCTTTCCAATAAATTTAATATAATATATATAAAAAAAAACAAAATTTAATATGTTATGTACCAACAAAAAAAAATTTAATAAAAAGATTTAGTTTTCCAAATATATAGCATTAATTGGTTTTATGGAAAAAGATAAAAGCAATTAAAAAAGGGTATAATTGACAAATCATACCCATAAAATACAAAAAGGACAATTAAATAGAAACGCTAAACATGATAGTAAAAGACAATTAAAAAGAAACGGAGGGAGTATTAATCAAACATAAATTTTATATCATTTCATATTTAATTATATATTATTTCAATTAGTAATTTTACTCAATACTACAAACTCAATTAGTTATCCATTTTTTTACCAAACAAAGTTAAAGTTGATTATTATAAAATTTAACTATATAACTTAAAATAATATTTTAAGTATAATGAAGGACTTTAAATTATCAATAATAGACTAAGAACTAATATTTAGACTCATACTTAAACTAATATGTGTACGAGAGACTTACTGACATTAATAATAAACTCAAAAATAATATTTACATTAATATTTGTACAAATTTGTATATAAAATTATTTAAAAGTATTTATAAAATATATTTATTTTTGTTTTTGAAAAAAAATTGGGCTAGGCTGGTGTGGCTATAGCCACACCATGCCTTAAGCAGGTCCGCCCATGCAAGCACTTCACAGCAATTTCTCCGAATGGCAATGGCGAAACTGAGACAGCAGTACAATTTCCATTTGGACTCCTCCTTTTCACTGCCACTTTCCTTCCATCACTCAACTGTCCCGTAGACTTTACCAAATCCACCCACCCCAATAACCCGACTCTCATCAAAATGGTTTGTCCATCCCTAAATATCCACAAGTGGGTATTCATGATACTCAGAGTTTGTTGCGGCCCTTGTATGTGATGTAGTATTATTAACTAATAAAGAAGGAAACCACGTATTCCACTCCCCTTTTCTGCATAGTGTGCAACAAACTCCAATCAAGACCAATACAATTATTACTCCAGCACTAACAACAATAGCTATCACAGGAACCTTGTTGGAACTCGAATCAGAAGTAATACCCCCAACACCAGATGTCACATGTGCACTTAAACTGCCAATAGAATTGTTTATTTTCATCATCTCCAGCCCATTCAAAATAACCGTAGGGTTATCCTTATGCAAAGGTGAGGAGCTCTTGATTTGTTGCAACGAAGCATTGTTGCTAAGATTCAAAGTTGAGTAGTAATCATTTCCAGCTTTGGCTCTGACAAGTGAGGCAAAACGAGAGCGGTTTCTGGTGGAGGAGAAAGGGAACCGAATTGAAGGGGTGGGAACTGTGAAAGGGGAAGAAGATGGCTTTGATACAGTAATTGGATTTGGTTTTGGAATGTAGAGGAAGAAATTGGATTTGATCCTCTCCAATTATTCATTTCATGTTATCTCTCATTTTCTTCATCCAATGGTTTGATACATACTTTACTGAATTGATGATAAGAAGATATCACAAGTTTTGTGTAGGGGTGTGTATGGTTTAAAAACCACACCACTTTTGTTTAAGATCCAAAACCATTTTAATAAAAAATAGTTATTATATAAAACTAATTTGGATATAGTTTATAACCGGTTTAAAACCAATTAATAACCGATTCGTAATAATAATTTGGTTAATTGAACTAATTTTAAATCAATTTTTTCCTTTTCATTTTAATTTTTTTATTATCCCTGCAAAAGATCAAAAACTTATTTTCGAAAAAAGAACGGTAACTTTTTTCCAAAAAAGTCGAGAACTTTTTTCCGGAAAAATTGAGAATTTTTTTTCGGGAAAAAATCAGAAACTTTTTTTCCGGCAAAACCGGAAACTTTTTTCCGGAAAAATTGGAAACTTTTTTTCCCGGCAAAAAATCGAGAACTTTTTTCCGGATAAATCGAGAACTTTTTTTCCGGAAAAACCAGAAATTTTTTTCCAGAAAAATCGAGAACTTTTTTTCCGGAAACTTTTTTCCGAAAAAATCGGAAACTTTTTTTCCGGAAAAATCGGGGACTTTTATTCCCGGCAAAAAATCGAGAACTTTTTTTCGGAAAAAATCGCAAACTTTTTTTCCGGAAAAATTGGGGACTTTTTTCCGGCAAAAAATCAAGAACTTTTTTTCGGAAAAATCGAGAACTTTTTTTCCGGAAAAAATTGGAAATTTCTTTTTCCGGTAAAATCAGAAACATTTTCCAGAAAACTCGGGAACTTTTTTTCCCGACAAAATTTTTTTCCGAAAAAAACTCTGGAATTTCTTTTATTTGAAATAAAAAATTTTTGAAAAATGGATATGGTTTACAATTAGTTTTTTTTATTGGGTTTGGTGTGATTTTCTTATAAAATGAATTTGGTTATTAAAATTGGATTTGGTTTGGTTAGTACTTTGGTTATGGTTAACCTGATTTTTTGTACACCCCTAGTTTTGTGTAACACCTAGGAGCAGTAAGTAGTAAGTAACCTCTCTATATCAAATTATAAGTTAAAAGTAACATTTATATTGTGTTACGGATGGAGTAACATTTTTCTTTTTGAGAAAATGTGCTTAAGTACATCGCGACTTGGGGGTGGTGATTAATTTTACCCTTTCTAAATTCAAACTCATGTTTGATGGGATTCAGATGTCTCTGTTAGAGATGAATGAGAGAAAGAAAGATTAAGAAAATGAATGGGGCAAAAGGAATTATCTTTATTGTGCACACTTTGGCAATTATTTATAGAGTTACAAAATTTAGCAACTAAGTGTGCCTAAGTAACTATCTTGCACAACAAGCTAACTACCTTGTATAGCAAGTAACTACCTACTAACTAACTCATAGGATCATAACTAACATCCTATGATTTATTCTAACTAACTAACTAACTATAGATTGTGGATTATTTACAACACACCTCCATAATCCAAAATCATAGAAAAACAACAGAACAGATGTGCAGCGTGATGTGGTGCACGTTAAGGTTTGGATATATGATGTGCTGCCTAATGTGTCAACATCTTAGACATAACAAAACAAAACAACACTGTTGCACCATCTGCTGCAGTGCACTAGTTAGAAGCTTTGTTGCTCATCTTTACCAAGCCAAGTATAGTTCTTAAGTCCTTGAACCTATCAGCTTTCAATGGTTTAGTCATGATATCAGCAATTTGTACATTTGTCCTGCAATGCACCAAATTCAACTTATCTTGATTCACTTGGTATCTCAGAAAATGATACTTAGTCTCAATGTGTTTTGACCTCCCATGTGCAATAGGATTTCTGGCTAAGCTAATAGCAGATTGATTGTCCACATTGAGCTTCACTGGTTTCTCATATTTGATCTTCAATTCATCTAGTAATGATTCAAGCCATATTGCTTGACAAGCTGCCTGTGCAGCAGCAACATATTCTGCCTCACAGCTTGATAAAGCAACAATGCTTTGCTTCCTTGAAGACCATGAGATAGGAGAATTTCTGAACCTAAACCACATGCCTGATGTACTCCTTCTATCATCTTTATCTCCACACCAGTCAGAGTCAGAAAATCCTTCTAATTCAAATTTTGACTCCATTTTGCTTTTTGGAAAGAACAGACCATAATCATGTGTTCCTTTCAAATACCTGAGTATTCTCTTGGCTGCTACCATGTGTGATGCTTTAGGATTGCTCATAAACCTACTCACAGATCCTACAGCATAGTTGATATCTGGTCTTGTGTTACAAATGAACCTTAAACTGCCCACTACTTGCTTGAACAAGGTTGCATCAACTGCTTGCCCAGCTTCATCTATAGACAGTTTCAAGTTTGCTTCCATTGGAGTCTCAGCTTCATTGCATTTTTCCATGTGAAATCTTTTTAAAACATCTGCAATATACTTCTTCTGATGGAGTACAATCCCATCATCTTTGTAGAGAAATTCTAAACCCAGAAAATAATTGAGTTTGCCTAGATCACTCATTTCAAACTCATCTTTCAATCTCCCCTTGAATTTCTCAATACAAGCATGATTGCTTCCTGTAATCAACAAATCATCTACATATAGGCATATTAGCACATCATTTGATATTTCCATTCTTGCCACAGGAGCATAAACCTCATTGTAATCAATTCCTTGCTGCTGAAGAAAACCTCTAGCAACTAGCCTTGCTTTGTGTTTAAGAATGCTACCATCTGGGTTTCTCTTTACTTTGAAAATCCATTTCACACTAATTGGCTTCTTCTGTGGTGGAAGTTCAACTAACCTGCATGTTTGATTCTTTTCTATGGAATTAATCTCTTCTTGCATTACATCTTTCCATTGTGAATCTGATATTGCTTCATTCCAGTCAACAGGTTCAGTTCCTGCTAGAAATGCCAAGTGAACCAAATCTCCATCATCATTTACTGCATTATCTGTTGCAAGTTCATGATTCAGAAGCCTCACAGATGGAAATCTAACTCTAGTTGACCTTCTTACTGCTTCTTCATCTTCTTCACTTGAGGTTTGCATTTCTATCTGTTGTCCATTGCCTGCATCATGATTATCATGATCTTCATATTGTTGATTTATGACATTGTGCTCTATGTCATCTAACTGAATCTCAACATGCTTCTTGCTATTTGATCCCCATTTCCATTGTGATTTCTCATCCACAATTATATCCCTACTGATGACTATCTTCTGATTTCTAGGATTATACATTTTGTATGCACCTGTAGCATCATAGCCTACTAGAATGAGTTGTTCACTTTTATCATCTAGTTTCTTTCTCTTTTCATCAGGAATGTGTCTGTAGCATAGGGAACCAAATATCCTCAAGTGTTTCACACTAGGTTTATGGCCTGTCCACACCTCTTCTGGTGTTCTATCCTTCAATCTCTTTGTAGGACACCTATTCAACACATAAGCAGCAGTGTTGACTGCTTCACCCCATAGCTTCTTTGGTAGCTCTTTACCCTTAAGCATACATCTTGCCATGTTAAGTAAAGTCTTGTTTCTTCTTTCTGCTAAACCATTGTGCTGTGGTGTGTAGGGAGCTGTGACTTCATGACTAATGCCTTTTTCTTCACAAAACAATTTGAATTCATTTGAATTATACTCTCCACCTCCATCTGTCCTTAGTATCATCAAATGATTTCCACATTGTCTTTCAGCTAAGGCACATAACTTTTTGAATTCATTGAAGACTTCACTCTTTTCTTTGATCAAATAAATCCATGTTTTTCTTGTAAATTCATCAACACAAGTCATGAAATATCTGTTACCTCCTAGAGTTGAAGTTTCAATAGGTCCACACACATCAGAGTGGACTACATGCAATGGATGTGTTGATCTAGAATACACAGCACTTTTGAATGAGTTTCTTGGTTGTTTACTTGTAAGACAACCTTCACACAGCTTATCTGGTGCATGAATCAAGGGCAAGCCTACTACCATCTGCTTACTACTTAGATGATTTAAACTCTTAAAGTTTAAATGTCCAAACCTGTAATGCCATAACCATCTATTATCTTCAGTGATCAAGCTTGAAAAACACCGAATTTCTGATGCTTGTAGATTCACTTTGAAGGTTCTATTCCTTGATAATGGAGCTTTCAACACTAACTTGTGGTGTGGATCATGCACTTCAATAAACTGATCTTTAGTTGACAGTGCAAAGCCCTTCTCCATTAACTGACCAAGACTTAGCAGATTGTGTTTCATTGTTGGCACATACATCACATCAGTCACAAAGGTGTGATTTCCATTTTGTCTCTGGACCATCACTTTACCTTTTCCCTCAACTGGAACTATGCTATTATCTGCAAACTTGACAGTGCTTTTGAATTTTGCATCAAATTCTAAGAGCCAATCTCTGTGTCCAGTCATATGATTGGAACACCCTGTGTCAAGATACCATAGCTTTGACTGATCATCTGCATTGTTGGTAGTCACCATTAGTAGAACTCCATCAGAATTTGAAGCATCTTCCCTAGCATGATTAGCCTCTTCTTCTTTATTCTTGCCTTTGTTTCTGCATTCAGAAGCAAAATGACCCCATTTTCTGCAACAAAAACATTGAATCTTGCTTTTGTCTTTCTTTCCTTGCTTGTTCTTCTTATTCTTGCTTGAATTTGAAGATTCAGATTGATCTTGATCATCACCACCTTTGTTCTTCTCAGTCTTCCACTTCATCTTACTCTTCCCATTTTTCTTGCTATTCCTTGCATATAAAGCTTGTTCTTGCTGAATCTTTGAATCTTTCCTCTCCTGCAACCTTTGCTCATGTGCTTCCAATGAACTTTGCAATTCATTCAAGGACAGTGTGGAAAAATCTTTTGATTCCTCAATTGCAACTACAATATGATCAAATTGAGGAGTCAAAGTTCTCAAAACTTTCTCAATTACCTGTTGATCAGTCATTGTCTCTCCAAGATTCTTCATTGTGTTAACTATGGTCTGCAACCTTGTAAAGAACTCACCAATGGATTCTTTCTCCAGCTGTTAGCCTGTATTTTTGACAGGCATTAATGAATTAGAGTGAGATGATGAAATCTCATTTAATGTACATTATTGTATTTGTTAATATTCTCTTGCGAATTGGTTTCAGCAATAAATCAAAAGAAGATTAAGGCATTCGACGTCGAAAGCCTTTTAGCGTGTAAATTTATTGTCGAGTCTGAAGAAGCTGTCGAATTCGACAAGAAATTATGTAAATAAGCATATGCTTCGACATTGCTGTATGTTTCGTCGAATCCTGGTCAAATCTGTCGAATTCGACAGAAAACTTGTTTATCTGAATAAACATGTTTTGGTTCGACGGAGATATACCTGTCGAATGCATTTATATATGTATATGTGTGTTTACTTGTATAACGTATTGTGCAGTACGGAGAAAGCATACTCTGAACTTAGTAAAATATTCAAAAAGGTGGATAACGTTCAAAAGTCTCACCAGGTGTCAAGGAATTCAAATGACGAAGACACGTGGGGTTTAGATAGGCGTTTGTAGGTTTTTGACTGTTATTCAGTTTGTCTATATATAGTAGTTTCGAATAGAAGAAACGGGTCCACAATTCAAAACACATGCAAATTCCTTAGAAATTCAGAGTACCCATGTCAACGAGCGAAATGAATGCAAACAGGAACATGTACGAATCTGTGTACCATTCTTTGTAAACATTTACATTTGTCAAATGCAATTTACATTTTCAAGTCTTGATTACTTGCCTTTTCTTTAAAGTTCAAACACTTTATCTTTCTGCAATTTATTTCATTGCATGCTTTATTTTCCTTTAAAGTTCAAGCACTTTAACATTCTGCAATTTACATTCATTGCATGTTTTACTTTTCAAAGTCTTCTTTAAACTTTATTTGTAATTCATTTACAAGTTTTCTGCAAAATTTACTTTGAAGCATTTTACTTTAAAACAAACCATTTGACTTCGTCAAATGCTTTTACTTTTTATCAACTTATCCGATTTAACCCTTGAAAATATGCAAACATTTTCATTGCATTCTGCACAATCCATATGTCCCAGGATTCACTAGTTGATCCTTCTTGTAATAATCAGACTAGCGGTTGTTTACTAAAAATCGGGGTAAACAAATTGGCACGCCCAGTGGGACACAATCAAATTGTTGTCCTGTTAACACCAAAATTATAAAATTCATGATATTCATCAAGCATTGGTGTTATGATTGGAAAAGAGGGAAAAAACTCCTTTTGACTAGCCATATGATTATTCAAACTAAGATTGGTCGAAATTAGCCATATTAAGTGGAATTCGACTAGACTATTTTGTTGTGCTTCACAAATTATATGCAACAGATTGATGGATGTCGAAGAATTCGATTCGCTGCAATAGATAGTATGGTGATGTCGAAGGCTTCATTTTCAACAAGAGACATATGATTCAAAGATGTCATTGAAGAATAGTCATTCAAAGGGACATATAAGATTGTTATTAAATAAGACATGTGTCAAAATCTTAGTGAACTTATAGGTAGTTATTTACTACTTTTATTTTCGACCGTAGGATCTAATGTTAGTCTTTCCTACAAGGTCTATATATATGTGTTTGTAACAAGAAATAAGGGTTGGATCCTATTTTCTAAAAACTCTAAATGCCCACGCCGCGTGTGCAAAAGGGTTGAAGAGTGCATAAAAATGGATTTCATCCACCATTTACATTCAAATGTCATTTAATCTTTCAAGTTCTTTACTTGTCTTTCCTTTAAAGTTTCTGCACTTTATCATTCCATTGCAATTTATCTTCAGGTTCTTTAACATTTATTTGCAAATTTACTTTAATGCTTTTTCATTTTAATTTGATCATTCGACTTCGTCGAAACAATGTCTTTTTAATGCATTTAATGCAAATCAGACCCACTGATCATGGTTTTTCTTTTAAAACCCTTTGTTGTTTATCACTCTTTATAGTGTTTGTTTATTTTCACTTATTATTGTTTAAAGAATATTTTCACCCTTTGTTGTGAGCACCAAGTGTAAAAGTAATTTGTTTTTATGGGTTGTGGCATTACACAATTGTCGCCATTGAAGTAGATTGTCCTTGGAAGGCTCAGCCGCTTTTGAAAGTAAACATCGGTTTATCCTTTTGAAAAAAACAACTCGGTTTGAGCATAACCAGTAGAGCCGGCTTGCAGAAGTAAATCATTGTAGGATTTAACTCCCCAAAACATTGTGGTATCATCTTTTAAAAGAAACATAATGTCATACAATGATTAGGATACATAATATTCACACTAGATCTAAAACTATGCTTTGTAATAACATCAAGTAAAAGATATATTACAAAAACTTACTTATGGAAAACTCGTAGGGAAAAATTGGCATGTAATTGAAGTTGAATACTTGACTTAAATTGTCCAAATTTAGATGTCGGACAACCAAATTCCAATTATAGTAATTAATCTAATTGAAATTTGTTATTGTCAGCTTCAACCGTCAATAGTCTTTGTAGTTATATTTTATGTGCCAATGGATTTTGATTGGACACATATGGTTAGTGCATCGAACCAAATGTGATGCACTAGAATTGTAACCAATCAGGAAAATAACATGTGTTAGTATACAATAATAATATATGCTTAGAATGAAATTAAAATATATAGTTAAATGAAATTTTACTCTGCACAGCTAGTGGATTGATCTTGGCAGCCGCAAGAACATGTTTGGTAGGGAACAATGTTCTTGCTGTAAAAGGCAGAAAGAGCGACACAACATTTAGGAGTGTTTGCTGCTAGAAATTGAGAATAAGTGCAGATAACACTCCATGTTACTGCAACAAATAAGATAATTTCAATGACTAATTAAATGATATTATTTGAATGATATGAAGTAAAAACTAAGACCTAAAAAACTATTCTCTAAAAACAGTTTTAAATTCGATCATTAAAAAATGATAAAACTATTACTATGAATTAGGTTTTGTTACTAACAATTTAACAAACATTAGCTGCAACTAATAGAAATTTTTTGGCTGAAGTAATAGTATGAAACGAAAGAAATGAGGAACTCACACAATGCTTGATTAACTCACCTTTGGTACGATGGTCTCAATGTAGAAGGCTCCACAATTTTTTCTGGTACCCACATATACCCTGGACCAGGTGCTTTCAAAGTGAAATTGTTTGGCAGTTTAACCGTTTTGGTAAAGTTTTAGCTCTACCGACAATCACTTCAAATGTCGAAACCACATATTTTTTTATCAATCCTCGATGCACTAAGCATAATCCCTTTGCAACAGTTAGTATACTGTTTATTGTAGGGGGCGTCAGGCATTAAGTCTACCACTATTGGTTGTTCCTTGCCTGAGTATGAGATGATTCCCTTAAAAGCTGAACAATCTCCTTGTGCAGTTATCACCCCTCCTGACATATCCCATTTGACCTTCTTTGCCCACATCCATCTCAATGACCATCATTTTGGTGGCGCCGTTATGTACCGTTATAGCGGCGTCACCAGGAAGATAGTTATTGAGATGAATGTGGACAAAAAAGGAGGTCATATGGACATGTTAGTAGGGATAACAATTGAACAAGAAGATTGTTCAACATTTAAGAGAATTACCCCACATTCATGCAAGGAACAACAATTAATAGTGATAGACTTACTTTCCGGCACCCATTACAATAATCAGTATATTAACTGCTGCAAAGGGGGTATGCCTAGTGCATGATGGATTGATAAAAAAAGATGCAGTTTCGACGTTTGGAGTGATCGTCGGTAGAGCTGACACCCCTATCAAAACAGTTAAGCTGCCAAACAATTTCACGTTAAAAGTATCAGTCTAGAGTATATGTGTGGACCAAAAAATTTGTGGAGCCTTCTGCATTTAGATCAATGGATCAAAGGCGAGTTAATTAAGCATTGTGTCAGTTTCTCGGTTCTTTCCTTTCCTCCTATTACTTCAACCAAATTTTTTCCATTAGTTGTAGTTAATGTGTGTTAAATTGTTAGTACCAAAACCTAATATTATAGTAATAGTTGTATCATTTCCTTATGATCAAGTTTAAAACTAGTCTTAGAGAATAGTTTTTTTGGTCTCAGTTTCTACTTCATATTAGCCAGATAATATCATTTACTTAGACATTGAAATTATCTTATTTGTTGCATTGACATGGAGTGTTATCTGTAGGGGTGCTCGCGGTCCGGTTTGGATCGGTTTTGAGGCAAAAATCCATCCGATCCAAAGTTAATATTACTTGCGGTTTGGTTCGGTTTTGGATGACTAAATAAAAAAAATCCGATCCAATCCGATCCAATTTTGTGCGGTTTAATTTGGATCGGTTTTTGGATATCCAAATTACAAATTATTTTTTTTTTATTAAATATTAATATTATAATGACACGGTAAAATAATATATTTGATGTAAAACACAATATATAATACATTAAAAATTAATATTTTGCAATGAAAATTATCAATTATATTTGAAATCTATGAAATAGCAAAAAGAAATACATTAAATTGAATTAATAAGTATTATTGAGAAAATAAAAATCAATAATTTATATATTAATGCAATATATCATACTAATAAAAATTTAAATAAGTATTAAAAAAATATATATGCGGTTTGGTTCGGTTTGGATCGGTTTTGAAAAATCAATCCAAAATCCGATCCGATCCAGCGGTTTTCACAAAAAGAACATCCAAACACATCCAAAAATATTCGGTTTTTTGCGGTTTTCGGTTTTTTTGGATCGGTTTGCGGTTTTTATTTGGATTGGTTTGGATTTGAGCACCCCTAGTTATCTGCACATATTCACAATTTATAGCAGATAACACTCCAAAATGTTGTGTCGCTCTTTCAGCTTTTTACAGCAAGAACATTGTTCCCTGCCCAACATGTTCTTGCGGCTGCCAAGATTAATCTAGAAGCTGTGCATAGTAAAATTTCGTCTAACTTTACACTTTAATTTCATTTTAAGCATATATTATTATTGTATACTAACACATGTTATTTTCCTGATTGGTTACGGTTCTAGTGCATCACATTTGGTTCGATACACTAACCATATGTATCTAATCAAAATTCATTGGCACATAAAATATAACTACAAGGATTATTGGCGGTTGGAGCTGACAATAAGAAATTTCAATTGGATTAATTACTCCAAGGAATTTGGTTGTCCGACATCTAAACTTGGACAATGTCAATTTTTTTCTGCGAGTCTTCCATAACTAAGTTTTTGTAATATTTCTTTTACTTAATGTAATACAAAGCATAGTTTTAGATCTAGTGTGAACATTATGTATCCTAATCACTGTATGACATTATGTTTCTTTTAAAAGATGATACCACAATGTTTTGGGGAGTTAAATCCTACAATGATCCACTTATGCAAGCTGGTCCTACTGGTTATGCTCAAACCGAGTTGTTTTTTTCAATAGGACAAATCGATGTTTACTTTCAGAAGCGGCTGAGCCTTCCGAGGACAATTTACTTCAATGGCGACAGTTGTGTAATGCCACCACCCAATGATTCTCTAGAGTTACCGAATGCGGGTACAAAACTCCAAGCTCACTTTTTTGCTTTGGATGATGGTTTTGGACTTTTGGTGGTAGCCTCCATAGCCTTGGTTGCTTTCATTGCTTAGAGGATAGATAGATAATACCAATGTAATGATATATTTATTGCTTTTATATCCTCCACGGTATTCCGTGGTGTAAGGATAAGAAATTTATATATAATATAACATTCCATGCCACTGTATGTTAAAATAACAAAGGAAACTCTGAGAATTGTCTTAAAACAACATTCCATGTACTGGAGATAGTTTTAGATTTGGAACAATTCGAATAATAATTGTTCTGCATCTTTGGAGAGTTTTTTGTTCTTTCGCATTGGAATGTTTGCTGGATTGGATGTTAAGAGACCGGCTACGTGTAGTATATCCCGAGTATATTTGTGCTGTGAAATGTGTAGTCCAGTCTTGGAACGTGCCACTACTAATTCCAAAATATATTTGAGGTATATCCTAGGTCTTTAATTTTCAAAGTCCTGTGTAGATAATGTTTTATGGATTGAATTTGAGATATATCAGTTCCTGCAATAATAACATCATCGACGAAAATTACTAATGCAGTAAAATTGTTATTGGAAGATTAGATTTAGTACATAGGGAGTGAGATTGAGGGTTTGCCAGCAGAAGTTAACTTAGAAAATCATTGATGATTTGATTGATTTAAACCATATCAAGACTTCCTCATCTAAATTACCATGCAAAAAAGCATTATGTACAGATGAAATAGCAGCAATAAAACCATAATGTGCAGGGAATAAATTTTGATAAGACAACAGAAGAAAGGAAGGACTGGATTTTGCGTCTGCTATATCAGCAGCATAACATTTAATATCCTGCAAATAGGCAGGCCTTTTCTTATGTTTGATGCAGGGTTTCCAGATGAATTTGTGCCTATCAGACAGCAATGGAAGCGGCCATCTTTAGGGTGGTGGAAATGTAATGTTTGTGCAAGATTTTATGAAAACACAGGACATACAAGTTGGGGTTGATGTATCCACAATGATCAAGGAGGGAAGGTGAAGCTTTGGCATTGTGGGAGGTACTACGTGAAGCTTCCAGTAGAGGATGGTTCAACATCATGTTTGAAAGTGACTATAAAATTGTGGTGGATGCTGTTCATGCCAACCAAAATGACATTCACTCCAGCCGTTTCTATTTTCCATTTTTGGTTGTTTTGTTGAAATGTGTCGGTATAGGAATATGTATTGTTGTCATTATTAGTATCGTTGATTAATTTAATTCAATTTTATATACCTCTGAGTTATATAGGAATTTAAGAGGTGATTCCAAGGCTGTTCCGTATAACTATGTCGGGCCTTTAGTACTCCATGATGAAGTCCTCAGGTGCAATCCTGAAGCATTTGAATGTGGCACCGCAGATAAACAGAATACTGACTTCTGTCCTAATTAATTTCAAATCTCGCCGTTTTGTTGCTGCTCGTTGGTCTGTAGTGGTCCTCCTGACAGATTCATGGTGTGTCACTTATTCATTCTGGAGAATTTGACCAGAATGAGATTTATAATAAATAGAAAGTGTCATATAATCAAATAAAGTTTTGGTTTTCTGTTGACAAATTACTGTAATTTATAGCTTTGAAGAGGTTTAGTGTATCTTTCTAGTTTGATAAAAACTATAACATGTTATTTCGCATCTTTAGAAAGTGTACATATGTACTGGAGATAGTTTTAGATTTGGAACAATGCGAATAATAATTGTTCTGCATCTTTGGAGAGTTTTTTGTTCTTTCGCATTGGAATCTTTGCTGGATTGGGATGCTAGGAGACCGCTGCGTGCAGTATATCCAGAGTATATTTGTGCTGTGAAATGTGTATTCCAGTCTTTGATCGTGCCACTTCTAATCCCAAAAAATATTTGAGGTATCCTAGGTCTTTAATTTTGAAAGTCCTGTGTAGATAATCTTATTTATGGATTGAATTTCAGATATATCAGTTCCTACAATAATAACATCATCAAGGTAAATTACTAATGCAGTTAAATTGTGTTATTGGAAGATTAGATTTAGTACATAGGGAGTGATCTGAGTCAGATTGAGAGTAGCCAGCAGAAGTTAACTCAGCAAATCATTGATGACTTGATGAATTTGGCAGGTCTTTTCTTATGTTTGATGCAGGGTTGCCAGATGAATTTGTAGGAAAATACCATGGAATTTGCAGCTGTGAAATTAAGTTAGAAGAATTCAAATTTCCATGTGATTTACTATAGACACTAGATTTCACTTTTGGAGCTTGTTTGAATTTTGCAATTTATGTAGTTGACTCATGGCTGCAAAGTGTTTGGCTTGATTATTTAGTTGTCGGGGCTTGATCATCCTTCGTGTGTGGAGTGAATCCGGCTTTGAAACATTTATTGAATCCGGCTTTGAATCAAGACTTTGAGCAACATACTATATGTTTTCTTTGACATTTGAAAAAACGAAGAAGCACATGTTACAGGAACAGTAGCTGCAATTTCATGGTGTATTTGGAACAGCATAAAGGATTAAGCCGGAGGTGTAGCTAAGCCTTGCATATGATAGGTGACTGGCGCGCAGCGTGCACCGGTCTCCGTTAGTGCGCCTATCAGTCAACAGTGGCAGCAGCATGCAGTCGAATCTATTGCTGCACCGATCAGACAGCAGTGGCAGCGGCCATCTTTAGGGTGGTGGAAATGTTAATGCAAGCTTTTATGGAAGCACAGGACATACAAGTTGGGGTTGGTGTATCTGCAATGGTCAGGGAAAATTCGTCGCGGAAGGTTGTTATTCTTCCAGCAGAGGATGGTTCAACATCATGTTTGAAAGTGACTACAAAATTGTGGTGGATGCTGTTCATGCCAACCAAAGTGGCATTTTTGAATTTAGGTCTATTATTTCCTCTATTAAGTTGTTATTGAACTTCAATTCGAGCTTTGAGGTAAAACTCATTAAGCGAAAAGCTAACTTGACGGCTCACACTTTAGGATTCTTTTTTTTTCTTTGGTGAGAATATTATGGTGATTACTTGTTTCTGAAGGCACAATAACTTCATAGGTATATAAATAATTTTGTTTAGTCTGTTAGTTATGATCTCAGACTTACAGTGAGCAATTGATTATTTTGATATATTGTTTATTAAAGCATGTTTTCAGCCACTTGAATGACCCCTATTGCAATATTTTACTTCATTATAGCTTGTATAATTATTGGTATGATCAATCATAGGAGGAGCTGTGGATTTCAGTTATGTTATAATCATATGCCAGTTATGTGCTGCAATATTATGCAGACTTTGGCACACACCAAAAAGTAAGTGACATCTGTTCAACTTTTTTCAAATTACCTCTATTGATTTGATGCTTGTTTTGAGTAGTTTATAAAGATAGAGGTGATAGACTTGTATACAATTACCTCTATTGATCTGTTCAACTTTTAAATTTATTATTATTATTATTATTTAAAATAGCTCTAATTTTGGAATTGGTACTAAATTTATTAGCAATATCATCAACCTCTTGCTTGCAGTTACAATCAAGTTCTATTGACACTGCCGCTAAATTCATGTTGCCGAGCCAAATTATTTTCTTCTGGAGGTTGTGGTAGGCCTACAAACCAAGATGTTTTAGCTACAATATAATCACCGTTGTCATCTCTAAGCACATTACAACGCCGTAACACCCTTGTTCCTTAAAAATGACTATCGACATTGCATTTCATCTCTCCACGTCCAGGTTTCATCCACTACTATTATTGCTCCGAGCTTCTACATCTGTGCTGCCTGAAGACCCACACTAGGCTTTCTCTAGTGTACGCGCGCACCTGCTGCCACTGCAATAGGGAACCGCGTGCACTAGGGAAATAGCAGGACTCAATTTTGTATCATTCCATAATTTATGTTTGCTTTTTTAGGTTTGTGTCTTCGGTCCTTTTATTTATTTTAATTTAAATTTTAATGTTAAATTATTTTTTAGGAGGTCATTAAATTAATGTAGTCAACCGTAACAACAATGCTACATGAAGCAAAATAGAAACTCACGGATGAATTTTTTGGCCAACAAACTATATACTACACGGTGGTCTGCAAAAATATATGGAAAGTCAAAAGTTTGCTAGTCAAGTTTTGCTTGCTTCTCATATCGCATTAAATAGCATTTTTCGATTACCAATTATCAAACTAATCGTTAGTTGATTCCGTGGTGATTGACGCTGAACTTGGTAGGGAGGACCACGGTTCGAACCCCCGCAACTGCGATCGGGAGGAGGTTGAAACCACTTGATGTCAGAACTGACCCCCGAACCAAATTCAATTGGTGGTGAAATCCAAAAAAATTATCAAACTAATTAATGTAGTCAATGGTCTTTTTTTTTATGTAAGTCAAGTTATATTATTAATAACCAAGTCATTTTGCTAAAAAAAATATAATAAGTCATTGTAAATTTAATTCTTTAAGAGATATGATAATCTTAAATATTTTTTTGACAGCGCAAGAATCTTAAATTATTAATTAATTCTTCAAACTTATGTAGTCTGGTCTTTTTTTATGTAAGTCTATTGGTATAAAAGTTGTTATGTTTCTTTATGTTTGTGATTTTCCAGTCTTTCATTTAGTTTTGTTTTTGTTTAAATTGTATAGTTGTTATAGAATTTCACTTTTATAAAATAAATAAGTGAAATGTTCTAAAAATTTAGGAGAGTGTCTTATCACGTTTTTAGAGTAATAAAATTCTAGTTAAGGATAAAAAAAATTAAGAGTTCAAGATTTAAATTCTGACAAGAGAAAAAAATCTAACATTAACAATTTTTTATAAACTTTATCTGCTTAAAAAAATAATAATAAAATTCTAAAAAACATATAAAATTTTATCAAATTTAAACTTCAACACTTACCCATAACAATGTTCCTACTAATTGCATTATGCTTGTATTTTGGGTCCTTTCATTAACGATATAGTGCCACCAATAATCCAAATATATAGTAATTGATACGCCACCAATATTATAAATTATAATGCGACAATTAATTTAATAGATAGATAAATATTGTAAATGAGTTGACTACAATTTCTTTAAAACCTCACACACAAACACAACTTTGTTCCATAAAATTCATCAATCACAAAACATCATCATAAACCAAAAAAAAAAAAAAAAAATTCATAAACCAAAAAAAAAACATATTCATAAACCTCATCACCAATATGAGCACTCGTGGCTGTTGCTTGTGCATGTATTGCGCACTCTACGTTGCTATGTTCCTTTTGATGATTACTGTTATCGTCTTTTGGATAGTAGTCTCTCCCTCAAGTGTAAAATTTCACATTACCGATGCAACTCTCACCGAGCTCAACCTCACAAACAACAACTTAAATTACAATTTCAAAGTGAACATCACGGTAAGAAACCCCAACAACAACATCATAGTCTATTATCGAGGAATCAAAGCAATTGCTTGGTACAAAGACAACGATTTTAGTCACATAACTTTGACACCCTTTGACCAAGGACACAAGAATACCACTTTTCTTGGACCTATAGAGTTTATAGGAAATTCTTGTTGGAACAAAAGAGGTTCTGATATGACCCAATTAAGTTTTGATGATAACAAAGGTATTAATGTACAATAGGGTTTACTAATTATTTAATCCAAGTGTGCAGATAATGTTAGTCAACTCTTAGAAAGGCACATTGGAAGATCTGATATGGCGTAGTAGATTCGATCAGAACATTAAGTCATCAGAAGATGCTTATAATCCATCGGAAGATGCATTTGTCTCATCAGAAGTTGAGAAGTCTACTCATCAGAAGATACATATCAGACTCTGATCAGAGCAGTGAGAGCCGGTTTCGTCAGAAGAACCTTCTCTGCAAAGAACAACTATACTCTGACATTCCTAACGCTAAAGGGATCCTCTTAACCAACTTGATAGTGACGTTTGTACCTTTGTACGAACAGTTTGCCTGATTTGGTTAAAACGTTTCACCAAGATTGATCCTAAACATGGCTACCCGATATAGTATTCTTGTGTACTATCTACAGCTGGCGCAATCTCACTGAATCAAATTCAAATTAAACACGCTCCACCTTCGTCTATAAATTGGAGCAAGTTTGAAGCTTTGGGTACGACACTTGAACATATTTTGAAAGAGCTGTTACTCTGTAAAAATCATCCCAAAGCACTCATATTCAAATACAACTTGAACTCATATTCAAAATCCAAGACCTTAGTTTCAGCTTCTGTTAAGTCATTAGTTGAACCTTAGAATTTTATTCTAAGTTAAGTCTTGTATCAAAAGTTGTATTTACTCTGTAACTGAACATTGATCTTTATATCAATTGTTCAGACTCTGTTTTCTTATACTTGTGTATTGAAGTCTCTTGCCTGCGTGCTTGAGCATTTGGAAGTCTCTTGTTTGTATACTTGAGCAAAGGAAGTCTCTTGCTTGTGTGCTTGAGCATTTTGTAATCTTTTGTGATTATAAGTGAACTCTCTTGTAGTACAAGAGGACTGGACGTACTCTCGGTTTGTGAGGGGAACCAGTATAAAATCTCTGTGTCTTTCTTTCTCTCTTTCACTCTACCTTCTTAGTTGCTTGTGATTGTGTTTTGTTTTACAACCGCTGCAAACTCTGATAAGTTTTCTATAACTTAGAAGAAATTTTCAAACTACCAAAAACACAATTCAACCCCCCCCCCTTCTCGTGTTTTTCACACCTTCAATTGGCATCAAGAGCCTGGTTCTGTTTTTGTATCACCTAACAGTGAAACAGTTCTAGTTGAAAAACACTATGGCTGCTGAAACTGGACCGTCCATGAAAACAGTTCCACATGACTATGAAGTCAATGAAGATAAGTCAAGCAACAAGGCACCAAAGTTTAATGGTAATGCTTCTACCTTTTCCTGGTGGAAAGATAGAATCTACAGTCATCTTATTGGTTTAGATGATGAACTTTGGGACTTGGTTGAAGAAGGGGTAACTTTCCAAGGTTTAGATGAAAAGGGAAGATTATCCGTTGAAGACAGAAAGAAGTTCACTCCTACAGACAAGAAACAGTACAAGAAACATCACAAGGTTAAGGATCTTCTCATTGGATGTATATCTCATGATGAGTATCTCAAGATCACAGACAAATCCACTGCCAAGAGTATTTATGACTCCTTGTGTTCCACATATGAAGGGAACAAGCAAGTTCAAGAAGCAAAGGCTACTCTTTTGATCCAACAGTATGAACTCTTTAGAATGAAGGATGATGAGAATATTGAATCCATGTATTCTAGATTCAAAATTCTAGTGGCTGGTCTCCAAGTTCTGAAGAGAAGTTATACAACTTCTGATCATGTAAGGAAGATCTTGAGAAGCTTACCTTCAAGGTGGAGGCCTAAGGTAACAGCTATTCAAGAAGCTAAAGATTTGGACAAACTTGGCTTAGAGGAATTGATAAGTTCTCTCATGAGTCATGAGATTGAACTATCTTCTGATGAGCCTCAGAAGAAGCTAAAATCTGTGGCATTGCCATCTATTTCAGCTCCATCTAAGGCTCTGAAAGCCAAAGTTGTCGAACCAGAAGCTGAGGAATCTTCTTTAGATAATCAAGAAGAAGGATCAGATGATGACTTCTTTGCACTCTTGTCCAAGAACTTTCAAAGGTGGTCACTAAGGAAGGGCAGAAACTTTCAAGGCAGAGGATCTGGATCAAGATACAACAACAACAGAGAGAAGAAGGATGACACCAAAAATTGTTTCAATTGTCACAAGCCTGGGCACTTCATGGCTGATTGTCCTGAACTCAACACCAAGGGTAAAGGAAGAAAGAGCACAATCAAGAACAAAGCCAAGAAGAGTCTAATGGCAACATGGGAGGATATTAATGAATTATCTGAGGACGAAGACTCTGAGGAAGCAAACCTTGCGCTTATGGCCATTGGTGAACCAGAGGATGAAAATGATTCAGACTCTGACACAGATGACATTGAAGAGGTAATTTCTAAAATGTCTAACTCTCAAATGACCAAAGCGTTGAAAGATGTTATGGTGAAGTACATGGATAAATTGAGTGAGCTAGATATGTGTAAACAAAAAATGAAGCTACTCAATGAAAGTCTCACCCAAACTCAAGCAAATTTCCAAAAATCTCTTAAAACTATTAAAGTGCTTGAGACTGGATGCAGAACATGTCACAAACCCTATGATGAGTATGAAATATCTCTTCAAGAGTTTGTACACTGTAACATTGACAAAACTAGGGTCACTTCCATGATTCATGGTGGATTTAGCAATTATCATAACAGACAAGGACTTGGTTCCCACTCATCCTCTGATGGAGGGAAATCAAACAAACCTGTCATGATAAGCAAGTCACCAGAAGAATCTTATTCAAACTTTATTAAGGATTCATCAGAGCCTCTGACTGTATCAGACACTCTTGTGAGCATGAAACCACAAAATAAGGTATCAAAAGATAATTCATCTTCTGAACCTATATCTTCTAAAACTCAGGTTCCACTCACAACAGTACACGTGGCTACTCAAGTTAAAACTATTAAGGTACCTAAGCCTGTTAATAAACATGGCAAAGGCGCATCTAAAGTAAACTTGGTAACCAACTCTCTGACACACTCAAGAGGAAAGTCTCAAAGACAACAGAAGCTCAAACCTTTTTCTAGAGGTTCTGTTGACTTAAGATCTTCTGAACATCCTAAAAAGGAGAATAAGATTCTCAAAACTAACCAACATGGACCCATCAGAATATGGGTACCAAAGTCTGAAATAATGTATACTGCAGGTATGCATCCAAAGAAGAAAAGAAAGCTCCTGGTATCTAGACAGTGGTTGCTCTCGTCACATGACAGGAGACAAATCCTTATTCCACACCCTGAATCTACAAGAGGGAGGAACAGTAGGATTTGGTGGCAACCAGAAGGGAAAGATCATTGGTATAGGTACAGTTGGTAATTCTTCTTTGTCAATTTCTGATGTTTGGTTAGTAGATGGACTACACCATAACTTACTCAGCATAAGTCAATTATGTGATAGTAATTATGATGTCATGTTTAATAAGAAATCATGTACTGTAATCAGAAACACTGATCAATCCATTGTTTTCAAAGGCAACAGAAAAGGCAATGTGTATAAAGTCAATTTTTCTGATTTAAGGGAACAACAAGTGCTTTGTCTCTTGACACTGAGTGATGAAAAATGGGTCTGGCATAAGAGATTGGGTCATGCTAACTGGAGATTAATTTCTAAGCTTAGCAAGGACAATCTTGTCAGAGGTCTTCCAAAAATTAATTATCACTCAGACTCACTTTGTGGTCCTTGTCAGAAAGGAAAAATTGTTAAAAGTTCTTTTAAAAATAAAAACATTGTCTCTTCTACAAGACCATTGGAACTCTTGCACATTGATCTTTTTGGACCAGTTAGCACTGCTTCAATCAATGGCAAGAAGTATGGATTAGTCATTGTGGATGATTATAGTAGATGGACTTGGGTTAAGTTCCTGAGAACCAAAGATGACACATATGAAGTGTTTAGCATCTTCTGCATCCAAATTCAAAATGAAAAAGATTCCAAGATTTTGAAAGTCAGAAGTGATCATGGTGGTGAATTTGAAAATGAACCTTTTGAAAAATTTTGTGAAGAACATGGAATTCTCCATGAATTCTCTTCTCCTAGAACTCCACAACAAAATGGAGTTGTAGAGAGAAAGAATAGATCTTTACAAGAAATGGCACGCACCATGATGCATGAAAATAATTTGGCAAAATTCTTTTGGGCAGAAGCTGTTAACACTGCTTGTTATATTCAAAATAGAATCTACATTAGACCTATGTTGAATAAAACAACATATGAACTCTTCAAGGGAAGGAAACCTAATATTTCTTATTTTCATCAATTTGGTTGTATTTGTTACATTTTGAATAACAAAGTCCATCTCAAGAAATTTGACTCTAAAGCTTGTAAGGGTATTTTTATTGGATACTCTGAACGCTCTAAGTCATACAGAGTGTATAATTCTGAAACTAATACAGTGGAAGAATCAATGCATGTAAAGTTTGATGATAAAGAGCCTGATGATAAAAAGTCAGAGCCTGTAATAGACTTGTCAGGTTCTGATGAGTCAGAAGATGAAGCTCCAGAGTATGATAACAACAGAGAATCCTTAGAAGACTCTGAGACTCAAGAAGCTACAACTTCTGATGCTGCTCCAGAACGTCAAACTATTGATGACAACTCTGAAGAGACTGATATTCCTAGAAACACTTTCAAATACAAATCATCTCATCCTGAGGAGCTAATTCTAGGAAACAAGAATTGTCCAAGAAAGACAAGGTCGAAATTTGCAAATGAAGAATCATTATTTGGACTAGTCTCTCTGATTGAACCAAAGACAACGAATGAAGCTCTCTTAGATGATGCTTGGATAGTTGCTATGGAAGAAGAGTTAAATCAATTCAAAAGAAATGATGTATGGGATCTGGTACCCAAACCAAAGCATAAGAACATTATTGGAACAAAATGGGTATACAGAAACAAGCTGAATGAACAAGGTGAAGTCACAAGAAACAAAGCTAGACTTGTTGCACAAGGATATAGTCAACAAGAAGGAATTGACTTCACTGAGACATATGCTCCAGTAGCTAGACTGGAAGCAATCAGGTTACTTTTATCTTATGCAGTCAATCACGACATTACATTGTATCAAATGGATGTGAAAAGTGCATTTCTAAATGGTGTCATTTCTGAAGAAGTGTATGTCAAACAACCTCCTGGTTTTGAGGATTTAACAAATCCAGATCATGTGTTCAGACTGAAGAAATCACTCTATGGACTCAAACAAGCTCCCAGAGCTTGGTATGAGAGACTAAGTACTTTCTTGGTTGACAATGGCTTTGTTAAAGGACAGGTTGATAATACACTCTTCAAAAAGACCCTTAAGAAAGACATTTTGATCGTTCAAATATATGTTGATGATATTATTTTTGGATCAACTAATGCCACTCTATGCAAGAATTTTTCTAAGATGATGCAGGATGAATTTGAAATGAGCATGATGGGAGAGTTGAAGTTCTTTCTTGGTATTCAAATAAATCAAACAGAGAAAGGAACTTTTATTCATCAGTCCAAATATATAAAAGATCTTCTGAAGAAGTTCAATCTAGAAGATTGCAAACCTATGAATACTCCCATGCATCCTACATCAAGTCTTGGCATAGAAGAATCTGAAGGCAAAGTTGATCAGAAGCTGTACAGAGGTATGATTGGATCTCTTCTTTATCTGACTGCATCAAGACCTGATATTTTATTTAGTGTATGTTTGTGTGCAAGATTTCAATCAGATCCTAGAGAATCTCATCTCACTGCTGTGAAGAGAATCTTTAGATATCTGAAAGCTACATGTAACATTGGATTGCTGTATCAGAAATCCAATGATTACAAGCTAATTGGATTCTGTGATGCTGACTATGCTGGTGATAGAGTTGAAAGAAAATCCACCGGTGGTAACTGTCAGTTCATTGGTGAGAATTTGATTTCATGGGCTAGTAAAAGGCAAACCACCATAGCTATGTCTACAGCAGAAGTTGAATACATATCAGCAGCTAAATGTTGCACACAACTACTCTGGATGAAATATCAATTGGAAGATTATCAAATAAGCAGTAACAATATTCCTTTATATTGTGACAATACTGCAGCCATTCACCTTTCTAAAAACCCTATTTTACATTCAAGAGCTAAGCATATTGAGATTAAACATCATTTTATCAGAGACTATGTTCAAAAAGGAGTAATTGATCTCAAGTTCATTGAAACAGAAAATCAATGGGCTGATATCTTTACAAAACCTTTAGCTGTTGAACGTTTTGATTTTATCAAAAAGAATCTGAATATGATGGAAATCTCTGATTAGCTTATACTCTGATGAAAAATTGAGTTTGTAAGAATCTGATAGTGACCAGAAGATGAAGTCATCAGAACCTTCTGTATCAGAAGCTATGATGAGAACATGTTCTGATGAACCATCAGAGTCTACTTAAAGGGTAAATGGTTCTGGCGCGTAAGTAAAAAATCTTTTGTAAAAATCTTTTCTTTTCTAAACTTACGTGTCAGTTATCTAAATAATCTTCTGATACACGTGTCTTGATATAAGAGGTTAAAGAAGTTGGTTAATGATGATTAACGTTTCTAATTCCCAATTGTGGTAAACTACTTTACTACCCCTACGTGTCTGTACTTGTTTTTGCGCGAAGGTTTCTATTTAAACACACTAACTGTTCACATTCACACTTTTGCACTCTCACAACCCACACTTTTATTCTTCTAAAACACAGAGACATTTCTTTCTCCCTCTTTAGAAACCCTAACTTCATCATCACTCATGGCTTCTTCATCCACATCCGTCAAAGCTTGTATGGTTCTAACTGATGAATCCAACCCTACCATATTTGCTAAGGATCAACGATCATACAAATACGAGGAACTAACGGTCTCCATTGAAAATCCTGTTGATCTTGAAAGCATCAGGGTTAACAATTTCTCTGAAGTCGTTCATCTTCTCAAACGACAGGGTTTGGAATACTATTTCGATATTCTGAATGGTCCAACATACATTGATCTAGTAAAGGAATTCTGGATGAAAGCTTCTGTCATTACCAAGGAGGTAGGAGGTGTATATCAGAAAGATCAAGAAGATGGTTGAAGAAAATCCTGCACTAAGAGGCAAAACTCCAGAACAAATGGGTTTGAAACCATTTGTTGGTACAGAGATTGAATCATTTGTGGCTGGATTCAAAATCTCCATGAGACTCTGCCACTTTCTTGAGGCTCTGAAGATAGAGCGTGGAGGTTTAGCTATCAAATTCACTGATGAAGCAAGTGCTGACGTGAACAAGTATATATTCAAGCCTAAGGTGAATCCTAAAGACAAGCTTGAAATGACAGATAACTGCAAGGTCATCTACAAGATTCTCATTGACAGTGTCTTACCAAAGCTAGGAGGCTCTGATCAGATTTCAAATGTTCAGAAGCTGTTCACGTACCATGTAGCTAAAGGTAACTTCTTGGATGTTGGAAAGCTCATTTTTGATCATCTGTGTCTTTCTCTTGTCTCTAGCACATCTATTGTACGACATTCAAGACTGCTTAGCCATATGTTTGCTCAGTGTGGTCTGTTGGATGCTATATCACCATATCTGCCAGGATTAAGTACTTATATGATAAGTTCTAGAATTGTAAATAGTACTACTCTAAGGTACTTAAAATTGGTGAAGATAAATGAGATAGTCTATCCAACAGAGCCTCTGTTTCAAAGAGAATCTGAGCAAGGCATTGGTGAAAGTTGGCTTGCACATGTCAGTGATATTGAAGCAAGGAGAATCATAGAAGCACATGTCAAATTCTTGAATGAATTGGGTGCTGAAGTGGAAGAAGATGGACAACCCAAGAAGCTGACAGTTAGGCAACAAAGGTTATTGGATCAACCTTTGAAACTTGAACCTGCTAAGAGGAAAGCTGTTAAGAATCCAGTTGGAAAGAAGAAAGCTGCTAAGATTCCCAAGACCACTGGTGCAAGGTCTTCAAAGAAACCTCAGACTAGGAAGATGGTATTTAAGGATCTTACTGAGGAAGAAAAGGACGAAGCAGAGATGCAGGATGCTCTGGCCAAGATTGCTAGGATGGATGCAAAGGAAGAAACTCTGAAGGATGGCTATGAGTGTGGTATAGATGCATCTGTTTTTGACAACATGCACAAGAAGCTTCCACAAAGGAATGATCCTCATAATCTGTTGGAGCAACAGACTCTGTATGGTCCTGTACATGGTAAGTCTTCTACTTTTATTGGAGGCAGCTCAGCATTTAGGGATTATTTTAGAAGGCTTCAATTTCCTTCTAAAATTAGTGTTAAACATGCTTTTGATAAGATTTTGAAAAGTGTTGATTCTGAGAACGCCAATAACATTTCTGAGAATCAACCACCATCAGAGCTGTTTAACCACATCCTAACTTACCCATCAGAATCTATACTTAATAGCATATACTATAATGCAGAACATGCTTCTACAAGCTCTGCACAAGTGGTCTTAGATGCAGATTCTGATAAAACCCCATCACCACCTCCTCAAATAACCATGACTCACCAAGACACATCAACCATACTGTCACCAAAACCAAATGAACCACAAAATGAACCCCCAGCAACCTCTGAGACTGTTCCATCTGTGAACACTCAAGAGAAACCCACAACACCAGAAAATAACCCCCCACCAGAAAATGACCAAACAGAACAATCTCCTTCACCAGAAGATGAACAACAAATGTCACCAGAACATGGTCACACCTCAGAAACTGTTGTTTCTAAAGACAATGTTCTGGAGAAATCCCCTGTCAAGAATCCTGTTCAACACATTGCTGAAACTCTGAACAGTGACATGGCTCAACAAACTCCTCCTAACCCAACTCACCTCACAAACTATATGCAGGATCTCTCCATGAACTGCATATATTTCCCACCTCATCTCCCTTCCCAAATACTCAATGAACCTATTCACCAGACCCAGGATGGTATCTCTTGTTTGCTGCAGGCTGTTGACAAAAATCTTAGGAGAATGTCCAGTGCTATTCCTACCAGGTCTATTGAATCTTCACAGATTGATCAAGAGTGTGACCTTATGGAAGAACAATTTGTGCGTATGATTCGAGCTGCCAGGAAGGCCTATACCACAGAGTTGGAATTGAGAAATGAAATTGCCAGAAAGGAAGAGGAAGAGAGGCGTGAAAGGGAGAGGTTGGAAGCTGAGGAAAGAGAAAGGAAAAGGTTGGAAGATGAGAGGATTGAAAAGGAAAGACTTGCTGCTGAGCAAGCTAGGCTAGCAGAAGAAGCTAGAATAGCTGTTGAGCAAGCAAAATATGAAGAACTTGCTAGAACTGCTCCAGAGTATGCGCTTCACATGAGAGCCAATCAAGACAATCTTCAGAGACAACTTGATGAACATTCTGTTATGTTGGCTACTATTATGACTACTCTTCAGAGCATCAACGCAAGATTACCTCCTCAACAACAACCTGATCACCCTAACCCTTAGGATTCTATGCACTTGTTGTTTATTTTCTTTATGTTTTTGATTTACTTTGTATCTTGTTGAATATTTTGTTTAATTAAGTACTTGGTTTGTTTTCATGTGCGTTCTATCTTCTGTATTGTTATCTTTTTATCATATTTTCTTACATGCTAAAAAATTTTTTTTGACAAATATCAAACATAATGATTTCATAACTAAATAACAAGTTTTATTCAATGGAAAATTGTTGATTACATAAATTTCTATCCATCTTTTCACTTAGATTCTACATCTAATGGCTAGTCCTAAATCTAGCTTATTGGAATCTAAAGGAAATGGAAGAGTTCACGAATGTCTTCTCTCTTCCTTATTAAAACATCAATGAGAATTGATCTCATTGATTATGAAGAGGGGTATTCATCTTCTGGAGGAATATATGTACTCAGGAATTCCTTCCAATCAGAATCCCATTCAGATTCTGATGAAGACTCCTGTTGTTTGGTCTTGGATCTTGTTTGATAGTTGGCTCTTACAGGAGCAGAAGTTGATGCCTTCTTCTTATGAGGTTTCTTCTTAGACTCTGAGTCTTGTTGAACCTTCATTTTCTTCTTCTTCTTCTCCTGCACTCTCTTACTTTTGATCACTTTTCTATCCTTCTCCATTGTATCTATACAATGAATTGGAAGTGTTGAGTGAAATGACAAAGTTCATGGTTCTTTATATAGTAGTTTCAAAATAAGACAAGTTCATAATTCTACTACACAATATTAAATTGGCGTAGTTGTAACCACCTTGACTGTCTTGAAACTGTTATTGTTGACCATGTGTTTTTCAAACGTTCATTTATTTCTTTGTCAGTTTGTCTTTTTGTTTTATGACAAAAGGGGGAGTAAGAGATATTAATTTATGAAACGTTAAACTGAAGCCAAAAATTCCAATAAATTCCAATTTTTTTTTAGTGACTAATTAAATTATATATTATTTGAAGGAAAATAATAAATTGAAATTTGAACTTCTGATACATATACGCTTAGAAGAAAAGTGCAATTTTCTTTTATGGGTATCAGACTTAGGGGGAGAGCTTGCAAACCTAGCCTCTGAGAGTCTAGTGTATGAGTCTAGTTTATATTTCAAACTATTATTTTTAAACTGATTAAAATTAATCATTGCTGAACTTAGGGGGAGCTTGCAAAACTCATCAACCTAAGAGATGCGTGATAAATTTTATCAACAACCATTGTAAATTAATACTTGGTTTGTCATCAATCAAAAAGGGGGAGATTGTTGGAACAAAAGAGGTTCTGATATGACCCAATTAAGTTTTGATGATAACAAAGGTATTAATGTACAATAGGGTTTACTAATTATTTAATCCAAGTGTGCAGATAATGTTAGTCAACTCTTAGAAAGGCACATTGGAAGATCTGATATGGCGTAGTAGATTCGATCAGAACATTAAGTCATCAGAAGATGCTTATAATCCATCGGAAGATGCATTTGTCTCATCAGAAGTTGAGAAGTCTACTCATCAGAAGATACATATCAGACTCTGATCAGAGCAGTGAGAGCCGGTTTCGTCAGAAGAACCTTCTCTGCAAAGAACAACTATACTCTGACATTCCTAACGCTAAAGGGATCCTCTTAACCAACTTGATAGTGACGTTTGTACCTTTGTACGAACAGTTTGCCTGATTTGGTTAAAACGTTTCACCAAGATTGATCCTAAACATGGCTACCCGATATAGTATTCTTGTGTACTATCTACAGCTGGCGCAATCTCACTGAATCAAATTCAAATTAAACACGCTCCACCTTCGTCTATAAATTGGAGCAAGTTTGAAGCTTTGGGTACGACACTTGAACATATTTTGAAAGAGCTGTTACTCTGTAAAAATCATCCCAAAGCACTCATATTCAAATACAACTTGAACTCATATTCAAAATCCAAGACCTTAGTTTCAGCTTCTGTTAAGTCATTAGTTGAACCTTAGAATTTTATTCTAAGTTAAGTCTTGTATCAAAAGTTGTATTTACTCTGTAACTGAACATTGATCTTTATATCAATTGTTCAGACTCTGTTTTCTTATACTTGTGTATTGAAGTCTCTTGCCTGCGTGCTTGAGCATTTGGAAGTCTCTTGTTTGTATACTTGAGCAAAGGAAGTCTCTTGCTTGTGTGCTTGAGCATTTTGTAATCTTTTGTGATTATAAGTGAACTCTCTTGTAGTACAAGAGGACTGGACGTACTCTCGGTTTGTGAGGGGAACCAGTATAAAATCTCTGTGTCTTTCTTTCTCTCTTTCACTCTACCTTCTTAGTTGCTTGTGATTGTGTTTTGTTTTACAACCGCTGCAAACTCTGATAAGTTTTCTATAACTTAGAAGAAATTTTCAAACTACCAAAAACACAATTCAACCCCCCCCCCTTCTCGTGTTTTTCACACCTTCAATTCTAAGAGCAACCTTGGACGTCAACAACTTAACGAGTATTCTGAAGAGACGCGTCTTGGGATATATAAAGATTTGGCTGTTGATTTTGATGTTCGAATTAGAGCTAAGTTTGGAAGCTTTTATAAAAGTGGTCGGTTTAATCCACCGGTTGTGCAGTGTCGTCGTTTGAGAGTTCCTTTGGTTTCTTCTTCCGATGGCAACTCATCATCATCAACATTTTCTTTTAGTGTAAAAATATGCAGCAGTGGTTCTTTCTTTGCAGATCGTGATTTAGATAAAGTAGCTTCTGCAGCTTGATTTGTACAACAATTACCTATTTACCTTATGTGCCACTAATATATATACCTCGATGTTTGGTGTGCGGTAGCAAAAATTGAATTTGACAGAATTGATTTTGATTAAATTGATTTTGGTTAAAAGTGATTTGAATGTAAATTGATTTATATTTGAATACATTAAAATAAAAATGATACTAATTTAAAAGTGATTTGAATGTAAATTGATTTATATTTGAATACATTGAAACCAAATATTATCCAATTTTTTTAAAAAAACCTAACAAATCAAATTATACTAATTTAATTTTCATTAAAATCAAAATGGACTCAAATGGTTAATGCATTTCATCCAAGGAAGAATCTTGTTCGAAAGAACCCAAATTCAATTTCTAAATAGAATAATTTTAGATTAGACAATAGAAGTGTTGGGTTTTTCTAGATATAGTTTATTAAAACTCATTTAATAGAGAGGAATAAACTCATTACCATGGATCTCACAACTACAAAATTTTCACTAAAGGATTCATATGTTTACCTATTGAAGCGTCGAGAATATGTTGAAAACGATTCGATCAATCACGGGCAACCAAGTGTATAGCGATTCCTCTACTCTTCCACATGAGCATAATGTCTCTGATGACTGGTGCTATGCAAACCAAATGGAGTTTCAGAGAGAATTGGATTTTGAGTGCGGCTGGGGTTTCTGAATTTTAGGACTAACTTTTTGTGTTAGAAATTCGGCACCCTAATGAGTTATATTTATAGACTCACTCTTGTGCATCATACCTCATGGTGTACCTCGTTTCACTTAAATGCATTGTACCTTACGATGTAACCCATGTCATCGAATCTTCTCCAAGATCTTTTTTGTTTGTTTGTGTTCACCAAGAATTTTCTTTTTATGGTAGCGTCAAAAGATTTTTACAAATCTACCATAAAAAAATATTCTTGGTGAACAGAATAAAAAAAAAGATCTTGGAGAAGATTCAATGACGCGCGGTACATTGTAAGGTACAATACATTAAAGTGAAATGTGGTACACCACGGGTCTATAAACATAACTCATTAGGGTGCTGAATTTCTAACCCAAAAAGTTAGTCAAAAATTCAAAAACCCTAGCCGCACTCTAAATCATATTCTCTCTAAAGCTCGATTCGATTTGTATAGCACCGGTCATGAGAGACATTTTGTTCGTGTGGACGAGTAGATGAATCACTATACACTTGCTTGCCCGTGATTTATCGAATCATTTATTTTGACATCTCCTCGACGCTACACATGAATCCTGAAGTGAAATGTTGTAGTTGTTAGGTCCATGGTAATGGGTTTATTCCTCTCTGTTAAAAGGGTTTTAATAGATTATATATAGAAAAACCCAACATTTCCATTTGTCTAATCAATAATTATTCCATTTAGAAATTGAATTTGGGTTCTTTCGAGTTTATAATGATTTTGTAAAATGAGGAGAAAAGGAAAGAAAAAAAAACGAGTAAAACACATGGAGAAAAGCAAAACGGGATACCTTTGATTTATGCTAAAATTTCTTAATGGTTTAGGCAAGTAAATATCAAAACAAGTAATAGACAAAAAGGACAAAATAGAAAAGAAAAAAAAAACCTTTTCTCTATGCCCTCTCACTAACCCTAGATCTGCCGCCTCCTCCTTCTTATCCAAACCTTTGCCCCTCAAAATGTAGCTCTCTCCTCTGGTGGTGTGATGAGCGGCACAACCCTCCACAACACCTTGTTCCATTTTAGATCCACTTTTTTTTGCTTGGTTTTGTGTGGGTGTATTTGCTCTGATGTATTTTGGTGGTTTGGTGTATGCTCTGTTTCTTAGTCGTCGGCCTGCTGCTCTGTTCCGGCTACTTTTTTGTGGTTCATAACCTATTCGGCTACCGTTGTCCAATCTGTTGTGGTGGTTTGGTGTTGTTCTGCTCCTGCTCGTGGAAATGTTGCAGGTTGTTTTGGTGGACGGCAGTGTATCGCCCAAAATTTAGAATTTTTAATTATGATAAGAATTATTTAGTTTTAACTTAATTTAATTGTTTGATGTGTGTGGTATGTGCTTGTTTGACCAATTGGTAGGATAAATAACTTATTTATAAAGAAAGAGAATATTATTAAATTAAATGAGCGAAGGATAGCAGAGAAATAAGAAATTAGAAAGAAAATGAGAATATTGGTGGATTAGTAAAATGATGTAGAAAGGGGGTTTAATGAAAATTGGGCCAAATAGGTGCTAGTGGTAACAATGAGGAGAGGTGTGAATTATAATTTTGTAGAAAAATAAAATAAAAGAAAATAAAGGTTGAAAAATAGAATTTTTTCTTGTCTTTGTGAAAAAGCTAACCTATTTGATTGCTATTTATGGTAAAGAGTTACAAAAATTAGGATTACCACCTTTCACAAAACAGAAAATAAAAACTTGAGAGAGAGTTCGCGAGAGAATCAAAGGGAAGGAGAAGTCTACCAAGGTTCATCACTAACTTTGGAATTCACTGCAAATCATAGGTAAGGGGGGTTTTAACCACTCACTTAATAACTCTGAATGTAGATAGTACTAGGAACATAATTTTTATTCTTTTTCTTACTCTACTGCCGCCCAAGTTATGGTTGTTGTTATTGAATTTCTACTTCTGTCCTTTGATCGTTGACTAAGGGACCTTATGTTTCCGTTACTGATTCTATAAGCTGTTGTTACTAAAGTATTCATATATGTGTTTTTGAGTGCTAATAGTGTGGTCACTAAGTTTCTTTTAAAAACAAAAGAGAGAAAATTATAACATTGCGGATTCGGAGTCGATAACTAAAAGACGAAGTTCCTTTAATGTTTTAAGAATTCTAACTAGTTAAATTTAGTTCTGGGAAGTTTGTAGACCTACTGGGATCAATTAGGATCGTCCCTTGAAACTTAATATGAACCGAGGTTAAAGTTTCAAACTTTATTGAGAACTCCAATTCTTTTTCGATTGCTGATTTTAAAAACTATAGCCGGGTATCTTCTAGAATTGAATGACGATTAAAACGGTATAAGATTCGTCGTCTTACGTCGAGCAGGTAGAGAGAACGAAGCAGGTCAGTAAACCGGAGCTGGTTCGACCAGCTGTGACCCCAGTCGCACCTGCCGCGTGTGGGGGGCGCGTGCGGGTCCTAAATGATTCCAAATTTTTTTAATTTTTTTTACAGAAAAATCAGAAATAATTTTCTGAGAATTTTGGTACCTCTTTTGAAATTTTTGGACACCTGTAGCTATTTGTAGTTAATTATTTTGGATTGAAAGGTTAATTAAAAATATTAAAACTTCACAAAAATTCCCCAAAATTTTATATTGAGGATTATGATTAATTCACTACCCTCTGGTGAAACTCACTTCCCTGTTCTCGGACTCTAGTGAGGTGTTGAATTTATTCCCCCATTTGTTTTAATTAAAACTCGTAGATTTAGTTGGTAAACTAAATCAATTTAATTTGAATCGAGGTAGGGCTGGAGGGGGATACTAAACTGTTGTTTTCGAGAGTTGTGAGTAACTAATTGAACCCTAAATTTTTTAATTGTTGCCTATAGTCGTTGTGTGTTGGTGTTGTTGCAGTGTTGTTAATAACTATTGGTTTGCATGCTAATGATTAGTCGGTGTTGTTGAAGTGTTGTTTGATTGAGTTTTAGGGGTTGTCTAAGTAGGATCATGCATTCATTCATGTGTCACTCCCGGTGTTGATAATTCGGTGTTGAATTGGTACCACGTGCATTTAGGGAGTCTATAGGTCGCATTGCATCCCTAGTTTGGTTGAGTTGAATTTTAATTATTCTATGAATTGATATGTTCAATAAATATACTTGGTTATGTATTTCACCGTCCCAGAGGACAATGCATTATTTATTACCTCTTTATATTTTGGCTATTGTTTTGCGCTATTAAATTCAGTTGTTTATGTGATGTTGTTACTCACCCCTTCTGGTTTGACCCTACGATGTGCAATCGAAGATTTTTAGGTAAACGGCCAACATTAGCTTCGAGTTTTGGAAACGGCTTAGTAGCCATCTATTTTTTGTGCTTTCAATAAAGAGTCACTCTGAATAGGATAATGGAGGGGAACTCATATTTAATTTTTTTGCATTAATACTTTTGAGAAATTGAACCTTGTCGTTTGCTTCAGTTGTTTTCAATTTAAATTTTAATTCTTATAACTGTTTTGTTTTATATTTATATACTTCGTTGCTTTATAAATTTGTACGGTAAACGTTGAAGTAGAATAACATTCTTCTAAATGTAAAATAAATCAATTTTTCTCAAATAAAATTCAAGGGAATTATAGGGTGTTATAGGCGGTGCCGATTGGTGTGGTGGTCGGCGACGCAGGAGTAGAGATGAGTTGTTGGGTGACGGTGTCAGTTCTGTCTGGCCGCCGATGGTTGGATTCTGGCCATGGTTTTTATGTTATGTTTTCGTAGCTGTTTTTGGTCTGCAACAAGCGGGTCTGGTCGTGTGGTGTTTGGTTAGTTTCAGCGCGTGCTGTTGTTTGGGATGGGCTAATGTTGTTTTGATGTGATGTTTTGGTACAACTTTGTTTCTAGCTTTGTGCTGTTGTGCGGTTCTGTTGCCATGTTGGCTTGTGTTTTAGGCTTTAGGAGTGGTTTTGGTGTGCAACAGTGGTTTTTGTGCTTTGTTTGGTGGCTCTGTTTCTTGGGTGGTGATGAAAGTGTTGGTTGCTCCGGCAATGACTTTGGTGGTAGTATTTGGTTTTTTGGTTGCTGAAGGTGTGAAAATAACACAAGAGGGGGGGGGGGGGGGGGTTGAATTGTGTTTGGGTAGTTTAAAAATCTTCTTCTAAGTATTGAAACTTATCAGAGGTTTGCAGCGGATATAAACACCAAACACTTATCAACAGCTTCTGATGAAAGTAAAGAGATAAGGAAAGAGAACGAGACAAGAAATTTATACTGGTTCCCCTTACAATCTGAGAGTACGTCCAGTCCCCTTGTACTACAAGAGAGTTCACTATAATTACCAAAGATTACAATTGCTCAAGCACACAAGCAAGAGACTTCCAAATTGCTCAAGTCCACAGACAAGAGACTTCCTAATGCTCAAGCACGCAGGCAAGAGACTTCACAAAACTAAAGAAAAGATAACAGAATCTGAACAAAGATATACAAATCAATGTTCAATAAAGTTATAAATACAACTCTTAAAACAAGACTTAACTTAGAATCTAAACAAAGAATTCTAAGGTTCAACTAATGAGTTAACAGAAGCTGAGACTTGAGTCTTGAGTTTGAATATGAGTTCAAGTTGTATTTGTTGTTTTGTGCTTTAGGACGTTTTTGGCAGAGTAACAGCGCTTTCAAAATTGTTCAAAGTGTTGTTATCCTAAAGCTTCAAATCTTCTCCTATTTATAGATGTTGGTGGAGCGTATAAGATTTGAATCAATTGCGTGAGATTGTGCCAGCTGGTATGTTGTACGAGATATATCCATATCTGGTAAACTTAGAATACGATCAATCTTGAAGGAGACGTTGTTGCCAAATCTGGTAAAGAAGTCGTACAAAAGTACTAACGTCATTGTTGAGGATAAGATTGATTTGCCAGCTTTAGGAATGTCAGAACATGATGATGTACCAATCATGGTTGCAGGGAATGTTCTTCTGACATATAGGCTCTCACTACACTTATCAGAGTCTGATATATCCCATATCAGAATCTGACTAGTATCTTCTGAAGGGTAGCTTCTGGCTAGCATGAAACGCATCTTCTGATGTTGTTTGAATCTTGGACAGAATTTGCTTATCCATTCAGAACTTCAAGAGTGCATATAATAAACTTGTAAACCTGCACACTTGTATGTAAATCATTAGTATACCTTATTGTATATTAATACTTTTGTTATCATCAAAACTTAAATGAGTCATGTCAGAACCTCTTTTGTTCGAACAATCTCCCCCTTTTTGATTGATGACAAACCCAGTATTAATTTACAATGGTTGTTGATTAACTTTATCATTCATCTCTTAGGTTTATGAGTTTTGCAAGCTCCCCCTAAGTTCAGTAATGATTAATTAAATCAGTTTAAATTTTTTTTTTTTTGAATTTTGAACTAAAACTAATACACCAGACTCTCAGAGGCTAGGTTTGCAAGCTCTCCCCCTAAGTCTGATACCCATAAAAGAAAATTGCACTTTTCTCTTATACGTACCATGTATCAGAAGTTCAAATTTCAACTAAAAAATTTCCTTCAGTAAATAACAAAATAAAATAACTTATGGATTAATTTTGGTTTCAGTTTAACATTCCATAAAATTAATACTACTCTTACTCCCCCTTTTGTCAACAAACAAAAAAAATAAAAACTGACAAGGTAATAAATGACATGTTTGAAAAAAATAGTCAAAATATAGAGTTTCAAGACAGTCAAGGAGGTTACAACCACCCAATTTAATGGTTTGTCGTAAAACTTACATATTTGTCTGTTTTGAAAATACTATAAAAGGACCATAACCTTTGTCATTTCACTCAACACTTCCAATTCATTGTGATAAACAACAATGGAGAAGGATAGAAGAGTGATCAAAAGTAAGAGTGCTCAGGAGAAGAAGAAGAAGATGAAGATTCAACAAGATTCAAAGTCTAAGAAGAATCCTCAGAAGATGAAGGCTTCAACTTCTGCTCCTTGCAGAAACAACTATCAAACAAGGTCCAAGACCACACAGCCAGAGCCTTCCTCAGAATCAGAATCTGAATGGGATACTGATTGGAAGGAATTTATGAGAACATATGTTCCTCCTAAGGAGTATAGCTCCTCTTCCTCTTCTTGTTCTACTCAGCTAGATTTAGAACTAGCTGTTTCTGATGTAGAATCCAAGTGAAAAGTTGATGTAAAACATATGTAATCACAAATTTCTTATGAATAAAAGCTCAGTTATGAGGTTTTGAAGTCTTGTTTAATATTTGTTTCAAAAACATTTATGCATGTAATGAATAAATAACTTAACGCATAAGAAAATAACACACAGAAAACTTTTATATAATCTGAACCAAGAAATTATCCAAAACAAATAATACATAAACATGTTCACAAAAGATACATAAGAAAATTAAAAGGTGCCAGAATCTAAGGTTGAGGTGGTTGAGAAGGAGGAGGAGGTAGACGTTCATTAAGCATTTGAACTATGGAAGTAAGCAGAGCTTCATGTCTGTCAATCTTGCTTTCCACAGATTCTTGGCGTTGTTTTAAGATCAGAGCAAACTCAGGAGCATTTCTAGTGACATCTTCAAATCTTGCTAGTTCTTCCTGACGCTCTCTCTCAATTCTTTCCTCTTCCAATCTCTTTCGTTCAATCTCTTCCTCAATCCTTTTCCTTTCTTCTTCTTCTCTTCTCTTTCTTTCCAACTCTTCTGCTTCTTTCCTTAATCTCTCTTCTTCTTCCTTTCTTGCCATTTCAATTCTGAAAGCCAAATCCTTCCTATAGGCTACTTTAGCAGATCTAATCATGTCCAGGAAGGTGGTTTCCATAAGGTCAAACTCTGTTTCGACATGGCCATCATCAATAGATCTATTAGCAATAGCAGATGTCATCCTCCTCATATTCTTGTCAACAGCACAAAGATATTTGGTGATGTCATCTTGGGAAACATTTAAAGGTTCATTAGAAATCCGGGAAGGGAGATCAAGACGGGCTACAATGCAGTTATCAGAAAGATTCTGCATGAAGGCTTGAAGATTTTGTGGAGAGGAAGTTGTTTCAGAAAATAGGTCTTTGTGAAGTTGGTAAAACCTTTCCTTTAAAGGAGTCATCCACATGCTGTGGTGAGTTGTCAACATCATTTACTGGGGTACGCAGAGGATGGGTTTCAACAACTTCATCAGAAGTTATATTATTTTCTGGTTGTGGAGTGGGTGGATCTTCTGGTATGGGTGAGTTATGATGTTCTGGTGGAGGTGAAGTATGTTCAGAAGATGGAATGGGTGTTTGTGGGTTTTGTTGGTTAGGTGTTGGTTGATGTGATTCTTCATTATTTGTCTCTTGTCTAATGACAGAATCATTTTTGGTTTGGTGAGGTGAGGGTGATGGAGTTCTTTCTGAATCATTGCCATCATCATGCTCTGGGATAGCAGCATGTCCAGAAGATGATGCTGCATTAATACTAGAAGTGTAAGATTCTGAAGGAAAAGTAATTGGTTCAATGATGGAGGCAAACAGGTTTGATATTGGTTGATTTTCTGAAAGGTCAGATTCTTCCAGAGAATTAACTCCTTTAAAAATCTTATCAAACACACGTTAACTCTAATCATTGGGTTAAAATGATCCTTTATGAAGACATCATAAGATCTTTGTGTGTTGTCAAGAAGACTAGGAATCTTACCATCAGCATTACCATAGATATGTAAAGAAGAATCCAGCTTGGCAACAGGAGGTATCTTCTGATGCATCTCATCAAAGTCCTTAGGATCCATTCCTGAATCATAGGTGTCTTTGAGCAAAGCATCCTTTTTCTCTCTTTCTGCAACAAGCCTTAAAGCTTCTTCCATCTCAGCTTGTTCTTTCTCTTCTTCTGTTACATCAGCAAATTTCAACTTCTTAACTTTGAGCTTTCTGGGAGCTTTACTCATTCCTTGAGTTCTAGTCTTTGGAGAAGCTTGAGTTTTAGCCTTCTTGCTCACAGCTTGACCAGGACTCTTAACTGCCTTTCTTTTCTCAGCAACAACCTTAGAAGCAGGTGCTAACAACCTCTTCTGTCTGATAGTAAGCCCTTGCACTTCACCAGAACCTACTTCAGCACCAAGACTCTCCAAGAACTTGGCATGATCTTCTGCTACCTTCCTAGCATTTCTATCACTCACATGAACTAGCCTGCACTCACCAATATGGTCCTCAGATTCTCTGATCAGTACAGGATGTGATGGAGTGACTATGTCAGCATTTTTCACCATTTTGAAGTACCTAAGGGTGATACTGTTGATAATTTTTGAACTAGTCAGAAAATTACCACAACCTGGGAAAAATGGTGTCACAGCATCCATCAACCCTGACTGTGCGAACATATGGCTCAATAGTCTAGCATGACGAACAATAGTCTTCTTGGAGATAATAAAGTCAATCAAGTGATGGAAGATAATCTTGCCCATATCCAGAAAGTTACCTTTACTGACATGGAAGGTGAAGAGTTTCTGGAGATCAGAAATTTGATCAGTGCTTCCAATCTTGCAGAGAATGCTATCACTTAGGATCCTGTAGATAATCTTGTTGTCGTTGGTCCATTCAGGTTTTCCTTTAGCATTTAGTTCAGGTTTGAACAAGAAGTTATCTATGCTTTCATCAACAGAATATGGTGCTACCAGAGGAAGACCACCACGAGGAAGACGCAGAGCCTCGTAAATATGACTTAACCTAATAGAAATCCTTATACCAGCAACAAAGGATTCTATCTCTGTAGCAACAAAAGGTCTTAAACCCATCTCCTGAGGAGTTTTACCTTTAAGTTCTGGATTCTTAGCCACCATATCTTTCACTTTACGAATGAAAACGTCTTTTGTGATGACAGAAGCTTTCATCCAAAATTCCTTCACAGTATCCACATACGTAGGTCCATTGATTGCTTCGAAATAGTACATCATGTCCTGTCGCTCAAATCTCTCTTTGATTTGAGGAAACCCATTAGCCCTTAAACTTTCGAAATCAACTGGGGTTTCAATAGCACAGAATAAATCCTTGTACTCATATGAACGTTGATCTTTAGCAAAGATGGAGGGGTTAGAGTTCTCTGGTTCGATCATACATGCAGCAGCTTTGAATGAAGAAGCCATGGATGAAGGTGAACGTTTTAGGGTTTCTAAGGAGGGAGAAAGAAATATCTCTGTGGTTTAGAGAATGAAAGTGTAGGTAGTGAGAGTGCAAAAGTGTGAATGTGTACAGACAGTGTGTTTAAATAGAAAGATTGGCGCAAAAGAAAGTACACATATATAAGGGGTAAAAGAGTCATTCTACCTTTAGAAAGGGATTAGGAATGTTAATCATCATTAACCAACTTCTTTAACTTACCAAAACAAGACACGTTTAATTAGAAGTTTACTTAAATGATTGACACGTAATATAAGGAAAACGAACCGTTTATAAGACATTTTAATTACGCGCCAGTACTATTCTTCATTCTAACAGAGTCTGATAGTTTATCAGAAAATGCTTTCATCACAACTTCTGATACAGAAGGTTCTGATGATATCATCTTCTGATTACTATTAGATTCTTTCAACACAAATTTTATCAATCAGAGTCTAAGTCATTCAGAAATTTCCATCATATTCAGATTCTTTTTGATAAAATCAAAACGTTCAACAGCTAAAGGTTTTGTAAAGATATCAGCCCATTGATTTTCTGTCTCAATGAACTTAAGATCAATTACACCTTTTTGAACATAATCTCTTATGAAATGATGTTTAATTTCTATATGCTTAGCTCTAGAATGTAAAATAGGGTTTTTAGAAAGATGAATAGCAGCAGTATTATCACAATATAAAGGAATATTGTTACTGCTCATTTGATAATCTTCTAATTGATATTTCATCCGGAGTAGTTGTGTACAACATTTAGCTGCTGATATGTATTCAGCTTCTGCTGTTGACATAGCTATGGTGGTTTGTCTTTTACTAGCCCAAGAAATCAGATTCTCACCAATGAACTGGCAATTGCCACTGGTGGATTTTCTTTCAATTCTATCACCAGCATAGTCAGCATCACAGAATCCAATCAGATTGTAATCATTGGATTTCTGATACAGCAATCCAATGTTACAGGTAGCTTTCAAATACCTGAAAATCCTTTTCACAGCAGTGAAATGGGACTCTCTAGGATCTGATTGAAATCTTGCACACAAGCATACACTATATAATATATCAGGTCTTGAGGCAGTAAGATAAAGAAGAGATCCAATCATACCTCCATACAGCTTCTGATCAACCTTGCCTTCAGATTCTTCTAAGCCTAGGCTTGATGTAGGATGCATTGGAGTATTCATGGGCTTGCAGTCTTCTAAGTTGAACTTCTTCAGAAGATCCTTTATATACTTTGACTGATGAATGAAGGTTCCTTTTTCTGTTTGATTAATTTGAATTCCAAGGAAAAACTTCAATTCTCCCATCATACTCATTTCAAATTCATCATGCATAAGCTTAGAGAAATTCTTGCACAAAGTAGCATTAGTTGATCCAAAAATGATATCATCAACATATATTTGAACGATCAAAATGTCTTTCTTAAGGGTCTTTCTGAATAATGTATTATCAACTTGACCTTTTTCAAAACCATTGTTAACTAAGAAAGTACTCAGTCTCTCATACCATGCTCTGGGATCTTGTTTGAGTCCATAGAGTGATTTCTTGAGTTTGAACACATGATCTAGATTTGTTAAATCTTCAAATCCAGGAGGTTGTTTGACATATACTTCTTCAGAAATAAAACCATTTAGAAATGCACTTTTCACATCCATTTGATATAAGGTAATACCATTATTAACTGCATAGGAAAGAAGTAACCTGATTGCTTCCAGTCTTGCTACTGGAGCATATGTTTCAGTAAAGTCAATACCCTCTTGTTGACTATACCCTTGAGCAACAAGTCTTGCCTTGTTTCTTGTTACTTCTCCTTGCTCATTCAGCTTGTTTCTGTATACCCATTTCGTTCCAATAATGTTCTTATGCTTTGGTTTGGGTACCAGATCCCACACATCATTCCTTTTGAACTGATTCAACTCTTCTTCCATTGCAACTATCCAAGCATCATCTGTTAGAGCTTCATTTGCTGTCTTAGGTTCAATCAGGGAGACTAGTCCAAAGAGAGATTCTTCATTTCTGAAGTTTGATCTTGTTTTTCTTGGACTATCTTTATTCCCTAGGATAAGCTCTTCAGGATGAGAGGATTTGTACTTGAAGGTGTTTCTTGGAGCATTAGTTACTTGAGAGTTGTTGTCAGAAGTTTGATGATCTTGAACATTATCAGAAGATTGATTTTCTTGAACATCAGAGTCTTCATTAGGCTCTGAGTGAACAATATATTCTGGTGCTTCATCTTCTGAATCATTAGAACCTGAAATATCTATAACAGGCTCTGACTTTTTATGATCAGGCGCTTTGTCATCAAACTTTACGTGCATTGATTCTTCAACAACTTTTGTTTCAGAATTATACACTCTGTATGACTTGGAGCGTTCAGAATATCCAATGAAGATACCCTTACAAGCTTTAGAGTCAAATTTCTTTAGATGGATTTTATTGTTTAGAATATAACAAGTACATCCAAACTGATGAAAATAAGAAATATTGGGTTTTCTATCCTTGAATAATTCATATGTTGTTTTATTCAAAATAGGTCTAATATAGATTCTGTTTTGAATATAACAAGCAGTGTTAACAGCTTCTGCCCAAAAGAATTTTGCCAGATTGTTCTCGTGCATCATGGTACGTGCCATTTCTTGTAAAGATCTATTCTTTCTTTCTACAACTCCATTTTGTTGTGGAGTTCTAGGAGATGAGAATTCATGGAGAATTCCATGTTCTTCACAGAATTTTTCAAAAGGTTCATTTTCAAATTCACCACCATGATCACTTCTGACTTTCAAAATCTTGGAATCTTTTTCATTTTGAATTTGGATGCAGAAGATGCTAAACACCTCATATGTTTCATCTTTAGATCTAAGAAATTTAACCCAAGTCCATCTACTATAATCATCAACAATGACCAATCGATATTTCTTACCACTGATTGAAGCAGTGCTAACTGGTCCAAAAAGATCAATGTGTAAGAGTTCTAAAGGTCTAGATGTGGAAACAATGTTCTTATTTTTAAAAGAGCTTTTGACAATTTTTCCTTTCTGACAAGAGCCACAAAGTGAGTCTGAGTGATACTCAATTTTAGGAAGGCCTCTGACAAGATTGTCCTTACTAAGCTTAGAGATTAATCTCCAGTTAGCATGACCCAATCTCTTGTGCCAAACCCATTTTTCATCACTCAGTGTCAGAAGACAAACCACTTGTTGTTCTTTGAGATCAGAAAAATTGACTTTATAAACATTTCCTTTTCTAGATCCTTTAAAGACAATGGATTTATCAGAGTTTCTGATTACAGTACATGAATTCTTATTAAACACAACATTATAATTACTATCACATAATTGACTTATGCTAAGTAAATTATGATGTAATCCATCTACTAACCAAACATCTGAAATAGAAAGGGAGGAATTACCAACTGTACCTATACCAGTGATTCTTCCTTTCTGGTTCCCACCAAATCCTACTTTTCCACCCTCTTGCTGATTCAGGGTATGGAATAAGAGCTTGTCTCCTGTCATGTGTCGAGAGCATCCACTGTCTAGATACCAGGAGCTTTCTCTTTTTCTTTGGGTGCATACCTGCAGTATACATTATTTCAGATTTTGGTACCCATATTCTGATGGGTCCTCTTTGGTTAGTCCTGAGAACTTTATTTTTCTTCTTCTTATGAGGTTCAGATTTTCTAAAGTCAACTTGGCCTTTTTGAAAATGTTTAGGCTTTTGTTGTACTTTAGATTTTCCTTTTGATTGTGCCAGAGAACTAGTTGCTAAGTTTGCCTTAGAAGCACTAATGCCTTGTTTGTTAACAGGCTTTGGTGCTTTAATAGCATTAACTCTAGCAGACTTAGATACTGAAGTGATTGGAGTTTTGTTCTCAGAAAGCTTAGGTTCAGAAGATGGATGATCTTCTGATATCTCATTTTGAGATTCTGCAATCACAGGAGCATCTGGCACAGTCACAGGTTCTGATCCTTCTTTAGAAGAAAAAGAATAAGGTCCAGAAGCTGATCTAAAAACAGTGTTACATGTGTTCCCTTTATCAGAAGATGAAAGAGAACCAAGTCCACGTTTTTTGTAATAATTACAGCTTTCACCATGTATCATGGAAGTTACTCTAGTTTTGTCAATGTTATGATGAACAAACTCTTGAAGAGATACTTCGTACTCATCATAGGGTTTGTGACATGATCTGCAGCCAGTTTCAAGCACTTTTATAGTCTTAAGAGATTTTTGATAATCTGCTTGAACATGGCTGACCTTATCATTGAGCAGTTTAAATTTTTCTTTAAAAACATCCAGCTCATTTGATTTTTCCATGTACTTTGTCATAACATCTTTCAAAGCTTTAGTAACTTGAGAGGAAGATAGTTTAGAAATTACCTCATCAATATCATCAGTGTCAGACTCTGAATCACTTTCATTTTCTGTTGCTCCAATAGCCATCAGAGCAAGATTTGCTTCCTCAGAGTCTTCATCATCAGATAATTCATTTATATCTTCCCATGTAGCCATCAGACTTTTCTTAGCTTTATCTTTGATATAACTTTTTCTACATTTGCCCTTTGAGTTGTGATCAGGGCAATCAGCTATGAAGTGTCCAGGCTTTCCACAATTGAAACAATTTTTGGAGTCGTCCTTTCTGTCCTTGTTGTTTGCGTTCCTTACACCAGATCCTTTGCTAGAATAATTTTTGCCTCTCCTATTCCACTTCTGGAATTTTCTTGACAAGAAAGCAAACAAGTCATCGTCTGATCCACCTTCTTGATCATCTACAGAAGATTCCTCAGCTTCTGGCTCAACAATCTTAGCCTTCAGAGCCTTAGATGGAGTTGAAGTTGATGGCAGAGCCACTGACTTTAACTTCTTCTGAGGCTCATCAGCAGATAGCTCAATCTCATGACTAATGAGAGAGCTTATCAGCTCTTCTAAGCTAAGAGTGTTTAAGTCTTTAGCTTCTTGGATAGCAGTTACCTTAGGCCTCCACCTTGAAGGTAAGCTTCTCAGAATCTTCCTTACATGATCAACAGTTGTATAACTTCTCTTCAGAATCTGGAGTCCTGCCACTAGGACTTTGAATCTAGAAAACATAGTTTCTATATTCTCATCATCCTTCATCTTGAAGAGTTCATACTGTTGAATCAGAACAGTAGCTTTTGCTTCTTGTACTTGCTTATTTCCTTCATAAGTGGAACATAGAGAGTCATAAATACTCTTTGCAGTAGATTTGTCTGTGATCATCAAGTAATCATTGTGATTTATACAACCAATCAGAATATCCTTTACTTGACGATGTTTCTTGTATGCCTTCTTATCTGTTGGAGTGAACTTCTTTCTTTCTTCAACAGAAAGTTTCCCTCTTTCATCAAGACCAGTGAATGAAACTCCTTCCTCAACAATGTCCCAAAGCTCATCATCCAGTCCAATGAGATGACTGTAAATTCTATCTTTCCACCATGAAAACGTAGAGCTGTCACCATTGAACTTAGGAGCTTTGTTGTTGGATCTTTCATTGGTATCGTAGTCCAGAGGAACAGCATTCAAAGATTGTTTAGAAGGTCCTTCAGCCATTGTGTTTTTCAACAGGAAACTGTCTCACTGTTAGGTGATAATAACAGAACCGGGCTCTAGATGCCAATTGAAGGTGTGAAAATAACACAAGAAGGGGGGGGGGGGTTGAATTGTGTTTGGGTAGTTTAAAAATCTTCTTCTAAGTATTGAAACTTATCAGAGGTTTGCAGCGGATATAAACACCAAACACTTATCAACAGCTTCTGATGAAAGTAAAGAGATAAGGAAAGAGAACGAGACAAGAAATTTATACTGGTTCCCCTCACAATCCGAGAGTACGTCCAGTCCCCTTGTACTACAAGAGAGTTCACTATAATCACCAAAGATTACAATTGCTCAAGCACACAAGCAAGAGACTTCCAAATTGCTCAAGTCCACAGACAAGAGACTTCCTAATGCTCAAGCACGCAGGCAAGAGACTTCACAAAACTAAAGAAAAGATAATAGAATCTGAACAAAGATATACAAATCAATGTTCAATAAAGTTATAAATACAACTCTTAAAACAAGACTTAACTTAGAATCTAAACAAAGAATTCTAAGGTTCAACTAATGAGTTAACAGAAGCCGAGACTTGAGTCTTGAGTTTGAATATGAGTTCAAGTTGTATTTGTTGTTTTGTGCTTTAGGACGTTTTTGGCAGAGTAACAGCGCTTTCAAAATTGTTCAAAGTGTTGTTATCCTAAAGCTTCAAATCTTCTCCTATTTATAGATGTTGGTGGAGCGTATAAGATTTGAATCAATTGCGTGAGATTGTGCCAGCTGGTATGTTGTACGAGATATATCCATATCTGGTAAACTTAGAATACGATCAATCTTGAAGGAGACGTTGTTGCCAAATCTGGTAAAGAAGTCGTACAAAAGTACTAACGTCATTGTTGAGGATAAGATTGATTTGCCAGCTTTAGGAATGTCAGAACATGATGATGTACCAATCATGGTTGCAGGGAATGTTCTTCTGACATATAGGCTCTCACTGCACTTATCAGAGTCTGATATATCCCATATCAGAATCTGACTAGTATCTTCTGAAGGGTAGCTTCTGGCCAGCATGAAACGCATCTTCTGATGTTGTTTGAATCTTGGACAGAATTTGCTTATCCATTCAGAACTTCAAGAGTGCATATAATAAACTTGTAAACCTGCACACTTGTATGTAAATCATTAGTATACCCTATTGTATATTAATACTTTTGTTATCATCAAAACTTAAATGAGTCATGTCAGAACCTCTTTTGTTCCAACAGTTGCTACCGCGTATGGTTGGTTCTCTAGATATTTAAATTTTTTTATTTTTTCAAATCTGTTGAGATTTGCAGAAATCTTTATCTCTGGTTGACCTCTATTACGCCGATGATGACTAATTTTCGTCGGGTCATGTCAATCTTTGCCTCATGGAGTTGTTATTGAATTCTGATGGGCCAATTAATTTTGCTTCGAGATCCAGAGTTAGTGTTTAGTCACTACAAGAATTTCTTTTATTATCCACAAACATTTACTCACGGATCTATGACTATGGAAAACGTTAAAACTACCGACGACTTACCCACGAGTAAACCGTCAATAAAATTAAGAATTTGTTACAAATTACTTGAATTGTTACCCATGGCCTAGATGTCAATAAGTATTGACGACATAAAGCTATAATTGTTACTCATAGTTTAGCCATCGGTAAAATATGTATAATTTTACAATAATCTACTTGTTTTTTTCCTCACAAAATTATCTTCAAATTTACAATAATATTTCAAGTAAAAAAAAAATAAAAATATTATCAATGTCCCATGACTTAACTATTATTGTTTTTTTGAAATAGTATATCTATACTAATATATAAAGGGGATACAAATTTTTGGGATGGCTTTTTTGTTATTCCAATTTTACCCTTAAAAAATAACTTCCACATAAAAATAGATTTTCAGTTTTTTTAGTAAACAATTTTTTTTTTCTTCTTAATAACTAAGCACAACTTCCACATAAAAGTAGGTTTTCAGTTTTTTTATAGTAACAAAAAAATAAAAATTTTTCTTCTTAATAACTAACCACAACAAAAAAAAGGAGGTTACGTAGTTATCAATTAACAAAGTCCAATAAAAAAGGAGATTAAGTAGTTATTTATATTTGCACAATACAGAATATCGATCGCACACGAAGAAAAAAAAAATATCGATTACACAAACGGGCACTGGCGGCTAGTAGTTAATAAAAATATTGTAATCCAACCACCAAATTTGTTACGAATATTATTAGTGAATATCATTGGCCAAGTAATTGACCTATTATATTTACCTATATATAAATATTATGTATCATTGTAATGTAACACTAATTTTAGTGGTGAATGACATACACTATTCTCATTCTCTTTTCTCTCTTCTTCATCTATATTATCACTCTTGTTCAGATCGCGGTTTAAAACTTGTTATTAGCACAATATTCTACCATATTATAAAGGTACATAATTCTTGATCTACTTTAAATATATGGATATTGTAATTTTGTAATTTGATTCGATGTTTATTTATTGTTTATATTAATTCCGGAAGAATTCAAAATCTAATATTATAAAAATCTATCATATATTTTTTGAAGAACTTAATTAAAAGCTAAATTTTTATTCTTCATCATCATATGCTTCGGTTATTTGCTAATAGCTTTTCGGTTGATATGATCTATCAAGCCTTAATTTCTGTTATGTTATCATAATGAAACAAAGTGACTCATTATTATAATTATAATTATAATCTTGGTTTATAATATTGATTTTCATGTATTCGGTTTGATCAATTTTTATAGAATTCAATTTTTGTTTTATGAATTATGTATGTACGTGCCAGTGATATACACTTGATCAAAATTTATGCTTTGCACCATTATTTTCTTAATATTTTGTCTAAATCTAAGTTTAAGGGCTTTTCTTTTTGTTTTTAGCAAAAGACGGCACAACTTTTCTACCCCATTACTAAAACTAGGTTTAAGGAATAATTTATTACTTAAACTTTTATAGTTTTTATTTGATTTGATGTCAATATTTTACTTTGGCATATAAATTTTGTTGAAAAAATCATTTGATTTGTATAATTGTTAAATATTTGATCTTTTTGACTTGATGATATACATATATTTTTTTCAAAAAAAAAATCTTTATATTTTTTATTTTGTTTTGTTTCCTAAATTTTTGCTAAGTTTGTTTACTTATTTGATTTGTATAACTATGTATTTGACTTGATGATCTACATATCTTTTTTCTCAAAAAAAAAATATTCTACATATTTGTTATTTTGATTTGTTTCCTAAATTTGTGCGAAATTTGTTTCTCAATATCACTAAATTTTCTGTTTGTTATTCACTCTAGTTTGTCTCCTAATAATGGGTAACAATATAATTCATCAAATAGAGCAACAATACAAAATATTTAAAAATAGTACGAAAGAATGATGCTTGAGTCACACGGAAGGAGAGTTGAAGAGTAAATTAGCACACAGAGAATTTCGAGAGACAATTGAAAAAATTGGCACAAAGTGTTTGCTTCGATCAAGGCTCAGATCTTCACAATTGAAACTATGAAGAGGATGACACTGACAACATGGATGAATTTATCGATTACATAGATGATTAGATTTGTTTTATTTTGAATTTGTTTAAGACATATTATTTATATTGTTTCTTTCTTTTGAGTCTAGTTTACGTTAGACTAGATTGATGCTTATTTTGAAACTCGTGGATTGATGTTTATTTATGCCAAACTAGATTGAATTTATATGAAAATGATTGAATTTTGGTGTTTTTTTTCATTTGTTGATTTTATATTGGTGAATGTGATGTAAATTATTTAATTATTATGACAAATATGTTGTATGGAATATGTTACTAACTCGTGAAACAAGCCAAGCTTGAATCAAATTATCTGCCAGCTAAAATAAGGGTAAAATTGTCTTAACAAACCCAAACATTATAGATGACTTATCTGTGGGTAATGTTATTGATAGTTTGGCTGTGGGTAAACCAAGACAAAGTTAAAATGATGCTTGCCCACGAATTACCCATGGTGTAGCCGATGATAAGTTACAGACAGCTTTTTGGTTGTGAGTAAAAATTACCCACGAGGCGTTTTCCCACTACCTCATGGTCGTGGGTAATCCGTCACTAATTCAATGTTACCCACGGTTTTTGTCAATTACAGATGGTTTTTTCAGTGAGTAATAACAAACTTTCTTGTAGTGAGTGATAACTTTATGGGCTGGGTTGGTGTCTTCTTGGGGGCTTGGAGAATTTGTTTTGGTGTTTATTATCGGTGTTCCACCTATATACGATACTTATGTTATGTGGTTACTTTTATACCGGTCTCTGTCCATCTTGTGCAGAGAACTGGACAATGATTATAACCCTTGGATAAAGACATGCCTTGGATAAAAGGAGGGAAATATTTCAATGTCCAATGGATAGAGGAGTAAATGGACAATGATTATAACCCTTGGATAAAGACATGCCTCCTGACATTAGGCAACATGTGACAAAGGAATCTAGACTGGTGCGAAAGACAAAAGTCCAATAAATGGAACAAGCGAGCAATGAAATGAGAGTTAGGATCCTCTCCATTGTTTAGCCTCTCCATTTTTGCAATTACTAAAGTTTTGGAAATATAAATGCAATAATGTGACACTTTATGGGGCTTATTATTTAATATATATTTTAAAATGTATCAAAATTATAGTAATGGAGAGAATAAATGGAGAGGATCTTGACTCATGAAATGAATAGTTTCATTCAGCGACGGGTGAACCTCATCCACAATGTGAATCAATGTATTAGTTCTTAAGCCTTTCACCCATCAACCAGACCTAATGTTTGGTGGTTGTGTACCATCATAATACTTTTGGGCCCAATAAAGAATTGGGTGGAATTTTTAATTCCCCCCACCCCCCCAGATTCTTTCCCCATCCCCCTCCAATATTTCGATTTTGCCCTTGGTTGAAAAGTTTGGAATACGTTTTCTGAACTTTTTTTGCCTTGATTACGAACTTTGAAACGTGTTTTCTGAAATAATTTTGACGAATTTACATTAAATGTTCGGAAAATTGGAAAATCAGGGAGCACTGAACACGCATCCAGCACCCCAAGTCACTACCAGAGGAATGGAGAAAAACTCGTGATTGGGGGGTGGGGGGAGAGAAAATTCCGAACTGTGTGAGCCATGATAGACACAGCCCAATATTCAACTAGCCTTTTGAAAGAGAAGGGCATGCATAAGATAAACACGACGGGAGTGTCATGTGTCAACAATTGATAGCTAACTAGACCAGTGCTACCCGAACCATGAGAAAAGTGGAACAACCTCTAGAAAAAGAGGGTGATGTGTATCAAAATGAGAATAGTCATGGATAACTACTCTCCCACAAAAAATTAGCGTAGACTATTCACTCACTTTTTCACAACAACAGAAAATTCTAAGACCTAAACTCAGAGCATTTTTTACTAAGTATTTAGTTATGACAAATATATTTAAGGCTTAAATGCAGTTTTACCCCTCTATTTCACTAAAACAGTAATTAATCTCTTTATGTAACTCCAAATTTAGTGGAATTTGATTATGTGGATGAAGGTGTGAAAAACACAAGAAGGGGGGGTTGAATTGTGTTTAGGGTAGTTTAAAAAATTCTTCTAAGTGTAAACACTTATCATAGGTTGCAGCGGATCAAAAACTAAACACAACTAAACTATCTTCTGATGGAGTAAAGAGAAAGAGTGAAAGAGAGAGACAAAGAGTTTTATACTGGTTCCTCTCACAAAACGAGAGTACGTCCAGTCCTCTTGCACTTCCAAGAGAGTTCACTATAATCACACAAGATTACAAATGCTCAAGCACAAAAGCAAGAGACTTCCAAATGCTCAAGTACACAGACAAGAGACTTCCTAATGCTCAAGCATGCAGGCAAGGGACTTCCAAACACTAGAATAAGTAAAACAAAGTCTGAACAAAAGATATACAAATCAATGTTCAGAAATAATAAATACAACTTTTGATACAAGACTTAACTTAGAATCTAAACAAAGAATTCTAAGGTTCAACTAATGAGTTAACAGAAGCTGAAACTGGAGTCTTGGATTTGAAATATGAGTTCAAGTTGTATTTGAAGTTTTGTGCTTTAGGACGTTTTTGGCAGAGTAACAGCGCTTTCAAAATGTTCAAAGTGTTGTGTCCTAAAGCTTCAAATCTGCTCCTATATATAGGCGAAGGTGGAACGTATAAGATTTGAATTGTTGCTGTGAGATTGTGCCAGCTGGTTGTTGTACGAGATATAACCATATCAGGTAATCTTTAAATATGATCAATCTTGGGGAGAACGTTGTTGCCAAATCCGGTAAAGAATTCGTACAGTAGTACCAACGTCATTATCCAGAGGATAAGATTGATTGCCAGCTTTGGAATGTCAGAACATGATGATATACCAATCATTGTTGCAGAGAATATTCTTCTGACAAAACGGCTCTCACTGCTCTAATCAGAGTCTGATGTCTTCATCCTCAGGTTCTGATATGTAGCTTCTGATGAGTAGCTTTTGACACTTGTATATGCTGCATCTTCTGATGTCTTCAAATCTTGGTCAGAGTCTGCTTGTCATTCAGAGCTTCAAAGGCGCTTTAGATGTATATAACAATTAACTTGTATACCTGCACACTTGTATTAAATAATCAGTATACCCTATTGTATATTAATACTCTTGTTATCATCAAAACTTAAATGAGTCATGTCAGAACCTCTTTTGTTCCAACAATCTCCCCCTTTTTGATTGATGACAAACCAAATATTAATTTACAATGGTTGTTGATTAAATTTATCATTCATCTCTTAGGTTTATGATTTTTGCAAGCTCCCCCTAAGTTCAGCAATGATTAATTAAATCAGTATAAAAATTTTATTTGAATTTTGAACTAAGACTAATACACTAGACTCTTAGAGGCTAGGTTTGCAAGCTCTCCCCCTAAGTCTGATACCCATAAAAGAAAATTGCATTTTTCTCTTATACGTACCATGTATCAGAAGTTCAAATTTCAACTAAAATTTTCCTCAATAACAAATCAGAGGATAATTAAAACAATAAATATGGATAAATTTTGGTTTCAGTTTAGCAATCCATTAATTAATAACTACTCTTACTCCCCCTTTTGTCATTAAACAAAAAGAACAAAAAAGAAAATAACTGACAAGAAATAAATGACAGGTTTGAAAAAAAAATGGTCAAAATATAGAGTTTCAAGACAGTCAAGGAGGTTACAACTATACCAATTTAATGGTTTGTAGTAAAACCATAAACATGTTTGTTTTGAACTTTCTATATAAAGGCCAACAACTTTGTCATTTCACTCAACACTTCCATTTCATTGTGATAAAAACACAATGGAGAAGGATAGAAGAGTGATCAAAAGTAAGAAAACACATGAGAAGAAGAAGAAGGTGAAGATTCAACAAGATGCAGAGTCTAAGAAGAATCCTCAGAAGATGAAAGCTTCAACTTCTGCTCCCGTCAGAGTCAACTATCAAACAAGGTCCAAGACCAAACAGCCAGAGTGTTCTTCTGAATCAGAATCTGAATGTGATTCTGATTGGAAAGAATTCTTGAGTACATATGTTTCTCCTAATGAGGATAATACCTCTTCCTCTTCTTGTTCTAGTCAGCTAGATTTAGAACTAGCTGTTTCTGATGTAGAATCCAAGTGAAAAGTTGAGAGATAACTTATGTAATCAACAATTACTTTTTGAATAAAAACTCAGTTATGTGGTTTGAAATTTTATTTGATATTTGTCTCAAAACCATTTATGTTCATTAGCAAACGTCAGAAAACCAGTTACCAGACACACTTCATTCAGTATTGGTGCCCCGTTGTTCAACAGGCGATAATACAAAGAAGCTATTTCATGAGTAAACAGGAGTACTGATGTGGGTGGAACCCTAGGTTTTGAAAATCCTAGTATAAGTTTTAAAAACCAAGATGCTCTTCAGAACCTTGCCTAGGTTCAGTAACCACGAGAGTACCAGACATAGGTCATGATCATATATTTTAATTTTGAAAAACAAAATTGAAAACAACACACATAAACATAAATAACAAAATGAATAACCAACAGAAAATATTACATATATAGCAAAATATTCAGAAGTTAACATAAAAAATACATGAACAGATTCTGGCATAATACCAGAGCAATTAAAAAAAGTGCTAGAATCCTAAGGTTGAGGTGGTTGAGGAGGAGGGGGTGTCATACCCTAATTTTGCCCCATGATTTTTTTCACTTTTGCATTTTTAAGAAAAAGTCTACAAAGTCAAAGTGTTGACTAAAAAGTCAACAAAACCCCTTTTTGATTAAAAAATCAATGTTGACATAAAAATACATGGAATTATTTTTCTTGCATGATTTTGCATGGCATGGTCATAAGTGACAAATTTTTACCATTTTGCCCTTGCATTATTTTTATTTCTTATTTATCATCTATTTTTAATTAGTTACTTGTATTACAAGAAACCTTTTAAAAATCAATTTCTCAATTCTTTTTCTTCTCATTTTTAATTCGAAAATATTTCACATAATCATATTACATCATGCATATTTTTATTCCATATTTTTATTCATCATATCATGTATTTTTATTATTTTGTTCAAAAATGACAAAAAAAAATCAATCAAAGATAGCAAAAAATTCTCATTCCCATTTCACCTCATCATGGACTTAGTACCCTCATTTCTAAGCCCAATTACCACAAAAATTTTGGAACAAAAGAGAGCAAAAAAATAGTACAAAATATCCCCAAAAGCAAAATTCCATTTTGCCCTCAACCCTTCTCAAAAACCACCATTCACTCACCCTAATCCTTCCCTTATAAATAGATGCATTAAATTCAGTGCCTAGGGTGGATTAGAGACTGAAAAACGGCGCTGAAGCTTGCTCCCTAATACACCATTTTCTCCCTTTTTTTCAAAAAATCAAAACCTCAAAATTCTTCATCAAACTTAAAATCTAAGCTTCAGAACACCTTCACCATACACTCAGAACCAAGAATCACCTGTTTCCAACGCAAGAAAGCTGAGGAATCGTTGCACAGAACAGCCACGGCACCAAGGAAGAAGATAAGTTCAAGTAGGACGATTCAGAAGGCCATCCAGGTAAATACCTACACCATTCGTGTCGTTTTGATGTTTATAAGCTTTCTGGTTTGCTAGTTTTGCTTAATTTGGCCTGAATCGCGTTTTTGAATTTTTGAGTTTCAAACCTTTTCTCTTCGTTTTTGACTTTCTACAATGATTCGAGAAAAACTATTTACATATTTGAAGTCCTTGTGAAAAAACGAAGAGAACTGTGTATTTTTCGTTAAGTTTCGTGGTGGTTTGCTGAGCTCCGGTGACCGGCGCCGTCGCCGGCATAACCAGGGTCACCGGAGAAGACGAGTGTACCACGATCCTTCTTCTTCGCGCATTTTTAAAACGTGACCGTTCGATCATCTGGTGTGATCCTGTGCGTTGATCAGTAGAACATAACGTAGCCGTCAGATCTCATTTAAATGAGATCTGACGGCGGTAACGCTCTTGGCGTGCATGTCGCGCTACACTGGATCCCAGGTCTGGGCCAGTGGCTCTGAGTTGCCTGATCTTGATCAGACAGCCCAGATCCTGCGCGCGTATGGTGTACGGCATTTCAGTGCCTACACCTGATTGTTTTTTGGGCTGACTTCTTTTTTTGTTTGACTTGCGCATGGGTTGGGCTTCAGGCCCAGACCTGCTATCCACACCCCCACTGCTTTACTTTGCTTCTTAATTTGCACCCCCCAGAATGACTTATTTGTTTTTTAGCTTATTTGTAAAAGCACTTAAGTGACTTTTTAGCTTATTTAAGCTCATTAAGACACTGTTTATGCTTACATCATATTTTCATGTGTGATTTCTTTTTTTTAACTTATTTTCATAAGTGATTTTCCAATTAAGCTATTTTGTGCAAAAGTGCTTATTTAGGGTTTCAAGAAGCTCTTTAGCTTATTTGACCCTAAGTTTTACACAACATTGATTAATATACAATAGTCACTGTATACAATCATTTTCAAACTTTTTCAACTTATTTTCATAAGTGATTTTTCAATTAAGCTATTTTGTGCAAAAGTGCTTATTTAGGGTTTCAAGAAGCTCCTTAGCTTATTTGACCCTAATTTTTACACAACATTTTGTTTGATACAATAGCTTTTATATATGAATGTTATTTTGCTTTTCCAACTTATTTTCATAAGTCATTTTAGCTTAAGTTGCTTTTAGCTTTTTTTTTTAATAAGTGCTTAAGTAATCCAAATTATTTCTTTAAGTACTTTTGGGTTACTTTCTTTTGCACATATTTTTTATCTAACCCTAATTAGCTTAAGTCAATCATGTTTGCTTATGTTTGTTTATTTGTTGTATACTTATATGTATTTATTTAATTGCTCGCAATTTAATTTTCGTATCATACTTAATTTATTCCTTCACACATGTTTACTTAGCATTGCATATTTGCATTAATCATTCATATCATTCCAATCTACCCATTTGCATTTATGTTTTGCATATTTTATGACTTACTTTATTATTATTATCTGCTTTGCTATTGTGTCTGCTCTGGTTCTCTTGATCTTTTCTTTTGGACTTTTGCTTTTCATAATAAATTAATCAAACTTTTTGCAATAATTAATGGATGAAAAAGGGAGAATCTGGCCACTGCTTCTTTCTTCCCTGAGTTGTCTTGGTAGCCGGTCCTCTGACTAGCTTACTCAAGCTGCTCTCATTCTAAAACAAGACCAACCTTCGTCTTTCCTTTTGACTTTATTTTCTCAATAAGATTAATCAAACTCTTTGCAATAATCAATGAATGAAAAAGGGAGAATCTGGCCACTGCTTCTTTCTTCCCTGAGTTGTCTTGGTAGCCGGTCCTCTGACTAGCTTACTCAAGCTGCTCTCATTCTAAAATAAACATTAAAACCAATCAACACTCGTCTTTTCTTTCGGACACTATTTCTGAATAAATTTAACCAAAGACTTTCATCATAAATAATGAATGAAAAAGGGAGAATCTGGCCACTGCTTCTTTCTTCCCTGAGTTGTCTTGGTAGCCGGTCCTCTGACTAGCTTATTCAAGCTGCTCTCATTCCAAAAAACAGGCGTTAAAAGTTAACCCTCACACATTTAAACTTCTTTTCAGAAAACAACGGATATACGCTTTATCCATTCCTCTGACACATACACAGCTTAAGCCTCCAAGTGGAGCATACAAGCGTCGTTGTATCAGCGGAATGCGAACTAAGCAACATCCGTTATTCAACTCTTTTTTTTCAATGGGTACACGTTTTATCTACTCCTCTGACACACACACAGCTTAAGCCTCTGATTAGAGCATACAAGCGTCGTTGTGTCAGCGGAATACGAAATAAGCGTTATCCACTAAAAACAACCAACCACACAAACATTTTTTACCAGAACTACGTGAGTTTTGAGTTTCCCATTGCACCGGGGGATACGTAGGAGCGGGCTCCTACAACCGTCAAACTCAACTAATAAAAAACTTTTTTTTAATTTATTTGGAAACGAAGTAGAGATTAGCCAAGTGACAGATTAATTTGATTAAAACCTGCGCAAACAAACCCCAAACCACCTAAACGGTTCCCATCGAGTACGATGGATGCGAGGGGTGCTAACACCTTCCTCTCGCATAACCAACTCCCGAACCAAAACCAAAGGTTTTCGTGATATTTTCCTTTCCCCTCACGGGATAAATAAACGTCAATGGCGACTTCATTGTTATAAAATGGAAGTGATTTTCCAGCCCGCTACAGCTGGCGACTTCACAGGGGACTCTTGAGAGTTAAGCCCAGTTTAGTTGGTTTGTTCGTTTGTTTGCTTTTTCAGGTTTGCAGTATCTTGCCTTATCTTGTATTTTTCTGTCAATTATATCTGCTTGGATGGGCTGTTTCTCTTCTACTCCTTATTTTATTTTTCTTTTGCCCTCGTGGCGTGGTTACTGTGAGAAGCTCTACACCCGAGTTCGAGAAGAGCTTAGGCTAAGCTAGAGGTCTTTATGTTGGGTAACCGGTCCGCTGACTAGTGACTCCGGCATAATCACCTCGCCTAGAGTAGATCCTCTTGGAGATGTCAGGACATCGGTCTGCTGACTAGTGTCTCTGATGTTTTCTCGTTGGGTCCATGACTCTAGGGACCTTTTAACCGGTCTAGAACCAAACCTTGTTATTAGGGACCTCTGTTTAGAACCCGTGTCAAGGTTGCTCAACGGCCTTACCAAGATGAGATTTCCTTTTGGGCACGTATGTCGTAAGCTTTGCAATAACGACGTCGTATCCAAAGGGGTAATCAGTGATTCTAGGCACTTTATTTAACCTAGAACGACATGTGAGAGGGATGGGTTACAGGTAACTTTGAGCCTTTCGACTTCAGCAATGTTAATTACACCTCTGCTTCACCGCGACAGAATTTGCGAATCTGCTACAAAAGTGCATCCATGCATCCATGCACTCATGCATTCATTCATAAAAAAATTCATGATGAAAAATATTTTTGCATAACATTTGCTTAAAAAATAAAATGATGAAGCATAAAAACTTTTGCATGCATTTGCATTCATTCAAAAGACCATTATCTTATCTTCATATGTCCACCAAAACAGCTTCATCCCCGACATTGATCCCGGATTTCAAACATTTCGAGGAAACCATGGAAAACATGCAGAAGCAGATTGATGCCTTGAGAGGCGATGTGGACCAAGTGACTGACAAGTTGGACCGTGTTTTGGAAATACTAGCTAATCTCAGTTTGCCTTCAAGAGTGGACGCTGCAACAGTAGGGGCAAATCCTCCAATCGGTTCCCCTTTGTCAAAATTGATATGGCCTTCATCCGACTATACTTCCGCAGTTGCTCAATACACCCAAGAGCCAATGGGCACCAACACCGAATTGCTGATTGGCCAGCCAAGAACTCATCAAGTCCAACCCAGGTTCGCTATGCCTCAAAGTCTCGAGGATCACATGAATGCTCATCAAGGTAATAACTCTAAGGGAAAATCTGTTGCATCCCCGAGTGAGGAGACTCGCCAAAAGTTCAAGGCAATAGAGGACAAGCTAAGGATAATGGAATCATTCTTGCCCGGCAATGTCAACCCACCTCACTCTCACTCTCGCTCAACGTTGTCTACTCGCACCCCATGCTTCAATCATCCAACAGCTGCACAACATCAACAACCTCAGGGGTACTCATTCCAAATGCCTGTGAATCCTGTGCCTCAAAGAACTCGGCAAGTACAACAGACTCAACAGCAAGCTAAAAAGGTCTTTGATCCGATTCCTGTGCCATACAGTCGACTTCTTCCTTATCTGGTACACAACGGAATGGTGACCCCTAGGGCCCTGAAGCCCATGACTGCACCATTTCCAGTTTGGTATAACTCGGAAGCAAAATGTGAGTTTCACGAGGGGGCAGAAGGACATACCGTGGACGATTGCATAGCCTTTAAATACAAGGTTCAAGAGCTCATTGATCAGAAACTGTTAACTTTCAAAAAGGGAAAGCCCAATTGTGAAGGATAGTCTGTTGTCCGGTTTCGCAGACCCTTATGAGGATGCTAAGCAAGAGTTCCAGAATTGAATCAAGCTACAAAAATTATCATTTAGGCTGTTTCCCCTTTGTATTTTCCTTTGTTTTGCTAAGTAATTACTTACAATTAAACTTTGTTTGTTTGGAATGTTAATTTTAATGAAATGATAATGCATGTTTTGAATCCATTCTTTCATGTCCATTCACTTTTCTTTCTTACTCTTCACAAAAGCAAAAAATATGTATCAATAATTCTCATCTCATTTCTTTCTTTATCATTTCTGTTTGAACAAAGATTGGAGAGAGGATGATGAGAAACGAAATAACCAAGTTGCTACGGTATGCTTTCAAATAAAACTTTGTTAATGATGTAAGGCATTGTTTCAAATTCCCAAACACCGGAGAAATAAGGGAGATAATCCGTAGTCAACCCCTTTGAGCCTAGAAGTTGGTGTTTCTTTCTATCGAAAAAACCCGCAATCTTGACCCGGGGCAGGGTAGTGTTCAATTAACTTAACCATGCGTTCGAGTTTCAAGAGAAAAACAAAAATTAATAAGGTGTTCCTCATCACCCATTACCAAGGCAGTCACAATTCGCCAAACAAAATACAAAAAAAAAGAAGAGAAAGAAAAGCCCGCTAAGTCAAAACCTCAAAATGGCTTAGGCAAAAATTAGGGTATCCCGCTAGGCTAAAAATGCAAAAGAATAGTCTAGGCAAAAGTTAGGGATTGAAAAAAAATGAAAAAAAATGCAAAAAGCAAAGGTCACCAAGATTCATGACAAAACAAAATCATGTGACCAAAACAAAAGGCCAATGTGACTGCCACAACAAAAGGGAAACACATCTTTGGTTCCCGAACCATCACAATCTCAGAAAACCTCTTGGGACTTAAACTTGTGAGTTGAGTTAATTGAACGTAGGGCTGAAGGTCATCACGAAGAATGGGACGGGTTGAAATCAAAATTTCGAGCCTTATATCCTTTTATTCAGAAACCGTGAACCAGGCCACGTTACAACCCTCAAAAGACCTAATTGAAGCAAGGTTTACTTTGAAAGCATACGATAGCAAGGTTGCGTTAACCTGACTCACAAAAATCTTTTGTTAATATCATACTCTCACACTTTCTTCCACAATATACATCCATTGTACATAAATACCATCTCAACTTCAATTTCAAAACTTGCATTATAATTGCATTAGAATTACTATTTCAAGCAAACAGGTTTATCCGCAAGTCAATACTTGACAATAAAGAAGTTGCAAACTCTGAGCTGTTACCGAGCAATCAAGAAGAACCTTGGGCTAATCAGGGGCAGTTATCTCAGGACTTCACTTAATCATGGGGCACATCCCGTAGAAAGGTCATTTGGCATGGACAGAGTGCCCTAAGGTCGCATCATGGACCTAACAAATCAGATCAAGACACTCCTAATCAGGGGCAAAACACCTTGGGGTTCTGCCAGCCAAAAGCAAACTCTGATGACTAGGGGCAGATCACATGAGGATCCTGTTGGCCCAGCCAATCATGTTTCAGAATAGCTCAATCTAGGGGCATACCTCTCAGAGGGGGAGAACCAATATCAGTAAGTTGGCCGAAAGTCAAGGCAAAGCACTTCAAATTCCCAACAGACTGGGGCAAGACAATACACACAGGGGCAGGTTCTCCCTATATCTTCAAGCTATTCAAGCAAAGACTGATAGATATCTGCATCCATTAAGTCTGGAGCTGGTGTCGGGGATCAACATCAACCATCATTCCACAAAAGGCCTTGATATCAGAAACACCCACTCTCCATAGGGGCATCAATCATTGTCATGCATTAGTCATGTCATTTCATCCATACAAATAATCGTCATGCATTAGTCATGTCATTTCATTCATGTAAATCATTAGCATGCATTGATCACGTCATTTCATTCAAGCATCAGGTATGCCCCATACCACAAGACCAATGACTCAGAAAAAAATCAAATAGCCAAATCAAACATCCACAATCAAGAACCTAACCTTGCATTGACAATCCTTCAAAGTCCAATGATTATTGGCACACCTTCAAAAGTCCAATCATTATTGGCAAACCTAGTCAAAGTCTAATCATTATTGACAAACACCCTTAAAGTCCAATCATTATTGGCAAACCCACTCGAAGACCAATCATTATTGCCACACCACTCAAAGACCAATTGTTATTGGCCCCCACTCAAAATCCAATATTCAATGGAACCCAAATAAAACACCAATGTTGAAACCCAACTTCCAATAGCATACAACCATTTCATGTCATCATATACATTAATCATGCATTTCATTTCATGCATAAATAATCATGATAAACATGCATACATAAAGCAGGTTCAAAGGTTTCTCCTTGAAGAATACAGGCTTTGGTCACTTAATCACAAGAAAGGCAGTTTGATCTCTTTTCTAGCAAGTCGGGTGGTAAATTGTCTCCCCAGCATATTAGTTGAAAAAACCATGTCTAAACTCCTCCCCAGTGAATTGCAAATTTTCTGGAAAAATTCTTCTACAAAATGATCACAACAGTTTGTCCGTCCCCAATAGGAGAGGCAATCATACAGAATCCTGAGAGAAGGATATTCAGTGGAATCCGTAGGCCCGAGGGTGGTGATTTCTCTTCAAGTGCAATACCGAGGTGTTACATTTGTTTTTCTCAAGGACGTACAACTCCTGGTTTAGGCGTTAGTTCCTTCAGATACAGAATCCTGAGAGAAGGATATTCAGTGGAATCCGTAGGCCCGAGGGTGGTGATTTCTCTTCAAGTGCAACACCGAGGTGTTACATTTGTTTTTCTCAAGGACGTACAACTCCTGGTTTAGGCGTTAGTTCCTTCAGATACAGAATCCTGAAAGAAGGATATTCAGTGGAATCCGTAGGCCCGAGGGTGGTGATTTCTCTTCAAGTGCAACACCGAGGTGTTACATTTGTTTTTCTCAAGGACGTACAACTCCTGGTTTAGGCGTTAGTTCCTTCAGATACAGAATCCTGAGAGAAGGATATTCAGTGGAATCCGTAGGCCCAAGGGTGGTGATTTCTCTTCAAGTGCAACACCGAGGTGTTACATTTGTTTTTCTCAAGGACGTACAACTCCTGGTTTAGGCGTTAGTTCCTTCAGATACAGAATCCTGAAAGAAGGATATTCAGTGGAATCCGTAGGCCCGAGGGTGGTGATTTCTCTTCAAGTGCAACACCGAGGTGTTACATTTGTTTTTCTCAAGGACGTACAACTCCTGGTTTAGGCGTTAGTTCCTTCAGATACAGAATCCTGAAAGAAGGATATTCAGTGGAATCCGTAGGCCCGAGGGTGGTGATTTCTCTTCAAGTGCAACACCGAGGTGTTACATTTGTTTTTCTCAAGGACGTACAACTCCTGGTTTAGGCGTTAGTTCCTTCAGATACAGAATCCTGAGAGAAGGATATTCAGTGGAATCCGTAGGCCCAAGGGTGGTGATTTCTCTTCAAGTGCAACACCGAGGTGTTACATTTGTTTTTCAAGGACGTACAACTCCTGGTTTAGGCGTTAGTTCCTTCAGATACAGAATCCTGAGAGAAGGATATTCAGTGGAATCCGTAGGCCCGAGGGTGGTGATTTCTCTTCAAGTGCAACACCGAGGTGTTACATTTGTTTTTCTCAAGGACGTACAACTCCTGGTTTAGGCGTTAGTTCCTTCAGATACAGAATCCTGAGAGAAGGATATTCAGTGGAATCCGTAGGCCCGAGGGTGGTGATTTCCCTTCAAGTGCAACACCGAGGTGTTACATTTGTTTTTCAAGGACGTACAACTCCTGTTTTAGGCGTTAGTTCCTTCAGATACAGAATCCTGAGATAAGGATATCAAAGATACCGGGCAGGTTTACTCTTTCCTATCACCATTCATGCTACCGCAAAATTAGGGCATTCTGTATTTAATTATTTTCCACCAAAAGAATACGAATATCAGGGCTATTCGCATTCTTATGGTTTAAGCTAATTAAATAGGGGCAGCTGTCATACCCTAATTTTGCCCCATGATTTTTTTCACTTTTGCATTTTTAAGAAAAAGTCAACAAAGTCAAAGTGTTGACTAAAAAGTCAACAAAACCCCTTTTTGATTAAAAAATCAATGTTGACATAAAAATACATGGAATTATTTTTCTTGCATGATTTTGCATGGCATGGTCATAAGTGACAAATTTTTACCATTTTGCCCTTGCATTATTTTTATTTCTTATTTATCATCTATTTTTAATTAGTTACTTGTATTACAAGAAACCTTTTAAAAATCAATTTCTCAATTCTTTTTCTTCTCATTTTTAATTCGAAAATATTTCACATAATCATATTACATCATGCATATTTTTATTCCATATTTTTATTCATCATATCATGTATTTTTATTATTTTGTTCAAAAATGACAAAAAAAAATCAATCAAAGATAGCAAAAAATTCTCATTCCCATTTCACCTCATCATGGACTTAGTACCCTCATTTCTAAGCCCAATTACCACAAAAATTTTGGAACAAAAGAGAGCAAAAAAATAGTACAAAATATCCCCAAAAGCAAAATTCCATTTTGCCCTCAACCCTTCTCAAAAACCACCATTCACTCACCCTAATCCTTCCCTTATAAATAGATGCATTAAATTCAGTGCCTAGGGTGGATTAGAGACTGAAAAACGGCGCTGAAGCTTGCTCCCTAATACACCATTTTCTCCCTTTTTTTCAAAAAATCAAAACCTCAAAATTCTTCATCAAACTTAAAATCTAAGCTTCAGAACACCTTCACCATACACTCAGAACCAAGAATCACCTGTTTCCAACGCAAGAAAGCTGAGGAATCGTTGCACAGAACAGCCACGGCACCAAGGAAGAAGATAAGTTCAAGTAGGACGATTCAGAAGGCCATCCAGGTAAATACCTACACCATTCGTGTCGTTTTGATGTTTATAAGCTTTCTGGTTTGCTAGTTTTGCTTAATTTGGCCTGAATCGCGTTTTTGAATTTTTGAGTTTCAAACCTTTTCTCTTCGTTTTTGACTTTCTACAATGATTCGAGAAAAACTATTTACATATTTGAAGTCCTTGTGAAAAAACGAAGAGAACTGTGTATTTTTCGTTAAGTTTCGTGGTGGTTTGCTGAGCTCCGGTGACCGGCGCCGTCGCCGGCATAACCAGGGTCACCGGAGAAGACGAGTGTACCACGATCCTTCTTCTTCGCGCATTTTTAAAACGTGACCGTTCGATCATCTGGTGTGATCCTGTGCGTTGATCAGTAGAACATAACGTAGCCGTCAGATCTCATTTAAATGAGATCTGACGGCGGTAACGCTCTTGGCGTGCATGTCGCGCTACACTGGATCCCAGGTCTGGGCCAGTGGCTCTGAGTTGCCTGATCTTGATCAGACAGCCCAGATCCTGCGCGCGTATGGTGTACGGCATTTCAGTGCCTACACCTGATTGTTTTTTGGGCTGACTTCTTTTTTTGTTTGACTTGCGCATGGGTTGGGCTTCAGGCCCAGACCTGCTATCCACACCCCCACTGCTTTACTTTGCTTCTTAATTTGCACCCCCCAGAATGACTTATTTGTTTTTTAGCTTATTTGTAAAAGCACTTAAGTGACTTTTTAGCTTATTTAAGCTCATTAAGACACTGTTTATGCTTACATCATATTTTCATGTGTGATTTCTTTTTTTTAACTTATTTTCATAAGTGATTTTCCAATTAAGCTATTTTGTGCAAAAGTGCTTATTTAGGGTTTCAAGAAGCTCTTTAGCTTATTTGACCCTAAGTTTTACACAACATTGATTAATATACAATAGTCACTGTATACAATCATTTTCAAACTTTTTCAACTTATTTTCATAAGTGATTTTTCAATTAAGCTATTTTGTGCAAAAGTGCTTATTTAGGGTTTCAAGAAGCTCCTTAGCTTATTTGACCCTAATTTTTACACAACATTTTGTTTGATACAATAGCTTTTATATATGAATGTTATTTTGCTTTTCCAACTTATTTTCATAAGTCATTTTAGCTTAAGTTGCTTTTAGCTTTTTTTTTTAATAAGTGCTTAAGTAATCCAAATTATTTCTTTAAGTACTTTTGGGTTACTTTCTTTTGCACATATTTTTTATCTAACCCTAATTAGCTTAAGTCAATCATGTTTGCTTATGTTTGTTTATTTGTTGTATACTTATATGTATTTATTTAATTGCTCGCAATTTAATTTTCGTATCATACTTAATTTATTCCTTCACACATGTTTACTTAGCATTGCATATTTGCATTAATCATTCATATCATTCCAATCTACCCATTTGCATTTATGTTTTGCATATTTTATGACTTACTTTATTATTATTATCTGCTTTGCTATTGTGTCTGCTCTGGTTCTCTTGATCTTTTCTTTTGGACTTTTGCTTTTCATAATAAATTAATCAAACTTTTTGCAATAATTAATGGATGAAAAAGGGAGAATCTGGCCACTGCTTCTTTCTTCCCTGAGTTGTCTTGGTAGCCGGTCCTCTGACTAGCTTACTCAAGCTGCTCTCATTCTAAAACAAGACCAACCTTCGTCTTTCCTTTTGACTTTATTTTCTCAATAAGATTAATCAAACTCTTTGCAATAATCAATGAATGAAAAAGGGAGAATCTGGCCACTGCTTCTTTCTTCCCTGAGTTGTCTTGGTAGCCGGTCCTCTGACTAGCTTACTCAAGCTGCTCTCATTCTAAAATAAACATTAAAACCAATCAACACTCGTCTTTTCTTTCGGACACTATTTCTGAATAAATTTAACCAAAGACTTTCATCATAAATAATGAATGAAAAAGGGAGAATCTGGCCACTGCTTCTTTCTTCCCTGAGTTGTCTTGGTAGCCGGTCCTCTGACTAGCTTATTCAAGCTGCTCTCATTCCAAAAAACAGGCGTTAAAAGTTAACCCTCACACATTTAAACTTCTTTTCAGAAAACAACGGATATACGCTTTATCCATTCCTCTGACACATACACAGCTTAAGCCTCCAAGTGGAGCATACAAGCGTCGTTGTATCAGCGGAATGCGAACTAAGCAACATCCGTTATTCAACTCTTTTTTTTCAATGGGTACACGTTTTATCTACTCCTCTGACACACACACAGCTTAAGCCTCTGATTAGAGCATACAAGCGTCGTTGTGTCAGCGGAATACGAAATAAGCGTTATCCACTAAAAACAACCAACCACACAAACATTTTTTACCAGAACTACGTGAGTTTTGAGTTTCCCATTGCACCGGGGGATACGTAGGAGCGGGCTCCTACAACCGTCAAACTCAACTAATAAAAAACTTTTTTTTAATTTATTTGGAAACGAAGTAGAGATTAGCCAAGTGACAGATTAATTTGATTAAAACCTGCGCAAACAAACCCCAAACCACCTAAACGGTTCCCATCGAGTACGATGGATGCGAGGGGTGCTAACACCTTCCTCTCGCATAACCAACTCCCGAACCAAAACCAAAGGTTTTCGTGATATTTTCCTTTCCCCTCACGGGATAAATAAACGTCAATGGCGACTTCATTGTTATAAAATGGAAGTGATTTTCCAGCCCGCTACAGGGGGTAAACGTTCATGGAGCATCTGGAGGATAGAGTTTAGCAGAGTCTCATGCCTATCAATCTTGATTTCCATATTGTCCTGTCTTTCACGCATAATGAGCGCAAACTCTGGAGCATTTCTTGTGAGCTCTTCAAACCTTGCTTGCTCAGCAGCTATCATAGCTTCCTCTGCTAGTCTAGCTTCCTCTCTAGCTTGAGCTTCCAATCTCTCCCTTTCAATCCTCTCCTCTTCTAACCTTTTCCTTTCTAGTTCTTCAGCTTCTCTTCTTAGCCTTTCCTCTTCTTCCAACCTTTTCCTTTCAAGCTCTTCAGCTTCTTTTCTCAGCCTTTCCTCTTCTTCCTTCCTAGAAATCTCATTCCTAATGGCCAGATCCTTCTTATAAGCTTGCTTTGCAGCCTTGATCATATCCAAGAAGGTTGATTCCATTAACTCAAACTCTGTATCTATGTGAGCATCGTCAATAGACCTCTCTGAAATGGCAGTGGTCATTCTCCTCATATTCTTGTCAACAACACAAAGATATTTAGTGATGTCTTCCAGAGAAACATCCAAAGGTTCGTTTGTAATTCTGGAAGGTAGTTGAAGACGGGCTACAATACAATTATCAGACAGATTCTTCAGGAAAGCTTGAAGATCATTTGGAGTAGTGGTTACTTCAGAATTTAGTTCCTGATGAAGTTGTTGAAATCTTTCCTTTATAGGAGTAGTAAAAGTAGATGTGTTGTCCTCATCCACATGCTGTGGTGATTTGTCAACAACATGTACTGTTGAACTTGTAGGATTAACAACATCATCAGATTCTGGAATTGCAAGTTCTGAAGGGGGTGATGGTGGATGTTCTGTGGTTGGGGGTTGTTGATGTTCTGTTGATGGTGGTGGTTGATGTTCTGGTGGTGGAGTTTGTGGTTTATCCTGGTTTGGTTGTTGTTGTGGTGATTCCTCATCAGTCATCTAATTAAATCTTTCATTGATGTGGGAATCATATTTATGAGGGTGAGGTGGTGGTGATGATGTCCTTTCAGAATCCTCGTCATTATCTGTTTCAATGATGGGTTCAGCATTCTCTGAAGTTGATGCATTGAAAATTCCATAGATAGTCTGAGAAGGATCTAGAGGCTCTTTTCTAGGAGGAATCTGGTCATACATCTCCTTAAAAACTTCAGGGTGAATTCCTGACTCATATGTGTCCTTCAATTCCTCTTCCTTCTTAGTCTGTTCAAAAACCTGTTTCAAAGCATCTTCCATCTCAGCTTGTTCCCTTTCCTCAGTAGTTGCATCCTCAAAGATGATCTTCTTAACCCTCAGCTTCCTTGGAGCTTTGCTTTTTGGAGCAGCCTGAGTTTTAGCCTTCTTACTCACAGCTTTTCCAGGACTCTTAACAACCTTTCTTTTCTCAGCAAAGACTCTGGTGGGTTGCTCTAGCATCCTCTGCTGTCTGACAGTCAGCTCATGTACTTCACCAGATCCTACCTTAGCGCCTAGACTTTTCAAATACTCAGCTTGAGCTTCTGCTACCTTTCTTGCATTCCTATCACTCACATGAGTTAGTCTGCATTCATCAATGTTTGCCTCAGATTCTCTGAGTAGTAATGGATTTGTTGGAGTAACTATCTGAGCAAATTTCACCAGTTTTAAGTACCTCAAAGTGGTACTATTGATAATCTTAGAACTAACCAAGAAGTTACGATATCCTGGGAAGAATGGCTTGATAGCATCCATCAATCCAGACTGTGCAAACATATGATTGAGCAGCCTACCATGACGAATGATTGGCTTTTTAAAAGTGATAGATTCAGCTAAGTGAACAAAGATTATCTTGGCAACGTCCACAAAATTTCCTTTACCAACATGGAAAGTGAACAGCTTCTGTAGGTTTGAGATTTGATCAGAACTTCCTATCTTACAGAGACTATTGTCACTCAGAATCTTGTAGATGATCTTGCTATCATCAGTCCATTCAAGCTTGTCCTTTGGGTCAGCCTTGGGCTTGAATATGTAACTCTCAACATCTGGTCCAACATCATCTATTGATAGTACAACTAGTCCTCCATCAGTTAATTGCAGAGACTCAAATATGTGACACAAGCGGATTGAGACTTTGAGTTCAGCCACAAAGGATTCTATCTCAGTTGTAACAAACGACCTTAATCTCATCTCCTTGGGAGTTTTTCCTTGAAGTTCTGGTCGTTTTTCTACCATATCCTTGATCTTCCGGGTATAAACCTCTTTTGTAATGACGGACGCTTACATCCAAAATTCCTTTACAACATCAACATAAGTTGGTTCATTCATTATATCAAAGTAATATAACATCCCTTGGCGCTCAAATCTGTCTTTAATTTGAGGAAAATCGTTCACCCTGAAACTTTCGAAATCAACGGGGTTTTCAATCGCAAAGGATAAATCACTGAACTTGTACGACCGTTGATCCTTAGCAAAAGCTTTTGGTGATGAGTTTTCAGGTTCTAGAATGCATACACCAACTTTGAGGTTTGATGTAGAAGCCATTGTAGAAGATTAAGGTTTAGGGTTTCTAAAGAGGGCGAAAGAAATATCTCTGAGTTTTAGAGAATGAAAGTGTAGGTAGTGAGAGTGCAAAAGTGTGAATGTGTACAGTCAGTGTGTTTAAATAGAAAGATTGGCGCAAAAGCAAGTACACAAACGTAGGGGTAATAGAGTCATTTTACCTTTCAATAGGGATTAGGAATGCTAATCATCATTAACCAACTTCTTTATCCTCTCACAACAAGACGCGTGCATTAGAAGTTTATTTAAATGACTGACACGTAAGATAATGAAAATGAAACGTTTATAAAAGATTTTTCCTTACGCGCCAGTACTATTCCATTTTCTAACAGAGTCTGATAGTTTACCAGAAGATGTTCTCATCACAACTTCTGATACAGAAGGTTCTGATGACTTCATCTTCTGTTTCTATTAGATTCTCACAAACACAAATTTTAATCAGAGTCTAAGTTAATCAGAGATTTCCATCATATTCAGATTCTTTTTGATAAAATCAAAACGTTCGACAGCCAAAGGTTTTGTAAATATATCAGCCCATTGATTTTCAATTTCAATAAACTTGAGATCAATTACACCTTTTTGAACATAGTCTCCTATGAAATGATGTTTAATATCAATATGCTTAGCTCTTGAATGTAAAATAGGGTTTTTAGAAAGATGAATAACAGCAGTATTATCACAATATAAAGGAATATTGTTACTGCTCATTTGATAATCTTCTAATTGATACTTCATCCAGAGTAGTTGTGTACAACATTTAGCTGCTGATATGTATTCAGCTTCTGCTGTTGACATAGCTATGGTGGTTTGTCTTTTACTAGCCCACGAAATTAAATTCTCACCAATGAACTATCAATTGCCACTGGTGGATTTTCTTTCAATTCTATTACCAGCATAGTCAGCATCACAGAATCCAATCATCTTGTAATCATTGGATTTCTGATACAGTAATCCAATGTTACAAGTAGCTTTCAAACACCTGAAAATCCTTTTCATAGCAGTGAAATGAGATTCTCTAGGATCTGATTGAAATCTTGCACACAAGCATACACTAAATAAAATATCAGGTCTTGAGGCAGTTAGATAAAGAAGAGATCCAATCATACCTCTATACAGCTTCTGATCAACTTTGCCTTCAGACTCTTCTTTGCCTAGACTTGATGTAGGATGCATTGGAGTATTCATGGGCTTGCAATCTTCTAAGTTGAACTTCTTCAAAAGATCCTTTATGTACTTAGATTGATGAATGAAGGTTCCTTTCTTTGTTTGATTTATTTGAATTCCAAGGAACTACTTCAATTCTCCCATCATACTCATTTCGAAATTCATCCTGCATAAGTTTAGAAAAGTTCTTGCACAAGGTGGCATTAGTTGATCCAAAAATGATATCATCAACATATATTTGAATGATTAAAATGTCTTTCTTAAGGGTCTTTCTGAATAATGTGTTGTCAACTTGTCCTTTTTCAAAACCATTGTCAACTAAGAAAGTACTCAGTCTCTCATACCAAGCTCTGGGAGCTTGTTTGAGTCCATAGAGTGATTTCTTTAGTCTAAACACATGGTATGGATTTGTTAAATCTTCAAATCCAGAAGGTTGTTTGACATACACTTCTTCTGAAATGGCACCATTTAGAAATACACTTTTCACATCCATTTGATATAAGGTAATACCATTATTGACTGCATAGGAAAGAAGTAACCTGATTGCTTCCAGTCTAGCTATTGGAGCATATGTTTCAGTAAAGTCAATACCCTCTTGTTGACTATACCCTTGAGCAACAAGTCTTGCCTTGTTCCTTGTTACTTCTCCTTGCTCATTCAGCTTGTTTCTGTATACCCATTTTGTTCCAATAATGTTCTTATGCTTTGGTTTGGGTACCAGATCCGACACATCATTCCTTTTGAACTGATTCAACTCTTCTTCCATTGCAACTATCCAAGCATCATCTGATAGAGCTTCATTTGTTGTCTTGGGTTCAACCAGGGAAACTAGTCCAAAGAGAGATTCTTCATTTCTGAAGTTTGACCTTGTTTTTCTAGGACTTTCTTTGTTTCCTAAGATAAGCTCTTTAGGATGAGAAGATTTGTACTTGAATGTGTTTCTTGGAACATCAGCTGCTTGAGAGTTGTTGTCAGAAGTTTGATGATCTTGTACAATATCCGAAATGGTGTTGACCACCGCGGTATAATGATCCAATCAACACCGAGCACCAATTTTAGACATAATTTTCATTCAAATGCATCAAAGCCAGAGAAATTATATGGTTCTTAAGATACCATAATGCCTCAAATCCAAAATAGTGTTGATCACCGGCTAAGTTATCCAGACAACATTGAGCTTTAATTTATTTAGGCTTAATTGATACTTTGGTCCCTTATGTTTATTTTACGTCGATATGTGAAAACTTTGAAAAATCCATATCCGATACTGGCGCGATACGTTATTTAAAAATTAATTTTAAAATTAAAAATATAAATGCACAATATATAAACATGGCTAAAATCAATAATATTAGTAATGATAATTGTTTTTTGAAACACAAAAAATTATTATTATTATTATTATTATTATTATTATTATTATTATAAACGCCAATAGTTCATTGTACAAGGAGTACAGACAAGCCAATAAACTTGCACAAGAGTAAAACAATTTGAGACTCAACATACGAGAGTTCCTAAGTCCTAAGTAAAAACATATAATAGCTCAAAAAACATATAATAGTCATGACATCAAACCTTTTTACACAAGCACATCTTGTAGCAATAGCAAACAATTATATAGGTCCCGCAGTTGACCAATTAAAAACATAAAGCATTCATTCTTATACTAGAATTTTGGGACAAACCCAAATATTTAACAACATGTTATATAGCAGGACACCATAGTGACTTCAGAACAGTGACAAAGACAAAAAATACTAATTATAATAAATTAACATCATTGATACTAGAGTTAGGAGCCGTTGACACCAGTTAGTTTGACATCAAATGTTACACCTTTCAATAATGTTGTAACCGATATAAATTTGACAAAATCTACCGTTTGATTGAAAGTTTATATCACATAGATCATTTATGTAAATTTTCAGAAAAATTCAAAATCATTTGATATGCTATCGAGATACATCAAAATTAACGGTTTGCGTCTTTTTTTAAATGTCGTTGATCTTTATGTATCTCAATAACATATATAATTATTTTGGATTTTTGTGAAACTTTACATAAATAATCTATATGATATAAACTTTAAGTTAAATTTTTGTGTCTCATTAATATTGTCCTAAAAAATAATGATCATCAGTACATTTTAAATTATACATCTTAAGTTAAGTATTATACAAAAAGAAATTATTAGTACTATCCCAAAAAACATCACCAGTATTATCCAAAAAAAGACATAGTTAGTTACCGTATAACAACATAATAGTTTGACATTCATTAGGAAACACATATTGTATCGGATATTATTATTTTATTTGAAAATAAAGATTTAACCGATACTTTTCCGATACGAGTATCGAAAAGTATCGGACGCGTATCAGATATAATTTTTTTATTTAAAAATAAAGATTTAACCGATATTTTTCCCGATATAAGTATCGGAACGTATCAAACAAGTATCTGTATCGAAAACGTGTCGGACACGATATTTTACCATTTTTAAAATATTCGGGACTTCATAGCTTGGGGAATTCACACACGCCAAAATACCGAGAAAATAAGAAAGATAAGGTGTTTGTACGTATGTGTACAATTCTATGAATAGAGACAACTAAAACTTATAGACATTAATGAATTTAAATTTCAATTATTTATATTTTAATTTCCTAAAATTTTCACCTGTAATTCAAGTATATCATTTGTTGAATTGAGAAATTGGAGGTAAATAATCCTATATTAGATTTTTATTTTTGTCAAATAATTTATGAAGTGTTTGAAGTTCGAATCTCAATTGCCTATGTATATAAGATTCTCTATACTAATTTAAATGAGCTAATTTAGCTTTTTTTTAAACAAAAAAACTTTTTTATCAAATAAATGTTAAATATCTTTTATGTCTCTCTCACACGTTCTAATTTTCAAATCCAATCGAATATTTTATAAACTTGTCTCTAGCCCAAATTAAACCCTCCTACATTAACAAGCAATTGAACTTTTCTTCATCACTTGTTTCCAAAAGTCAATGCTTCTCTGTTCTCTCCGTACTTAGTAGTATATTGCAAAGAAATCACATAGAAGTTCAAAAGCAATTCACCATACCCAAATATCCATCAATTTCTACCCTATAAAACCAATCAATTTCGTACCATAAAATTCATCAACCACAAAACCTCATCATTACATAAAAAATCAACCTCACAAACATGTGTTGCAGACCACACTGGTTCTGGTGCTTATATTGCACAATCTGTGGAGTTGTGTTCTTTTTCGTGATGTTCTCAGTCATCGTCTGGATAGTAATCTCCCCCACAAGTGTGAAATTCCACGTAACCGATGCTACTCTCTCCGAGTTCAACCTCACAAATAACAACAACACATTATATTACAATTTCAAACTAAACGTCACACTACGAAACCCCAACAACAACATCATAGTCTATGTTGGAACATTTGTGTGAATATGGAAAGAAATTGGAAGGTTGGAAGATTAAACACTAAGTAATTAAACTTGGATATAATATTGTGTGAATTGAAAAAAATAGAGTGTGGGGGTCCCACATAAAATTGATCACACATATTAGTAGTGTTTAAATTGTGATATTTAAATTTAAATACATGATAATGATAAAAATAATATTAACTATTATTTTTTTTTGGTTATCACTTCACATAATTTTAATTTATGTTTGTTGTGATAAGATTCAGAATCCAACTGAATTTCCTATATTTTCTTCATTAGTTTGTTTCATCAATTTTTGTGGATTTGTTTCTTTTGATCTTATCCATTAGAGTAACTGTTGCCGCAATTTTTGCTAAAACAGTTACAAAATCTCTATATAAATAGAGGACTCCACTCAGTTCAAAAATCACACCAAAGAGTTTCTATTGAGTTGTTGAGAACTCTTTCTCTCTTCTCCATACAAGAAAACAATGCATTATTGAGTGCCAAAAGGACTAAAATCTGTCAATAATGAAGCCATTATTGAGGGCCAAAATCCATCAGAAAAAGCTTCGTCGGTAACCGGTTATTGACGGCTCAAGACCCTCAATAATGCGTCTTCAGAACTTTAGGCATTATTGAGGGCCTGCAACCCTCAATATAATTCTGACAGCCTCCAGTTAATAATGGATTTCGAGATGAAATTGCTGACGGCCTGCAGCCGCCAATAATGTATCTTTATTTAAAAAAATAATTTAATTATTTAATCATTTAAAAAGCAGATTAAATCTGATTTTTAAATAATCAAATAATTAAATTATTTTTTAAAGTCAGAAATTGTTTTTTAAATAATATTTACTTTTTTAATAATTAATTTAATTATAAACTACTTTTTTAAAACTGCAAATTTTATTGTTTTTAACATCAAAATTTATTTATAACCACATACAAACATAAAAGTGAATTATGCCCAGGATTTGCAAATTCACCAAAACCAGCTGCTACACTTAATCAATAATTAACATTACTATAGTTAATCCTCCATGTTACAAAGGCCAATTACTACATCAGTAACATAATGGCTACCTATAAACAGGCCATTTGTCACCTAATTACAACCAGTCCAAACATAAGGACAATATACATATAACAAGCAGTCCAACACAAGGAACATTCGAATAGAACATAAAAATAAAATTGCTATTTGGAAATAACATACAAGGATTATTCCAAGGGTGCAAATCCTCAAAAGACAAAACACAATCCAAATAACACCAGCATCAACAGACATAAGAAAACCGCGATAAAAAACACGGGCAATTTGAAATTATTTACTAACCAAATGTTATGTGGCAGTACACTATTTCTGCATAGAAACTTAACAAAAATCCAATTCATCGCCCATGGACGAGTTAAAAGGAAACAATATTTATAAAGCAACGGTCACAAAATACAAAATGAAAACTCAAAACAGAAATTTCTGAAGTAGCTTGTAAAGCAGCATATCAATTCCTACCTACGGATCTCAGTTCTTCTTCACATTGGTAGCATTGATGATGTCAACGAACTCCGGCTTCAAGGAAGCACCACCAACCAAAAATCCTTCGACATCAAGCTGTGATGCCAATTCTTTGATGCTTCCTCCATTTACAAAACCTGCAGTTATTAAATTAAGTTAATTAAATAAGAAATTATTACTACAATGCCTCAAAACTCAGACAAAGTTGTTATTCTTTGACATCGAAAGCAACCGCATACACACAAACAGATAAAAACAGAAGTACCTCCATAGATGATTCTTACGGAGGCAAGAACTTCAGCACTCACGTTGTCGCGAACCCCTTTTCCTTAAATCAGCATGGATCTAAGCCAAACACCAACACAATTATCAAGAGATTGAGCAACTAGATAGCAGAAAGAACAAGATGTATCCAGCAGGCTAAATTGTTCACAAGAACATAGATATGAAAACCATGAAATTTTAAAAATAGCTATAAATCAATGATGTTATCAATGAAATATCGGTGCATACATCTTGAGCCTGAGCAGGAGTTGTAACCTTTCCTATTCCAATGGCCCAAACTGGTTCTGAGATGCCCTATGAAAGAAAAAACAAAATTATGATTATGGAAATACAAGAATTAGGTAGTGCCAATTAGGAAGACCACTCAAAACTAAGGAGAAACATTGAACTTATAATAATCATACATATGCTTCTTTATAACTTTAAATAAAAGAGACACATAAAAATAGTAAATCCATTGCTTATCCCATGAAACTCACAAAATGCACCAAAAATAAATTATCACAGTAGTCATACTAATATAGTTACAACTTCAATTATTCATGTCTCTGTGGTAATTACTGAAATTCACATGATTTTCAACACTGTGCAACTATCTTATTGAAGAAGAATATTGATGGATGAATAAAGAATGGTTCTAAACTTTCACCAAATTATTGTGCCAACTACCCTTGTACACTATGAAATTCAAACAAAATCAGTGGCATATGAATGTACTAATAATTTCAAAAGCATAGACAACAATACACTTGTTTGTGCTCCCTTTCTCTCTATACAATGGGGAAAAAAACCAGTAGCCAAACACTCAAGATCCATGACAATTATAAGAATCAAATTAACAAATTAGAAAAGCACATAACCATCAAAATGAAGGCTCATGTTCATATTCAATGTTCCACCACCATTGAAGATTCAATTGGCAAAATTTATAATTTTAGCTAAACTAACACAGAAACAAAAATTGTGAGGGGATTTACCCAACTAACAACTCAAAAACCCTAAAGAATCTAGGAATTAACAAATAGAAACACAACTAGAAACAAAATTTGCGAAAATAGAAAATAAGAAAATTAAAATTGAACCGTGCGAAATAGAGTTTTTGCGTTTTAGGGTTTATGCGTTTGAACTTCAATCAGCAAAAGACAAGCTCGATGTTGAATACGTTGTGGTTTCTGGTTGAATACGCGCTGGTGTCTGGTTGAATTCCTGGTGGTTTCTGCTCTTTGTTGGATTTTTGCGCGTTTGGGACGATTTGAAACGAGATTGAGAAAGATTTTTTGAACGAGAATGAGAGAACGATTTTTGAGTGAGAAGGATTTGGACGAAGGTGAGAGAATGAGAGGATGAAGCTGAGAGATTGAGAGGATGAAGCTGAGAAAAATCAGAAACATTTAGGGTTCTGCGCACGAGATTGAGGACGAAGAGAGGTTTTTGGGTGTACGCGTATACACTGTGATTTACCGATCAGTGGCGATGAAAGAATGGACGACGAGTTCAGCGACACAGGGGAGCTGTGCATTTAAGAGAAGAGAGAGCGATGGCGTGATTCTGTGATTCTGTAATATTGAGGGAAGAGAGCATGAGATCGATCTCATTCTCACGATAGGGTTTTGGAAAGAAGACATATCTGGGTAATTGGGATTTTGGTTATGAAACAATAAGTAATTCTATTTTACTTTTAATTAAAAGTTAAAAATATAAATTATATTATTTTTTTTGGTTTGCTTAAATATTTTGGTTTGTAAACTATAACTCTATAAGTATTATTTTTTTAAGCAAAAATATAATATTATTGTCATTATGAAAAATAGAATATGTATCGATAATTTGAGTGTGTAAAATTAATTTACACCGATAATATTCTTGGTACTCCGGTAGACCTTGATTAAAATCAATATTATTCCTTGATAAATTATTTAAATCCAATTGATATCTTTGAGTACCGGAAAAGTAACCTCGTGAACTACTAGGATGATTGCGGTGGTTGGATTGTTGAGGTTGGGAAGATGACGACTGTCTTGTATTATCATTCTGAGAGGTAAAAAGACCTTTGTGTTGCTCCCTGCCCCGCCGTAGCTGCTAGAAATGACAATTTACTCATACCCAATGGGTACCCAGAAAAATTACCCACAATGGGTAGGGTAAAAATCCGCATTTTGGGTATGGGCGTGGGTATGGGTAATTACCCATAAAATTGAGCGGGTATGGGTGCGGGTACGGATACCTTAGTACCCACCCCATATACCCACATAATATATTTTTATTTATTTTAATTTATATTATTATATAATAATATATATATAAATCAATTTTAAAAAATATAATATTATTATACTATAATACATTTTTAATAAAAAAAATTATTTATAACATATATAATGCAAATATGTCAAAGAGAAATGAACTTTAACATGACATTACTAATAATTTTGTTTATAATTTTGATGAATCAACATTAAAATCTTTGAAATTTTTTTAATTTATTAAAATGATATGATATTTTATAATTGATCAATTTATTTTTAGCAAAAATGCGGGTAACAGGTACGGGTATGGGTACTTAGATACCCACAGGGTATGGGCACGGGGACGAAAATTGTCACCCACGCGGGTATGGGTATGGGGATGGGTACGGGTATTTTTTCAAACTGCGGGTATGGGGATGGGGACTATAGTACCCTACTCATTGTCATCCCTAGTAGCTGCATCCCATTGAGCCTGGAAAAGTTATTGCACACGTTGTTTCATGCCTTGTTCCATTTCTTCTCGGAGTTCATTCCGAACTTCTTCCGGTATTTGGGCTTTGAGTCGTTAACACAACAGTCAATTCTCTTCACTCCGAAACCTAACTTTGCCACTAACTGTTTTGCTTCAAAATAACTTTTTGGCAAATCATCATGGTTGTCGATTGTTATATCCAACATCAATTTCGTGATCAAATCCATGACTAATTCTGGAACTAATGTGAGACTTTAAACCCAAAAGTCTAATGCACACTGCTAACTTTGAGTCTAGACAGCTTTCCAACAACGATTTATTCGCCTCTTTCAAAATATCAAAAAACCTTCTGGCTTCCTCATTTGGGCGTTGAACGTTAACATCAACGTCATATTCATCGTCATTCGGGTCGTCGGCGACTTTTGGAACATAATTCGGCACATTAAACCCAAGGGTATTCGTTATCATATCGTTCATCTCATTGAACGGATCATAATGTTGATAATTTGGTGGCATTACTAACGGCTCATGAATATCACTGCTTTAAGCACCTTAATTCACGGGTGCAACACTCGTCGACATTGACTCGCCATGACTTGACCAAACTCAATAATTAGGTTGAAATCCTTTATTATATAAATGAACCCTAATTTCATCTTCGCAGTGCATACCTGTATATCCACAAACTACACATGAACATCTAATTCCCCCTTCATGTATGACAGTGGAATTATGTTTTACGGTATTGATAAATATTTAAGCCCCTATTTTAAAAATCTCTTTAACTTGTTCTCTCTTTCCAGGATTATTCCTATCGTACATCCAACTACGGTCCATAAAGATCATATATGCGCAAGTTTAAATAATAATTATTATGTTAAAAAAGATTCAAATATTCTTTTTAAGTTAGAAAATATATACAACACAATATATAATTTAAAAAATATATTAATTTTTCGCCACTCTTTTAACTTTAAAGATTTTTCTTTACACAAAATTACTAACATTTCTCTATTCTTTACAATTATAATTTTTCTTAAATATTGTACTTCTTTATATATTTTTCTATAACATATTTGTCTTTTTATTAAATATTAAATTTTCTTTATGTTAAATTTTTTTTAATTAATATTCCTTTCAAGTTATAATATATATAGCAATAAAAAAGTTAACTTTTCTTTACTCTTTAATTTTAACTTTAAAGTTAAAATTAACTTTTCTTAAAACTAATATTTTTGTAAACAAAAGGTCTAACTTTTTTCTTAACAATTTTATTAACAATTTTTAGCAATTAAAAATTAAGATTTTTTCTATTGTTTTTTTTATAGAAAACACTAATTTTTGTTTTAGTAATATGTAATATTCTACTATTTTTAGTAATATATTATATTTGTACAGTTTTATTATTTATTTTAGTAATTTTTTGTCTACTGTTCTTTAAAAAAAACATTTTTGGACAAAAAAATTACTACTATTTTTCTCTACTGTTTTTTTTAATGCAATAGCTAATAAAAAAAATCAATTTTTGTCTTTAAGTTTCAATATTTTTAAGTATTATACTGAAAAGTGATAAAAATGTGAAAGATAAAAAAAATGAGAAGTGATGAAAATGTGAAAGATAGAAAAACAATTTAGAGAAATTTTAGATTGAGAAGAAGGAAAGTGTAGAAATGAAATAAATTGGAATATTATTATAGAGAGGATTGAAAATGTTACTGTGAATTTGGTCATGTTGAAAGCATTATTGAGGGCCATCAACACTCAATAATGACTTGTCAGAATTTTGCAAGTTTCACATCACCCCATATGCATTATTGAGGGTCATTAGCACCCAATAATAGCTAGTCAAATTTTTTTGAAACTGAAGACCACTTATTGACGGTCTTTATACACTATTGAGGGTTCTAAGCCTTCAATACATTATTGAGGGCCTAAAACCCTCAAAACTTTTCGTCAGTAATATCAAGTTTTCTTGTATTGAGGCCTCCAGCTTGTGTTGACGAGCTATTCTTCTTCTATCTCCTTTTTTTGTCCCTTCGGAAATAAGAGTGTTCTTAAGACCTTAGTCCCTATTCGGTATGTCCCTACGAAATAAAGAAAGGTCTTATAAACATAGTCCCTTGGATAATGTATGTCCCTTTAGAATAGAGAGTAATTTTAAGATCATAGTCCCTTTTGAAACAAGAATGTCCGTCGGAATTAAGAATGATCTTAATATTATATAAATATCATTTGAATATTTTTTCTATTTGAGGAGAAATTATAAAGTCGAAATGGTGGTATCACCATGTTTGAGTGGTCGTAGTACCATATTGATGGTTTGGAGAACTTAAAATTAGAATGGTGGTAACACCATATTTGAGTGGTCTCAACACCATAAAAGAGTGGTAACAATACCACATTAAAGTGGTTTCAGTATTAAAAGAGTGGTCTTAGTACCATATTGAAGGTGTAATTCTCGAACGGTTTCCTACGGTGCAGTAGTTAATCGCACAGTTGTAGCTGGACTTGTTTTATCCTGGAGGCGGCGTGGTTGATAGTCTACCTTGCACATTTTTGGGTAGTGCCACGAAACGTCTTAAAGAGAGCGACCTGGTCGTGACTCAATCTAGTAACAACTTCGGTAGATATTCTCTTTTAAAATAGAATTTGGAAATCCAAAATACAACAGTTTGGAAATCCAAAACCAACAATTTTAAGACGTTTTGAACTACTATATTTACCGAAGAAGTTACTTATTAAGGTTAAGTTGTCCCTAAATAGATTAAGGATAGATCAAACTATAAAAGTACATCATTCGACTGAAACAATGAAGTGATTGTTGTTATAACAACAACACTAAGAAATTCATATACGTAATGGTATCTAATTATCATTGATAATGATAAAACTGACAAGTTTGTTACAAAACATAAGGTTTGGACCGGAAAAAGAAAATGATGTGTGGTTACTACTATTTGTATGAAAATGAGAACATTGGAAAAACAAAATCAAAGAATGGACCAAATTGAAAAGAAATTTCATGAACTAGAAACGACAAATTTGTTCAAAATGTTTCATACAAAGCTATGAAAGAATCTGTGTTTCAGATTTCTATTAGATAAGACTGAGTTAACTCAAACTTAAAAAGAGACTATTGCACCATGCATTCTTGTTGGGAAAATATCGTGCCTTTGAAGCAATTGATTTTTAATTGAGTAACTTGGACTCAATTCGAACGTTATATGAATAGAAAATTTTATTTATTACGGTCAAGATATATGAACCAAAAGTTCATATAAATCAGTGTTTAGAGAATTGAATCACTAAACTTAATAAATTACGATATGTGCGAACTTGATGGCACATAAACTAGAAATGATAAAATTATATTTTATCATATTTATCGATGACCGTGAATTTTGAAAAATAAAATTGATATGTTTGGTATGTTCAATTTCAATAACGAAAATTGAAATTTATGTTGGATAGAGTACCTAAGTCTAAGAACAAAAATTCTAATTAAGAAATTTTGAAGAAAAGACAACACAACCTGTCTTATTTTTGAAATTGGGAAAGTCTGGACTATAAATGGATTCTAGACCCCAATAGAATTGAACTCACTAATAGAGTCTATGAATGTGTATTCATTGGCTATGCTATAAATAGTGGAGCATATAGGTTTTATGACCTAAATACCAAAGTGATCATAGAATAAAACGATGATGGTTTCTATGTAAATATCTACCCCTTTAAATAAAGAATAGTGGGGACACTAGTGGGAACACGACATTAGTGGGGGCAATATAAATTCCCTTTTAATAATTATGAAATAGTGGGGGCACTATATCTGATTACAATCAGTAATCAAAAATAGTTATGAAAACATCGTGCGAGATGTTATAGAACCTCGAAGAGGTAAGAAAGCAAGAATTGCTAAAGAGTATGAACTTGGTTTATACATTGGAAGAAGATCCATTAAGCCTCAAAGAAACTATATACTCATTAGATACTGAGTTATGGCAAGAAGCAATAAACGATGAAATGGATTTTCTAGATTCTAACGAAACATGACACTTGGTTGACTTGTCTCATAGTTGCAAACTAATCGGTCGTATTTTGATTTTGGAAAAGAACTAAAACCTGATGGTACCGTTGATGAATATAAGGCTCTCCTCGTAGTAAAAGGTTTTAGACAAAAACAAAAATATAGACTTCTTCGACAATAATTTGCAAGCCACTAGAATCATACCCATAAGAGTACTAGTCCCTTTAGCCACTGTTCATAACTCGATAGTACTCCAAATGGATGTGAATGTTCATTTGTTAATGGTGAACTAGAAGAAGAAATCTATATGAAACAAACCGAAAGTTTTGCGATTCATGAACAAGAGAACAAGATCTGTAAGTTAGATAATTCTTTGTGAGGTCTAAAATAAACTCTTAAGGAATGACATGAAAATCTTGACATTCCAATGCTATATGAGTATATAGTGAATGAAAGTGACAAATGTATTTACAACAAGTTGGAAATAATATTTGCACGATCATATGTCTTTATGAAGACGACTTGCTCATATTTGGTTTAAAGATTCATGTTATGAATTATATGAAATCATTGTTTATCAACAACATTGATAAGAAAAACCCATATCAAGTTGAAGTAATTCTTGGTTTCAAGATTACTAGATCGGAAAATAAAACTTTTCTGATAAATGTCACAAAGTTGAGAATTTCTTAAAGAAATGTAATTATTTGAATGTAAACCTGAAAGCACACCTTATGATCCAAATGCAAAACTTTTCAAGAACATTTGAGATGGTGTTAGACAAACAAAAATATGCGAGCATCATTGGAAATATTTAGATATGTCATTGAATGTATTAGACTCGACGTTGGCCACGTCGTGAGACTCTTATTCAAGTTTACAAATAGACTGATGAGAAGCATTGCCATGCTATTGAAAGAGTCATAAGGTGCCTCAAGAAGATTATGACTCTAGAATTACATTATAAGAAGTATCATATTGTACTTGAATGGAACAAGATACAAATGAGAAGTATCTTATCGTACTTGAATGGTACAAGATACAAAATAGAACATCCTTCAGATAAGTCTTATAGCGACCAGTGACTGCACATTGAGCATCACTGGAGGAGTTGTCTATTAAAACAAATGATATTAACTCAGTCCATTATGGAATGAATCTGAGATGAGAACACTAGAGAAAACTAGTGAAGAAGCAAGTTCAGAAAATGACTGCTTGTTGAGATCCCCTTGTGGATATAACCGTTGCCAGAAGTGTTAATTGTGATAGTACTGCAGCTATTACAAAAGTTAAGAATCTCTACTACAATGACAAGAGACGATTATTAAGGCACGAACACATAAAGTATTAGAGAGCTAGCTACTCTCAAAAGGAACGGTTAAGTATATCATGTACGTACTGATAAATAATTAGTTAATCCTTTGACGAAAGGACTAACAAGACAGAAAGTCTTAAATACATCTATTAAGATGGGACTAATGCCTATAGCTCACTAGTGATGGTAACCCGACCTAACTGACTGGAGATCCCAAGAAATAGGTTCAATGGGTAATAACAAGTCATAAAGTGATAGAACATGTTATGAAAGAAAATAAAGAAAGCATGATTCCTGCAGCGAATAGAGGATGAGATAATAGAAACTCTTAATGAGATTTATACTCCATATGGAGTGGAGTACACAGCTACAGGAGTACTCTTGATAGACTCACCTATGCGAATGTGGAACTGAGGCCGGTTCCTATGGAATTTGGGGCAGAATACCTAGAGCGTTCGTTAAAACTGGGATACACGTGCAGGGCCATAAATGCACGGGCTTTTTGAATACACCTTAAGAAAAGGTTGTGTGTGGGTTCTATGTCTGAGATTGAGTTCAATGCTACGTGCAACTCTTGTTAATCGGAATTTTACCCGCTATGCAAAGGTTCAAGTTGTTGGCGACACCTTTGTTTATTAGCAACCTTATAGAAACGTGTTGGCGTTATTATTGAAACCATTTTTTAAATTCAAGTGGGGGATTGTTGGAACATTTGTGTGAATATGGAAAGAAATTGGAAGGTTGGAAGATTAAACACTAAGTAATTAAACTTGGATATAATATTGTGTGAATTGAAAAAAATAGAGTGGGGGGGTCCCACATAAAATTGATCACACATATTAGTAGTGTTTAAATTGTGATATTTAAATTTAAATACATGATAATGATAAAAATAATATTAACTATTATTTTTTTTTGGTTATCACTTCACATAATTTTAATTTATGTTTGTTGTGATAAGATTCAGAATCCAACTGAATTTCCTATATTTTCTTCATTAGTTTGTTTCATCAATTTTTGTGGATTTGTTTCTTTTGATCTTATCCATTAGAGTAACTGTTGCCGCAATTTTTGCTAAAACAGTTACAAAATCTCTATATAAATAGAGGACTCCACTCAGTTCAAAAATCACACCAAAGAGTTTCTATTGAGTTGTCGAGAACTCTTTCTCTCTTCTCCCTCCAGCTTGTGTTGACGAGCTATTCTTCTTCTATCTCATTTTTCTGTCCCTTCGGAAATAAGAGTGTTCTTAAGACCTTAGTCCCTATTCGGTATGTCCCTACGAAATAAAGAAAGGTCTTATAAACATAGTCCCTTGGATAATGTATGTCCCTTTAGAATAGAGAGTGATTTTAAGATCATAGTCCCTTTTGAAACAAGAATGTCCGTCGGAATTAAGAATGATCTTAATATTATATAAATATCATTTGAATATTTTTTCTATTTGAGGAGAAATTATAAAGTCGAAATGGTGGTATCACCATGTTTGAGTGGTCGTAGTACCATATTGATGGTTTGGAGAACTTAAAATTAGAATGGTGGTAACACCATATTTGAGTGGTCTCAACACCATAAAAGAGTGGTAACAATACCACATTAAAGTGGTTTCAGTATTAAAAGAGTGGTCTTAATACCATATTGAAGGTGTAATTCTCGAACGGTTTCCTACGGTGCAGTAGTTAATCGCACAGTTGTAGCTGGGCTTGTTTTATCCTGGAGGCGGCGTGGTTGATAGTCTACCTTGCACATTTTTGGGTAGTGCCACAAAACGTCTTAAAGAGAGCGACCTGGTCGTGACTCAACCTAGTAACAACTTCGGTAGATATTCTCTTTTAAAATAGAATTTGGAAATCCAAAATACAACAGTTTGGAAATCCAAAACCAACAGTCTATTATCGAAGAATCACCGCAATTGCTTGGTACAAAGACAATGATTTTAGTTATTTCAGTTTGACACCATTTGACCAAGGACATAAGAATACTACTTTTCTTGGACCTATAGAGTTTAAAGGGAATACACGGTTCAAAGTTGGACGTAAACAACTTGACGAATATTTTGAAGAGACGCGTCTTGGGGTTTATAATGATTTGGCTGTTGATTTTGATGTTCGAATTAGAGCTAAATTTGGAAGCTTTTATAAAACTGGTCGCTTTAATCCACCGGTTGTGCAGTGTCGTCGATTGAGAGTTCCTTTAGTTTCGTCGAAAGGAACTAACTCATCATCAACATTTTCTTTTAGTGACAGAAGATGTAGTAGTGGTTCTTTCTTTACAGATCGTGATGCAGATGCAAGAGCTTAATATATATAACAATGTAAATTTGTATCTGTCAAAAGAAAAAACCAATGTGAATTTGTATGTATATGCTTTTTTTTACTTTAATCCATTACCCGTAATGTAAATGTATTGTGTTGCATATAAAAAAAATTCTGTGACTCTCTGTTTCACAAATATACAAATAGTTATTGTGTTTATTCTCTTTATTTCATATTTAAATTATTTTTTTTGACAAAATTTCTTATTTAATTTTTATCCACTAAAAAAACGTATACCTTGCAGAAATTCAAAAAAATTGGTATTTTTGGGTTAGTTTACGGTAAAATTGAGATTTTATGGATTAGTTTAAGATAAAATTGAAATTTTATTGTTCAAAATTAAGACTTTTTGTGTAAAATTGAGATTTTTGTTTAAGGCTGAAATTTGACCAAAATTTTATAAATTTTCTAGCTACGTCACCGAGTTTAAGTGAAGAAATGATAAATAGGGTTGTATTGCTAGAGAATTGGACGTTCCTATCAAAATGCATGATAACTCTTTTTTTAGGCTTAAACATCATTTTCGTCCCTGTAAGTTCATAAATTTATGGTTTTAGTCCATGTATCTTTTTTTGTTGCAAATTAGTCCTTACATGTGCAAATCTTTTTTATTTTAATCCTTAAAGCTAAAATCCACAGGAAAATCTGCAGGAAAATTCGTTGGTTTCCTACGGATTTTCCTGCGGATTTTAGTTTTAAGGGACTAAAACCAAAATATTTGAACATACAAGGACTAATTTGCAACAAAAAAAATACAGGAATTAAAACAAAAAAATCGCGAACTTACAAGAACGAAAATGATGATTAAGCTTTTTTTATAATCAAACAAACTTAACTCATATATCATTAATCAAAATAAGTTTTACACAAGGAGGAACCGACTCAAAGATACGAAGACTAGCTCATGAAATTGCTGCCCTCCCTTACTAAGATGAGTTAACTTGGGTGACAACCATACATAATGTCTGATAACTTAAATCTTTCTTAATAAGAAAAAAACCCCTAAGATGAGTTAACTTGGGTTAGTGCAACAAATGGAATCACAACAAGAAGGACATGGCATACCTTTTTCTTGGATTTCTACCCTAAAATGTTGCTACTTATGTGGTTGTCGGATCGCCATAATTATCTTTATTGAGATGTCATTTTGATCAATTTAACCATAGACCAAGGATATTAGTTATTTAATAAATCTAAAAAGTAGAAATTTGTTTATAATTAAGGCTGAATGAAGTAAATTCTAAAAACTCTTATTTTTATTTTTAACTTTGATAACTTATATATTTTTTTTAAAAAAAACTTCAATAGTTTCTAAAACTTAAAAAAAAGGTCAGACAATATCTAAGTCATTATTATGAGTTGAGAAATAGAAGTGGAATGAATCATTTTCCTTATTGAATGGAGTGTGTTACATGAGTTTATATAGAGATAGTGTTGGTACATGTGTTCTTATTCTGCACTAGCTCTAGATTACAATAGTTATTAACACAAGTAACTGACTCTAACTTCCTTACAAAAGGGCTAACTAACTATAAAAGCTTCTGGAAAATGTCTTGGTGTAATATCCTCACTCAAGTTGGAGGTTGGTAAATATCAACCATCCCCAACTTGGATAATAGTGTGTTGAATGGTTGTGGAAGTAACGGTTTTGTAAAGAAGTCAGCAGTTTGGTTCTTAGACATGACAGGCAGCAACTTCATCAACCCTCCTTTAAGCTTCTCTCTTACTATATGGCAGTCTATTTCGAGATGCTTCGTACGTTCGTGAAATACGAGGTTGGCAGCAATATGTAAGGCGCTCTGATTATCGCAATAACGAACAGGCAGTTTAGTACATTGCACTTTCAAATCTTTGAACAGATACATCAACCACTGAAGCTCATAAGTTGCTGCTGCAAGGGCTCTATACTCTGCCTCAGAAGATGATTTAGACATGGTCAATTTCTTCTTAGTTCTCCAAGAGATCAGTGACTTGCCCAAGAAGAAACATTGACCTGATACTGATCTTCTAGTGTCAATACACCTTACCCAGTCAGCATCAGAATATCCCTGTAACTGCAATGCTGAATCTCTAGGAAAAAATATACCACGATGATGACAGGAATTTCTATGGTATTTTTAGCAGTAGTATTATTAGTAGTAAAATGACCAAGACAGACCCAAATACGAAGGAAAACCTACAAAAGCAGGAAAAAACATCAAGACAAGGTCCAAGATGCAAAAAGACAAGAAAAAGACCAAAAAGTGAAGAAATTAAGCATTCCATCGCACCACGATGGCTTCCATCGTGCCACGATGGAAGCTGTTGGTTCGCCAAGGAAACAGAAGAAATAAATCTGCAAAATATCTGTTCATCGCAGCACGATGTGTGCCATCGCAGCACGATGGAGTAACTTGGCACCCAAGCTGATGAAATGCACAGGATCAGTTATAAAATTGAACTGAATCTTCACATCTTACTGCGATGTAGCCATCGCAGCATGATGCCTTGCCGAGGCCCATTACGAAAACTATATATAGAGCCTCTCATTCATTGTTTTATTCATTCAGAAATAGTAGAACATTATCTACTATAAGGAGAGGTTCAGAGGAGCTCTATTGGGCATAGTTTTCTCCCCTTACGGGAAAACTAACTCTGCAAGATATGTTTTCTTTAGGATTTTATGTTTAAGTTATAATTTCTTTATTGTAATTTAAATATGTAGTCTTTTGTAATAGTATGCCTTAGGTTGTGGTGGAGAAGATGAACTCCCCTATGAATATTTGGAGTCTGTGATTGAGTCTAAGTTATAATAAATGATATACAATATTATGTTTGTTATTTACTTTCTTGCACTTTAATAACATATTCTCGTAATCTGGCCTGATAAGCGGGAGCGCCCATAGAATTGATATTAGGTCTTAACTTAATATGGTCTGGAACTAGTAGTAAATAATGCTAGGTGTATAGAGACGGTAACATCCTGAACTAGTCGTGAATTGAGCGGTTAGAGGAGGAATCTTGAACTAGGTGTGAGTTGAGCACTTAGAAGATGAGCAGCCTGATACTAGAATCTAGAGGTTAATTGGTGAAGATAATAATGCATGTATATAAACAACTCACTTAGTAATTAGGATATGTGACACAACGAGGTCATGCTCAGTCCTGCTAGGCTCAGGAGGCATCAATAGTAGCAAATCGGACAAATGTCCACAAGAGTCCATGTTCAACGTTTTCACTCTCTCACATTTGTGTTTTTCGCTCATAATTGAAAGGGTTATCTCTCAATCATCGTGCAACCTGTCATTTTACCATAGGCTTGCAAGAACTCTAAGCAACCAGTCAAAATTCAATACACATGCATTATTGGAGGTCTTTTCAGGGTTATAACGTGACTTAGGTCAAGGTAGGACATTTTTGGGAATAGTAGGCTAAACATTGGAGTTAAGTTCTACTTTGTTGTTCCTTTTTGTGTACGCAACCTTTGTTCCTTAGGGTGCCTTTTTGTGTTGGTATCGGATGTTAAAAACCGGATGTGTCTTTGTATGGTTCTTTTTTAGGGAATATTTTATGTTTTCCCTTCTCTTTTTCATTTTTGTTTTCTTTTTGTAGTGATAGTTCTCCGTATACCCACCCTAAACTTAAACGTTGCTAGTTCCATGAGCACCCCCAAACTTAATTGTTGCCAAGACTTTTGAGAACTATTACCTTAACTCCAAAGAGGGTAATTTCAATGTTTTTCTGGTCTATAGGCTTGTATCGTGGTTTCTCACCGAAAAAAAGGGATAATTATTATTTTTTACGGCTCAAAATTGCCTAGAAAAGGATATAATAATATAAAGGGTGGCTTGAAAAGGCTCTGGGTTATAACAAATGATTGCCTCAATGCATATAATATCAAATTAACCGGTCAACAGAGAATTAGAGCAAGTTTTAGAAAATAAACAAGTGCACGGTACTCTCACAGTAAATCGAAAGAAAGTGGTAATATCATTTGGAAATATTTGGCTCACATCCTCACATGGCTTAGGTATCTGAAAATTTAACACTTGTCTCAAGGACATCAGCTTCATCACTCGTCTCTTTGTCTCCCGAACTTCACACTTCAGAGCAATCACCTTTGGTTTTTGTATGAAGGTGTGAAACTCGTCTCATCAGAATTTATAACTCACTTTGCCGCAATCTTACCTATAACAATTTATCATGCACTAGATAATAAACAGCAAACAGTTATTCAATTTTTTGTAAGTTTGAATAAGGGTTGTTTACAGATGAAAATGACATGCGGAATTCTATGCATACTTTATTGAATTGAAAATACTTAATTGAAATTACTGAAATGAAAATACTGAAATTTAAAATACTCATCCTTGGGTTGCCTCCCAAACAGCACTTGTTTAGCCTCTCATTAGCTTGAGGCATTTCCCCCATTACAGAGGATAGGTTCGCATGTCTCTTTCTTCCGTAGGAGCCTTCGCCTTAACTCCTCCCTCTTTCTTGTTACTTCTCTCATACTTCTCTGGGTCCTGTTTTTTTTGAAGGTGGCATAGCAGAGTCGTCCATCATCATCTGTAGGTACTGTTTTTATAATGGACTTCCCTTTGCCTCTTGGTGGATGTTCTTTCTCAGCTTTGACCCAGTTATTCTTTCTTTCTTCAGCAGCAGGCTTCTTCAGAGGTGGCGTATTAACCCCAAACTTAGATCTTTTGGCCACTTTTCGGTATCTACCCCATGCTTTGACCCATGTTGCTCGAACATCTACCTCATTAGTTAGCCTCTTCAATTGATTGGTCAGTTCTTCGGGTTCCTCCTCTTCCTGAGCTGTCTCTAATTCTAGCTGCACCATTTCATTCTCCAGCTCTTCTATCTCTATCTTTACCTGTACTTCTTGAGTTGGAGTCGGTGGTGTAGCTTCTCTATTCTTCCATTCAAGCATGAAGCACTTATCTTTCCCTGCATTAGAAGTTTTAACAGTTATTGACTTACCTCCACTCCTTAGCGTTATCTCCCCAAGGTCCATATCAATGAGTGCCTACTGAATGTATGGATGATTGATTAGCTAATACAAGTTCCAAGCTGTTCCTACAATAGGTAATGCTAGCTTGAACTTATCTGCCAAGGATAATGGTATTACGTTCACACTTGAACCAAAATTACATAGTGCATTAACTCCTGCTCTCCAAATTTGACAGATTATGGTGACACTACCAGGATCTTCCTTCTTGGGTGGCAGTTGCAATCTCTTTGCTAAGCTTTATGTGAACTCGCAATCAGCATCCTCCTTATGGTGCTTGTGCTTTTTTTATTTCAACGCATTACACTCTTCAACGCATTACACTCTTAGAGCTTCTACTTCTTCGTCTTGAGTGTAGTCTTCCACAAAGACCTTGCCGGATATGTGCAACCATTCACGAACCACGTGTTGCTGGTATTCTATCTTCCGGGTCCTTTTGGCTGAGTATGGTCTCTTTACATAGAACTTGGACTTTGGTGCCAACCTCATCCACTTTTTTATCCACTTGAAATGTTCTTTCCACTTGTTATCTAAAGGTATCGTGGTGGGTTTCCAACTTTCTTCTTTGAATGGTTTTGAGATGTCAGTGAAGTTGTCCCCTTCAGATTCCATTTGTATATCTGTCAGGTCATCCCAAAATATTCCTTCAGAACTGTTGTTGTCGTGAGGTGGTGTCCATTCTATTTCTTGCTTAATGCTGATCTTCCCGCAGTAGTCCCTACTTTGTTCGTCCCCCATGGCTTTGGTGGTAGGCTCCTCTTCTGTTTTGAGACTACTGAATGTTGCAAGCTTTTTGTGCTCGCCTTCTCTTCAAGAACGTTCTTTCGGGTTCATAGTCGTACTTCAACTCCATAATACCTGTTATCAAGCACAACAAATGAATACCTTCAGTACCACTGGAAAATTAATTGGTAAAACTATTTTTGGTTTGTCTCATGTGTCTTTGTCACTATGAAAAATTCCAAGGTAAGTGAGGTGGATCACAACGGATCGCTCGAAGACCTTGACTTATCCTTAGCCAGAATTTTCACAGATCAAAATCCACAATCATCAACAAGATTTTTTGTTTTTTTGTTTTTTTTTTTTTTATTTTTGAATTTTTTTGACAAACTTAAATAAATCTACTAAGGCTTTGTAAACACGATCCCCGGCAACTACGCCAAAAACTTGACTACGGTCTGGCAAGTGCATCAGTCTGTCGTCGAGTAATAATTCACACTCTACGAGTAGAATGAGTTCGTATCCACATGGATCGTACCACAGCTTCACTAGCGTCATCTAAGTTTGTGATAGTTTGCATTCGCTTTGGGTTTTGGAAAAAGGTTTTATGAAAAGTAGCGTAATGCTTTGTAGAAATATAAATGTGGAATGTATAAATAATATAGATTCGAGATATGTAGAGGCTAGGTATGGTGGTTGGACTCCCTCCCTTCTTCATATTTGGCATGATCGGTATATAACATAGTTACTTAAATTATGTCGGCAGTGAAATATCCTTGTTGTATTAATACCTTACTATTACACTATGTCTATTAAAGTTTCCCTACTTTCATAACGAAGGTACCTAAGAGAGTCTAACCTCGATGTGTCACATACCCTAATTACTAAGTGAGTTGTTTATAAACATGCATTATGCTCTTCACCAATTAACCTCTAGATCCTAGTATTGGGCTGTTCATTTTCTAAGTGCTCAACTCACACCTAGTTCATGATTCCTCCTTTAACCGCTCATTCACGACTAGTTCAGGATATTACCGTCTCTATACACCTAACATTATTTACTACTAGTTCCGGGCCATATTAAGTAATAACCTCATATCAATTCTAAGTGCGCTCCCGCTTATCCGGCCAGATTACGAGAATACGTTATTAAGTGCAAGAAAGTAAATAACAAACACAATTACTAAATATCATTTATTATAACTTAGACTCAACCACAAACTCCAAATATTCATAGGGGACTTCATCTTCTCCACCACAACCTAAGGCATAAATTATAAAGACTACATATTTAAATTACAAAGAATTATAACCTAAATACAAAAGGCTAAAGAAAACATACCTTGTTGAGTTAGTTTTCCCGTAAGAGGAGAAAACTATGCCCAATAGAGCTCCTCTGAACCTCTCCTTATAGTAGAGAGTGTTCTACTATTTCTGAATGAATAAAACAATGAAAGGGAGGCTCTATTTATAGTTTTCGTAATGGGCCTCAGCAAGGCATCGCAGTACGATGAAGCCATCATGCTGCGATGTGAAGATTCAGTTGAAAATTATAACTGATCTTGTGCATTTCATCAGCTTGGGCGCCAAGTTACTCCATCGTGCTGCGATGGACAGATTTTCTTCAGATTTATTTCTGTTGTTTCATGGTGAGCAAGCATGCTTTCATCGTGGCACGATGGCACACATCGTACTGCGATGGAATGCTTATTTTCTTCACTTTTTGGGCTTTTTCTTGTCTTTTTGCATCTTGGACTCTGTCTTGATGCTTTTTCCTGCTTTTGTAGGTTTTCTTTCGTATTTGGGTCTGTCTTGGTCATTTTACAACTAATACGAACACTAAAAATGTCATAGAAATTCCTGTCATCACCCAGCGACAACCAATATGTTTTACATGTGGAGGCAAATCAACTAGATTCCAAGTGCCAGTTTTCTCAAGTGCAGTTAACTCAACATTCATGGCTTGGACCCAACAATCGAATTTACTAGCTTCAACATATGTTTTGGGCTTAATAAGAGTGGAAATAGACAAAGAAAAAACACGGTGAGCATTAGATAAATTAGAAAAAGACATATAATCAGTAATAGGATAGAAGCAAGATTTAGAGGCATGCTTGGGAGTAGTGGAAGTATGACATATATAATCCTGCAAATAAGAAGGTGGAGATGTAATTCTAGAAGAATGACAGGTAGGAAAAGGATTAGATTCAATAGGAGAAGAATTGATATGAGGGGTGATGACAGAAGGTAATCTCTTATTTGAAACATGGCCTAGTTTAAAATGCCATAAGGCAGACAAAGGAATAGTATTTGCATGATTAGCTACATTGTGAACAGAATTACAAATGGAATTTGAAGAAACTTGTGAAATAAGGAAAGCAGGATCAATATGCAATCTATAGAGTCCTTCTACTTGACTACCCAAACCAATCGTCCTCTTCGTTTTCAAATTCTGCAAAACACATTTAGAATCATAGAAATGGCAAGAGCAATGTAATGATTGACATAACTTGGAAACAGAAATCAAATTTAGATGGAAATCAGGGGAATATAGTACATGACTAAGACACAAGGTGGATGAAAATTGAACATTGCCAGCATAATTAACTGTAACTGAAGCACCATTAGGTAAGTTCACAAGTATAGGTTTAATTTTGTAATAGGAGCTAAAAAATTGGATTGAAGAACACACATGATCATTAGCACCAGAATCAATTATCCATATGTAATTTATGTGATGTAAAGATATTGAGTTTGTACAGACAATACATGAAGAGGACTCATTAGGTGAAGGACCATGAGTCAGAGATGAAGCAGAGATGTGGTTGGTGCTAGATGAAGGGACTGAAGAAGATGCTGCAGGTGGTAGATTCACTTGCTGAAGCAAAGCCATGAGTTGAGAGAATTGTGCTTGAGAGATATTGACATTAGAAGTAGAAGAAGAACCTTCACCAGTAGCACCATTCGAAGGTTGGATTTCACCACCCTCAGAACTAGAAGCATTCACAGTAGTCTTTCCCTTATTGAAGCTAGGGTGACCATGCTTCTGGTAGCAAAAATCAACTGTGTGACCAGTACGGTTACAGAAAGTGCACACACGAGGTGGATTCTTTGGAGTAGAAACAACTCCATTACCCTTGTTATTGCCTTTGTAAGCAGCATTAATGAGAGAATGAGAATCATCAAGATTGGGAACAGACTTGTGATTACTCTCATCTTGTATGACAAGAGAATACACCTTATTGATTGGTGGTAAATGATCCATGAGTAAAACTTGAGTTTTTACAACAAAAAAATGTTCATTCAAACCAGATAAGAATTGAATAACATGATCTTCACTATGATAGTCACGAACAAGCTGCATAGCAAGACAACGACATTGATGAACACATGTGCAAGCAGGTAGAGGGCGATGTGAGTTAAGCTCTTCCCAAAGAGATTTGAGCTCCATGAAGTAGTCAAGAACCGATTTCGATCCTTGTTTCAGAGTGTTGATTGAAGTACGTAGCGATGCAATTCGAACACGATCAGCTTTGGAAAACCTCTCATGAAGATCACGCCAAACATCGATAGCGTTTTCGTGAAAAACGATCGTAGCAGCAATCTGATCAGAAACAGAATTGATGAGCCAAGAGTGAATGAGATGGTTACAACGTTCCCAAGCATGACGACTCAAATCAAGAACCAGAGGAATTTTCAAAGAACCATCAACAAATCGAAGTTTATTCTTTGCACCGAGAGCATGTTGCATAGATCGATTCCATGCAAGGTAGTTAGATCCATCAAGCTTAGGTGAAACGACAACGGAATTAGGACCCTCGCTTGGGTGGACGTAAAAGATAGAATCAGCGTCGTTAGAAGCAATCACCGGAGCAATACGCGGAGGCATGGTGAGAGATCACAGATCGGATCGATGAGAAAAGAAGGAAGAACACAGAGAAAATGCAAGAAAATTGCAGGGAAAATGAGGAAAAGAGAAGGAAAAAAGCTAACATAATCGTAACAGAATATGTAACAAACTATTTTTCAGAGAGAAGAAACTGATACCATATTATGAGTTGAGAAATAGAAATGGAATGAATCATTTTTCTTATTGAATGAAGTGTGTTAGATGAGTTTATATAGAGGTAGTGTTGGTACATGTGTTCTTATTCTGCACTAGCTCTAGATTACAATAGTTATTAACACAAGTAACCGACTCTAACTTCCTTACTATAGGGCTAAATAACTATAGAAGCTTCTGGAAAATGTTTTGGTGTAATAGTCATGTTGTTGATAAAAGTTTATAAATAGTAATTTGTATGCAGATTGTAAAAAAAATAAAAAATTGTATGCGGAGATTTGACATTGAGATTGAGTTGCATTAATTTCAATTTTAGTGACTTGTTGAATTTACAGGCGCGAAAATACTAAGAAATAATGTGTGTGTATTTTTTTGACAAAAATAATGTGTACAGTATATTTTTGTTTCTCTAGGCTTCACAATCACAAGGATTACAATTATCCAATCATTTCCTCGAAATTAATGGAGTATATTTTTCAAAGAGAAAGGAATATTTTACATTGACATATTGAAAAGTGAAAATTAAATGAAATAATTGATTAATTTATGTGCAACTAGAAGTTTAATAAATTTTAAAATATCAGGTAATCGTTGATGAGGGTGGCATATTTATTTATTTATGGGATTATGGTAATGTGTAAAGTTGGAAATGAATCTATGAGAACTCGTCTCGGTCTGAGACTTGATAAGAAACTCAATTTATTAGAAAGTTCACGAACATCCCATTGGATTTAACTCATTTGTTGGAATTACATAATTCAAAAGTTTTTTTTTCAAAAGAAAGGTCAAAATAATCTTTAGAGAGAATAAAATTAAGAGAGAGATAGAGAGAAATGAGAAATACGTAGAAGGAAGTGAAGGAGAATCGAAATCCTAAAAGAAGGCTCTATGGTACACGTTGGACAATGTAATATTAAGTTTCTTGCAAAAAGTTCATATTATTTGCTAAACTTATCTCTAACCATTGAATTTGTTGTCTCATAAATCATAACTCATTACCAAAAGTCAATGAGCTTATATTCTCTCCGTAGTATATTGCAAGGAAATCACCTAGAAAATCAAAAGCAACACACCATACCCCAAAACTCATCCTCCAACCCTTTAAATACACAACATTGAACCATAAATTCATCAACTACAAAATCTCATCATAAAAAAAAATTCAAAAACCTAATCACCAATATGTGTTTCAGTTTTCGCTGCTTCATGTGCCTCTATTGCACAATCTACACGGTTATATTCTTCTTTGTGGCTTTCACAACCGTCCTTTGGATAGTAATCTCTCCATCAAGTGTGAAATTCCACATAACCGATGCTACTCTCACCGAGTTCAACATTACGAATAACAATACCTTATATTACAATTTCAAAGTCAATGTCACCGCACGAAACCCAAACAATAACATCATAGTCAATTATCGACAAATCACTGCAATTGCTTGGTACAAAGATAACGATTTTGGTTATGTGAGTTTGACACCCTTTGATCAAGGACACAAAAATACAACATTTCTCGGGCCAATTGTATTCAATGGGAGCTGTGCAATCAAACTTGGACATCAACAACTTGACGAGTATTTTCAAGAGACGCGTCTTGGAAATTATAATGATTTGGCTGTTGATTTCGATATTCAAATTAAAGCTAAATTTGGACGTTTTAAAAGTGGCCGGTTTAGTCCACCAATTGTGCAATGTCGTCGTTTGAGAGTTCCTTTGGTTTCAGCTTCCAATAGTACTCACTCATTATCATCATTTTCGTTTAGCGAAAGAAGATGTAGCAGTGGTTCTTTCTTTACGGATCGTAATGCAAATGCCGGAGCTTGATATCTATATAAAAATGTGAATTTGAAATTATTTTTTAATATTAATTACCTCAAATTCTACAATGTGTATGCACATATAATATAACTTTTGCTTAGAATAAAATTAATTTAGTGTTTTGTCAAAAAAATTAGTGTATTACAATTGTTTTATAATTTGTTATCGTTTATAAGTTGCATGGATACAATGTTTTTCTATTTCAGAATAAAAACAAATCTCTATCTCCCAAAATAAATAACATGTATATGGAGGTTTATTTTACAAAAATTCAAGATGTTAGAAATTTCATATATATATATATATATATATATATATATATCTATATATATATATATATATATATATATATATATGAGGAGGGATCCGTTGACTCCAGGAGTAAGTCTCCACTGTCTTACTCCGCTTAATAACTCGATATCGGCATTATATTTCTTCGATCCAACCGTTGAATTCAAAGATCTCATTGAGTAGATTAATTCTACAAATTTTTATAAAAATTCAAAATTGTTTGATACTTTTTATGAACACTTCAATTGAACGTACGAAAAACTTTTAGAAAAAACCGTTGAATTTCAATAGTCTAAAATACATAACTACATTTTTTGAATTTTTATAAAAATTTGTGGAGTTGATCTACTCAATGAGATCTTTGAATTCAACGGTTGGATCGAAGAAATATAATGCCGATATCGAGTTATTAAGCGGCGTAAGTCAATGGAAGACTTACTCCTGGAGTCAACGAATCCCTCCTATATATATATATATATATATATATATATATATATATATATATATATATATATATATATATATATGCTTTTGAAACACATAAAGATTAACGGTGTTCAATAAAAACGCATAAACCGTTATGTAACACACCGTTCCAATAAATAAAATAAATAATAATACTAGTAAATTAAAAATATAAAAAAATAAATATTAATAAATAAATAAACAAACAAACAAAGAAGGGTCTAGAATTAAAACCCACCGTATCTCATCCCACACTTTCTATTCTCTCACACTCCCTCTGTTCCTGAACCCTTCCTTTTCTTTTCCATTTCTCTTCTTTCTCTTTCTTTCAAACCATAAATTTTCTTCCACAATCAAACACCTACAAGAAAAATTAATCATCTAAGCTAAACTATTTTATAGTACAAGTGAGAATTGGTGGAATTTTGGGGTTAGGGTTAATACTCTAAGGAAGAATGTGAGTACCCATTCTGTAAAAGTTGCTGATTGAAACACCTTGAGGTAAATATATTATATATAACTCAGCAATCTATCTTTAGGTATATGTGATTTAGTTTAGAAATTCTATTGTTAGAGATTAAAGTAGAAACTAGAGGAATTATATGGTTAGATATGTTTAGTTAAACTCTAGAATAAGTTTCTAAATTTTGATAAACATTATGATATTCAGATTCGACAGTTGCTGCGTTTTCTGCTTCTCCGGGAGTCGTTGGAGAGCAAAACTAGCCGGTCTTCATAGTAGTGAGTTGATGATGATCATTATCACTTATTTTGAATATTATTATGAATTTATATGTTATTTACTTTATGTTGAAATACTTATTATAAATGATTTTGGGGAAACATGCCTTTTAAAAAATTTCATCATCTTCTTACATTATTTTAAAAATCATCGATATTGATATAAACTCTAGTTTGATTTGTTTATGATTGATAAATTAGTTTATTTAAATTTGAGACTTGATTGCGTATGTTTTCTACAAATTTCGATACATTATGGATTTTTTTATCAATATGTTTTGAGAATAATAATTGTGACTTTTTTCGCCGTTATTGAGAATAAACGTCTAGGTGCACCTAGTTATAAAATGTCGATTAGGGAGGATTAACCGTTAGATGGAGCTACCCCTATGGGAGAGGCCACCATTAGGAGGAGAGGGCTATCAACGAGTGTAGGCTCCCTAATTGAATACATATGTTTTTGAATCGTAGAGAAAAGGGCTATCCGTTAGATGGAGCCGCCACTAAGTGAGAGGCCACTCTTAGGAGGAAAGGGCTATCAACGAGATGGAGCCATCTCTCGATTCCCTCGTAACGAATTCTTTTTATTCGTTTGGATTTCTATACTTTTCTTATTTCAAACTAATGATTTTGATTGAGAACTATCTTTATTACATAGTTACTACTCTATAATAATTGCTACAAACTTTTTAATAAAATTGAATGCTCGTGCCTTTGTATGTTTCCCTTCTAGGTGGTGGTGGTCGTTATCTCTCACTAAGTCTTGTGACTTACCCCTTCTTCTTATATTTTTTTTCAGATTCCCAGTCAGCTGAGTAGCCGGTTTCTAGTGTATATAAAGCTTCATCCGTCTCACTCTTTTGGTAGGCCTCCTTGATGGAAGGCTATTTTGTATATGTATATGTTGAGTTGATCGAGTATCTGCAGCTATTTCGAGTCTAGAAATTTTTGTTTTGGAATGTATAAAGTTAAACATGTATTATTGAAACTCTTGCTGATAATGTATGTTGGAAACAGGATGTATTTTGGGTTTGGAAACGATGAAAATACAAGGGATACTCTGTCGAAATTTTTGTAGATATTATTTTGAAGTAAAAGTATCATTTTGCAATTTCCTTGTTTATTGTTGTTAAGTTGGTCATTATAGGCTTGCCGAACTAGTATCAGTTCGTGCGCCGGTCACGATATCAGGTTGGGTCGTGACAAAGTTGGTATCAGAGCTCCGGTTGTAGGTCCAAATAGCTGCAGACATAGAGTAATAATAGATGTTTGCTAGTAAATTGTGAACCGCGGCACCATTTACTCGCAAAAAGCTATTAGTGCTCTATGATAGTCTTCCTTGTCGTCTAAACTTGAAATTTCATGTGGTCCTTGATTTGTCTCACTTTCCTTGTCGTATTGTCCTCCATCTGATCAATGTTTTTTTTCATTAGGTAACGATGGCACCCAGAACTAGAAACTCTGCCGGAAGGGAAGCTTCTCATGAATCCATTGCTGAACCTCAAGGTCCTCCTCAAAGAGGCCGAGGTCGTGTTCGAGGTCGACGAGGAGTTAATGTTAGGGGTCGTGGAGCTAATGTAGGCGGGCGTGGCTCGCATGTAGAAGTTCTAAATGCCGAGGTGCCTAGAGGAAGGCGAGGAAATCCAGCCATTGAAGAATTTAATGCCGGTCTACAAGGATTACAACAGGTTGTGCAACAACTTGTTGGGATTGTGGGACAACAACAACAACAACAACAAGGTAATCAGGGACAACCAGTTGTTGGCGGCCATCAAGAGGTTAGACAGGGTGAGCAGCATGTGACACCTCAAACAAGGGGGATCGAGGTTACTTTAGCAGAATTCTTGAAGCATAGGCCCCCTACGTTTTTGGGGTCTGAAGCAAAAGAGGACCCGCAACGTTTCATTGACGGTCTAGAGAGGCTTTGGAGGGCATTATGATGTTCAGATATAAGGGCGGTGGAGTTGGCATCATTTCAGTTGGAGGGGGTGGCATATGATTGGTTTGATACTGTGACACGTGGAAGACAAGTCGGATCACCTCCGTTAGCATGGGGTGAGTTCTCTCGATTGTTCATGGCTCGTTTTCTTCCAGAAAGTGTTAAAGATGGTTTAGCTCATGAGTTTGAGCGATTGGAGCAAACTGAAGGAATGTCAGTTTCAGAGTATAGTGCTCGTTTTACACAGCTTTCGAGACATGCTCCCTACCACATCACTGAAGAGATGCGTATCAAAAAGTTCATAAGAGGATTGAGAGAATACTTATTTAGATCTGTGGTTGGTTCTCATTGTTCTACTTTTGCTGAGGTTTTGAGTCTGGCACTTCAGATTGAGCAGCGACAGAAGGATAAAGGAGGTAGTAAACAAGATTCCCGCAAGAAACAACGAGTGGAAGGATCATACAGTCATTACTCTAGTAGTGGTGGCGGTTCTATGTCTTGTTATCAAGGGCAACAAATGTCAGCATCTAAAAGGGGTGGTTTTGGTGGACAATCTTATGGCTCTGTGCAAAGTCGTAGGTCAGATCATATGACGTCAGCAGGGTCCACTTTTCCGCAGAGGCATTCTAGTGGTGCGGCTGAATTTTTTTTCAAAGATGGTAAAACATGCTTTCAATGTGGCCAAGAAGGTCACATCAAGAAGAATTGTCCAGCAATTATGACACAACAATCATCTAGTCATGCATCAGCCCCAGCAGCTTTAACGCCTTCCCAAGTTCCTTCTGCACCTACGCGGCAGATGGGAAATTCTTCTGTTCAGGGTGCGGGAACGTCTCAACATGAGGGTAGAAGATCTGGAGGTAAAGGACAAATGCAAGCAAGAAGAGGCCAGGCTCGGGTTTTTGCTTTGACTCGTCAGGATGCTCAGGCATCCAATGCAGTGGTTACAGGTATACTTTCTATTTGTTCCCAAGATGCCCATGTTTTGTTTGACCCGGGAGCCACACATTCTTTTGTATCTTTATGGTTTGCTCCTCGACTTGGTAAAAATTCATCTTCTCTTGACGAGACTTTAGTTGTGACTACACCTGCTGGTGATAAATTGTTTACTGAGTCTGTTTATAGTTCCTGTGATGTATCAATTGCGGGCCAAACATTATTTGCAGACCTAATAGTTATGAATATGGTAGATTTCGATGTGATTTTGGGTATGGACTGGTTGTCTTCCCATCATGCCACCTTAGACTGTTATAATAAGGTAGTGAAATTCGAGATACCTGGAAAACCGCCCTTCTCTTTTAAAGGCAAACACACATGGATGCCACACAATTTGATCTCAGCCTTGAGAGCTAACAAGTTAATAAGAAGAGGTTGTCGAGGGTATTTAGCTGTGATTAATGATCTTCAACAGGGTGAAGGCAACTTAGAAAATGTTCCCATAGCTTGTGAGTTCCCAGATGTTTTTCCTAAAGAACTTCCTGGATTACCACCTGATAGGGAAATTGAGTTCTCCATTGACTTGGTTCCCGACACTCAGCCCATATCTATACCCCCTTACCGAATGGCCCCAGCTGAGCTTAAAGAATTAAAAGAACAACTGCAAGATCTTCTTGACAAGGGCTTTATTCGTGCTAGCACTTCTCCATGGGGTGCACCTGTGTTGTTTGTGAAGAAGAAAGATGGATCCATGCGATTATGTATAGACTATAGACAATTGAACAAGGTGACGATAAAGAATAAATATCCTTTACCTCGCATTGACGAGTTATTCGATCAGCTCCAAGGAGCTCAGTGTTTTTCCAAAATTGACTTGCGGTCTGGGTATCACCAATTGAAGATTAAGAAGGATGATATACCAAAAACAGCTTTTCGCACACGCTATGGGCATTATGAATTTCTTGTTATATCTTTTGGGCTTACTAATGCTCCTGCAGCTTTTATGGATTTGATGAACCGGGTTTTTAAACCATTCTTGGATCAATTTGTGATTGTGTTCATAGATGACATTCTTATTTATTCCAAAAGTAAGGAAGAGCATGAGCAACATTTAAGAATTGTTTTGCAAACATTGAGGGAGAAACAATTATATGCCAAATTCTCGAAATGTGAATTTTGGCTAGACAGTGTGGCATTCCTAGGTCATGTCGTGTCTAAAAATGGAATAAGTGTTGACCCGAGCAAGGTTGAAGCAGTGCAGAATTGGCCCAGACCCACCACAGTAAAGGAAATACGAAGTTTTCTTGGTTAAGCTGGATATTATCGGCGTTTTGTGAAGGACTTCTCCAAGCTTGCTTTTCCAATGACTAGATTGACCCAAAAGAAAGTTGAGTTTCAATGGACTGATGCTTGTGAAGAGAGCTTCCAGAAACTAAAAGAGTGTTTGACTTCAGCACCTGTTTTGGCATTACCAACGAGCGGTGGAGGTTATGCAGTTTATTGTGATGCTTCTAGAGTTGGTCTTGGTTGTGTTCTTATGCAGCATGGTAAAGTGATCGCTTATGCATCGAGACAACTAAAAAAGCATGAACAGAACTACCCGACCCATGATTTGGAGATGGCTGCGGTGGTTTTTGCACTTAAAATTTGGAGGCATTATTTGTATGGTGAAACTTGTGAAATTTATACTGACCACAAGAGTCTTCAGTATATCTTTAAGCAGCGAGATTTAAATTTAAGACAAAGAAGGTGGATGGAACTCTTGAAAGATTATGATTGCACGATCTTGTATCATCCAGGAAAGGCAAATGTTGTTGCAGATGCTTTGAGTAGGAAATCCATGGGTAGTCTGGCTCATTTAGCAGAAAAGAAAAGACCTATAGTTAAAGAATTTCAAGAACTTGTTGAAAGTGGAGTTCAATTGGAGATTGATCCTTCAAAGGCATTGTTGGCTCATGTGCAAATTCGTTCCACCTTAGTTGATGATATCAAGGAGGCTCAAATTCAAGATTCGGACTTGGTGAAGTTAAGGGATGCGGTGCAAAATGGTAAAGCTTCAAACTTCTCAGTTGATTCTGATGGTGTTTTGTGGTTGAAGTCTCGATTATGTGTTCCAAATGTCGGTGAACTAAGGAGAAAAATATTGGAGGAGGCACATCATTCTTCTTATACTATTCATCCAGGTTCTAATAAGATGTATCAAGACTTGCGAGAATTTTATTGGTGGGAAGGAATGAAGAGAGATGTAGCCGATTTTGTCTCTAGGTGTTTGGTGTGCCAACAAGTAAAGGCTGAGCACCAAAAGCCTGCTGGATTGCTTCAACCTGTTGAAATACCGGAGTGGAAGTGGGAAGGCATTGCTATGGATTTTGTCACAGGTTTACCACGAACTCAGAAGGGTTATGACTCTGTGTGGGTAATTATAGACCGATTGACCAAGTCTGCACATTTCTTGCCCGTGAAGACAACCTATACTGCATCTCAATATGCTAAATTGTATTTAGAGGAGATTGTCTCTTTACATGGTGTGCCTATGTCTATTATCTCAGATCGTGGAGCTCAGTTTACTGCTCAGTTCTGGAAATCTTTTCAAGCTGCATTGGAACCTGTTTGAATCTTAGTACGGCTTTTCATCCTCAAACTGATGGTCAATCTGAGAGGACTATACAAATTCTAGAAGATATGCTCCGAGCTTGTGTTCTTGATTTTGGAGGAAGTTGGGATCGATATTTGCCAATGATGGAATTTGCGTATAACAATAGCTACCAATCTAGTATCCAAATGGCTCCTTTTGAGGCATTGTATGGCAGACGGTGTAGGTCTCCAATAGGATGGTTTGAAGTTGGAGAAGCTAAACTAGTGGGTCCAGAGTTAATTCAAGATGCCATTGAAAAAGTTAAATTGATCCGGGATCGTTTAATGACGGCTCAAAGTAGGCAAAAGTCTTATTCTGACAAGAGGCGTCGTCCTTTAGAATTCACAGTGGGAGATCATGTATTTTTACGTGTTTCTCCAATGAAAGGAGTTTTGCGGTTTGGCAAAAAGGGTAAGTTAAGTCCACGGTTCATTGGGCCGTTTGAGATTTTGGAGAGAGTCGGTCCTGTAGCTTATCGGTTAGCACTTCCACCGGATCTGTCGGGAGTTCATCCAGTCTTTCATATTTCAATGCTTCGAAAGTACCTTTATGATCCCTCACATGTTATTAGCAATGAAGATGTTCAATTAGATGAGAATTTGTCATACACCGAACATCCCGTAGCAATCATAGATAAGGAGGTTGAACGATTACGTTCAAAGGATATTGTTTCGGTGAAGGTTCTATGGAAAGGACCGTCTGGAGAAGAAGCAACATGGGAGTCCGAAGAAGTCATGCGTACAAAGTATCCACAATTATTTCAAAATCAAGGTTAGTAATATAAATTCGAGGACGAATTTTTTTTAGGGGGAAAGAATGTAACACACCGTTCCAATAAATAAAATAAATAATAATACTAGTAAATTAAAAATATAAAAAAATAAATATTAATAAATAAATAAACAAACAAACAAAGAAGGGTCTAGAATTAAAACCCACCGTATCGCATCCCACACTTTCTATTCTCTCACACTCCGTCTGTTTCTGAACCCTTCCTTTTCTTTTCCATTTCTCTTCTTTCTCTTTCTTTCAAACCATAAATTTTCTTCCACAATCAAACACCTACAAGAAAAATTAATCATCTAAGCTAAACTATTTTATAGTACAAGTGAGAATTGGTGGAATTTTGGGGTTAGGGTTAATACTCTAAGGAAGAATGTGAGTACCCATTCTGTAAAAGTTGCTGATTGAAACACCTTGAGGTAAATATATTATATATAACTCAGCAATCTATCTTTAGGTATATGTGATTTAGTTTAGAAATTCTATTGTTAGAGATTAAAGTAGAAACTAGAGGAATTATATGGTTAGATATGTTTAGTTAAACTCTAGAATAAGTTTCTAAATTTTGATAAACATTATGATATTCAGATTCGACAGTTGCTGCGTTTTCTGCTTCTCCGGGAGTCGTTGGAGAGCAAAACTAGCCGGTCTTCATAGTAGTGAGTTGATGATGATCATTATCACTTATTTTGAATATTATTATGAATTTATATGTTATTTACTTTATGTTGAAATACTTATTATAAATGATTTTGGGGAAACATGCCTTTTAAAAAATTTCATCATCTTCTTACATTATTTTAAAAATCATCGATATTGATATAAACTCTATTTTGATTTGTTTATGATTGATAAATTAGTTTATTTAAATTTGAGACTTGATTGCGTATGTTTTCTACAAATTTCGATACATTATGGATTTTTTTATCAATATGTTTTGAGAATAATAATTGTGACTTTTTTCGCCGTTATTGAGAATAAACGTCTAGGTGCACCTAGTTATAAAATGTCGATTAGGGAGGATTAACCGTTAGATGGAGCTACCCCTATGGGAGAGGCCACCATTAGGAGGAGAGGGCTATCAACGAGTGTAGGCTCCCTAATTGAATACATATGTTTTTGAATCGTAGAGAAAAGGGCTATCCGTTAGATGGAGCCGCCACTAAGTGAGAGGCCACTCTTAGGAGGAAAGGGCTATCAACGAGATGGAGCCATCTCTCGATTCCCTCGTAACGAATTCTTTTTATTCGTTTGGATTTCTATACTTTTCTTATTTCAAACTAATGATTTTGATTGAGAACTATCTTTATTACATAGTTACTACTCTATAATAATTGCTACAAACTTTTTAATAAAATCGAATGCTCGTGCCTTTGTATGTTTCCCTTCTAGGTGGTGGTGGTCGTTATCTCTCACTAAGTCTTGTGACTTACCCCTTCTTCTTATTTTTTTTTCAGATTCCCAGTCAGCTGAGTAGCCGGTTTCTAGTGTATATAAAGCTTCATCCGTCTCACTCTTTTGGTAGGCCTCCTTGATGGAAGGCTATTTTGTATATGTATATGTTGAGTTGATCGAGTATCTGCAGCTATTTCGAGTCTAGAAATTTTTGTTTTGGAATGTATAAAGTTAAACATGTATTATTGAAACTCTTGCTGATAATGTATGTTGGAAACAGGATGTATTTTGGGTTTGGAAACGATGAAAATACAAGGGATACTCTGTCGAAATTTTTGTAGATATTATTTTGAAGTAAAAGTATCATTTTGCAATTTCCTTGTTTATTGTTGTTAAGTTGGTCATTATAGGCTTGCCGAACTAGTATCAGTTCGTGCGCCGGTCACGATATCAGGTTGGGTCGTGACACGTTAATCTTTATGTGTTTCAATAACATATCAAACGATATTAGATTTTTGTAAAACTCAACATAGATGATCTATATGATATAATCTTCTAATCCAACAGTAAATTTTGTAAAATTTGAATTCGTTAATGCGTTATTGAGCTGTGTAACATTACTCAAGTGTTACACCGATGTAATTTAATCTCTCCCTATATATATAATCACAATTATAACTTTTTCATCATCCACTACTTCATTTAATGTGAATTCAACTCTAGTTTCAGTCGGATACATATATGCGGACGTTTGACATTGAGTTGCATTAATTAATTTCAATTTTGGTGACTTGGAGATTTACACACGCCGAAATAAGAAATGATAATGTGTTTGCTCAAATAGAAAATAAGTGGTAATCTTGAACCAAAAAAAAAGTGGTAATGTATGTGTAGTGAGTAGTATTATTGTTTCTATATATCTTGATGTGGGAAAAATGATTTTTTCAATTGTTTATTTCTTTCGATCTCATATATAAGCAAATTTATAAATAAAAAAATATTTTTTTACAAAAAAATGTCTAAATGCATTTAAGTCATATATTTTTCTAATTTTACCCATATTTCTTGACTTGGAAACCGTTACAAATATGAGAATATAAAAAAAGTAAAATATATTTGGAAAAGTGACATTTATTGTAATGATTAGAGGTTAATTTTGCTTATATTTAAAACTTTCAAATTTTTTTGTTTTGTTATTTATATATGAGATCAGAGAGAATATATATTTGGAGAGAGACCATTTGAAATCTGCAATATTTTTTTTAATAATTTATTATTTTTCAATCTAAAGGCTTAGATCGATTTAACTGTATGATAGGAATCTACTCTTTTGACGCCGGCATACAGACTAGCCAATCACTTCTCTCTCAATTTCAAACTAGTTTTCAAAGAAAGAGGAATGTTTGGCATTGACATGCATATGGCTTTTGAAAAGTCAAAAACAAAATAATTGATTAATTTTGTGCAACTAGCTAGTAGGTTGTGAAATGCACAAAAATAACGAAATGGTTTCATCATATTCACAAGATAAGAGGAGTTAGAAGGATCCATTGACAACCAAACCAATGTTAAACCAAACATGATAACAATTAACAAATATCTTCAATACAAAATTGTGACATAAATATTTGTAAATAAAAATAGACATCAATGACATTAATATCGTGAATGTATTTGAGGGACAAACTGATTTAACAACCTTAATATAATGATACCAATCGTTAGTTGGTTCAGTGGTGATTGGCGCTGAACTTGGTAGGGAGGACCACGGTTCGATCCCCCGCAGCTGCGATCGGGAGGGGGCTGGAACCACTTGATGCCAGAACTGACCCCCGAACCAGATTCAACTGGTGGTGAAAACCAAAAAAAAAAAACCTTAATATAATGATACTGTGAGAGTTTTGTTGTTATAGTATTCCTTTAAAAAAGTTTCACTTTTATTTATTTATTTTAGGCACATCAAAGTCATAAAAATCGAAGACTCATATAGGACTTACCATTACATATTATATCCACCAATAAAATATCAACAATGGTAAGGTTTTAAAAAACGGTGGCGGTCGCGTCTCGGTTACGTAAAGGTTTTTACGATTTTGGTCGGTACAGGTGTTACGACGCTAATTGCGGTCATCACGGTGTGAATTAATCACAATTTATTCTTTAATATAAAAACGGTGATACACAGTAACGGTATCGGCACCTGCAAAAACCGTTTTGTCGCGGCCGTTTTCGCGGTTGCGGACCTTTATTTAAAACCCCGTATAACTTGGCTCCTTAATTATCAAATGATTTGAGTTGCTACTAATTCAATCTTTTAGATTGGGCATTTACTTCTATAAATGTAAATAGACTATATACTCTATCAAGCTTTTTTTTTTTATTGACGTTTAAACAAATAATTGTTGTTACAAGATGGTAAAGTGGAATTTACATGTTGATTGAGCTTTTCAAATGATTGAGAGAAAATGTTGAGTTCAGTATATTTTGTGAAATCATTGGTGAACGTATTCTAATTGAAGTCTTAGGAGCTGGAACATTGGTTGAGCATGAACACTGAAGTGAAACTGATGGACCCATCTATCGGATGAAGCAAGAGAGTATAAATTTGTTAACTCCCTAACAATTTTTTCTTGACAGGCATGTTTTCTTTAGGAAAAGCAACAATTCAAGTTTGACGTTAAGTTGTATTAGGTTTTTAGTAATAATTTTAGGGTTTTCTAACATGTGCAATGTTGCACATGTTAAAGTAACCAAAAATAGTAATTTCTTATTAAAAAACAACAATTGTTTATTAAAAATTTATATATTTAATGTAAAATGTACAAGTTTCGAGACAAATTTGCATATGATAGAAAAACTCATAATTTTATAGTACATTAATAAGTTTTTAGGCGTAATTACATAATAAAGGGGGCGTTTGTTTCACAGTTGATAATTTCACTCTCAGAAATAATGTTCCTAGGAAATAATTAATGGATATTTTATTCTCGGGTATTTATAAAAAAATATGTTTGGTTCATCATAATTATGTTCCTTGGAGTTATTTGTAAGAGTGGGTATATGGGTAGTTATTTCAATTTTATTATTATATTCATCATGGGAATCTTTTATTCCCACCCATTTTCATGGGATTAAAATCATGGGAAAGTGGGAGTTATTTTTTTCCTTGGAATATTTTATTCCTGAGACTTAATATTTTAACCTTATAACAAACATAGGAATCTATATTTGTAACTTCCACATTCCAAGGAATAATTTTTTCAACAATGAAACAAACACCCCATAAGAATTTAGCAAAGTAAACGCATCACACATCGCATCTCATTTGATGTAAAATACTACAAAAAGTGACTCATGGATCTATAGACTTATACTAAAACTATTTTTGAGTTTGGGAAGAGTGTTGAGACAGATATAGATCCAACAGTGATTGCATATAAATCAATGAAAATTGTTCATCAAAGAAAATAAATGGACCAGACAAACATTGAGCTTCAATATTAATTAGAAATTTTTTCCACATTAAAAAATAACTACAGATTACAAAATGTTCTTACTTGTCGACTTCTTATCTTTTGTTCCACGTTTAAGTTCTTCCATTAGCAGATGTGCTACTGATTCATATCCCATTTCCCGAGCTACATTTCAGTCAATCAAAGAAAACAATAAGAAAATTGTACAATTTGAAGAAAATAAGACCATCTAATGTTTGAAGACACTACACTAATCTCAAAGGAGTTCAGGTGATAAAAAAGAAGTCCATGCACACTGCCTAAAGCGCGAGGGGACTGTGTGAGGCGCCCAGATGGTTAGAGAAAATACGAACAGTCTACCTCAAACATGAGGCATCCAAACCATTGCTAAACTGACATAAGCAATATTTATTTCTTTTCAAATGATAATTACATGAGTATACTACATAACACCTGATTTTTACTAGACTGTACAAATCATATCCCTAAGATTAACCTCTTGACCATACCCTTTTCATCTTCTATTTAAACCAAACTTCATCAAAAAGACTAACCTTTGTGTATTGCAATCCCTGTTGGTGACATCTTTCGTTTCCTCAGGCATATTGAGCTACATATAAATTACGGTAAAACACATTCTATTTAATGGTTAATGCTACGGTGGACTACCTTACAAGTGGTACACCGTGGTGCAGTGATCATTACTACTATAAGGAATACAAATTTTACAAAATCCACCGTTGGATTGAAAGTTTGTATCATATAGATCATCCATACAAATTTTTAGAAAAATTGGAAATCGTTTGATGTGTTATTGAAATCTATCAAATTCTACGGTATTTAATAAAAACTCATAAACCGTTAATTTTAATGGGTCTCAATAACCTATCAAATGATTTTCAATTTTTCTAAAAATTTGTATGAATAATCTATATGGAAAAAACTTTCAATCTAACGGTGGATTTTGTAAAATTTGTATTCGTTATAGTAGTAATAATCACTGCACCACGGTGTACCACTTGTAAGGTGGTCCACCATAGCATTAACCACTTATTGTATATAAACCAAAAAAAATATTACGGTAGATGCTGAACTTTAATAGTTATACCTGTTACATATCCAGTAAGGGTTTATTCCTTTGTCTTCTATACAATGTGGACACATCCATTCCTTGTTCTCTCTCACCTCCTCAATTTCTACATCAGAAACATAGTGAACAGTTTCAAACTATCAATTTGAGTCAATTTTCAGCAAGTATTCCTCTATTTTAGAATTAACAACTGTTATTAAAGCACGATTTATAATTTCCTGAAGAAACAAATTTTCGGGTATATGATGATATTACCGTCCTACTTTGAAAATAATGAAAAATAACCTGCTTTTTATGATGCAATTTTAATTTGTATACATGGTCTAGATGACTTATTTCAGCATGACTACTTGTTATCCTTACCTTCACCGTACCGAACCTTAAGACAGGCTCGGCAAAAGACACCATTGCTCGAGTGACATACTGAACAATCAGTCTTTCCTGTTAAGAATACACAGTGAATCTGTTAGAATGTAAAAATAAAACCTGTGCAAAGAATGCGAAATAAGGCATCACTCAAATCTTACCTAGACAAGGTTCATCTACATCACAATTCCCACATCTTTTGCAATCTTCTTCCCCACACAATTTCTTTTGCCTGCATTTATGTTTTACTCACATAATTATAAACTATCCTATATTCTTTCAATACATTATCTATGACTGATTTAATTTTTAAAAAAGTCAATTTCATTGCTTCTTAAATTGATCACTTTGTAAAAAAATGTATTCAATTCTTAGGAAATGAGACAATCACATAGAGTCTATTACAAGCATTTCTTATAGACCTATATATTACAATGTTGGCAATCGCATATTGCAGAAAATAGTGATTATGTTCAAAGTTCGTTACGAAGCAGTGCTATAGCCTCCATTTTGCAATAATTTGTACCAAAATCAACCTAATTAAACAGGATTAAGAGCAAAATCAATGCTATATAACCTCTATCACCAAAATCAAACTAATTAAACATTTTATGAGCAAACGAAACTGGGTTGTTAAACAAATCTCATATTTTGAACAAAGAAGTAAGAGAGAGAATTATAATATGGACCTGCAAAAATGGCAGCATATCCCCAAAACAGGATTATAAACACTGCCTCTACCCTTGCTATCGCAGCGCCGGCCAGAACTCTCCGCTGAAAGAAAATGCTCTACATCCTTCGGATTCAATTCGATGAGAGGTGCATTTGCAGGCCTCTTCTCTTCTTCCCATTTATTTGTAGTTACAATGCGTCTCTCCTTCTCTTCTTCCCTCTCCTCTGTAGTTAACTTCTCTGTCACAGCATTCGATAAACCATCAGAATTCACAGCAAAACACAATGCATTTTGCACCTCTAAATATGAACAATTGGCATCTAAATGTTCCTTCAGTCACTTACTCATACATCATATTAATCTCTAAAAGAATGAGAATAACATCCAAATAGTCCTTAAAACAATTAGGAAAAACACCATGCCATAACACATGTTTTAACACTTTTCATTATCAAATTGATTTTTCAAAATGCAAACTTATCACCTGATTCATTTATATGAAAGACAAATTTCTACCCCTTTAACAAATTAATAAGTTGTAAAAGTCATTGAAGAGTTTATTATCCTTACACCTTAATACTTCACAATGCATCTAAGAATATGTTGTAGCATCAATTAGTAAATTCATTCGACATGTATATAAATTTAAGTTTAAATATATTATTACACCGTCAACGGCATGAGTTAAATCCCATTGAATCTTTTCTATATGAAGCCCGAAAAAAAAACATGGGCATCAGTATCGGACATGACACTGACACGTCCACATCGACGTGTCAGACATGATATGAAAATAATATAATTCAATCTAATCATATGTGTCGGTGTTGTGTCAGTGTCAAACATTACAAAAAATTTCACCCAAAAAGCTCTTTAGCCATAATATTTACCACTGGTGCGAAGCAAAAAAATGGCCTCCAAATGCTCTCTTTTTTCAAAATGCTCTCTTCTTATATGTTTCAAAATGCTCTCTGTTTTCTCATCTTCTAAATTCCACCTCAAATGGCCTCCAAATTGTTTGTTTTTTCTTGTCAAGTAGCCTAGTAGCTAAAAATTTTACTCTTAAAGTGGATAAGTGGAATGACCGGAGTTCAAACCCTGGCTCCGTGCATATATCCCAAAATTTTACTCTCACGCGTTCTATCTCTTTCTGTTATATTTAAGTGTGACTTCCACATATATTTAGTGTTTATTTTGTATTTTTTGTGATTTCATCGTCTTAATAAGGCCGTCTTAGTCCAATGTCCATTGTATATGTGATACTGCATTTCGCGGTATTAAAAACAAAATTAAATGTAAATAATGTTTATTTTGCTACATTTTTTCGCGATATATTCTGCTACATTTTGATTTTGTAGAGTAACAAACTAAGACAAGAAAAATAGGGTGAAAAGCGAAAACCTTTTTTTGGCGTAACAACATCGTTGCTGAAACTAATTTTCAAACGGTGAGATCTTCGCGACGGAAGTTGATCGGAGGTAGCTGTGGCGGTGATAATGGTGCCGGCGGCGACATCCTTGATTCGCTGAGATCGGCGCAGAGGAGTGAGACCATAAACCGTTTTCACATTTGTACGTTGTTTTTTAGTTGGAGTAGATACTTCTCGAAGCTTCGAAACTTTATTCAAAATCCCCAATGATTCTAACCTAGCCTTCATTCATCAACATCATAATATTATATTAATTCATTAATCATAATTAGAGCTGTCAAATGGGTCGGTCCAGCTCGGCCCGGCCCGTGCCTATTGGGCCAAGACATCTATTGGGCTTAAGTGGCCCGGCCCATTAGGGCCCAAGGCTCATTAAGGTTTGGCCCGTTTAGCCCGGCCCAATAAAATGGGTCGATGGGCCGGCCCGCAACATTTTTTTAAATTTTTTTTATCTCAATTTTTTTAAAAAAAAAATTTAATGGACAATAAAACTAAATATGCATAGCACACAAATTAATATCCATAAAAAAGTGAGTGTCATGATTTTATGAAATAATAAATATTTCAAAATATCCATGCAAAAGTCGAGAGATTTGTGGATGATGATTTATAAAGTGCATCATCAAAACTAATAAATTTCAAACTTACATCAGACACAAAACTTTTAACATAACCATTCAAAATACATAAATTAAATTATAAATTATAAAAAAAAGTAAATTATAAATCACATAATTTTCCTTAAAAAAAAACACAAATCTCATCTTTTGTTACTTATTTTATCTAAAGATTTTATGCTAACTAAAATTCCTTATTTTTAGATAAAATTATATTTAGATTTTTTTTTTAATTCTTTAATGGGCCGGCCCAAAAGCCCATTGGCCCAGCCCATGATGGCCCATAGGCCGACAGCCCAATCCAATAAGGCCCATTGATATTTTTGGGAAGCCCGACCCGGCCCAGCCCATATAAAACTATAGGGCTACTGAGTCGGCCCGATAGCCCGGCCCATTTTTACAGCTCTAATCATAATGAAGAATCATAAATTAATTAACTAATTAATTGGTTACCTTGTTCTCTGAAATACGAGCCATTCTGAGAGCTTCGTAATCGGATTTAGATGTTTCTCTCATTTTCATCTTCGCCATTTCGCTCTGTTTTCTGCTTTCTTTTGTTTTCTTCTAAACAACAGAATGAAACAACGCAAACACTGTAAAGAACGAATGAGTAACGGCTATATTTTAATCTAATTTTTTATTCATATTTTAATCTGATTCATGCTTTGTTTTAAGGCTCGTATTATTTGGAAAACTATATTTTTGACAACTATTGAAACACATTATAAGCTTTTTTTTTTAAATGAGCTTATAAGCTATAAGTTATAATTTTTTTTCTAAAATACATTTATCAAACGAGGCTTTTTTGGTCATATGAGCTTATAAGCACTTTCTCCATCCCAAATTTTTAATCATTTTAGTTTTTTAGTTTTGTCCCAAAACTTTTATTCTTTTAGAAAATTGAGACACAGTTAATGATATTTTATATCTTACAAAAATTAAAGCAATTATTAAATAATTTTTTTCTTTTTTAATAAAATAAAGGTAAAAAGGAATTAACTTATTATTTTTTTTATTTCTTAATCCACCTACATGAACAAAATTTTGGAATTGGGAGAGTATTAGATATAAATTACATAAGCTTAAAATTTAGTGTACCAATCAGAGTCTAAATGTGGATTAGTGACTGGATATTCTAAGCAAACAAATTCTTGTGCAAATTATTTGACTAATATAGTTTTTACCGAAAGTTTTTCTTTGATTTATTATCATAAGTTTTGTTCTGCTCAATTTTTTTTTTCTTCAGGTGATCGTAGTCGAGTTTATACTTCAGCTTTGATCAATTTGTAGTATCCTTTTTTTATGGGTTTTGGTCATCTTGTGATAAAATAAAAAAACGAAAAAAATCATATCTTAATATAATAAAACGAGAGTAACTAGAGGCACCCTAAACCCTAACCCTAATATGAATGGTCTAGATTTTAACACATGGAAAAAAAAAATTATATCAACGGCTATGATAAAAACTTAAATAATAAATTTTTAAACCAATATTATGTTGCCACATCAATTAATGAATGTGACACGTCATGTGTTTAAAACAAACAAAATTCAATAAATTTGAGATATGTCAAAAAAGGAGAAAATGGATAAACATTAATAAAACAAAAAAACTAATAATCAGTTACGAAAATTATGTATAGATTTGATCGGTACAAAAAAAAAAAAAGGGATAAACATTAATAAAACAAAAAAAAAACTAATAATCAGTTACAAAAATTATGTATATATTCAACTTAATTGAGGGTTATAAATACAAGCACCCTCAAACTATTTTTCTCTCACTATATTTTTTTGTTATAATTTATATATTTGTCTTCATATAGTTTATTTTATTTCTATATTTATTTTGAATTTTTAATTTGTATGTGTCAAATCTAAAATCGTTTGTCTATGTTTGATTTGCAGTTTTTTTTGTTCTTTTTGTTATAGTATTATTGTTAATCTAAAGATTTTGTTACGGTTCTATCAAGATGAAGTTGTTATTGTTACACAACCTCAATGATCATGAAGTTGTTATTATCGAGTAAGTTTAAAACTTTATGCAATCTTATTTATTAATTTGTTTAATTATATATTTTTTGTTTCACTCCTCTACTTAATGATTTAGTGTTCTCTTTTTTCTATGTTTTGATTTTTATTTCTCTTTTGTTTATGTTTTTAGTATAATTATAGTATTTTTTCATTAACTATGTGTTTAATAATCATTCACCTTTTATGTTAATTCAATAGTGGTCAATGCATAGATTTCTTCTCACAAATTTTTTTCTCTCTCTTATTTTTATACATTTACAGGTAAAATTGTATTTAAGGGCAGAAGATTTGAAATATTATTATAATAAATGAGGACAAATTAGATTTTTTAGTAGTAGTTTCTTTTTATACATTATTAGGAGATTTATTTTATGTGTGTATTTATCTATTTTGTAAAAAAAATTATTGGTTTTCTTTTGTTTCTATATTTATGAATAGATTTGTATATAATATTTTTATTTTATTCTTTCTATATTTCTTTAGTGAAATTACAATGAAGGATACACAATTTAGAATATTATCCTATTTTTATGAATAAATTCAACTATAATCGTTATTTTATTTTTTTGTTCTTATATGTTATACATAGATTCATGTATAATTGTTATATTGTATATATCTTATTTTTCATATAATTCTTTTAGTGAAATTATAAAAATAAATATAAAATTTAGAATATTATCTTATTTTTATGTATATATAGATTCGTATTATTTTTTTGTATTTATGTCATTATTTCTAAATATTTTCTATAATTTATTTGGTGATTAAATTAATAATGATTTATTTTAATTAAAAATAAGTACAAATACGTAGTAATAGATATATATTTCGTTACGAATATGGTTTGAAAATTAGCATTATAGATATACTTTTTTCATTTAAGCAATAAGGATATACTTGAAAAATACATAACAATTTTTTTACAAGATATCCGTTGAATAAAATATAATAAGTAAATATTGTCTAAAAAATAGGTATCATTTAAGTTCATATTATAATAATATAACTTTCGTTATGATTAATTTTTTTCGTAATTTAGAATAACTAATATTAACAAAATATATTTATATAATATTTATTGTTTGTATGTTATGTTTAATAAAACTAAAATGATCTTTTTTTTTTTTGATATAGAAACTAAAATTATCATCAGTACTAAAAATTTATTGTAATATTAAAATATCCAAACACAGAAGGCTTATTGAGTATAAGAGCTTATGATGTAAGTTATCATACTATAAGCTCTAATTCTATAAGCATATGTATAAGCTATTTATCCAAACGGACCCTAAATGCTTACTACTACACATTATCAACATTTTCAATGTATAATTGAATGATTGAACCCGTGCGAGCACGGGTAAAAAGTCTAGTAGTTTGTAAAATGTAAAGTGAGAGAAGGTTGTTACCATCATCATCATTCTCTATATAACCCAAATTTATATTGAGAATGTCAATTTAGTTTGGTGCTAAATTAAGTGAAGTCAAGGGCACATGATGTAGGTGAAGACTTAGAATAAGATGCATTAGTTTTGAGGGTCTCCTAAGGAATTTACTTTTTGTCCTCCCCGTTCTTATCGTGCATCCATGCATTTTTATTTATAACCCTCTTTACATCGTAGGTAGCGAGCGTTATAAAAATACAAATTCTAAAAAGTTATAATTTATTATTTAAAGTAAAAACGTAGTTCGTACTTTAAATAGCAAACCATATGAAAATATAATCAGTTTGTCACCCTCATGAAAAGATAATGAATGAAACATTGTTTGCAATTTAAAATACAAAATCATTCCTATACATGCCCTCTCCCTCCCTGCCATGAAAAATATTTTTAATGAAATACCATATGAGTGAGTGTGTCATTGCAAAATGAAAAAAAAAAGGTTTCATTTTATAGAGTTCTAAGGTACAGGTGATTGGTCGATGTTATGTCACAACCGCTGTAGTATAGCCAGTCAAAGTTTTATAACAAGCTTGTTCTGTGCGAGTTAACTAGCAACCTTAAAACAAACAAATTCTAAAAAAGTATAATTCGCTACTTTAATTAACGAATCTTATAAAAATTTAATTGTTTTGTCCCCCTCACCTTTCATGAAGGGTGAGTGGAACAAAATACTTAAATTTTTATAAGATTCATTAATTAATGTGCGAATAGAATTTGCAACCCCAATAACGAGTGGGATGTTTTGAGAATTTTAAAAGGCATGTGAAAAGATATGGGGGCGTGAAAAGAAATTTCTATTAATAACATATGTATTTTGGGCTTTTTACTACTTGACTCAACTGATTTTCAAAGTCCAGTTTTTAGGTGGCAAACTATTATAATATGGGTTATGGTCTTTTAAAACTTCTAAACAAATTACATACTCCCTTCATCCTTATTTATAAGTAAAAGTTACTTTTTAGATTCATTGGAGAAGTAATGTATCTAGTCTATATTTAAGCTAGATACATTAGTTAATGAATGAACCTAAAAAGCAACTTTTGCTTATAAATAAGGCCGGAGGGAGTATATTGTTATTAAATTTAATTATTTTGAATAGATTATTAGATTATGTATATAAACTTAAGGCTTCGTTTGGATTGATGGAATATAATGCAATGGAGTGGAACGAAATGAAATATAATGGAATAGAGCAGAGCGGAATTGAATAAGATGGAATGAATTTAATATAATATCACCACTTACCATCAATTTTGTTCCTCTCCTTTTTAAAATATCCAAACAATGGAACAGAACATATATTCCATTCCGCTCTATCTCATTCCACTTCACTCTATTCTGCTCTTCTCCATTTCATTATATTCCATCAATCCAAACGGAGTCTAAGGTATATAATTATACCGTTGTAACATTTGTTAATAGTATATACTCAATAATATTTTAATATATATAAATTTTAGAAATTTACCTTATTGAAAATTTATATTAAATAAATTATTAATGTCATTAAATTATTAAATATATTTTTTAGAGCTAGCAAAATCAATGATGTTTAATAAAAATGCATATCAGCAACCTTAGTTTTGTATATTCGAAATTTGTTCCCCATGAGTTTTTTCATCTAACCGAAGTTGTTCACATGAAGCACTAGTATTTTAAGATCTAAATAGTGTTCAAAACGCATAGGTCATAGCATTAACCTTACATAGTTTGGTTACAGTTTGAAGTATGAGTACTTTTAAAATAGTGATCTTGTTATGAATATTATTAGTGGATGTCCATATAGGTTATTGGCCCATATAATCGGCTCATTATGTTTACCTATATATAGATACCATGTATCATTGTAATGTAACCATAATCCTAATGATAAATAATACATACTATTTTTTCTCTCCTCTTTCTCTTCTCTCTTGTTCATCTATATGATTGCTCTTATTTACATCGATTTATAACACGTTATCAGCACGATATTCTACCAAATTATTATTGCAAAGGTATGTAAACAAAACCTCCTTTCAATTTATATTTGTTGCAACTGGTCGTTATTGTGGAGAGTACACTCCATGTCTACGGAGCTATCACAGCCTGCTAATGTTGCGGCCGACTTAGGTTTTTTTCCTAATTTTTTTATGATATTAAACTATGGGTGGATTCTAAGGTGAACCATCTATCAAATGCCTCACCGGTGAGACACTTAAAAAATACCGTCAGATTAAATGAGTGGTACAGATCTTTTAAAATAGAAAAGGAGAACATCTACAATTATCTGTGTTCAATCATATTTTCTCATATTTCGTACATGTTCGTACTCTTCTCTCTAATTACTCTGTTTTTGAAACTGAAGCATAAACCACAAGAACAACCTTCATCAAATCGAACCGCACACCGCACGCCACCACTCGCTCGCCCTCACCACGAAAGCTCAGTGCAGGTTTATTTTACTTTGAGTTTTATCCTGCCTTCTATGAAAATCAAAAGGTTTCAACTTTATTAATCAACGAAAATCTCTAACAATGACTCAACTTTTGATTGCATAATTGGATTTAAATATTAGTATTGGATGATACTGGAGGAAGATGGCTTTCTGAAAGAATGGTAAAAGTCTATATGAATATATTTATGCTTTATCTATGTGTTTTGCGTTTTGCATGTAATCGTCGATTTTTTTGTTTACATATATGATATACGACTTAACTTGCTTGGTTGGTTGCATATTTGGCTGGAAGAAAAGCTTAATGGGGGTAGAAAGATTAAAAAACAATATCATGAGTCAGATGGAGTAAGAATGTCATCGAAAGAAACAATGGTGAGTCTTAGATGCATAACTTACCTGCTTCCATGGTATTTGATAATTTGATTTTTTTAATAGTGTTGTCCATCGCGGACCGCAGAACATAGTAGTTTGATCAAAATAAAACTCATCTATGCAGCAACGCTAATCAACAATAAGATATATTAAATAGCTTATCGCGGAACAATAATGATTTACTATAACACTCTACCGCCACTATTTAACAACACTCTTATATAACTATAGCATGTTTTGCTTTATGTATCCTTATCCTTTTTTAACGTTAAAACCTTAGGTTGCAAAGCGAGCGAAAGTTGATTTACTTCATCAATATGATATTAAACAAGCATATTAAACTAGAATAAGAGGTTCATTTATAAGCTATGGTTATTGCCATGTCAGTAAAGAGGAACCTAAGTTGTTATGGAAAATAAAATGTGGAATTGTGGATACTAAAACCTTGTAATAGTTATAGATAATTATACCCTTATCCTCATTATTTCTCTCTTCATTGAAGAACAAAATATATTGTGCATAGCCTTAAATAGGTCAAATTTGTTGTTCTTATTTTGTTTTATCTAAAAGCATGAATTTCAATTATGATGATGTAGATCTGCTGTGGAGATGCCATCTAGCTTTAGTGAGGATGATGAAAATGCAGAAACTGATTATAATTTACAAGGAATTATAATGAAATTCTTTGAATATTGAAAGCTAGAAATGCAAAGCTCTTTCAAGAAAAACAATTATCAGCACCAACAATCGCGGAAGATGTTAAATTTCTGTCTTTGAATTGGCTGAGAGTAAAATCAAAAGGTTTCAACTTTGCTATCTCGCAATGGCTGACTACTCTGATACATTGTTTGCTATCCGTCAAATGAATTATATTGCATGTCTAGGCGTGTTCGCAGATCGGACCAGAGGTTCCATATTCAAGTGGACAAGCGCTTGGTGTGCAATCTGTGATTTAGTGTCTCAAAGCGTGAAGGATTTATAGAGGATCATCGTGGTTTCAGTAGCAGCTCGGTAGTATCTCTAAAACTGTGCTCGCCTAGCTTCGGGTGAAGGTTTAATTGTTGTATCTAGTTGTATCATTCTCTTAAAAATTGAGGAAACCCCTCTGCAAGAACTATATGGTCATTCCGGTAATGTGATGTGTTTGGCATGGTCTGATTGTGTATACTATGGAGCTAAAGTGTGTTAAATGTGAAAAGAAAGATGCCAAGATTTTGAAGATGCAAGTTGGAGAAAAATCGACAAAGTTCTTGTTGAAGATTGTTGTAGTAATTTGTTTGTTGTTGGCTATAGTTTGTATCATTGTGACAATAAGTTTGATTATTAATAGTCTAAAGTGATATGTCATCTTTGTTGCATCATTGTAATGTTTGAAGACTAGTGTAATATGAGAGTTGCCTCTCTTTTGTTATGCCAATTGTATGTACTGTTGCACTTCTTGTGCCTTGTTTTAATGAATTTGCTTTTCCAAAAGGTTAGAGCTAGTTGAATTTGTAAGTACTTTGCTGATTTAAGTATTTTTTATGGGATGAGAGAAAGAGATTTGCCATAATTGAATCGTTCAATCAAATTAAGGAAATGAATTGAATAGAAAGCAAATTAAGTAATACAATAGAGATTGGTGCTTGTGCATAGGTAGCAAGATTTTCCATAATTGAATCATTCAACCAAATTCTATAAAATGATTTATGCATCACCATTTGACTTCTAAGTTCTAACTAGGAACTGATAAAATTATGCAGAGTAAAGATAATATTTGCCTTATATGTAAAGCAAAGAGTATAAAATCTATAAAAGGTTTGAAAAAAACCAAGAAATGCACCATAAAATTATGCAGAGTTACTGCACAATAAAAACCAGAAAATGCACCATAAAAAACCAATATTTTTCAATAAAATGGTTACTGCACTGCATCAATAAACAAAATGATATCAAAACCATTGCTATAAACTAGCATCAATAATAGAAATTGATGAATCCAAAATAAAAACAAAACAAAGTGATATCATGGATCAATAAACAAAGTCTTACATAATTATTTCATTAACAAAATAAGCCAAAGTAATTGAAAAACAAAAACCAAAAATCCAGAAGAAAAAAAACATAGAAAAATTTAAAATTCCTATGACTAACTTAATTTTAATGCCTACATTTCTAAAGATCAAACATTGTTGTTGCCTAATTGGCATTGTTATACCAAAATATGCAAAGAATTGTTGATGTTAAATACTTCTATGTACCTCAACTCTTTAACCATAAAGAAAGCACAACCACCGATTATGCACCATAAATGCCAATAAACAATAATGCAATGAAAACAAATAGGATATGCAGTAGTGAAGTGGAGAAATGTGAATGAAATGTACGAAAAAAACTTGACTAAGGAAACATGGAGTTTAAACGACATTGAATAAATCAGAGTGCATTGTGAAACAACAAAAAAAAAACGAACCAAATTAATCCAGAAACAAAACAACAAAGCAAAAATGGAGAAGTCCTACGAATTAACTAAATTGAAACTTTGTGAATTTTAAGCATTATTCATATTGTTCCAAGTCTCTTCAGCCTTTTCCACTAGGATGTTTTTGTATTTGTTGTGGTCCCCCAACAACAAATCCATCATTGCCTTCATTCTGACAACGTCTTCTTTCAGCTGTCAAAATTAGTTGATAATTTTAGTACCAATGGAAGGACTTAATATTAACATAAATAATTGACCATGTTGAGTTAAAGATACCCACTATGACATGAATGTTTGGTGTGAAGGACGAACCCATTGATATCCATTGTAAGACCCACACAGTAGAGTGTTGACTGTTTATTCAAAATGTACAAATATCACATTCACATGTGTTTGGAAGGTGAATAAATATGAATATAAATTGATTAAAATACATTAAATATTTTGTTACCGAAATCCTTCCGAAACAAGTCCTACGGGTTCAGACATATCCTAATTGTCTATGTGCTGATGAACTTCACATAGGAACTCTGGTGGAAAGTAGTGAGTGTGAACCATAGTTTGTACCATTTTGGTGATAGCTTGCCACTACAGCATTCAAATGGTAATATGAAATAAGGTTATTAATAGATAACGAAAAGTTCAAAAACAAACTATCACCAAGTACTTTACCATTTTCCTAATGACCAATTGTCTAGGTATAATGTTTCTTCTTTCATAACCAGGATCAAAATGATAGAGCACTTGGTCATCAATGGCGCCAATCATCAAAAACCAATTTCCAACACAATCTTCAATTGGAAGATAAACCTAACATTATATATTCTTGGTTAGACACATCAAATGATTTCATAATATGTTTATGGTAAATTTAACACGCAACGAAATCAAAAAGTCATACATATTTCAAGTTTTCAAAATGGGGCATCCAATTCTTCCCATACTTTTTGACGAGCTCTTCAATTGTCAAACCACAGTTTACATCTCCCTAACAAATATAAAAAGAATAATGTAAAAAATAGTTTGTCTTAAATTTTTTGTTTTTTGAAATAGAAAATATATTGATACTACTCCGTCATAAGCACAAAAGGTACTCATCATTAACAAATACATACCACAAACGAGGGGGGGAGTGACCATGTAGTTTGTGATGCAGCGTTTCTCTCTATCCAGTTTATTTTAGAGGACATCATGTGAATTATCTGCAATCATTTAACATAATTATGTTTTTTTTAAAAGGCAAAGAAAAGGTTTATTGATCAAATAACCTCAAGTACAAGGTGTACTAAGAGGGAGGAATACAAGGAGAAATATATAGACTAGTAAAGCCAAAAACACAACAATACTTAGAAGAATCAAAGACACCAATACAAGCCAATTTTCCAAAACCTCTAGTACATCACAAATGCATTCCTACAAGCTACACCCATAAGACTAGCTTTTATACAAACCATAATATGCAAAAGACAAACACTATTAACATCTAGCTTTTATACAAACTAGTGGGAGTCTGAGTAGCTAAAATTTTTAACTTCTGACTTAGTAAGTGAAATTACCTTAGTATCAATTATTCTTCCGGGACATAGAGTCTGAAATTCCTTTCGTGAGCCTTTGAGGGTTTCAGCCTTGAACAATTCCTCACTGAATGCATTAAAAAACAATTTTAAAGATACATATGTTTACATTTTTTGTCACCGTGAACTTTGAAAATAATTACTGTTTCATAATCAATACCTGAGATCATTCTTAACATGAAAAACATAGCATGCAACATGTTCTTCCACTGGTTGGAGTTTCATTTCTTCTGTGGTTACGAAGTTGGTCTCAACAAGCTGTTAATAAGTAATTTATTACACATATGCAGTGTGAGAAAATAAAATATATAAGAACATAGTTGAGTGATATATATATATATATATATATATATATGTTCACCTTAGACATTATCTTATTCTCCTTAATCTCTAATTTAGGAACCTTTAAATGTCTTCCTATTGGTGAAGTTGAGAAAGACAGCATCTTTGGCATTGTTGTTTGGTTCCTCCTTGGAGATAACATGTTCTTCATCTATGACAAATTTAGATATATTTATTAGTTACTATAAAAATAATCAATTCAACACAGAATCATTACAAACTGATTATGTACCTTGCTATCAATTGAGCAGCTGGACTGAATGTTAACAATTGAAAGGCACTAGAATCCTTTGTCATATAGTAGATCACATATTTGTTTGACTTGGTTTAATTCTCTCCATCTTTCTTTTAGTTACTTAGGTTAAATTGGAATAATACAATTGGGTGTATTTGGTATGTCCAATAAGCTAACTTATTAGAAAATCCTAATTAGTAAATCACTTGGGCGGGAAAGTGTAAATTCAATTCTTGAATAGCTCAAAACAATTCTAGTTAGCTTATAGTGTTTTTTTTATAGTCAACTAGAAAATATCACCTATAAGCTATAGGCCAGTTTTCTAGCTATAAGTTAGCTTTTCAGATATCAGTTAATTTATAGCATTTTATGTATCATTCCAATTTTAACCTTATTATTTTAATTGTATTGTTTCTTTATTTTTTTAAATAAAAATAACTACACGCTCATAAAATAATCATATATTTTTATGACATTTTAAACTTACAACAGCTAAATTTTGGGAACATGCTATCATGTATTTGAGATATTGATTCGCATGAAGGCAACATGTTACTATATGTAATATGTAAGTCCTCTCCTTGATTTCTAATTTATTTTCAGTTAACATCATAATATTTTTCAACTAACTAAATTTTTGGATGTGTTGTGTATATTACAATTGCTCCAACACAATGCACTTAGATAGTTCTTGAAAGAATATTGAGAAAATATAGTTGATATGAATCCTGTAGGACTATTAACAGTTGATGAATTAGTTTTTCTAATATTAGGGGAAGAGGATAAGCAACTAACAACTGAAATATGAACCTGAAGTTCAAATGAATTATTTAAACAGAAATACTATTGATATGTTCCCCAAAAGTACGTAGATGGTAGATGTCTTCAATTTATTTTGAAGAGATATATTCACCTGAAGTGAATTTATTGTAAAAGACATTATGATGATATTATTTGATTATAGAAATATTTAAAATTACATATGTCGCATGCGAAATATTTGTTTGAATTTGCAAATTTTTTATTTAAATGAGATTTTGTGCATCATGAAATTTATGTAGCAAATATATGTAAATAATTTGATATGGATAGAACAATCATACCAGATGATAGCTATCTTAGAGAACCATAAACTTCAATTCTTAAGTCGGAAAACACACAAACCACTTCATTTATATTAACTTTATATTTCACTATCATTTACTTAAGTATACACTTGAGATCGATTTTGTAGAGTGCAAAATTAATTTTGAAATTGTCATAATTCAAACTCTCCATTTCATGTCAGTATTTCTTCCACTTCAAAACTAACTAATTGATTACTAATATATGATTGTTTAAAGAATTATAATTTTGATGATACAAACATCAAATCTTATCTAGTTAGACTAAACACAATTTAAAATTTTAATTTTGAAAATCTAGATGTTCAATCTTATCTAGTTAAACTAAGCATGACTTAGAGAATATAACACTACAGAATTTTAATAGTCATGATTCATATATCTAATTTAATCTGATTAGACGAAGTATTCGTTATAAATTTGTTTTTGATGGTTCAAATATTCAATCTAATCTAATTAGACCAACTACTACTTAGGAATTTTAGTTTTGATTTTGTTGGAGAAATTTCCAAAATACTTATATTGGAAATGTGTTATGTACTATTGGGTATTATAATTGCAGTTTGGATTATAAATTGTAATTGTGAAAGTGGCCTAGTGGTTAATGTTGCCCCTATTATTGAGGGGTTTGTGGTTCGATTCCTACACCCAAAATTTTGGTATTTTTGTTGCTGATTAATTTGAATAACTAAAATCTGAAATTTAGGCAAAAATGTGCATCTGGTGAGTTCGAACTCACACTCTCTAAGTTCAGGATAACATTGCTCGCCACTCGACCATTGAACAACTTTTTGATTTAATTTGAACGTTATTGAAATATATTATTTCATTATTTAGTGCAGAATAATTTGATTCTCTTCACCAATTGGTACAAGTTTCTCTATAAATTGAGACATTTTGGTGATAGAAATGTATCCAATTCTGAATCCATTTGCATCCAATACATATAGATTGGTGGGGGCGAATCGAACCTAAAGTCTAGTGTAATACACGATTTGGAATTTCTTCATGCAACACTAACAACTTTATTATTTTCTTCAACATCTTATTATTTTGTTTTGCAGCAGCCCGACAACAAAAGTTTCCACAGATTTCAATGTTCAATCTTATCTAATTAGACTATATAACAGTCAGTGATTCTAATTTTGATAATTTAGATGTCTAATCTCACCCAATTAGACTAAATACTATACGTTAGAATTTATTTTTGATTATCGAGTTGATCAAACTTACTTGATTAGACCAAGTATAATTTAACTTAAGGGTTCTAATTTCAATGATCATTGACATGAATTGACTCATAAAAATGGGATTATTCTTTTCTAATTTATGTTTCTACGGTATCTTTATGTATAGAGAAATTCATGTCATTTAGTAAAGGAAAACAATTGATGAGTTTCCGACAAAAAAAGAAGATTAAAGTGACATCATCTTTTAAGATATTGACAAATGTTGATTTTTGCTTTACTTTTTTTCTCTTAAATCTTTCGTAACAAATAGCATATCTCATGTATTAATAAGTCCAGCCAATGTAGAAAAGGTACATTAAAATGATTACAAACAGAAGAAGCTCATATAGAAGCTAGAAAACCAAGCACAAGCTCAAGAAAAACACAGCCAAGAGCAAGGCAACACTAGCAAACTTCTACCAAACAAAAACCAACCGCCCCCTTACAAGAGAAAACAACTAATAAAAATTAGCCCCAATACAAGAGGTTGCACCATCATTCATGACCCATTTAAGCATCCCTGTCAAGAATTAGAAACAACATAAACAAATAACAAAAAATAAAACACAAGAATAAGAATAGAAAAAGAGACTACAAAAAGAAGCCAATATCAATAAGATTGTGCTACATAGCACACTTCTTTAATTGAGCACCATAGTCCAGGATTGTTTCTATAAAATTCCCAAGGCAATTTCATAATGCATGCATTATTCATAACTTCCAGAAGTTTAAGGCCTAAACCACCTAGTTCCATAGGCCGATTAATTGAAGTTTTTGACACACATCAGAAAATGATTTGTAGGTATTACTTGATCTTTCACACAAAAGGTAATCGTGTATATATAAAATACCAAATTCAAAGAAAATACACGCATCAGCTATACAGAACCCACATATCAATGTACAACCTTAAGTCAAGATGAACTTTAAATTCATGCCATTTTTTCACTTTGCAATCTCCACAATGGAAAACACAATAATGGTATAAAACATTAATAAAATATATAAGCCATAAAATAATATATTCTAATCTTCAATCAATTACTACTAGTATGGCACTAAATATAAGCCATCTTTAAATATATCCCTTATCGATACTACTAATTTGTCTTCATGAATCTGAGAAAACAGAATTCATCTGAATCTAACAATCCTTTTTTAAATCATATCCTTGCATAGATCCGCTAGATAATTTTACCCAAAACATGGTTCAATTTGAAGGAAGGAACAAAACATGAATTAAATGAATGATAAATACACACATTCAAAAGGAATATGCATTAACTCACCACTATTGTGACAACGACAGTAATTTTCGTTACCATTGCATGACTCTAAGTGGCCTACAATACCATACCACCAACCTGCAATAAACGAACATCTTGTAAGCTACTAATAGAAATACTATCACAATAAGTGTATATGTACATGGAAATACATAATTAAGATTAAATAATTAATCATTTTCATCAAAGACGCGTAATTGGATCCCACTTTATTGATAATATACCTAACCTTATACCATCCAAAGCAATAAGTAAAAGTATAAGAACATGTTGAATTCAGTGATTAAAAAAGTTACTGACAGAGTCATCACTGAATTCATTGTTGTGACTATCTACATTTGGCAAATGTGTCGTGTTAGCACGATGTCGACGTCTTTCACATGTTTGCTTATTATGCCCAATTGTTTTACAAGTAGTACACTGTTTCTGCTTCTTTTTCTTCTTAGTAGATGAGAAAGATACACCAGCACATCCTTTGCTTCTAATTGGAGCAGGATCCCTCAATATCTCATGGTCAGTTTGACCTGAATTTGTGGCTCCACCACCATCATTTAAGCCCCTCTTTGTTTCCATCTTATGAATATCAGCAGCAGCCTGGTCCATATGAGAATTGAAATCATCACCACTCTCACTTACTAATTTGTTCAAACGCATATATCAAAACATAAGCGCACTATATCTAGACGACTTATGTGAATCCCAATTTTTTGGAAGATTCTTACTTGTGCTACATATTGCTTCCTTTGCATTCTTTGTCCACCTAGCTACTACCAAAGTATTTGGCAATTCTGCAATATCTAAGAAAACCAATAGTGCAATAATATGCTCGCATGGGAGCCCAAATGATTCCATCTTTTTGCAAGAACATTTAAACACATCATCATCTGGATAAAATGATATGTTCCACTCCTGTTTAGATGCATGGTACTTACAAAACCTGTATACGAAGCACATGTAAGTTTGGTTGCTTGCTGTCACAACCATCTCTGCAGACCGTGCAAGAAATTTGCGAAATATAAAGAATATTTCCCTAGTAAATAATTTCCCGGCACAACTCTCCAAGCATCGAAATCTTGTTTGTAGCACAGGATCACCGTAATTAGAAGCAAAGTCAGCTTCAACCTCCTTATAACGCATGTAATTAAGGCATCAATGAAAATGTAGTAAAAAATCGCTCAAATTATATCGTGAGTGAAGAAACTTTCCAATTTCTGAATGTAACCCCTCACACCGGGAGGTAGTTCTGAACCCAGCAAAACAATTTCCACGTATATGAGCTGAAGCCGACATCTTTCTCTTTGCATACAGTTCTGCAATCCACTTGTTGTCATGCAACCCAAATGCGTCAACCATTTCAGTCCATTTGCGTCGAAACTCACCCAAGTCATAGTCCCTCAACATGCATTTCCTGAATTGACCGACAAATTCAGAATCTCTGATGTTAGACGTTGCATTACGACTTAGATGCCAAGCACACAATCTATGATATGCATTCGGAAATACCCTTTTAATAACATTCTTCATTGCAAGATCGCCATCAGTAATGACAGATATAGGTGACTTGCCTAACATTGCTTCCAAAAATTGTTCAAGAACCCACACATACGTTTCTTCTTTTTCATTTGCAACAATAGCACCAGAAAATATAACATTGTTATTGTGGTTATTAACACCAGAAAATACCACTAAGGGGCAGTGATATTTATTCTTTCCATAGGTTGCATCAAATGCCAACACATCACCATAAACTTGGTAATCCATTTGGCTAATACCATCACACCAAAACAGGTGTTCAAGCTTGCCTTCGCCATCAACGGTGTGGCGATAAAACATCATCGGGTCATCGGATGCCAGCCCACGAAGATAGTGTATAGCATTTTTACCATCACAATGTTTCAAACGGCGTTGTTTTCCTATTTGATTATATATATCCTTCCTACGAAACCCAATTTTTTCATAACCTCCTGCTTGGTTCGCCATAGAAGCATAGAATTGAGACAGGCCTATACCACCCTTCAACATATCGTTCAACTGCACTGTATCTGACTCTTTCATTCTTCGATGTGCAGGAAGCATTCGACAGTACTTTTCATCCAAAAGATCATGGTTATGTTGATCTGTAAAAACAGTTATCTGCCAACGTTGTGAAAAAATATCTATATGAACTCTAAATTTCGCTTCACATCCAGACCGAGTCTCGGGTTTACGCTCACGCTTACGATTTTCTATTGTTAAACCTCTATCCTCCCTAAACCCTTGTCTGTGGCAGACAAAATTTCGTTGTAGTATTTCCCCTTTCTTGCTTCGGAGTATCTTGCCCTTGCGGACTGCAAACCCATTCATTCTAGCATACCGGTTGTAGAACTCATAAGCCATTTCCACACTTGAAAACTGAAATTTCCTTGCCTCATGGGGACTTAACCCCTTCAGGTTCATGCTAAGAATATCCTCCATACTATCAATATTTTTTTTTAAAAAAATCAATGTCTTCGCTAGCCTCAACACTAATGGCATCATCGTTAGTGGTGTCACATGGTGTGTCATCACTACTTACCCCAACTGACAAGTCTTCTAGTCCCTGACACAACAAAATACATAGTTTCAACATATGTTACAAAAAAATATACTAATACTGGTATTTAACAAATTTCTCCTTTTACCTCCATAGAGGCAACAGATTCATCAGTCTGCATATGCTCTTCAAAATTATTTTCCATCTCAAACACGTTCTAACAAGTATGTCACCTTTCACTATGCAAAGACTGTATTGAAGCTCCTTTTTTGCTGCCTACACCAATTATGTCAACCACATTATAATCAAAACAAAATTCAATATTAGCAACCTCTTGTAATATCAATTCTATAAATTAATTGTAGCCTTATCTAAATGATTTAATCATTAAAACATAACCTATTATTTATAACCATCATAGACCAATTGTCCAGAAACTAGTACTTAAACAATTCACAAAATCATCATCAAAATTTAGTAATCAAAACAATTGAGTAATCACAACAGTAAGTTGATGCCTGATCCTAGTAATATACATGTATATAGAATCCCCAATTTATTATGGTTAGGTTCTCATAAAAAGAATGATACTATCTAAGTGGCCATTGAAAGTCTCCAACTAATTTGCATTCCACAATATCGAAAAAATTGAAACCAATAAAATTTGTGGGGAGTATGATTGCTTGAAATATGGTTGTGTTGATAAGCAATATCTCAAATATAGATGGCAACCAAGCAATTGCAACTTAATAAAGTACACATTAATTCAACTAATTTTTTTTTCCGATAAATTGAAATTATATTAAAAGAGTCCAATTCAGCATCATAGTAAGAATACTCTACCCACCTTCTATGAAGGGTTGCAGACGACCCACCCTATCATTTTCTAGAAAATTGGACTAAGAAAAAATACAAAGTTTAAGATATACACCTCAAAATAGTCCCGGCTAAAGCTAAACGACAAAGGATACACCAGAGAAAACACTACAACCAAAACACAAGCAGATTGAGTAGAATTGCCAAACCACAATCTTACATGGTCTTGACAATACCCCTAAAAAAGAACAATATTCAAATTAAACAACAAAACAAAAACACATAGACTCCAAAAATAGGACATGGAGCACCCCTTCACATGATGCCTCCAATCCACTCACTAATATTCTCAAGCAACACTTTATCATGACTTGAAAAGGATAGTGTTGATATTTAATATTATTATAAATATATTCTAGAGTATTCTTACAATAGCATATTCCATAGTAAATATTCTTTTGTAATTAATGCTATTAATAATATATTATGGAATGTCTGTGATGCTCAATGACACACGGTTTTCGCCATATGCCTCTTGTCTTTTGTTATTTCTTCCCTTTCAACATGGTATCTAGAGCCTAGTAAGAGGCAACCTTACGCCGTGTTTACCAGGTGGACCCACTGTCCTCCGGTGATAATTTTTTTTTTGGCAACCTGTGTGTTAACTACCGGTTTTCCCCTTATTCTCCGCTGTAACTCATTTCGCCAAACTCGTCTTTTTGGGCATTGAGGTATCTTAATCTAAGGATGGTATTGTGATTTCAAACGAAAATATGCTATGGATATTCTTGAAGAAACAAGTTTATTGAATGCAAAGCCTGTTGATACTCCTATGGATCCAAATGTCAAGCTTCTACCTAATCAGGGGGAGCCTCTATCAGATTCAGGGAGATATAGGAGACTGGTTGGAAAATTGAATTATCTTACAGTCACTCGTCCTGACATTTCATTTGCAGTTAGTGTTGTAAGCCAATTCTTAAATTCTCCTAGCCAAGAACACATTGATGCTGTAATCCGAATTCTGAAATACATTAAAGGTGCACCAGGAAAAGGTCTCATTTATAAAGATAGAGGTCATACTCAGATAGTTGGTTACTCGGATGCTGATTGGACAGGCTCACCCATTGATAGACGATCCACTTCTGGGTATTGTGTACTTGTTGGAGGAAACTTGATATCTTGGAAGAGTAAGAAACAAAATGTAGTAGCAAGATCAACCGCTGAGGCAGAATATAGAGCCATGGCACTAGTAATATGTGAGCTGATTTGGTTGAAGCAGTTACTCAAAGAACTTCAATTTGAAAATGCTAAACCAATGACACTTATCTGTGATAATCAGGCTGCATTGCACATTGCCTCAAACCCAGTTTTTCATGAGAGGACCAAACATATTGAGATAGATTGTCATTTTGTCAGAGAGAAGATCGAATCAGGCGACATTGTCACAAACTTTGTCAATTCTAATGATCAATTGGCAGATGTCTTTATAAAATCACTACGAGGTCATAGAATCAACTACATATGTGGCAAGCTTGGTGCATTTGACTTATACGCTCCAGCTTGAGGGGGAGTGTTGATATTTAATATTATTATAAATATATTCTAGGGTATTCTTACAATAGCATATTCCATAGTAAATATTCCTTTGTAATTAATGCTATTAATAATATATAATAGAATGTTTGTGATGCTCAATGACACACGGTTTTCGCCATATGCCTCTTGTCTTTTGTTATTTCTTCCCTTTCAACAGCTAGTACCAAATAAAACCACATGTGCATGCATTCACCCTCTGCAAGACAAACCAGAGAAACAGACCCTGCACTACACACCCTATCAACTAATTTATTTTTCTCATGATTATATTTATTTCATAATCATCAGTTTTTTTACCTACACTAACCATTACTGATGTGTTCTATAAATAACATTTAAATGTTAATTAGTGTAGTAGCAAGCTATCATTTGTGATATCCTTTAATGGCATCAACGGATCTCACACATCTCACAAATGTGCAATTGGTGAAAAAGACATTAAATTCAAAGGGCAAATCCTCTCACTAAGAATATGAGTTTGCCAACCACCACAAATACAATCTATAATCTCTTTTCAAAATCATTTTCAACCTAAAGATAGTGATGTTGTTGTTGCCGCTATACCAAAGTCTGGAACAACATGGTTGAAAACCATTACATTTGCCATTGTTAATTGTCACATATATGATATAAGTGAAACAATGGTCATTAGAAGCTTCAATGAGAATGAGTTTTGTATATTAATGTTACGGAAAGAAAAGAAAGGGACATACCTAAGCTTGAAGGGTAAGGATAGATTTGATGTCTGTGAAAAGTATAGATGAGGAGAGCTATTTATAATAAGGCAAAAGCTAACATGTGCCCTTAAGGGCATATGATAAACAACTAAATAAAGAAATATTCTCCTCAAAACTTGTGCATTTAATTTTATAAAAGTCAAATTATTGTATTTTTCAATGGAATAATTCTATTTTAAGGTTCTTTAACATGTGCCCTTAGGGCACATGTTAGCATGACCCTTATAATAATATGGATTGAGATATAACGTATCATCATCATAGCAATAAACTCAATTTATTGTTTTAAAATTTATTCCTAATGACTCTACCAAAAATAAATAAATTCCTAATGAAGTGCTAAAATGATTAGGATCTACATGAATTCATTAGTTTTTCATCATTGGATATGTTGATAGAATTCCCTCAAGTACATCAAATTGTGAAGACTTAAGAGCAATACAATTTTACCATACTTTACTTACATACAACTAAGATAAAATTATTATAGAGAGAAGAGTACGAACATGTACGAAATATGAGAGAATATGATTGATGCAGATAATTGTAGATTTTCTCCTTTGATAATTGGTATTGGTTGAGAACCATTACATTTGCCATTGTTAATTGCCATAGTTTCTCTTCTTTAGAGGTTAATCATTCAATACTAATATTTAAATCTAATTATGCAATCAAAAGTTCAGACCAAGATTTCTAATGAAGCAAACTCGTTTTTGAACAACAAAAATTTATTCATAAGCTCTAACCGGGCATGTTTGGATAGATAGAGATAAAAATGGAATCTAAAGAAAATGCTACAAAAGAGCAACAAACTAAGTACAACTACTGCAAACTAAACAAATGTCACAAAACAAAAACAAAAACAAAGCCCTGTCCAACAAAATCATACGCACTAAACGCACAAGAACAGAACCTAGGAACAGCACAACAACAAAAAACGACAGCAGAAACAAAAATAAAGAACAGAACCTACAGATAGAGGCAAAAAAATTACCGATGCAAAAATGTGGCGTGGTGTGACGAAGAAAGATTGCGGGAGAGAAGAGTCACGAATTTTAGTGGAGGAAGTTGGCGTCGCACTTGGAACGATGAGGCGATTTTGGAATCGGAGGAATATGAAGAAGATTGAACAGTTGAAATTAGGTTTTCGTTCAAGGAGATGATTGTGGTTGCAGGTTCAATTTGATGAATGATTGTTGTTGTGTTGCTGCAGATTAGATGATTGGTCTTCAATTTGATAATAATGGATGAGAGAGTTTGGGTAGTTAGTGATGAAAAAGAAATAGATGGAGAAAAGGTACGAATGAAATATAAGAGTAATATTTGGGCAAAATTGAATGTGGACATCTATAAGTTTTCTCATTTTCTATTTTAAAAGATTTGTACCACTCATTTAATCTAACGGTATTTTTGAAGTACCTCACCGGTGAAGCATTTGATAGATGGTTCACCCTAGAAGCCACCTAAACTATGTATAGCACGGCAGAAAAGAATTGTTTCTATCATGTTCTTATAAATTGATTTTGACAATACTAATAACCTAACCCTTATCATTTCAAAGGTATTACATGAAACCTAGTTTCATTTTATTTTCTTGCGTGTAGCCACTGTCTCCATCCACAATGCAATTTTGATTTTTTGAAAAAAAATATGTAGACATTTAATTATGTTTTTTATTTTTACAATTCATTTATTTCTTATACATTTTTTTCTTAGACATTTAATATATGAATTTCTGAAGAATTCAATAATATTAGTTCCCGAAGAACTAAGAAATTTAATTTATGAATTCCTGAAGAATTCAATAATTTTAGTTTCTGAAGAACTAATAAATTTAATCAATAAATTCCTGAAGAATTCAACAAAAATTAGTTCCTGAAGAACTAATAAGTTAAATTTATGAATTCTTGAAGAATTCAATAATATTAGTTCCCGAAGAATTCAGAAAACTAAATTTTTTTCCATCATGAATTCCTAAAGAATTCACTAATTTAGTTCCTGAAGAACTCAATGGATAAAGATTGAATATTGATTCACAATTTATGGTCCAGAAGTACCATAGTGAAATTTTTGAAATATGAATCCTGAAGATTCATAAGATACGATCCAGAAACATCGTGATGAAAATTTTGAATCCCGATTTCATAGCCATATGTCTAAAAGTAACGTAGTAGATATTTTAAAATATGAATCCTGAAGATTCATACGCCTACACTTTTAGAAATACCGTAGAATTTCTTTTAAAATATGAATCCTGAAGATTCATAGCTATAAATAAAATAAGTGTAATAAAAAAGTTATAAACCAGAAGTTTATACTACACTTATAAATATACTTGTGCAATTGATGCACAAAATATTGTAAACTAGAAGTTTACAAATCATATTAAATTTATCGTTGGCAATACCGGTTGGGTCATCCCAGATTATTATGATGCGAAAAAGAAATTTTATAGATATTGAAAGGCCCGAAGTTCCTTCATTCTAGTAATTTTTATATATTACTAGTTCCCAAAAGAAGTTGATAAATTAAGTAAATGAACATATTTTATTTTAGAATAATAGAAAGGTGATATTTGTAAATCAATAGATTATCATGATAATGTGGACCAGTTAGACCTTTATAATTTTAATTGATGCATCAATTAAATGGTCACATGTACGTTTGTTTTCAACTCACAACCAGAAGTTTGTGAGGTATTAATTTGGTTAAGAGCTCATTTTTTGTATAAAGCATTTGAGAAGTATCGTATTTCAAATCAAAATTGATATTGAACATCTTGAAGTATATGTTCATAAAAAAATGGACTTGAAGATCCATTCTTTAGACGTCTAAAGTTAATTATATGAACGATACTTATGAAATCAAAGCTTCTAATTTATATTTTGGGAACACTCAAACGTGTATGTTGAGATATTGTTTCACATCAATGCCAAAAAGTTATAATATGAAAGTCCTCTCCTTAATTTACAATTAAATTTAGGTTTATAACCTAATATTTTTCATATAAGCATTTTTGGATGTGTTGGTATGTTCCAATTGCTCCAATATAATGCACTAAAATAAATTCTTAAAGAATATTGGAAAATTAGATTTATAGCACAGAAGGCTAATTATCAAGTGATGAACTAATTTTCCCAATATTAGGGGGCGATAATAAGCAGCTGAAATTGTGAACAAGAAGTTCATATGAATCACTTGATATAAATTATTGTTATATTTAATCTTGATCCTCTTAGAAATCAGTATGAACCAGAAGTTTATAAGATAAATCATTTGCAAAGTTTATGAAATAAACTATCTGCTGCTAATGCTTCAATCAATTGGATGTCCCTGTTGGACAACCTTATATTGCAAATGAGTTTTGGTACCACCCTAAAGTGTGGTAGATCAATCGGTTCCAATGATAAATATCATCAAATAAGAAAATGAGCTAATATGAAATATGACCCACGAGAGGATATGGAAATTTTGAAAAGAACATTGACATAATTGATTTATCAGTTCCAGAAGAACTTATCAAGTACTTGAAAGTTATGAAAATAAAGAGATCTCGACGAATTATGTCATGAATGGAAATTATGTCATGAATAAAGTACGATGGAATCGAAAGAAAGTTGGCACTGGCGATATTTTTATATAATATAGCGCTATATGTGATAAGAGATAATGAGGATCATGAACTAAAGATTTTTGAAAATTATAGACAAGACATTGAGTATCTAAATGAAATGATGCAATTGTTACGTAATTAAAATCACTTTGCAAAGTGAAAGATTTTTGGACCAATGGTCCATACACCGGAAGATGTAAAAATGATGAGATACAAATCAATTTCTGTGTGAATAGAAAATGTTGAAATACAAATATTAAAAGTTTGAATTATTATTCAAGCATATTTGTAAATGTTTGACCAGAACTCCTGAAGAGTTTCTGAAATTAGTTGATTAAAGAAAAGTTTGAAATGAAATATCTTTGATGATAAAAGTTTGTTTGGAATTACAAACTTGGTATTTCAACAAGATTTTGTGCATCAAAAAACTTATATATCAAATGTACTAAATCAGTTTGATATGGACAAATATAATTTGTTGATTGCAATGTCACTTGATATGAACAAAGATCATTTCATGCCTCGATAAAATGATCAATTGCTTGAATTGGTCTTGGAGTACCATATTTTTGTTCCATTGAGAACATTATTGTTATTTGCTAATTATGTATGTAATGATATCAATAAACTCAAATATATTTGAACAAAGTCAAATATATAATTTGTATCTTGGAGATACAACAATATCCTTCAATTATGTGGAAGTTTTAACACTACATCCAACGAGTTCAGAATGTGGTTTTGTTGAGGTTTGTGATTCTACATATACAAGAAACTTGAATGAGATGTTATCCCATTCAGAACTAATGCAAAGAAGAATGTTTTAAAGGAGAAGAATTAGATCCCTCTACAAATTCATCATCAAGTAAAGCTTCTGATCAACAATATTGAAGATTAATTGAGCTTCTCTATCTCATATATAATTGTCTTTATGAGGGGGAGATATAATTGGGTTCTGCGCTCTTTTTCCCTTAACCATGGTTTTATCCCATTGGGTTTTCCTGGTAAGATTTTAACGAGGCAGATTAAACACAAAGGATGTTGTACTATTTTTCCTTCACTATAATTTTTTTTCCCACTGGGTTTTTTCTAGTAAAGGTTTTAACGAGGCACATTCTCGATGGACATCCAAGGGGAAGTGTTATGAATATTATTAGTGGATGTCCATATAGGTCATTGACCCATATAATCGGCTCATTATGTTTACCTATATATAGATACCATATATCATTGTAATGTAACCCTAATTCTAATGATGAATAATACATACTATTCTTTCTCTCTTCTTTCTCTTCTCTCTTGTTCATCTATATGATTGCTCTTATTTACATCGATTTATAATAGATCTACTCATTTTGGATACTTATCATGATCTGATGATCTGGTTCACATATTGTATTTGTTGGATGCTTATCAATCTATATATCCATTTATTTTAGTTGATTTGGAGTAGTGCATACGAGTCCAGATCCTCTCCATTTCCTCACTTAATGGCAATCTCCTTTTCTTTTAATAACCAGCTGACATGTGGCAAAATGAAGATCAATGGCTCATATTTAATAATCCATTTATTTTAAAAATAAAAAAATAAATGAAATACTGGAATAAAATAGGGAATGATAATTGTTATTGCCAGAAAACCAAAAGACGCATCTTCTTCATTCGTCATTGCCGTCAAGCTTCATTTTGTTTTTGCTCCGTTCAAGTTTCATTTTCCGCTTGTTGCTCCGTCGTCACTCTAATTCTTGTCGTCACTTCGCCGCTCTTTGTTGCTCCGTCATCACTTCGCCGCTTGTATGTTTTCTGCGATGCTGCTGTTACCATGTTTATTTCCAAATGTTTCTTCTTTAGTTTTTACATGTTTTATCTTTGTTTTCATGTTTTAAGCTCTGTTATTATCTCTACTGCTACATGTTTTTACATGGTTTAATCTTTACATGGTTCAATGACTATTAAGTAATCACAATTGGTTTTTTCTTTAATAATGTTTCAATCACTATTTACGTATCGATCTGTCTCTTCTACCGTTTTTTGCTCTGCCACTTTGCCTCATGTATGTGTTCTCCATGTGTTCTGTTACGATTCTGTGGTACTATGTTTTATGCTGGTTTTTTATTTAAAGTTTGTGCATCCCTCTACAATAGCACAAAAATGTGGATACTACTGATGTCGGTGGACCAAGAGGCATAAAAAAGAAAGATTGCTTATGTAAGTCTAAAAAGAGACCCATTTCTTGGGTTGAAAAAATGGCAAGAAAGAGAAAGGTAAACCAATCACAGAAAATGAGAAAGTCTGCCAAAAAAATGGTAATTTACTTCTTACCACTTTCTCATATTTACAATAACTATATAGCAAACATTAATTCTTATTTGTATTAATGATCTACATATATTTAATTTGCAGCAACCATTGGCATTGGACTGCAGTTCAATCTCTCCATCTCAAGATCACCGAATTGGGAATGCAAGTCAACATCGGACTGCATATCAGCAAGGGGCTGCAAGTCAACACGGGACTACTCATCAACATGGGGCTGCAAGTCAACATGGGATTGCATATTAGCATGGGGCTGCAAGTCTACCTCTGAATTTAAGTGAATATGCAGATAGAATTCAACAAATTAATACTTTGGGGATGTACAACTTCTTTTGAAGATGAGGATCTTAGGGGATTTGCAATGTTTAGCTTAATTTCAGTTGTTCCTGGCTTGAGATTCTGATTTACTAACTACATAATTCAATAAGAGATTTTATGCCATGGTTTTTGTACTCTTTCCCTATCTGTTATGGTTTTGGTCTTGTTCTTGAGTTTTAAGAATTGGCTTTTGTAATAGAAGTGACATCTAAGTTCCAGCCCTTTTGTTTGTATCAAACTTCTATGTGGTGTTTATAGTACACCATGACATGTTTCTCTTTTGTGCCTTAGTGCTTTGGTGTGTGATTGGTTTAAATCTCTTTCTCTCTTATGCAGTTTCATCAGTTTCTTCTTGTTTTGAGTAGTGTATTCATGTGCCAAAAAACACAATTCAATAACATTGTGCTTTAATATTCTAAACTAGCTTTAAAGGAAAAAAGACCCACACAATTACATAATCATGTTAAGAGAGTTTGCACACAAAACTCTACAATAGCACACACCAGTACAAAAGATGCAAAAATATTGCTCTTGCACACACCAGTACATAATTTTTACAAAAGTTTTTACATAAAGTTGAGTTTTTACAAAAGATGCAAAAATATTGTTGTGACAGTTTAGTAAAATTTGCAAAACAAATTGGCTCTTGCACTTGGTTGGGTTATGTACCAGAGCCTATAGCCTCAGCTGTATCTTTGGACTTGCAATTTGGCTCTGTTTGATACACACCAGATACACAAACCAGTACACAACAGATACACATACCAGATACTCACACCAGTACATAAAAATTCTGAAATTAAACCACAAGGTATAATACATTCAGAATAACAATTCTGCCGCAAAAATAAGGAATTCTCTTTATTATAATAACAAGGTATCATTACAAATTTTTTCCTGCATAAAATATGCTGAATCTTCAACATAACCAAAAGGGGAATATTACAAGCTAAAATTGAAACCTAAAATTACAGTCTAACATTGAAATTTAATCATTACATATGCTGCTGAATTGATTATTAAAAACGGAGAAAATGACGGCAAACCGCCATGGAGAGAACGAGCAACTGTTGCATCATGCGACAAAGAGGAACGGTGAACAAACCATGTGGTATAAACTTTTGCGGCGATCAACTTTGGCGGCGAACAAACCATGAACAGATAACGATTGAACATTTGCGGCGAACAAACCATGCTCTCTTGCTGCAAGTTTTTAATATTGTAGATCGATTGAGAAACAACTTTGGCGGTGAACAAACCCAGGAACAAAGAACCACAGAAAACGATTGAAAACAATGAAGATTGAAAAGAGAGAGCGATGAAATTTGGAGGAGTTTGTTGAGACAACGATGGTATTTGGAGAACAATTGAGAAAGAGAGAGCGATTATTAAATATGAGCCATTGATCTTCATTTTGCCACATGTCAGCTGGTTATTAAAAAAAAAGGAGATTGCCATTAAGTGAGGAAATGGAGAGGATCTGGACTCAGTGCATACGGCGAAAATATACAGACAGTTAAAAAATAGGCTATATTAGTTTATGAGTTTATTGGATAAAATAAAATGTGTTTGGTAAAAAAAAATTCATTAACTTATAGCTTATTTTGATATGCTATTTTAAGTAGCGTTTGAGTTTATAGTTTATATTTTTTTTACAGTTTTTTCCATTTTTAACCTTTAACTTAATTTTATTGTTTTTTGTAAAATAAAAAACTATTCACTAAAGAGAATATAATTACCCACTAAACATATACTGTATATATTTTTATATTATTTAATATTTATCAACCATTTTAAAAATTAATTTTACCAAATATTTTAATTTTAAACAGTTAGCTTTTCAGTTATTAGGTTTAAATTAGTTTTTCAGATATAAGCTAACATATACCTTAATTTTACTAAACACTCTATAGTAATTTTGTTTTGAAAGTTTTGCGTTTTATTTCTTTTAAAGTTGAAAAATGTTTTATTCAAGACACGATATAACATCTGACACCCCGATACTCAAAAAATGATGACATATTGTGTCCAATACGTACTCGATACGATACTCTTCTGATACGTCCTAATACTCGTATCAGTAAATCATTATTTTTAAATAAAAAAAATAATACCCGGTACTCTTTCGATACATCTCGATACTCGTATCGGAAAAGTATCGGTTAAATCATTATTTTTAAATAAAAAAGTAATACCAGATACATGTCTGATACGTCCCGATATTCGATGTTTTTGTTTGTATTTTTAGTACTTGTGGTTTTCCTTGGTCAAAATAATTTTTTACTTTTCTAAAGAAAAACTATGGTGTCTTACTATATAACAGATTATTAAACATTTGAGTTTATCCCAAGATTCTGATATAAGACTAGATATTTTCTACTTTTAATTATTAATATTTGTTGATTTTAGTCATATTTATATATTATGTAGTTATATATTTAATTTTAAATTAAACTTTGATATAATGTATCGCGACAGTATCGGATTAAGAATATTTAAAAATTTCACGTATCGGCGTATCGGTATTGTATCATATCAGTATTGTGTTTCCTATCGGGGCTTCATAACCCTATTTTCTTTTTTCTTTTTTAGAGAAAACCAATATCATTAAGTACTCGTATTAGCTATATGATGCACCATGACCCATGCATGATATAACTTGCCATATTTGACAAAGTAAAAAGCAAATGATTGTGTTACTTTTTTCTTCGTCCATTTTCCTACACAAATTATACATATGTCGGGACAAACCAATTGACTATGTCCAAGTAGCATATCTCAAGTCTCCTCCCACGTATTTAACCCGGCACTTGATAGTTGATAAACTTCCAAATCATAAATCTCATCATTATCCGTTGACTGACTGTTACTAGTCGTCTCAAAACAAAACAAAACAAAACAAATATTTGAAGTGTTCTTCTAGATTCTTCATTTCTTTTTTGAGAAAAAAGAATATGCAACAAATATCAACTATATTTTTCGTCACGTTATTTCACTACATCTTGTTAGCGCAGCGGAAACACTTTAACACGCTCAATCGCAAAGTAATGCACACACACACAAACACGTTCTGCCTGATACAGCAGGAGAACGTTCTGAGACTATTCTCAGAATCTGGAGAAGATGAAGGAAGAAGATAGCTATGAACAAACACTTAGAAAATTGTAGGGAGAAAGAGAGAGTTTTATTCATCCACTTGGGAAAAATTCAAAAGGTTACAATTACTAACAATAGTTCGGATTCTTTCTTTCTCCTATACACAACACTATTTATAGAGATTACTTCACAACTAAGTAATCCAAGTTAGTTACAACAAACTCTATCCATTAGTTGTATAACTAACATAACTAACTCACACTAATGCTAACTAACTAACTGAAATCACAAACTAATGACAGAAACATGAATTAAAACAAAACATTCAACACTCCTCCTTAATTCATGCTTTCCAATGACTTCACACCCATCAAATTCTTCAACCTGTTGAACACTTCCACTGTCAATCCCTTAGTTAACAGGTCTGCAACTTGCAGCTCAGTTCTGCAATGCTCTAGCTTGAGAATCCCTTTGTCTACCTGCTCCCTTAAGTAGTGGAATCTCATTTCAATATGTTTGCTCCTGCCATGAGCAATTGGATTCTTTGCAAGGTTAATTGCTGACAAATTATCAACCTTCAAAGTCACACTTTCACACTTTATGTTGCTGATTTCATTCAGCAAGTTGCATAGCCACACACCTTGACATGCACACAAAGAAGCAGCAATGTATTCTGCCTCACAAGTAGATAAAGCTACCACAGGTTCCTTCCTTGAACTCCAAGAGATTGAAGCTCCACCAATCTGAAATATGTAACCAGCAGTAGACTTTCTATCATCCTTGTCACCACACCAGTTTGAGTCTGTATAACCAATCAGTTCAAACTCCCTTTCCTTGTCACATGATGGAAACACAATGCCATGATCCAAGGTGCCCTTTACATACCTTAAGATCCTCTTTGCAGCTAGCAAATGAGATATCTTAGGTTTCTCCATATACCTGCTGACTATACCAACACTATAAGCTATGTCAGGCCTGGTATTGCACAAATACCTCAGAGATCCAATCAGCTTTCTATACTCAGTTGCATCAACCTCCTTCTCTTCTGGTTCTTTTGTCAATTGTAGTCTAGATTCACAAGGTGTGAGTGTTGGATTACAATTTATCATCTCAAATCTCTTCAACACTTCACTAGCATACCTGTGTTGATGCATGATCAAACCACTCTTAGTTCTCTGAAACTCAATGCCAAGGAAATAAGAAATGAGACCTAAGTCTGTCATTTCAAATTCCTTCATCATGCTCTTCTTAAAGTCTCTTATGTGTTCCTCATTGTTGCCTGTGATCAACAAATCATCTACATAAAGACACAGCAGTATCAAGCTCTTTTCATCACTATTTTTCACATATACTCCATGTTCAGTCACACATTTGCTGAAGCCTATCTCACTTAGATACTTATCAATTCTCTTGTTCCAAGCTCTAGGAGCTTGTTTGAGTCCATACAATGCCTTCCTTAATTTGTAAACTTTGGATTCCTGCCCTTTAACACTAAAGCCAGGGGGTTGTGTCACATACACCTCTTCATCCAAAGGTCCATTGAGGAATGCACATTTCACATCCATTTGATGCATTGACCAATTGTTGTAATTGGCTATTGCAGTTACTAATCTGATTGTCTCCATTCTAGCCACTGGTGCAAAAACTTCATTGAAGTCAATGCCTTGCTTTTGAAGAAATCCTCTTGCCACTAATCTTGCTTTATGCCTTGTGATTTCACCTTTGGAATTCAGCTTCACTTTGTACACCCACTTCACACTAATAGCTTTCTTTCCACTTGGTAAATCAACAAGCTCCCATGTATGATTATCTTCTATGGACTCAAGCTCTTCATTCATAGCCTTTAACCACTTCTTGTCTTTCAATGCAGCCTCATCATTCACAGGTTCAGCATCTGCATAGAAAGCTAAATGAACAAGATCACCATCATCTGTAACTTCATCATCTCGATTCATCTCAAATTCTTGTAGTCTGGCTGGTACAGTTCTGGCTCTAGTTGACGTTCTGAGAACGTTCTCAACTCTGGCTTCTGGTGTTGACTGCTCATCATCAAACACAATACTCAATGAATCCTTCTTCTTATTGTTGTACCAGTCCCATTCTTTCATCTCATCAATGATTACATCTCTACTAACCACTACACACTTGTTAATAGGGTCATAGAGTTTGTAACCACCTGTGGAGTGATATCCAACAAAAACCATCTGCTCACCTTTATCATCTAGTTTCCTTCTTAACTGATCAGGCACATGCCTATAAGCCAATGAGCCAAACACCTTCAAATGACTTATATTAGGCTTGTTACCACTCCAACACTCTTCTGGAGTAACACCATTCAGTTTCTTTGTTGGACACCTATTCAGTATGTATGTTGCAGTAGCAACAGCTTCTCCCCATAACTCCTTTGGCAAATGCTTACTCTTAAGCATGCATCTTACCATATTCATTATGGTTCTGTTTCTCCTTTCAGCACTCCCATTCTGTTGAGGAGTATAGGGTGGTATCACTTCATGTACTATACCATCAGTATCACAAAATTCAGTGAACTCTTTTGACAAGTATTCTCCACCTCCATCAGTTCTTAACACTTTCAACTTGTGATCACTTTGCTTTTCAACCATAGCCTTGAATTTCTTAAAAATATCAAACACTTCACTCTTTCTTTTGATGAGATAAGTCCACAATTTTCTGCTATGATCATCAATGAAGGTCACAAAGTATCTATTACCACCAATAGAGCTTACTTGCATTGGTCCACACACATCAGAGTAGACTACTTCCAGCACATTCTTTGTTCTACTCCACACATCTTTGCTAAAGCTGTCTCTATGTTGCTTGGCTTGCACACAATCTTCACACACTTCATTTGGTATTTGAATTCTAGGTAGGCCAGACACTAAGCTCTTATTATGCATCATATTCAAATCCCTAAAATTCAAATGTCCAAATCTGTAGTGCCAAGTCCAATCATCTCTTTCTACAGCAGTAGCTAAGCACTTATGATCCATCACATTCAGTTCAATTTTGAATGTCCTATTCTTTGACATAGGAGCTTTCAAAATTAACTTTCTGTTTGAATCCATAAGCCTCATTACTTTATCTTCCATAACTATCTTGTAATCTTTCTCTAGCAATTGGCCTATACTAAGAAGATTACACTTCATACCTGGAATGTAGAGAACATCATTTATGAAGGCTTGTCTTCCATCTCTGCTTTTGATGCAGACAACACCACTACCTTCAGCACTCAATGTACTATCATTAGCAAATTTCACTTTGTTCTCATGAGATTGATTGAAACTAGAAAACCAATCCTTTCTTCCAGTCATGTGAGTGGAACACCCAGAATCTAAATACCATTCACTTCCACAGCACTTATCTTCTTTAGTTGTGACCATTAACATAAGTGATTCTTCTCCATTTTCTTGCTTAGCCATTTTTGCCTCATCTTCTTGTGACACATTCTTTGATCTACATTCTTTTGCAAAGTGACCAAGCTTCTGACAATTGTAACATTTGATGTTACTCTTATCAAATTTCTTCTTTCCACCTTTACCACCATTGTAACTTCCATTCTTGTTACCATTATTCTGGCTTGAACCACACGCTTCTTGATCATCTTTTGAACTAGAATTTTGATAACTAGGTTTTCCTTTGTTTCCATTCCATTTACCCTTCCCTTTCTTGGAATTATTGTTCTGAACTTGTAGAGCAACCTCATTCTTGCCCTTTTCAGCCCTTTCATTCAACTTTTGTTCATAAGCTTCCAAAGAACTTTGCAATTCTTCAACAGCCATGCTTGAGAGATCTTTGGATTCTTCTATAGCCACCACAATGTCAAATCTTGGTGTGAGAGATCTCAGAATCTTCTCAACCACAGATTGATCTGAGATTGTTTCACCACAACCTTTCATCAGATTCACTAACTTGGTGACTTTTGTGACAAAATCACCAATGCTTTCCTTCTCCTCCATTTGCAATAACTCGTACTGCCTCTTGTGAGTTTCTAACCTCACCTTCTTCACCTTGGTAGCACCACCATAGGCCTTCTCAAGATTATCCCATGCTTCTTTTGCTGATTGAGCATCACCAACTCTTTCAAAATTATCAGGATTCACGCACTGATGAATTATGAAGAGCGCTTTGTAATCTCTCTTTTTCAATTCTTTATAAGTTGCTTTCTGAGCATCTGTAGAAGATTCAGTCACTGGTTCTACTCCTCCTTGAACAAGATCCCACACATCTTGGAATCCAAACACCACTCTCATCTGTTTGCACCAAGAATCATAATTCTTGCCGTTCAAGATTGGTAGATTACCCGGAAACGCACCATTTCCATATGTTCCCATTTGAACCGAACTCGTTCCTGCCATGAATCCAATGAAACCAAGGCTCTTGATGCCAGTTGTTAGCGCAGCGGAAACACTTTAACACGCTCAATCGCAAAGTAATGCACACACACACAAACACGTTCTGCCTGATACAGCAGGAGAACGTTCTGAGACTATTCTCAGAATCTGGAGAAGATGAAGGAAGAAGATAGCTATGAACAAACACTTAGAAAATTGTAGGGAGAAAGAGAGAGTTTTATTCATCCACTTGGGAAAAATTCAAAAGGTTACAATTACTAACAATAGTTCGGATTCTTTCTTTCTCCTATACACAACACTATTTATAGAGATTACTTCACAACTAAGTAATCCAAGTTAGTTACAACAAACTCTATCCATTAGTTGTATAACTAACATAACTAACTCACACTAATGCTAACTAACTAACTGAAATCACAAACTAATGACAGAAACATGAATTAAAACAAAACATTCAACACATCTCACATTCTTAATATAACATAGTGTTAGCCTGTATTTTCGACAGGCATTAATGAATTGAAGTAAGATGATGAAATCTCATTTATTATGCATGATTGCATTTCTATATTCTCTTGGGAAATGATTTTAGTCATAAATCTAAAGAGAATCAAGGCATTTGACATCAAAAGCTTTTAATGCATAAAACTATTTTGTCATGTCCTGGAAATCTGTCGAATTCGACAGAATCTGTTCATTTGAACAGGAATATTTGGTTCGACACAGGCATACATGTCGAATGCATATATATATATTTATATAATATGTGTGTTTACTTGTATAATGTATTGTGCAGTACGGAGAAAGCATACTCTGGACTTAGTAAAATATTCAAAAAGGTGGATAACGTTCAAAAGTCTCACCAGGTGTCAAGGAATTCAAATGACGAAGACACGTGGGGTTTAGATAGGCGTTTGTAGGTTTTTGACTGTTATTCAGTTTGTCTATATATAGTAGTTTCGAATAGAAGAAACGGGTCCACAATTCAAAACACATGCAAATTCCTTAGAAATTCAGAGTACCCATGTCAACGAGTGAAATGAATGCAAACAGGAACATGTACGAATCTGTGTACCATTCTTTGTAAACATTTACATTTGTCAAATGCAATTACATTTTCAAGTCTTGATTACTTGCCTTTTCTTTAAAGTTCAAACATTTTATCTTTCTGCAATTTATTTCATTGCATGCTTTATTTTCCTTTAAAGTTCAAGCACTTTAACATTCTGCAATTTACATTCATTGCATGTTTTACTTTTCAAAGTCTTCTTTAAACTTTATTTGTAATTCATTTACAAGTTTTCTGCAAAATTTACTTTGAAGCATTTTACTTTAAAACAAACCATTTGACTTCGTCAAATGCTTTTACTTTTTATCAACTTATCCGATTTAACCCTTGAAAATATGCAAACATTTTCATTGCATTCTGCACAATCCATATGTCACAGGATTCATTAGTTGATCCTTCTTGTAATAATCAGACTAGCGGTTGTTTACTAAAAATCGGGGTAAACAAATTGGCACGCCCAGTGGGACCATTTGGATTGTGTATTTTTATTTAATTTGTTTTTGAAAGAAATTTTTTCTTGCAAAAAGTTGTTGTTTGGTGTTAAAATTTGATTGTGTGTGTACTTTTATATGCATTTGAGGAGTGGTAAATCTCTCCCAGAATTTTCAAGTATACCAACTCGTCCTCGTTCTAGAATGGTGAGACCACCAAGCAATCCTCCTAATAATAATAATAATAATAATGGAACGGAAACGAATCCTGTTCCAAATCTACAGAATGTGATAGGGCAACCCAATCCACCAATACCTGTCAATACTAGTGCCAATCCCACTGGTGGGACAACAAGTCCTGCGCTAGAATCTGTAATCTCTGAAGGTATCCCAAATAATGGTAATATTGGTGGGAGTTCGAACCCTGTAATAATATCCAATACCGTTAGTGCAAGCAATAGTGGTTCGACAATGCCCGCCACCACTTCAAGTATGGCAGGAGGATTTCCTCCACCAAATCCAAATGGCACAGCAATGACACAATTGAATATGTCATCCATGCCAACAAATGTATCACATACTCATGGATACACTGACGGGAGTCAAGTTGGTGGAACACCTTCAAGACCCCCATGGTTGCCTAGAAACCCTCAGTATGGCATGCCAACAACAACAATGGCAAGCCTATATAATTGGCCTGCAATAGAAAGTTCTCCCTCATCTTCTATGATGGGAAATAGGGGAAATTCCCTTAACTTGACAAATATTTCCATGGCAGTGCTAAGGCAACAAATGGATGAAAGCAACCATGATATGGTGAATGCTTTAACCCAACAGATTGGCACAATTTTTAATCCTGTGTTACAAACAACCAATGATAGTTATCAATTGTTAGTCAATCAAATGGGAAGGATGGCAAACTTTTTTGGAGCCCCTGATGCCCCAAATAACCCAAGGGTTCCTCGTGCAAACCCAGAAATTCAACCAGAAGTCCAAGCCCAACCTTTACGTATTGAGGGAGAACAGCCAGAACAAGATGTAATATTGGTTAATAGAAACCAGAATGCAGACAATGTTCTTAGGAATGTTCGACAAGACAATATAATAGGACAAAATAACTTGGCCAACTTAGTAGAAAATATCTTGGTCCAAAATGGTCTGAATGTAGGATTGCATAGGCCTAATTTTGTGTCTGCATTGTCTGAATATGTTCTGCAGGCAGAATTGCCAAGGGGATGGAAGATCCCTAAATTCACAAAATTTGCTGGTGACACTAATGAGTCTACTGTCGAACACATTGCCAGATATATGGCGGAGGCAGGGAATTTGGCAAATAATGAGGATTTAAGGATGAAATTTTTTCCCAATTCTCTTACAAAAAATGCCTTTACGTGGTTCACCACACTTCCCCCTCATTCAATTCATAATTGGACTCAATTAGAAAGGCTATTTCATGAACAATATTACATGGGACAATCTAGGATTAGTCTCAAAGAATTAGCCAGTATGAAACGCAAAACCTCAGAAGCCATAGATGACTATCTGAACAGGTTTCGCCTCCTTAAGGCAAGGTGTTTTACTCAAGTGCCTGAACATGAATTGGTTGAGATGGCTGCTGGTGGCCTTGACTATTCCATTAGGAAAAAGTTAGATACTCAACATTTAAGAGATATGGCCCAATTAGCAGATCGTGTTCGACAAGTCGAACGCCTCAGGGCTGAAAAAGTCAGAAATTCTAAATTTCACAAAAAAGAAAAAGTGGCGTATATAGAAACTTATGAAAGTGAAAATGAGTTCGACGATAGTCAGGATTACACAGAAAATAATGAAATTAACATGGCTGAGTTAAAACCAGGCCCTCCATATGTTTGTAAAATGCTAAAACCATCAAATGGAAACAACCCTGTCGAACCCAAAAATGATAGATTTGTTTCTAAAACATACACTTTCGACATTACTAAGTGTGATGAAATTTTTGACTTATTGGTTGCTGATGGCCAAATAATTGTACCAAAGGGTTTAAAAATTCCACCTTTGGAACAACGTAAGAAAAGAGGGTTTTGTAAATACCATAATTTTTTGGGTCATAAAACCTCACAATGTGTTCTTTTCAGGGATCTGGTCCAGAAAGCCTTGCAGGAAGGAAGACTCAAATTTGGCGAGAAGCCAAAATCCAAACATCTGGTGGATGATGATCCATTGCAGATTGCTGACGCTGCTTACACAGAGCCTTTTGAGTGCCTAATGCTGGAGGCATTGAACCTCACTGAAGGGGGTCAACTAATTTCCATTCCTGAAGAAGAGTATGAAAACAAAGTGGAAGAAGTATATCCACAACCTGGAGAGACTTTGCTGGACTTTCTCCAACGCTGCAAAGAGAATGATGGCGAGGCTACATTATGTCCTCATTGTAGTGCCATGTTCGACAAGAAGGCTGCTGCAGACCTCAACAAATTTTTGCCTCATAGTCAGAGCAAAAACAATTGGCCAAGTCAAAAGCCAACTTACTCCAATGTTCTGAATAGCCAACAGGCACCTGTGCATCAGAGGTTAGGACCACAAAAATCATTTGTCCCCTCAAGCAGGACACCTGTCAACCAGTGGGTTCATGGGAGAATCATGAATACTGGTCAGAGGCATATGGAGAGAGGGAATTCCAGTAACTCCAATCCCCAAAAAGATCCTGAGTCAAGAAAATATGATTACAGGAATAACTACAAAGGGAAAATTCCATGACTAGATCACAATGGCGCAGATATCAATGCCAGAAGAAAGTGGCTGCTCAAAAATCTCAAATTACTGCTGATGGTAAAGGAGATAGGCCTATGGAATTGGCTAAAAGGCCAATGAGAGAAAGATTGGTCGAACCTAAGATACAGTCTTCGATTGCTGATAATGTCGAAGACGACCACATGGAAGCAGATGATTTTCTAGATTCTGAACCCGATCTCGACATAATAGTAAATGTTGTGTCAATCTTACCAAGGGAGTTCGACGTCTGTTCTGAGATAACAGATGAGGAAGAAGAATCTGGGAGACAAATGGCTCTTCACAGGCCAGTATGTTACTATGTGATGAACAATGGTACCATGGAAGACCAAATGGCTATGTTTGAAAGGCCAGGCGGAGGTATGAAAAGTCACTTAAAGCCTCTCTTCATTCAGGCTAAAGTGAATGATGTGGGAATCAACAAAGTGTTGATTGATGGTGGTGCTGTAGTCAACCTAATGCCAGAGTTTCTGTTGAAGAAGATTGGCAAATCCTTGGTGGATCTCCATCCTCATAACATAGTTCTCTCAAACTATGAAGGTGAGACTGGTTTCTCTTTAGGAGCAATCCAATTGGATGTGGTTGTCGGAAGCACAATAAGGCCAACCTTGTTTTTGGTTGTGGCCTCTAAGGCAAATTATAATCTGCTCCTAGGAAGGGAATGGATTCATGGCGTGGGGGCAGTCCCATCTACCTTACACCAGCGCCTAATTATCTGGCGAGAGGATGGAATCGTCGAGAATGTTGAAGCAGATCAAAGCTACTTCAAAACTGAAGTTCACCATCTGACGAAGCATTCATTTAACAAAAAGCTGGCAACTATTTCGCCATGCATTGATAGGGACTTTGCTTACCAACCAGTGGAGAATGTTCAACACTCCATAAAATTGGACCCCACACATGGTTTCTTGTGGGAGAGAGAAGATGTGAACAGTGACGATGGCGAATATGAAGGCCACAACTACCCAACTGGGTGGAATGTCAAAGAGGATTACTATGTCTGAGTCCCAAACATGGGCAAAGATTACGGCCTATATGGCTGAAAATAGAATCAGAATGGCTTTGGAAGCCAATTCATCATCAGAAAATATGGTTGTTGCAACCAATGATATAAAAGTTGGCGAACACAAGCCAGAACTGCAAAAACTGGATTGTATTTATGATGACGAACCCTTAGGATTTGAAAAAGATCCAATCAATCAAAGTCACAAAATGCAAGCACAGGATCCTTTGCAGGAAATTGACCTTGGAGATGGTCTGACAAAAAGACCAACGTACATTAGTGCAAACATTCCTCCAGATCTAAAGACAAAAGTGGTGCAACTTTTGTTGGAATTCAAAGATTGTTTTGCTTGGGATTACAATGAAATGCCAGGTTTGAGCAGAAATTTGGTGGAACATGAATTGCCAGTTCGACCAGACAAAAAACCAGTGAAACAATTACCTAGAAGGTTCGCACCAGAAATAATGTCAAAGATCAAAGAAGAAATTGAAAGGCTGATGAGAAGCAAATTCATCAGAACTGCAAGGTATGTCGAATGGTTATCAAATATAGTGCCTGTCATTAAGAAAAATGGTTCTCTTAGAGTATGCATAGACTTTAGAGATTTAAACAATGCTACACCAAAAGATGAATACCCTATGCCTGTGGCAGAAATGTTGATAGATTCAGCAGCCGGGTTTGAATACTTAAGTATGTTAGATGGTTATTCTGGATATAACCAAATTTTCATTGCGGAGAATGATGTGCCCAAAACTGCCTTTAGATGCCCTGGAGCATTAGGCACATATGAATGGGTAGTGATGCCCTTTGGTTTAAAAAATGCTGGGGCCACTTATCAAAGAGCAATGAATCTAATCTTTCATGAATACATAGACACTTTTATGCAAGTGTATATTGATGACATAGTTGTCAAATCCTCGTCAAATGATGATCATTTAGATCATTTGAGAAAATCTTTTGAAAAGATGAGGAAATATGGATTAAAAATGAATCCATTAAAATGTGCTTTTTGTGTTAATGCAGGAGATTTCCTTGGGTTTGTTGTGCACAAAAAGGGCATTGAAATAAATCAAAACAAAACAAAGGCTATTATGGAGACCAAATCTCCAACCACAAAAAAGCAACTTCAGTCCTTGCTTGGGAAGATCAATTTCTTGAGAAGATTTATATCTAATCTAAGTGGTAAAGCTCAACCGTTTTCACCATTGCTTCGACTCAAGAAAGAAAGTATCTTCACCTGGGGGCAAGATCAACAACAAGCTTTTGACGAAATCAAAAATTATTTGTCAAAGCCACCAATGTTAATGCCTCCAATAAGGAACAAATTCATGAAGTTGTATATATCAGCATCAGATTCGACACTGGGAAGTATGCTTGCCCAGGAAGATGAAAATGGTGAAGAAAAAGCCATTTATTACTTAAGTAGAGTTTTGAATGATGCTGAAACTAGATATAGTAGTATTGAAAAACTATGTTTATGTTTGTATTTTTCTTGTATGAAACTCAAGCATTATATAAAGCCTGTTGATGTTTTGGTTTACTCTCATTGTGATATTATCAAACATATGTTGTCTAAACCAATTCTGCATAGTCGAATTGGAAAATGGGCTCTAGCCTTAACAGAATATTCATTAACTTATAAACCTTTAAAGGCAGTTAAAGGCCAAATTGTGGCTGATTTTATAGTGGATCATTCTGCATTAGAAACTCCACAAAACTATGTGGATTCAGAACCTTGGAAATTATATTTTGATGGTTCTAAACATAAACATGGAGTTGGAATTGGGATTTTAATTATCTCTCCCTCCAAAATTCCCACCAAGTTCAAATATAAAATTAATGGGTTTTGCTCAAATAATGAGGCAGAATATGAAGCTTTGATAACAGGCCTAGAGATTTTATTAGACTTGGGGGCAAAAAATATTTTGATCAGAGGTGATTCAGAATTGGTTTTGAAACAATTGACAAAAGAATATAAGTGCATAAAAGAACACTTGATGAAATATTTTGTCATAGCAATTTCTTTGTTAAAACGTTTTGACCAAGTCATTTTCGAACATGTGCCTCGTATTGAAAATCAAGAAGCCAATGATTTGGCTCAAATAGCTTCTGGCTATAAAATTTCTAGTGAGAAACTAGAAGAGTTGATTGAAATTAAAGATAAACTCATTATTGATCAACCTCCTTCTATGGAATTGTCAATGCCAAAACTTGTGGGGGCAGATATACCACAAGAAAATGGTCAAGATACCACATATGATTGTCAAGATACCACATATGATTATGACGAAAATTCAGAAATTTTTGAAATTTTTGCCATTGACAATTTATCTGATAATGATTGGAGAAAACAACTTGTCGAATATTTGCGAGATTCAAATGGAACGACCAATAGAAAAATAAAGTATAGAGCCTTGAGTTATGTCATCATTGGTAATGAGTTAATGAAGAAAACACCTGAAGGAGTTTTGCTGAAATGTCTAAGTGAAACTGAAGCCTATTTGGCTATATCTGACGTGCATAGTGGTGCATGTGGATCCCATCAGGCAGGTCATAAAATGAAATGGTTGTTGTTTCGACAAGGTGTGTATTGGCCAACAATTCTAAAGGATTGTATAGAGTTCGCCAAAGGTTGTCAAGAGTGTCAAAGACATTCAGGCATACAACATGTACCTGCAAGTGAACTTCATTCAATAGTTAAGCCTTGGCCTTTTAGGGGGTGGGCTTTAGATTTAATTGGTGAAATTAAACCAAATTCATCAAAAAACCAACGTTATATTTTAGTTGGCATAGATTATTTTACTAAATGGATAGAGGCAATTCCATTACCAAATGTTGATCAAGAAGCAGTGATTAGTTTTATACAAAGTCACATTATTTATAGATTTGGTATACCTGAATCTATTACAACAGATCAAGGTTCAGTTTTTACTGGACGAAAGATGGTTGAATTTGCCCAACAAACTGGCTTTAAGCTTTTAACCTCTACACCATATTACGCTCAAGCAAATGGACAAGTAGAAGCTGCTAATAAAATCATTATTGATTTGATTAAAAAGCATATTGCTCAAAAGCCTAGAAATTGGAACAAGACTTTAGACCAAGTCTTATGGGCATGCAGGAATTCTCCAAAAGAATCAACTAACACCACACCCTTTCGACTAACATATGGGCATGATGCAGTCTTGCCAGTTGAAATACATTTGCAATCAGTCAGAATTCAAAGGAAAATGGAAATCCCAAGAGATCATTACTGGGATATGATGTTAGACGAATTAGTTGATTTAGATGAGGAGAGAATAAAAGCTTTAGAGATGTTAACTCGACAGAAAGAGAGAGTTGCTAAAGCTTATAATAAAAAGGTTAAGTCCAAAACCTTTAGTGTTAGAAATTTGGTTTGGAAAGTTATTTTGCCTATGGATAAAAAAGACAGAGTTTTAGGCAAATGGTCCCCAAATTGGGAAGGCCCTTTTAAAGTTGTTCAAGTTTTTTCAAATGGTGCTTATGAAATTGAAGAATTAACAGAAGAACAACGTTCGTTAATTATAAATGGTAAATATTTGAAAAAGTATAAACCAGCGTTGCAAGAAATAAAAATTAACGAAGAATAAAGCGTAAGACATAACAAAATAATGGTGAAAATAAAGATGTTCGCCACAAAATGGGCATTGTCTAAGTACAAACCAAAAGATCATAACAAAATTGTTCAGATAGTGAAAATAAAAACTAAGAACAATCACAAGAAAATTATTACAAAATCAGAACTGTTTTTTCAAATCTTCATAGAGGCTTTGGAATGAAGAGATTTCCTTGTCGAGAACCTGGTTCGACTTCTCCAGACCCTGAATATCTTCTTCTACAGCTGCTGAAGCACTAAAGAATTTGATGCCTTCATTAGCCTCTTTGTCAATCCAGGCTTTAACAGCAAGAGTGAGGTTAGCTTTAGTTTCATCACTGTCATACCCTAATTTTGCCCCATGATATTTTTCACTTTTGCATTTTTTAGAAAAAAGTCAACAAAGTCAAAATGTTGACTAAAAAGTCAACAAAATCCCTTTTTGATTTAAAAATCAATGTTGACACAAAAAACACATGGAATTATTTTTCTTGCATGATTTTGCATAAGCATGATCATAAATGAATTTTTTTTTACCATTTTGCCCTTGCATTATTTTTATTTCTCATTTATCATTTTTTTAACTAGTTACTTGCATTTCAAGAAACCTTTTCAAAAATCAAATTTCAATTCTTTTTTTCTTCTATTTTTGATCCATAAATATTTCATATAATCATATTTCATCATGTATATTTTTATTTTTGTCATATTTATTTTATTTCGTATATTATTTTTATTTGTGTTTTATTCAAAAAAAATCAAAAGAGGTACAATAATTTCTCCAAGCCATTTACACATCATCATTTAGCATGGAATATTCCATTCCTATGCTACACATCACCATTTAGTACAAACAAAAAATCATAAACCATAGTACACAAAAATCATCAAAGTTTCAATCACATTTTTACCCCTACCAACTCTCTCTAATCACCATCCACTTACCCTAATTCACTCTGAAAACGGCGCAGCTCTTACTCCTCCAAATAACACCATTTTTCTTCAAATTCTCAAAAACGAAATCAATCAAAAACACCTCAAACCTTCAATCTCTTGATCAAAATAGTTTCCAAACACTTCCAGTAGGTGATACTAGCCTCAAGTTGCAGTAAAAACCACTCAGAAACACCTCAACTAAAGCTCAAAAAACTCACAAAAATGTGATAATGGAGTAGGAGTTCCTAGCCTCTGTTTCAGTCGTTTTTCAACTCTATTCATCTTATTTTGCTTGGGTAAGCTTTTCCATTAATTAATTTTGCATTTCAGTGCTTATTTTGAGTTTTTGAGTTTTTGAGTTCAAACTTGTCGTTCACTTTTCTCTCTGTATGAGCAACCACTGAGAAATCTAATTGTATTTTCAAGATCAGTGCGAGATTTCGAACAAAATCGTATACTCATTTGCAAAAATCGAGGTCCGTTTGGACCTCCGGGGAAACACCCGCCGTGGCTTGAATTGGCCGGACGCGAGGAAGAAGAAGAAGTCTTCTTCTTTGACTTTCCTCTCTCCCTGCCACGTGGCAGCATCTGGGTGGTTCTGGATTTTTAAATCCTGGCCACCAGATCAATCCTGCAGCCCATAATTTAAATTCTTATCGTGCACCTCAATCACGTACCGCACCGGACCTTTTTTTATTTGACTTTGTTTTTTTTCTGTTGACTCACGTGGACTGGGCTTTGCAGCCCAGATTGGCTATTCGCACCCCCTCCGTTTTTACTATGCTATGTAATCTGCACCCCCCTGTTTATGATTTTAATTAATTTTAGCTTATTTGCAAAAGCACTTTTGTGAACTCTAGCTTATTTAAGTTTTTTGTTCACATAGTTATGCTAAAATCATGTAAGTCATGTTTGACTACTTTCCAAACTTTTTCAACTTATTTTCATAAGTGATTCTCATTTAAGTTGTTTTGTGCATAAGTGCTTATTTGGGGTTTCATAGAGCTCTTTAGCTTATTTGACTCTAATTCTTGCACAACATTGATTCATATACAGTAGTCACTGTATACAATCGTTTTCAAACTTTTTCAACTTATTTTCATAAGTGATTCTCAATTAAGTTGTTTTGTGAATAAGTGCTTATTTAGGTTTTCATTAAGCTCTTTAGCTTATTTGGTCCTAATTTTTGCACAACATTATTTCAAATACAGTAGTTACTGTATATGAATTTCATTTTGCTTTTCCAACTTATTTTCATAAGTCCTTTTTAACTTAAGTCGCTTTTAGCTTATTTTAATAAGTGCTTAAGTGACCCAAATTACTTCTTTAAGTACTTTTGGGTCATTTTCTCTTGCACAATAATTTGTTCAACCCTATTTAGCTTAAGTTAATCATGTTTGCTTGTGTTTGATTGTTTATTCATGCTTACATGTGTTTATTTAATTGCTCGTAACTTCATTTTTGTAACATATTTCATTTATCGTTTCATACATGATTATTTAGTATTGCATATTTGCATTATTCATTTATATCATCTTGATTCATGCATTTGCATTTATACTTTGCCTATTTTGTGATTTGCTTCATTATTATTATTACTTGTGTTTTGTTATTCTGTCTGCTCTGGTTCTTTTGCCCTTTTCTTTGGACTTTTGTTTTCATAATCAAACTAAAAAGACTTTTGCAATAAACAATGAATGAAAAAGGGAGAATCTGGCCACTGCTTCTTTCTTCCCTGAGTTGTCTTGGTAGCCGGTCCTCTGACTAGTTTACTCAAGCTGCTCTCATTCTAAAACCAGTATTAAAACTGACCAACCTTCGTCTTTCCTTTTGACTTTATTTTCTCAATAAGATTAATCAAACTCTTTGCAATAATCAATGAATGAAAAAGGGAGAATCTGGCCACTGCTTCTTTCTTCCCTGAGTTGTCTTGGTAGCCGGTCCTCTGACTAGCTTACTCAAGCTGCTCTCATTCTAAAAGGAACATTAAAACCAACCAACACCCATCTTTTCGTTTGGACACTATTTCTGAATAAACTTAACCAAAGATTTTCATAACAAATAATGAATGAAAAGGGGAGAATCTGGCCGCTGCTTCTTTCTTCCCCGGGTTGTCTCGGTAGCCGGTCCTCTGACTAGTTTACTCGAGCTGCTCTCATTCCAGAAACGAGCGATAAAAGTTAACTCTTACACACTTAAACTTCTTTTCAGAAAACATGGATATACGCTTTATCCATTCCTCTGACACATACACAGCTTAAGCCTCTGATTAGAGCATACAAGCGTCGTTGTATCAGCGGAATGCGAAATAAGCAACATCCGTTATTCAATTCATTTTTTCAATGGACATACGTTTTATCTACTCCTCTGACACACACACAGCTTAAGCCTCTAATCAGAGCATACAAGCGTCGTTGTGTCAGCGGAATACGAAATAGACGTTATCCACTAAAATCAACCAACCACACAAACTTTTTTTACCAGAACTACGTGAGTTTTGAGTTTCCCATTGCACCGGGGAATACGTAGGAGCGGGCTCCTACAACCGTCAAACTCAACTAATAAAAAACCTTTTTTTTTTTTAATTTATTTTGGAAACGAAGTAGAGTTTAGATAAGAGAAAAGGCAATTTAATTCAAACCTACGCAAACAAACCCCAAACCACCTAAACGGTTCCCATCGAGTACGATGGATGCGAGGGGTGCTAACACCTTCCCCTCGCATAACCAACTCCCGAACCTAAACCAAGGTTTTAGCGATATTTTCCTTTCCCCCCACGGGATAAATAAACGTCGATGGCGACTTCATTGTATGAAAAATGGAAGTGATTTTCCAGCCCGCTACAGCTGGCGACTTCACTGGGGACTATAGAGAGTTAAGCCCAGTTTAGTTGGTTTGTTCGTTTGTTTGCTTTGCCAGGTTTGCAATATCTTGCCTTATCTTTTATTTTTCTGTCAATTATATCTGTTTGGATTTGCTGTTTCTCTTCTTCTACTCTTTCTTTTATTTTTCTTTTGCCCTTGTGGCGTGGTTACTGTGAGAAGCTCTACACCCGAGCTTGAGAAAAGCTTAGGCTAAGCTAGAGGTCTTTATGTTGGGTAACCGGTCCACTGACTAGTAACTCCGGCATAATCACCTCGCCTAGAGTAGATCCTCTTGGAGATGTCAGGACATCGGTCTGCTGACTAGTGTCTCTGATGTTTTCTCGTTGGGTCCATGACTCTAGGGACCTTTTATTATCCGGTCTAGAACCAAACCTTGTTATTAGGGACCTCTGTTTAGAACCCGTGTCAAGGTTGTTCAACGGCCTTACCTAGAGGAGATTTCCTTTTGGACGCGTTTGTCGTGAGCTTTGCAATAGCGACATCGTTTCCAAAGGGGCAATCCGTGATTTTAGACACTTTATCAACCTTAGAACAACATGTGAGAGGGATGGGTTACAGGTAACTTTGAGCCTTTCTACTTCAGAAATGTTAATTACACCTCTGCTTCACCGCGACAGAATCAGCGAGTCTGCTACAAAAGTGCATTCATGCATCCATGCACTCATGCATTCAGTCATAGAAAAAATATTTTTGCTTAACATTTGCATAAAAAAAATGATGAAGCATAAAAACTTTTGCATGCATTTGCATTCATTCAAAAGACCATTATCTCATCCTCACCTGCCCACATCAACCACTTCATTCCCGACACCGATACCGGACTCCAAGCATTTCAAGGAAACCATGGAAAACATGCAGAAGCAAATTGATGCCTTGAGAGGCGATGTGGACCAAGTGGCTGATAAGTTGGATCGTGTTTCGGAAATACTAGCTAGTCTCAGTTTTCCTTCAAGAGTGGACCCTGCAACAGTAGGGGTAAATCCTCCAATTGATTCCCCATTGTCAAATGTGGTATGGCCTTCATTCGGTTCATCATCCGGACGTACTTCTGCAGTTGGTAAAGTCACCCAAGGGTCAATGAGTACCAACACCAAATTCATGGTTGGCCAGCCAAGAACTCATCAGGTCCAACCCAGGTTTGCTATGCCTCGAAGTCTAGAGGACCCCAAGAACGCTCATCAAGGTGATAACGTTAAGGGAAAATCTGTTGTATCCCCGAGTGAGGAGACCCGCCAAAAGTTCAAGGCAATAGAGGACAAGCTAAGGATGATGGAATCATTCTTGCCCAACAATGTCAGCCCACCACGCTCTCACTCTCACTCAATGGTGTTTGCTCGCACCCCATGCTTCAATCATCAGTATCCAACAGTTGTTCAACCTCAACAATTCCAAGGGTTTCCAAAGCAGGCAATACAGACGCCTTTGAATCATTCTCAGTCAAGACAGTTTGCACAGAACCCAAGACGGCAACTAAATCTGCCAAAGGCCACTCGGGAAAAGAAAGTTATTGATCCAATCCCAATGCCATGCAGTCAGCTCTTATCATATTTAGTGCACAATGGAATGATAACCCCAAGAGCTTTAAAGCCAATGTTTGCGCCATTTCCTAATTGGTATGATCCCAAAGCGAAATGTGAGTTTTATCTTGGGGCAGAAGGACATACTATTGATAACTGCAAGGCTTTCAAACACAAGGTTCAAGAGCTCATTGATCAGAAACTGTTAACTTTCAAAAAGGTAGAGCCCAATTGTGAAGGATAGTTTGTTGTCCGGCCATGCAGACCCATCTATGCATGCTAATCAAGAATTCAAGGATTGAATCAAGCCATGAAACCATCTTTATGTTGTCCTGTTTTAATTTCCTTGTATGTTAAGTTTTGTTAGCATTTAAACCTTGTTTGTTTGCAATAATAATCTAAATGAAATAATAATGCATGTTTTGAATCCATTCATTCATGTCCATTCACTTTTCTTTCTTACTCTTCACAAAAGCAAAAAATATATATCAATACTTCTCATTTCTTTCATTTCTTTATCATTTCTGTTTGAACAAAGATTGGAGAGAGGATGATGAAAAGCGAAATAACCAAGTTGCTACGGTATGCTTTCAAATAAAACTTTGCTGATGATGTAAGGCATTGTTTCAAACTCCCAAACACTGGAGAAATAAGGAAGATAATCCGTAGTCACCCCCTTTGAGCCTAGAAGTTGGTGTTTCTTTCCATACGAAAAAACCCGCAATTTTAACCCGGGGCAGGGTAGTGTTCAATTAATTCGACCGTTCGAGTTTCAAGAGAAAAGTAAAAAAAATCAATAAGGTGTTCCTCATCACCCATTACAAAGGCAGTCACAATTCGCCAAACAAAATCAAAAAAAGAGAGAAGAAAGAAAAGCCCGCTAAGTCAAAACCTCAAAATGGCTTAGGCAAAAATTAGGGTATCCCGCTAGACTAAAAATGCAAAAAATAGTCTAGGCAAAAGTTAGGGATTGAAAAAAATGAAAAAAAATGCAAAAAGCAAAGGTCACCAAGATTCATGACAAAACAAAATCATGTGACCAAAACAAAAGGCCAATGCGACTGCCACAACAAAAAGGAAACACATCCTTGGTTCCCGAACCATCACAATATTAAAAAAAAAAAAAACCTCTTGGGACTTAGACTTGTGAGTTGAGTTAATTGAACGTAGGGCTGAAGATCATCACGAAGAATGGGACGGGTTGAAATCAAAATTTTGAGCCTTATATCCTTTTATTCATAAACCGTGAACCAGACCACGTTACAACCCTCAAAAGACCTAATTGAAGCAAGGTTTAGCTTGAAAGCATACGGTAGCAAGGTTGCGTTAACCTGACTCCCAAAAATCTTTTGTTAATATCATACTCTCACACTTTCTTCCACCATATACATCCATTGTACATAAATACCATCTCAACTTCAATTTCAAACTTGCATTAAAATGGCATTTGAATTACTATTCCAAACAAACAGGTTTATCTGCAAGTCTGCACTTGACAATAAGGAAGTTCCAACTCTGAGCTGTTACCAAGCAATCAAGAAGAACGTTGGACTAATCTGGGGCAGCTATCTCAGGACTTCATTTAATCATGGGGCACATCCCTTAGAAAGGTCATTCGGCATGGACAGAGTGTCCTAAGATCGCATCATGGAAAACGATATCGAAACCCATATTTCAAGGACCTAATAAATCAGTCCAAGACACTCTTGATTAAGGGCAAATCATCTTGGGATTCTGCCAATCAAGAACAAACCCTTATGACTATGGGGTAAATCACCTGAAGATCCTAATGGCTCAGCCAAACATGTTCCAAGGATGGATCAATCTAGGGGCAAATCACCTTGAGTTTCTGCCAATCAAGAACAAACTCTTGTGAATAGGGGCAGATTGCTTGAAGACCCTGCCGAGTCGGTCAAACATGTTTTAGGAATGTCTCAATCTTGGGGCATACCTCTCAGAGAGGGAGAACCAATTTTAGTAAGTTGGCCAAAGCAAAGCACTTCTAATGCCCAACAGACTGGGGCAAGACAATACACACATGGGCAGGTTCTCCCTATATCTTCAAGCTACTCAAGCAAACCCTGATGAACATCTGCAACCATTGGATTCAGAATTGGTGTCAGGGATTAACTTCAAGCCATCATCCCACGAGAAGCCATGATACCATCTCCAATCATTCACCACCTACCATAGGGGCACCAATCATTGTCATGCATTAGTCATGTCATTTCATTCATGCAAATAATCGTCATGCATTAGTCATGTCATTTCATTCTTGCAAATAATCGTCATGCATTAGTCATGTCATTTCATTCATGCAAATAAGCGTCATGCATTAGTCATGTCATTTCATTCATGTAAATCATTAGCATGCATTGATCACGTCATTTCATTCAAGCATCAAGTATGCCCCATACCACAAGACCAATAACTCAGAAAAATCAAATAGCCAAATCAAACATCCACAATCAAGAACCTAACCTTGCATTGACAATCCCAAAGTCCAATCATTATTGGCACACCTTCAAAGTCCAGTCATTATTGGCGAGCCCAACTCAAAGTCCAATGATTATTGGCACACCCGCAAAGACCAATTATTATTGGTGCCCACTCAAAATCCAATATTCAATGGAACCAAAATAAAACCCTGTGTTCATTAACACCCATGTTGAAATCCAATTTCCAATAGCATACAGTAATTTCATGTCATCATATACATTAATCATGCATTTCATTTCATGCATAAATAATCATGATAAACATGCATTCATGAAGCAGGATCAAAAATTCCTATTCAAGGAATAACAGATTTTGGTCACTTAGTTGCCAAAAGAGGCAGCTTGTTTTTTTTCAAAAATAGGTTGCTTGGTAAAACTGTCTCCCAAGCAGATTAGTTGAAGAAACATATTCAATCTCCTCCCCAGTGAATTGCAAATTTTCTGGAAGGAAGTCTTCTACAAGATAATCACATCAGCTCTGTCCGATTCCCTTAATAGGAATGACAACAAGTATCAGCTCTGTCCGGTTCCCTTAATAGGAATGACAACAAGTACCAGCAACTCTGTCCGGTTCCCTTAATAGGAATGACAGCAAGTTACACCAGCTTCGTCCGGTTCCCCTAATAGGAATGACAAGCAAATTACGCCAACTTCGTCCGGTTCCAGAAACAGGAATGACGCCAACTTCGTCCGGTTCCAGAAACAGGAATGACATCAACTTTGTCCGGTTCCAGAAACAGGAATGACATCAACTTTGTCCTCGTCCGGTTCCCCTAATAGGAATGACAAGCAAGTTACACCAGCTTCGTCCGGTTCCCTAATAGGAATGACAAGCAAATTACACCAGCTTCGTCCGGTTCCCCTAATAGGAATGACAAGCAAGTTACACCAGCTTCGTCCGGTTCCCCTAATAGGAATGACAAGCAAATTACACCAGCTCCGTCCGGTTCCCTAAACAGGAATGACAAGCATTTCAGCAACTTTGTCCGGTTCCAGAAACAGGAATGACATCAGCTTCGTCCGGTTCCCCTAATAGGAATGACAAGCAAATTTCAGCAACTTTGTCCGGTTCCAGAAACAGGAATGACACCAGATTCGTCCGGTTCCCCAAACAGGAATGACAAGCAAATCATCAACTTCGTCCGATTCCAGAAACAGGAATGACGCCAACTTCGTCCGGTTCCAGAAACAGGAATGACGCCAACTTTGTCCGGTTCCAGAAACAGGAATGACGCCAACTTCGTCCGGTTCCAGAAACAGGAATGACGCCAACTTTGTCCGGTTCCAGAAACAGGAATGACACCAGCTTTGTCCGGTTCCCCAACAGGAATGACAGCAACCTTGTCCGGTTCCCCAAACAGGAATGACAAGCAAATCGCCAACTTCGTCCGGTTCCAGAAACAGGAATGACGCCAACTTTGTCCGGTTCCAGAAACAGGAATGACGCCAACTTTGTCCGGTTCCAGAAACAGGAATGACACCAGCTTTGTCCGGTTCCCCAACAGGAATGACAGCAACCTTGTCCGGTTCCCCAACAGGAATGACAAGGAATGACACCAGCTTCGTCCGGTTCCCCAAACAGGAATGCCATCAACTTTGTCCGGTTCCCCAAACAGGAATGACATCAACTTTGTCCGGTTCCCCAAACAGGAATGACAGCAGGTATATTTGAGTTTCCCTATGAGGAAAGCTAGCCAGGTATTCTCGATCCACTTATCTTTCATCCACTTCCTGGCAAAATTAGGGCATTCTGTATTTAATTATCTTCCACCAAAAGAATACGAATACCAGGGCTATTCGCATTCCTATGGTTTAAGCTAATTAAATAGGGGCAGCTGTCATACCCTAATTTTGCCCCATGATATTTTTCACTTTTGCATTTTTTAGAAAAAAGTCAACAAAGTCAAAATGTTGACTAAAAAGTCAACAAAATCCCTTTTTGATTTAAAAATCAATGTTGACACAAAAAACACATGGAATTATTTTTCTTGCATGATTTTGCATAAGCATGATCATAAATGAATTTTTTTTTACCATTTTGCCCTTGCATTATTTTTATTTCTCATTTATCATTTTTTTAACTAGTTACTTGCATTTCAAGAAACCTTTTCAAAAATGAAATTTCAATTCTTTTTTTCTTCTATTTTTGATCCATAAATATTTCATATAATCATATTTCATCATGCATATTTTTATTTTTGTCATATTTATTTTATTTCGTATATTATTTTTATTTGTGTTTTATTCAAAAAAAATCAAAAGAGGTACAATAATTTCTCCAAGCCATTTACACATCATCATTTAGCATGGAATATTCCATTCCTATGCTACACATCACCATTTAGTACAAACAAAAAATCATAAACCATAGTACACAAAAATCATCAAAGTTTCAATCACATTTTTACCCCTACCAACTCTCTCTAATCACCATCCACTTACCCTAATTCACTCTATAAATAGAAGCATTGTTTTCAGTGCCCTAGGTTGGCCAAGAACACTGAAAACGGCGCAGCTCTTACTCCTCCAAATAACACCATTTTTCTTCAAATTCTCAAAAACGAAATCAATCAAAAACACCTCAAACCTTCAATCTCTTGATCAAAATAGTTTCCAAACACTTCCAGTAGGTGATACTAGCCTCAAGTTGCAGTAAAAACCACTCAGAAACACCTCAACTAAAGCTCAAAAAACTCACAAAAATGTGATAATGGAGTAGGAGTTCCTAGCCTCTGTTTCAGTCGTTTTTCAACTCTATTCATCTTATTTTTCTTGGGTAAGCTTTTCCATTAATTAATTTTGCATTTCAGTGCTTATTTTGAGTTTTTGAGTTTTTGAGTTCAAACTTGTCGTTCACTTTTCTCTCTGTATGAGCAACCACTGAGAAATCTAATTGTATTTTCAAGATCAGTGCGAGATTTCGAACAAAATCGTATACTCATTTGCAAAAATCGAGGTCCGTTTGGACCTCCGGCGAAACACCCGCCGTGGCTTGAATTGGCCGGACGCGAGGAAGAAGAAGAAGTCTTCTTCTTTGACTTTCCTCTCTCCCTGCCACGTGGCAGCATCTGGGTGGTTCTGGATTTTTAAATCCTGGCCACCAGATCAATCCTGCAGCCCAGAATTTAAATCCTTATCGTGCACCTCAATCACGTACCGCACCGGACCTTTTTTTATTTGACTTTGTTTTTTTCTGTTGACTCACGTGGACTGGGCTTTGCAGCCCAGATTGGCTATTCGCACCCCCTCCGTTTTTACTATGCTATGTAATCTGCACCCCCCTGTTTATGATTTTAATTAATTTTAGCTTATTTGCAAAAGCACTTTTGTGAACTCTAGCTTATTTAAGTTTTTTGTTCACATAGTTATGCTAAAATCATGTAAGTCATGTTTGACTACTTTCCAAACTTTTTCAACTTATTTTCATAAGTGATTCTCATTTAAGTTGTTTTGTGCATAAGTGCTTATTTGGGGTTTCAAAGAGCTCTTTAGCTTATTTGACTCTAATTCTTGCACAACATTGATTCATATACAGTAGTCACTGTATACAATCGTTTTCAAACTTTTTCAACTTATTTTCATAAGTGATTCTCAATTAAGTTGTTTTGTAAATAAGTGCTTATTTAGGTTTTCATTAAGCTCTTTAGCTTATTTGATCCTAATTTTTGCACAACATTATTTCAAATACAGTAGTTACTGTATATGAATTTCATTTTGCTTTTCCAACTTATTTTCATAAGTCCTTTTTAACTTAAGTCGCTTTTAGCTTATTTTAATAAGTGCTTAAGTGACCCAAATTACTTCTTTAAGTACTTTTGGGTCATTTTCTCTTGCACAATAATTTGTTCAACCCTATTTAGCTTAAGTTAATCATGTTTGCTTGTGTTTGATTGTTTATTCATGCTTACATGTGTTTATTTAATTGCTCGTAACTTCATTTTTGTAACATATTTCATTTATCGTTTCATACATGATTATTTAGTATTGCATATTTGCATTATTCATTTATATCATCTTGATTCATGCATTTGCATTTATACTTTGCCTATTTTGTGATTTGCTTCATTATTATTATTACTTGTGTTTTGTTATTCTGTCTGCTCTGGTTCTTTTGCCCTTTTCTTTGGACTTTTGTTTTCATAATCAAACTAAAAAGACTTTTGCAATAAACAATGAATGAAAAAGGGAGAATCTGGCCACTGCTTCTTTCTTCCCTGAGTTGTCTTGGTAGCCGGTCCTCTGACTAGTTTACTCAAGCTGCTCTCATTCTAAAACCAGTATTAAAACTGACCAACCTTCGTCTTTCCTTTTGACTTTATTTTCTCAATAAGATTAATCAAACTCTTTGCAATAATCAATGAATGAAAAAGGGAGAATCTGGCCACTGCTTCTTTCTTCCCTGAGTTGTCTTGGTAGCCGGTCCTCTGACTAGCTTACTCAAGCTGCTCTCATTCTAAAAGGAACATTAAAACCAACCAACACCCATCTTTTCGTTTGGACACTATTTCTGAATAAACTTAACCAAAGATTTTCATAACAAATAATGAATGAAAAGGGGAGAATCTGGCCGCTGCTTCTTTCTTCCCCGGGTTGTCTCGGTAGCCGGTCCTCTGACTAGTTTACTCGAGCTGCTCTCATTCCAGAAACGAGCGATAAAAGTTAACTCTTACACACTTAAACTTCTTTTCAGAAAACATGGATATACGCTTTATCCATTCCTCTGACACATACACAGCTTAAGCCTCTGATTAGAGCATACAAGCGTCGTTGTATCAGCGGAATGCGAAATAAGCAACATCCGTTATTCAATTCATTTTTTCAATGGACATACGTTTTATCTACTCCTCTGACACACACACAGCTTAAGCCTCTAATCAGAGAATACAAGCGTCGTTGTGTCAGCGGAATACGAAATAGACGTTATCCACTAAAATCAACCAACCACACAAACTTTTTTTACCAGAACTACGTGAGTTTTGAGTTTCCCATTGCACCGGGGAATACGTAGGAGCGGGCTCCTACAACCGTCAAACTCAACTAATAAAAAACCTTTTTTTTTTAATTTATTTTGGAAACGAAGTAGAGTTTAGATAAGAGAAAAGGCAATTTAATTCAAACCTACGCAAACAAACCCCAAACCACCTAAACGGTTCCCATCGAGTACGATGGATGCGAGGGGTGCTAACACCTTCCCCTCGCATAACCAACTCCCGAACCTAAACCAAGGTTTTAGCGATATTTTCCTTTCCCCCCACGGGATAAATAAACGTCGATGGCGACTTCATTGTATGAAAAATGGAAGTGATTTTCCAGCCCGCTACAGCTGGCGACTTCACTGGGGACTATAGAGAGTTAAGCCCAGTTTAGTTGGTTTGTTCGTTTGTTTGCTTTGCCAGGTTTGCAATATCTTGCCTTATCTTTTATTTTTCTGTCAATTATATCTGCTTGGATTTGCTGTTTCTCTTCTTCTACTCTTTCTTTTATTTTTCTTTTGCCCTTGTGGCGTGGTTACTGTGAGAAGCTCTACACCCGAGCTTGAGAAAAGCTTAGGCTAAGCTAGAGGTCTTTATGTTGGGTAACCGGTCCACTGACTAGTAACTCCGGCATAATCACCTCGCCTAGAGTAGATCCTCTTGGAGATGTCAGGACATCGGTCTGCTGACTAGTGTCTCTGATGTTTTCTCGTTGAGTCCATGACTCTAGGGACCTTTTATTATCCGGTCTAGAACCAAACCTTGTTATTAGGGACCTCTGTTTAGAACCCGTGTCAAGGTTGTTCAACGGCCTTACCTAGAGGAGATTTCCTTTTGGACGCGTTTGTCGTGAGCTTTGCAATAGCGACATCGTTTCCAAAGGGGCAATCCGTGATTTTAGACACTTTATCAACCTTAGAACAACATGTGAGAGGGATGGGTTTCAGGTAACTTTGAGCCTTTCTACTTCAGAAATGTTAATTACACCTCTGCTTCACCGCGACAGAATCAGCGAGTCTGCTACAAAAGTGCATTCATGCATCCATGCACTCATGCATTCAGTCATAGAAAAAATATTTTTGCTTAACATTTGCATAAAAAAAATGATGAAGCATAAAAACTTTTGCATGCATTTGCATTCATTCAAAAGACCATTATCTCATCCTCACCTGCCCACATCAACCACTTCATTCCCGACACCGATACCGGACTCCAAGCATTTCAAGGAAACCATGGAAAACATGCAGAAGCAAATTGATGCCTTGAGAGGCGATGTGGACCAAGTGGCTGATAAGTTGGACCGTGTTTCGGAAATACTAGCTAGTCTCAGTTTTCCTTCAAGAGTGGACCCTGCAACAGTAGGGGTAAATCCTCCAATTGATTCCCCATTGTCAAATGTGGTATGGCCTTCATTCGGTTCATCATCCGGACGTACTTCTGCAGTTGGTAAAGTCACCCAAGGGTCAATGAGTACCAACACCAAATTCATGGTTGGCCAGCCAAGAACTCATCAGGTCCAACCCAGGTTTGCTATGCCTCGAAGTCTAGAGGACCCCAAGAACGCTCATCAAGGTGATAACGTTAAGGGAAAATCTGTTGTATCCCCGAGTGAGGAGACCCGCCAAAAGTTCAAGGCAATAGAGGACAAGCTAAGGATGATGGAATCATTCTTGCCCAACAATGTCAGCCCACCACGCTCTCACTCTCACTCAATGGTGTTTGCTCGCACCCCATGCTTCAATCATCAGTATCCAACAGTTGTTCAACCTCAACAATTCCAAGGGTTTCCAAAGCAGGCAATACAGACGCCTTTGAATCATTCTCAGTCAAGACAGTTTGCACAGAACCCAAGACGGCAACTAAATCTGCCAAAGGCCACTCGGGAAAAGAAAGTTATTGATCCAATCCCAATGCCATGCAGTCAGCTCTTATCATATTTAGTGCACAATGGAATGATAACCCCAAGAGCTTTAAAGCCAATGTTTGCGCCATTTCCTAATTGGTATGATCCCAAAGCGAAATGTGAGTTTCATCTTGGGGCAGAAGGACATACTATTGATAACTGCAAGGCTTTCAAACACAAGGTTCAAGAGCTCATTGATCAGAAACTGTTAACTTTCAAAAAGGTAGAGCCCAATTGTGAAGGATAGTTTGTTGTCCGGCCATGCAGACCCATCTATGCATGCTAATCAAGAATTCAAGGATTGAATCAAGCCATGAAACCATCTTTATGTTGTCCTATTTTAATTTCCTTGTCTGTTAAGTTTTGTTAGCATTTAAACCTTGTTTGTTTGCAATAATAATCTAAATGAAATAATAATGCATGTTTTGAATCCATTCATTCATGTCCATTCACTTTTCTTTCTTACTCTTCACAAAAGCAAAAAATATATATCAATACTTCTCATTTCTTTCATTTCTTTATCATTTCTGTTTGAACAAAGATTGGAGAGAGGATGATGAAAAGCGAAATAACCAAGTTGCTACGGTATGCTTTCAAATAAAACTTTGCTGATGATGTAAGGCATTGTTTCAAACTCCCAAACACTGGAGAAATAAGGAAGATAATCCGTAGTCACCCCCTTTGAGCCTAGAAGTTGGTGTTTCTTTCCATACGAAAAAACCCGCAATTTTAACCCGGGGCAGGGTAGTGTTCAATTAATTCGACCATGCGTTCGAGTTTAAAGAGAAAAGTAAAAAAAATCAATAAGGTGTTCCTCATCACCCATTACAAAGGCAGTCACAATTCGCCAAACAAAATCAAAAAAAGAGAGAAGAAAGAAAAGCCCGCTAAGTCAAAACCTCAAAATGGCTTAGGCAAAAATTAGGGTATCCCGCTAGACTAAAAATGCAAAAAATAGTCTAGGCAAAAGTTAGGGATTGAAAAAAATGAAAAAAAATGCAAAAAGCAAAGGTCACCAAGATTCATGACAAAACAAAATCATGTGACCAAAACAAAAGGCCAATGCGACTGCCACAACAAAAAGGAAACACATCCTTGGTTCCCGAACCATCACAATATTAAAAAAAAAAAAAACCTCTTGGGACTTAGACTTGTGAGTTGAGTTAATTGAACGTAGGGCTGAAGATCATCACGAAGAATGGGACGGGTTGAAATCAAAATTTTGAGCCTTATATCCTTTTATTCATAAACCGTGAACCAGACCACGTTACAACCCTCAAAAGACCTAATTGAAGCAAGGTTTAGCTTGAAAGCATACGGTAGCAAGGTTGCGTTAACCTGACTCCCAAAAATCTTTTGTTAATATCATACTCTCACACTTTCTTCCACCATATACATCCATTGTACATAAATACCATCTCAACTTCAATTTCAAACTTGCATTAAAATGGCATTTGAATTACTATTCCAACCAAACAGGTTTATCTGCAAGTCTGCACTTGACAATAAGGAAGTTCCAACTCTGAGCTGTTACCAAGCAATCAAGAAGAACATTGGACTAATCTGGGGCAGCTATCTCAGGACTTCATTTAATCATGGGGCACATCCCTTAGAAAGGTCATTCGGCATGGACAGAGTGTCCTAAGATCGCATCATGGAAAACGATATCGAAACCCATATTTCAAGGACCTAATAAATCAGTCCAAGACACTCTTGATTAAGGGCAAATCATCTTGGGATTCTGCCAATCAAGAACAAACCCTTATGACTATGGGGTAAATCACCTGAAGATCCTAATGGCTCAGCCAAACATGTTCCAAGGATGGATCAATCTAGGGGCAAATCACCTTGAGTTTCTGCCAATCAAGAACAAACTCTTGTGAATAGGGGCAGATTGCTTGAAGACCCTGCCGAGTCGGTCAAACATGTTTTAGGAATGTCTCAATCTTGGGGCATACCTCTCAGAGAGGGAGAACCAATATCAGTAAGTTGGCCAAAGCAAAGCACTTCTAATGCCCAACAGACTGGGGCAAGACAATACACACATGGGCAGGTTCTCCCTATATCTTCAAGCTACTCAAGCAAAGCCTGATGAACATCTGCAACCATTGGATTCAGAATTGGTGTCAGGGATTAACTTCAAGCCATCATCCCACGAGAAGCCATGATACCATCTCCAATCATTCACCACCTACCATAGGGGCACCAATCATTGTCATGCATTAGTCATGTCATTTCATTCATGCAAATAATCGTCATGCATTAGTCATGTCATTTCATTCTTGCAAATAATCGTCATGCATTAGTCATGTCATTTCATTCATGCAAATAAGCGTCATGCATTAGTCATGTCATTTCATTCATGTAAATCATTAGCATGCATTGATCACGTCATTTCATTCAAGCATCAAGTATGCCCCATACCACAAGACCAATAACTCAGAAAAATCAAATAGCCAAATCAAACATCCACAATCAAGAACCTAACCTTGCATTGACAATCCCAAAGTCCAATCATTATTGGCAAACCTTCAAAGTCCAGTCATTATTGGCGAGCCCAACTCAAAGTCCAATGATTATTGGCACACCCGCAAAGACCAATTATTATTGGTGCCCACTCAAAATCCAATATTCAATGGAACCAAAATAAAACCCTGTGTTCATTAACACCCATGTTGAAATCCAATTTCCAATAGCATACAGTAATTTCATGTCATCATATACATTAATCATGCATTTCATTTCATGCATAAATAATCATGATAAACATGCATTCATGAAGCAGGATCAAAAATTCCTATTCAAGGAATAACAGATTTTGGTCACTTAGTTGCCAAAAGAGGCAGCTTGTTTTTTTTTCAAAAATAGGTTGCTTGGTAAAACTGTCTCCCAAGCAGATTAGTTGAAGAAACATATTCAATCTCCTCCCCAGTGAATTGCAAATTTTCTGGAAGGAAGTCTTCTACAAGATAATCACATCAGCTCTGTCCGATTCCCTTAATAGGAATGACAACAAGTATCAGCTCTTTCCCAAGCAGAGATGTTTTGGTTGTATTCAATCAGCTCAGTATTCGACTCGACCTCCTTCTCCAGGCGTTCGACATTGGCTTGGGCAGTGTTGGCCTTTTCGACCAATGCAGCATGTGCTTGGACTTGAGCTTCCAACTTCAGGACATTAATTTTCTTCTTTTGGATAGCTTGGGTGAAACCATCAATAAGGTTTTCAAGTTGAATAACCTTACTAAGGGTAACACCATTCGTCAGTGGATTGTGAAGCTTCTTCAGGAAGCCCAAATGAGAAAAGGCACTGCTGGGGTTTGCTTCAATCTGTGAGAAGATATCTTGGTTGATGTATTCAGTATGCAGCCTTAGGAGCAAAGAGTCTTGCCTCACTGTCGAATTGATTTCAGAATCAGAAGCAGTCGAGCTACTGCGTTGAGAAACACTTGTGCCTTGATCTTTAGCAGTTTTAATGGATAGGAGCATCTTCAGTGCAGCAGCTGGGTCAGACTTTTGCATAGCAATGAACTGCATCTCCGACAATCCAATGTCAGCAGACAACTTGGAAGTCGAAGACACAGGGAGTATTTCAGAACCTCCTTCTGTGGCTTCAGGCATAATCTCATCCTCATTATCTTCAAACTCAATCTCAACATGAGTACCCTCTTCTGACGAATGGGTGACTTCTACAGTGTGCTCAGGGATGGTTGCTTCAGAGTCATGAGTTGTTGTGGGAATTCCTTCAGGTTCTGGATTATTGGCCTCCTCATTGTGAATGGCCTCGACATCATTGGTACCGACATCTTGGGCCAAACTTGCTTCAGGCTCGACAGTAGTGTTGGCAGGTTCTGCATTATCATTCTGTTCAAAGCCAAAATAAAGCAAAGTCTTAGAAGTTATAATAAGACACGTTCATTAGACAAAGTCTTAAGAGAGGAAAATTTTTTACCTTATCACCAAGTTCATGTGAACATGAACTGGTCTTCTCTTGCCTGGGGGCAAGAGGCTCAGTTGTGTTAACTTCAAGAGTTGTTGATGGATTATCTTCGACAGGAGTATTGGAAGGAGGAGCTTCAGGGTCTCTTTCTGGCTCGACAGAAGGTTTTGGTTTTGAGCTAGCCTTCTTTTTCTTCCTTTTCTCCTTAACTATCTTCTTTTTTGGAGGTGGTGGCAAGCTAGCCTCGCTAGTTTCCTCGTTGGCCTTTTGTTTGTCTCTCTGGCCTTCTCCACTAGGAGCAGCAGTTGGGTTGGTAGTTGCATTATCAACAGGCTGAAAGAAAACATAGAGTTATTAATACTAAATTTTTATCTGCAGTCGAAGCAAATTCAGAAAAGATGTCGAAAGACTTACTGATGGTTCGTTAATAGTAAGAGTTTTCTGTTTCTTTGAGTGGGTGGGCTCTCCAGCTTCTTGTGTGGTTGCTAAGTTCCTCTTTCGAAGCTGTATTTGAAAGCAAAAGGACCAAAGATATGTTTAAAAATCCAATACATAAAAGTTTTTGAATTTGAAAACTAGGTTAAACTTAGTTTGAAATTTGATACCTTAGCACCAGTGTTTGGAAGTGATTTCTTAGGAGCTGCAGCAGGAGCAGTCGAATCAGTAGAGGTGTTGGCCTCTTTGGTTTTGGAAACACCTATTGCCAAGACACAAAGAGATTAAGCACTCACAAAAGATGTAAAGGGTCATTACAAACGTCATGAAAATGGTGTTAAGTTATTTGACTTACCTTTACCTTTGGGAGTCTTTGGTTGTAAGGCGTCGAATCCAGCTGCTATGGCACTCAGAATTTCCTTATCACCTTTGGTTTTCCCCTCATAGTATAAGCTCCACCATGTGGCGAACTCATAGGTACAATAGTGGGAAACCCCAAAGTCAACAGGTGTCAGCTTGTAAGTTTTCTCGTCAGCTAGCTTCAAACGGCGCTCAAAATACTCGACAGACATACCAGAGTTGCCCAAAACAATATCATCTTTGTTTTTAAACAAACTCTTTGGCCTGAATTGACTAAGGCCAAATTGGCGAGCAACTAAGTTAGGTTGGTATCCGACCAAACCTAAGTGTCTTCTTTCTACTCCTTGCCTTGAGGATAAGATTGTGGGACTTAAAAACATAGACCAAATGTTGTTGGTATCCTCCATCTCACTTGGGTTAGTAGCAGGGAATGGCCTCTTAAACCAGGCTGGTCTGACGGTTCTTTTGACGAATGGAGTATTTTTGGGCGTGATTTCGTCGAACTCAAGGAGTGTTTTGAAGTAGAAAGAGAACAATTGTCGAGTACTCAAGTTTGTCTCCCTATGTCTCAGTAAGGCTAACCTAGCGCCTTCTGATTGTCGAGAGGCAATGGAAGATTCCATGTGGGTAGGGAGGAAAAGTTTGAAGTTGGATTCAAAAGTGGCATTTAGCCAAAGTTGCAGAAACCAGATGGGTCCAGAGAAAGTAAGTTGTGATCCTTTGTCAGTCTTCTTAAGTAAGTCACTGGCCTGTCCTAAAGAATCATAAAGGGAGGCCAAAATAAATCTTCCTAAAGCTACGTCTAGTCCCTGATGAAGCATGATGGCAAGAGGAACAATCCTCTTCACCACTTGTAGTGAGCTGGTACAAAGAATGAAGTGGGATAACCAGTAAGTCAAGAAAGCTATGTGCTCTTCAGGAGACACTTCTTCACTACTAGAATCATGGAAAGTCTTGATGAATCCTGAGAAAGAAAGGATTTTGAAGTCGAACTGATGATTAACTGTTGTATATTTGGGGTCAAAGGTGGGTCCTGTGGATCTTAAGCCTGTGATGGCAGCGATGTCGAAGAGAGTTGGGGTCATCATTCCTGCCTTCAAGTGAAAAGTATTGGGAGAGTTTTCCCAAAAATGAAGGGCAGCTATTAGCATTTCTGCATTGTACTTGGGTCCTTCTCTCGACAGTTGGATTAGGTCGAAGATACCACTTTCTTTCCAAAAAGTGGCATACTGCTTTTCAACCTTGTTAAGCCATTTGAGGTAGCCCTCACTAACTACAGGTGCAGATCTAAATGCCCTATAACCTGGTTCAAAGAAACTCATGTCGAGGACAGAGTTGGCGAATATCTTGGGCTCACAAGTTGTGTGGAGGGGGAAAATATTACTAATATCCTCACTAAAATTGTCGGATGAAGGTAGAGGGCCTGCAAAGGCAAGAGTTTTACCTTTAAGTTTGTGAGGAATTAATAGTTCTTCTCCCCATATGTGGCCTTCGACAGAGGTCATATCCGGCTCCGACACAAACTCTGAATCGTCAATGATTACAGGTTCTTTATCATCAACAGCAAAAATAATCACATTTCTGGGAGTGGAAGATGAAGATGCCATTGATGTTCTTCGTGTTCTTGGTGTTCTTGATGAGGATGATGATGTTGACAGTTTACAGTGAAGAAGGTACCAAAATCTTCAAAACCAACTTGATTTTTGCTCAAATCTTAGAACTGAAACCACAGCAATGGGCGAAATCTAAAGATGATCAAGATTACTGGTTTGGATCAAGCAAAAACGCAAGAAATAGAGCAAGATTGATGAGTTGTTTGTGGGTTTTTTCCTTAGAATGCGTAAGGTTTCTCTGTGAAAGGGAAGTGAAGGGTTTGAGGATTCAGAAAAATGAAAGTGTGAAATACGTTTTCTATTTATAGGCACTGCATTTTGCATGTATCTGGTAACTGAAACATTACCACTCTTCCAGTTCAACTGTTCTGATCTTGCCACGTGTCCCACCACTAAGCTAAAAAAGTGGAAATTATGGTTTGTGGGGATTGAGGTGACAGTTATAAATTTTGTCATGATTGACAATGACTTGATGTGACGTTTACGCCGTCTTTGGTAAATGTGCAGAAGTTGAAAAGAAAAGAATCTTCAAAATTGCCATTTCTCCTTTTTTTTATTCGACGTATAGTCGAAGCTGGCATTTTTGAGGGGGCAATTTGTTAGCCTGTATTTTCGACAGGCATTAATGAATTGAAGTAAGATGATGAAATCTCATTTATTATGCATGATTGCATTTCTATATTCTCTTGGGAAATGATTTTAGTCATAAATCTAAAGAGAATCAAGGCATTTGACATCAAAAGCTTTTAATGCATAAAGCTATTTTGTCATGTCCTGGAAATCTGTCGAATTCGACAGAATCTGTTCATTTGAACAGGAATATTTGGTTCGACACAGGCATACATGTCGAATTCATATATATATTTATATAATATGTGTGTTTACTTGTATAACGTATTGTGCAGTACGGAGAAAGCATACTCTGGACTTAGTAAAATATTCAAAAAGGTGGATAACGTTCAAAAGTCTCACCAGGTGTCAAGGAATTCAAATGACGAAGACACGTGGGGTTTAGATAGGCGTTTGTAGGTTTTTGACTGTTATTCAGTTTGTCTATATATAGTAGTTTCGAATAGAAGAAACGGGTCCACAATTCAAAACACATGCAAATTCCTTAGAAATTCAGAGTACCCATGTCAACGAGCGAAATGAATGCAAACAGGAACATGTACGAATCTGTGTACCATTCTTTGTAAACATTTACATTTGTCAAATGCAATTTACATTTTCAAGTCTTGATTACTTGCCTTTTCTTTAAAGTTCAAACACTTTATCTTTCTGCAATTTATTTCATTGCATGCTTTATTTTCCTTTAAAGTTCAAGCACTTTAACATTCTGCAATTTACATTCATTGCATGTTTTACTTTTCAAAGTCTTCTTTAAACTTTATTTGTAATTCATTTACAAGTTTTCTGCAAAATTTACTTTGAAGCATTTTACTTTAAAACAAACCATTTGACTTCGTCAAATGCTTTTACTTTTTATCAACTTATCCGATTTAACCCTTGAAAATATGCAAACATTTTCATTGCATTATGCACAATCCATATGTCCCAGGATTCACTAGTTGATCCTTCTTGTAATAATCAGACTAGCGGTTGTTTACTAAAAATCGGGGTAAACACATAGCAAGATAATAATTTTTATTAGCTAATTGTGTAAAACTATATATTTTATACCTTCATTGTATTTCCATTAAACTTTTCTTTTTTACCATGAATCGTTCTAAATATATCGTATTGAACTAAATCTTTATTTTGAGTCGTGCAATATTTATTGATTCTATTTCTCCAATTTTGTGCTAGTAATTTCGACCATGTTCTCCAAGACTTATTGCTATTGATTCTATCATCGATACATTGCAAGATTTAATGTGACATGGGCTTAAATCAATTTGAATTAGATAATAGTGACGACAATTACTTTATTGACACGGATATATGAAAAATATATCATGAAATATATATATATATATATATATATATATATATATATATATATATATATATGCATAATATCATGAAAAATGGAAACAATTTTTTGTAATTTAGGACAATTCTTGAGAAATTTTGGTTAAAAATAAATATCTTGATAGCGAAACAAAAAAATTAATGAATTTAACTTTTGAATATGCGTTGTTTGCTCTGTTCTTCTTTTTTTGGGAAAATATTGGATTCCTATTCTTTATTATAGAGGGTAATGGATGCGGGTCTGTTTGATTTGATAGAAAAAAGTGGAAGAATTTTTTTATAGAAATCAATGAATGAATTTGAACTAGAGTCAAACCAAACAAACCAATATAGTGCGCAAATACTAATATTTCTTTTGACATAATAGTAGTACTTATTTTAAAAGTATTTTGATTGTGTGATTTTGGCCTTCACTTTTATAAATAGTTATTGTATATTTATCAAACTCTTATAAACTCTAAGTATATAAATTATGATTTGATGTACCCAAAAAATTATCATATACTCCGTCCAGTTCTTAATAAAAAAAATAAATACCTTTTTTTAGATTCGTTGAGTTTCTTTGATCGATATTATAAACTAAATATAGTAAAAATTCAATATATCTAAAAAGCAAACTTTCTCTTATATTAAAGATCGGAGGTAGTAGCATTTATGCGGTCACCACATTAGTATAGATTTTAATGCAGATTTTAATTCTTAAAAAACAATACAGATACAAAAACTTGGATCTAAATCGTCGAACTACAATATCATTGTCTGACAAACATTTTTATATTTGCTACTACCATCGGTTTTATATTGACCCAGTAACAACAAATTAGTTTAATATCTCATCTTGACTTATTTCAGCATAACCATGTGATGACAGGAATTTCTGCAGTATTTTAGGTAGTAAAATGATTAAGACATGCCCAAATACGAAGAAAAACCTACAAATTCCAAGAAAAGTATCAAGACAAAGTCAAGAATACAAAAAGACAAGAAAAGCCAAAAAAGTGAAGAAAATGTGCTGCTCATCGTAGCACGATGGCTTCCATCGTGCCACAATGCGAGCTGCTTGCTGGCCAAGAAAACAGAAAAAATAAATCTGAAGAATATATGTTCATCGTGCTATGATGCCCCTCATCGTGGTATAATGACATTACTTGGCGACCAAGCTGATGAAATGCATGGGATCAGTTATAAAATTGAACTGAATCTTCCCATCGTATTGCGATGGACCTATCACAGTACGATGACTTGCTAAGGCCCATTACGAAAACTATAAATAGAGTCCTCCCCTCATTGTTTAAATCATCCAGAAATAGTATAATATTCTCTACTATAAGGAGGTGTTCAGAGAAGCTCTATAGGGGATAGTTTTCTCACCTTACGTGAAAACTAACTCAGGAATGTATGTTTTCTTTAGGCTTTTATGTTTAGATTATTCTTTTGTAATTTAAATTTGTAGTCTTTTGTATAGATGTCTTAGGTTGTTGTGGAGAAGACGAACTCCCCTATGAATATTTGGAGTCTGTGATTGAGTCAAAGTTATACTAAATCGTTATTCAGTATTATATTTGTTATTTATTTTCTTGCACTTTAATAACGTATTCTCGTAATTTGGTCGGATAAGCGGGAGTGCTCATAGAATCAATATTAGGGATTTACTTAATATTCGTCTGAAATTAGTAGTAACTATGCTAGGTGAATAGAGACAGTAACATCCTGAACTAGTCGCGAACTGAGCGGTTAGAGGAGGAATCAGGAACTAGGTGTGAACTGAGCACTTAGAAGCTGAATAGCCCGATACTTGGACTTAGAGGCATTTGATGGGTGAAGGTAATAATGCATGTGTAATGAATAACTCACCTAGTAATTAGGGTATGTGACACAGCGAGGTTAGACTCTCGTAGGTACCTTAGTTATGAAAGTATGAAAACTTCAATATACATAGAGTAATAGTAAGGTATTACTACGACAAGAAAAAGTCACCGCCGAATAATAATCTGATTAACTATTTTATACATCGTTCATGCCAAATATGAAGAAGAGAATGCGTCCAACCAACATACATATCCTCTATGTTTCTGAATCATTTATCTTTATTTTAACAGGACAATTCTGCATGAACTCGCTCCAGCGAGTAGTTGGCGAGCACTCATGGCGAGCTGGGTTCTGGGCTGATGAAACTCGCCATGGCGAGCTACTGCTCGCCACAGCGAGTTGATTTAGGTCAGTACCTATAATCTCGCCATAGCGAGCTGGTGACTCGCCAGAGCGAGCTTAAACAGAATAGCCTACTTTTTATAAATTATTTTAGAAACTTATGCACTCGTTTTATACCCTCATTAGATGTCAGATACTTTGCGTTAATGTAAATAACATAATGTCGACTAGAATGTTAGACACAGATAATCTTTAGGGTATAACCTAGAATTATTTAGGATTGCATGCTCCCCGGGATTTTGGGAATTATGGTAGTAACAACATAATTAGTGTCAGTCATTATGAGCGATTTATTATATCGCAAATATGGACTCCCAATGGGATACTCCATCAGGTTATGTATATGTGAGCTTCATGCCGTGACCGAATCGGTTGACGGATATGTCAGGCCTCTGAGACATGCTCACCTCAGAGTGTCCTTGTGTTTAAAATCAATAAGAAAATGAATAGTTAAATTTGTTTGGTTTTGAAAAAGAAGTGCGCAAGTTATTTGAAAAAAAGTATTCTTGCTTTATGAAAAGCTTTAAAATAGTTGGAATTTACTTGGCGACCTCTTTGATAAAACAATTCTTCGAAGTGTTAATGTATTCAAGATTTGTTTTCAAAGTGACTTGAACCTAGATAGTTGTGAGAGAAGAACCATAGGTCTTGAATCCATTAGTAGCCGAACTAGGGCTTAATTGAGTGACCAATTAAAATTGTGTGTTAACAAAGATAAGTTATATTTTTTAAAAAGGTTAAGAGGATTAGCCGAATTGAGGATTTTGTCGAGAGAGACGGATATTGCTCGCGTAGAGTAAGTTGTGCATGTTGGAAAGCTTTCCGAGGTAAGGGCATCTTGTATTTCGTACTAAATTTCGTTGATAGCATGTTGTATGCTTGTTGATGTGGTGTTTGTGAGTGCTTGTTATGTTGTCTTACATATGATTTGGTTAAATATATGTGTTGACATGTTGTTATGAGATTATATATTATGAGAATATGTAAGTTGTTTGCATTAGTATATGTAGAGAAGACGTATGCTCATGCACTCATAGTTGATATTTGATCTAGGTGATTGTACCAAGTGATATCCCGCCTTTAATTTAGCCGGTATTTGATCTAGGTGATTGTACCCGCCGTTAATTGAGTCGGTATTTGATCTAGGTGATTGTACTCGGGGTATTCCACCAAATTGAGTCGGTACTTGATCTAGGTGATCGTACCCGATGTTATCCCACCGTTAAAATCCGGAATTCATGCATGTGACAATCAGTGATTGGTGTCACAGTGATGGCCAGTGATTGGCTTCACCATTCATTAGAGGTTGCATTAGGCTATGTGCGCATTTTACATATTATGCTTGTTGTTGAGGAAATGTTAAATGTTACTCGCTTTCTGTTTTGGTATTTGTTATTTGTATACTTGTTTCCAGTTGGTGACTCTTACTTTTGCATGTAAATATCGCGGGTTCCTCCCACCCCTACACGATGAAGTGTTGCCCGAGGTCGTCGGTCGTTGGGACGACGAAGATTTCGTAGAGTATCCTGGAGAGTAGATGGGTGTCTTTGTTAGGCTACACTTTTTCATTAGACTTGGTGTCTAGTATCTTTTTGATGACTGTATGTCTTATACTTTTATACTCAGACTATTAGTGCCTTTTGGCCGTGCGATAAATTTCGTTCATAACTCTCGTCTTTTGGTTTATGAACTCAATGTATCCCTTGGTTTGTAATTATTCAGGTGCACACTTTGCTTCTCGGAAGCCCAATGATATAATATTTTGGTATTGTATTTAATTCCCATTGTGTGATGAAATGTTGAGCTGGTCACGAGCATTCACGCGTGCTCTTTTTATTTGGCGTGTTGTTTTAAAAAAAATAATGCCCCTTTTTCGGCTTTAAAAATCGGGGTGTTACATTTTGGTATCAGAGCTCGGCATTATATCTTCAAAGGGAAAGTGTGTACTTGAGTTAATAGTCTGAGGTCAGTCAGTTAGAGTTAGAGTCGTGTCGGTTAGCGAATCATTAGTGGGTAGTGGTAAGTGCTTGAGTCCTTACGTGTTATGTGGTTGTTTTCTTGAATCTAGCATGGTATATGCTTAGGTATGTAATTGTTTCTTACTAAAGTGTTATAGAGAACAATGATTCAGTATGTAGAATAGTTAAAACCCCCGAGCATTGGTCGAATTTAGTCGACATGTGTCTCTGAATTCCTTAGATGCGACGGTCCGGAGAGGATGAACTATGGCAAATAAGAACTACAAGTGATTTTTGGTAGTAATATCATGGAATGGAAGTGGTGTTGGAAGTGATCACTCAGAGGTGCTAAGTATGGACGATTGGGCGTCATTCTAACGAAGGACTGAAAGTAAGGATCGGATTGCGACGACCTTTTGAAGAAGATATTGAATATCTGTTCTGGTGAGTTAGGGTGCGACTTGATGAAGTCATTAGGTTTTCAAGAGGAAGCAGCCACTATGGAATGGTGGAGCATGCGAGAAGTCAATTGGATTTAATTGCGACGATTGGATATTAATTGAGGCACTTTGAATTGGAATTAAAAGACATTGTACGTCAAGGGGGAGCAAAACCTGATGGCGTTAGACAACATTTATACGAATGGTGGATATCTTAAAAGTCTAAGTTATGTGTGTGAGATATATTAGATTTGAAAGTGAGATTATTAAGGATGAATCTCGTGATGATTAATGGTAAGAGACCAAATATCACGTGGATAAGTGACAATCTATACGTAGTTCAGGAGATAGTGAGTATAGATGTCGATGTGAGACAAAATTATAGGTAATCATTGGTTGGATAGTTATGGATTTGGAGAGATGTTTAGGTAAGAACCAGGAGTTCAGTCTTAGAAAGTGAGTTGCATATCACTAATAGGTGATACTAGAGGTGTATAATATGGAATTACCTTGAGAATTTTAGTAGTGTAAGCCAGAATTATTAATTATTGGCTGGTAAACCATAAGAGAAAGTAAACTTATTGAGTAGTTTGAAGGGATTGGTCAAGATTGAGTAGAGATCTTGTGTGGATGCGCATATAATTTAACAATTTTGATCGACCAAGATGGCTGAAGGACCAAGTAGTACCTTGAATTTGTGATGTCATAGGAGTTGAGGTAGGCAAGTTTTGAATAAATTCAAGTTATAGACAACATTGTTTGGCAATTTTCTAGAAATGTCGTGTATGAGTAGAAAATTAGTTTGTTAGTAAGAGTACTGAGATAATGAATGCGATAGTTGGAAGGACATTTTGTTGTATATTAAGATGTAATGGATGAATTTAGATGGTGTAGTAAATATTTTCAGTTTTGAATATTAGATTCTAGAGTTTGATTTGGGTATCGAACGTATTAAAGATGAAATCATGGCAAAGTGTTGTGCTTAGGTAGTTATTCCTGAAAAGTCGAGCATTAAGACTTGTGATAAGTGTTTAATGGCTTGATGGAGGAGTAATATGAGTCGATTTGTAGATGAATTACAGTGACCCTATAAGGACGAGTTTAGAGATAGCCATTCATAAAGAGATTATCGTTAGTAAAAGTTATAAGTGAATAAGAAAACAATGAGTCACTAGATGTAAGAGCAGGGTTAGCAAAAACTTGAGATCTAGGAATTGATTCACTGGCGGGAACAAACTTTATAACTTTAGAATAGTTACGATGATGAAGATCAAACAGAGAAGAGTGTGCTTGATCGCAAAAATGTTCGTATGGAACGAGAGTAATTATTTTTTTGTGTGCGGCGAATTAAAGATGTTGTTTTGATTTAACAAGTTATTGGTCATGGTGGTTTGATAACTATGTATCGATACATAATACCTAAAATTCAATTTTTCAAAGTTTAAAATAGGTTTTTCGCTGTCAAGTGATTTGTAATGTTGCCAAAATATGTTCTACTCTATTTTCATGTGTTTTGACAATTATTAAAACATGAGGATGAACTGGTGCACTTACATTCTCCTCCTTTTTGATAATTGTCAAAACTATGCATAAGCTAACTAAGCCTATACCTAATATGCAATAAAATAGCAATATGTATACAGACGCAATTAAACACCAAGGCTAACAATAAGCACGCTTTCAGGATAATCCTTGCTTTCTTTGTTACAAGAGAAGGAGGAAAGGACTCTATATCTCTACCTCACAAGCACTTCATATGGTTTATGCTTAAGAAGGTAAAGATAAACTTGGCTAAGATGTTGTTTGATCATTTATGCTTCTGTATCTCCGAGAGCCACAACAAAGCCAAATTGATCATTCACCATCCAAGGTTGATTTCAGAGCTGATCAGGCAGACAAAGCTCATTGAAATCATAAGAACCAAGGAGAAGCTGAGAGTGTTTTGCTCAGTTAAACTGGATGCAACTCTCTTGGTCAACATGAAGCTGAAGACCAAGGATGAAATTGTGAAGATTAGGAACCCTCTCCAGGAGGTGTATGAAAGCTATTTTTGGTGCAATGGTTTTCCTACAATCTCAGAGGCAGATAATGATGAAGTTATTGATAACTTCTTGGAGATGGTGAGAAGGACACTGGAGTAAGGATAGAAAGGAACATGGTTGCTGGTTCACCATGGGACATTTATAGAACTCCAAAGGATGTTACAAGGAATAAGAGGAAGCCTCTTACTATTGAGGAAGATATAGTTGAAGATGTATCCGAAGGAAGAGATAGTGTTGAAGAGAACATCAGGGCTGTTGCTGAGGAGTGTGCTGCAACTTCTCAGAGCCAAAGAATTGAGGATGAGATGAAGGATGTTGAGGACCAAGCACCTGAGAGGAGAACAAAGAAAAGGCATGACAGGCCTTCATCAGCTGATGAGAATCAAGCTCCTGCCAAGCCTCCAAAAAGGGTAAAGACCAGAGCTAACAAACCAAAAGGTATATCCTCTAAGTCTAATACTAATAGCATTCCTATAGCACAAGAACCCCCCTCTCAGAACCAACCTCCTCTCATCTCTAAAACTCACCCCATCCCCGAAGCCAATTTTGATTCGACCAAACCTATAACAATGATACTACCAAATTCAACAACTCAAACCTGTCTGCTGTCATCAAACTCATCATCATCATCATCAACTTCAAACTCATCATCTTCCACTGAATCAGACCTTGATTCAGAATACATTGAATGCCTTTTGAAAAAGCCTTTACACAAAAGAAAAAGGAAACCAAAGACCAAACCAAATTCAAAATCACTTTCTGAACCACTAAATCTCACCAAAGAATATGCCACTGTTGGCTGTTCTTTTCTTGATCACCTAGAATCTCTGCTGAACCAAAAGCTTGCACACCCTCTCTGCCTTTCTCATCAATGAGCTCTTGGGTCGAAGTGATGACTTCATTGTTGGAACAAAAGAGGTTCTGATATGACCTACTTAAGATTTTGATGATAACAAAAGTATTAATATACAATAGGGTATACTAATTATTTACATACAAGTGTGCAGGTTTAAAAGTTTATTTAATGCACTCTTGAAGTTCTGAATGGATAAGCAGATTCTGTCCAAGATTCAAGACATCAGAAGATGCTTTTTGTAACTGGTCAGAAGCTACCCTTCAGAAGCTACTAGTCAGATTCTGATATGGGATATATCAGACTCTGATAAGTGCAGTGAGAGCCTACATGTCAGAAGAACATTCCCTGCAACCATGATTGGTATATTATCATGTTCTGACATTCCAAAAGCTGGCAAAATCAATCTTATCCTCAATAGTGACGTTAGTACTATTGTACGACTTCATTACCGGATTTGGCAACAACGTCTCCTCCAAGATTGATCGTATTCTACATTACCAGATATGGATATATCTTCGTACAACAATCCAGCTGGCGAAATCTCACGCAATTGATTCAAATCTTATACGCTCCTTCAACATCTATAAATAGGAGAAGATTTGAAGCTTTAGGACAACAACACTTTGAACAATTTTGAAAGCGCCGTTACTCTGCAAAAACGTCTTAAAGCACAAAACAACAAATACAACTTGAACTCATATTCAAATCCAAGACTCAAGTCTCAGCTTCTGTTAACTCATTAGTTGAACCTTAGAATTCTTTGTTTAGATTCTAAGTTAAGTCTTGTTATTAAGAGTTGTATTTATAACTTTATTGAACATTGATTTGTATATCTTTGTTCAGATTCTGTTATCTTTTCTTTAGTTTTGTGAAGTCTCTTGCCTGCGTGCTTGAGCATTAGGAAGTCTCTTGTCTGTGGACTTGAGCAATTGGAAGTCTCTTGCTTGTGTGCTTGAGCAATTGTAATCTTGTGTGATTATAAGTGAACTCTCTTGGTAGTACAAGAGGACTGGACGTACTCTCAGTTTGTGAGGGGAACCAGTATAAATTCCATGTCTCGTTCTCTTTCCCTATCTCTTTTTTTTCATCAGAAGCTGTTGATAGTGTTTGGTTTTTATATACGCTGCAAACCTCTGATAAGTTTCAATACTTAGAAGAAGATTTTTAAACTACCCCAAACACAATTCAACCCCCCTTCTTGTGTTATTTTCACACCTTCATTCATGTTCGAGCTGAGCCCTTGATATCTCTTCTTGGATAATCTTTCTTCTATATTCCACAATCTGCTCCTCCAAGGCATTGATCTGCTCATTGTAGTGAGAAATATTGTGATTGCACTCATTAATCCCATTAATGCCTTCCACCTTTCGAGCACACAACCTATCTACCTCAGCTTGAGCTTCCTGAGCCTTCTCATAGAACATAGCCTGAGCTTGCTTTTGAGTGTCTAATCTTTTTTCATTTTCATTCTTCCTCTGGACAGCTTTAGCAAATTGGTCAATAATTGAACTAAGTTGGATAACCTTACCCAAAGTAGCTTCATCTGTTAAAGGGTTGTGCAGTTTCTTCAAGAAGGCCAGATGGTTATATGCGCGAGTAGGCTCTCCTTCGAGTTGCTTCAATACATCTTGTTGAGCAAACTCAGTGGTCAGGCGCAGAAGCAGAGAGTCTTGACGCACTGTTGAGTTAATTTCAGCATTGGAAGGGGCAGAGTCACTTGTGGTGCGCTCACTCGAAGTCTTGGACTGATTTTGCTTCTTAGAAAGCAAGAGTTTGAGGGTCCCTGCAGGGTCAGATTCATGCATATTCGCAAATTCCTCCTCTTGCATACCAAGACTCGCAGATAACCTTGAGGTCGAAGATACTGAAACAAGTTCTGGACCACCAGCTGTAGCCTCAGGAATATTGTCAGATTCATATAAGGATTCTTGGACTGAGCTTGCTTGGCCAGACTCATTTGAAATGCTGGGAGGAGTATATTTGATACTTGATGAAGTTGGCAGAGTAGCATGACCATCTCCACAAGTTTTATCTTCTTGCTTCTCCTCTTCATCATTCACTTCAGCCTCTTTGAATTGTTGGGGTTCCTCTTGCTTTTCTTCGATTGGTACCTCCTGAGGACTTAATTGTTTGTCTTCTTGGGAAGCATTTTCTTTGACTTGTCCTGTAAACTCAAAAGGAAAAGACTATTAGGTAAATTAAAAGTTGAAAGAAATTGAGATAAGGAAAATAGACAGTGTTTACCTCTTTTCCTTCGACCTCGGGATGTTTAGGTGCATCTTCTCCCCCTTCAACAACAGGGACATTTGGTTCAGCATTGGGACTGTCACTTTGGACGTTGTCCTTTTGCCCCTCATCAATTCCAACCTTATCCTCGACCAGTGGATCTTGCTGTGGTAAAGTGCCTTGTGGGATAGATGTGCCACCTTCTTCAACAGCTTTGTTTTGGTCCTCTTCGACCAATTTTTCTGCTTCTTCAGGCTGGGGAGTGTCCTTAGGCCCAAGATTTTTATCTTCATCTTCATCATTGGAAGAATGGATCTTGAGTACCCTAGGCACTCTACTCTTCTTCACTACCGTTTTTTCCCTCAAGGTAGTGCCAGCCTTTTTCTTCTCATCTTTTTTCTTTTTCTTCTTCTCCTCGTCCTGCTCTTTCACCAAACCTGTTCGAGTCGCTGGTTCCTCGACTTGCTTCTTCTTCTTGGCTTCTTTAGCCTTGTGATCAGGGGCTACCCCGTCACTTTTTTGAGAAGTCAAAACCATTGGCTGCTTCCTTTTCATAACAAGAGGAATCACATCCTCTTCTTCATCATCATCATCCTAAAACAAAAAGAGTAGTGTTGTGAAAAGAACAAGGGATAGTATGGTTGACAAAAGATTTAAAAGAGGTGATTATCTTTTCCTCCACATCGACAACAGTGGTTTGTTATGATTTCTTCGGGCCAGCAGCCACAGTCTCAGTGCTGCCTTTCTTTTTTTCGCCCTGAACGAATAAAAGACAAATTAGAAAGACTCGAAAGATTTTGGATAAAGATATAGAAAATAAAGAAGCTTAAGTTACCTTGGGTTTAGAGGTCTCGACCTCAGCTTTTATCTTTACTCCGGTGGGTTTTTCGACCTCGACTGAAGTATTAGAAGATTCACCATCTTGGATCACTGATTTGCCTGAAAGAATATATAATGATATTTTATCAGTTTATTTTCAAAGAAAGGCATAAAAGTGTTATAATACAAAGGAAATTTAGAATTAAGATGTTACCTCGCCCAGAAATGGCAACTCTTTTCCCTAGAGTTGGCACTATGAAGCCACTCTCGATCATGCCTAGTACTTGCGCTGCAGTACCAATTGAGTAGCGAGAGTAATAGTTCTTCCACCAAGTGCTAAATCCATCTGTGCAGTAGAAAGAAGCTTTGAATTCGAATGGTTTGAAGGTGTACTCATACCGATCCACCATTCTTAGGTACTTCTTGTAGATTTTTTCTGAAATACCTGTACCCAGCACCATTTGATCTTCTTTTTCAAAGAAGCTTTCGGGTCGAATCTGAGACATGGCAAATTGCCTAGCAACGCAAATAGGCTGATACCCAACTAAGCCATATTGGTTTGAATTGGCCCCAATTCTGCATGAAAGGACTGTTTGTTCAAGATAAGCCCTCCAAACTTCGTTAACTTCATCCTCATTATTTGGGTTGAACGCATGGAAGTCCTCTGTAAACCAAGCAACACCATACTTGCGCTCGATGAAGGGGGCATGGCGTGGGAGGAATTGATCAAAGTTAAGGAACATTTTCATGTACTTCAGAAAAAGGTTCCTACAGTCTTGGTCTAGAGATCGAGGGACCAACCTCGCCAACCTTTGCCCTTCGATCTCTCTATCATCTACTTCTTGTTGATAGTCAGAAGGTACTATCAACCCCAGCTCCGTCTCGAAAGTGGCATTAAGCCATAGTTGTAGTAACCAAATGGGTCCAGCAACAGTGAACTTCGACCCATCCTTAGATGCCTTAATTGCATCACTCGCATTGCCCATGGCTCCGTACAAGCTAGCCAACAACAAGCGCCCCAGGCTAAAAAGCCTACATTCATTGATCTGTTGGGTCATTGGGATGAACATCCTCGCCACTTGTAAAGACTTTGAGCAGAACACGAAATGGGATAACCATAGTGTTAAGAAGGCCACATGCTCTTCTATAGATACTTCTTCCCCAACCTTGCCCATGTTTTCTGCTATGTCTTTGGAGAAGGTGTTTTCCTTATAGCTCAGCTCGACCTTGTCACCAGTCACGGTTGGGTGGAAGTGATCCCTAGTAGGCCTAAGGCCTGTGATAGCAGCCACATCCAGAAGTGTAGGAGTCAGCATCTCACACTTGAATTGGAAGGTGTTTGTTGATTTCTCATAGAAGTGAAGAGCAGCTATAAGTAATTCAGGTTTGTATTTAGGGCTAGTTCGACTAAGTTGGATTAAGGGGTAAATCCCATTAGACTCCCAGGTTTCTTTGAATTCTTTTTCGACCCTGTCTAACCAGGGAATGTAATCCTTATGGGCAATATAGGGTGCAGATCTAAACAACTTAATAGAGTTTTTTAGATACCCAAAGTTATAAGGGCTCGAGTCGAAAATCCTAGGCTCACACGTTTTATACTGGGGAAAGAGAGTGTTTACCGCTTTCGATACAATTTCTGAGTGTGGTGGGTAAGTGTCGCGGTGATTTTCGGACGCCAACAGCTATTGGTTAGCTTTGGTTCTCAAAATAATGATTCACCACCGAACTTTAATTTATCCAAGGGAAGAGGAAAAGATCGAATAAACCCATAAAATAACGTGCAAAATTTATTGATGCAATGAAACAATTAAATGATGCAGTTTTAGAGATCAAAGGTACGTGGGTTAGTTATACAAAGGAAAGGTATTAGCACCCACAGTATATGTAGTACTCTACAGGAACCTCTTGTAAAATATGTATTTTTGTGCTAAAAAAGATTTTCTTGTAAAATTGCTTATAAATGATTGGGATGATGAGAAAAGAATAAATTTTTTATTAATTTTTTGATTGGAAAAGAAAATGTATTTTTTATTAATTTTGATTTGGGAAGACACAAGGCCCTTTGCACTACGTACCCGTTAAGGATCAAAATCCCGTAATTCGGGGTAAAAATTATAAAGTAGTTTGTTTGATTGTTTTTAGGAGTAAAGACGAGTTGTCATCTTAAGTTTTGAACTCATTTTAATGCACCACAAACATGCTACAAAAATGGATCTTTGCTTCACAATAGGGAAGGGCTCTCACTCGGAATTCATCGTCGAGTATGCCACTAACTCTCCTAGGTGGAAAAGACTCAACATTTTTTCTTGTCTAATGTTATGGGGAAAATGAATTCTCAACCATAGATGACTCACATCTAAACTATTTGAAAAAAGGTTTTAAAGTCAAAAGCCAAATGGCAAAATGTTTGAGTTGTTTTTGTATTTTTAAGTCTTTTGAAAATATTTGGATATGCTTAAGTGTGTTAAAGCATTTATTAAAAAAAGTTTGAACAAAGTCTCTTGACGAAAGTCAAGGTTTTTTATAAAAAGGATTTCTTTTTGGAAAATTAAGTTTTCTTGAATGTTTTTTTTGGTTTTTATGTTTTGAAAGTCTAGAAGAACAAAGCTAGAAAAATACTCAAGTGAGGATGCAAGAATTACACGATGATACAAAGTCAACAAAACAATCCTTTCCCTTGGATTTTTGAATGCGCAAAGAACGCGAAAACTGGTTTTTATGAGCCGAGATTGATGATTTTTATTATTTTTTTTATGTTGAAAAGAAGAGATGATATTATGTTAGACAACTTAAAAATAATATTTCTTTTAATAAGGTAGTTAACAAGAACCAGAAATTTATGGATGGCTAGTAAAGATAAATAAATAAATAAAAAGAAAAGACCAATGGACCAGAAATTTCTGGATGGTCAACAAAGATAAATAAATAAATAAATAAATAAGGAACCAATGGACCAGAAATTTCTGGATGGTTAGCAAAAAATAAATAAATAAAAGAACCAATGGACCAGAAATTTCTGGATGGTTAGCAAAAATAAATAAATAAACCAATGGATCAGAAATTTCTGGATGGTTAGAGAGCTGAATTAATAAATGTTAAGGAAATATTTATTTAGTTAGTGTGAGTGTGTGTTTGAAAGGTGATGTAGGTTTAAGAGTTAAAGGAGAAGAGAAATTTACAGTGAAAGATGGAGTTTTGAGTAAGATGAACACTTTGAGTGATATGAACACTAAGCTTTAGATGAAGGTGATGGTTTTGTGGTGGATGGAGGTGGTGTGTGGTTTATGATGGAGGAAGAACAAGATGAGTGAATATGATGAACACTTTGATTTTGGGAGAGTTTATGATTTGTTGGATTTTTGCATTCAACAATTTTGCATAGTAACTTTTTCTTTTTAAAAACTCTCCCTTTTTTTCACATGAAGCTTTCTCTATTTATAGACTTTTGAGGAGCCTTGAGACTATTATTGAGTTCATGTACTCTTTGAGATGTTCATCCCACCGGTCTATGCTACTAATCCATAGGTAACTTAAACTTTTTTCTCCAACTCGGGTGTAGAGTTTCACTTGACAGAAAATAACCCACCCCACAATATATATATACCTGAAAAATAATAAATAAAAATTGCGGAGAAATAAAAATAAAAATAAGAAATAAAACATGTAAATAAACAAACAAAAAAAAAAGCACTTAACCCTAAAACTAATTAAGATAGGCCTAACTCTCTAAATGTCCCCAATGGAGTCGCCAACTGTCGTGCCGCGAAAATCGCCCGAGCGTTTAGGACACTCGGAATGACACAGAGTCGCTCCAAATTTTATTTATTAAGGAAAATATTGATAAAACCTTAAAAACAATGGAAAGATGGTCATCGCAACCATTTATAGGTTCAGGAGTTGGTTATGCAAGGGGAAGGTATTAGCACCCCTCACATCTGTTGTACTCAACGGGAACCTCCTAATTAATTCTAGGGTATTAAGCAATTTTTAGAGTTTTATTTACATGTTTTTTATTATTAGAATTTTTATTTTTATTAAGAAATATTTACAAAAAGGGGAAAAATTAAGTTTTATATTATTATGCTTGACAAGATGTTGAATCATGCTCCTACGTATCCTCCGGTGCAATGAGGAATTTAAAGCTACGTAGTTTTGGGTATGTTGTTGGTTGGTGTTTTTTATTGAACGATGTTTTAATCGCATTCTAGTGGTTAAACGCCACTTGTATGCTCGCACGGTGAAGGCTTAAGCTTTGTTTGTATCACGTTTGAATTGATTGAAAACATGTTCGTTATATGAAGAAAAAAAAGATTTCAATTTGATTTTGAAATAGCCCGAAGGAGAAAACTTAATTTGAATGTGTTAGTATTTTTTAATGTTCTTTTTTATGAGTTGGAGCGGAAGACGGATTATTGGTAAACTAAGTGTACACAAAGCCACCAATAATTCGAGAGAAAAACGAAAGTGCATTCATCCTCTCCTTTTTAATCCAAAGTTTATTAGAATTAAGTCAGACTAGTAGCAAATAATAAGAAAAAGCAATGTAACCACTTATCCAAATAACACGTGACAATACCACACTACCTAGTTAAATGAAATATATACAAAACAAACTTACAAACAATATGACATAAAAAAAGAATAGAAAATTGGAACAACACAGCACATAACGAAACTAGCAGAGAGAGATATTCCACGATCATGCATAATCAAAAAGAACAAAGCAAAATAACAAACCGGGTTTATGTCTCTTTCTTCTCCAATCTCGACAGGCTTTGCGGTGGTGTTCCGTGGCGCTCGATTTCTTTCTCTGTCCTTTCTCCTCTTATATTTTGTTTCTTCTGTTTTTAGTTACGGTAGTTTATGGGGTTGTAGTGAAGAGATGAAAGATGATGGGGTTAAAGAGGAAAGTGGCGCAAGCCACTGTTTGTTGTTGCTACTCAAGAAATTTCTATGGTGTTTCTTGGTTAGAATTTGTTGTGTGGAATTTTGTGGTATGAATGAAGAATTGGTGTTAGATTTTCTATGGTGATTTTATGTGTAGGAAAGCTCCCTATTTATAGTGTTAGAATTAGGTCTTTAAATTGTGAATGAATCTTTGAAGATTTGCTTTGTAAATTAATATTGACAGATTTTGTTTATTTTTTATGATTAATTTGCTCTTATTTTATGTTTTGGTGTTAGTTCCCTTGCTTGCTCTTCAAGACCAAAGATTTATTCCTCTTTAGTTTTGATTCACTTCTTTTTTATGGTTTAGTGTCTTTCTCATTTTCTTTCTTCACAAGTCTATATATTTTCTTTCTTTTTATATATATGCTTTATTTTTATAATTTTTGGACAAACAAAAAAGAGTGATAAAATATATTTTAATAGAAAAAGTTTCTTGTTAGAAAAAATAAATTATAAAAAGTTAGTATGATTAATGGGATAAAAAATAAAGGTACCAAGTGGGGCTTGAACCCATGACCTTGTGCTAGCAATATTTCTAAATGTTTTTCTCAACACCATCTCAACTAAGTTGCTATTTTGAAAAGTAAATTGACCAAAAAATATATACAAAATCAAGAGGGCAAAATTTGGGGTATGACATTGTGTATGTTCCAATTGCTCCATTATAATGCACTAAGATGAATTCTTAAAGAATATTTGGAAAATAAATTTGACACGAATCTCCATCTATTATAAAGTATCTCGAGCTAAAAATTGGAGACTTGTTTACGCCCTAGAAGGCTTATTATCAAGTGAGAAATTAGTTTTCCCAATATTAGGGGGAGAGAAGAAATAGCTGAAAATTTGAACCAGAAGTTCAAATGAATCACTTGAATTGAATTATTATTGTCTCATCTTGATCCTCGTATAAAGTAATTTGAACTATATATTCAAAAGATAAATCATTTGCAAAGTTTATGAAATAAACTATCAGCTGCTAAATCAAAATTGCAAATGAATCTTAACCACCCTGAAGCGTGGTAGTGTAGTAGGTTCCAAAGATTAAAAATTCTCGAATGAGAAAATGAGTTAAAAAGAAAGATGACCCAAGTGAGGATATGAAAAAAGTAATTGACAAAATTGATTTTTCATTTCCAGAAGAACTTATCAGGTACCTGAAATTTATGAAAATATAGAGATCTCAACATTTTATGTCATGAATTGAATATAAAGGAACCGAAAGGAAGTCAATGTTGACAATGTTTTTAAATATAATATAGCGCTATTTTTAATAAATGACAGTGAGGATCATGAACCAAAGTCTACTGAATACTAAAGATTGTAGACAAAGTGAGAATTGACCAAAATTGAGAAATTAGATTGAAGTATAATGAAACTTACTTTTCAAGCAAAATGTTTGTGGACCTGTAGTCCAGATACCTAAAAGGTGTGAAATTATAATTATATAATAAAGAGAATGATGAAATTGTGAAATAAAAGCATGACTTGTTGTTCAAGGATACACGTATTATTTTGGTACGTAAGATGTCTTGTAGCACATGGAGAGCTCAATTTTGACATGATGAATGTTGTTTTTTTTTTTGACTCAAATAAAAGACATTCATTCATTTAAATTGGTAGAGTACATCAGATTCAAGTATAAATTCGCTAAAAACAAAAAGGATAAATCTGCGAACAAACTCACAGCATCCAAGTTAATAGCATACAACGGCTTACTCATGCCTACAAATATTGTAATAAAACTAAAGTAACCGGAATACTTATGCCTCCGGATTTGTATCGTTGACGAACTAAATTATTCTCTGAATCAGTAGTTGACCGAAGTTGATCTATTAATCCAATCGGATGAACAAAGCAACAAGACGGGAAAACAAACACCGCACAAAGACGGGAAAACAAACACCGCACAAAAACGGGAAATCAAACAACGTCGCACTAAGACGACGAAATCAAAAGATTAAACTATGTGAAAGTCACTTATTTAGGTTTAAACAAATGATAAAAGATGTAAATTGGTGATTTTGAATCAAAAAATGACTCAAAATTACCCCTTATTTGATAAAAATAGATGAAAAAAACCTAGAGAGGAGAAGAAAAATAGGACCGGCTAGGAGAAGAAAAATTCTTTTACATGATGAAAAAATTCTCTTGCATTAGAATAACAACATGATGAATGTTATTACAAAACTGTTATGGCTCATTTGATAAACATGATGATTATATGAAGGTCTCTGAAGGATCTCCTATTAAAAATTCTAAATGACTAAAGATATAGAGAAATATCTTAAGATAAATATTTTGAGAAATCTTTATCTTGATCTGCAGATCGATCAATTAGCTAATTGAATCTTGACAAATTATATCTATTGAGTACATGATGTTAGTGTCAAGAAAATATCAAATATCCCGGTCTTGAAGACTTTAAATTTGCATGCATATTACTTAAATCTCATATTGATTGACGTAATAATATTATTTTATTCTTTCTAGTGAGATAGGATTTATCACCAACTAAAATGCATTAGAATAATCTGAAATATATGTTTTCACTTTTCACGATAGAATTAAAGCAATTATTTTATGAATATTTGTACGTCAAATTAACCATGCATACAAATATGAGCTATTTTTCTGATTCAGAATAGTCAACCCTCAAGTACGTGATTATCTACAAGTCAATATTGAGGCATCAACATGATCTGAATCTCATTCAATAGTTCTCACATCTATATATCAAGTTCAAATACAAATAATTCAAGGAAGAGATCTTGAACACAGTGATGACCGCAAAGCTCTATTAAAAAGGAGAATATATCATGAAGCATATTGATTAAATATGTTAAGGGAGAACATTTAATGTGAGGTTCACAAAGGAATGTTGTACTCTTTCCTTAACTAGGATTTTTTCCGACCGGGTTTTTTCTTGTAAGGTTTTAATGAGACACATTCTCGATGGACATCTAAGGGGGAGTGTTATGAATAATAAATCTTAGTGGATGTCCATACTCTTGATCTTGCACTTCTTTACTTGTTCCTACATAGTGAGTGAATAGTTCAATACAAAATTTTCTTATCTATTTTATCTCTATTCTCTAGCTTTAGAAGTTTATTTCTAACACATCCGAACTTTTTGTATTCTATTGCTCCCACCGTCCAAGACTATGAGTGTAAATTAGTGGTAACAATTGACACTAACACATGGCCCAAGCCCACAATAAAATACAGTAGATACATAAACCCTAAATTAATGCATTTTCAATTGGAGAATAGCACAACCGCCATTATCTTCTACATGCTTACTTCATTCTCTGGTTCTTTTCCTATTCTTCTGCCACTGTGTGCAATGTGCATAGTACTTCTTTAATTCTTCATTCTTCTTAATTTTTGTTTGTGAGCGTGTATGAGAGTAGAATATTGGTGCAAACTTAATTTTTCAGTGGGTTCAAAATGAAAAAATACAGGCTAGTATGTGCAATTTTTTATACTTCAGGGTGTGCAGCTGCACACCCTCACCTCTAACTGGAGCCGCCCCTGCCTAGTTACTTGGGAGAAAAATATTCTCTCGTCTAAGTGGGGTGTTGTGTTGTTCATCGTCTTGTGCGGCGCTTGTTGATAAAGGTGAAAGAACTAGAAAATTGGACTCAAAATCAAAATTGGACTAGAAAAGAACTAGAAAATTGGACTCAAAATCAAAATTATTATAAAGGTGAAACATAGTAACTTCTTTTATAAGAAAATACATTAACTTTAAAAATAAAGTAGCAAAACATCCTAGACTCTAAGACTTCTTCCCAAGTGTCACAATCAGAGCGGGCTTCCTTTGACTCGAACTCGAAACTCGACAACCTGTAGATACTACGATTTTACAATTGCAGGGCCAAGCTGTTGGTGTAAGCCCTAGAGGCCAATGACTTTATTACTTGTATCGAATAAATTATTAATAAATGTATTGTTTCTTTATTAATAATAAAAGGCATTTTCTTTATTATGTTTGTATGTTCAAAATAATGAAGTCCCTAGAATAGAAAGTCTGTTTAATATTAAGTGTGACTTAATCATGAGATTACATTAAACATAAAGACGCTATTCTTAAAGTATCCGTAGTCGAGTTTTATCATGAATTGGGATAATGATAAAACATAGAGACTATTATGAAGATAGACTGATGATCGCATCTCATGGATCATAGGATAAGGAGTTATCAAGTCTTGACATAGGTATAAGAAATATTAGGAGTAATATTTATACCGGATTGACCCGCTATGAGAGTACTACATGCAAAGTTATGCAAAGTGTCATAAGTTACTCTCATGGTGATAATGGTGTAAGCCGCCCTTAGACCTGAAACCACTTTGTACCCTAGATGTGGAGTCAAGTGCTTTGTTACTGATCTAACGTTGTCCGTAACAGGATGACCATAAAGGCAGTTAATGGGTACTTCACAAAGCATGCTGAGGGACAGTAGTGTCCTAGATGGAATTTGTCAATCCTGCATAATAGGATAAATGTCATGGGCCCAATATTGAACTGGACAAAGATGACACCGAGTATGCTTTGTGTTCAATATGGACATAAGGGGCAAAGGGGTAATTGTACACACATATATTATCACTAAGGTTATGTTATGATCACATGTCAATTTCTCATAACTTGGGTAGCAATGATGTGTTGCTAGATACCGCTCATTGTTTATTATATTAAATAGATGATTTAATATAATTGCCAACGTTATGGAAACCTACAAGGGTCACACACATAAGAACAAGCTAGTGTGAAAATTGGAACACCGTAAGGTACGGTGCACCTCAGAGAAATAAGGAATTATGATAAGGGTATCATGGTAATTAAATAAAGTAATTCATAATTTGTTATGAAATAGAAAGCACTCATGTGTACATAGCACATGGGGGTGCGTTTCTTAAAAGGTTTATTTAATTAAAAAAAAAAAAAAGGTTTTAGTAAAATTGTGGCCCAATGACAAATGGTTTGTCTTGGTGCCCAAGACAAGTGGTTCTATAAATAGAACACTTGTGAGAAAGAAAGATTACTTGATGAAAAATCAGCCTCTAAAACCCTAATCCTTATTTCCCACCTCTCACTAGAAACCTTCATTCTTGGAGCTAGCACTCTCTTGGAGGGATCTTGTTCGTGTGGACTAGTTAGAGGCGTTATACCTTTAACGCTCGTGATCAAAGGTGGTGGTGATTAGCACGTGACTTGTTCGTGATTCAAAGCCTAATCTCCAGCTGTTTGTGAAAAGAAAAGAATTCTACAAGAGGTAAAATTCTTAAACCACGATTCATGATCATTCGTAAGGATCCAACGAAGGAAAATTTTAAATTCCGCTGCTTATCTCTTGTTAAGTTCCTTCACAAGCCAGACAAGACAAAAAGCAAGGGGTGAGAATACATTCGCACAAGCATCGGTGTATTAACACACAAGAATAGGGAAAACATAAACACAAAAATATCATCCTTTGGGACGATCAAACACATAAACAAACAAAACTCATAAATGTAACCACTATCACAACATCATTAAAATTTAATATTACTACTTCATTGCTACATCGTAGCTAACAACTTCATTGCCATATCTGGCTACATTATTACTCCTTCATTGTCATATCTGGCTACAATATTACAACTTCATTGCCATATCTGGCTACAATATTACTTCTTCATTGCCATATATGGCTACAATATTACAACTTCATTGCCATATCTAGCTACAGTATTACAACTTCATTGCCATTTCTGGCTACAGTATTGCAACTTCATTGTCATATATGGCTACATTGTTAAATCAACATCATTATTCAACACGACAACAATATTTAGTTCTTCAAGAAACTCAACACCAAATAAATTCGACACCAATTAAACTCAACACCAAATTAATTTAACCTCGAATGAGTCCAACTTCAATTACACTCACGACTATCACTTGAATCTTTTTAATTAGACTTTTGACTTCTCTAATTAACAACTAAGACTATCTCAAAACAACCCCGACACAATATAAAATTTAATAGAATCTATCACTCAAACTTATTAGAAAATTCTTTATCTTATTTATAAAAAGGGTAATTTAATTATAAAAAGATAATTGACCGTTTATTAATAGTCGCTACGGAATTCCATTTTAAAAACTAAATATACAACAACTAACATATATCCAAACCTTTCATTGTTGTTTTTCTTACTATGGTGCACAAAGTCTGCTACTACTTAATTTCAAGAGATAATCCATATTGTAATACCCCAAAATTTAGAAATAGTTAATTGTTTATAATATAGTTATTTAAGTGTTTATGTGCTAAGTAAATTATTTGATAAGTTAGAATTAATTAAGATATATTTTAGAATCATATTTTAGAGATATAATTTAGAGATATATTTTAAGAATATATCATGAAAATAAAAGATTAGATTTTTATGAAAAATAAGAGGAGAGTTTTTAGGGAATTAAAACAGAAACAAATCTGTTATGAATCTTGCTTGTTTTTAGGAAAAGAAAAATATAATATTCCTCTATAAATAGATAAAAATAACTTAGAATTAGGATTACCACAATTTACAAACAAAAATTCGTGTATCCTTTAGTGCAATTTGAGAGCAATACTAAAATACTCATAACTTTCTCATCCGAAGTCAGAATTCGATTCCGTTTGTTGCTGAACGACCGTAGGAGCAAGGGCACAATAGATATCCCAATTTAGTTGGAACACGTTCTGCGAAATCGAGGTAAGGGGGGAGATTGTTCATGCATACGGGTAGTGTTAACCATAAGAGTAGTCGAGGGGACCTTGCCCTCCATCCCATTCCCTTTTCTTTTCTTTTTCTTTTGATGTTTTGATCGTGGTATGAAATCTTTTCAATTAAATTCTGGTTTTAGTATATCACACTCTTTTATAAGTTTATCTAATGAGTAAAATTAATCGACGGTTGGAGGAACCTTAATTAAGTTAAAAATATTGTTTATGGAATTAGCAATCTAACTATAACAGTAAAGCAAGTTCGATTTGATTTTCTTTTTCTTTAGCAATAATTGATTTGATAATTATAACTTTGAACAATATATTTTAGTTTAATATAGAAAACTGTTTTCGGATAAAAAAATTGAAAAGATGTCTTACTTTAATTGTTGTTGTTTGTGCAGTGAGTTAGTTTTGCGTGGTGAGTCTATTTGATATTTTAATGTTGAATTTCGCTTTAAGAAATTGTAGTCGTGTAAATATTATTGAGTAATTAGATTAAGAAATATTTTGTGATAATTAATGCCGAATACTTTTAATAATTTGTCGTTGATTTAAATTGATGTTGAGTTTAATTGGTGTCGAATTAATTGATATTTGATCTAATTGGTGTTTGATTTATTTGGTGTTGTTTTGATTGATAATGTTTATTAAATAAAAATAATGTTGTTGGTTGGTGTCGTGGTGGCCGTTGTGTCACCGTTTGTCGTGTTGCTAAGAAATACTACGTTGAGAAATTATGTTGAGAAATTGTGTTGAGAAATTATGTTGAGAAATTGCGTTGAGAAACTGCGTTGAGAATTATGTCGAGATAACATTGTTAATGCCGTTGAGAAATTATGAATTTAAATATTGAGTATTGTTGTAGTGTCGAGGAACTATTTGTTAATACATGTGATATGTTTGATCGTCTCAAAGGACGATATATTTTTGTGTTTATGTTTTCCCTATTCTTGTGTGTTAATACACCGGTGCTTATGTGAATGTATTCTCACCCCTTGCTTTTTGTCTTGTTTGGCTTGGCCCTGCGATTGTGAAGTCGTAGTATCTACAGGTTGTCGAGTTCCGAGATCGAGTCAAGTGGAGCCCGCTCTGATTGTGACACTTGGGAAGGAGTCTTAGAGTCTAGGGTGTTTTGCTACTTCATTTTTAGAACTAATATATTTTATCAGAAAAGAAGTTATTATATTTTATCTTTATAATAATTTTTAAATAATTTTGATATTGAGCCCAACTTTATAGTTCTATTATCCGCTGCGTGATGTCTCTTAAAAGAAATTTTTGAAAAAGCATATTGAAAATTAAATTATTATTAGTCTCGAGTTCGGGGCGTTACACATATATTCTCACATCCTAAAATCGTGATTAAAGACTAACTAATAAAATAATATCAACGTAAGTTTAATTAGAAATCAATAGTACTACTACTAGTAAGGCTACAAACTAATTCACTCATTGATATCAACTAAATTATATCTGTTTTTATTTTTATTTTGTTTCTTCTCAACTTAATTCCAACAACTAGTTTTAAATATACTTTTAGGCATATTTACTCTTTAAGTATTATTAATTAATATAGACACTGAGGACAAACACTCAATTGATCTCAGCTTATATATTTTGTGACTAGACTCAAGCAATCGATCCAATCTAATTAAGTATACCAAGAACATGAAATAAAAAAAAAGACATAAACAACAACAACTAAGAGAAATTCATAGAAAATCATGAACATCAAAAGAAAAGAGAAAAGAAAAGAAAAGGGAATGGGAAGGAGGGTAAGGTCCCCTCGACTACTCTTATGGTTAACATTAACCCTATGCATGAACAATTTCCCCCCTTACCTCGAATTTTCAGAAACGTACTCCATCTAAAGTGGGATATCTACTGTGCCCTTGCTCCTACGGTCGTTCAGCAACAAACGGAATCGAATTCCGACTTCAGATGAGAAAGTTATGACTATTTTAGTATTGCTCTCAAATTCCACTATTGATCATAAAGGCTACACGAATTTTGTTTGTAAATTGTGGTAATCCTAATTCGAAGTTATTTTGCACCATTTATAGAGGAAGATTATGTTTTTCTTTTCCTAAAAGCAAGCAAGATTCAAAACAGATTTGTTTCTATTTCAATTCCCAAAAAACTCTCATCTTATTCCCCAAGAAAATTCATATCTTTTATTTTCAAGATATATTCTTAAAATATATCTCTAAATTATATCTCTAAAATATGATTCTAAAATATATCTTAATTATTCTATTTTTCAAATAATCCTCCGGTTCTCACTAAATTAAATAAATTCTAACTTATTAAATAACTTACTTAGCACATAAACACCTAAATAAACCATATTCTAAATAAATAACCATTTCTAAATTTTGGGGTGTTACTTTTTATGTAAGAGCCCGAGCCTTCGGCGTTCCCGGCACTGCTACCTCACGATCTTCTCCAACCCCCTTCACTATTGGAATTTTTGCCTTCCGTGGGAATCGAACCCATGTACCTGGGGATAAGTACATGTCCAATCCATTCCCACTACCAATTAGGCTACTAGCTCAATTGGTAGTGGGAATGGATTTGACATGTACTTATCCCCAGGTACATGGGTTCGATTTCCACGGAAGGCAAAAACTCCAATAGTGAAGGGGGTTGGAGAAGATCGTGAGGTAGCAGTGCCGGGAACGCCGAAGGCTCGGGCTGTTACATAAAAAGAAGGCTCGAGCTGTTACAGTTTGCAGATTTATCTGTAAGTGCACCAATTCATCCTCATGTATTAATAATTGTCAATACAAATGTATCAAAACAAATGTCCTGAAATCACTTCAGACTGAATTTGTGCAATTTGTATCGATACACACTACGTTTGTATCGATACAAACATGGTTACTCAGAGGCAGAAGGTTGCTGGTGTATCGAATCATGCTTGCATGTATCGATACACACCTATACCTCTCAGAAAACCAGAAAGTTCATGATGTATCGAATCATGCTTGCATTCTTCGATACATATCAGTCAAGATTTCCAGAAACTGATGTATGTATCGATACATACACGTATTTGTATCGATACATAGGTCTACATTTTCAATTTTGAACGCTGGTCAAGGGTTTGTATCGATACAAACCATCAGTTGTATCGATACAAATGCGTTATGTTTTGCCTAAAACTGCTGAATCCTATTTTCTCTATAAATAGCAATGTGCTTGGGTATTGTAATTAAGAGAAATCCTGTGAGTAAGTGAAAGAGCTTCAGAAAACACTTTGGATTCGAAATTGAGTGAAAGTTTGGATCAAAGTGGGATTCTTCACAAAGTTCATCATCTTCTAACAAGTCACAATCAATTGAAGATTTAGTATGGGATCATTCGAATAAATATTTCGGATTTGGTAGATAATATTTGATACAGGCTCGTGGTGAATCAGAGACGTGATGGGGTTGGGTTGTGAAGAAGGATTAGGTTTCTCTCAAAGGTTCAAGATTGTGCGATAATCTTGAAGGATCGACAAGAGGGAGTGAGGTACTCGGTTGGACGATTGGTGCGAGGTTTTGCGCACGGGTTTGGATCGTCGGAATCAGAGGGAGAAACTCCGTTGCTTGTTGAGGTTTATTCGCATTGTTTACATTTGATTCAATTTAGGTTAATTCGAGTCGTTTGTAAATTGTGCACAATTGTTCATCATTTTTTTAATCAATATACTCACAAATAACCCGTTTGGTTATTTGGGGGGAGACGTACCCGGCCGACCGCGAGGACGACACAAAAGCCGGAGAACTCCCTAATCACGTGCTTCTGTCTCTTTCTCTCGAACCTTTACTTTACTTAATTACGTTGAATTTTGAGTCAATTGGATTTTTCGTGTTCGTAAGTGTACACTAAAAATTCAAGTGAAATATCTTGGTTGTGATTGAATTTAGACTCAATACCATTAACTTGCTTGGGGCTGTTTTAATTAAAGTGTGTAAAAATTAGATAATTTGTATACGAGCATTTCTAGGTCTTGTCATTTCGTTATAAGGCTATACTACATTTCCTTTGATCAAAAGGTGCAAATAGACTACCGATCCGGTGGTGCTTCTGCGCGCATCTTTTAAACAAACTTTTTGAAAAACCGACATCGTTTAAAAGGGCCACTTATTCAACCCCCCCTTCTAAGTGGTAGCCAAGTATTCTAACAAGTGGTATCACGATCCCGGTTCAATTTTGTTTACAAAATTCGGTGGATTGTGCCAATTATTAGAAAACATGTCTTTTGCACCTAAAGGTGCTTATAATAGGGCACCTATATTCAATGGCGATCATTTTGATTATTGGAAAAGTAGTATGCGCATACACATCAATTCTTTTGATGGTGAAGTGTGGAATGCTATTGAGAACAGTCCGTTTATTCCAACAATCACCGATCCTAATGGAATTGTCACTAATAAGCCTTTGGCACAATGGACGGATGATGATAAGAAAAGGTCAATTACGATGCAAAGACACAAAACATACTTATTTCATCCCTTGAGATTGAACAATTCTATCATGTGTCGCATTGTGTATCGGCCTAAGAAATGTGGGATACATTAGTTACTCATTTTGAGGGTACTAATGAGGTCAAAATATCCAAAATAAACACCTTAACACAAGAGTTTGAATTGTTTCATATGCAAGATGGTGAAACCATTGTGGATATGCAACAACGATTGGTAAAAATCACCAACAAGTTACATGGTCTAGGTAAACCAATCACAAATCAAGATGCTACTAACAAAATTTTGAGATGTCTTAATAGGTCATGGCAACCAAAGGTCACCGCAATCAAAGAAGCGAATGATCTTACATCTTTGAATCTCCCAACCTTATTTGGTAAGCTAACGGAACATGAACAAGTGCTTAACTTGTTTGAAAAGCATGAAAAAGGTGAGAAAAAGGAGAAACACAAAGAAAAAGAAAAAGAAAAGGATAAGAGGTCCATTGCTCTAAAGGCCTCCACATCTAAGTCCAAAAAGGTTGAGCAAGTGGAAAGTAGCTCAAGCGAAGACGATTCCGATGATGAGGAAATGGGGCTCTTCGTTCGACGCTATAATAGATATGTGAGAAAGAATGGGATAAGGCATTCCGATGACAATCTTAAGAAGTTTAAGAAAGATAGTGGTTACCGTCGGAAGAGTGATAATGGTAGAAACTCCAAGAAAGGGATATGCTATGAGTGCGGTCAAGTTGGCCACTACAAGCCGGATTGCCCTAATCTTAAAAGAAAAGAGAAGGAGTCATCTTCAAACTAAAGGAGAAGCAAAGGAAAGAAAGCTTATGTTGCATACGAGAGTAGTAGCTCTTCATCTCATTCATCATCAAGCTCTAGTTCAAGTGATGAAGGAGAAGTGGCTAATGTTTGCTTCGCAACTCGTCATCACAAAAATAAGGATAAAGCTTCCAAAAAGATAAACCAAAATCCCTCTAACTCATATACTATGTTCGAATATCATGATTTGCAAAGTGCTTTTGAGAACCTATGTAGTGAAACTAGGAAAGCTTTCAAACGACTAAAAGAAATTATAAATGTTAACAAAGCTCTTGAAAAGAAAGTTTCCCAAACGGAAGAAGAGTTGAAAGCTTTCAAAGTATCATTATTAGAAAGGTCAAGTGCAAGTCATGATAATAAAGATATAGGTGGTTGTGATAATTGTATCACTTTGTCAAAAGATATTAAGAATCTCAAGGACAAAGTGGAAAATTCATCAAAACCTAGAGTCTCTCATCAAGTTGATCCAAAACATGTTCAAAACACTTTGAAAATCAAAAAAAAAAATTCTAAACATTTCAAAATGGATCAAAAGAAGAGTGACTCACATATTACTTGTCACTATTGTTGTTGTGAAGGTCATACCATTGCAAAATGTAAAGCTAGGAAATTGTTGGTACCTAAGGGCGTATTGCAATGGATGCCGAAACTCAACAAAGCTTATTTACCTCACCAATTAGGACCCAATGAAAATTGGGTACCTCCTTCTTATGTCTAAATATTGTAGGAAAAGTGCCTTGATAATCTAGAAAAGAGATGGTTTCTAGATAGTGGATGTTCAAGGCACATGACGGGTGATGCCTCGCTTTTCATTGAGTTCAAAGCAAAGGAGAAAGGCTATGTCACCTATGGAGACAATAATAAGGGTACTATTCTTGGTGTAGGTACTATCGGTAATCCCTCTACTATAACCATATCTAATGTTATACTTGTGGATAACCTTAAGCACAACTTGTTGAGTGTTGCTAAACTTTGTGATAAAGGGTTTAAAGTAAATTTCAAACCAACCTTTTGCACAATCGAAAGTAACAAAGACAAGAATTTGATTGTTAAGGCTATTAGACATGGGAATGTATACATGTTGGATCTAGATGATAATTGTCTAAATGGTGCTAAATGTCTCAAAACAAAAAATGATGAATCTTGGTTATGGCATAAAAGAATGGCACATCTCAATTTTGATTTACTAAATAAGATCGTTTCTAAAGATTTTGTAATCGGTCTACCAAAAATAAGTTTTTCAAAAGATCACTTATGTGACGCATGCCAAATGGGTAAGCAAACTAATGCTTCTTTCAAATCTAAAACGTTTATTTCAACTACTAAGCCTTTAGAGTTAATCCATATGGATCTTTTTGGACCCTCAAGGACTAAAAGCCTTGGTGGTAATTACTATGGACTTGTGATTGTAGACGATTACTCAAGATTTTGTTGGACGTTATTCTTATCTAGTAAAAGCGATACCTTATCCGCCTTTAAACAATTTGCTAAGATGATTCAAAATAAGCTAGACCTTAAGATCGTTTCTATTAGGAGTGATCATGGAGGCGAATTTGAAAATCATAAATTTGAAAATTTTTGCTCTAAACATGGCATTGAACACAATTTTTCGGCTCCACGTACACCACAACAAAATGGAGTAGTGGAGAGGAAAAATCATACTCTAGAAGAGTTAGCTAGAACTATGTTAAGTGGTCTTCCTAAGTATTTTTGGGCCGATGCGATAAGCACCGCAAGTTATGTTCTAAATAGGGCGATCATTCGACCTATTTTGGACAAAACTCCCTATGAAATACTTAAAGGTAGAAAACCTAATCTTAGTCACTTGCGCTCTTTTGGATGCAGATGCTTTATTTTAAATAATTGAAAGGAGAATCTTGGCAAATTTGATTCAAAAGCGGATGAAGGAATTTTCTTAGGCTATTCATTATCTAGCAAGGCATATAGAGTATACAATAAAAGGTTACAAATTGTTGAGGAATCGGTTCATGTAAACTTTGATGAGACTTCTCCGGAAGAAAACGGGAAGGGTGATTCTATTGGTGTAGGTATCGACACAACGGATATATTAAAGGATGAAGAAGTTGTTGGGAGTGATCAACCCTCATCGGAAGTGTCTAAAGAAGAGGATGATAAACCGTCACCATCAAATGAAGACAAAGATGATGGAGGATCCTCTTCATCAAAGAATCATCACAAGCAAAGATGAGCCGGTCTTGCAAAGGAATGGCGTATTCTAAAGAACCATCCCATTGACAAAGTTTTAGGTGATATCGCAAAGTGAGTATCTACTAGAACACAAATAAGTAACTTTTGTTCTCATTATGCTTTTGTTTCACAAGTTGAACGTAAAACTCAAAAACCGCATTACTTGATGAACATTGGATTCTTGCTATGCAAGAAGAACTAAATCAATTTAAAAGGAATGATGTGTGGGATTTAGTACCACCATCTCCAAGTCATCAAGTGATTGGGACACGTTGGGTCTTTAGAAATAAACTTGATGAAAACGGTGTTATTGTTAGGAACAAGGCACGGTTGGTAGCTCAAGGCTACAACCAAGATGAGGGCATTAATTATGAAGATACCTATGCTCTGGTAGCTCGCCTTTAGGCTATTAGACTTTTATTAGCTTATGCATGCAATATGAATTTCAAGTTATACCAAATGGATGTTAAAAGTGCCTTTCTAAATGGATACATAAATGAAGAAGTGTATGTCAAACAACCACCCGGTTTTGAAAATCATGAACATCAGGACTATGTTTACAAATTAAAAAGAGCTTTATATGGCCTTAAACAAGCTCCTAGAGCTTGGTATGATAGACTTATCAAGTTCTTAATTAACAACGGATATTCAAGGGGAATGGTTGACACTACACTCTTCATTAAACGTAAAGGAAATGACGTCTTAATGGTTCAAATTTATGTTGATGATATTATTTTTGGTTCCACTAACCCATCTCTTGTCAAGAATTTTTCTAGTCTTATGCAAGGTGAATTTGAGATGAGCATGATGGGTGAGCTAACCTACTTCTTGGGATTACAAATCAAGCAACTAGAAGAAGGAACTTTTATATATCAAACTAAATATTGTCTTGAGTTGCTTAAGAAGTTTGGGATGACGGATTCAAAACATATGGAAACTCCCATGGCTTCAACATGTGCTTTAAGCAAAGATGAAGAAGGTAAAGATGTGGAAATCACAAAATATAGAGGTATAATCGGATCCTTACTCTACCTAACGGCATCTAGGCCGGATATTGTGTTTAGTGTTTGTATGTGTGCACGATATCAATCATGCCCCAAAGAATCACACCTAAAAGCCGTAAAAAGGATTTTAAAATACTTAAAAGGAACATCAAACTTTGGCTTATGATACTCTAAGGGGAATGATTGTTCTTTGATAGGTTACTCAGATTCCGACTTTTCCGGTTGCAAGTTGGATATGAAAAGTACTAGTGGAACTTGTCATCTATTTTGTAATAGCTTGGTGAGTTGGCATAGCAAGAAACAAGTATCAGTTGCTTTTGTCAACCGCCGAGGCGGAATATGTTGCGGCCGGAAGTTGTTGTTCCCAAATTCTTTGGCTAAAACAACAACTTCTCGACTATGATTTAAAACTACAACGTATTCCAATTTTATGTGACAACACTAGTGCCATAAACCTAACAAAGAAATCGTGTTTCTTTTTAATCTCTTCTTGAGGAACTGATCATCCTTAATCTCTTGTTAATAATAGACGAAATCGTGTTGACTATAATTGACTAGTTTTGCTAGCTTTGGTGGTGTGTAGAGAGGTTTTTGTGTTTCTTTTTGGAGGGTAGCCAGTCATCGCTTCGCGTGAACCTAGTGGAATGAGCTATGACGTGGAAGCAGAAAATGTAACCTTGGGAATTTGTCGTGTTGACCTAGGATCGTTGAGAAACTAGAGTTTGTGAACCTTTGTAGTAAAGTTAATTTTGGATGGTGACTCATTGTGTGAGGTCTAGCTTTGTGTCTAGAGTTTGAACCAATGAGACTTTGTAGAGGGTTGCGGTAAGTGCACGATTGTGTCAGTGTTGGTGTTAGTAATAACTTGTTGAGTTATTATTCTTACCTTAAGTTTCGAGGACGAAACTTCTTTTGGTGGGTAGTAATGTAAGACCCGTAGAATTTCAATAGCAAGAATTAAACTTGAGATATATTAAATGATATTCTGCTATTTGTTTTTTTATCGGTTTTCTGTTTGATTGTCTGTTTTAACAACATTTTTCCTGAGATTGTGCCTGCGCGTAGTTTAATGTTCGGAAAATGAGCACAATGATTTTATAAGCTTTAAATGAGTTTAGAAACATTTTTGTCGCATCGAAATGTTGAAAAATTTTCTAGCGACTTTTGAGAAAACGGGCATGATTTACCCGCTGTTTGAAAATTTTGCGGTTTCCGATTTCCGTCAAAATTTAAATGGAGACTTTATATATCGACTGTGATGTGAATTTAATCTCATTATATTTTTCCGAGCTAAGGAGCGAAAAATTTAATCGGAATAAAATTCATCCGAAATTTTGTGAATTATTTTAATTAAGTGGTTTTCAGTAGAATTTTCTATTCCCGTAAAGTTTATCGGTACGCGAAATACGACTTATTTAAGCGCGAACGCGGGGACTGGGCAAGTGGGAATAAGATCATAAGAAATATCTAGATATTTATGTAGGAAATCTTGGTCGGTGACCAAGATTTGATCAATGGCTAGGATTGTCTCAAGAAAACTTTACTATGAATCCAATGGCTAGGCTTTAAAGGAGTTGTCTATAAGAAGCAAAGTCTTTAGACTTTTCCTTTCCTTTTCCTGGAAGTCCGTAGCTCCCTCCCTCTCATCCTTTCATTCCTCAAAATTTTTCTAAGTGTGGAAAACATGGGATTTGTGAGAAATCTAGAAGGATTTAGGAGAGAAGCTTGGAGTCAAAGTTGATCCTTGTGACTTGGAGGGGCTTATGAGCTAAATCTTTTGGTAAGAAAAAAATTATTCTCCCTCTTTTCCCTTAAGTGGCCGTGAGGCCTTGTTGTTGTTTAGATGAGATTCTATATTTTTTCCCTTGTTAGTATTAGTAGATCCATGCTAGTTAGTAATTATCCATGCTAATTAGAGATATATTTTATGTTTGAATGCTACAAGATCCATGAGAGTTTGTAGCTAGAGTTTTTGAGAAAAATTTCAATTGATCAAGAACATGAAAAATTGTTTGATGGTTGTGTAATTGAACTTGTTTTAAGACTTTTTAGAAGCTTGGGTTCATGATGTTTGGGTTAACTTTGAAAAGCCCTAAAATATTATTGTATGATCATGAAGAAATTTTGGGAAAACTCTTGTGATTTTTTATTATGTTTTGAAATAATTTAATTGTGCAATTTAATGAAATTTTGGGAGCTAGCTTGTTTTGTTTTCTTGGCCGTGGCACATCGTGTGTGTGATCATGGGATTTGCAAATTGTTAAGTCCTAAATTGGAAGGCAATGATCATGGTTTAAAGTGGATGATCATGGTTTTAAAAGGAATGGTTGTAGTGATTTCTATTTGAAAATAAAAAGCATGAAACTGGTTATGCAAGTAACATTTTATTTTATGAAAATTTTGAAGAGTTTATGTTTTAATTTGAAATGGTTTTGGTGTAAGAGATAAATCACTTTTGAGTTGTTTTAGGGCAATTAGTAATGGTTTAAGTATTTTAACTATGTTTGATTTTTTGAAAACAATGTTTTTGAGGTGATTTCAATTCTGGCCAAAATTGAAAAGGGCATTTAGATCCTTTTAAAATTGTTTGTGACCTGGAAACTTAACTATTTGATCAGTCTTTTCGAGACGAAGAATTCGGCATATGGCTCGTCTCGATCGGATAAAATTTGAATGAGTTATGGTTGTTTCAAGTTTGTAATTGTTTTATCGCCGTTTTGAAATTGAAGTATAGCAGTAGAAATATATTAGAGATTATTTTTCTATGAAAAGAGGAAAAGTTTGTAAGTTTATTTGTTATTTGAAATGAAAATTCTTTTGTGGAGAATTGTGTTTTAAAAGGTTTAAGTTGTGTATGTTCATAAAAGCCTTTTGTTTTAGATCGGTTAAGAAAATGAATAGTTAAATTTGTTTGGTTTTGAAAAAGAAGTGCGCAAGTTATTTGAAAAAAAGTATTCTTGCTTTATGAAAAGCTTTAAAATAGTTGGAATTTACTTGGCGACCTTTTTGATAAAACAATTCTTCGAAGTGTTAATGTATTCAAGATTTGTTTTCAAAGTGACTTGAACCTAGATAGTTGTGAGAGAAGAACCATAGGTCTTGAATCCATTAGTAGCCGAACTAGGGCTTAATTGAGTGACCAATTAAAATTGTGTATTAACTAAGATAAGTTATATGTTTTAAAAAGGTTATGAGGATTAGCCGAATTGAGGATTTTGTCGAGATAGACGGATATTGCTCGCGTAGAGTAAGTTGTGCGTGTTGGAAAGCTTTCCGAGGTAAGGGCATCTTGTATTTCGTACTAAATTTCATTGATAGCATGTTGTATGCTTGTTGATGTGGTGTTTGTGAGTGCTTGTTATGTTGTCTTACATATGACTTGGTTAAATATATGTGTTGACATGTTGTTATGAGATTATATATTATGAGAATATGTAAGTTGTTTGCATTAGTATATGTAGAGAAGACGTATGCTCATGCACTCATAGTTGGTATTTGATCTAGGTGATTGTACAAGGTGATATCCCGCCTTTAATTGAGCCGGTATTTGATCTAGGTGATTGTACCCGCCGTTAATTGAGTCGGTATTTGATCTAGGTGATTGTACTTGGGGTATTCCACCAAATTGAGTCTGTACTTGATCTAGGTGATCGTACCCGGTGTTATCCCACCGTTAAATTCTGGAATTCATGCATGTGACGATCAGTGATTGGTGTCACAGTGATGGCCAATGATTGGCTTCACCATTCATTAGAGGTTGCATTAGGCTATGTGCGCATTTTACATATTATGCTTGGTGTTGAGGAAATGTTAAATGTTACTCGCTTTATGTTTTGGTATTTGTTATTTGTATACTTGTTTCCAGTTGGTGACTCTTACTTTTGCATGTAAATATTGCGAGCTCCTCCCACCCGTAGACGATGGAGTGTTGCCCGAGGTCGTCGGTCGTGGGGACGGCGAAGATTTCGTAGAGTATGACGGAGAGTAGATGGGTGGCTTTGTTAGGCTACACTTTTTGATTAGACTTGGTGTCTAGTATCTTTTTGATGACTGTATGTCTTATACTTTTATACTCAGACTATTAGTGCCTTTTGGCCGTGCGATACATTTCGTTCATAACTCTCGTCTTTTGGTTTATGAACTCAGTGTATCCCTTGGTTTGTAATTATTCAGGTGCAAATTTTGCTTCTCGGAAGCCCGATATAATATTTTGGTATTGTATTTAATTCCCATTGTGTGATGAAATGTTGAGCTGGTCACGAGCATTCACGCGTGCTCTTTTTATTTGGCGTGTTGTTTTTTTAAAAAAATAATGCCCCTTTTTCTGCAATAAAAACCGTGGTGTTACAGAATGAGAGATCCAAGTTCACAACCTGTTAAAACAAATATTAGGAACTTGTGTTTCATGAATGAATGATTATGTATATCTGATGCCTAAATGCAAAACTAATGCGAATGAATTATATGATAATATGTAGGAGTTTGTATGCGTGAATGCATTAATGCATGAATTTCTGAATTTTTGTTAAAGAGAGTTTGAATTTCCCGGCACCGAGAATCTGAGTAAATCTGACATTGTTGAGATGAGGACCTTTACAAGCTTTTGTTGCAGGACAAGTGTTCAAGCAGGTTTCCAAAGAGGAACAACAACTTTCTTTGACTGCAACAGCGTTCACCAAGAATGGAGGAAACTCTTCACCATCCATGTTATTGACAACCACAGTTCTGCCATATTTCACCACATGTAACTTTTCAGGAAGATATAATCTTGACATAGTATGCCCCAAGCACTTGAATCCATGAAGGATATGCCCCTGACCAACTGATATTTGCAGTGTATCCAATTCTTGAACAAATTCACCTTTCACAAGCAAGGTATTCAACTTGTTTGCCCCTGATTGGCAGAATTCATAGATAACTTGCCCTTAGCTAGGAGTGTCTCAAATCAGCTTTGCCCATGATCAGACCATTATTCAAATTTCTTTGATGCCAAGTATTAATTTGCAAATAAAATCATTTCTTTCGAAAAATGTATTGGATATAATGCACATGCAAGTTTTTTCTATATTTTTTGAAACACATATGATGTGTAAGAAAAGAGAGATAATTATTTATTACTCAACAAACTGGAGGAGTCAGCTTAACAATACATTTGCCAATTGCTTTCAAAGTGAACCTAACTTCGATTAGGTCTTTTGAGGGTTATAACATGCAACTAGGATTCATGTAAATCAAGTCAAAAGAAGATATAAATTTGTGTTATCAGATTTCCTATACTTGAACCTTTGCTTGTCCTTAAGCACAAAAATAGTAACTCTTTTTTTTAACACAGGTTTGATACAGGACACAACAACTCTAATCATACGTGGTTGCCGGCTAGAGAAAAAAAATCAGGTAATAAATATCAATACCAAGGGTACCGTAGTAACACAAAACCACATATTGCAGTCAAAAACTCTCATCATATGAAGACAAATCTGAAGTATTTTATTGTGACTCTAACTTTTGCTTAAATTTTATTCACCCTTTTCATTCAAGTGCAATCACATTAAGCCCGTTATTTTGTACACGCTCATGGTAGAAAAATATGTTAGTGATTATGATCATATATTGAGGGGAGCTGATAAAATAAGTTTGGTAAAAACCCTTTTTTCTCTTGCAAATACAATTGTGGGGGATTGGATCGTAACCCGTCCTACCAAGTTCAGAACCAGACTCCTCTGAACCAACTACTAAATGGGTATATTTACTATAGTTTTTCTTTGTATGTTCAACAATTGTTGGGTTAAACAACCGAGTGAGGGTCATCTAACCAAAGTATGCAAATTTTCATTTTTGGATCATTCACTTATGTTTATCGATTTCCTACTTAGTTTGTGCCCAAGATGTACTGCTAGGATAAACTACTGAGGGTTACTTAAAAATTTATGTTTAGGTCTTCGTCAAAATCAGTACCCAAATTAATTTTACATACTTCTAAGAGTCTAAGGTGTTAAGACAGTACCAATTTTATTGAATCATTACTAAACCTTCATATCATAGCCTAAAATGCAAGACAACCTATATACGTGTCAGGTCAAGAATCAAACCAAAATTGATTGTTTGTTTTTTTTAAAAAAAAATATATGTCTCAAGAAACTAGGAGAATCAGATAACAACAAAACATGTGCAAGAATGGCTCAATTCAAATTTTCAAAAAAAAATTTTTTTTTTAGGAAATAATATAAGAAAGTGAAACAATGTCTTACATCATCAACTAGGTCTTTTACCATTTAAAGCAGGGGAATGGATAAAGCGTCATCCGTTTAAGAAAACAGTGGAAAAAGATTTGATAATTGAAAAAAAAAAAGTTGACTGCACAAGGGCAGGAAAACAATTGAGTGAGTTGAGTATCTTTTAGATTTTATGAAGTTGTTTTGAGAATGAGAATGATCCTAAATCACGAGTCGTACGTCAGGGACCGGATCATTCGAGCAAAGACGAGTCGTACGATAGGCTCCCCCTTTTCATCCAGTTTATTAATTGAACATTTTTTTTAATTGAAGTGAAACGAGTCGAAGGCGAGACGTAAGTCAGGCTCCTTCCCATTTCATTTAATTAAAAAAAAGTTCCGTTTTAAATGGTATACGAATAATTCGAAGCCACGAGTTGTACGACATGGACTGATTTATTCGCATTCCATATCCAAAGATAAGTTTTCCACAAATCGAATTTCTGATCAAAAGAAAAGAAAAAGAAAGGTAGAAGATGAGAGATATGCAAATGCATGATGAATGATGATAGTATAATATGATGACAATATAGTATGATGACATTATAAAATAATACTCAAAATAAATGTGCAAACATACATAAATAAATGAGTAATCAAATAATCATGCACAAAATAAACTGACAAGCATCAAGATGAATTATCGAACATTTTAGCAAGCAAGCGTAAGATAAGCTCAAGACAAGTTGTACGTCAGGCTCTCGCTTATCTTATGTTTCAAACATCAAATCGTATTTTGAATGAAATAAAAAAATAAATTCAAAGCACGAGTCGTAAGACAGGGCCCAATTTATCTTTTTTTCACTCAAAAGTTAAATCTAACAGACAGCTGAGATATTATTTAATTATGACGTTATAAGTCGAACATTAAAGAAGTGATTAATATTTTTAAGATATTTAGTGATCAATAAATATTGCAAAGAAAATGTCGTTTAAACGATATTAATTAAAATAGAGTAAACTGAGACGAGTGGTACGTCAGGCCCTTTTTTACTCTACGTTAATTAGCCCGTTTAAAATATTCGAGATAAAAAATTAAATCAAGGACACGAGAGAGAGAGAGAGAGAGAGAGAGAGAGAGAGAGAGAGAGAGAGAGAGAGAGCAATTAAATAAATTTGCCATAAACAAATATATCCAATTTGGCATATAATTTATGAAAAACTGGCACACCAGTACAAGATGTTGTACACGATGTTACAACACTCTTCCCAGCTTTGACAGACAAATAATAAAACAGTAATTAGTGCAGAAAGATAAACAAACACACAGTAGTTTGTTAACCCAGTTCGGTGCCAACTGCAACCTACATCTGGGGGATACCAATCCAGGAGAAAATCCACTAATAGTCCTAGTTCAAAGTCTTACAGCAAACTCCTCGTTTACAACTTATCACCTAGCAACTACCCTTATGTCTTTCTACCTAGGAACACCTAGGTATAAGTTCCCAACTCACTCCTTAAGCTCAATAGTACAAACAGCACTATTGTTAAACTAATCACTGTGATGGAGACACTCTCCTAAACACTAGATCACTCTTACATAAAGGCTTCGAGCAATACACAAGCACTAAGAACCTAACTCCTTGCTTAAAAGCTTTGGAGAGGACACACATGTAACAGCCCGAGCCTTCGGCGTTCCCGGCACTGCTACCTCACGATCTTCTCCAACCTCCTTCACTATTGGAGTTTTTGCCTTCCGTGGGAATCGAACCCATGTACCTGGGGATAAGTACATGCCCAATCCATTCCCACTACCAATTGAGCTACTAGCCCAATTGGTAGTGGGAATGGATTAAACATCTACTTATCCCCAGGTGCATGGGTTCGATTCCCACGGAAGGCAAAAACTCCAATAGTGAAGGGGGTTGGAGAAGATCGTGAGGTGGCAGTCGGGTCCATGGTGGGGCCCGGGCTGTTACAAAAAAGGCGCCTTTTATATGTAACAGCCCGAGCCTTCGGCGTTCCCGGCACTGCTACCTCACGATCTTCTCCAACCCCCTTCACTATTGGAGTTTTTGCCTTCCGTGGGAATCGAACCCATGTACCTGGGGATAAGTACATGTCCAATCCATTCCCACTACCAATTGGGCTAGTAGCTCAATTGGTAGTGGGAATGGATTGGACATGTACTTATCCCCAGGTACATGGGTTCGATTCCCACGGAAGGCAAAAACTCCAATAGTGAAGGGGGTTGGAGAAGATCGTGAGGTAGCAGTGCCGGGAACGCCGAAGGCTCGGGCTGTTACAACACACACAATAGAGAACCAACCAGCTCACATTAAAAATAAAACCATATCTTTTAAAGATTTGATATGTTTTATAAAATTAATCTTTACTATAATTGCTAACACAATCTTTAGATAAAAGATCTGTTTAGGAAATAAAGTCTTCCTTAATGCACAAGTAAAGAACTGAAGAAAGATCTGTTGTAAGAATATAAGATACGCGTGCATTAATTAATTCGCTCCAGCTGGCGCGCAGGCAACATGTCAGGTCATGATATTGTAACATTGCTTACCACATCCTGCCTAACTATTGTTTTACCAAAATGCAGCCAACATCAAATAGTCAATAATTTATAAACACGAACCATACTATATATTTTGGTTTGAAATAAAACGCAAAATAAGCATCAAATATTGGTATCAGATTGAAAAAAAAAAGTGAAGGGATATATGAAGCCAAAGATTCACTTAATTTTAGGATAATTCAAACATTTGCACATGTCTCGTTTTCAAGATTTCAACCATGCCAAAGATATATGAAGCCAAAGATTCACTTAATACTTAAATCTCAAATTGTGTAATATTTTATTATGAAAAAATGCTTAATATTTCACATAAGATAATGCAACTATACTAAGTTGCAAAAAATGAACACAAAAATTATCACATGGAAATAGGAGAATTTTTTTTAAGTTTGATGCTATGTTTAAATCATTTTTCAATAATCAGAACACATGATTGTCAATAATAAGAACAAATAGTTTTAAAATAAAATGTCATATCAATTCAAATAATTTGCTTTAACACCACTACCTAACCACTCAAAATAATGCAATAAAACCAATTTTAATAATCACTTATCTTTTGTGTCAAAACAATAATAATCACTTATCATTTAATGATAAATTACATGAAGCAATTTGAATCATTCTCCTTCATAGAATTGAAAACATTGAGAATTTCTCAACAGCTGATGCACAATGCAAAGTAAGAGAGAGAGAGAGAGAGAGAGAGAGAGAGATGAGAGAGAGAGAGCAATTAAATAAATTTGCTATAAACAAATACATCCAATTTGGCATATAATTTATAAACGCGAACCAAACTATATATTTTGGTTTGAAATAAAACGCAAAATAAGCATCAAATATTGGTATCAGATTGAAAAAAAAAAGTGAAGAGATATATGAAGCCAAAGATTCACTTATTTTTAGGATAATTCAAACATTTGCACATGTCTCGTTTTCAAGATTTCAACCATGCCAAACTAAAGATTTCTCGTTCTCACCAATCTATTGCAACAATGGAGAATCAAAAAAATCTTAAAATCAAGATTAGGAAATGAATGAATATTGAATAAAAAAAATTAAATGATTCCTTTCATAGACTCTTTCAAACCCGTCTATTTTAGACTTTTCAGAATTTTTTTCATCCCAATCACATTTGGCTTATTTTTACTTATGGGACAATGATGATGTGTATGTTATATTAATTTTTTGACACGTGTATTATTTTTATCCACCTAATTACTTTCTTTAAAGATTTCTAAAAAATTTCAAAAAATGCCATAAAATTACTATAAAAAATAAATAAAAAATACTAGAAAAACAAGAAAAAATTCATAAAAATCATTTAATAAGATATTTCGATATATCTACTGTTGGGAATAATTAAGTGTGCCCAAGATCCAATCAACCATGTAATCAATTTTAAGATTCAATGTTTAGTTTATTATCATATTTACTATTTAGTGAAATAGTTAATTTGATAAAGTCCTTGATTAAAATTATAGATTTGTTATCATGATAGAGATCTTGATACTGAGAGACAAGTCTTTTAGTATTTTAATCTAAATTTTTCTTCATCATAGGATTATTGTGAATAGGACAACAACAATCCGGATAGATCAATATATATATGTAATAGTCTTTATTGGATAAAGATTAATAAATCTCATTTATTAAATTACATATATAGGTGATGCATATGCAGATATGATCATTGAACTGACTCAACTGAGATTTTCTTAATGGTTAGTATTACTGTAAATTGTCAAAAGAAAATCTCAAGAAGAAATAAAATGATTTTCTTTGACCTGAGATTATCATTGTAATTAACAAAATATATATTGTATTTTAATTTTGACACCTAATACCTTAGGGTGTTAGTTGAAAAGATATTGGATACAATTAAATATTTGTATAATTAATGATTAATCAAGATGGGATCTGTCAACTCACAGTAATGAGTTTGAGCTCTATTATAAAATGCATGGACATATAAATATGAGTGAACAAACAATCAAGTAATTTGCTTGATAAAATGCATGGACAGATGAGTCGATGCTAATATGCTATCATTGTCGAAATTATGGTTATATACGTCTTTATATTAAAATGCTTATTCATGCTTATTAGTAGAGGTAAACTGGTTCATGCTTATGGGTGTCGTCACTTAAAAATGAGAATTATTTAAAAGTTGATTTGTTTAGTTCTTAATTAACATGAAAGTGGCTTTTGTTTTGCTATATATTTAATTTTTGAAACCTCTTAGAATTTAAAGGTTAAATAGAATTACTTACTTTGGTTGAAATTGAAATGAGTTAATTAAAAAAAAATTGTAGATGCCACATGATTTGTTTGTGTTAATTATATATTTAGGCGATTGTTTATGCTTGTTATGTTTAGCCACTTTAAGGATTATATTTAAAGGCTGAAATTTAATTTGGTTATGGCTTTTATCATAAAATGAGTTGTTTGCTATGTTGTATGTGTGAATGATGTTTCTTCGGAGAGAAGATTTTAAAGTTGAAAATTTATCTAGTATAAATTAAACTGATATTTGCAATTTAATTTGTGTAAAATATATTTCTATGTGGGATTATATATATTGAGTTTAGTATCATGTGATTTGTGAGTTCGAGTTAATATCTTAGTATAATAACCATTATGTAGTTCCTGAAGAACTCACATCATTCTATGTGAATTCCTGAATTTAAAAAGGTAATTCTTGAAGAACTCAACATTATTGTTTACGAAGATTTGTCGTATAATTCCTGAAGAACTAATTAATAATTTAATAAATCCCAGAAAGATTGCAAAAAAAATTTATGATATTCCTTGTTTATGTAAGAATTAATTATGATTTTCTTACACTTTATTTATTATATTGTTTTCAATATTATTAACTCATATTGAGAATTGCTTAGTTTCTTTATTTTTCCTACATATGGATTTTGACAATTATTATGATATATACGAAAGTTTAGTATATAATTGAGTTATATATTCTCTGCAAGAATTTGGTTAAAATTATATACTACAAATTTATTGAAAGCTTCAGAAGAGCTAATATGTAAAATACTCTAAATGCTTCAGAAGAACTAAAATTATATACTACAAAATTATTGAAAGCTTTAGAAGAGCTAATATTTTAACTTAGAGAAGATATTTGTGCAAAATGAAGCACAAATTTTTGTAAACCAGAAGTTTACAAATCATATTAAGTTTGTCTTTGGTAAGACCGGTTTGATCACCCAGGATCTATTATGATGCGAATTTTTCTTTTTTTAATTGTGAAATTGTTTTATGAAATAATTTGACAAAGAGCTCATTTTCTAAATTTTTTGAAAGTATTTGATAAGTATTATATGCTAATAACAAAAGAAAAATATGGACCTGAAGATCCATTCTTTAGACGTCTAAAATTAAATGAGTGATTGATACTTATGAAATGGTAACTTCAAAATTCTACTTTGAGAACATGCGATCATTTAAATTGAGTTTTTGTTTCGCATCAAGCCAATATTTTGTATTCTGCAAGTCCTCCCCTTAATTTGCAATTGAGTTTAGGTTTATAACCTAATATTTTTTAGATGTGTTGTGTGTCGCTTCACGAAAATCGCCCGAGCGTTTAGGACACTCGGAATGACACAGAGTCACCACCAAATTTTATTTATTAAGGAAAATATTGATAAAACCTTAAAAACAATGGAAAGATCGTCATCGCAACCATTTCCAGGTTCGGGAGTTGGTTATGCAAGGGGAAGGTTTAGCACCCCTCACATCTGTTGTACTAAACGGAAACCTCCTGTTAGACTACTTGGCTATTCACTTAGAAGGGGGGTTGAATAAGTGATCCTTGAAACAATGTAGGTTTTTTAAAAAAATAATGTTTAATTTCAATCGTGCGTGCGGAAGTACCACCGGATCGGTAGTCTATGCACCGATTGATTAAAGGAAACGTAGTATAGCCTTGGAACAATTTATTAAAAGATTTAGAAATGATCGATTTAAAAATTAATTGAATATAAACGTTCAGCCCCAAGCAAGTTACAAATATCAAATTGAATCCAATCACAATCAAGCAATAGAAATTGAATTTTTAGTGTACCAATACGAACACGAAAAATTCAATCGATTCAAAATTAACGAAATTACGAAACGTAAAAGATTGAAAGAGAGAGACACAAACAGTTTGATTAGGGAGTTACCCGGCTTTCGTGTCGTCCTCGCGGTCGGCCGGGTACGTCTCCCCCCAAATAACCAAACGGGTTATTTGAGAGTATATAGATCAAAAATGATGAACACAAGTGCACAATTTACAATTGAAACTTATAACCCTATAACGAATCAAAAGTAAAATATGCGAATAAATCTCGACACACAACGAAACTTCGCCCTCTAATTCCAACGATCCAACCCGTGCCAATTCGCACTTGATCGTCCAGCTGAGTCCTTCGTTCCTTGTTGTCGAATCTCCAAGATTTTCACACAATCTTGAACCTTTGAGAGAAACCAAAGTCTTCGTCACAATTCAACCCGACTACGATTCTGATTCACCGCGAATCGTATCAAACATTATCAAACAAAGATGCAGTCTCTATTGAATTGATCCCATACTCAACTGCAATTTTTATTTCAAGCTTGATGAAGATGATGAACTTGTGATGAATGAAACCTTTGATTCAAATTTTCACTCAATTTCGAATCCAAAGCGTTTTCTGAAGCTCTTTCACTTTCTCACTGGTTTCCTCTACTTTAAAATGACACACCACATTGCTATTTAAAGAGAAAATATGATTGAGCAATTTTGGGCACAATATAACGTATTTGTATCGATACAACTGATGGTTTGTATTGATACAAGCACTTGACCAGAGTTCAAAATTGAAAATGTTGACCTATGTATCGATACAAACACGTATGTGTATCGATATATATATCAGTTTCTTGAAATCTTGACTGATATGTATCAAATCATGCAGGCATGATTCGATACACCATGTTCTTTCTGGATTTCTGAGAGGCATAGGTGTGTATCGATACATGCAAGCATGATTCGATACACAGGTAACTCTCTGCCTCTGAGAGATCACTTTTGTATCGATACAAGTGATATATGTATCGATACAAATTGCACAAAATCAGTCTGAAGTAGTTTTAGAACATTTGTATTGATACACATAACTATGTATCGATACATAATACCTAAAAATCAATTTTTCAAAGTTTAAAATAAGTTTTTCGCTGTCAAGTGATTTGTAATGTTGCCAAAATATGTTCCACTCTATTTTCATGTGTTTTGACAATTATTAAAACATGAGGATGAACTGGTGCACTTACACCTCCTAATTAATTCTAGGGTATTAGCAATTTTTAGAGTTTTATTTACATGTTTTTTATTATTAGAATGTTTATTTTTATTAAGAAATATTTACAGAAAGGGGAAAAATAAATTTTTTTATTATTATGCTTGACAAGATGTTGAATCTTGCTCCTACGTATCCTCCGGTGCGATGAGGAATTCAAAGATACGTAGTTTTGGGTATGTTGTTGGTTGGTGTTTTTTATTGAACAATGTTTTAATCGCATTCTAGTGTTAAACGCCGCATGTATGCTCGCATGGTGGAGGCTTAAGCTTTGTTTGTATCACGTTTGAATTGATTGAAAACATGTTAGAATTGATTGAAAAAAAAAGATTTCAATTTGATTTTGAAATAGCCCGAAGGTGAAAACTCAATTTGAATGTGTTAGTATTTTTTAATGTTCTTTTTTAAGAGTTGGAGCGAAAGACGAATTATTGGTAAACTAAGTGTACACAAAGCCACCAATAATTCGAGAGAAAAACGAAAGTGCATTCGTCCTCTCCTTTTTAATCCAAAGTTTATTAGAATTAAAAAAAAAATAGATAAAATTTATTTGTATTTTAAAGGTTTTAATTGTTTTTATATTTTTATATTATGTTTGGTTATTAAACAAAGTTGAATAAGTCAGACTAGTAGCAAATAATTAGAAAAAACAATGTAACCACTTATCCAAATAACACGTGACAATACCACACTACCTAGTTAAATGAAATATATATAAAACAAACTTACAAACAATATGACATTAGAAAAGAATAGAAAATTGGAACAACGCAACACATAACGAAACTAGCAGAAAGAGATATTCCACGATCATGCATAATCAAAAAGAACAAAGCAAAATAACAAACCGGGTTTATGTCTCTTTCTTCTCCAATCTTGACAGGCTTTGAGGTGGTGTTCCGTGGCGATTCCGGCTCGATTTCTTTCTTTGTTCTTTCTCCTCTTATATTTTGTTTCTTCTAGATGTTGAATCTTGCTCCTACGTATCCTCCGGTGCGATGAGGAATTCAAAGCTACGTAGTTTTGGGTATGTTGTTGGTTGGTGTTTTTTATTGAACGATGTTTTAATCGCATTCTAGTGGTTAAACGCCGCTTGTATGCTCGCACGGTGGAGGCTTAAGCTTTGTTTGTATCACGTTTGAATTGATTGAAAACATGTTCGTTTTATGAAAAAAAAAAAGATTTCAATTTGATTTTGAAATAGCCCGAAGGCGAAAACTTAATTTGAATGTGTTAGTATTTTTTAATGTTCTTTTTTATGAGTTGGAACAGAAGACGGATTATTGGTAAACTAAGTGTACACAAAACCACCAATAATTCGAGAGAAAAACGAAAGTGCATTCGTCCTCTCCTTTTTAATCCAAAGTTTATTAGAATTAAAAAAAAATCGATAAAATTTATTTGTATTTTAAAGGTTTTAATTTTTTTTATATTATGTTTGGTTATTAAACAAAGTTGAATAAGTCAGACTAGTAGCAAATAATTAGAAAAAGCAATGTAACCACTTATCCATATAACACGTGACAATACCACACTACCTAGTTAAATGAAATATATACAAAACAAACTTACAAACAAAATGACATAAAAAAAGAATAGAAAATTGGAACAACACAACACATAACGAAACTAGCAGAGAGAGATATTCCACGATCATGCATAATCAAAAAGATCAAAGCAAAATAACAAACCGGGTTTATGTCTCTTTCTTCTCCAATCTCGACAGGCTTTGCGGTGGTGTTCTGTGGCGCTCGATTTCTTTCTCTGTTCTTTCTCCTCTTACATTTTGTTTCTTCTGATTTTAGTTACGGTAGTTTATGGGGTTGTAGTGAAGAGATGAAAGATGATGGGGTTAAAGAGGAAAGTGGCGCAAGCCACTGTTTGTTGTTGCTACTCAAGAAATTTCTATGGTATTTCTTGGTTAGAATTTGTTGTGTGGAATTTTGTGGTATGAATGAAGAATTGGTGTTTTCTGATTCTTGTGTTGTGATTTTATGTGTAGGAAAGCTCCCTATTCATAGTGTTAGAATTAGGTCTTTAAATTGTGAATGAATCTTTGAAGATTTGCTTTGTAAATTAATATTGACAGATTTTGTTTATTTTTTATGATTAATTTGCTCTTATTTTATGTTTTTGTGTTAATTCCCTTGCTTGCTCTTCAAGACCAAAGATTTATTCCTCTTTTGTTTTGATTCACTTCTTTTTTATGGTTTAGTGTCTTTCTCATTTTCTTTCTACACAAGTCTGTATATTTTCTTTCTTTTTATATACATGCTTTATTTTTATAATTTTTCGACAATAAAAAAAGGGTGATAAAATATATTTTAATAGAAAAAGTTTCTTGATAGAAAAAATAAATTATAAAAAGTTAGTATGATTAATGGGATAAAAAATAAAGGTACCAAGTGGGGTTTGAACCCATGACCTTGTGCTAGCAATATTTCTAAATGTTTTTCTCAACACCATCTCAACTAACGTGCTATTTTGAAAATTTAATTGACCAAAAAATATATACAAAATCAAGAGGGAAAAATTTGGGGTATGGCAGCTGCCCCTATTAAAATATCTTTAATCGCACTTGGGTGATGAAAGGTAATTAAATACAAGAAGACCTAAAATTTTGCTTGTGAAGGTGAAAGATCGATTATCGCCTTGACGATGTTTAGATCTTGGGAGATAGTTATTGCCCCGCAGGGTGCTCGAATCTGAAAGATAGGCATTGCCTTGGAGGGTGATTTTAACTTTGAAGAAGTCATTTCCCCGGACCCCGATGGTGCCTAAACTTGAAAGAAAACCATTTCCCCGTAGGGTGACTATGTTAAGAAGAAGACATTGCCCCGGAGGGTGCTTCCACTAAAAGAAAATCATTGTCCCGGAGGGTGCCTAAATTTTTTACAAATGACCATTTCCCCGTAGGGTGATCAGCTAAGAAGAAGTCATTTCTCGGAAGGTGCTCCAACTAAAAGTAGGTATTGTTGGAACAAAGTGAGTCTGACACAAGTCTCCTAGTTTTTAAGTAGTTTTGAAGAAGGTGCTGCTTTTGAAAACATGGATACAAAAGGAGTAGTAAGTTACCAGAACAGAAAATTCTTCACACCTTCTCAGAAGCTGGAATACAAAAAGCATCACTCTGTGAAAGGAATGATGACAAATGCTATCTCACATGATGAGTACCTGAAGATTGGAGACAAGAGGACTGCTAAATCTATTTGGGAGTCCTTGAGATCTAAATATGAAGGTAACAAACAAGTTAAAGAGGTTAAGGCTAACTTGTTGGTGCATCAGTATGAGTTGTTTAAAATGAATGAAGGAGAGAACATTTAAGCCATGTTCTCAAGGTTTCAAATTCTAGTCTCTGGACTTCAAGTGTTAGACAAAAGTTATAGTGAAGCTGATCATGTGAGAAAAGTATTGAGAAGCTTACCACCTAAGTGGAGACCTAAGGTGACAGCTTTTCAAGAAGCTAAGGATTTGGATACTGTAACCCTGGAAAGCTTGATTAGTTCATTGAAGAGTCATGAAATGGAGTTAATAACTGATGAATCAACCAAGAAGATGAAATGGATAGCCTTAAGCTCTAAGAGTTCATCAAAGGCTCTGAAAACTAAGGTTATAGAGTCTGAAGACGAAGCTTCTGAAGACGGTCAAGATATTGGGTCTGAAGATGAGAAAGAAATGGTGCTGATGGCTACTAAGGTTTCTCAATGGGCAAAACGAAGCAAGAAATATGCAGGCAAGTTTGGTGGATCTTCCAAGAGATTTGGTACTTCTAAAGATAAAAAGGAAGATCAAAGCAAATGTTTTAAATGCAACAAGCCTGGTAATTTCATTGTTGATTGTCCAGAGAATAAAGATAGATCATCTAAGCAAGGTTCTAGCAAGGAAAGATACAAGAGTAGAGTCAAGAAAAGTCTTCGGGCAACATGGGAAGATCTTGACAAAGACTCAGACTCAGATGGTGATGAGGAAGCAATCAACAAAGATGATTTGATGATGAGGAAGAGATGTGCATTCAAAGAAGGCCAGAGCAGCCTTCATGGTACCTGGACAATGGTTGCTCACGTCATATGACAGGAGGAAAGCATATGTTCCAAACCCTGACTCTGAAAAAGGGAGGTACTGTGGGGTTTGGAGGAAAGCAAAAAGGGAAGATCATTGGGACAGGTACAATTGGTAATACTTCCTTATCTATTAATAATGTTTGGCTTGTAGAAGGCCTTAAACACAATCTACTTAGCATTAGTCCATTTTGTGACAGTGGATTTGTGGTAGAATTTGATAAAAATGCATGTACTGTAATTAGAGATTCTGATAAGTCTGTAGTATTCAAAGGTTTAAGGAAAGGAAATGTCTATAAGGTAAATTTGTCAGAACTCACAGAACAAAAGATAGTTTAGTTACTGTCTGTGAGTGATGTGAAATGGGTTTGACACCAGCGTTTAGGACATGCTAATTGGAGATTAATCTCCAAGCTCAGGAAACTAAGTCTGGTTAAAGGCATACCTAATCTCAACTATCACTCAGATGCTCTGTGTGGTCCTTGTCAAATTGGGAAGATTTCTAAAACTTCCTTTAAGCCTAAGAACATTGTCTCAACCTCAAGACCTCTTGAATTGCTTCACATTGATTTGTTTGGTCCTGTTAGTACAGCCTCAATCAATGGGAAGAAATATGGACTTGTCATAGTTGATGATTACAGTAGGTGGACTTGGGTCAAATTCTTGAGTAAAAGATGATGCATATGATGTATTCAGCATCTTTTGCACATAAGTGCAAAGTGAGAAGAGTCTTAAGATCCTAAGTCTCAGAAGTGATCATGGGGGTGAGTTTGAAAACGAACCCTTTGCAACTTTCTGTGAAGACCATGGAATTGTCCATGAGTTCTCTGCTCCTAGAACACCACAACAAAATGGTGTTGTAGAGAGAAAGAACAGGTCTTTACAAGAGATGGGAAGAACCATGATGCATGAGACCAAACTTGCTAAGCACTTCTGGGCAGAAGCAGTGAATACAACTTGTTACATTCAAAATAGGATCTATATCAGACCTATCGTGATTAAGACAACATATGAACTCTTCAAAGGAAGAAAACCAAACATCTCTGATTTTCATCAGTTTGGATGTACCTGTTACATTCTAAACAACAAGGCCTACAAAAGAAAATTTGATACCAAAGCTTGTAAGGGAATCTTTATAGGTTACTCTGAACGCTCAAAGGCATACAGAGTGTATAATTCTGAAACTAACACAGTAAAATGTCAGAGCAAGATGATAGTTATGCAGGTGTGCCATATCTATACAACTCACCAGAACTTGAGAAAACATCAGAAGCAGTTGAATCTTCAGTAGCTGAGATAGAAGAAATTCCAACTGGATCATCTCAAATTGAAGCAGCTGAAGAACATGATGATTGCTCATAAGATGAAATGCAAGATAATGCTGAAACCCCTAAAAGAAAGTTCAAATACAAATCATCACATCCAGAGGATCTTATACTTGGAAACAACGAAAGTCCGAGAAAGACAAGATCAGCTTATCAACAAAGTGATTCTATATTGGGACTTATATCTATGATTGAACCCAAGAATGTTGATGAAGACTTATCTGATGATGGATGGATAGTGGCAATGCATGATGAACTCAATCAGTTTCAAAGAAATGATGTATGGGACTTAGTGCCAAGACCAGCACATAAGAACATTATTGGAACCAAGTGGGTATTCAGAAATAAGTTGAATGAACAAGGTGAGGTTGTAAGAAACAAAGCTAGACTTGTAGCACAAAGCTACAGTCAGCAGAAAGGTATTGATTTCACAGAAACCTTTGCTCCAGTAGCTAGACTGGAAGCAATCAGGTTACTTCTTTCTTATGTTGTTAATAATGGAATTACTTTATACCAAACGGATGTTAAGAGTGCTTTTCTAAATGGTGTTATATCTGAAGAAGTGTATGTTAAGCAACCACCAGGATTTGAAGATTTGAAAAATCCAGAGTATGTTTTCAAACTTAAGAAATCACTATATGGTCTCAAGCAAGCTCCAAGAGCGTGGTATGAGAGTCTGAGTAATTTTCTTTTAGAAAATGGTTTTCAAAAAGGACAGATTGACAACACTCTTTTCAGAAAGACTATTAAGAAAGACATCTTAATTATTCAAATTTATGTTGATGACATAATATTTGGTTCTACTAATGCTTCTATGTGCAACAATTTATCTAAGCTGATGTAGGAAGAATTTGAAATGAGCATGATGGGTGAACTGAAGTTTTTCCTAGGGATTCAAATCAATCAAGGAAAAGATGACACTTACATTCATCAAAGCACATATTCAAAAGAGCTTCTGAAGAAGTTTAATCTTGAAGACTGTAAGACAATGGCCACACTCATGCATCCAACAAGCAGCTTAAGCAAGGAAGAAATTGGAAGCAAAGTAGATTAGAAGCTATATAGAGGTATGATTGGTTCTTTACTCTATCTGACAGCTTCTAGGCCAGATATTTTGTACAGTGTCTGCTTGTGTGCAAGATTCCAATCAGACCCTAGAGAACCTCATCTAACTGCTATTAAGAGGATCTTTAGATATCTGAAAGGAACAACTAATCTAGGACTTCTATATCCAAAATCCCTAGATAGTAAGCTAGTTGGATTCTGTGATGCTGACTATGCTGGAGACAAGATTGAGAGATAATCCACTAGTGGAAATTGCCAATTTATTGGTGAGAATTTCATTTCTTGGGCCAGCAAAAGACAAGCAACTATTTCTTTGTCAACAGTAGAAGCAGAATACATCTCAGCTGCTAAGTGTTGCACACAGCTGCTTAGTGTTGCACACAGATGCTCTGGATGAAATATCAGCTTAAGGATTATAATATTACTTAAAGCAGTATTTGAAGTAAAATAGTAACGATAAAGCAGCGGAATTTAAAAAATTTCCTTTAGAGATCCTTACGAATGGGCATGAGTTTGTGTTTAGGATTTTTACCTCTTGTAGAAAATCCCTTTCTTTTCACGAACAGCTGGTGATGAGGCTTTGAATCACGGGCAAGTCACGTACAAGTCACGAACAAGTCATGAACTAGTCACGTACAAGTCACCACCGATTTTGATCACGAGCGTCAAAGTTGTGACGCCTCTAACTAGTCCACACGAACAGGAACCTTCAAGAGAGTGCTAGCTCAAGAGGATGAAGGTCTTTTGTGAGTGGAGGCAAGAAAATAAGGATCTAGGTTTTTCTGTTTCTCAAGAAATACACACAAGTGTATTTTTCTCATTCACAAGGGTTCTATTTATAGAACCTCTTGTCTTGTGCACCAAGACAAACTATTTGTCATTGGGCCACAAATTTTCTAAACCCTTTTAATTAAATAAATCTTTTAAGAAACGCACCCCCCATGTGTCATGTACACATGAGTGCTTTCTTTTTCATAACAAATTATGATACACTTATTTAATTACCATGATACCCTTATCATATTTCCTTATTTCTTTGAGGTGCACCGTACCTTACGGTGTTCCAATCTCACATTATACTGTTCTTATGTGTGTGACCCTTGTAGGTTTCTATAACGTTGGCAATTATATTAAATCCTCTATTTAATATAATAAACAATGAGCGGTATCTAGCAACACATCATTGCTACCCAAGTTATGAGAAATTAACATGTGATCTAAACACAACCTCTAGTGATAATATCAATGTGTACAATTACCCCTTTGCCCCTTATGTCTATATTGAACACAAAGCATACTTGGTGTCATCTTTGTCCAGTTCAATATTGGGCCCATGACATTTATCCTGTTATGCAGGATTGGCAAATTCCATCTAGGACACTACTGTCCCTGAAGGAACTTAACAAGAGATAAGCAGCGGAATTTAAAATTTTTCCTTCGTTGGATCCTTACGAATGATCATGAATCGTGGTGTAAGAATTTTACCTCTTGTAGAATTCTTTTCTTTTCTCGAACAGCTGGAGATTAGGCTTTGAATCATGAACAAGTCACGTGCTAATCACCACCAACTTTGATCACGAGCGTTAATGGTATAACGCCTCTAACTAGTCCACACGAACAAGATCCCTCCAAAAGAGTGCTAGCTCCAAGAATGAAGGTTTCTAGTGAGTGGTGGGAAATAAGGATTAGGGTTTTAGAGGCTGATTATTCGTCAAGTGATTTTCTTCCTCACAAGTGTTCTATTTATAGAACCACTTGTCTTGGGCACCAAGACAAACCATTTGTCATTGGGCCACAATTTTACTAAAACCTTTTTAATTAAATAAACCTTTTAAGAAACGCACCCCCCCATGTGCTATTTACACATGAGTGCTTTCTATTTCATAACAAGTTATGAATTACTTTATTTAATTACCATGATACCCTTATCATAATTCCTTATTTCTCTGAGGTGCACCGTACCTTACGGTGTTCCACTTTTCACACTAACTTGTTCTTATGTGTGTGACCCTTGTAGGTTTCCATAACGTTGGCAATTATATTAAATTATCCATTTAATATAATAAACAATGAGCGGTATCTAGCAACACATCATTGCTACCCAAGTTATGAGAAATTGACATGTGATCATAACACAACCTTAGTGATAATATATGTGTGTACAATTACCCCTTTGCCCCTTATGTCTATATTGAACACAAAGCATACTCGGTGTCATCTTTGTCCAGTTCAATATTGGGCCCATGACATTTATCCTGTTATGCAGGATTGGCAAATTCCATCTAGGACACTACTGTCCCTCAGCATGCTTTGTGAAGTACCCATTAACTGCCTTTATGGTCATCCTGTTATGGACAACGTTAGATCAGTAACAAAGCACTTGACTCCACATCTAGGGTACAAAGTGGTTTCAGGTCTAAGGGCGGCTTACACCATTATCACCATGAGAGTAACTTATGACACTTTGCATATATTCATGAATCGTCGGTGAGATCTATTCTCAAGTGTTCTTGTAACACCGGAAACATAGCTTTAGCTCAATCATGAGCCAAACGATCCAATCTTAAATACTCAACTTATTTAACTTAAACAAACATATTACGAAGCTTATCTTATAGCTTTCAATGCTTGTATTCACCCATGATATACAATACATTGGTATGGAAACTAGCCATCATTATAACTTCCTTATAATGATCTTTCCATGCCTATCTATTTCAAGAAATAGGCCTTAGTTCCTTTAAGGTCCTTAGGGATATTCTTGAAGGTAAGTTAGTGTCAAACACTAATTTCAATTTTAGTACATAGGTTATTCCTAACTCTTTAGGAATTCTTGCCTAAGTGTTTCATCAAGAGTTATTTTCTTAGTCATGTCTCACATGTATAAGAAAAATGTCTTGATGATTAATATCAGATATTATCACTCCCACTAAAACTTTGCACAAGATTTATATTTTGTCCTTCATTTGTTTTCCACAAAACTTTCAAAAAGAACAAATATTCAAATTTATTCGATCTAATCAAAATTAGATAGCTTTGTCCTTGTTAATTTGTTTTCATAAAACTTCATAAAAGGAACAAACAATAATTTGATTTTCTGAGAACTCTATCTAATCAAAATTAGATAGCTACAAGTTATATACCTTTCTAGCATCATTTGGATCAACAAAACCCTTACGTATATGTCCAACACATATATATGAGGTCATTCCAATTAAGGAATGCAACTTTGTTATCCATCTACCAAAACATGTAGTACAACATTTAGCAGAAGAAATCAAATATTATAAGGTATTCTCAATACCATCCATATCAGTGTTCGAAAAGAATACTCACTTTCATCGTATAAGTCTTACTCATCTTGATGACTTAACCATTATCTACATAAGGTTAGTGTATATGGTTTCTATTTAAGATTTCATGGCATTTAGCCACTTCTCAGAATCTAGATCGTCTTACGACCTCTTAGAAAGTCAAAGACTCATCTTCCATGAGAATCATATCACATTGCTGAGTTATGATAAAACCATACCTTGTAGCCATATGTGATATGTTAGACTTATCTTGGATTTGTGCAACTTTTAAAGCGATGGTCCTTCAACAACTTTGAGGAACCGATTTATGTTCCCTTTTCAAATACATTTTGTGGTACTTGAACTTATTCAAGTTTTATATTACTCCCACTGTTTCTTTTAGAAACACACTCCCACTAGAGGAATGCTTCAAACCTAGCAACAAGACAACTTTTGTCCCAAGAGTGATATAAGACTAACATCCCTTTCTTTAGGATATTTCCACTTATTCATTCATTCATTCATTTGTATTCAGATTTATCTAATAAATTTTAATCCAAAATTCTCATAAAGACAAACTTGGTACTCTTACCTCCATATCGCATATGGTGTCTTTATGATCATTTTAAAAGGGGAACTATTTGTGGGTGAAGATTAATTATAAGTAATGAGATTTATAGAAAGAGTCAATATATAATTAAACTATCCTTGAATCATGTCAAACATGATGTGATAAAATAGTTTATTATAGTCCTTTAATTAAGTATTTACTGATATGACTCATTCATAAAATACTTTTGTCGAGTTCTATTTTCTTCATTGTTGAATTTCTTTGACAAATTCAAAGATTTCTAATTGGTGTCATACACCTACCAACATCTAATGATTTTAATCATCAATGTTAATGAAGTAAAATAAACTCAATATATATCAAATATGTTTAGTGGTCGACATACATCCCATGTATATTGTTCAAATAGGTCATGTGTTATTTTATTGACACATCGTATATTTTGCACTAAACAACAATGCTCTTGATATATTTAAGGTCCAAATCATATTTGGCTCTTATCATGATTGTTATAGATAACCCTGTCAAGACCATGGAACCCCAGTCCATCACTTGACTTAGAGTAATAGTATAGAAGACTTTGCTTAAATGATAGGACCATTACCTGTCTTATCATTTAAGGCTACAATTCATATATTGTCAATACAAGATATACAATTGCTATTTCTATTACTTGATGGAATTCAATAACAATTATTGTGTTCCATTTCAAACTTGATTTTAAGTCATTGCATAAGCTCTCATTATCAATGAAACAATTTTCATTCTAGACATGGGTTGACTTAAAATTATAGCCAATGTTCTAATTCTTTAAGCATCTCTATTTTCGAAAAATTGAGATTCAACATCTTGTATCATATACTTTTTGATGTAGAAATAGAAATTCTGACTTTCTACAACAATATGTGCATTATTGAAGTCTTACTTCACACTTTTGGTTTGACTCTTCCAAGCATGGTCTAACCATAGCCGTTATACTTTGACAACCATTTTGTACTATTCAAATAAGAGGAATATAAATCTTATTTATATCTCAAATCTTTGATAGTGCAAATTTATTCTCATTCAACTCAACAAATTATGGTAGATATTCAAAACAATTTTGTCTATATCTATTCCATTATAATTTGTTGGATTGAACCTATGATCAACTCTTTGATCCGTTGAGAAATTTATTATACTCTTAAAGTTCTTTCAAAAAGATCTTTCTTGAGATTGAATGATCACATCATTTATTATATATTCTATATCTAGATGTCAACTTGATGCTTCTAACAAGTATCCATTTTCAATCTAGTTATAGTAGGTTGTTCATAGTTTATAGTTCAAGACTTATAGTTTTCTCGCATTTGAGAACAATTCTCAATTTGTACCAATACAGAAACTCCTTTCTGAAAATCTTGTCCTTCATAAGGACAACTTAATATGTATTGTATTTCTAATTACAAAGATATGTAAAATATTATGACTAAATCATATTTAATTTGGTCTTTAATTAAATACGCTCCCACTATTCTACTCAAAACAAATGACCCTCATCATTTGATTCGGAAAATCCCGTTGGAAGATTTTCTAGTGGATCGAGATCCATATTTCACCACATTTTGAGTTAGCGTTGGCTAATCCCCCAAAACATGATTGTTTAGGTAGGAACTCCTTCCAATTGTATCTCATACAATTCTCGAATATATCCATTGGGTGAATAACTCCTTATTCCAATCCATCTTATGGACCATTCCCAATGCTTGCTTCTAAACATATATAATCTTATTATATTTTAGTTTGGTTAAGTTCGACCCATCATTTTAGAAATTGGATATTACAATTATCCCATCGCGCCTTACCAATGTAAAACATGCACTTCGCGTTGGACGAACGCACAATGTTTGAAATTAGTCTTGACGAGTTCTAAAATCTGGAAAGCATAAACTTAATATCCACATATTTTATTATTAAAGAAAATATACTTCGCGTTGGACGAACCTATATCTTCTTTATTAACCTCTTATGTGTCTTTTAAGGGATTTTAATTAGTTTGATCTCACCGGCTTGTTTAACATATTAAACGCTCTCACATGCATCAACATACATACAAATAAACATGCATCAACACATATAAATAAATAGAATGAAACAGTTATGGCCCCTAGCGCATTTGTTCTCCCAAGCCAATGAGAGAACCTAATCTAACCTAAAACGATCTATACTTCTCCAAGCATGATCTCCAAGGTTGACCTCCATTGTTCTTCTTCTTCATAATATTACATAATAATATAAAAGAATACTCGTTTTACATACGAGGGAGTGGATGAGAAGAGAATATAGAGAATAGAGATAAGGCACGACACGCAGGCCGTATTTATTAAACCAAAAGCAATAAAATAAATAAACTAAGGCCATAACCGATCATCAAGTATAATAATAACAAACAAACTTTATTATTATTAAAGTCTCATAATTAATTAAATCTGGCGATTGATCAAATCAGGTAACTTTGATTCAAATATTTAATTCGCAATTAAATATATTTCGAATCAAAATTTGCTAAAATAAATAACATTATTTTAAAGTAGAATCAAATCTTTTGACAATTCTCAAAATATGGAAAATTATTTAATCAAAACATTTTTGAATAAAATATTTCCAAATTTATGATATTATCTTTTAAAACAATTTTAAAAGATATTTCTATAATTTTGAAACGATTTCAAAATTAAATATATTTGTCAAATATGGAAAATTATTTAATCAAAACCCTTTTGAATAAAATATTTCCAAATTAATGATATTTTCTTTTAAAACAATTTTAAAAGATATTTCTATAATTTTGAAACGATTTCAAAATTAAATATATTTATCATCTACCTTTCGTATCAACACTTGATACGTTTTGCAAATCCTAATTTTAATGACACAACATTTGTGCCACCCTTAATTGATCATCATCATTAATCATAACAATAAACATATTTATTATTATTATTATCAATTCAGGTCGAGTAGATTAATTAAAATTAAAATTTCGGCGAAACGGTCAAAATTGGAGTTGTGGTCCGCGCCCCGCGCAGACTGTCCTGCGCCCCGCGCAGGTAACGCACCAGAAACCCAATTTTGCGTCTGTTTCCTAACCCCCGCGCAGATGCTCTGCGCCCAGCGCGAGCGCGTGCGAAACACCTAGTTTTTCGCTAATCCTAATACAAAATTTCGTGCCGTCAAAACCTTTTATGACTGAAATTCGATATAGGTAATTAACATGTCATTGCTTCACCATACTAATGTCGGATTCCAAAGCGAATGAACATGAATTAATTCAATATCAAATATCTTTCATAATTTGTTTTATTGAACGAAATCATGAACGATGTATCCAATACATCGTTTTGCATCAAGATCACTTATATCATATATAAGTATTGATCAATCTTATTTGTATAAACCCATGACAATTAACATATCGCTGCTTCACCATACAATTGTCGGATTCCGAAGCCGTTTCAATGTTAACCATCAATTTTCATACAAATAGATGCCAAATTTTAATTGCTTAATTTTAATCCTTTATTAACCGTTTTAATCATATTAAAACTGAATTCATGAATTTTAAACAAACATCAATCTCATGGATTCGTAAGTGGCTCTGATACCACTGAAGGAAAATAGTAACGATAAAGCAGCGGAATTTAAAAATTTTCCTTTAGAGATCCTTACGAATGGGCATGAGTTTGTGTTTAGGATTTTTACCTCTTGTAGAAAATCCCTTTCTTTTCACGAACAGCTGGTGATGAGGCTTTGAATCACGAGCAAGTCACGTACAAGTCACGAACAAGTCATGAACTAGTCACGTACAAGTCACCACCGATTTTGATCACGAGCGTCAAAGTTGTGACGCCTCTAACTAGTCCACACGAACAGGAACCTTCAAGAGAGTGCTAGCTCAAGAGGATGAAGGTCTTTTGTGAGTGGAGGCAAGAAAATAAGGATTTAGGTTTTTCTGTTTCTCAAGAAATACACACAAGTGTATTTTTCTCATTCACAAGGGTTCTATTTATAGAACCTCTTGTCTTGTGCACCAAGAGAAACTATTTGTCATTGGGCCACAAATTTTCTAAACCCTTTTAATTAAATAAATCTTTTAAGAAACGCACCCCCCATGTGTCATGTACACATGAGTGCTTTCTTTTTCATAACAAATTATGATACACTTATTTAATTACCATGATACCCTTATCATATTTCCTTATTTCTCTGAGGTGCACCGTACCTTACGGTGTTCCAATCTCACATTATACTGTTCTTATGTGTGTGACCCTTGTAGGTTTCTATAACGTTGGCAATTATATTAAATCCTCTATTTAATATAATAAACAATGAGCGGTATCTAGCAACACATCATTGCTACCCAAGTTATGAGAAATTAACATGTGATCTAAACACAACCTCTAGTGATAATATCAATGTGTACAATTACCCCTTTGCCCCTTATGTCTATATTGAACACAAAGCATACTTGGTGTCATCTTTGTCCAGTTCAATATTGGGCCCATGACATTTATCCTGTTATGCAGGATTGGCAAATTCCATCTAGGACACTACTGTCCCTCAGCATGCTTTGTGAAGTACCCATTAACTGCCTTTATGGTCATCCTGTTACGGACAACGTTAGGTCAGTAACAAAGCACTTGACTCCACATCTAGGGTACATAGTGGTTTCAGGTCTAAGGGCGGCTTACACCATTATCACCATGAGAGTAACTTATGACACTTTGCATAACTTTGCATGTAGTACTCTCATAGCGGGTCAATCCGGTATAAATATTACTCCTAATATTTCTTATACCTATGTCAAGACTTGATAACTCCTTATCCTATGATCCATGAGATGCGATCATCAGTCTATCTTCATAATAGTCTCTATGTTTTATCATTATCCCAATTCATGATAAAACTCGACTACAGATACTTTAAGAATAGCGTCTTTATGTTCCTTAGATCGCAATCTGGTTTCGTGTTTTGCCTAAATGGTGGCGCTGTAAGCTGGAAGAGTTCAAAGCAAGAGACAGTTGCTGATTCTACAACTGAAGCCGAGTATATTGCTGCCTCAAGTGCTGCAAAGGAAGCTGTTTGGATTAAGAAGTTCATATCTGAACTTGAAGTGGTCCCTAGCATTGTTGATCCCATTAGTCTGTATTGTGATAACAATGGTGCAATTGCACAAGCTAAGGAACCTAGATCTCACCAACGATCCAAACACATACTTAGGCGATTCCATCTTATTCGAGAGATAATAGATAGAGGAGATGTGAAAATATGCAAAGTACCTACACTAGACAACATAACTGATCCACTAACAAAGCCTCTTGCGCAGTTAAAGCATGATGGCCACACTAGGTCTATGGGTATTAAAGTAATGCCAGATTGGCCCTAGTGCTAGTGGGAGATTGTTGGTGTAAGCCCTAGAGGCCAATGACTTTAGTACTTGTATCGAATTAATTATTAATAATATATTGTTTCTTTATTAATAATCAAAGGCATTTTCTTTATTATGTTTGTATGTCCAAAATAATGAAGTCCCTAGAATAGTTAAATCCATTTAATGAAATATTAAGTATGACTTAATCATGAGATTCATTAAATACAAGGATACTATTCTTAAAGCATACGTAGTCAAGTTTTATTATGATTTGGGATAATAATAAAACATAGAGACTATTATGAAGATAGACTGATGATCGCATCTCATGGATCATAGGATAAAGAGTTATCAAGTCTTGACATAGGTATAAATATTAGGAGTAATATTTATACTGGATTGACCCGCTATGAGAGTACTACATGCAATGTTATGCAAAGTGTCATAAGTAGCTCTCATGGTGATAATGGTGTAAACCACCCTTAGACCTGAAACCACTTTGTACCCAAGATGTGGAGTCAAGTGCTTTGTTGCTGATCTAACGTTGTCCGTAACAGGATGACCATAAAGGCAGTTGATGGGTACTTCACAAAGCATGCTGAGGGACAGTAGTGACCTAGATGGAATTTGCCAATCCTGCATAACAGGATAAATGTCATGGGCCCAATATTGAACTGGACAAAGATGACACCAAGTATGCTTTGTGTTCAATATCGACATAAAGGGCAAAGGGGTAATTGTACACACTGACATTATCACTAGAGGTTGTGTTTTAGATCACATGTTAATTTTTCTCATAACTTGGGTAGCAATGATGTGTTGCTAGATACCGCTCATTGTTTATTATATTAAATAGAGGATTTAATATAATTGCCAACGTTATAGAAACCTACAAGGGTCACACACATAAGAACATGCTAGTGTGAAATTGGAACACCGTAAGGTACGGTGCACCTCATGGAATTAAGGAAATATGATAAGGGTATCATGGTAATTAAATAAGCGTATCATAATTAGTTATGAAAAAGAAAGCACTCATGTGTACATGACATATGGGGGTGCGTTTCTTAAAAGACTTATTTAATTAAAAAGGTTTTAGTAAAATTGTGGCCCAATGACAAATAGTTTGTCTTGGTGCACAAGACAAGTGGTTCTATAAATAGAACACTTGTGAGAAAGAAAATGACTTGATGAAAATCAATCTCTAAAACCCTAATCCTTATTTCCCACCTCTCACTAGAAACCTTCATTCTTGGAGCTAGCACTCTTTTGGAGGCATCTGTTCGTGTGGACTAGATAGAGGCGTTACATCTCTAACGCTCGTGATCAACGTGGTGGTGGTGATCTTGTTCGTGATTGAAAGCGCCGATTATCAATCGTTCGTGGTTTAAAGAGAGTTTTCACATTAAAGGTAAAACTCTAAACACTATTCATGACCATTCATAAGGATCCATAGAAGGAAAAAAAATTTATATTCCGCTGCGCAATCTCTGATTGTTCCTTCAATTCCGCAATACAAAAACACAAAAACCATATCAGATATTTGGAGGCTTGAATCAAAAAATTGATGAATGAATGTGAGTGGGTAATGAATTTGAAGTAGTTAGGGTCAATTTTTGTGAGTTTTGGTTGGGTTTGAGGGAGATTGAGAATTTGGGAATGACGGTTTTTAGTTGTTCTTCATGTGGAGAAGAAGAGTTTTTGATGTTTGATGAATGAATGAATGAAGATTGATGTATTTAGTCTGTTTTTACGCGTATGTATCGATACAAAGTGATGTTTGTATCGATACAAGTTGGTTTTTCTAAAGCATGTATCGAAGCATGCAAGCATGTATCGATACATGAGTCCGTGTCTGTCCAAACTGAAGAGTTATGTATCGATACAAGCATCTTATGTATCGATACATATCAGTTCATTTTGAAATTTTGAAAAATAACCAACATGTATCCATGCAATGTTTATTTGTATCGATCCAAAATGCATTATTTTCAAGTTTTCTCAAAACACATGAACTTGTAAGTTTAAAAATAATCTCAATGACTTCCAAATAACATGTATGTATGAAACTCATATAATCAATCAAGGCAAATACATATATTATGTGAGCAAAACAATATTACCAATGCACATCATAACATGAGAACACATGTTACACCATAGATGCATGATAAAAAATTCACATAAATGAATCAAGGTACCAAAATCAATCATATGAAATATACTTGTCTATGTATGCACACAAAGTCACATATATACGAACAAAACACACATATACAAACCAAGTATGAACTTAATAAGGCATTTGTAATGATTTTTGTCAAATCCTCATTTAAGACGTATGAGTCTCAAAAACTTATCAATATCTTTGAGCAAAAATTCTTGGAAATGAAGGATGAGACAACTTATCAAGACAAATATCATATTAGTGTGAAGGTTGTGTATATGAGCCAATATTCAAATGCTAAGTAAAACAAATATAAAGTTAAGGTAGAGAATAATATCTTTCCTTAAGTATTAGGTGGGGGAAGTGATCAATTTTCACACCATTATAGATGTTTAGTTGAAGCTTTTCTCATTACTTTCCTTGTTCATAAGTCTTGGACTCCATTGTTGTCGGTGTCTTTTGTCAATGGTTCAAGACATGTGACTACAAACTTAGACATTTGAAATAGGTCCCCAACTCATGTTGGGTCCTAGTTGGTTAGTAGCAACATTATTGTTCAACTTAGGTAACCATTGCAATTTGCCTTTTGGTACCAAAACTTTTCGAGCATGGCATTTTGCAATAGTATGACCTTTGTCACAACAATAATGACAAACGATATGAGGATTACTTTTCTTAGGATCCTTTTCAACAAACTTATACTTTTTATTCCTAGGTTTTAACGATTTGTTGAATTTAGACGGATCAACCGCAAAAGTAATCTCCGGCTTAGATGGTTCTTTTAGCTTATCTTGTAACTTTCGCAAGTCTCTACGTAAGTAGAAGCATCCATCACATCCGGTCTTATCGTTACCACAACTATCAAAAATTGCAAGAGGTTTTTGAATCATAGACTCTTTGAGGATTTTCAACTCAAGCTCCGTTTCCAAAACTTTTGCCTCAAGGTATTTATTAACTTCCATTAAACCTTTTAGTCGTTGAAAAGCCTCTTTAGTTTCTTTGTGTAGTTTTTCAAAAGCAACTTGCAACTCATGATATTCTAAAAGCGTATATGAGCTAGAGCTTGATGATGAAGAAGAAGATGAGGAGCTACTACTCTCCCATGCAACATAAGCTTTCTTTCCTTTATCCTTGCTTCCCCTTTTGGATGATGGTGACTCCTTATCTCTTCTCTTTAGCTTAGGACAATTCGGCTTGAAATGACCAACCTGGCCACATTCATAGCATGCCCCTTTCTTGGAGTTTTTACCATTATCACTCTTCCGACGGTAACCACTATCTTTTCGAAACTTCTTAAGATTGTCATCGGAATGCCTTATCTCATTCTTTCTCACATATGTATTGTAGCGTCTAACGAAGAGCCCCATTTCCTCATCATCGGAATCGTCTTCGCTTGAGCTACTTTCCACATGCTCAACCTTTTTGGACTTAGATGTGGAGGCCTTTAGAGCAATAGACCTCTTATCCTTTTCTTTTTCTTTTTCTTTGTGTTTCTCCTTTTTCTCACCTTTTTCATGCTTTTCCAACAAGTTAAGCACTTGTTCATGTTCCGTTAGCTTACCAAACAAAGTTGTGAGATTCAAAGATGTAAGATCATTCGCTTCTTTGATTGCGGTGACCTTTGGTTGCCATGACCTATTAAGACATCTCAAAATTTTGTTAGTAGCATCTTGATTTGTGATTGGTTTACCTAGACCATGTAACTTGTTGGTGATTTTTACAAATCGTTGTTGCATATCCGCAATGGTTTCACCATCTTGCATATGAAACAATTCAAACTCTTGAGTTAAGGTGTTTATTTTTGAAATTTTGACCTCATTAGTACCCTCAAAATGAGTAACTAATGTATCCCACATTTCTTTGTCCGATACACAATGCGACACATGATATAATTGTTCAATCCCAAGGGATGAAATAAGTATGTTTTGTGCCTTTGCATCGTAATTGACCTTTTTCTTTTCATCATTCGTCCATTGTGCCATAGGCCTATTTGTGACAACGCCATTGGGATCGGTGATTGTTGGAACAAATGGACCGTCCTCAATAGCATTCCACACTTCACCATCAAAAGAATTGATGTGAATGCGCATACTACTTTTCCAATAATCAAAATGATCTCCATTGAATATAGGAGCCCTATTATACGCCCCTTTCGGTGCAAAAGCCATGTTTTCTAATAATTGGCACAATCAACCGAATTTTGTAAACAAAATTAAACCGGGATCGTGATACCACTTGTTAGACTACTTGGCTATTCACTTAGAAGGGGGGGTTGAAGAAGTAATCCTTGAAACAATGTAGGTTTTTAAAAGATAATGTTTTGTTTCAATAGTGCGCGCGGAAGTACCACCGGATCAGTAGTCTATGCACCGATTGATTAAAGGAAATGTAGTATAGCCTTGGAACGATTTATGAAAAGATTTAGAAATGATCGATTTCAAAATTAATTGAATATAAATGTTCAGTCCCAAGCAAGTTACAAATATGAAATTGAATCCAATCACAATCAAGAAATAGCAATTGAATTTTTAGTGTACCAATATGAACACAAAAAATTCAATGGATTCAAAATTAACGAAATTACGAAAAATAAAAGATTGAAAGAGAGAGACACAATCGGTTTGATTAGGGAATTCCCCGGCTTTCGTGTCGTCCTCGCGGTCGGCCGGGTACGTCTCCCCCCAAATAACCAAACGGGTTATTTGAGAGTATATAGATCAAAAAAGATGAACACAAGTGCACAATTTACAATTGAAACTTATCACCCTATAACGAATCAAAAGTAAACTATGCGAATAAACCTCGACACACAACGAAACTTCGCCCTCTGATTCCAACGATCCAACCCGTGTCAATCCGCACTTGATCGTCCAGCTGAGTCCTTCGTTCCTTGTTGTCGAACCTCCAAGATTTTCACACAATCTTGAACCTTTGAGAGAAACCAAACCCTTCGTCACAATTCAACCCGACTACGATTCTGATTCACCGCGAATCGTATCGAACGTTATCAAACAAAGATGCAGTCTCCATTGAATTGATCCCATACTCAACTTCAATTTTGATTGCAAGCTTGATGAAGATGATGAACTTGTGATGAATGAAACCTTTGATCCAAATTTTCACTCAATTTCGAATCCAAAGCGTTTTCTGAAGCTCTTTCACTTTCTCACTGGTTTCCTCTTTTTTACAATGACACACCACATTACTATTTAAAGAGAAAATAAGATTGAGCAATTTTGGGCACAATATAAGGAATTTGTATCGATACAACTGATGGTTTGTATGGATACAAACCCTTGACCAGCGTTCAAAAATTGAAAATGTTGACCTATGTATCGATACAAACACGTATGTGTATCGATACATATATCAGTTTCTTGAAATCTTGACTAATATGTATCAAATCATGCAGACATGATTCGATACACCATGTTCTTTCTGGATATCTGAGAGGCATAGTTGTGTATCGATACATGCAAGCATGATTCGATACACAGGTAACTCTCTGCCTCTGAGAGATCACTATTGTATCGATACGCGTGATATATGTATCAATACAAATTGCACAAAATCAGTCTGAAGTAGTTTCAGGACATTTGTATCGATACACATAACTATGTATCGATACATAGTACCTAAAAATCAATTTTTCAAAGTTTAAAATATGTTTTTCGCTGTCAAGTGATTTGTAATGTTGCCAAAATATGTTCTACTCTATTTTCATGTGTTTTGACAATTATTAAAACATTAGGATGAACTGGTGCACTTACATTCTCCCCGTTTTTGATAATTGTCAAAACTATGCATAAGCTAACTAAGCCTATACCTAATATGCAATAAAATGGCAATATGTATACAGACGCAATTAAACACCAAGGCTAACAATATGCACGCTTTCAGGATAATCCTTGCTTCCTTTGTTACAAGAGAAGGAGGAAAGGACTCTATATCTCTACCTCACAAGCACTTCATATGGTTTATGCTTAAGAAGGTAAATATAAACTTGGCTAAGATGTTGTTTGATCATTTATGCTTATGTATCTCTGAGAGCCACAACAAAGCCAAAGTGATCATTCACCATCCAAGGTTGATTTCAGAGCTGATCAAAGCTCATTGAAATCTTAAGAACCAAGGAGAAGCTGAGAGTGTTTTGCTCAGCTAAACTTGATGAAACTCTCTTGGTCAACATGAAGCTGATACTAATAGCATTCCTATAGCTCAAGAACCCCCCTCTCAGACCCAACCTCCTCCCATCTCTCAAACTCAACCCATCCCTGAAGTCAATTTTGATTCGACCAAACATATAACGATGATACTACCAAATTCAACAACTCAAACCTGTCTGCTTTCATCAAACTCATCATCATCAACATCAACTTCAAACTCATCATCTTCCACTGAATTAGACCTTGATTCAGAATACATTGAACGCCTTTTGAAAAAGCCTTTACACAAAAGAAAAAGGAAACCAAAGACCAAACCAAATTCAAAATCACTTTCTGAACCACTAAATCTCACCAAAGAATATGCCACTGTTGGCTGTTCTTTTCTTAATCACCTAGAATCTCATACTTCTGGTGATGCTTTTACGTCATCTGCTCTCAACTCTCCAAACCTACCCCTAATCAGTTTGTAAATCCCGGTGCTGATCATTTACAAACACATGTACATAGATCCCCTGACCAACCTACCATATCAACAGTTGACTCTGAGTCTATTGATGCTGAGGAAACTATTGCTGAAACAATTGCATCTGAACCCCCTCAATCTCAACCTATACAATGTGATGACCCTACAACTTCTAACCAAGAGCATCACATTTCCTCTTCATCTCCTCAAACTGAAACACATGCCATGGACTCTTCCCCTGTACAATCACCTATATACTATGGTCCTGCTCCCAAACCTTTCACTTCCTTTGAAATAGCCTTACCCATCTATGAGGATTTGCTGAAACAAGCTATTAATGTCAATGATGACATTATTCCTGTTGATCTCAACATAATTAAAATCATATCCCTCAAAAGGAAACAACCTGAACCTCGTATTCCCTTTGACGAAAACCACCCCTTCTCACTGTTCAATCCTATTTTCTCTATAAATAGCAATGTGCTTGGGTATTGTAATTAAGAGAAATCCTGTGAGTAAGTGAAAGAGCTTCAGAAAACACTTTGGATTCGAAATTGAGTGAAAGTTTAGATCAAAGTGGGATTTTTCACAAAGTTCATCATCTTCTACCAAGTCACAATCAATTGAAGATTGAGTATGGGATCATTCGAATAAAATTTCGGATTTGGTAGATAACGTTTGATACGGGCTCGTGGTGAATCAGAGACGTGTTCGGGTTGGGTTGTGAAGAAGGATTGGGTTTCTCTCAAAGGTTCAAGATTGTGCGATAATCTTGAAGGATCGACAAGAGGGAGTGAGGTACTCGGCTGGACGATCGGTGCGAGGTTTTGCGCACGGGTTTGGATCGTTGGAATAAGAGGGAGAAACTATGTTGCTTGTCGAGGGAAGTTTCTAAAGAAGAGAATGATAAACCGTCACCATCAAATGAAGACAATGATGATGGAGGATCCTCTTCATCAAAGAATCATCACAAGCAAAGATGAGCCGGTCTTGCAAAGGAATGGCGTACTCTAAAGAACCATCCCATTGACAAAGTTTTAGGTGATATCGCAAAGGGAGTATCTACTAGAACTCAAATAAGTAACTTTTGTTCTCATTATGCTTTTGTTTCACAAGTTGAACCTAAAAACTCAAAAACCGCATTACTTGATGAACATTGGATTCTTGCTATGCAAGAAGAACTAAATCAATTTAAAAGGAATGATGTGTGGGATTTAGTACCACCATCTCCAAGTCATCAAGTGATTGGGACACGTTGGGTGTTTAGAAATAAACTTGATGAAAACGGTGTTATTGTTAGGAAGAAGGCACGGTTGGTAGCTCAAGGCTACAACCAAGAGGAGGGCATTGATTATGAAGAGACCTATGCTCTGGTAGCTCGCCTTGAGGCTATTAGACTTTTATTAGCTTATGCATGCAATATGAATTTCAAATTATATCAAATGGACGTTAAAAGTGCCTTTCTAAATGGATACATAAATGAAGAAGTGTATGTCAAACAACCACCCGGTTTTGAAAATCATGAACATCCGGACTATGTTTACAAATTAAAAAGAGCTTTATATGGCCTTAAACAAGCTCCTAGAACTTGGTATGATAGACTTAGCAAGTTCTTAATTAACAACGGATATTCAAGGGGAAAGGTTGACACTACACTCTTCATTAAACATAAAGGAAAGGACGTCTTAATGGTTCAAATTTATGTTTATGATATTATTTTTGGTTCCACTAACCCATCTCTTGCCAAGAATTTTTCTAGTCTTATGCAAGGTGAATTTGAGATGAGCATGATGGGTGAGCTAACCTACTTCTTGGGATTACAAATCAAGCAACTAGAAGAAGGAACTTTTATATATCAAACTGAATATTGTCTTGAGTTGCTTAAGAAGTTTGGGATGACGGATTCAAAACATATGGAAACTCCCAAGGCTTCAACATGTGCTTTAAGCAAAGATGAAGAAGGTAAAGATGTGGAAATCACAAAATATAGAGGTATAATCGGATCCTTACTCTACCTAACGGCATCTAGGCCGGATATTATGTTTAGTGTTTGTATGTGTGCACGATATCAATCATGCCCCAAAGAATCACACCTAAAAGCCGTAAAAAGGATTTTAAAATACTTAAAAGGAACATCAAACTTTGGCTTATGGTACTCTAAGGGGAATGATTTTTCTTTGATAGGTTACTCCGATTCCGACTTTTCCGGTTGCAAGTTGGATAGGAAAAGTACTAGTGGAACTTGTCATCTATTTTGTAATAGCTTGGTGAGTTGGCATAGCAAGAAACAAGTATCGGTTGCTTTGTCAACCGCTGAGGCGGAATATGTTACGGCCGGAAGTTGTTGTTCCCAAATTCTTTGGCTAAAACAACAACTTCTCGACTATGATTTAAAACTACAAGGTATTCCAATTTTATGTGACAACACTAGTGCCATAAACCTAACAAAGAACCCCGTGTTGCACTCAAGAACTAAGCATATAGAGATTAGGCATCACTTTCTTCGCGATCATGTAAAAAAAGGGGATGTTGTTTTTGAACATGTGGAATCAAAACACCAACTTGCAGATATCTTTACAAAACCACTTGCAACGGAACCCTTTATCTATATTTGTGGGGAATTAGGGATCCTAGATATCTCTAACCTAGAATAACATGCATCAAGCATGCACTTTTATATACATGTCATACTTCTTGGGAACTTGAAGTGTTATACAAAGGAAAGTGCATTAATATCCTACGGTACAAGGTTAAAAAGTATCATCTCTATCTTCTCTTTCTAAGTCCTTACAAGCTTATGCCTATGTGAATTCTTTTCAATTATCAACATAACTTCTTAGTGCTTTTCAATACATTCATAAAGTTGCTCATTTCCAAAAATTTCTCGCTTTAGGATAAAGTAATAATTCTTAAAGTCTATATGTATCAAATGGCAATGTGTGAAATATTGATTAATGTGTCTCTAACCTTACATGTTGCATATATATATACTATCCGTGTATTTCATTTCTTCATGAACATCGTTATTATATGATATGGCAATGTGAATTTATGCACTTGTTGCATTGGTTTGTTTATTTCGTCCCATATTTGGATGTGTTACTTGATCAAAATGTCGATATGTTATGATAGTCATGCGTTAGTTTTGGTTTGTTATTCTACATTCCATGTTTGTCATGATACTTGGTATTCGTCGTTGATATATTTTGGGCATATCTTTTTATGTAATTATTATGATTAGGAACTTTCATCATATAGTGCATTTCAACAAATGTAAGTGCACGATGTGATTTTGATTAAAATTGTTTGAACTTGATACTGCTAATTAGTTCTCTTCTTCTTTTTGATATTGTCAAAGGGGGAGAGATTTGGATTGCACAAGCTAAGGATGAATAGCTAAAAGAGGTCTTGAATATTATCAACAATATCAAACGCAATATGGCATCAACTCAGGGGGAGCGTGCTTATTGATTAGCTATTGATTAGCCTTTGGTGTTATTGCGTCTGTATACATATTACTATTTTATTGCATATTAGGTATAGGCTTAGTTAGCTTATGCAAAGTTTTGACGATTATCAAAAAGGGGGAGAATGTAAGTGCACTAGTTCATCCTCATGTTTTAATAATTGTCAAAACACATGAAAATAGAGTAGAACATATTTTGGCAACATTACAAATCACTTGACAGCGAAAAACTTATTTTAAACTTTGAAAATATGATTTTTAGGTATTATGTATCGATACATAGTTATGTGTATCGATACAAATGTCCTGAAATCACTTCAGACTGAATTTGTGCAATTTGTATCGATACACACTACGTTTGTATTGATACAAACATGGTTACTCAGAGGCAGAAGGTTGCTGGTGTATCGAATCATGCTTGTATGTATCGATAAACACCTATACCTCTCAGAAAACCAGAAAGTTCGTGATGTATCGAATCATGCTTTCATGCTACGATACATATCAGTCAAGATTTCAAGAAACTGATGTATGTATCGATACATACACGTATTTGTATCGATACATAGGTCAACATTTTCAATTTTGAACGCTGGTCAAGGGTTATGTTTTGCCTAAAACTGCTCAATCCTATTTTCTCTATAAATAGCAATGTGCTTGGGTATTGTAATTAAGAGAAATCCTGTTAGTCAGTGAAAGAGCTTCAGAAAACACGTTGGATTCGAAATTGAGTGAAAGTTTGGATCAAAGTGGGATTCTTCACAAAGTTCATCATCTTCTATCAAGTCACAATCAATTGAAGATTGAGTATGGGATCATTCGAATAAAGATTGGGGATTTGGTAGATAATGTTCGATACGGTCTCGTGGTGAATCAGAGACGTGATCGCGTTGGGTTGTGAAGAAGGATTGGGTTTCTCTCAAAGGTTCAAGATTGTGCGATAATCTTGAAGCATCGACAAGAGAGAGTGAGGTACTCGGCTAGACGATCGGTGCGAGGTTTTGCGCACGGGTTTGGAACGTTGGAATCAGAGGGAGAAACTTTGTTGCTTGTGGAGGTTTATGACTTTATTCGCATTGTTTACATTTGATTCAATTTAGGTTAATTCGAGTCGTTTGTAAATTGTGCACAATTGTTCATCATTTTTTTAATCAATATACTCTCAAATAACCTGTTTGGTTATTTGGGGGGAGACATACCCGGCCGACCGCGAGGACGACACGAAAGTCGGGGAACTCCCTAATCACGTGCTTGTGTCTCTTTCTCTCAAACCTTTACTTTACTTAATTACGTTGAATTTTGAGTCAATTGGATTTTTCGTATTCGTAAGTGTACACTAAAAATTCAAGTGACATATCTTGGTTGTGACTGAATTTAGACTCAATATCATTAACTAGATTGGGGCTGTTTTAATTAAAGTGTGTAAAAATTGGATAATTTGTATACGAGCATTTCTAGGTCTTGTCATTTCGTTCTAAGGCTATACTACATTTCCTTTGATCAAAAGGTGCAAATAGACTACCGATCCGGTGGTGCTTCCGCGCGCATCTTTTAAACAAACTTTTTGAAAAACCAACATCGTTTAAAAGGGCCACTTATTCAACCCCCCTTCTAAGTGGTAGCCAAGTAGTCTAACATTATCCTTTACGTTTTTAGCAATATTGAATATGCGGTTATTTCATGTATGCTATCAATTTGAATGAATGAATATCATTTTATTTTTGTCGAAAAAAAAACATGAATATTTTTTTTTTACTAAAAAAAGACATTCATTCATTCAAATTGGTAGAATACATAAAACAATAAAAATTCAAAATCGCTAAAAACTGAAAAGGATGTTCTTCGAACAAACTCACAACATTGATGTTAATAGCATACAACGACAATAGTCTCATGAGCATAGCTCAATTGGTTGGACATTTGCATATAATATGCAGGGACCGGGGTTCAAACCCTGGTACACCCATTTATTCACCTTTAAGGGTGAAATTCTAGCCACTAGACTACCTGACCAAAACAAAAACAAAAAAACAAAAAAAAAAAGCATACAACGGCAATATGTCAACAATTGTGACAAAGTCTACATATATGATGAAATTGAAGTGTTTGGAGTACCTATGCCTCCGAATCTTTAACGTTGAAGCCGCAAAAATTATTAATTGAATATGCACTTGATTGAATCTAATCTATCAATCTGAACCGAACATACACCGCACAAGAAGACGAGAAAACACAACATCGCACTAATACGACGAAATCACACAATAACCAAATAGATGTGAAATCACTTATTTAAATAAAAGAAAATAGAAATAAAACTATTTAGAGGTGATTTCGAGTCAAAAATTGACTCTAAACCACCCCTCCTTGGTGGTTGAAGAAGAAGAGGAACTAGGTTAACGTTGGGGTGACGGCTGTTTTTCATCTATGTTGTTATTTACTAGTATATCTCAATAAAAAATAAAAAATAAAAAAACATGAATATTGTTTTTTAGTTTTTAATGCAAAGAAACTTGCACAAAACGTTTTCATCAAGCATATTTACCTACATTAATATTTTCCCATTTCATTTAACATTTATCTTTCCTTGAATATCAAATTTTATAATAAAATAATTTGAACATTATTTTATTAACACCCCTCCTTGGTGGTTGAAGAAGAAGAGGAACTAGGTTAACGTTGGGGTGACGGCTGTTTTTCATCTATGTTGTTATTTACTAGTATATCTCAATAAAAAATAAAAAATAAAAAAACATGAATATTGTTTTTTAGTTTTTAATGCAAAGAAACTTGCACAAAACGTTTTCATCAAGCATATTTACCTACATTAATATTTTCCCATTTCATTTAACATTTATCTTTCCTTGAATATCAAATTTTATAATAAAATAATTTGAACATTAATTATCTGCTTAAAGGAATTGAAATACAAAAGTAATTTTACCTAATTTTGGCTTCTTTATTTGTTTTGATATTGCTTGAATCTCCATATTTTACTCCATGTGGATAAGAGATATCCTCTGTCAAAAGAAATCAAAGTGTACATGTCTAAAACTTTTAAAGGTAGGTCATTTGCCAGATAATTAATTCTAAAAAATCCAATTTGTATGATTAAGTTAAAAAAAACAAAAGAATCTTAACGTTAAAACCAACTCAAAATAATGTATTGTATAGATAATTTGAATCCTGATATTATATATTTTTGGTGAATTAATATTGTTGATTAGTCAATATTTACAACTTCCATTGAATAAAAAGAAGACACAATTCATTGATCTATATATAGGAATGTCTACTAAAATTATATTAAAAATTAGAAATAAGTCAAAATGAAAATACAGAAGAGTAGAAGATTGTAAATAAATTTGAAATCTATACTTATATATAAAGAGGATACATTCTTTTGGTGTGGCCTATATTTTTCTTCCAATATTACCCTTATAACCGCTCTATTTTATTTTGAAATAATTGATTTATTTTTTGAAATAATTGATTTATTTATTTTGATTACAGTTTGGACTTATAAATTTACTATTCAAAATTGCTTAAACGACACTACAAACATATTCTTTTTATTGTTTTGTTAATGTTTCTGCATTTATGTAAATTTAATTTACTTTATCAAAACAAGATCATTATATACTGTTGTTGGTTGGAGTGTAAAATTGAATTGGAAGAAACCATGGTGCGCAGTGATGGTTGGATTATATACGCAAGTATACACAGTCAATCATAGCAAGTAATAAGTGAAGAGTGTGTCGAACCCACAGGGAATAGATTAAGGATTATACATTCCAAGTTCATTAAAATTGTTTAGTCTATTGTGATGATAACAAAATATATTTGGTTTTTAACACAATAAATAAAATAACAGTTGAGTAAGGTGATGATTGAAAATAAGAATAAAAGGGTAGCTGAGATCATGATGAAGGAAAGTAGAGATCGAAAAGCAGCGGAATATAAAAACTTTCCTTTAGTGGGATCCTTACGAATGAGCATGATTCGTGTTTTAGAGTTTTTACCACTTGTAGAGAAGAACTTTAAATCACGAACAATGATGATGATCACGAGCGTTGATGAAAGTCATCGACGCCTCTAACTAGTCCACACGAACAGTCACCTTCAATAGAGTGCTAGCCCTATATGTTTGAAGGCTATGCAAGAATATTGAGCGAGAGAGATAGAGAGAGAGAGAATTATTTTAACTCTAAAATAATTCTTGTGCTTATTAGTGTGTTCAACAACAACTAACCAACAACCAACTGAGCTATGACAAGAGGTCTCTATTTATAGATATTTCTTGTCTTGTGCATTAAGACAACTCTTGTCTTGGGCACCAAGATATCTCTTATTGGGCAAAGCCCAACAAGAAACAACTTACTAGGGCGCGCGCCCCCATGAGTAATATTACTCATGTGCGCACCCTCCCACCATAACCTTTGGTGTTCTTGCTCATTTAAATTACCGTGATACCCTTATCATATTGCATATACACCGTACCTTACGGTGTTCCCTTTTTATCTCAATATTAGACTATTCTTATGTGTGTGACCCTTGTAGGTTTCCATAACGTTGGCAATTATATTAAATCCTTTATTTAATATAATAAACAATGAACCGTATCTAACAACACATCATTGCTACCCAAGTTATGAAAAATTAACATGTGATCAAAACATAACCTTTAGTGATAATATAAGCGTGTACAATTACCCCTTTGCCCTTAATGTCTATATTGAACACAAAGCATACTTGGTGTCATCTTTGTCCAGTTCAATATTGGGCCCATGATATTTATCCTATTATGCATGATTGGCAAATTCCATCTAGGTCACTATTGTCCCTCAGCATGCTTTGTGAAGTACCCATCAACTGCCTTTATGGTTATCCTGTGACGAACAACATTAGATCAGCAACAAAGTACTTGACTCCACATATAGGGTACAAAGTGGATTCAGGTCTAAGGGAGGTTTACACCATTATCACCATGAGAGTGACTTATGGCACTTTTGCATAACTTTGCATATAATACTCTCATAGCGGGTCAATCCGGTATAAATATTACTCCTAATATTTCCTATACCTAGGTCAAGACTTGAAAACTCCTTATCCCATGATCCATGAGATGCGATCATCAGTCTATCTTCATAATAGTCTTTATGCTTAAAGGTTATCCCTTTTCACCTTAAAGCTCGACTATGGATACTTTAAGAATAGAGTCTTTATGTTTAATGTAATCTCACGATTAAGTCACACTTAATATTAAACAAACTTTCTATTCTAGGGACTTCATTATTTTGAATGTCACAAACATAATAAAGAAATGTCTTTTATTATTAATAAATAAAGCACTAAAGTATTGGCCTCTAAGGCTTAATCCAACAATCTCCCACTGGCACTAGAGCCAATGAAGAATTATCTTAATACCCATAGACCTAATATGCCCATCACGCTTCAACTGCGCAAGAGTCTTTGTTAGTGGATTAGGAAATGTTTCCTATGTTAGTACCTTACGTATCTATCCAACTTTCTATTTCGATCTTTATCAAAATATAGAAGTATCTAAGTATATATATGAATCGTCGGTGAGATATATTCTCCGTTATTGTTTGCAAGATCAAACCATTACCATCACTAATGTGATTTAATGTAATCTGCAACACCGAAACTTTCTATTTCCTTAACCATGTCTCACATGTAAAAAGAAAAGGTTTTTGATGATTAATATGTCAGCCACATATAAAACCAGGTTAATATTATTACTCCTACTAACCTCTTTGTGTGCACAAGATTTTATTATTTGTTCTTCATTAATTTGTTTCCATAAAACTTCATAAAATGAACAAATAATAATTTATATTTCCGAGAACTCTATCTAATCAAAATTAGATAGCTACAAATTGTATACATTTCTAGCATCCTTTGGATCAACAAAACCCTTATGTATATGTCTAGTACATATATATATATATATATATATATATATGAGGTCATTCCAATTAAGGAATGCAACTTTGTTATCCATCTACCAAAACATGTAGTACAACATTTAGTAAAAACAATTTAAACAGATTTTAAGCTCTATGATTATATTTAGGGTTTCATTATAACTTGCATTATGACTTTGTGTGAAACCTCAAATCTTAAAGGGTATTCTCAATACCATCCATATCAGTGTTCAATAAGAATACTCACTTTCATCGTATGAGTCTTACTCATCCCGATGACAATACCTTTATCATCATAAGGTATGTGTATATAGATTCTGTACAAGAATTCATGGCATTTTAGCCACTTCTCAGATTTTAGGCCTTTTACGACCTTTTACCAAGTCAAAGATTCATCTTTCATGAAAACCATATCACCTTGTTGAGTCATGATTAGATCATACATCTCACCCATGTAATATGTTAGACATATCTAGGATTTTGTGCAACTTAAAGCGATGGTCCTTCAACAACTTTGAGGAACCGGTTTGTGTTCCCTTTTCAAACAAATATGTTTTGTGGTACTTGAACTTATTCAAGTTCAATATCACTCCCACTGTTTCTTTTAGAGACACACTCCCACTAGAGGAATGCTTCAAATCTAGCAACAAAACAACTTTTGTCCCAAGAGTGATATAAGACCAATATCCCTTAGATTCTTTAGGATATTTCCACATATTTATTCTTCCAATTTTTGAATTAAATTTATCTGATAAAGTTTAGTTCAAAATTTCATAAAGACAAACTTTGTGGTCTAACCTTTATATCATATATATGGTGTCTTTATGATTACTTTAAAAAGGGAAGCTATTTGTGAGTGAAGATTAATTTGAAGGTGTGAAAAACACAAGAAGGGGGGGGGGGGGGGGTTGAATTGTGTTTTGGGTAGTTTAAAAAATTCTTCTAAGTGAAAACACTTGTCAGAGGTTTGCAGCGGATCAAAAACAAAACACAACAAAACTATCTTCTGAAGGAGTAAAGAGAAGGAGAGAAAGAGAGAGATAAAGAGTTTTATACTGGTTCCTCTCACAAAACGAGAGTACGTCCAGTCCTCTTGTACTACCAAGAGAGTTCACTCTAATCACACAAGATTACAAATGCTCAAGCACAAAAGCAAGAGACTTTCAAATGCTCAAGTACACAGACAAGAGACTTCCTATTGCTCAAGCACGCAGGCAAGAGACTTCCAAACACTAGAATAAGTAAAACAGAGTCTGAACAAAAGATATACAAATCAACGTTCAGAAATAATAAATACAACTTTTGATACAAGACTTAACTTAGAATCTAAACAAAGAATTCTAAGGTTCAACTAATGAACTAATCAGAAGCTGAAACTGGAGTCTTGGATTTGAAATATGAGTTCAAGTTGTATTTGAAGTTTTTGTGCTTTTGGACGTTTTAGCAGAGTAACAGCGCTTTCAAATTGTTCAAAGTGTTGTATCCTAAAACTTCAAATCTGCTCCTATATATAGACGAATGTGGAGCGTATAAGATTTGAATTGATGCCGTGAGATTGTGCCAGCTGGTTGTTGTACGAGATATATCCATATCAGGTAGTCTTCAAATACGATCAATCTTGGGGAGAACGTTGTTGCCAAATCCGGTAAAGAATTCGTACAATAGTACAAACGTCACTAAATGTTCTTCTGATGATATGCCAATCATTGTTTGCCAGCTTTAGAATGTCAGAACATGATGATATGCCAATCATTGTTGCAGAGAATGTTCTTCTGACAAAACGGCTCTCACTGCACTTATCAGAGTCTGTTGTCTTCAACCTCAGATTCTGATATGTAGCTTCTGATGAGTAGATTATGACGCTTGTATATGATGCATCTTCTGATGTCTTCAAGTCTTGGTCAGAATCTACTTGTCATTCAGAGCTTCAAGGGTGCTTTAGATATATATAAAAATTTACTTGTATACTTGCACACTTGTATTAAATAATCAGTATACCCTATTGTATATTAATACTTTTGTTATCATCAAAACTTAAATGAGTCATGTCAAAACCTCTTTTGTACCAACAATCTCCCCATTTTTGATTGATGACAAACCAAGTATTAATTTACAACGGTTGTGGATTAAATTTATCATGCGTCTCTTAGGTTTATGAGTTTTGCAAGCTCCCCCTAAGTTCAGCAATGATTATTTAAATCAGTATAAAAATTTTATTTGAATTTTGAACTAAGACTAATACATCAGACTCTCAGAGGCTAGGTTTGCAAGCTCTCCCCCTAAGTCTGATACCCATAAAAGAAAATTGCACTTTTCTCTTATACGTACCATGTATCAGAAGTTCAAATTTCAACTAAAATTTTCCTTAATAACAAAACAGAAGATAATTTAAATTTTCTGGAAAATTAAATATAGATATACTTTGGTTTCAGTTTAACATTCCATAAAATTAATAGCTACTCTTACTCCCCCTTTTGTCATCAAACAAAAACGATAAAAAGTAAAACTGAAAATAAATGACAGGTTAAAAAAAATTGGTCGAAATATTAGAGTTTCAAGACAGTCAAGGAGGTTACAACCACACCAATTTAATGGTTTGTCGTAAAACCATGAAATTGTCTATTTTGAACTACTATATAAAGGCCAACATCTTTGTCACAACAATGGAGAAGGATAGAAGAGTGATCAAAAGTAAGAGAACGCAGGAGAAGAAGAAGAAGAAAGTGAAGATTCAACAAGATTCAGAGTCTAAGAAGAATCCTCAGAAGATGAAAGCTTTCAACTTCTGCTCCAGTCTGAGTCAACTATCAAATAAGGTCCAAGACCAAACAGCCAGAGTATTCTTCTGAATCAGAATCTGAATGGGATTCTGATTGGAAAGAATTCTTGAGTACATATGTCTCTCCTAATGAGGATAATACCTCTTCCTCTTCTTCTTCCATTCAGCTAGATTTAGAACTAGCTGTTTCAGATGTAGAATCCAAGTGAAAAGTTTAGAGAAAACTTATGTAATCAACAATTACTTTATGAATAAAAACTCAGTTATGAGGTTTGAAATCTTATTTAATTTTTGTCTCAAAAACATTTATGCATGTATATAAGCATAAATAACAAGAATAACAATCAACAGAAACTGTTATATATATATATATATAGTAAAAAAAATATCAAAAGATAACATCAAGAGCTTGAACAGATTCTGGCATAATACATAATCAAATTAAAAACAGTGCTAGAATCCTAAGGTTGAGGTTGTGGAGGAGGAGGGGGTAAACGTTCGTTGAGCATCTGAAAGATGGAATTGAGCAGAGTCTCATGTCTATCAATATTGATTTCCATATTTTCCTGTCTCTGACGCATGATGAGAGCAAACTCTAGAGCATTCCTAGTGAGCTCTTCAAACTTAGCTTGCTCAGCAGCTATCCTAGCCTCTTCTGCTAGTCTAGCTTCTTCTCTAGCTTGAGCTTCCAATCTCTCCTTTTCAATCCTCTCCTCTTCTAACCTTTTCCTTTCAAGCTCTTCAGCTTCTTTCCTCAATCTTTCTTCTTCTATCTTTTTCCGTTCAAGTTCCTCAGCTTCTTTTCTTAACCTCTCCCCTTCTTCCTTCCTAGCAATCTCAATTCTAAAAGCCAAATCCTTCTTATAAGCTTGCTTAGCAGCCTTCATCATATCCAAGAAGGTTGATTCCATTACTTCAAACTCTGTTTCTATGTGAGCATCGTCAATAGACCTTTCTGAAATAGTAGTGGTCATTCTCCTCATATTTTTGTCAACATCACATAGATATTTAGTAATGTCTTCTTGAGAAACATCCAAAGGTTCATTTGAGATTCTAGATGGTAGATCAAGACGGGCTACAATGCAATTATCAAATAGTCTCTGCATAAAGGCTTGAAGATTTTTTGGAGGAGTGGTTACTTCAGAATCTAATTCCTGATAAAGTTGATGAAATCTTTCCTTTATAGGAGTAGCAAGAGTAGATGTGTTGTATTTATCCACATGTTGTGGTGATTTGTCAGAATCATTTACTGTTGTACTCAAAGGATTGACAACAACAACATCATCAGAATTTGGAATTACATGTTCTGAAGGTGAAGGTGAAAGTTCTGTGATTAAAGGTTGTTGATGTTCTGGTGATGGTGATCTATGTTCTTGTGGAGATGATTGATGTTCTGGTGGAGGTGTTGGTGGTTTATCTTGGTTTGGAGGTGATTCTTGTGGTTCATCATCATCCAACTCTTGATCTATGGTAGAACCAAATTTAGTCAAAAAATTACCATATCCTGGGAAAAATGGCTTGATAGCATCCATCAATCCAGATTGTGCAAACATATGACTGAGCATCCTACCATGACGAATGATTGGCTTTTTAGAAGTGATAGATTCAGCCAAGTGAAGAAAAAGTATCTTGGCAACATCCACAAAGTTTCCTTTACTAACATGGAATATGAAAAGCTTCTGTAGGTCTGAAATCTGATCAGAACTTCCTATCTTACAAAGAATGTTGTCATTGAAAATCTTGTAGATAATCTTGTTTACATCAGTCCATTCAAGCTTGCCCTTTGGATTAGTGATGGGCTTGAATAGATAACTATCAACATCTGGTCCAACATTGTCTGTTGATAGTAGAACAAGTCCTCCACGAGATAGATGCAGAGCCTCATATATGTGACACAATCTGATTGAGACTCTGATTCCGGCCACAAAAGATTCTATCTCAGTTGTAACAAACGGCCTTAATCCCATCTCCTTGGGAGTTTTTCCTTCAAGTTCAAGTTGCTTTGCTACAATATCCTTGACCTTTCGAACATAAACATCTTTTGAAATAACGGACGCCTTCATCCAAAATTCCTTAACTGCATCAACATAAGTTGGTCCATTCATCGCATCAAAGTAGTATAACATCCCTTGGCGCTCAAATCTGTCCTTAATTTTAGGAAAACCATTCACCCTCAAACTTTCAAAATCAACAGGGTTTTCAATAGCAAACGATAAATCACTGAACTTATATGACCTTTGATCCTTAGCAAAGACTCTTGGAGTTGAGTTCTCAGGTTCAAGAATACATGCACTAACTTTAAGGTTTGATGTAGAAGCCATTGTAGAAGATGTAAGGTTTAGGATTTCTAAAAGGGGCGAAAGAAATATGTCTGAGTTTTAGAGAATGAAAGTGTAGGTAGTGAGAGTGCAAAAGTGTGAATGTGTACAGACAGTGTGTTTAAATAGAAAGATTGGCGCAAAAGCAAGTACACAAACATAGGGGTAATAGAGTCATTCTACCTTTAAATAGGGATTAGGAATGTTAGTCATCATTAACCAACTTCTTTATCCTCTCACAACAAGACACATGCATTAGAGATTTATTTAAATGACTGACACGTAAGATAAGGAAATGAAACGTTTTTATAAAAGATTTTTCCTTACGCGCCAAGACTATTCATCTTTCAACAGAGTTTGATAGTTTACCAGAAGATGTTCTCATCACAACTTCTGATGCAGAAGGTTCTTATGACTTCATCTTCTGATTACTATTAGATTCTTATAAACACAAATTTTTATCAGAGTATAAACTAATCAAAAATTTCCATCATGTTCAGATTCTTTTTGATATAATCAAAACGTTCAACTGCTAAAGGTTTTGTAAAGATATCAACCCATTGATTTTCAGTTTCAATGAACTTAAGATCTATTACACCTTTTTGAACATAATCTCTTATGAAATGATGTTTAATTTCAATATGTTTAACTCGTGAATGTAAAATAGGGTTTTTAGATAGGTGAATGGTCGCAGTATTATCACAATATAAAGGAATATTGTTACTGCTCATTTGATAATCCTCTAATTGATATTTCATCCAAAGTAGTTGTGTACAACATTTAGCTGCTGATATGTATTCAGTTTCTGCTGTAGACATAGCTATGGTAGTCATTGGATTTCTGATACAACAATCCAATGTTACAAGTAGCTTTCAAATACCTGAAAATCCTTTTTACAAGTAGCACACAAACATACACTAAATAAAATATCAGGTCTTGAGGCAGTTAGATAAAGAAGAGATCCAATCATACCTCTATACAACTTCTGATCAACTCTGCCTTCAGATTCTTCTTTGCCTAGACTTGATGTAGGATGCATTAGAGTATTCATGGGCTTGCAATCTTCTAGGTTGAACTTCTTCAGAAGATCCTTTATGTACTTAGATTAATGAATGAAGGTTCCTTTCTTTGTTTGATTTATTTGAATCCCAAGGAAGTACTTCAGTTCTCCCATCATACTCATTTCAAACTCATCCTGCATAAGCTTAGAGAAATTCTTGCACAAGGTGGCATTAGTTGATCCAAAAATGATATCATCAACATATATTTGAATGATCAAAATGTCTTTCTTAAGGGTCTTTCTGAATAATGTGTTGTCAACTTGACCTTTTTCAAAACCATTGTCAACTAAGAATGTACCCAGTCTCTCATACCATGCTCTGGGAGCTTGTTTGAGTCCATAGAGTGATTTCTTTAGTTTAAACACATAGTCTGGATTTGTTAAATCTTCAAATCCAGGAGGTTGTTTGACATACACTTCTTCTGAAATAAAACCATTTAGAAATGCACTTTTCACATCCATTTGTTATAAGGTAATACCATTATTAACTGCATAGGAAAGAAGTAACCTGATTGCTTCTAGTCTAGCTACTGGAGCATATGTTTCAGTAAAGTCAATACCCTCTTGTTGACTATACCCTTGAGCAACAAGTCTTACCTTGTTCCTTGTTACTTCTCCTTGCTCATTCAGCTTGTTTCTGTATACCCATTTTGTTCAAAATCTTGGAACCTTTTTCATTTTGAATTTGGATGCAGAAGATGCTAAACACTTCATATGTATCATCTTTAGATCTAAGAAATTTAACCCAAGTCCATCTACTATAATCATCAACAATGACTAATCCATACTTCTTACCATTGATTGAAGCAGTGCTAACTGGTCCAAAAAGATCAATATGTAAGAGTCCTAAAGGTCTAGAAGTGGAAACAAAGTTTTTAGTATTTAGTTTCTGTATACCCATTTTGTTCAAAATCTTGGAACCTTTTTCATTTTGAATTTGGATGCAGAAGATGCTAAACACTTCATATGTATCAACTTTAGATCTAAGAAATTTAACCCAAGTTCATCTACTATAATCATCAACAATGACTAATCCATACTTCTTACCATTGATTGAAGCAGTGCTAACTGATCCAAAAAGATCAATATGTAAGAGTTCTAAAGGTCTAGAAGTGGAAACAAAGTTTATAGTTTTAAAAGAACTTTTGACAATTTTTCCTTTCTGACAGGAACCACAAAGTGAGTCTGAGTGATAATTGATTTTTGGAAGGCCTCTGACAAGATTTTCCTTACTAAGCTTAGAGATTAATCTCCAGTTAGCATGACCCAACCTCTTATGCCAGACCCATTTTTCATCACTCAGTGTCAAAAGACAAAGCACTTGTTGTTCCTTAAGATCAGAAAAATTGACCTTATAAACATTTTCTTTTCTAGAGCCTTTGAAGACACTAGACTTATCCGAGGCTCTGATTACAGTACATGAATCCTTATTAAACATGACATCATAACTACTATCACACAATTGACTTATGCTAAGTAAGTTATGATGTAGTCCATCTACTAACCAAACATCTGAAATAGACAGGGAGGAATTACCAACTGTACCTATACCAGTGATTCTTCTTTTCTGGTTCCTACCAAATCCTACTGTTCCACCCTCTTGCTGATTCATGGTGTGGAACAAGAGCTTGTCTCCTGTCATGTGTCGACAGCTCCCACTGTCTAGATACCAAGAACTTTCTCTTTTTCTTTGGGTGCATACCTGCAGTGTACATTATCTCAGATTTTGGTACCCATATTCTGATGGGTCCTTTTTGGTTAGTCCTAAGAACTTTATTCTTCTTCTTAGGATATTCAGAGTGTCTAGAGTCAACTTGGCCTTTAGGAAATTGTTTAGGCTTTTGTTGTCCTTTAGATTTTCCTTTTGAATGTGCCAGAGAATTAGTCACTAAGTTTGCTTTAGAGGTACTGGTGCCTTGTTTGTTAACAGACTTTGGTACTCTAATAGCTTTAGCTTTATTAGACTTAGATACTGAAGTGATTAGAGCCTTGTTTTTAGAAGACTTAGGTTCAGGAGATGGATGATCATCTGATACCTTAACTTGAGGTTCCAATGTCACATGAGTATCTGGCGCAGTCACAGGTTCTGAACTTCCTTCAGAATTAGAATAAGGTCCAGAAGCTGATTTAAAAACAGTTTTACCTAAGTTTCCTTTATCAGAAGATGAAAGGGAACCAAGTCCTTGTTTTTTATAATAATTGCAGCTTCCACCATGTATCATGGAAGTTACTCTAGTTTTTCAATGTTATGATGAACAAACTCTTGAAGAGATACTTCGTACTCATCATAGGGTTTGTGACATGATCTACAACCAGTTTCAAGCACTTTAATAGTTTTAAGAGATTTTTGATAATCTGCTTGAATATGGCTGACTTTATCATTGAACAATTTAAATTTTTCTTTAAAATATCTAGCTCATTTGATTTTTCCATGTACTTTGTCATAACATCTTTCAAAGCTTTAGTAACTTGAATAGTAGACAATTTAGAAATTACCTCATCAATATCATCAGTGTCAGACTCTGAATCACTTTCATTGTCTGATGTGCTTGTAGCCATCAGAGCCAGACTTTCCTCCCAGAGTCTTCATCATCAGATAATTCATTTATATCTTCCCAGGTAGCCATCAGACTCTTCTTAGCAAAACTTTCCATTTGATAAGTGCAACAAGAAAATACAACCAAATTAATACACAATTGCAAAAGAGAATAGTGACTATGGTGCAAGTGTAACTACAACAATCAACATACCAAAGATCAATTGATTAAATAAACACGAATGACTAAACGCCCACTTGGTTTGACTGCACAAACCTGCTCTGATTGACACACAACACACACCTAGCCCGCTTAGTCCGAGGACAACGGGGCTCTGATACCAATTTATAACATCCAAACCAAATATTAAAATAATTCTAACTTTAGAAAATTTCTTTTTATAAATTACGCAGCGTAAAATAAAACTTTATTGCTTGAAATAAAAGTTAAGACATAAAATATTGGTTTATGGTATTACATAATACTAATATAATAGAAATAGTAATCATCATTCGTACAAAAGAATCATTTTTCTAATACAATACAATTTTAATTAAAAGGTAGGAATAAAAGACTCGATATATACGTATGAACCCTTCCCCGTGTCACAATCAGGGCGGAACTTCCCGATAACTCGAACACAACATCTAACCTGGGAATCTGAACCCCCAAAAGTCCCGCAAGCACACAAAACAAAGAGTTAGTTATAATCCAATATCATAATGCAAAGATAAAGTATACTCACATTATATAAATATCATGGTATAACTAGGCATCATTATTGTCTAGTTGCATGCATCTCAACAAGCATAATAAATAAATATAAAGTTATACTCTTTGCCATAAAGGTAAACATCCAATCATGTATTGCATTTAAGCAATCTTAATCAATCACAATTGTACGCAACATCACTTAACAAGTATCAAATAGGAATGCACAAATTCCTAATGCAACTAATGACATCATCAATGTTATGTCACCCTAGACACAACTAAATGCATGTGGTACCCGCTCAAAATAGGATAGAATTATATTCATTCGCATCATGTTCAGTTTTACGTCATGAGGGACATCGCATCAAGTTGACTCATGAATGCATGAATGTACATATACCACTTATGATGATACTCTCACACATCTACTCCTGAATTTTAGGGTCGCTCAACCTAATATTCCTTCTCAAGTTCACAATATCATATCATCATTAAGGTCATACATACAAGCACTCATATCATATAGTAATAATCATGTTATCATAAGTCATCATCATCAATTCAATTTATCATCAACTCATCATAGCTCACCATTTCACAACTAATAGTTCATGTTATAATCATGTATATAACCTAATGTAATCATAAGAACATGCCACAAACATAATACAAGCATACATCTCATTAAATCCACAAAATAAGATTTTGTGCAGAAACCGTGGCCAGCTGGCAAGCCGTGGCCAGCTCAGGCTAGCAAAACTGCTTTGTTCTCGGATTTGGTTAGATCTACACAAAAATCATCATCCAAAACTTGATAAATACATAAAGATAACAACTTTAAGCATGTATATTCATACCAACTATATAATTTCATCATTTAACTTCAATAATCACATTTGATACACTAATTCATGAATCATCTATACTTTTACTCAAAAACCCATTTTTTGAACAATAACTCTTGAAGCATGTGAGTTCATTCATGACAACCACAAAGGTGATGAAAACATAAGACTATAGTTATTCATGTGATACACTCAATGATTCATACATAACAACAATCACATAAATAGTTAACTAATCAAGAAAACACATTCCCTTAAGACCCAGCCTATGAACCAACTCAATGAATTATAACTAATCTCTTACCTTGGTTTTATGGTGGATTCTCTAGTCCTTCAGTCCTCTTGAATCCTTAAGCTTCTAGCTAGTTCCTTCCGAGCTTGCTCTTGCATTTTCCATCTTTTTCTCAAAAATAATATGCTACCTTCCGAGCTTGATATCTCCTTCCTCGGACTTTATTTCGATGATACGTACGGTCAAAAGTTGAGTCCAGGTGTGGTGAACCTACCCTCAAAATGTCATCAAAATCCAACGGTTAACGAATCTGGGATCGATGTTTTGGTGAGACAGTTTCATGGAAAACGGGATTTGCATTATCTTTTCTTTCTTTCTCTTATTCAAGACTCTCTCTCACTTTCTCTTTCTTCCTCCACCACAATTCATGATAAATGAGTTTCTCTCTCCAATTTTCCCTTTTTATATCTAGGTTACCACTCTTCTGTAACTGCACCAGTTCATCCTCATGTTTTAATAATTGTCAAAACACATGAAAAATAGAGTAGAACATATTTTGGCAACATTACAAATCACTTGACAGCGAAAAACTTATTTTAAACTTTGAAAAATTGATTTTTAGGTATTATGTATCGATACATAGTTATGTGTATCGATACAAATGTCCTTAAACTACTTCAGACTGATTTTGTGCAATTTGTATCGATACATATATCACTTGTATCGATACAAAAGTGATCTCTCAGAGGCAGAGAGTTACCTGTGTATCGAATCATGCTTGCATGTATTGATACACACCTATGCCTCTCAGAAATCCAGAAAGAACATGGTGTATCGAATCCTGCCTGCATGATTTGATACATATCAGTCAAGATTTCAAGAAACTGATATATGTATCGATACAAATGCGTTATATTTTGCCCAAAATTGCTCAATCCTATTTTCTCTTTAAATAGCAATGTGGTGTGTCATTGTAGAGAAGAGGAAACCAGTGAGAAGGTGAAAGCGCTTCAGAAAACGCTTTGGATTCGAAATTGAGTGAAAATTTGGATCAAATGTTTCATTCATCACAAGTTCATCATCTTCATCAAGCTTGCAATCAAAATTGAAGTTGAGTATGAGATCAATTCAATAGAGACTGCATCTTTGTTTGATAACGTTCGATACGATTCGCGGTGAATCAGAATCGTAGTCGGGTTGAATTGTGACGAAGGTTTGGTTTCTCTCAAAGGTTCAAGATTGTGTGAAAATCTTGGAGGTTCGACAACAAGGAACGAAGGACTCAGATGGACGAAGTTTCGTTGTGTGTCGAGGTTTATTCGCATATTTTACTTTTGATTCGTTATAGGGTTATAAGTTTAAATTGTAAATTGTGCACTTGTGTTCATCATTTTTTATGTATATACTCTCAAATAACCCGTTTGGTTATTTGGGGGGAGACGTACCCGGCCGACCGCGAGGACGACACGAAAGCCGGGGAAATCCCTAATCAAACTGATTGTGTCTCTCTCTTACAATCTTTTACTTTTCGTAATTTCGTTAATTTTGAATCGATTAAATTTTTCGTGTTCGTATTGGTACACTAAAAATTCAATTGCTATTGCTTGATTGTGATTGGATTCAATTTGATATTTGTAACTTGCTTGAGGCTGAATGTTTATATTCAATTAATTTTGAAATCGATCATTTCTGAATCTTTTCATAAATCGTTCCAAGGCTATACTACGTTTCCTTTAATAAATCGGTGCATAGACTACCGATCCGGTGGTACTTCCGCGCGCACGATTGAAACAAAACATTATTTTTTAAAAACCTACATTGTTTCAAGGATCACTTATTCATCCCCCCTTCTAAGTGAATAGCCAAGTAGTCTAACATCTTCCATCACTAAAATGTTATTCCTCTTGGACTTAAGCCCAATAGCTAAGCCCAACTCATTTCTATTCTTTCATTCTATTTACTAACCAAATAACCATATGGTCTCCACTCTTTTCTATTTTGAACAACATCTCATAAATAATTAATATCCAAAACACAAATTAGGCCTTGAACATTTTGCTTATCCTTAGAGCAGAGCCAACTTCCTTTTTTATTTATCTTCTCTCTCTCTCTTTGGCTTCATCCTCTTTCTCTTCTTCTAATGGTTGATTTGGCTAAGGAACAGCTTCCTTCATTGTGAGTTGTTGGGATGATGCTGTGCTTGATGATTTGGTACCAAAGCATTGGTACAGGCTTCAGGCTCATCCTTTGAATTGTCTTCTCATTCTCACCCACTCCAATATTCCATTCAGTACCAAGAATAGTGAGATGCTTCATAATTTTGTTCAGCTCCTTCTCTTCAATGATGTGCAGGGTAGGATAATAGGCATCTTCTGACGTGTCAATGCCATAGAACCAGTTAATGTTAGCCTTTGAATAGAGTATTCCTTTCCCTCGCATCATGACTTCCTTCTTCTTTTGGTGAATGTTTGTCACGTTGGAGTAGAACTCCTTCACCAATTAAGTGTTGTACGAAGAGGGGTGTGCGCAAAACTTTTGCCATTTAAGGCTCTTGATGATCATGTCCAGATCTTCCTTGACCTCCAGACCCTCAAATTCAGCGTTGAATATGAATCCACGTTCAGTGTCGATTTGCTTGGAGTTGAAGACCTCATAGCACTCTGCAGCGTCGCTACTCACAAAGATATCATAGTCTTCTTCAGCTTCAGACATGGCAGGAGTTATCACTTGCCTCTCTTCCTTGAGTCCTCACCCCAATAGCTTTTAACTCTCTGACCATTAACTTTAAATTCTTTACCAGTTGTTTCATCAAGAAGGTCAACAACACCATAAGGACAAATTTTCAAAAGTTTTAATGGTCCTAACCATCTTGATTTCAATTTTCCAGGTAATAACTTAAGCCTAGAGTTGTAGAGCAAAACATATTGACCCTATACCAACTCTTTCTTTTGAATCTTTTTGTCATGCCAGGCTTTAGTTTTTTCCTTGTACATTTCAGCATTTTCATAAGAAAACAACCTATGTTCCTCTAATTCAGACAGTTCTAAATGTCTTGCTTTACCAGATGCTTTAAAATCAAAATTAAGTTTCTTAGCAGCCCAAAAGGCTTTGCATTGATGCTCTCTTGGTAAGTGGCAAGCCTTCCCAAAAAACTAGTCTGAATGGGGACATTCCTAAGGGTGTTTTAAAAGCAGTTCTGTAGGCCCACGAAGCATCATCTAACAGTTTTGACCAATCTTTTCTTGATGGATTAACCATCCTTTCCAAAATTCTTTTAATTTCTCTGTTAGACAACTCTGCCTGCCCACTTGTCTGTGGATGATAAGCAGTGGCAATCTTGTGTCTCCCACCATATTTGGCCAGCAACTCCTCAAAAATTTTGTTACAGAAATGTGAGCCTTCATCACTGATGATTGCTCTAGGAGTGCCAAATCTAGTGAAGATGTTTTTCTTTAAAAATTTAGTCATCACTCTTGCATCATTGGTGGGACTTGCAATTGCCTCCACCCACTTGGACACATAGTCCACATCAACTAAGATGTATAGATTACCAAAAGACTGAGGAAATGGTCCCATGAAATCAATACCCCAAACATCAAATAGTTCAATTTCCAAAATGTCTGTTAGAGGCATCTCTTGTATTTTGGACACATTTCCACTTCTTTGGCATCTATCACAGTGCTTCACAAAATTATATGAATCTTTGAACAAAGATGGCCAATAATAGCCACATTGAAGCACCTTAGCAACAGTTCTTTCAAATGCATAATGTCCACCATAAGGTGAAGTATGGCAATGTGATAAGATCTGCCTTGCCTCCTCCTCAGCCACATATCTTCTCATTATCTGGTCAGCACATTTTTTGTATAAAAAGGGTTCATCCCAAAAATAATTTTTTATTTGAGACAAAAACTTTTTCTTTTGTAGAAAGTTAAAATCAGGGGATAAGTGCTTTCAACCAGATAATTCACAATGTCGGCATACCAAGGTGTCTTATCAGTTGTTATCAATAAGAGTTGTTCATCAGGAAATTGTTCTTTAATTACATACATGTCTTAGCTTTGTACTTCTTCAGGTAGCCTAGACAAATGATCAGCCACTTGATTCTCAATTCCATTCTTGTCTCTAATCTCTAGATCAAACTCTTAAAATAACAATACCCATCTGATAAGTCTTGGTTTAGCATCCTTCTTTGTAAGTAGATACTTGATAGCTGAATGATCAGTGTACACCACCACCTTTGTACCCACAAGATAAAATCTGAATTTGGATAAAGGTGAAGAAAGAAAAAAGGTATGTTTTTAGGATGCAAGTGTATGAGAATGCATGAAGATGCATGGGTATGCAAGAGATATATTTTTTTAATGCGTGAGAATGCATGAAGATGCAATAGATTATTTTTTCCATGAATGAATGCATGTGCATGACGATGCATGATAGATGCAAGATGGTGAAGATTAAATGATCTATATAGGTGGGCTCCTTAAGATAGGAGGTTCTAAATATTTTTTTTCACTCAAACCCCTCACAAGGATGGCTCTAAAACATATCACCCAAGGTTACAGACCCATATGTGATTTCACAGTGTCTCCCTTAGGTGAATTTATTGGGTTTAAGGTAAGGTTCCCAGAGTCCCTGACCTAATTCAAAATTTCATTGAGGGGTAGGGGCTAGGCCATTCTCAACGAACCTTTTGAATAGATCTACTCTGAGCGGAATTTTCACAAATAACCAAATGGGATGTTCATCCCACCGGTCCATGCTACTAATCCATAGGTAACTTTAGCTTTTTTCTCCAACTCGGGTGTAGAGTTTCACTTGACAGAAAATAACCCACCCCACAATATATGTATACATGAAAAATAATAAATAAAAATTGCGGAGAAATAAAAATAAAAATAAGAAATAAAACATGTAAATAAACAAACAAAAAAAAAGCACTTAACCCTAAAACTAATTAAGATAGGCCTAACTCTCTAAATGTCCCCAGTGGAGTCGCCAACTGTCGTGCCGCGAAAATCGCCCGAGCGTTTAGGACACTCGGAATGACACATAGTCGCTCCAAATTTTATTTATTAAGGAAAATATTGATAAAACCTTAAAAACAATGGAAAGATGGTCATCGCAACCATTTACAGGTTCGAGAGTTGGTTATGCAAGGGGAAGGTATTAGCACCCCTCACATCTGTTGTACTCAACGGGAACCTCCTAATTAATTCTAGGGTATTAAGCAATTTTTAGAGTTTTATTTACATGTTTTTTATTATTAGAATTTTTATTTTTATTAAGAAATATTTACAAAAAGGGGAAAAATTAAGTTTTATATTATTATGCTTGACAAGATGTTGAATCTTGCTCCTACGTATCCTCCGGTGCAATGAGAAATTCAAAGCTACGTAGTTTTGGGTATGTTGTTGGTTGGTGTTTTTTATTGAACGATGTTTTAATCGCATTCTAGTGGTTAAACGCCGCTTGTATGCTCGCACGGTGAAGGCTTAAGCTTTGTTTGTATCACGTTTGAATTGATTGAAAACATGTTCGTTTTATGAAGAAAAAAAAGATTTCAATTTGATTTTGAAATAGCCCGAAGGAGAAAACTTAATTTGAATGTGTTAGTAATTTTTAATGTTCTTTTTTATGAGTTGGAGCGGAAGACGGATTCTTGGTAAACTAAGTGTACACAAAGCCACCAATAATTCGAGAGAAAAACGAAAGTGCATTCATCCTCTCCTTTTTAATCCAAAGTTTATTAGAATTAAAAAAAAAATAGATAAAATTTATTTGTATTTTAAAGGTTTTAATTGTTTTTATATTTTTTTATTATGTTTGGTTATTAAACAAAGTTGAATAAGTCAGACTAGTAGCAAATAATAAGAAAAAGCAATGTAACCACTTATCCAAATAACACGTGACAATACCACACTACCTAGTTAAATGAAATATATACAAAACAAACTTACAAACAATATGACATAAAAAAAGAATAGAAAATTGGAACAACACAGCACATAACGAAACTAGCAGAGAGAGATATTCCACGATCATGCATAATCAAAAAGAACAAAGCAAAATAACAAACCGGGTTTATGTCTCTTTCTTCTCCAATCTCGACAGGCTTTGCGGTGGTGTTCCGTGGCGCTCGATTTCTTTCTCTGTTCTTTCTCCTCTTATATTTTATTTCTTCTGTTTTTAGTTACGGTAGTTTATGGGGTTGTAGTGAAGAGATGAAAGATGATGGGGTTAAAGAGGAAAGTGGCGCAAGCCACTGTTTGTTGTTGCTACTCAAGAAATTTCTATGGTGTTTCTTGGTTAGAATTTGTTGTGAATGAATCTTTGAAGATTTGCTTTGTAAATTAATATTGACAGATTTTGTTTATTTTTTATGATTAATTTGCTCTTATTTTATGTTTTGGTGTTAGTTCCCTTGCTTGCTCTTCAAGACGAAAGATTTATTCCTCTTTAGTTTTGATTCACTTCTTTTTTATGGTTTAGTGTCTTTCTCATTTTCTTTCTACACAAGTCTATATATTTTCTTTCTTTTTATATATATGCTTTATTTTTATAATTTTTGGACAAACAAAAAAGAGTGATAAAATATATTTTAATAGAAAAAGTTTCTTGTTAGAAAAAATAAATTATAAAAAGTTAGTATGATTAATGGGATAAAAAATAAAGGTAACAAGTGGGGCTTGAACCCATGACCTTGTGCTAGCAATATTTCAAAATGTTTTTCTCAACACCATCTCAACTAATTTGCTATTTTGAAAAGTAAATTGACCAAAAAATATATACCAAATCAAGAGGGCAAAATTTGGGGTATGACATTGTGTATGTTCCAATTGCTCCATTATAATGCACTAAGATGAATTCTTAAAGAATATTGGGAAAATAAATTTGACATGAATTTCCATCTATTATAAAGTATCTTGAGCTAAAAATTGGAGACTTGTTTACGCCCTAGAAGGCTTATTATCAAGTGAGAAATTAGTTTTCCCAATATTAGGGGGAGAGAAGAAGTAGCTGAAAATTTGAACCAGAAGTTCAAATGAATCACTTGAATTGAATTATTATTGTCTTATATTGATCCTCGTATAAAGTAATTTGAACTATATATTCAAAAGATAAATCATTTGCAAAGTTTATGAAACAAACTATCAGCTGCTAAATCAAAATTGCAAATGAATCTTAACCACCCTGAAGCGTGGTAGTGTAGTCGGTTCCAAAGATTAAAAATTCTCGAATGAGAAAATGAGTTAAAAAGAAAGATGACCCAAGTGAGGAGATGAAAAAAGTAATTGACATAATTGATTTTTCATTTCCAGAAGAACTTATCAGGTACCTGAAATTTATGAAAATATAGAGATCTCAACATTTTATGTCATGAATTGAATATAAAGGAACCGAAAGGAAGTCAACGTTGACAATGTTTTTAAATATAATATAGCGCTATTTTTAATAAATGACAGTGAGGATCATGAACCAAAGTCTACTGAATACTAAAGATTGTAGACAAAGTGAGAATTGGCCAAAATTGAGAAATTAGATTGAAGTATAATGAAACTTACTTTTCAAGCAAAATGTTTGTGGACCTGTAGTCCAGATACCTAAAAGGTGTGAAATTATAATTATATAATAAAGAGAATGATGAAATTGTGAAATAAAAGCATGACTTGTTGTTCAAGGATACACGTATTATTTTGGTACGTAAGATGTCTTGTAGCACATGGAGAGCTCAATTTTGACATGATGAATGTTGTTTTTTTTTTACTCAAATAAAAGATATTCATTCATTTAAATTGGTAGAGTACATCAGATTCAAGTATAAATTCGCTAAAAACAAAAAGGATAAATCTGCGAACAAACTCACAGCATCCAAGTTAATAGCATACAACGGCTTACTCATGCCTACAAATATTGTAATAAAACTAAAGTAACCGGAATACTTATGCCTCCGGATTTGTATCGTTGACGAACTAAATTATTCTCTGAATCAGTAGTTGACCGAAGTTGATCTGTTAATCCAATCGGATGAACAAAGCAACAAGACGAGAAAACAAACACCGCACAAAGACGGGAAAACAAACACCGCACGAAAACGGGAAATCAAACAACGTCGCACTAAGACGACGAATTCAAAAGATTAAACTATGTGAAAGTCACTTATTTAGGTTTAAACAAATGAGAAAAGATGTAAAGGGGTGATTTTGAATCAAAAAATGACTCAAAATTTCCCCTTATTTGATAAATATAGATGAAAAAAACCTAGAGAGGAGAAGAAAAATAGGGCCGGCTAGGAGAAGAAAAATTCTTTTACATGATGAAAAAATTCTCTTGCATTAGAATAACAACATGATGAATGTTATTACAAAACTGTTATGGCTCATTTGATAAACATGATGATTATATGAAGGTCTCTGAAGGATCTCCTATTAAAAATTCTAAATGACTAAAGATATAGAGAAATATCTTAAGATAAATATTTTGAGAAATCTTTATCTTGATCTGCAGATCGATCAATTAGCTAATTGAATCTTGACAAATTATATCTATTGAGTACATGATGTTAGTGTCAAGAAAATATCAAATATCCCGGTCTTGAAGACTTTAAATTTGCATGCATATTACTTAAATCTCATATTGATTGACGTAATAATATTATTTTATTCTTTCTAGTGAGATAGGATTTATCACCAACTAAAATGCATTAGAATAATCTGAAATATATGTTTTCACTTTTCACGATAGAATTAAAGCAATTATTTTATGAATATTTGTACGTCAAATTAACCATGCATACAAATATGAGCTATTTTTCTGATTCAGAATAGTCAACCCTCAAGTACGTGATTATCTACAAGTCAATATTGAGGCATCAACATGATCTGAATCTCATTCAATAGTTCTCACATCTACATATCAAGTTCAAATACAAATAATTCAAGGAAGAGATCTTGAACACAGTGATGACCGCAAAGCTCTATTAAAAAGGAGAATATATCATGAATCATATTGATTAAATATGTTAAGGGAGAACATTTAATGTGAGGTTCACAAAGGAATGTTGTACTCTTTCCTTGACTAGGATTTTTTTCGACCGGGTTTTTTCTTGTAAGGTTTTAATAAGGCACATTCTCGATGGACATCTAAGGGGGAATGTTATGAATTATAAATCTTAGTGGATGTCCATAATCTTACATCTTCCTTTCCCACTACAATTCCCACTAGTGAGTGGATATTTATTACTCTTGATCTTTCACTTCTTTACTTGTTCCTACATAGTGAGTGAATAGTTCAATACAAAATTTTCTTATCTATTTTATCTCTATTCTCTAGCTTTAGAAGTTTATTTCTAACACATCCCAACTTTTTGTATTCTATTGCTCCCACCGTCCAAGACTATGAGTGTAAATTAGTGGTAACAATTGACACTAACACATGGCCCAAGCCCACAATAAAATACAATAGATACATAAACCCTAAATTAATGCATTTTCAATTGGAGAATAGCACAACCGCCATTATCTTCTACATGCTTACTTCATTCTCTGGTTCTTTTCCTATTCTTCTGCCACTGTGTGCAATGTGCATAGTACATCTTTAGTTCTTCATTCTTCTTAATTTTTGTTTGTGAGCGTGTATGAGAGTAGAATATTGGTGCAAACTTAATTTTTCAGTGGGTTCAAAATGAAAAAATACAGGATAGTATGTGCAATTTTTTATACTTTAGGGTGTGCAGCTGCACACCCTCACCTCTAACAGGAGCCGCCCCTGCCTAGTTACTTGGGAGAAAAATATTCTCTTGTCTAAGTGGGGTGTTGTGTTGTTCATCGTCTTGTGCGGCGCTTGTTGATTTTCTGTATTGTTACGATGTTCATTTGTTTCAGTTTAGAAGATCGGTTTCAGCCAATTACATACTCAATCAATGATTTGGACATCAACGTTGCAGATCTGGAGACTTAGATATCCTGGTGACTTTAGTTTTATCATATTATTTGTAGTAGACATTTTGTCGTTGAATGCTATTAACTTAGATATTGTGAGTTTGTTTGCAGATTTATCTGTAAGTGCACCAATTCATCCTCATGTTTTAATAATTGTCAAAACACATGAAAATAGAGTAGAACCATCAGTTGTATCGATACAAATGCGTTATGTTTTGCCTAAAAATGCTGAATCCTATTTTCTCTATAAATAGCAATGTGCTTGGGTATTGTAATTAAGAGAAATCCTGTGAGTAAGTGAAAGAGCTTCAAAAAACACTTTGGATTCGAAATTGAGTGAAAGTTTGGATCAAAGTGGGATTCTTCACAAAGTTCATCATCTTCTATCAAGTCACAATCAATTGAAGATTTAGTATGGGATCATTCGAATAAATATTTCGGATTTGGTAGATAACGTTTGATACGGACTCGTGGTGAATCAGAGACGTGATGGGGTTGGGTTGTGAAGAAGGATTAGGTTTCTCTCAAAGGTTCAAGATTGTGCGATAATCTTGAAGGATCGACAAGAGGGAGTGAGGTACTCGGCTGGACGATCGGTGCGAGGTTTTGCGCACGGGTTTGGATCGTTGGAATCAGAGGGAGAAACTCCGTTGCTTGTTGAGGTTTATTCGCATTGTTTACATTTGATTCAATTTAGATTAATTCGAGTCGTTTGTAAATTGTGCACAATTGTTCATCATTTTTTTAATCAATATACTCTCAAATAAGCCGTTTGGTTATTTGGGGGGAGACGTACCCGGCCGACCGCGAGGACGACACGAAAGTCGGGGAACTCCCTAATCACGTGCTTGTGTCTCTTTCTCTCGAACCTTTACTTTACTTAATTACTTTGAATTTTGAGTCAATTGGATTTTTCGTGTTCGTAAGTGTACACTAAAAATTCAAGTGACATATCTTGGTTGTGATTGAATTTAGACTCAATACCATTAACTTGCTTGGGGCTGTTTTAATTAAAGTGTGTAAAAATTGGATAATTCGTATACGAGCATTTCTAGGTCTTGTCATTTCTGAAGGAACTTAACAAGAGATAAGCAGCGGAATTTAAAAATTTCCTTCGTTGGATCCTTACGAATGATCATGAATCGTGGTTTAAGAATTTTACCTCTTGTAGAATTCTTTTCTTTTCACGAACAGCTGGAGATTAGGCTTTGAATCACGAACAAGTCACGTGCTAATCACCACCACCTTTGATCACGAGCGTTAATGGTATAACGCCTCTAACTAGTCCACACGAACAAGATCCCTCCAAGAGAGTGCTAGCTCCAAGAATGAAGATTTCTAGTGAGAGGTGGGAAATAAGGATTAGGGTTTTAGAGGCTGATTTTTCATCAAGTAATTTTCTTTCTCACAAGTGTTCTATTTATAGAACCACTTGTCTTGGGCACCAAGACAAACCATTTGTCATTGGGCCACAATTTTACTAAAACCTTTTTAATTAAATAAACCTTTTAAGAAACGCACCCCCATGTGCTATGTACACATGAGTGCTTTCTATTTCATAACAAATTATGAATTACTATATTTAATTACCATGATACCCTTATCATGATTCCTTATTTCTCTGAGGTGCACCGTACCTTACGGTGTTCCAATTTTCACACTAGCTTGTTCTTATGTGTGTGACCCTTGTAGGTTTCCATAACGTTGGCAATTATATTAAATCATCTATTTAATATAATAAACAATGAGCGGTATCTAGCAACACATCATTGCTACCCAAGTTATGAGAAATTGACATGTGATCATAACATAACCTTAGTGATAATATATGTGTGTACAATTACCCCTTTGCCCCTTATGTCCATATTGAACACAAAGCATACTCGGTGTCATCTTTGTCCAGTTCAATATTGGGCCCATGACATTTATCCTGTTATGCAGGATTGGCAAATTCCATCTAGGACACTACTGTCCCTCAACATGCTTTGTGAAGTACCCATTAACTGCCTTTATGGTCATCCTGTTACGGACAACGTTAGATCAGTAACAAAGCACTTGACTCCACATCTAGGGTACAAAGTGGTTTCAGGTCTAAGGGCGGCTTACACCATTATCACCATGAGAGTAACTTATGACACTTTGCATAACTTTATACAAATAAGATTGATCATAAGTTATGCAAAGTGTCATAAGTTACTCTCATGGTGATAATGGTGTAAGCCGCCCTTAGACCTGAAACCACTATGTACCCTAGATGTGGAGTCAAGTGCTTTGTTACTGACCTAACGTTGTCCGTAACAGGATGACCATAAAGGCAGTTAATGGGTACTTCATAAAGCATGCTGAGGGACAGTAGTGTCCTAGATGGAATTTGCCAATCCTGCATAACAGGATAAATGTCATGGGCCCAATATTGAACTGGACAAAGATGACACCAAGTATGCTTTGTGTTCAATATAGACATAAGGGGCAAAGGGGTAATTGTACACATTGATATTATCACTAGAGGTTGTGTTTAGATCACATGTTAATTTCTCATAACTTGGGTAGCAATGATGTGTTGCTAGATACCGCTCATTGTTTATTATATTAAATAGAGGATTTAATATAATTGCCAACGTTATAGAAACCTACAAGGGTCACACACATAAGAACAGTATAATGTGAGATTGGAACACCGTAAGGTACGGTGCACCTCAGAGAAATAAGGAAATATGATAAGGGTATCATGGTAATTAAATAAGTGTATCATAATTTGTTATGAAAAAGAAAGCACTCATGTGTACATGACACATAGGGGGTGCGTTTCTTAAAAGATTTATTTAATTAAAAAGGTTTAGAAAATTTGTGGCCCAATGACAAATAGTTTGTCTTGGTGCACAAGACAAGAGGTTCTATAAATAGAACCCTTGTGAATGAGAAAAATACACTTGTGTGTATTTCTTGAGAAATAGAAAAACCTAAATCCTTATTTTCTTGCCTCCACTCACAAAAGACCTTCATCCTCTTGAGCTAGCACTCTCTTGAAGGTTCCTGTTCATGTGGACTAGTTAGAGGCGTCACAACTTTGACGCTCGTGATCAAAATCGTGGTGACTTGTACGTGACTAGTTCATGACTTGTTCGTGACTTGTACGTGACTTGCTCGTGATTCAAAGCCTCATCACCAGCTGTTCGTGAAAACAAAGGGATTTTCTACAAGAGGTAAAAATCCTATACAAAAACTCATGCCCATTCGTAAGGATCTCTAAAGGAAAATTTTAATTTTCGCTGCTTTATCGTTACTATTTTCCTTCAGTACTCTCATTGCGGGTCAATCCGGTATAAATATTACTCCTAATATTTCTTATACCTATGTCAAGACTTGATAACTCCTTATCCTATGATCCATGAGATGCGATCATCAGTCTATCTTCATAATAGTCTCTATGTTTTATCATTATCCCAATTCATGATAAAACTCGACTACGGATACTTTAAGAATAGCGTCTTTATGTTTAATGTAATCACATGATTAAGTCACACTTAATATTAAACAGACTTTCTATTCTAGGGACTTCATTATTTTGAACATACAAACATAATAAAGAAAATGCCATATTTATATTCAAACTCCTAAAGCAAATACTATGAAAATAGATTGGCTCTTAGGGCTTACTCCAACAATCTCCCACTAGCACTAAAGCCAATCTAGGTTACTCTTAATACCTATAGACTTAGTATGCCCATCACGCTTCAACTGCGCAAGAGGATTTGTTAGTGGATAAGGAACTATTTCCTATGTTGGTATCTTACGTATCTTCCAACGTTCTATTTCGATCTCTATCAAAATATATAAGTGTCTAAGTATATTCATGAATCGTCGGTGAGATTTATTCTTAAGTGTTCTCGCAAGATTATTACCATCACTAATGTGATTAATGTGGCTTGTAACACTGGAACCATAGATTTAGCTCAATCATGAGCCAAACGATCCAATCTTAAATACTCAACTTATTTAACTGAAACAAACATGTTACGAAGCTTATCTTATAGCTTTCAATGCTTGTATTCAGTCATGATATACAATATATTGGTATGGAAACTTCCTTCATTATAACTTCCTTATAATGATCGTTCCCATACCTATCTATTTCAAGAAATAGGCCTTAGTTCCTTTAAGGTCTTGAAGGTAAGTTAGTGTCAAGCACTAATTTCAATTTTGGTACCTAGGTTATTCCTAACTCTTTAGGAATTCTTACCTAAGTGTTTCATCAAGAGTTATTTTCCTAGTCATGTCTCACATGTGATAAAATTAGTTTATTATGCTCATTTAATTAAGTTTTTATTACTATGATTTATTCATATGACTTAAATACTTTTGTTGAGTCATTTCCTTTTATTTCATTTATCGAACTCCTTGACAAATTCAAAGATTTTCTAATTTGTGTCACACACATATCCCCATCTAATGATTTTAATCATCAATGTAAATGAAGTAAAATATACTCAATATATCAAATAAATATGTTTAGTATTCGACATACATCTCATGTACATTGTTCAAATAGATCATGTGTCAATTCACTTTCAACTAGTAATTGACACATCAAATGTTTGTACTAAACAATAATGCTCTTGATATATACATATAAGGTCCAAATCTTATTTGGCTCTTATTACAACTGTTATAGATGTTCTTATCAAGATCATGGAACCCTAGTCCACTACTTGACTTGGAGCACTAGTATAGAAGACTTTGCTCAAATGATGGGACCTTCATTTGTCGTATCATTCAAGGCTACTTTTTATATCTTGTCAATACAAGGTATTTAATTAATACTTCTATTACCAAATAGAACTCAATAACAATTATTGTATTCCATTTGATTTTAAGTCATGGCATAGCTTTTATTGTCAATGAAACAACTTGTTTCATTCTAGACATAGCTTGACTTAAACTTATAGTCAATGTTCTAATTCTTTAAGCATCTCTTTAGAGATTCAACATCGTGTATCATATACCCTTGATGTAGAAATAGAAACTTTGACTTTCTATAACCAGGTGTACAAAATTGAAGTCTCACTTCATTCTTTTATTTTGACTCTTTCATGAACTATCTACGGCACTCCCATTTCAACCAATTTGAAACATCCGTTCTCCTTTGGCAATCCTTTATTGTACTATTCAAATAAGAGGAGTATAAATCTCATTTATATCATATCTCTATTTTTGACAGTGCAAACTATTTCTCATTTAATTCAACAATTTTCCGATAGATATAATCATTTTGATCATATCTATCCACTAAAATTGATTTGATTGAACCTATGACCAACTCTTTGGTCTATTGAGAAATTCTATCATACTTTGTCGTTCTTTCAAAAGAACTCGTTTTAAATGATCTCATCATTTCCTTTTAAAGTATAAAATATTCTATATCTAGATATCAAGTTGATGCTTCTGACAAGCATCCCTTTCAAATCTAGTTTATAGTATTTGCTTTTATAGAGTATAGTTCAATAGCTTATAGTTCTTCTTGCGTTTGAGAACAATTCTCAATTTGTGTACCAATTCAGAAACTCTTTTCTGAGATTCTTGTCCTTCTTAAGGACGATGTAATTTATATTGTATAAAGTTTTAATTACAAAGATTTGGACTTTTATTATCACCATTTGATTCGGAAAATCCCGTTGGAAGATTTTCTAGTGGATCGAGATCCATATTTCACTACGTCTTGAGTCAGCGTTGGCTGATCCCCCAAAATATAGTTATTTAGGTAGGAACTCCTTCCAATTGCATCTCATACAATTCTCGACTATTTCAGTTGGGTGAATAACTCCTTATTCTAATCCATCTTATGGATCATTCCCAACTCTTGCTTCTAAACATGTATAATCTCATTATATTTTGTTTAGTTAAGTTTGACCCATCGTTTTAGAAGTTGGATATTACAATAATCCCATCGCGCCTTACTAATGTAGAACATGCACTTCACGTTGGACGAACCCACAATATTCGACACTAGTCTTGACGAGTTCTAAAATTTGGAAAGCATAAACTTATTATTTACACATCATACCATTAAAGAAAATGCACCTTTGCGTTGGCAAAACCTACATCTTCTATATTAGTCATTATGTGTACTTGAAGGATTTTAATTCGTTTGATCTCACCGGCTTATTTATCATATAAATCGTCTCTCACATGCATCAACATACATACATACATACACATGCATCAACATACATACATTAAAATGAAACAGTTATGGCCCCTAGCGCAATTGTTCTCTCAAGCCAATGAGAGAACCTAAGATAACCTAATAACGATCTATACTTCTCCAAGCATGATCTCCAAGGTTGTCCTTCCTTTCCTTGTGCTCTTTCTCTTCTTCATAAAATTTACATTACATGAAAGAATACTCGTTTTACATACGAGGGAGTGGATGAGAAGAGAATATAGAGAATAGAGATAAGGCACGACACGCAGGCCGTATTTAAAAACCAAATGCAATAAAATAAATAAACTAAGGCCATAACCGATCATCAAATATATTAATAACAAATAAACTTTATTATTATTAAAGTCTCATAATTAATTAAATCCGGCGATTGATCAAATCAGATAACTTTGATTCAAATATTTAATTCACAATTAAATATTTCGAATCAAAATTTGCTAAAATAAATAACATTATTTTAAAGTAGAATCAAATCTTTTGACAATTCTCCAAATATGGAAAATTATTTAATCAAAACCTTTTTGAATAAAATATTTCCAAAATTGGTAATATTATCTTTTAAAACAATTTTAAAAGATATTTCTAGAGATTTGAAACGATTTCATAATTAAATATATTTGTCAAATATGGAAAATTATTTAATCAAAACCCTTTTGAATAAAATATTTCCAAATTTGATGATATTATCTTTTTAAAACAATTTTAAAAGATATTTCTAGAATTTTGAAACGATTTCAAAATTAAATATATTTATCATCTACTTTTCGCATCAACACTTGATTCGTTTTGCAAATCCTAATTTTAATGACACAACATTTGTGCACCCCTTAATTGATCATCACAAATCGTAACAATAAATACATATTTTATTATTATGATCAAATTATGTCGTGTGGATTAATGAAAAATTAAAATTTCGGCGAACGATCGAAATCGGAGCTGTCAGCCGCGCCTAGCGCAGCCGATCCAGCGCCCCGCGCCGGTGGGCATCTGGAAACCAGAATTTGCTTCTGTTTCCTGCGCCTAGCGCCAGCACGTGAACAGCCCTAGTTTTTGCGAATCCTAATGCAATAATTTCGTGCCGTCAAAACCTTTTATGACCGAAATTCAATATAGGTAATTAACATGTCATTGCTTCACCATACTAATGTCGGATTCCAAAGCGAATGAACATGAATTAATTCAATATCAAATAACTTTCATAATTTGTTTAATTGAACGAAATTATGAACGATGTATCAAATACACCGCTTTGCATCACGATCCCTTATATCACATATAAGTATTGATCATTCTTATTTGTATAAACTATGACGATTAACATATCACTGCTTCACCATACAATTGTCGGATTCCGAAGCCGTTTCAATGTCAATCATCAATTTTCATACAAATAGATGCCAAATTTTAATTACTCGATTTTAATCTTTATTAAGTGTTTTAATCAAATTAAAACTGAATTCATGAATTTAAACAAACATCAATTCATGGTTTCGTAAGTGGCTCTTGATACCAATTGAAGGAACTTAACAAGAGATAAGCAGCGGAATTTAAAAATTTCCTTCGTTGGATCCTTACGAATGATCATGAATCGTGGTTTAAGAATTTTACCTCTTGTAGAATTCTTTTCTTTTCACGAACAGCTGGAGATTAGGCTTTGAATCACGAACAAGTCACGTGCTAATCACCACCACCTTTGATCACGAGCGTTAATGGTATAACGCCTCTAACTAGTCCACACGAACAAGATCCCTCCAAGAGAGTGCTAGCTCCAAGAATGAAGGTTTCTAGTGAGAGGTGGGAAATAAGGATTAGGGTTTTAGAGGCTGATTTTTCATCAAGTAATTTTCTTTCTCACAAGTGTTCTATTTATAGAACCACTTGTCTTGGGCACCAAGACAAACCATTTGTCATTGGGCCACAATTTTACTAAAACCTTTTTAATTAAATAAACCTTTTAAGAAACGCACCCCCATGTGCTATGTACACATGAGTGCTTTCTATTTCATAACAAATTATGAATTACTTTATTTAATTACCATGATACCCTTATCATGATTCCTTATTTCTCTGAGGTGCACCGTACCTTACGGTGTTCCAATTTTCACACTAGCTTGTTCTTATGTGTGTGACCCTTGTAGGTTTCCATAACGTTGGCAATTATATTAAATCATCTATTTAATATAATAAACAATGAGCGGTATCTAGCAACACATCATTGCTACCCAAGTTATGAGAAATTGACATGTGATCATAACATAACCTGAAGGTGGAAAAACACAAGAAGGGGGGGTTGAATTGTGTTTTGGAAAGTTAAAACTTTTTGGTTCTTAAGACAATATATGCAGCGGATAATAAAACAAATTCAAAGATATGTAGAGAGAAAGAAAGATGGACACAGAGATTTATCCTGGTTCCCTTCACAAACTGAAGGTACGTCCAGTCCCCTTGTTCTTAACAAGAGCTTTTCACTATAATCTTCACAAGATTACACTTTGCTCAAGCACACTTGCAAGAGACTTCTCAATTGCTCAAGTTACACTTAACGAGAGACTTCACAAACACACTTAAAAATAAAGAATGATTGTTTAGGAACACTTGATATACTATCAGAGGTGTTTACAAAATACAACTCAGTTTGTTCTAAGACTTAGAATGACAGATTGAAAATATAATGTCAGAATTGCTTCTTAGCCTTTGAACGTAGTAATAGAACAGTAACAGTCTCTTCCTCATGAGTCTTCTATTTATACTTGTAGGAAGATTGATGACCGTTGCAGAGAGAGAGATGTGCCAGCTGGAATTTACTCGTACAATTGTGATAGCTGTAGTTTCCTTCTTTGGCAAAACAATTTTATTCCACTACATTGCTATTCACGTTATCACTCATCCATTTTGAGTAATAATAGTACAATAGTACAATCCTCAAAAACGCTCCTCATATGGATAAGAATAAACGAATATTCCTTTCTGTGGACAATGCAGAGCCTTGAAGTAGACAATTTCTTCAATCAATGGTTCTGATTATGTCAGTTCTTTGAGAGACGTAAATTCCTTTAGCTTCTGATGTTGATGTTTATAGCTTCTTGACGTTATATAGCTTCTGAGTCCTTAAGAACCTTCTTTTGGTCTCAGAAGTACTTTCTTCATCAACATAAATTTTAAGCTTCTGATGGGCTGTGTAGTGCTTCAGAGCTTGTTTAGACTTGCTTCTCTGCTTATATTCATAGTGCTTCTGAATGAACTTTGACTTGTAATTCTGCACACTAGAATAATCATTAGTAGTTCCAATTGCAATTTTAATACCTTGTTATCATCAAAACTTCTTAAAAACCTTAGAGGTTCATGTCAGACCCACTTTGTTCCTACAATCTCCCCCTTTTTGATGATGACAAACTAAGGCATTAAAATTCAATTGTTGTTGATTTAATTCAATTATGTTGACTTCAGGTTTAAAGGTTTGCAATCTCCCCCTGAGTCTGATAATCCATAAGGGTAGGTTTGTAAGCTCCCCCTAAGTCTTATCCATAATTAATTAAAACAGTTTAAGAGTGAACTTATTAACTTAAAATGAATTTCCATATTTAACTTTCAGAGGCATAGTTTTGCAGGCTAAGCTTCTTAGAGTTTGATAATGCTCAGAAGAGGTTTGCAAGCTCTTCTGATATTATTTATGAAATTTCATTTTAGGTTCTTAAATTTGCTCTCCTTTCAATAATCGTTCAGAATGAGAAGGAATAAAAAAAATTGATTCAGAATGGAGTTGTCATAACAGTTTCAGAATGAGCAGTATGTGAATCAATATTAATTTTAACGCTACTCTTACTCCCCCTTTTGGCATCAGTCAAAAAGACACAGAATACCAAGTAGTCAAAGTGACAAAACAAGACGGTCAAGTCAAGAGGGCTATAAATACCATGTGCATGCAATAAAGCGCATTGATTATCCCACTGACATAAGCGCTTGTTAGCACTATAAAAAGAGATGATTCCTCTCATTTTACTCATACAGAGTAATCAAGTAACATCAAAACAAACAAACAATGGAAAAGCAGGTTACCAAAGGTGCTTCGGGCTCAAAAAGAAAGAGCAAGAAAGAAGCAGAGCTCTGGCGCTGCGAAGAAAACAGGCTTCGCTACGAAAGGAACAAGCAAGAACTGATTTTAACAGAGTCAGAAGAAGAAGCATTGGGTTCTGACCTGGAGGAGTTCCTATGGACATATAATGATGACACTCCATACGAAGAGTACGAGGATGCGCTTCAGAAGGGCACTGAGGAACAAGTGCAAAAGGCTACTGCAAACTTGCTTGCCTATATCTCGGAGCAACACAAGAAGCTAGATGCAGGAGCTTCTGAAGTGAAACCTAGCTCTAAGTAGAGTCTCATAATTCCTATGTACTAGAAATTTCTCTATAATTTGAATAAAAGTGTTTATGCTATAAATTCCCTTTATATTGAGCCAGTTTCTTATATATTCTCTATCAATTGTTAGAAAACCAGTTACCAGGCACGCTTCATACGGTATTAAACTAGGATACTGCATAAACAGTCACTAGCTGCCCCAGCTATTGAACAGGCCTTAATACTAAGAAGCTATTCCATGAGTAAACAGGAGTACTGAAGATGGGGGCTCGTAGGTTTTGTTTAAAACCTAGAATATTAGTTTGAAAACCAAGATGCGTCTAACTGCACCTCTTCCTAGAGCCAGAGACCATTAGAGTACCAAACAAAATCAGAGAATATGATTTTAATTTTGAAAATAAAAAGAAAATTAACAAACAAATAAGAAAAACAAACATAAGCAAATATCACAAGGTAAATTGCATAAAACCACAAGGTTCAGAAGGTACACCCAATAAAACAAAAGATAAAACAAAGTGCTCAAACATAAACTAAGGTTAAGGCTTCTTGATATCCTGAATGGCCTTCAGAAGAGTTGCCATCATCTCTTCCATTCTTCTCTTAGTATTTTCCTCAGAGGCAGCAATGTCAGCTCGAAAGTCTTCTCTTAAATCGGTTCTGAGGTCGATCCTAAGCTCATCAATCTCATTCCTAATGTCATCTCCTATGTCTTCCCTGAGTTCAGCAGCTAATTCAGTTCTGATGGAGTCCAAGGCCTTCTGAACAGCAGGAGGAATGCTTGAAGATGATGATCCTTCTTCTTTCTTAGGTGAGATGGGAGGAGTAACAGCAACTATAGGTTCTTTACCCTTAACAGATGGCTCAGGTACTTCTGTTGCTTGATCAGTCATAATCGTATCTTCTTGTTCAAACAACCTGAATTCCTCCATTTGAAGCCTCTCTGCCACTTCTTGATCAGCTAGAATCCTTGCAGTTTCAGTGGCAGCAATGTGAGCTCCCCTGGCTATTACTGTTCTGAGAGCTTCTTGTTCAGCACGTAACTTGTACGCAATCTCCTCTTGTCTCTTCTGTTCAACTTCAGCAGCTATTCTAGCCTGCTCATCAGCAATAGATTGGAGATATGCTGATTCTTGAAGAGCCATTATCTGTGCACTCTCAGAAGCAATCCTCAGGGATGCAAGCACACTTAACCTTATTTGCTCCTCATCATGATTGTAGAAGGTCAGCCTTGGAGCATTGGAGTGTTCCATGATTTCAAACAGGCTTCTGACAGCGGCCATTCCCTTTCCTTGCACCCTACTCTTCAGATGAGTACTTAGGATTCTCAAAGACTGACTGAAGAGATACTCCATCTTCCTAACTTCAGCATCAATGTCAGAAGGGAAAATGAAAACCTCTTCTTCCATCTGAGTAAATCTCTTGAGCCTAAGACCTATAGCAATATTAAGTAGCTCAAGATTTGGTTCGTTGGAAGGGTTGAAGAATGGTTTGGTTGGGTCAAAAGGAATGGTTGGTGCAGGTTGCCTTTGTTTGAGTTCAATGATTTTTATTTTCCTTAGGTTTGGTGGAATGAAATCATCATTGACAGTGATGGCACCTTTTAAGATATCATGGATAATGTTTTCATCCAGTGATATGGGAAGGGTGTTGTAGAACGGATCAGAATGTGTTTGTTGATCATGTTCATGGACAGAAGGGTCAAGTGGTTCATTGTTGGTTGATGTGGGTGATTCAATCATTTCATTGTTTTGAGGTGTTGGTTCTTCAGAATGAGCAGCAGTCTCATCCTGAAGTGGTTTTTGTTCTTGTGAAATATGGTCAAGTGATGGAGGAGGAGTGTGAATTTCAGATTGAATTTGTGGTTCATGAACAGTGGAGTGATGTGAGAGGTTCATGGATGGGAATTGACGTGGGGAGTTTGGGTTAGAATTGGTAAAGATAACACCACACATGTGTTGTTCAAGATGCTCTAAAACAGAATCTTGATTTGTGGGTTGATTGAGAATGGTTGTGTCAACAACAATAGTGGGTTCTTCATCAGAAGATAGATGAATAGGCTTTATGGTGGGTTTCTTGATGGTTTTCTTAAAGGAGGTTCTCTTTGGTGCAAGAGTGGTCTTTTTCTTTTGGGGAGGATTTTTGAGAAGTTTAGCAATGAACTCATCAGAGTCAGTGCTGGTATCTGAAGATGATGATGAAGATGGTTTGGTAGATGGTAGAACTACACTAATAGGGACAGTGTAGTCTATGGGTGGAGTTTGATCAGTGGAGGGAGGAGGTTGAGAAGTAGTGGGTTTAGCAATGGAGGGTTGAGGTTCAGAACCAATATCCTGAGCTACAGGCATGCTAAAAGTATTAGATTCAGAGAACTTACCTTTTGGATTAGATGCTCTGACTTTCACTCTCTTTTTAGCCTTTGGTGGGTTCTGATCCTCCTCAGAAGCAGAAGGCCTATCATGCCTTTTCTTTGAACGCTTCTCCTTTGCTTTTGCTTCTGCACCCACTTCTTCTGCATGCTCCTCTTCGCTTTCAGAGCCCTCATTACCTACCTCCTCCTCAACAAGTCTTGGCTTACTCCGGTTTCTTGTGAGTTCTCTTGGTCCTTTGAAAATATCCCAATTTGGAACACTTACAACCATCCTTCTGGGTACACTTACCCCAGTATCTCTTTTTACTCCTAGGAGGAAGTTCTTGATAACCTCCTCATTGTCATGCTCTGAGATGGTTGGAAACCCATCACACCAGAAGTACTTCTCATATACCTGACGTAGAGGTGAATTAACTTGAATGATTTCAGCCTTTGTCTTTCTCTTCATATTGACCAGAATTGATGCATCAAACTTAGCCGTCTGAAAGACTCTAAGTTTCTCTTTAGCGCTAACAATATCCGTGAATTTTGTTTGCCTTATCAATTCTGATATCAACCTAGGGTGATGAATGACAGAAGGTATACTTGTTCTTCCATCTTTGATAGTTGAGCACATGTGATCAAAGAGGATCTTAGCCAAATTGATTTTCACTCTCTTGAATAAGAACCACAGAAAGTGTTTGTGAGGATAGGAGACAGTATCTAATCCTCCTTTCCTTGTGAAAATTGTAGCCAAGCTCATTCTGAAGGCAAACTCAAAAGAGTGCTTCAGGTTCATGATCTTCCCACAGTCTTTCTTGGAGCATCCAGGTTTGAAGATATCTTGATGAATGGCTTCTAGATGTTTGCTTCTGTGATCATAACATTCTATGTCTTCTCCTTGATTATCTAATCCCAGAATCTTAGCAATGTGTTCCTGGGTGATCACAACATTTATGCCCATAATGTTTGATCTTATTTCTCTCCCTTTGTACGGTTTCAAGCCAACTTCCTTTCTAGACTTTCCTTTCAAATCCTTATCCTTGCTGACCAAATCCTTATACTCTTTATCTGCACTTGCTCTGTCATATATTTTAGCCTTTTGCCAGAAATATTTGACGATATCATAGTAAACAAACCCATTGAGCATCTCAAAGTAATTTTGCCACTTTTGATTGAAGAACAAGTACTGAATATCTATTCCGTTCGCCTTCAAGCTCTCAAAATCAACAAATTTCTCCGTGCAGAAGTTGTACGCGTCTGGACCAGCGTCAGTGTTGTGATTCTCATAGACGACGTTGGAGTTAAGATCAATAATGGGTTGAAGTTCAGGATTGTAGGGTTCTTGAATGATCTCATTGGATGAACGAGCAGCCATTGTTTCAGAAAGTTAAGAAGATGAAGATTGCGTTCTCTGTAAAGTCTAGGGTTGTGTGTAGGTAGTGATTGCGTGAAAAAAGTTGTGCAATGTGAGTGAAGTGACTTAAATAGAAAGTAGCACACATACGCAGAGAAATGACAGCATTGGGAGGGAGCGAGAGCAGTTTTAAAAATTAAATAAAATAATTAACTGCCATAATCATCATTAACTGTTCTCTGCCCGTCAGGATCTAGACACGTGTTAGAATATTTAAAATATAACTGACGCGTGTATGTACAACTGTTGTACACTTACTAGTGCTGAACGTTTCATTTTCAAGTGTTCAGAACTACATTCACTTGCATAACCCATTAGAACCTGTTACCTTTCAGAACCTGAATTATTCAGAGCTTCCCAAAGGAAACTTCAAATTAGTAGAGGTTCTGAACGAGCTTCAGATGCTAATTTTTAATTTACATTTCAGAGCTAGTTTTCTTCAGAGATATAGTGCATGTTCAGATTCTTTTTAATAAAATCAAATCTTTCAATAGCTAAAGGTTTAGTAAATATGTCAGCCCATTGATGATCAGTATCAATGAATTGAATATCTATTGTACCTTTCTGAACATGATCCCTTATAAAATGATGTTTTATTTCAATATGTTTAGCTCTGGAATGCAAAATAGGGTTTTTAGACAAATGAATGGCAGCAGTGTTATCACAATACAGTGGAATACCATTCTCAGTTATATTATAGTCTTCTAACTGATATTTCATCCAAAGTAGTTGTGTGCAACATTTAGCAGCTGAGATGTATTCTGCTTCTGCTGTAGACAAAGCAATGGTTGTTTGTCTTTTGCTGGCCCAAGATATGAGATTCTCACCAATAAATTGGCAATTTCCACTAGTGGATTTTCTCTCAATCTTATCTCCAGCATAGTCAGCATCACAGAATCCAACTAGCCTACTATCTAGGGATTTTTTATAAAGAAGTCCTAGATTAGTAGTTCCTTTCAGATATCTAAAGATCCTCTTAACAGCAGTTATATGAGGTTCTCTGGGATCTGATTGGAATCTTGCACACAAACACACACTGTACAAAATATCAGGTCTAGATGCTGTTAGGTAGAGTAAGGAACCAATCATACCTCGATACAGCTTCTGATCTACTTTGCTTCCAATTTCTTCCTTGCTTAAGCTGCTTGTAGGATGCATAGGTGTAGACATTATCTTGCAGTCATCAAGGTTAAACTTCTTCAGAAGCTCTTTTGTATATTTGCTTTGATGAATGTAAGTGCCATCTTTTCCTTGATTGATTTGAATTCCCAGGAAGAACTTCAATTCACCCATCATGCTCATTTCAAATTCATCCTGCATAAGCTTTGAGAAATTCTTGCACAAGGAAGCATTAGTAGAACCAAATATTATGTCATCAACATATATTTGAATAATCAGAATGTCTTTCTTAGATGTTTTCCTGAAAAGAGTGTTGTCAATTTGACCTTTTTGAAAACCATTTTCTAATAAGAAATTACTTAGTCTTTCATACCAAGCTCTAGGAGCTTGTTTGAGACCATATAGTGATTTCTTCAATTTATAAACAAAGTTGGGGTTTTTCAAATCTTCAAACCCTGGTGGTTGTTTGACATACACCTCTTCAGAAATAACACCATTTAGAAAGGCACTCTTAACATCCATTTGGTATAAAGTAATTCCATTATTTACAGCATATGATAGAAGTAGCCTTATTGCTTCCAGTCTTGCTACTGGAGCAAACGTTTCTGTGAAGTCTATGCCTTCTTGCTGACTATAGCCTTGAGCTACAAGTCTAGCTTTGTTTCTTACCACTTCACCTTGTTCATTCAATTTATTTCTGAATACCCACTTGGTTCCAATGATGTTCTTATGTGCTGGTCTAGGCACTAAATCTCATACATCATTTCTTTGAAATTGATTGAGTTCATCTTGCATTGCAACAATCCATCCATCATCAGTAAGAGCTTCTTCAACATTCTTGGGTTCTATCATGGATATGAGTCCCAGAAGTGAGTCTTGCTGTTGATAATCTGATCTTGTTTTTCTTGGACTTTCTTTGTTTCCAAGAATAAGATCTTCTGGGTGTGATGATCTGTACTTGAATTTTCTCTTTGGAACTTCATTAGTTTCAGAACTTAGTCGCTCATCATCTTCTGAAGTATCATCAAGTTCTCCAAAAGCTTCTACTGGAGATGTTTCTTCAGCATCTTCTACCAATGTAGGTTCTGAAACTTCAATTGCTTCTGAATCTTTTTCAGGTTCTGAGATGATGTATTCATACGGAACACCTGCATAGCTATCATTTTGCTCTGACATTTTACTGTCAGGCTCTTTGTCATCAAACCTTACATGTATAGATTCTTCCACTGTGTTGGTTTCAGAATTATACACTCTGTATGCCTTTGAGCGTTCAGAGTAACCTATAAAGATTCCCTTACAAGCTTTGGCATCAAATTTTCTTTTGTAGGCCTTGTTGTTTAGAATGTAACAGGTACATCCAAACTGATGAAAGTAAGAGATATTGGGTTTTCTTCCTTTGAAAAGTTCATATGTTGTTAAATTCAACAGAGGTCTAATATAAATTCTGTTCTGGATATAACAAGCTGTATTTACAGCTTCTGCCCAGAAGTGCTTAGCAAGTTTAGTCTCATGCATCATGGTTCTTGCCATTTCTTGTAAAGACCGGTTCTTTCTCTCTACAACACCATTTTGCTGTGGTGTTCTAGGAGCAGAGAACTCATGAACAATGCCATGATCTTCACAATAAGTTGCAAATGGTTCGTTTTCAAACTCACCACCATGATCACTTCTTACCTTTAAAATCTTTAGACCCTTTTCACTTTGCACTTGGGTACAGAAGATGGTAAACACATCATATGCATCATCTTTCACTCTTAGAAATTTTACCCAAGTCCATCTACTGTAATCATCAACAATGACTAGTCCATATTTCTTTCCATTGATTGAGGCAGTGCTAACTGGCCCAAATAAATCAATGTGAAGTAGTTCTAAAGGTTTTGAGGTTGAGACAATGTTTTTAGGTTTAAAAGAGGTTTTTAAAATTTTACCAATCTGGCAGGGACCACACAGAGCATCTGAGTGATAGTTGAGATTGGGTAGACCTCTTACCAAGCTTAGTTTGCTAAGTTTAGAGATTAATCTCCAATTAGCATGTCCTAAGCGTTGGTGCCAGACCCACTTCTCATCATTCAGTGATAGAAGACAAACTATCTTTTGCTCAGTGAGTTCTGACAGATTGACTTTGTAAACATTTCCTTTTCTCAATCCCTTGAACACTATAGATTTGTCAGAGTCTTTGATTACAGTACATGCCTCTTTATCAAATATTACAGCAAATCCACTATCACAAAATTGACTAATGCTAAGTAGATTGTGCTTAAGGCCATCAACTAACCAAACATTATTAATTGAAAGGGAAGAGTTACCAACTGTACCAGTACCAATGATCTTCCCTTTTTGATTGCCTCCAAATCCCACAGTGCCTCCCTCTTTCAGAGTCAGGGTTTGGAACATACGCCTTTCTCCTGTCATATGTCGTGAGCAGCCACTGTCTAGGTACCAACATTGCTGCTTTGGCTTCCTTGGTTCGCAAATCTGAAGCAAAAATGATTTCAGATTTTGGTACCCATACCTTTATGGGTCCTTTTGTGTTAGTCTTCACATGCCTTGGTGGTCTTTGTTTAAAGAACTTCTCAGAGCTTCTAGAGTTATCTACCCTTGTTAAAAAGATTTTGGGTTTAGAATACCTCTGAGGCTTGGCTCTTGAATGTGTCAGAGCTTCTTTAGATTTAACATTAGCTTGAGGCTTATGTGTCTTAGGTTCTGAGGTTTTAACCTTCAGATCCTTTGACTTTAGAGCTTCTGGCTTTAATGTTTTCTCAGAAGCTGACTTATTCAGAGCTACTGATTGGCTCTTTACAAAGATAGTCTTGGTTTTCTTTTTCTCTTCTTTAGAGGGTTTTGAAAAGAGTGAATCATTTTTAAAACGTGAAAAACCAAGACCTTCACCTCTGTTTCTACTTACATGATAAATCAGTGAGGCTATCTTACTCCTTTTCAATCCACTTATAAGGAATTCCTGAAGAACAAATTCATGTTCTGGAGGAACCTTATCATCATAAACATAATGAGTTTCCATAAATTCATTTCTGGATTTTAGAGACTCATTTTGTTCAATGATTTCATTTGCCTTTTCAGTTAGGTTGTTGTAAGCCTTTTTAAGGACTCTACACTCACCTGCCTTTTTAGTTAAAAGTCTTAAGGCATCTTTCAAAGAATCTATTAATTCAGAGTGAGAAAGTTTAGCAAGTACCTCGTCTTCATCTTCTGATTCTGAATCATTTCCATGCTCAGAAGTCTCTTGATCAGATGAGGTTGCCATCAATGCTAGGTTTGCTTCTTCTTCCCCATCAGAGTCTGATTCCTGATCTAGATCATCCCAGGTAGCAAGGAACCCTTTCTTGAGCTTACTCTTGTACCTCTCCTTATTTGAGGTTCTCTTGGAGTTCCTACTCAGATTCTCTGGGCAGTCAGCAATGAAGTGTCCTGGTTTGTTGCATTTGAAGCACTTGCTTTGATCTTCCTTCTTGTCTTTAGAGACACCAACTTTCTTGGAAGATCCTCCAAACCTACCAGCATACTTCTTGCTTCTCTTGGCCCATTGAGATACTCTTGCAGCCATCAGAACCATTTCTTCTTCTTCATCAGAACCCATTTCATGACATGCTTCAGGTTCGTCTTCATCAGGTTCTGTAACCTTAGCCTTCAGAGCCTTTGGAGGACTCTTAGAGCATAAAGCTATCCCTTTGAGCTTCTTAGTCGATTCATCAGATACAAGCTCCATCTCATGACTCTTTAAGGAGCTAATCAAGCTTTCAAGGGATACAGTATCTAAATCCTTAGATTCCTGAAACGCTGTCACTTTGGGTCTCCATTTGGGCGGCAAGCTTCTGAGTACTTTCCTGACATGATCAGCTTCAACATAGCTCTTGTTTAAGATTTGAAGTCCAGAGACAAGGATTTGAAACCTAGAGAACATAGTTTCAATGTCCTCTCCGTCCTTCATTTTAAACAATTCATATTGATGTACTAACAAGTTAGCCTTAGCTTCCTTAACTTGTTTGTTTCCTTCATACTTGGATTTAAGAGAGTCCCAAATAGACTTTGCAGTTCTCTTATCTCCAATTTTCAAATACTCATCATGAGAGATGGCATTTGTCATCATACCTTTTACATTATGATGCTTCTTATACTCAATCTTTTGAGTAGGTGTGAAAGCCTTTCTGTCTTTGGAGCTGACTATTCCTTCTGAATCCATGTTCTCAAAGTTAACTCCATCCTCTACCAAGTCCCACAAATCACTATCAATACCCATGATGTGACTGTACATCTTGGTTTTCCAGAAGGGGTAGCCAGTCTCAGTTCCATTAAAGAAAGGAACTTTATCAAAAGACCTTCTATCTTTTTCATTCGTGTCATAGTCAAACTTGACATTGCGGTTATCTTCTTTCTCAACAATAGTAGCCATGTTTTTCCTTCCTGAATCTTAACTGTTTCACTGTTAAGTGAGAGTTAGGCAACAGCCCAGCTCCTGATACCAATTGAAGGTGGAAAAACACAAGAAGGGGGGGTTGAATTGTGTTTTGGAAAGTTAAAACTTTTTGGTTCTTAAGACAATATATGCAGCGGATAATAAAACAAATTCAAAGATATGTAGAGAGAAAGAAAGATGGACACAGAGATTTATCCTGGTTCCCTTCACAAACTGAAGGTACGTCCAGTCCCCTTGTTCTTAACAAGAGCTTTTCACTATAATCTTCACAAGATTACACTTTGCTCAAGCACACTTGCAAGAGACTTCTCAATTGCTCAAGTTACACTTAACGAGAGACTTCACAAACACACTTAAAAATAAAGAATGATTGTTTAGGAACACTTGATATACTATCAGAGGTGTTTACAAAATACAACTCAGTTTGTTCTAAGACTTAGAATGACAGATTGAAAATATAATGTCAGAATTGCTTCTTAGCCTTTGAACGTAGTAATAGAACAGTAACAGTCTCTTCCTCATGAGTCTTCTATTTATACTTGTAGGAAGATTGATGACCGTTGCAGAGAGAGAGATGTGCCAGCTGGAATTTACTCGTACAATTGTGATAGCTGTAGTTTCCTTCTTTGGCAAAACAATTTTATTCCACTACATTGCTATTCACGTTATCACTCATCCATTTTGAGTAATAATAGTACAATAGTACAATCCTCAAAAACGCTCCTCATATGGATAAGAATAAACGAATATTCCTTTCTGTGGACAATGCAGAGCCTTGAAGTAGACAATTTCTTCAATCAATGGTTCTGATTATGTCAGTTCTTTGAGAGACGTAAATTCCTTTAGCTTCTGATGTTGATGTTTATAGCTTCTTGACGTTATATAGCTTCTGAGTCCTTAAGAACCTTCTTTTGGTCTCAGAAGTACTTTCTTCATCAACATAAATTTTAAGCTTCTGATGGGCTGTGTAGTGCTTCAGAGCTTGTTTAGACTTGCTTCTCTGCTTATATTCATAGTGCTTCTGAATGAACTTTGACTTGTAATTCTGCACACTAGAATAATCATTAGTAGTTCCAATTGCAATTTTAATACCTTGTTATCATCAAAACTTCTTAAAAACCTTAGAGGTTCATGTCAGACCCACTTTGTTCCAACATAACCTTAGTGATAATATATGTGTGTACAATTACCCCTTTGCCCCTTATGTCCATATTGAACACAAAGCATACTCGGTGTCATCTTTGTCCAGTTCAATATTGGGCCCATGACATTTATCCTGTTATGCAGGATTGGCAAATTCCATCTAGGACACTACTGTCCCTCAGCATGCTTTGTGAAGTAACCATTAACTGCCTTTATGGTCATCCTGTTACGGACAACGTTAGATCAGTAACAAAGCACTTGACTCCACATCTAGGGTACAAAGTGGTTTCAGGTCTAAGGGCGGCTTGCACCATTATCACCATGAGAGTAACTTATGACACTTTGCATAACTTTGCATGTAGTACTCTCATAGCGGGTCAATCCGGTATAAATATTACTCCTAATATTTCTTATACCTATGTCAAGACTTGATAACTCCTTATCCTATGATCCATGAGATGCGATCATCAGTCTATCTTCATAATAGTCTCTATGTTTTATCATTATCCCAATTCATGATAAAACTCGACTACGGATACTTTAAGAATAGCGTCTTTATGTTTAATGTAATCTCATGATTAAGTCACACTTAATATTAAACAGACTTTCTATTCTAGGGACTTCATTATTTTGAACATACAAACATAATAAAGAAAATGCCATATTTATATTCAAACTCCTAAAGCAAATACTATGAAAATAGATTGGCTCTTAGGGCTTACTCCAACAATTTCGTTATAAGGCTATACTACATTTCCTTTGATCAAAAGGTGCAAATAGACTACCGATCCGGTGGTGCTTCTGCGCGCATCTTTTAAACAAACTTTTTGAAAAACCGACATCATTTAAAAGGGCCACTTATTCAACCCCCCTTCTAAGTGGTGGCCAAGTATTCTAACAAGTGGTATCACGATCCCGGTTCAATTTTGTTTACAAAATTCGGTGGATTGTGCCAATTATTAGAAAACATGTCTTTTGCACCTAAAGGTGCTTATAATAGGGCACCTATATTCAATGGCGATCATTTTGATTATTGGAAAAGTAGTATGTGCATACACATCAATTCTTTTGATGGTGAAGTGTGGAATGCTATTGAGAACGGTCCGTTTGTTCCGACAATCACCGATCCTAATGGCATTGTCACTAATAAGCCTTTGGCACAATGGACGGATGATGATAAGAAAAAGGTCAATTACGATGCAAAGACACAAAACATACTTATTTCATCCCTTGGGATTGAACAATTTTATCATGTGTCGCATTGTGTATCAGCCTAAGAAATGTGGGATACATTAGTTACTCATTTTGAGGGTACTAATGAGGTCAAAATATCCAAAATAAACACCTTAACACAAGAGTTTGAATTGTTTCATATGCAAGATGGTGAAACCATTGCGGATATGCAACAACGATTTGTAAAAATCACCAACAAGTTACATGGTCTAGGTAAATCAATCACAAATCAAGATGCTACTAACAAAATTTTGAGATGTCTTAATAGGTCATGGCAACCAAAGGTCACCGCAATCAAAGAAGCGAATGATCTTACATCTTTGAATCTCACAACCTTATTTGGTAAGCTAACGGAACATGAACAAGTGCTTAACTTGTTTGAAAAGCATGAAAAAGGTGAGAAAAAGGAGAAACACAAAGAAAAAGAAAAAGAAAAGGATAAGAGGTCCATTGCTCTAAAGGCCTCCACATCTAAGTCCAAAAAGGTTGAGCAAGTGGAAAGTAGCTCAAGCGAAGACGATTCCGATGATGAGGAAATGGGGCTCTTCGTTCGACGCTATAATAGATATGTGAGAAAGAATGGGATAAGGCATTCCGATGACAATCTTAAGAAGTTTCAGAAAGATAGTGGTTACCGTCGGAAGAGTGATAATGGTAGAAACTCCAAGAAAGGGATATGCTATGAGTGCGGTCAAGTTGGCCACTACAAGCCGGATTGCCCTAATTTTAAAAGAAAAGAGAAGGAGTCATCTTCAAACTAAAGGAGAAGCAAAGGAAAGAAAGCTTATGTTGCATACGAGAGTAGTAGCTCTTCATCTCATTCATCATCAAGCTCTAGTTCATGTGATGAAGGAGAAGTGGCTAATGTTTGCTTCGCAACTCGTCATCACAAAAATAAGGATAAAGCTTCCAAAAAGGTATCCCAAAATCCCTCTAACTCATATACTATGTTAGAATATCATGATTTGCAAAGTGCTTTTGAGGACCTATGTAGTGAAACTAGGAAAGCTTTCAAACGACTAAAAGAAATTATAAAAGTTAACAAAGCTCTTGAAAAGAAAGTTTCCCAAACGGAAGAAGAGTTGAAAGCTTTCAAAGTATCATTATTGGAAAGGTCAAGTGCAAGTCATGATAATAAAGATATAGGTGGTTGTGATAATTGTATCACTTTGTCAAAAGATATTAAGAATCTCAAGGACAAAGTGGAAAATTCATCAAAACCTAGAGTCTCTCATCAAGTTGATCCAAAACATGTTCAAAACACTTTGAAAATCAAAAATAGAAATTCTAAACATTTCAAAATGGATCAAAAGAAGAGTGACTCACATATTACTTATCACTATTGTTGTTGTGAAGGTCATACCATTGCAAAATGTAAAGCTAGGAAATTGTTGGTACCTAAGGGCGTATTGCAATGGATGCCGAAACTCAACAAAGCTTATTTACCTCACCAATTAGGACCCAATGAAAATTGGGTACCTCCTTCTTATGTCTAAATATTGTAGGAAAAGTGCCTTGATAATCTAGAAAAGAGATGGTTTCTAGATAGTGGATGTTCAAGGCACATGACGGGTGATGCCTCGCTTTTCATTTAGTTCAAAGCAAAGGAGAAAGGCTATGTCACCTATGGAGACAATAATAAGGGTACTATTCTTGGTGTAGGTACTATCGGTAATCCCTCTACTATAACCATATCTAATGTTATACTTGTGGATAACCTTAAGCACAACTTGTTGAGTGTTGCTAAACTTTGTGATAAAGGGTTTAAAGTAAATTTCAAACTAACCTTTTGCACAATCGAAAGTAACAAAGACAAGAATTTGATTCTTAAGGCTATTAGGCATGGGAATGTATACATGTTGGATCTAGATGATAATTGTCTAAATGGTGCTAAATGTCTCATAACAAAAAATGATGAATCTTGGTTATGGCATAAAAGAATGGCACATCTCAATTTTTATTTACTAAATAAGATCGTTTCTAAAGATTTTGTAATCGGTCTACCAAAAATACGTTTTTCAAAAGATCACTTATGTGACGCATGCCAAATGGGTAAACAAACTAAGGTTTCTTTCAAATCTAAAACGTTTATTTCAACTACTAAGCCTTTAGAGTTAATCCATATGGATCTTTTTGGACCCTCAAGGACTAAAAGCCTTGGTGGTAATTACTATGGACTTGTGATTGTAGACGATTACTCAAGATTTTGTTGGACGTTATTCTTATCTAGTAAAAGCGATACCTTATCCGCCTTTAAACAATTTGCTAAGATGATTCAAAATAAGCTAGACCTTAAGATCGTTTCTATTAGGAGTGATCATGGAGGCGAATTTGAAAATCATAAATTTGAAAAATTTTGCTCTAAACATGGCATTGAACACAATTTTTCGGCTCCACGTACACCACAACAAAATGGAGTAGTGGAGAGGAAAAATCGTACTCTAGAAGAGTTAGCTAGAACTATGTTAAGTGGTCTTCCTAAGTATTTTTGGGCCGATGCGATAAGCACCGCAAGTTATGTTCTAAATAGGGCGATCATTCGACCTATTTTGGACAAAACTCCCTATGAAATACTTAAAGGTAGAAAACCTAATCTTAGTCACTTGCGCTCTTTTGGATGCAAATGCTTTATTTTAAATAATTGAAAGGAGAATCTTGGCAAATTTGATTCAAAAGCGGATGAAGGAATTTTCTTAGGCTATTCATTATCTAGCAAGGCATATAGAGTATACAATAAAAGGTTACAAATTGTTGAGGAATCGGTTCATGTAAACTTTGATGAGACTTCTCCGGAAGAAAACGGGAAGGGTGATTCTATTGGTGTAGGTATCGACACAACGAATATATTAAAGGATGAAGAAGTTGTTGGGAGTGATCAACCCTCAACGGAAGTTTCTAAAGAAGAGGATGATAAACCATCACCATCAAATGAAGACAAAGATGATGGAGGATCCTCTTCATCAAAGAATCATCACAAGCAAAGATGAGCCGGTCTTGCAAAGGAATGGCGTAATCTAAAGAACCATCCCATTGACAAAGTTTTAGGTGATATCGCAAAGGGAGTATCTACTAGAACTCAAATAAGTAACTTTTGTTCTCATTATGCTTTTGTTTCACAAGTTGAACCTAAAAACTCAAAAACCACATTACTTGATGAACATTGGATTCTTGCTATGCAAGAAGAACTAAATCAATTTAAAAGGAATGATGTGTGGGATTTAGTACCACCATCTCCAAGTCATCAAGTGATTGGAACACGTTGGGTCTTTAGAAATAAACTTGATGAAAACGGTGTTATTGTTAGGAACAAGGCACGGTTGGTAACTCAAGGCTACAACCAATAGGAGGGCATTGATTATGAAGATGCCTATGCTCTGGTAGCTCGCCTTTAGGCTATTAGACTTTTATTAGCTTATGCATGCAATATGAATTTCAAGTTATACCAAATGGATGTTAAAAGTGACTTTCTAAATGGATACATAAATGAAGAAGTGTATGTCAAGCAACCACCCGGTTTTGAAAATCATGAACATCCGGACTATGTTTACAAATTAAAAAGAGCTTTATATGGCCTTAAACAAGCTCCTAGAGCTTGGTATGATAGACTTAGCAAGTTCTTAATTAACAACGGATATTCAAGGGGAAAGGTTGACACTACACTCTTCATTAAACGTAAAGGAAATGAAGTCTTAATGGTTCAAATTTATGTTGATGATATTATTTTTGGTTCCACTAACCCATCTCTTGTCAAGAATTTTTCTAGTCTTATGCAAGGTGAATTTGAGATGAGCATGATGGGTGAGCTAACCTACTTCTTGGGATTACAAATCAAGCCACTAGAAGAAGGAACTTTTATATATCAAACTAAATATTGTCTTGAGTTTCTTAAGAAGTTTGGGATGACGGATTGAAAACATATGGAAACTCCCATGGCTTCAACATGTGCTTTAAGCAAAGATGAAGAAGGTAAAGATGTGGAAATCACAAAATATAGAGGTATAATCGGATCCTTACTCTACCTAACGGCATCTAGGCCGGATATAATGTTTAGTGTTTGTATGTGTGCACGATATCAATCATGCCCCAAAGAATCACACCTAAAAGCCGTAAAAAGGATTTTAAAATACTTAAAAGGAACATCAAACTTTGGCTTATGATACTCTAAGGGGAATGATTGTTCTTTGATAGGTTACTCAGATTCCGACTTTGCCGGTTGCAAGTTGGATAGGAAAAGTACTAGTGGAACTTGTCATCTATTTTGTAATGGCTTGGTGAGTTGGCATAGCAAGAAACAAGTATCAGTTGCTTTGTCAACCGCCGAGGCGGAATATGTTGTGGCCGGAAGTTGTTGTTCCCAAATTCTTTGGCTAAAACAACAACTTCTCGACTATGATTTAAAACTACAACGTATTCCAATTTTATGTGACAACACTAGTGCCATAAACCTAACAAAGAAATCGTGTTTCTTTTTAATCTCTTCTTGAGGAACTGATCATCCTTAATCTCTTGTTAATAATAGACGAAATCGTGTTGACTATAATTGACTAGTTTTGCTAGCTTTGGTGGTGTGTAGAGAGGTTTTTGTGTTTCTTTTTGGAGGGTAGCCAGTCATCGCTTCGCGTGAACCTAGTGGAAGGAGCTATGACGTGTAAGCAGAAAATGTAACCTTGGGAATTTGTCATGTTGACCTAGGATCGTTGAGAAACTAGAGTTTGTGAACCTTTGTAGTAAAGTTAATTTTGGGTGGTGACTCATTGTGTGAGGTCTAGCTTTGTGTCTAGAGTTTGAACCAATGCGACTTTGTAGAGGGTTGTGGTAGGTGCACGGTTGTGCCAGTGTTGGTGTTAGTAATAACTTGTTGAGTTATTATTCTTACCTTAAGTTTCGAGGACGAAACTTCTTTTGGTGGGTAGTAATGTAAGACCCGTAGAATTTCAATGGCAAGAATTAAAATTGAGATATATTAAATGATATTCTTGTATTTGTTTTTTTTATCGGTTTTCTGTTTGATTGTCTGTTTTAACAACATTTTTCCTGAGATTGTGCCTGCGCGTAGTTTAATGTTTGGAAAATGAGCACAATGATATTATAAGCTTTAAATGAGTTTAGAAACATTTTTGTCGCGTCGAAATGTTGAAAATATTTTCTAGCGACTTTTGAGAAAACGGGCAAGATTTACCCGCTGTTTGAAAATTTTGCGGTTTCCGATTTCCGTCAAAATTTAAATGGAGACTTTATATATCAACTGTGATGTGAATTTAATCTCATTATATTTTTCCGAGCTAAGGAGCGAAAAATTTAATCGGAATAAAATTCATCCGAAATTTTGTGAATTATTTTAATTAAGTGGTTTTCAGTAGAATTTTATATTTCCGTAAAGTTTATCGGTCCGCGAAATATGACTTATTTAAGCGCGAACGCGGGGACTGGGCAAGTGGGAATATGATCATAAGAAATATCTAGATATTTATGTAGGAAATCTTGGTCGGTGACCAAGATTTGATCAATGGCTAGGATTGTCTCAAGAAACCTTTACTATGAATCCAATGGCTAGGCTTTAAAGGAGTTGTCTATAAGAAGCAAAGTCTTTAGACTTTTCCTTTCCTTTTCCTGGAAGTCCGTAGCTCCCTCACTCTCATCCTTTCGTTCCTCAAAATTTTTCTAAGTGTGGAAAACATGGGACTTGTGAGAAATCTAGAAGGATTTAGGAGAGAAGCTTGGAGTCAAAGTTGATCCTTGTGACTTGGAGGGGCTTATGAGCTAAATCTTTTGGTAAGAAAAAAATTATTCTCCCTCTTTTCCCTTAAGTGGTCGTGAGGCCTTGTTGTTGTTTAGATGAGATTTTATATTTTTTCCCTTGTTAGTATTAGTAGATCCATGCTAGTTAGTAATTATCCATGCTAATTAGAGATATATTTTATGTTTGAATGCTACAAGATCCATGAGAGTTAGTAGCTAGAGTTTTTGAGAAAAATTTAAATTGATCAAGAACATGAAAAATTGTTTGATGGTTGTGTAATTGAACTTGTTTTAAGACTTTTTAGAAGCTTGGGTTCATGATGTTTGGTTTAACTTTGAAAAGCCCTAAAATATTTTTGTATGATCATGAAGAAATTTTGGGAAAACTCTTGTAATTTAATTGTGCAATTTAATGAAATTTTGGGAGCTAGCTTGTTTTGTTTTCTTGGCCGTGGCACATCGTGTGTGTGATCATGGGATTTGCAAATTGTTAAGTCCTAAATTGGAAGGCAATGATCATGGTTTAAAGTGGATGATCATGGTTTTTAAAGGAATGGTTGTAGTGATTTCTATTTGAAAATAAAAAGCTTGTAACTGGTTATGCAAGTAACATTTTATTTTATGAAAATTTTGAAGAGTTTATGTTTTAATTTGAAATGGTTTTGGTGTAAGAGATAGATCACTTTTGAGTTGTTTTAGGGCAATTAGTAATGGTTTAAGTATTTTAACTATGTTTGATTTTTTGAAAACAATGTTTTTGAGGTGATTTCAATTCTGGCCGAAATTGAAAAGGGCATTTAGATCCTTTTAAAATTGTGTGTGACCTGGAAACTTAACTATTTGATCAGTCTTTTCGAGACGAAGAATTCGGCATATGGCTCGTCTCGATCGGATAAAATTTGAATGAGTTATGGTTGTTTCAAGTTTGTAACTGTTTTATCGCCATTTTGAAATTGAAGTATAGCAGTAGAAAAATATTAGAGATTATTTTTCTATGAAAAGAGGAAAAGTTTGTAAGTTGATTTGTTATTTGAAATGAAAATTCTTTTGTGGAGAATTGTGTTTTAAAAGGTTTAAGTTGCGTATGTTCATAAAAGCCTTTTGTTTTAGATCGGTTAAGAAAATGAATAGTTAAATTTGTTTGGTTTTGAAAAAGAAGTGTGCAAGTTATTTGAAAAAAAGTATTCTTGCTTTATGAAAAGCTTTAAAATAGTTGGAATTTACTTGGCGACCTTTTTGATAAAACAATTCTTCGAAGTGTTAATGTATTCAAAATTTGTTTTCAAAGTGACTTGAACCTAGATAGTTGTGAGAGAAGAACCATAGGTCTTGAATCCATTAGTAGCCGAACTAGGGCTTAATTGAGTGACCAATTAAAATTGTGTATTAACTAAGATAAGTTATATGTTTTAAAAAGGTTAAGAGGATTAGCCGAATTGAGGATTTTGTCGAGAGAGACGGATATTACTCGCGTAGAGTAAGTTGTGCGTGTTGGAAAGCTTTCCGAGGTAAGGGCATCTTGTATTTCGTACTAAATTTCGTTGATAGCATGTTGTATGCTTGTTGATGTGGTGTTTGTGAGTGCTTGTTATGTTGTCTTACATATGATTTGGTTAAATATATGTGTTGACATGTTGTTATGAGATTATATATTATGAGAATATGTAAGTTGTTTGCATTAGTATATGTAACGTATGCTCATGCACTCATAGTTGGTATTTGATCTAAGTGATTGTACAAGGTGATATCCCGCCTTTAATTGAGCCGGTATTTGATCTAAGTGATTGTACCCGCCGTTAATTGAGTCGGTATTTGATCTAGGTGATTGTACTTGGGGTATTCCACCAAATTGAGTCGGTACTTGATCTAGGTGATCGTACCCGGTGTTATCCCACCGTTAAATTCTGGAGTTCATGCATATGACGATCAGTGATTGGTGTCACAGTGATGGCCAATGATTGGCTTCACCATTCATTAGAGGTTGCATTAGGCTATGTGCGCATTTTACATATTATGCTTGGTGTTGAGGAAATGTTAAATGTTACTCGCTTTCTGTTTTGGTATTTGTTATTTGTATACTTGTTTCCAGTTGGTGACTCTTACTTTTGCATGTAAATATTGCGGGCTCCTCCCACCCGTAGACGATGGAGTGTTGCCCGAGGTCGTCGGTCGTGGGGACGGCGAAGATTTCGTAGAGTATCACGGAGAGTATATGGGTGGCTTTGTTAGGCTACACTTTTTTATTAGACTTGGTGCCTAGTATCTTTTTGATGATTGTATGTCTTATACTTTAATACTCAGACTATTAGTGCCTTTTGGTCGTGCGATACATTTCGTTCATAACTCTCGTCTTTTGGTTTATGAACTCAGTGTATCCCTTGGTTTGTAATTAACTCTTTTTCCCACTCTTATTCACAAAAAAACTCTTAATTTTTTTTTCTTCACTCACAAACCCTATCTTTCAAATTCACTATGCAGAAACCCTTCATCCTTCTCTTCCACTTGAATCTGCCGGCGGTGGTTTTGCAGACACTGCCTCCCCTCCGTCTTTAACCCTCACACGTCATGACGGAACCCCTCAGTTCTTCTTTTATCAACTCACTCGTCGGTCATGTAAATTTCCCACCAGCGCGTCCTCTGTCTCAACCTACTCGCTTGTTGTTGATGGATCTTCCAAATCTTGAGCTTTCTGTGAAATCTCCTTATCTTAGGTAATGATTTTATTATTCATCGCCCCTTTCGATTTCATGAATTTTTGTTGTCTAGTGACAGGAACCAATTTTTCATTTTTTTTTTCTTTCATTTGGTGAAGAATACGTGAGGAATTGATAGATTAGAGTTTGATTATGATCTAATTTGGGACCCTTTTTGTGTAGTGTTTTATTTACCAAATATTGGATGCACTAATAAGTAGCGTTTTCCTAGCTTTGATTTGTGAAAATTTCACGTTGATTGGATGGAATTAAGATTTGGTTCTTAACTTTATTTAAGTATTAGTCTTTGGGTGTGTTCTGTCTTTTGGTTGAGTTTGGTAATGTTAAATTTATGTTGTTCTTCTATTTCCCTTATTGGTTGATGTTTTTTGATTTACTTCGTTATTTGTTTTAAGTATAGTGTTGATTTGAATGTGGAAAAGTTGGTTGATTTAAATTGGGAACTTATTCTTAATTGAGAAGATGAAGTGGATGACTACTCAGGCTTGATTCCAGCCACCACTAGAACAACACAGATGAATGGAGACTAGGTTTGTGATACCCCTGCATGATCTCTCACTGTTTCGTCGAACCGTCAGATTCTATTGACCTGCCCTTTCTGGTGAGACTCTATCGACACTCCTTAATCCTTATTCCTATTGTGCAAGTCATTTGGTTTTGTGCTATCTCTATGGTCTCTCTCTAATTTAAAATTTTTCATTGTGAAAACTAGCAAACAAGCAAGCCTCATTGTCTTCATTGAAAAAATGAGCTTTCTTCCTTGGTCTCTCATTGTGATATGGTCTAATTTAGTTATGCCTTGTACTCTTAAGAATAAAGTGTCATTTTATTAATGTCTCATGGTCAGATTTTCTGAACTATGTATTAAGAAATAAGATCCATGATGTTAATCTATTAATGATTAAAACCTTCCTTTTGGCTTGTGAACTAACACCTTTCTTTTGTAAGATATACTTAGTTAGTATCACAAAGTTATTATTGTTATTCTCATGTTGATGGAGATAGTTTTTACTTATATAAATTTTTTTTTGCCCTGTGTTCTATTTCCTTGACTTTTAATCTTTAATAATGTTAATCTCTATTACTTACATTATCCTTTGAAATTAAAAGGTGGGGTTTCTCTTTTTTAAATGTTTGTCGCTCCACCCATTTATTGTGAAAATTTTGGATATGGTTTTCTTTGCCTTGTTGCAATTTTTCTTTTCACCCTTTACATGTGAATAATCTCTAAACACAAGAAAGGTTTATTGATGTATTATTGTACTAGGTTTGTCACACTTCTGCATTTGACAAATACATTATGTGGTTCACCTTATAACATGGCTCTAGAGATAATTCAGAGTCATAACCCATAAGTATGATGCCAATGTAACAAATGATAAAACTAGGAACAACTTTATTTACTAATATCAGTTATTCCTATTTTATTTACTATGTGGTTCACCTTATAACATATGTTTTAAGTGACAGATTACAACTTTTGTGTTATTGAACAATAGACTTCATTCTCTTGGTAACATGACTTGTGATATGAAGGTAGTGTGTAGTGTGATTTATTATTTCTCTTTGTTGCTTGTAGTGTGTTTTAGTATTTCTCAAGAGATGGATGTATCTCATACTACAACAGCCACAACTTGTGATACGAAGGTATTTTATTACTAATTAAATTTAAATTTTAATATAATAATAAATTGAAGTGGACGGTTTTAATGTGATATATTAGTGATGTATATGTAACCAAAGATTAAAGGTTCATTTCTTCTAGCTTATCAAGAAACTATATGGATTGGCTTTGTAATAAAAATCCAGTAAAATTGGTAGATATTTACATTATTGGGTAAGTATTTGTTTCTCAATCCATGTTTCACATTTTCATAATTACAAGTTTTCAGCGACTGCAAATATGTTCCACATTGCTAAGGACAGAAAAGCTACATAAGTTTAGACTAGTAGCTTAATGATATAAATGTTGCCTTTGATATAATTGGGTGTTTTATTTTTTTACTGGTTTTTTTTTCCTTATTTTATGGTTTGTTGTGATTTTAGGTTGGTGTTTCAGCTCTATTTTTGTGGCTTCAAGGATTCCAGTTCTGGTGTTTGGAGTAGGTATGCTTGCATTTTATTTTGGTCCTGATTCAGAATTTCATAAGTTCAGGCTACTTTTTTAGTCTTCGATTGATGTTTAATCATGGTGCAATTATGTTTTTGTTTTCTAGCAATAGTCTAGAGTTTTTGCAGTGTTTGTTTTACTGGCAATGTAGTTTACATGAGAATTTAGTTATTGTTTTATTGATTATTTCAATCTAATGTTAATAATGTTGGAACAAAGTGGGTCTGACACAAGTCTCCTAGTTTTTTAGAAGTTTTGATGATAACAAGGTATTAAAATTGCAATTGGTATTACTAATGATTGTTCTAAGTGTGCAGGATTAAGCATTAAAAAATATGTTAAGATGCACCAAGAACAAGTGCAGAGAAGCCCAGCTAAGAAGCTCAGCTAAGAAGCTCTGAAAGCGCAACGCTGTTCATCAGAAGCTTAAAATTCAAGTGCTGAAGTTGGTGGTTCTGAGGTTCAAAAAGCAAGGCTCTGAGAAGCTCATGTGCTGAAGACCTTCAGAAGCAACAATAACAGACTCTGAAACAAATGGAATTTTACGTCACTCAAGAACTGACATGATCAGTGCCCACGATTGAAGAACGATCTATTTCAAGGCTCTGTCATATCCACAGGAAGGAATATTCGTTTGTACAACGTTAACTTTATCCATAAGTGGAGCGTATTGAGGATTGTACTATCGTACTATTATTACTCAAAATGGTTGAGTGATAATTCAAATAGCAAGGTAGTGGAATTGGATTTCTTTACCAAAGATGGAAGCTTACAGCTATCGCTATAGTACGATTATTCCAGCTGGCACCTTATCTCTGCAAACGGCTAATCAATTCTCCAAGTATAAATAGAAGATTTCACTTGAAGAACTGACTACTGTTCCATTACGCTAAGAAGGCTCTGAAAATATTCTGACATCATTTGTTCAATCTGTCATTCAAAGTCTTTTAGCATTTGCGTTGTATTTTGTAAACACCTCTGATAGTATATCAAGTGTTCCCTAAACATTCATTCTTATTCTTAAGTTTGTTTGAGAAGTCTCTTGTTTATTGTAACTTGAGCACCTGAGAAGTCTCTTGCTAGTGTGCTTGAGCAACTGTGTAATCTTGTGAGATTATAGTGAAAAGCTCTTGATAAGAATCAAGGGGACTGGACGTACTCTCAATTTGTGAGAGGAACCAGGATAAATCTTTGTCTCTCGTTCTTTCTTTTCAGCACCTACTTTACTTATTGATATATTCTGCTGCATTCTAAGTTAAAACAAGAAAAAGTTTTAAGTTCCTAAAACACAATTCAACCCCCCCCTTCTTGTGTTTTTCCACCTTCAAATAATACACTATACTCTAGATTTTAACGATTAATTTCAAGAACCTCAAATACAAGAAGAACCAAAAAAAAATCAGTTGATGTTTATTTATGTCATTGTGAAAACATAATCTAGTTATGATTTTCTTTTGGCAAAGTTATTCAATTTACTTGATGGTGGTTGGTTAGTCTCTTTCCCTTTTGCTTTGTCACATTAATATGATTTTGTACTTTTAGTCTTTTATTAGGTAGAAAACAAGGCAAGAGGTACAGTTTAGGGGATAATTTGTTTTCTCTAAAAAACTTGGTTAGCGTCGGCTGAGCGGAGGCTAACTTGTTTGTTGACTTTTCTTATGTTGACTTTAGAGTCAGCCACTCCGAGGCTACCATATTTTGTTGACTTTTTTATTGTTGCCTACTTTAGCATCGGCTGATATTAGAATCAGCTCTAGAATCGGCTTCGCCAACTCTAATTTAGAGTCGGATGGTCATTAGCCAACGCTAGAAATTAGCTTCGAGCATTTTAGCCTGGGCCCTGAATCCGACGCTAAAAGCTTGTTAGCGTCGATTTTTAGGCCATTAGAGTGGGTTTTCGGCCGACGCTAAAACTTGTTTTTCTAGTAGTGGGTGAATCTGCAAACAATCTCGCAGCACCTAGATTAATAGCATACAACGGCATTATGAAAGTGCCTACAAATATGACAACATAAAAGTAACCGGAATGTTCATACTCCCGGAGTTGTAGTATTGACGTCCAAGTCTTCATCAGATCTGTAATAAGTTGATGTAAATATGCCAAGTTGAATCAACGAACCCCGAACAAAGAAGAAAATCAACAAACGTCGCACAAAACGGCGAACAAACACAACGCCGCACAAGGCGGCAAACAAACACAACGCCGCACTAAGATGGCGAAAACTCAAAAATCAAAAACCAAACTTTTGTAGATAACTACTTATTTAAACAAAATAAAAGAAAACAAAGGTGTTGAGGGGTGATTTCAGACCAAAAATGGTCAAAAACCACCCCCAGCAATGGAAGGATGAAAAGAGAGAAAAGTTGAGAGAAGAGTGTGGTGAAAAAATTTTCACTCTTTGAAAATATTATAATAACTAAATATCATTCATTAAAATTCTCAAAAAAAAAATATTTTTTATTATTGTTTTTGAATTTTTGTTATTCATAATAGTGAATATTGAATTTTCTTATGAAAAAATATAAAAAAAATTAGTATAATGTTCATAAAAATTGAAATTGTGATTTTTCTTATGAAATTATGTTCTATAAAATAAATAGTCAATACATAATTTTTTAATTTATCATTTTGAAACCTAAGTGTACCGGTACAATAGAATTTACCTATTGTACGGTAGAAGTTTCCTTGCAATAATATACTTTTCTTTTAACTAAAAAAGCAGTGCATAATAGGCCAATAGTGTTTTATCAACAAAAAAAAATAGGCCAATAGTGTGTACAAAAAAAAAGTGTGGCAATATTATTTAATGGACAAGTAAATGAATAATAATTGTAACAATTTGATAAGTAAAAGAAAAAATGTATTGGACAAGAGTTGAACAGGACCTTTGTGTAACAAAACCATCACTTTACCAACAAGCCACGCGCAAACTTATGTTAATGAACACCGATATAATGGTAAATATATATAACATCCATAACTAAAAATATGTATATATGCCTATAAAAAAAATTGAGCTAAAGATAAGACTATGACCCTACCCTGCCCAAGGGTAGCTCCGCTCCTGCATAATATGCGCTTAGGATTAAACTATTATTATGAAAAAATATGGGTGATATGTAGTTGCGGTTGGTTGAGTCACACAGAATGAACGTAGTGGAAGTTGAGTAACTTAGAAAGCATGAGTTGTTTTTTCTATAGAGCAACACTTGTTTCAAGTAATATCAAAACTGAAAACAAAAATAGATTAAAATTGACTCTCCATGAACCTTAAGAAAAATAATTCAAAGCTCGTTAAAATGATTTTTTGAAACTAAAGTGTACTCTTATAAAATTTGTTTTACAAAATATTTGAAGAGAGAAAAAGTTTAACTAACATAATTCAACTCCATGTCTCGTTTTCTTTAGCTTCATAAATATCAGCACACTTAGTTTCAAATATAGCAGTAAACATAATGTTTATTATTCATATGAAAAATGAATATGTGCATACATTAGGATTAGCACTGTACAGGTTTATAAACCTAATACAAAACAATATAAATAGCAACCTAATTAATGTAAATAAAATGGACAGCTGTGCTAACTAATGTGATAAACTCTACAGCTGTATTCACTACTTAATAGTAATAAAATAAAATATTATTTACATCAATAGCTCCCCTCAAGTTGGACTATGGATAGAACATAGACCCAACTTGGATACAAAGGAAGAAAAAACAAGGTGATTGAGTGGCTTAGTGAAGACATCAGCAAGTTGTGAAGTGCTTGGTACATGAAGTAAGTATATGAGCTTTGATTGAATTTTCTCACGAATCACATGGCAATCAAGTTCAATGTGTTTGCTCCTTTCATGAAAAGTAGGATTGTGAGCTAGATAAATAGCGGACCTGCTATCACAATACATAGAAGCTGGATTTGAAAAGATTATCTTGAAGTCTTGAAAAATGTATTGTAACCATTGAATTTCACAAGTTAAGGAGGCTAAAGCTCTATATTCGGCCTCTGTTGAAGATCTAGAAACAATATTTTGCTTCTTAGACTTCCAAGAAATTAAAGAAGAGCCAAGTAACACACAAAATCATGTTATAGATTTTCTAGTTTCAAGGCACCTTGCCCAATCAGAATCAGCAAAAGCACTAATCTTCAAAGAACTAGAAGTAGGTAAAAAAAATCCCTTTGGCCGGATCAGATTTGAGATATTTTAGAATGTGCATGGCTGCATTATAGTGAGGAACCAAAGGTTTAGAAACAAATTGACTCAGATGCTGGACAGAAAAATTAATGTACGGTCGAGTATGTGTCAAATAAAGAGAGGTGCTGGGAGAGAGAGAGAGAGAGAGAGAAAGACACATAATTTATCCTGGTTCCCCTCACCAATTGAGAGTACGTCCAGTCCCCTTGTTGCTAACAAAATCTTTTCACTATAATCTTCACAAGATTACAATTTGCTCAAGCACACTTGCAAGATACTTCTCAGGTGCTCAAGTTTCACTAAACAAGAGACTTCACAAACAAACTTAAAATCTAAGAATGATTGTTAATGGACACTTGATATACTATCAGAGGTGTTTACAAAATACAACACAAATTGCTTTAAGACTTGAATAACAGATTTGAACAAATAACGTCAGAATGTTTCAGAGCCTTAAACGCAGTAATGGAACAGTAGTCATTTCTTCCATTTTTTTTCAGAGCTTGTAGTGCAGCATCTTGAGGTCATGAGCTTCTGAGTCCTTCAGAGCCTTGTTTCTGTCCTCAGAGTCACTTTCTTCAGACCTTGAATTCTGAGCTTCTGATGAACAGTGATAGGCTTTCAGAGCATGTTTGCCTGGCATCTCTGCTATTATTCATAGTGCTTCTGAATGAATTCTGCACACTAGAATAACCGATAGTAATACCAATTGCAATTTTAATACTTTGTTATCTTCAAAACCAACTAAAATCTTAGAGGTTTATGTCAGACCCACTTTGTTCCAACAATCTCCCCTTTTTTGATGATGACAAACTAAAGCATTAAAATTCAATTGTTGTTGATTTAATTTAATTATGTTGACTTCAGGTTTCAAAGGTTTGCAATCTCCCCTGAGTTTGATAATCCATAGGGTTAGGATTGTAAGCTCCTCTTGAGTCGTATCCATAATTAATTAAAATAGTTTAAGAGTTAATTTATTAACTTAAAAAATTTTTCATATTTGACTCTCAGAGGCACAGTTTTGTAAGCTATGCTTCATAGGGTCTGATAATACTCAGAGGAGGTTTGCAATCTTCTCTTATATTATCTATGAAAATTAATTTTAGGTTCTTAAATTTTCTCCCCTTTCAATAAAGTTCAAAGTGAGAATGAATCAGTAGGGATAGAAATTGATTCAGATGTATAAACATAACAGTTTCAGGTCTTTTACGCAGAATTAGAATCAATCAACATTAATTTTAACGCTATCCTTACTCCCCCTTTTTCCATCAGTCAAAAAGCACAGAAAACAAGGCAGTCAAGCGTGCAAGAAAACAAGACAGGCAAGTCAAAAAGTGGTTACAACTATATTCATTAAATGAACTATGTTGATTCCCAGGTAGATAAGAAAGCTTGAGAGCACTATAAAAAGGGATGATTCTTCTCATTTTATTCATACAGAATAATCAAAGAGCATCAAGAGAAACACACAATGGAAAAGCAAGCTACGAAGGATGCTTCAGGATCAAAAGAAGTGATCAAGAAGGAAGCAGAGCCTTGGCGCTGTGAAAGAAACAGGCATCTCTATGAAAGAAACAAGCGAGAGGTGGTTCTGACAGAATCTGAGCTTGAAGAAATGGGCTATGACCTGGAAGAGTTCTTATGGACATATGATGATGACAAGCCTTACGAAGAGTATCAAGTTGAAGCTCAACAAGCCCTACGTGACTTACTTTCTTATGTGAGTGAGAAGCATAAGAAGAATAAGTCAGAGGCTGCTGACGTTGAGTCTAAGTAGGATCTCACTATCATATGTAATAAAGAACTTTTCAATAATATTAATAAAGATTAAGCATGTTTGTTGTATATTCTTCCTTCCTAACGTCAGAAAACCAGTTACCAGACACACCTCATTCGGTTTTGTTGCCCCGCTGTTAAACAGACGATAATACTAAGAAGCTATTTCATGAGTAAACAGGAGTACCGATGTGGGGGACTCTTAGTTTTTTTAAAAGCCTAGAATATTAGTTTAAAAAATGAGATGCTCTGCAACACCTCACACTAGAGCCAGTAACCCCAAGAGTACCAGACATTATTAGAGAATATGGTGAAGCGAAATTTTGAAAAACAAAATAAAATAAGCACACAGACACAAACACACAAATATGGATAAAAACAAACTTTTAATCATAACAAAAAAGATTATCCAAAAGATTACAAAAAGAAATGAAAAACAACAAGTGCATAAACATAAGGCTAAGGGTTCTTAATCTCAGAAATAGCAGACAGTAGTAGCTGCATCATATCATCCATCTTCTTATGAACAGTTTCAACAGAAGCATTCATGCAGCCCTCATATCAGCCCTTAGCTCAACCATTTCTTGTTGCATTTCCTCAGACAGCTCAGCTTTGATGTTGTCCAGAGTTGCTTGAACTGTTGGTGGTATAGGTGATGATGTAGAAGGAATATTTGTATTCATTGGAGAACTAGGAGTAGTATCTACAATAACATATTTACCCATATCAGAAGCTTGTTCAATATCAACCTGATCATGCATAGTGGTATTCTCTCCCTGTTGAGAATCCACATTTGCAAGCTTCTGAGCTTCAGCTTCAGCAGCTATCCTAGCCTGCTCTACTTCAGCAGCTATCCGAGTCTGCTCTACTTCAGCAGCTATCCGAGCCTGTTCAGTAGTTAAAACCATATTTTCATAAGTAGCTTCTTCCTTGGTCAACCTGTTAGCTGCTTCACATGCAATCCTTGAGATCCTCTTATATTCAGCATCTAGTGCTTCTAATCTTTGAAGTTCCTCTTCATGATTGTAGAAGGTGAGACGAGGAGCACACGATCTTTCATCTATACCCATCAGTTCCCTCACAGCAGTCATACCTCTATCTTGAATTTTAGACTTCAAGTGATTACCCAGAATCCTTAAAGATTGGCTGAACAAGTATTCCATTTCTCTTATCTCAACATCTATATCAGATGGAAATACCAAAACCTCTTCATCCATTGTCTTAAATCTCTCGAGTCTAAGACTGATAGCAGAACCTAAGAGCTCAGCATTGGGTTTAGATATGGGATTGAAGAAAGGTTTAGTTGGGTCAAAAGGAATAGTTTGTTCAGGTTTCTTTCTTTTTGGAGGAATGATTTTGATTTTGCTAAGGTCAGGGGGTAGTTCAGGTTCATCATCTATGTTGATTTGCTTCTTAAGATAGTCTTCAAGAATGGGTAGAGCAAAGTCAACTGGTAGAATTAGTTCTTATATAGTTAAAGGTTTATAAGATGGACCACAGATGGGTTCTGATTGTGGTGTTTGTGGTTCAGGTGTGGAAGGTTCAGGTTGTGGTGTGGAGGGTTGTTGTTCATGAAGGTGTGAAAAACACAAGAAGAGGGGGGGTTGAATTGTGTTTAGGGTAGTTTAAAAAATTCTTCTAAGTGAAAACACTTGTCAGAGGTTTGCAGTGGATCAAAAACTAAACACAACAAAACTAGCTTCTGAAGGAGTAAAGAGAAAGAGAGAAAGAGAGAGACAAAGAGTTTTATACTGGTTCCTCTCACAAAACGAGAGTACGTCCAGTCCTTTTGCACTACCAAGAGAGTTCACTATAATCACACAAGATTACAAATGCTCAAGCACAAAAGCAAGAGACTTCCAAATGCTCAAGTACACAGACAAGAGACTTCTTATTGCTCAAGCACGCAGGCAAGAGACTTCCAAAACTAAAGATAAGATGAACAGAGTCTGAACTATTGATATGAAAATCAAAGTTCAGTATCAAATAAATACAACTTATAAAACAAGACTTAACTTAGAATCTAAACAAAGAATTCTAAGGTTCAACTAATGAATTAACAGAAGCTGAAGCTGGAGTCTTGGATTTGAAATATGAGTTCAAGTTGTATTTGAAGTTTTGTTCTTTAGGACGTTTTTGCAGAGTAACAGCGCTTTCAAATTGTTCAAAGTGTTGTGTCCTAAAACTTCAAATCTGCTCCTATTTATAGACGAAGGTGGAGCGTATAAGATTTGAATTGATGCCGTGAGATTGTGCCAGCTGGTTCTTGTACGAGATATATCCATATCAGGTAGTCTTCAAATACGATCAATCTTGGGGAGAACGTTGTTGCCAAATTTGGTAAAGAGTTCGTACAATAGTACCAACGTCATTATCCTGAGGATAAGATTGATTGCCATCTTTAGAATGTCAGAACATGATCATATGCCAATCATTGTTGCAGAGAATGTTCTTCTGACAAAACGGCTCTCACTGCTCTTATCAGAGTCTGATGTCTTCAACCTCAGATTTTGATATGTAGTCTCTGAAGAGTAGCTTCTGACGCTTGTATATGATGCATCTTCTGATGTCTTCAAGTCTTGGTCAAAATCTGCTTGTCATTCAGAGCTTCAAGGGTGCTTTAGATATATATAAAAATTAACTTTTATACCTGCACACTTGTATTGAATAATCAGTATACCCTATTGTATATTAATACTTTTGTTATCTTCAAAACTTAAATGAGTCATGTCATAACCTCTTTTGTTCCAACAGTTCAGCTGTATTGTGAGTTGTTTCATCAGTGGTGTGGATAGGTGAATGATGAGGTGATTGTTCTAATGGTTTGGGTGAAACATTGTGATGTTCAGAATGAGTCATAACTTCATCGTGAAGTGGTGTAAAAGTGGGTGGATTTTCTTGTTCAATGTCATCAAGAGTGGGAGGTGGTGTTTGAATTGGTGGTTCTTGAACTGGTGGACCTAAAGGTAGATCAGAGGTAGTATTTACAAATTGAAGGTGATTTGGTGAATTTGTGTTGGAGTGAGTAAAGGCATCACCAGATAGGTGTGTGGAGAGATGTTCAAGGATTGAAGGTGAATTTCTTGCTGTGTTGGTGGGTTAGTCAAGTACTGAAGTGTCAATAACAATGATTTCCTCTTCTTGTGAATTATTTTTGGTTTTCTTGAGGGTCTTTTTCACAGGGATCTTTTTCTTGGATTTCTCCTTCTGAATTTTATCAAGTTTTATAAGCAGCTCTGAAGAGTCAGTGCTGGTATCAGAAAGAGTCCCTTTTGATGAGGATGATGATGATGATGATGAGGGTTGTGGAGTGGTTAGGATTACACTAAGAGGCTTTGTATAATCTATAGTGGGTGATTGGTTAAGAGGTTGAGCTTCAGATATGCTATCAGCATTAGGCTTAGAGATATTACCTGTTGAAGTGCCAGCAGCTTTCTTTTTAGAGACCACAGTCTTTTTCCTTTTAGGAGCTCTGACAGGTTGATCCTCTTCAGCATCTGCAGGCCTCTAATACCTCTTCTTAGATCACCTCTCCTTTTGAACAGCCTTCCTTTGAACAATTTTAGCCACTTGCTCCTCAGTGACTTTTTCACCCTCTTCAGTAGCCAATATTTCAACACCACTATCCACTTGTTCTCTACCATCAGCATTATCATCCTTATCTTCAAGTTGTTCTTGTGAACCCTCCTCAGCTATTTCTTGTTCCACTAGTTGAGGTTTCCTTCTTCACCTAGTAATCTCCTTAGGTCCTTTGAAAATAACCCAGTTTGGTACACCAACTACCATGCTTCTGGGCACACTTACTCCAGTATCTCTTCTCACAAACTCCAAAAAGTTCTTAATGACATCATCGTTGTCATGTTCTGATATGGTTGGAAAACCATCACACCAGAAGTAGTTTTCATAAACAGTCTCCAGAGGACTTTTGGATATCTTCAGATCTTCTTTCTTTATCAGCTTCATGTTCACCATGACAGTAGCATCATACTTGGCAGTTTGAAAGACTCTTAGTTTCTCCTTAGAGCTCAAAATGTCAGTCAACTTCATCTTACGAATGATTTCAGAGATCAACCTTGGGTGATGAATCACAGAAGGTGATTTGGTTCTGCTCTTGGAGATTGTAAAGCAGAGGTGGTCAAACAGAAGCTCTGCCAGATTGATCTTGACCTTCTTGTACAAGAACCAGATGAAGTGCTTGTGTGGTATTGAGATTGTATCAAATCCTCCTTCTCTTGTGATGATAGAGACAAGAAACACTTTGAAGGAAAAGTTGAAACTTTGCTTCATGAATTTTTCCCTACCAAAATCAGCCTTTGAAATCTCAGGAAGGAATAAATCCTTCTTAATAGCTTCCAGATGCTTACTCTTTTCAGCATAATTATCCACGTTCTCCCCTTCATTATCCAGACCTAAAACTTTTGCTATATGTTCTTGAGTAATCAGAACATTTATTCCCATGATATTAGACCTAATCTCTTTTCTTTTAAAAGGTCTTAAACCCAGTTGACTTCTTGTTTTACCTCTCAAAGAACTATCCTTTTCAACCATCTTTCTAACTTCTTCATCAGCGTAAAACTTATCAAAGATAGTAGCTTTTTGCCATAAATACTTCACTATATCGTAGTAGACGAACCCGTTCAGCATCTCCAAGTAATTCTTCCATTGTTGATCATAGAACAAACTTTGAATATCAACCCCGTTTAGTTTCAAACTCTCAAAATCAACAAACTTTTCTGTAACAAACTCAAATGTTTCCAGACCAGCATCGGTTGTATTATCTTTAAAGACGAGACTTGCTTGAGAAGAGACATAAATCACCGGTGGTAGAACAGGGTTGAAAGGGCGTTGAACGATGTCGCGAGATGGTTCAGCAGTCATGATCACAGACGATTAAGAAGCAGGGAGATTTGGGAATATCTGAGGTTTAGGGTTGTGTAGGAAGTGATTATGTGAAAAAGTTGTGCTTTGTGAGTGAAGTGACAATTTATATCAAATAGAATAAACTCTCAGAAAATAAGCACAAAGGAGGGAGCGCGAACAGTTTAAAATTAATTTTAAATTGTATAACTGCATTTTCATCATTAACTGTCCTTTACCCATCAGTATCTAGACACGTGTAAGAGAGACTTAATCACAGCTGACACGTGTACAGACAACAGTTGTACACTAACTAGTACTAAACATTTCATATTCGTCTAGTTCAGAGCCAAACTCATTAATATCTGACACCTCATCAGAACCTGTTACCCTTCAGAACCCATATTATTCAAAGCTTCCCAAAAGAGACTATGAATTATTGGAGGTTCTGAAAGAGCTTCAAATCCGAATTCTATTTTGCATCTCAGAGCTAGTTTTCTTCAGAGATAAAATACATGTTCAAATTCTTTTTAATAAAGTCAAATCTTTCAATAGCTAAAGGCTTAGTAAATATATCAGCCCATTAATGTTCAGTATCAATGAATTGAATATCTATGGTGCCTTTTTGAACATGATCTCTGAAATTCCGGTAACAAGTTACAGATGTGCAGCGTGATGTGGTGCACGTTAGGGTTTAGATATACGATGTGTTGCCTAATGTGCCAACATCATAAACATACGATAACTTGATGAACAAGGAAAATAAAGTGCAGAAGATAAAGAACACAATGAGTTTGTTGCTCCACCACAAGGAATTATACAATCTTGTTCCCACAAGAACCTTGCTATACCACAAGGATTTTGACAAACTCAATGGAGGAGATAAGCTCCTAAACTAAAGAACCAACTCGTGCTTCAAAGCTTTGAGTGATTCAAAGTTCGATTCTTGTTACACACTAGAACCAAGAAAAGAACAACTTTATTCTTAAAAGCTTAAGAGCTAAATACAACCCTAATTCAAGTTTCAAACGAAACAAGAACACCTAGGGACAAAGACTTGAAATCCTAAATACTAGATTTATGAATATTGATTTCAGTGAGTAAAACAAGTCTTCAGCACTCCTTTATATAGAGAATGAGATCTGGTAGCTGTTTGTTGTATTTAAAAAAACAAACTTGATCTTTTAATAAAAGATATGTTTTGTTTTAAATCTTTTTTAATCTTTTTCAATCTTCTAGTAACAAACCCGCTTTTAAATCTTTTCTGAATCTTCTTCAATCATTCAACTCGTTCCTTGGCGCGCAAGCTAGCGTGGATAAGTTTAAATCTTTTTCAAAGATCACACGCAAATATATGAGAGCGCGTTTATAGGGTATTCAGTTCAGGTACCACATGTGTGCACATCAGTCACCACATCTGGACCAAAGGCTTATTTTAACAAATGAAGCCAACCCTAAAATAAACTCAACCTTGCAGGTTGAAAACACTAACAATCTCTTATAAAGTGATGCTTTATTTCAATGTGTTTAGCTCTGGAATGCAAAATTGGGTTCTTAGATAAATGAATAGCAGCAGTATTATCAGAATACAATGGAATACTGCTTTCAGCTATGTTATAGTCCTCTAATTGATATTTCATCCAGAGGAGTTGGGTGCAACATTTAGCAGTTGAGATGCATTCTGCTTCTGTTGTAGACAAAGCAATGGTTGCTTGTCTTTTGCTGGCCCAGGATATGAGATTCTCACCAATAAATTGGCAATTTCCACTAGTGGACTTTCTCTCAATCTTGTCCCCAGCATAATCAGCATCACAGAATCCAACTAGCTTACTATCTAGGGATTTTTTATGAACGAGCCCTAGATTAGTTGTTCCTTTCAGATACCTAAAGATTCTCTTAACTGCTGTTAAATGAGATTCTCTAGGGTCTGATTGAAATCTTGCACACAAACACACACAGTACAAAATATCAGGCCTAGATGATGTTAGATAAAGCAAAGAACCAATCATACCTCTGTACAGCTTTTGGTCTACTTTGGTGCCAATCTCTTCCTTGCTCAAGCTGCTTGTGGGATGCATGGGTGTGGTCATTGTCTTACAGTCTTCAAGGTTGAACTTCTTCAGAAGCTCTTTTGAATATTTGCTTTGATGAATGTAAGTGCCATCTTTTCCTTGATTAATTTGAATTCCAAGGAAGAACTTCAGTTCACCCATCATGCTCATCTCAAATTCATCCTGCATCAGCTTGGAAAAATTCTTGCCCAAGGAGGCGTTAGTAGAACCAAATATTATATCATCAACATATATTTGAATAATTAAGATATCTTTCTTAGTTGTCTTTCTGAAGAGTGTATTGTCAATCTAACCTTTTTGAAAACCATTTTCCAATAAGAAATTACTCAGTCTGTCACACCAAGCTCTAGGAGCTTGTTTGAGACCATAGAGTGATTTCTTTAATCCTCAAAACCTGGAGGTTGTTTGACATATACTTCTTCAAAAATAACACCATTTAGAAAGGCACTCTTAACATCCATTTGGTATAATGTAATTCCATTATTAACAGCATATGATAGAAGTAACCTGATTGCTTCCAGTCTTGCTACTGGAGCAAATGTTTCTGTGAAGTCAATGTCTTCTTGCTGACTATAGCCTTGTGCTACAAGTCTAGCTTTGTTTCTTACCGCTTCACCTTGTTCATTCAGTTTGTTTCTAAATACCCACTTGGTTCCAATGATGTTCTTATGTGTTGGTCTTGGCACTAAGTCCCATATATCATTTCTTTGAAACTGATTGAGCTCATCTTGCATTGCAACTATCCATCCATCATCAGTTAAGGCTTCATCAACGTTCTTGGGTTCTATCATAGATATTAGTCCTAATAAAGAATCACTTTGTTGAAAAGTTGATCTTGTCTTTCTTGGACTCTCTTTTTTCCAAGAATGAGATCTTCTGGATGTGATGACTTGGATTTAAATGTCCTTCTTGGAGCTTCAGCATTATCTTGTATTTCCTCTTCTGAGATATCATCATGATCTTCATATGCTTCTATTGGAGATGCTTCTTCAGAGACTTCTTCCAATTCAGCTTCTGAAGTTTCATTAGCTTCTGATGTTTTCTCAGGTTATGAATTGTTATAAAGATATGGAACACCTGCATAGCTATCATCTTGCTCTGACATTTTACCGTCAGGCTCTTTATCATCAAATCTAACATGTATAGATTCTTCCACTGTGTTAGTTTCAGAATTATACACTCTGTATGCCTTTGAGCGTTCAGAGTAACCTTACAAGCTTTGACATCAAATTTTCTTTTGTAGGCCTTGTTGTTTAGAATGTAACAGGTACATCCAAACTGATGAAAATAAGAGATGTTGGGCTTTCTTCCTCTGAAGAGTTCATATGTTGTTTTATTCAGTATAGGTCTGATATAGATCCTATTTTGAATATAACAAGCTGTGTTCACAGCTTCTGCCCTGAAGTGCTTAGCAAGTTTTGTCTCATGCATCATGGTTCTTGCCATCTCTTGTAAAGACCTATTCTTTCTCTCTACAACAACATTTTGTTGTGGTGTTCTAGGAGCTGAGAACTCATGGACAATTCCATGGTCTTCAGAAAAAGTTGCAAAGGGTTCGTTTTCAAACTCACCCCCATGATCACTTCTGATCTTTAAGATCTTGAGACTCTTCTCACTTTGCACTTGAGTGCAGAAGATGGTAAACACATCATATGCATCATCTTTCAACAATGACAAGTCCATCTAATGTAATCATCAACAATGACAAGTCCATATTTCTTTCCATTGATTGAGGCTGTACTTATTGGGCCAAACAAATCAATGTGAAGCAGTTCAAGGGGTCTTGAGGTAGAGACATTGTTTTTGGGTTTAAAAGAGGTTTTTGAAATCTTACCAATCTGACAAGGACCACACAGAGCATCTGAATGATAGTTGAGATCGGGTAGGCCTTTAACCAAACTTAGTTTGCTAAACTTGGAGATTAATCTCCAGTTAGCATGTCCTAAGTGTTGGTGCCAGACCCATTTCTCATCATTAACAGATATAAGACATACTATCTTTTGCTCTGTGACTTCTGACAGATTGATTTTATAAACATTGCCTTTCCTTAGGCCTCTGAACACTATAGACTCATCAGACTCTCTAATTACAGTACATGCATCTTTATTAAACTTAACAACAAATCAACTATCACCTAATTGGCTAATGCTAAGTAGATTATGTTTGAGGCCATCAACTAACCAAAAATCTTTAATAGAAAGAAAAGAATTACCAATTGTACCCGTACCAGTGATCTTCCCTTTTTGGTTTCCTCCAAATCCCACACTTCCTCCCTCTTTCGGAGTAAGGGTTTGGAACATATGCTTGTCTCCTGTCCTGTGACGCGAGCAGCCACTGTCCAGGTACCAAGAATGATACTTTTGCTTTGATGGTCTACTTTTGTTCTCTGGACAATCAGCAATGAAATGACCAGGCTTGTTGCATTTGAAACACTTGCTTTGATCTTCCTTCTTGTCTTTAACAACACTAAGTCTCTTGGAAGATCCTCTAAACTTGCCTGCGTATTTCTTGCTTCGTTTTGCCCATTGTGAAACCTTAGCAGCCATCAATACCATCTCTTCTTCTTCATCAGACCCAACTTCTTGACCCTCTTCAGAGGCTTCATCTTCAGATTCTATTACCTTAGCTTTCAGAGCCTTTGACGAGTTCTTAGAGCTTAAGGCTATCCCTTTCATCTTCTTAGTTGATTCATCAGTCATTAACTCCATTTCATGACTTTTTAGTGAACTAACTAAGCTTTCAAGAGATACAGTATCCAAATCCTAGACTCTTGAAAAGCAGTCACCTTGGGTCTCCATTTTGGTGGTAAGCTTCTGAGTACGTTTCTCACATGATCAGCTTCAGTATAACTCTTGTCTAATATTTGAAGTCCAGAGAGTAGAATTTGAAACCTTGAAAACATCGTCTCAATGTCCTCTCCATCCTTCATCTTAAACAACTCATACTGATGCACCAACAAGTTAGCCTTTGCCTCCTTAACTTGTTTGTTGCCCTCATACTTGGATTTTAAAGAATCCCAAATTGACTTTGCAGTTCTTTTATATCCAATTTTAAGGTACTCATCATGTGACTAGCTTTTGAGTAGGTGTAAAGGCTTTCCTGTTCTGAGAACTGACTACTCCTTCTAAGTCCATATTTTCAAATTTAACTCCATCTTCTACCAAGTCCCATAAATCACAATCAATACCCATGATGTGACTATACATCTTGGTTTTCCAGAAAGGGTAACCAGTCTCAGTTCCATTGAAGAAAGGAACCTTATCAGATGACTTCCTATCACGGGAGTTTGAGTCATAGTCGAAATGAACCTCACTGTTGTTCTTCTCAGCAGACATGTTTTTCCTCCTGGATCTATATTGTTTCACTATTAGGTGAGTTAGGCAACAGCTCAGCTCCTGATACCAATTGAAGGTGGAAAAACACAAGAAGGGGGGGTTGAATTGTGTTTTGAGAATTAAAAATTTTTCGTAACTTAAAAACGTTTGCAGCGGATATAAACACAAAGTTAGAGAGAGGTGTTGAGAGAGAGAAAGAAATACACATAATTTATCCTGGTTCCCCTCACAAATTGAGAGTACATTCAGTCCCCTTGTTACTAACAAGAGCTTTTCACTATAATCTTTGCAAGATTACAATTTGCTCAAGCACACTTGCAAGAGACTTCTCAGGTGCTCAAGTTTCACTAAACAAGAGACTTCACAAACAAACTTAAAATCTAAGAATGATTGTTAATGGACACTTGAAATACTATCAGAGGTGTTTACAAAATACAACACAAATTGCTTTAAGACTTGAATGACATATTTGAACAAATAACGTCAGAATGTTTCAGAGCCTTAAACGCAGTAATGTAACAGTAGTCATTTCTTCCATTTGAGTCTTCTATTTATATTTGAAGGAAGATGTTGACTGTTGCAGAGAGATAAGGTACCAGCTGGAATTTGCTCGTACAATTGCTAGTTGTAGATTGCCTTCTTTAGCAAAGAAATCCAATTCCACTACCTTGCAATTTAAATTATCACTCATCCATTTTGAGTAATAATAGTACGATAGTACGATCCTCAAATGTGCTCCACTTATGGATAAGATTAACGTTGTACCAACGAATATTCGCTCCTGTGGATGTGACAGAGCCTTGAAGTAGATTGTTCTTCAATCATTGGTTCTGATTCTGTCAGTTCTTGAGTGACGCAAATTCCATTTGTTTCAGAGCCTGTAGTCCATCTTCTTGAGGTTATGAGCTTCTGAGTCCTTCAGATCCTTGTTTCTATCCTCAGAGTCACTTTCTTCAGACCTTGAATATTGAGCTTCTGATGAACAGTGATAGGCTTTCAGAGCCTGTTTGCCTGGCTTCTCTGCTATTATTCATAGTACTTCTGAATGAATTTTAACTTATAATTCTACACACTAGAATAACCATTAGTAATACCAATTGCAATTTTAATACTTTGTTATCATCAAAACCAACTAAAATCTTAGAGGTTCATGTCAGACCCACTTTGTTCCAACAGAAAGTTTAGTTGTAGGATGAAATGGAATAGAGGAAGGCTTTGCTCCTAGTAAACCAACATCTTCAAGGAGTTCAAGTGTGTATTTCCTTTAATTAACCAAGATCCCAGTGTCAGATCTTGCAATTTCCAAACCTAAGAAGTATCTTAATTTGCCAAGGTCTTTAATTTTGAATTTTTGATCCAAAAACATTTTAACAGTTAGTATCTCATGGATAGAGTTGACGGCAATAACAATATCATCAACATATACCAAGAGTGCAGTAAAGTTGTTACCTGTAGACTTTATATATAAAGAATGATCAGATCGGGACTACGCCAGATATGCACGTTTAATAGCGCTTTTTTTGGCTTTTGATAGTGTTTTAAAGCGCTATTACTGATGTCGCGATTAAAGGTTGGATACCTATAATAGCGCTTCAGAAGCGCTATCTATTGTCTGTCTTTAATAGCGTTTGTACCACAAAGCGATATCGTATGCTATTGAATACAAGCCAAAGTCGCTTTTGGTTTGGGGATTCAATAGCGCTTTATTTAAAAAGCGCTATTATAGCCATACATTTGATAGCGCCCGCGCATTACACGCTATTAATTGCCTTCAAAATCTATTACTTTTAATCGCTTGTGTAAAAACGCGCTATTGTATGCCCTTTTTTTGAAGAATTTTTTTTCTATATTATATATAGGCTTAAATAGTGTTTTAGCCCCTACAATTGTCACTCATTTTGAAAAGAGCCCCTGTTAATATTTTTTTTATTTTAGTCCTTCCAAAATTTGAAAGTTTTGAAAAGAGCCCCCGAACATGAATCTTTGCTGTCACGTCACCATTTTATTGACGTGCCGGTTGCATATTGTGCTGAATAGTACACGTGGCTTGTCTGGTAAAGTCCCTGGGGCACCAACTTTAGGTTGTGGTCCAAAATAGCAAGTCATACCACTCGTTCTTAACTTGTTGAAATCATACTTTTTTACTTTTTTTTTTTGGGATTTTGAAGTTGTTGCAGCAACACCTTTAACTTTGGATGAAGGTTTAAATTGTGATGTTGCAGGCTTAAGATGTTGACTAGATTTTGTCAATAAAATGGTGACATGACATCAAGGATTTCTGCTCAAGGACTCTTTTCAAAACTTTCAAATTTTGCAGAGACTAAAATCAAAAATATTTTTTAACAGGGGCTCTTTTCAAAATGAGAGACAATTGCAGGGGCTAAAACATTATTTAAGCCTTATATATATATATATATATATATATATATATATATATATATATATATATATATACATATATATTGTTAACTTTTTAAAATATGTAATTGTTTCAATATATACACACTAATAAAACAAAAGTTGTCATAATATGCATCATTTTCATATACACTTATACACTACTTACAAAAGTTAATAACTAACATTCATATACACTTATAAACTATTGTTGGCCACAAACAAACAACAAACACTTTGCAAAACCATTATAATATTCACCAACAAATTACAAAAAAGTAAGAAAAAGAATCACCGCTACAAAAACATCACTCCCAAATTCAAAGTGTGACACCAAACTAATTTGAAGAACACAAACGTAATGCAAAAATCTCAGGATAGTGAAACTTCGATCTGTACTCATAAAGCTAAAAACTAACCAAAAAACACTCCTCCTGAACACCAAAAACAACATACATATATTACAAAACAAAATCATAAGGGCAAATACTAAATATCTAATTTGACTACACAATCATGTGTAATTTGGTCGCAACAGATTCATGGATATTAAAACCACGTAACAAATAACAGACTTAAACTAAAAGTACCTCCTTTAGTTTCATTGTATTTATGGGGTCATTTTAGACTGTTTGGAAAAATAAAAAAGGCAACTGAATTTTATAAGCACCTAAATAAATGGACGAGTCCAGCTCAAGGAAGGGATGGAACTATTGTGGAACTATTGTAGTCATAACACAAGAGTAAAATATACAATGAAATTTGAGGGGCTAAATATTTAGGCTCGAACAAGTTAAGTACATTTGACATATATGGAGAACATATTTTGAATATATAGGAGTTCTAAATTTCCATGGTTATGTTAATACATCTATTAATTTCATTTTTATGAAAAACTTTGGGAAGGGAAACTGAACACAAATTAATGGGTTCTCAAAAAATGATTGCATAATAGTTCTAGTTACAAACTAATATCTTCAGCTGATAAAAAATTGACGCGAAAAATTTGAATAACAGATAATCTCCAAACTCAGATAAATGAAATATGGAACAATAAAAGAGATAAAAAGGGGGCCAGACCTGTAAGGACTCATTCTCATCAGAGGTACGAAGCATTTCATTCAACAAAATTTGACGTTCTTCAAGAGTTCCAAAAGCCGGCACTTTTCGATGACAAGGATATGGCATCCAGGTTAGTAAGAAAATGTCGCACAAGTAATAACTAGCAAAACAAAAACAAAGCAATCTTACTGTTCATTCATGTGGTTTACCATGTTCGATGATGTAGCGTACACTTGCTGATCACAATACTTCGTTCATGTGGTTTACCATGTTCGAAGATGTGCTACAAAAGACTACTTATATGTCACTCAATAATGAAACCTCTATATATTAACTCAGACAAAAAAATGTGAAATTGGAATAATAGCTGCAAAGTAATGGAGGTCATCAGAATATGTCTAACAATTATGTTACAAGATTATTGCTCAAGATTGCAAGTCTTTCATTCTTACCAAGGATGATCATAAAATGGCTAAGAGCCTAAGTGAAACACTGGCACACCAGTACAAGATGTTGTACACGATGTTACAACACTCTTCCTAGCTTTAACAGACAAATAATAAAACAGTAACTAGTGCAGAAAGATAAACAAACACACAGTAGTTTGTTAACCCAGTTCGGTGCAAAACGCTACCTACATCTGGGGGATACCAATCCAGGAGGAAATCCACTAATAGTCCTAGTTCAAAGTCTTACAGCAAACTCCTCGTTTATAACTTATCACCCATCAACTACCCTTATGTCTTTCTACCTAGGAACTCCTAGGTATGAGTTCCCAACTCACTCCTTAATCTCAATAATACAGACATCACTATTGTTAAACTAACCACTGTGATGGAGACACTCTCCTAAACAATATATCACTTTTACCTAAAGGCTTTAAGTGATACACATGCACTAAGTTCCTAACTCCTTGCTTAAAAGCATTGGAGTGGACACACACACAACAAATATCTCCTTGCTTAAAAGCTTCAGAGACAATTGTGATTACAACTCAAAGAACACTCAGTCCTCAACTTGTATCTAGACGACACAAGGAAAGGCTCACAAGAACACAAGCACACACAAATCCTAAAACGGCTAGATGCAATAACACGCTTGAACACTTGCCTTCATTAGGTCTTGCTTCTTCTATTTATAGCTGATTAAATGGGCTTCAGTACTTTTGCCTAAGAGAGAACCAACCAGCTCACATTAAAAATAAAACCATATCTTTTAAAGATTTGATATGTTTTACAAAATTAATCTTTACTATAATTCCTAACACAATCTTTAGATGAAAGATCTGTTTAGGAAATAAAGTCTTCCTTAACGCACAAGTAAAGAACTGATAAAAGATCTTCTGTAAGAATATAAAATATGCGCGCACAATTAATTCGCTCCAGCTGGCGCGCAGGCAACAGGTCAGATCATTATGTTGTAACATTGCATACCACATCCTGCCTAAATATTGTTTTACCAAAATGCAGCCAACATCAAATAGTCAACAAAGTCCCCCTTTGGCAAATTTTTGGCTAAAACAACTTGGGATCACACAGACAAGCTACAAAGGTACAGACAACACTAACATCTCTTCACATCAACATAAGCACACAAAAGAAGAGAAGCGTAGCACATCTTCAAAAATAGTTTCCAAACTAACTCCTCCATGGAAAATATTAGATCAGATTTTATAAGTACCTTTAGAGCAGATCAGAGGCATACAACAGCGGAAACACAGAAAAACTACTTCGCCTTAAGTGATCACAAACATTAGCAGAGATGACACATAACAGAATGTTTCAACATCATATACAACATCTCCCCCTGCATTTCATACATAGTACTCTACTCCCCCTGAAATGATGCATAGTAGACTAACATGGCAGATCATGCATATCAAGTGAGTACTAACACATAGGCATATAGCAGATCATTTCAGCACAGAACATCTACCAGAAAAAATTATCACTACCAGACAAACATGTGGGTAACATGTTGTAACATCATCAACAACATCTACTCCCCCTTTTTACCAGAAATTTGACAAAGATGTATCTTAGGGAACCAAAATATTGTAGCAGCAGTAGAACACAGAGTACCAAATTAAAACCAAATGCACTAGGGAGTGCTTAAAATATCCAGGGCATAGCCCAAAAGAGAAATAACATGAAATCAAAACAGAACAACTTTTTGAAAAAGTACACAGAAAAATGGACTACAACCATTAAACATCAGCACTAGCATCTGAGAGCTCCAGCTCCTCAGTGCCTCCACCATCACTATGCACACCTCCTTCTTGTCCAACCTGCACATGCTCACCCTCTTCAGCAGCTTCTTCTTGCTTCAAAGCCATAATCACTTGTTCAAGGCTCTTCTTTTTCTCATCTAAGGCCTTGCAAGTTTCCTCTAAAGAAGCTATCATTGCTTTTCTATTCATAGGACCAGGAGCACCAGAAACACCAGAGGGACCAGCACCAGCCACAGTAGAAGGACCAGATAAGTCTATGTCTGCAGCATGCTTCCCTTCAAATAATTTTGGATGGAAATCAAGAGGAGATTCCCTCTTACATATCTCATCATCAGCAGTTAAAATATTGGGGTGCTGAGCAATTATGATACTACAAATAAGAGATGGATAGGCAATGGGCATTCTCACAGCCCAAGTCTTAGCATGTTGAACAGTTTCCTCAAAAATATAGGCTGCATAATCTGAGCTAGTATTAGTACCAACAGAGTAGATAAACCTAGCTAATCCTGTAGCTATATCTGATGTATGGGTAGTGGGAACCCAATTAGCAGTACCAATCCTATTTAGGATGGCATATTTCACAAAGAGCATGACAAATGGTACTTTACCTTTCAAAGGCCAAACCTTGACCTGATTAGCAGTGATGCTCTTGCAAACTTCATTGTTGGTGACCTCCAATTCAGCATAGCCATCTTCTTTGTTCCCTAGAAATATGTTGATAATAGCAGGTGAAAAATGAACACATTTACCTCGTACATACACCTTGTGGTGTTCTTTGCTCAGAGGGTTGTCACAGTCTTCAGGGATATTGACCAAGAATTCCTTGACCAATTTCTCATAACAGTTACCAATCCCTGACACAGTCTTTAGCAGGCCAGCCTTCTCAATGGGGGCAATAATTTCCTTGTGCTCCAAGGCTTCAGCACGCAGCTCTCTCTCCAGGGCCAGTCTCCTATTAGCAACAAACTTTCACTTCTGAGCACTTTCAATAAAATGGAATGAAATGTTGTCCATAGGGACATCAGGTACATTTTGGGGAATGACTCTTCCTCCAATCTTCTTCTTTCCAGTAGACACAATGTTGGGCACATCGTCTACCACATCATGGACAGGTGCAGTAGCAGCTCTACGAAGTTTCTTTGGACTCTTCTTCTTAGCAGAGGACACAATGTTGGAAACCATGTGTGGCACATCCTCTTCCCCTTCATAGTCAGAGTCTTCCACATCAACATGCTTTCTCTTCTTGCTAGCTTTCTTCTTCTGACTAGCAATCTCAACCTTGCTTGCACTCCTACTAGGGCCAATCATTTTCTTCTTCTTTGCTGGAGTTGCTTTAACCACAGCATCAGCCTCCATATCAGAATCCATTCCTTTCCTATTTCTTAACCTTCTTGCAATGCTGCCACTAGCCACTTCTCTTACAGTTTGATGCAAGTCCTCCATAGCATCCACATCAACCACGTCCTCATCTACTGACATAGCATTGTCAGTAATGGGTACACTTGTGGTGTGTTCACCTGCCTCACCACCATCAGTTGCTTCATTAGTCTCATCATTCATAGGTTCTACATCCACTTGTCTGATGCTTCAACATTCGACTCAGCATTCTTATCAGCAATATCATCAACATACAACTCTTGCATGGTGTGGAACGATTTTGATTTTGTTTATTTGGCTTTTGATGATTTCTTGGAAACAGAGGACGAAGAAGTCTTAGATTTCTTCTTCGATTTGGGGGTCACAGCATCAGATTTCATGGAGATTTTTGGTCTCTGAGCAGTGGATTTCTTTGACTTGGGGTTGATAGCGGATGAGAATGATGGAAGGATGGTGGTAATAGGATTCACATTGATGGGTGAAGTTTCAGGTTCATCAGAGTTCTTGACGGGGGAAGTGGTGATTGGTGATTGAGACATGATTTGAGTTTATGTATGGAGAGGTTGAGTGAAGATGAACAGAGAGGAATTAGAACGGTTTGAGAGGTTAAGGAGATAGTGGAGTTTAGAGAGGAGAGATTTGAGAATTGATGTAGTAAAAGAATAACCACTAGAGATAGGTGGCGTGTTTATAAGGATGTAAGAGACATGATTACCTTGATTATCGTGCAGCACAAGGATTTGAGAGAGAACAATAACTGCTGTATATCTCTCCCAACATAACTGTAATTGCTACAACTCTTCATGTAGGCAAATGCCTAATTTACCCCTTAATGTTTCAAATTGCACTGCATCAAGTGCTTTTGTGAAAATATCAGCCACTTGCTCTTTAGTTCCTACATGCTCCAATGTCACAACTTTATTTTCTATTAGATCTCTGATGAAATGATGACGAATGTCAATGTGTTTGGTTTTGCTATGTTGAACAGGATTTTTTGAAATATTTATGGCGCTTAGATTATCACAATACAATGTTATAACATCTTGTTCCACATCATATTCCTTCAACATTTGCTTCATCCAAACTAGTTGAGAGTTGCTACTTCCAGCAGCTATATACTCTACTTCAGCTGTGGATAGAGCCACACGGTTTTGCTTCTTGCTAAACCAAGAGATAAGGTTACTTCCTACGAAGAAACACCCACCAGATGTGCTTTTCCTGTCATCAGCACTACCAGCCCAATCAGCATCACAATACCCATATAAGGTTGAGCTTTCACCGTGAGAATACATCATACCATAGTCACATGTACCATTGACATATTTCAGGATTCTCTTGACTTGATTGAGATGGCTTGTTTTTGGATCTGCCTGGAACCTAGCACATATTCCTACAGCAAAGGTGATATCTGGTCTACTAGCAGTCAAGTAGAGTAGACTCCCAATCATACTCCTATATAAACTTTGGTCCACACCTACACCTTGTTCATCCTTGGTTAGTTTCAGATGAGTTGGAGCAAGAGTTCTTTTGTGAGATGCACTGTCCAAACCAAACTTTCTAACAATGTTCTTTGCATACTTGCTTTGAGATATGAAGATAATATCTTGCAATTGCTTGATCTGTAGACCCAAGAAGTATGTCAACTCTCCTACTAGACTCATTTCAAATTATGATTGCATTTGTTGGACAAAATGTTGTACTATTGTGTTCGACATTCCTCCAAATACAATGTCATCAACATAAATTTGTGCAATCATAAATTTTCCTTTCTCTTGCTTCACAAACAATGTTTGATCAGAGCCCCCCTTTCTATAGCCTTGACCTACTAGAAATTGAGTAAGTCTTTCATAATAGGCCCTAGGTGCCTGTTTCAACCCATAGAGAGCCTTCTTCAACTTGTAGACATGATTAGGATACACAGGATCAGTAAAGCCTTTTGGTTGTTCCACATAAACTTCTTCATGAAGGTAACCATTCAGAAACGCACTCTTGACATCCATTTGGTAGAGTTTGAATTTTAGAATGCAAGCAACGCCCAAAAGAAGTCTAATGGATTCTAACCTAACTACATGAGCAAAGGTTTCTTCAAAATCAATTCCTTCTACGTGAGTGTAACCTTGAGCAACCAGTCTAGCCTTGCTTCTGGTAATGACTCCTTTCTCATCAAATTTATTTTTGTAGATCCATTTTGTACCAATGACATTTACTTTATCAGGTCTTGGGACCAGATCCCACACTTCACTTCTCTTGAATTGATTCAATTCCTCTTTCATTGCCTCAATCCAGAATTCATCAGTGAGAGCTTCTTTCACATTTTTAGGTTCAAACATAGACACAAAGCAAGAGTTTGCTATCACATCATTGGACCTTCTAGTGGTGATTCCTTGCTCAGGATTTCCAATGACAAGCTCCAAGGGGTGGTTCTTCTGGACCCTTACAGATGGTCCTTTGTTCTGAGTGGTTTGATTAGTGGTTCCAGTTGTAATATCTTCTGTGATCTCTTCTTGTTTATTATCAGGTTGTCCTTCTGGATCATGATCTTCACTGACAGGACCTGATGTTCCAACATCATATTCCACATTCTCAATCTTCTCAGTTTCTCCATCATTTACTACCACATTGTATGATTCCATAACAACCTTTGTCCTTGAATTGTACACTCTGTATGCTCTGTTGTTGGTGGAGTATCCAAGGAAGATCCCCTTATCACTCTTGGGATCAAGCTTTCTTCTCTGTTCCCTATCTGCCAGGATATAGCACTTACTCCCAAAAACATGAAAATGTTTGACTGTTGGTTTTCTTTCTCTCCATAACTCATATAGAGTAGCAGAAGTACCCTTTCTTATAGTCACTCAGTTGTGTATATAGCAGGCTGTGTTCATTGCTTCAGCCCAGAAGTGGTAGGGTAGCGCTTTGGCATGCAACATAACTCTAGCTGATTCCTGAATAGTCCTGTTCTTTCTTTCCACCACACCATTTTGTTGAGGAGTTATGGGTGATGAGAACTCATGCTTAATCCCTTCACTAGCACAGTATTCATTAAATTTTTCACTTTCAAATTCTCTCCCATGGTCACTTCTGATTCTCACAATTCCACAATTCTTTTCTCTTTGAACTTGAGTGGATAGAGTTTTGAAAATATCAAATGTCTCAGACTTTTCTCTAATAAAATTAACCCAGGTGTATCTGGAGAAATCATCTACAACCACAAAGGCATACCTTTTTCCTCCTAAGCTTTCAACCTGCATAGGCCCCATAAGGTCCATGTGTAGAAGTTCTTGATGTTACCTGATGTTCCAACATTGGATGCGACATCCTAGTTTGTTTACCAATCTGACAATCTCCACAGATACTTCCCTCAGTAATTTTTAGTTTGGGAAGTCCTCTGATTGCCTCAATAGTAACAGCTTTCTTCATTCCACTTAGGTTTAGATGACCTAGTTTCTGGTGCCACAGTTGAACTTCATCTTCTTTACTAAGTAGACATTTTCCTAGCTGAGCTTCTTCATGAGATACCCACAAGTAGCAGTTATCTTTGGACCTGGTACCTCTCATCAGAATTTGACCTTCATCATTGCTAACTAAACATTCTTCTTTTGTATAGTTTACCATTAATCCTTGATCACACTGTTGACTTATGCTGATAAGATTTGCAGTAAGTCCTTTTACTAACAGCACATTTTCTAAGTTAGGCAATTCTTTGTTGACAAGTTTGCATATCCCCAGAATTTCACCTTTGGCTTCATCCCCAAAGGTTACAGCACTAGATGCATACCCCTTCAATTCCTTCAGATATGTCTCTACTCCTGTCATATGCCTTCAACAACCACTATCAAAATATCAGTCCTCTCTGGATGATGCTCTGAGTGATGTATGAGCAATCAATCCCACATTTTCAGATTTTGGTTTCCACTCCTTTTTGATAGTTTCTCTTTTTGGAATAATTTTTGGTTGTTCCCAATGTTTTGGATACCCATATAACCTATAGCAAAAAGGCCTTATGTGTCCCTTCTTTCCACAATGATGACAGATCCACTTTCTTGAACGACCATAGTGTCCTGGGGCACGATGATGATCAGAAGTACTCCTGGAACTTTGACCAATTTTAACATATGGATAGGTTTTGGGATGTGGTGCAGGAGGTTGTAACATTCTTTCCCCCGTGTAGGGATTAATCACTTCATCAGCAGGAAGGAATTTTGTATTTTTGTCTTGCTGATGCTGGTTGAGAGCAGTGTAGTTGTACCCTACAGATTTTAGTCTTGTAGTAGGAACACCATCTAAGATTTCTTCAAGCAAATTTGCCCCACAATTCAGTTGATTAACACATTTCTTCAACTCTTCCATGTCAGCATTGGCCTGAGTTATTTCTTTCTCAACTTTCAATACTTGACCTATTTGGAAGTCTTTCTCTGTGTGGAGTTGATTGATAGTCTTCTTTTGTTTCTCTAGGATTCTACAAACCTCCTTGTAACGTACAAGTAGATCATTGTACAGACCAAGCAATTCCTCATAGGTGTCATTCTCTTCTTCATCAGAATGCTCTTCATAGACAACCTCAACATCATCATCAGAATCAGTTACAGGAGCACAAACACCAGTCATTGCAGATACATGCCTAGCAGATTCCTCTCCTTCTTCAGAATCTTCATCAGACCATGAAACGAACAAACCTTTCTTTTGTTTCTTCAGGAAGGTTGCACATTCTGTCCTGATATGTCCATATCCTTCACATTCATGACATTGCACCCCTTTGACTGGTTCACTTTTCTCCTCAGGTCTAGTTTTCTTTACATTGCTTTGCTGTTTGTTGATGTCGTATCTAATGTTCTGCCCATTCTGCCTGGCTCTTCTGTCAACACTCCTTAGGACTTTTCTAAATTGTTTTCCAATTAGAGCAAGAGCATCAGAGATACTTTCTTCTCCTTCAACAGCAGTTTGGGATTCCTCTTCATCATCATTTGAGATAAAAGCAACACTTTTGTTCTTTTTATCTCCTCGTTCATTAATGGTCAATTCAAATGTTTGGAGGGATCCAACTAACTCATCTATCTTCATATTTTCTATGTCCCGGGCTTCCTCGATGGCAGTCACTTTCATGTCAAATCTTTTTGGGAGAGATCTGAGCATCTTTCTAGACAGCTTTTTATCAGTCACTTTCTCACCCAGAGCCTCAAAGGCATTAGCAATATCAACTAAAGTCATATGAAAGTCCTGAATGCTTTCGTCCTCTTTCATCCTCAGATTTTCAAACTTGGTAGTAAGTAATTGAAGTTTTGACATCTTTACCTAAGAGGTGCCTTCATAACATGTCATCAATATCTCCCAAGCCTCCTTTGCAGACAGACATTTTTTGATGAGCTTGAACATATTTGTGTCTACTCCATTAAAGAGTGCATTTATTGCTTTATTGTTACTGAGAGCTGCTTCATCTTCTTCCTTTGTCCAATCTGCCTCTGGCTTTAGTTCACCAGTAGAAGTACCTTCTTTGGTAACAATCACAGGATGATCCCAACCTTTTAGAACTGCCTTCCAAGTCCTGTTGTCAATGGACTTTAAGAATGCAATCATTTTTGGCTTCCAATGATCATAGTTGGATCCAGTTAGCATTGGGGGTCTGTTCACTAATCCTCCTTCTTTGTCCATATTGCCAGTTGAAAACTTCCTGAATCTCACCCTAAACGGGCAGGGTGCCTGCTCTGATGCCAATTGAAACACTGGCACACCAGTACAAGATGTTGTACACGATGTTACAACACTCTTCCTAGCTTTAACAGACAAATAATAAACAGTAACTAGTGCAGAAAGATAAACAAACACACAGACAGTAGTTTGTTAACCCAGTTCGGTGCAAAACACTACCTACATCTGGGGGATACTAATCCAGGAGGAAATCCACTAATAGTCCTAGTTCAAAGTCTTACAGCAAACTCCTCGTATACAACTTATCACCTAGCAACTACTCTTATGTCTTTCTACCTAGGAACTCCTAGGTATGAGTTCTCAACTCACTCCTTATTCTCAATAGTATAGACAACATTATTGTTAAACTAACCACTGTCATGGAGACACTCTCCTAAACAATAGATCACTTTTACCTAAAGGCTTCAAGTGATACACACGCACTAAGTTCCTAACTCCTTGCTTAAAAGCTTTGGAGTGGACACACACACAACAACTATCTCCTTGCTTAAAAGCTTTAGAGACAATTGTGATTACAACTCAAAGAACACTCAGTCCTCAACTTGTATCAAGACGACACAAGGAATTGATTAGTTTATCTCTCTGCAACCTATCCAAAGTTATAAATAATTTTTATTTTTGAAATAGCCAATGTTAGTATGTTAGTATTTGTTGGATGAAGATCTATTGCAAGAATCTAAGTACAGTATTATTATCTTATTAACCCTTAATTAAGCTTCTGAATTGTTGGAAATAATTTCTCACTGGCCCCTTGTGGTTTTTCCCTGATCATAGAACTAATTTCAAACAGAGTTCAGAGGTTCCGGGGGCTACACAGGTTAATGACACATTGCCAAGACTGATGGTTTTTAATGTTTCAATGTTCAACAGAATGATCCATTCAGGGGTGAGTTTAAACTTTAATGTGTTAGCAAAATTTTAGAATCAAGACATCCAACAATATCTGCTCATTTGAAATAGTTTTGGCATAGAACCATGTCAAATATTGTCTGGCCTTGAATTAGGAGTGAGCTGAAAGGGACTTGATGTCTTATCTCTAGATGTATTATAACACCCCACGTCTATGTCTAGAATAAAACGTGAAATCTTATTACTGATAAAGAGTCATTATTATTACAATAGGAAATTCAGGCACACGCAGGTGCTAAAATACATCAGATACAACAAGGAACAGCGGAAACAACTGGAATACAACGAAATATTATTGAATTGAAACAACGAAAACACGAGAACTTAAGAAATCATGAAAAAAATGCCAACTCCAAGATCAGCTGCAAGCACACCTATCTAGCATACCTTAACCAACCTGCTTATCTGAAAAATAATTGTATGGAATGAGGTGAGACTACTAAGCCTCAGTGAGTCCTACTACCCTCCTAGATGTGACTACACCGGGGGAAACCTAATTAGTCATAGCATATATATTCATGACATAACATAATACATAAACATAGATAGAGGTGTATCACAGAATTAATCTTATTCATTTTATACACAAGAACACTCTGAGGTGAGCATGTCTCAGAGGCTTCCCATATCCGACAATTAATTCGGTCACGGCATGTAGCTCACATAATCATAACCTGATGGATTGTCCCATTGGGAGTCCATATAGCAACATAAGTCGCAACTGAACTGACTGATTCTAATTGATTGATTCTACCATAATTTACCAAAGTCCCGGGGAGCATGCATTACTAAAATTCCCTAAGTTATACCATAAGGTTATCTGTGACTAACATACTGTATAACATTATATAAATGTGCTACTGCAAATGTACCTAACTCTGATGAGGACATAAAACGAGTGTTGGAGCTTTTTAGAAGATTTTGAAAATAAAATTTTATTTCCTGTCAAGCTCGCTCAGCGAGTTGTCACTCGCCAGGGCGAGTTGTTACAGGTCATGTCCTGTGCAAGCTCGCTGCAGCAAAGGTTAGCTCACCATGGCGAGATTATAGGTTCTGAACCAAATCCACTCGCTCAACGAGCAAAAGCTTGTCAGAGCGAGGTTCATTAGTTTGAAGAACCCAGCTCGCCATGGATGCTCGCCCTGAGCTGGCTGTGGCGAGTTCACCCAGAACCTACCCTGTTTCACGAAAATTCATATTTTAACCATTTTAACACCTACAATCCTCATCCTAAGTCATGAAATTACACAATGTATATAATATAAGACAGAATGGAGAGGAATTTGGGGATTAATTCCTCTCACACAACATTTTCTTAAAACTTAAGTTAACATGCAAAATTTATATTTTTAGGAAGACTAACTAATCTATCCTAAGAACCCACCTGGAAATGAAGCTCTAAACTTGTTAATGAGCTTCCTAACAGCTACTGAACCTCCCAGCTAACCCCACGAAGGCACGAACAGATTGGACGGAATTTGGAAATTTGGAACTCTTGAACTCTTATTTTTGCTCTACAAATTTGAGAAGTGTTTGATGGATTTCACAGCTAGAATGAGGTGCTATTTATAGGGGTATTACTGAGGTAGAGGACAGTAGAGTCTTGGCTCAGATTGTATCTTGCATGTAGATTCATTGGATGGGAAAAGAAGTGGATTGAGGTTTTTGTTCTCTAGCTTCATGTGAGGGATTTGAAACTTGGTAACGGTTTTTGAATTGATTCCTTTCAGACTTTGCATGTGAGATCCTCTGAGTTTCAAGGTGATGTGGTTGGGAGAGGACAAAAGCTCGAGTTGGGGAGAAATTGAGAATTGTAGTTTTGTTGTTGTTACTTGGTTTTGGCGTGGAGGGGAGAAAGAAGAGGGAGCAGAATTTCTGATCTTAGTTTGTTTGTTAGTTGCATGAGTGATGTGGTTTGTCTTTTTGGAAGAGTGAGTGGAATTAGTGAGTCACAAGACACAAGTGTGTGTGTGTGTGAGAGAGAGAGAGAGAGAGAGAGAGAGACGCGTGAGATAGGAGGGAGAGAGGAGGGAGTTTTGAATTTTCCATGGTTTAATTAATCTTTTCTTGGAGCTTAATGACTTAATTTGTAGTTTAGGTAAATCCATAAGTCCTAATTTTGTACACAATTCACTTAATTTCCAAGAATTAATTAACTAAACACCACTAAGTAATTTATGAAAATTAGGCAAGGCTCTAATTAAAATAAATTAGGTAATTTAAAATGTGGGATATTACATGTATTATCTTGAGCAATTATTTACTACTAAAATAAGACTTTTCTTTACAACTAATTTCTTTTTTCGGTGCAAATTTGGGTATTTTTCTTTGTTACAAAATCTGCCATATCCGAAGACCAAAAATTGTGGAAGTCTTACATTTTATGTTATCTTCTGTGCTGAAGAAGTTTACGGTAAATCTAATTGGATTGTACTTGTAATTTTTTTTCACGTTTATATGCTTAATAAATGAATACATAAGGATTTGTCATATCATTCACCTAAGATTTGCTATCAAACCCATATTATCTTGCATTTCATAATTGATATCTAGGGAAGTGCAAGATTCCACCAAATGGAGGAATTGCTCACCTCAAACTCCAGCAATGTTGTATATCTTTTAGAGAGATATTACATTACATAGGAGAGATTCATTAGTATGTAGGAGATTTTTGATCTGACTAGGATTCATTAGTATGCAGGTGCTACTAGAGATTGGTTATCAACTACTTCATAGTTATAATGAATAGATTAAAGATTAGGGCTGGATCTGTAACATTCACACTCAAAATTCTGAAACCTTTAGAAGGTATACCTCACTAGCTATCTCATGGACTTTGAAATAGTCATAAGATAGCAGAGTCTTTGATTATCTCTGTAATGAAGCAAAATTCTGTGATTTCTACAACTTAGGCATTCATGGGATGCAGCTCAAAATCTTATAAGATTTTACTTAGGAAACGAAACTATTATTCAGGCTCAAATTAAATAATAGAAAAACTGATGCCAAACTCATTCAATTTGTTTGCTTCTTTAATTGTTTTAATTACCTTTGCAGGAATTTGGATGTGCTCAACAAACAACAAATGACCATCACTCTTGTTGCGGTCAGCACTTTATCTTTTTAACCGCCTTCAGTTTTTGTTTGCTTGAATAAATATACTATTCTAAAAAACATCTATGTTAATTATTGACAACTTTCTTTTAAATATATACGTGTCGTGAAATGCTTTTGCTTTTCATATTACTGATGTTAATTATTTACTTGTAGGTACCGTATATTTTAGGCGTCAATTTAAACGATGTTTATCTTTTAGAGTTTCTTCAGCAAGTTACAAAAATCTTGACTAAGCCCTTCTTCTTACCTTCAAGTTATCATAAATAATTGGGCGCATCTTTGGTATTTTTAACTAACATTATTTTTACCTTCAGCTAGCTGATATTGATGGATCGTCAACAATGCCACCCTCTGTTGTACGACTGCTAAATTCAAAAGCATGCAAAGGTATGTGCCCCAACCACTTACACTTAGGAGTTTGGAAAGCCTTGCTTTACTTGGAGGCATTGCGTTAGCTAAGCTTGGACTGATGAATGAGAGCTCAAGTAACAAGTGACATGGATTACAAAGACATAAAGTGTCTATTGAACATGCGGCACATCGTTTAAGTTCTGCTACAAGGAGTTGAGACTTCAGAAGAAACTAGTTATTGAAAAATAATCCCCAGTCCACTGCCAAATCATTCTTTTCCAAGCCTACAGCAAAATTTCCAGAGTTAGAAATAATAAAATACTTGTATCGAATGATATTAATGTAATGTCATTTGATAAAGTTTTGTCATAATAAATAGTGTTAGAATTTGAAAATAGTTTTAGAAAGTAGATGATTGATAGTAGTGAGTATGAGAAGCACTTAGAGTAAATGTATAGCTTGTATTGCTCTCTACTTTGGATTTATAGGTAGCATGAGACAATAGGTAACATATTAGAAGTTAGGAGGAGACATATAGTGTGGTGAAGCCTTAAATGTTATGCATTACATCTCAAAGGCTTGAATACAACTTTACATATGTTTGCCTATTTATAATTGTGAGAGGTATATTCTAGATACATTACAATCTAGAGTTTTCATGACATTTCCTAATACAAATGTGGTATTAGCTTATTCTATGCACTACTAAAGTATTCTAGCAAACTCTAGACATGTGCATCATTTCATCACAAGTAATAGTGAATCTATAATTTACTAATACATTCTAGAATTATCTAGAAATGTGCATCATATTTCAACACTCC